>JAKSZU010000010.1:81567856-82871212 GCA_026018925.1 Tupaia tana
AATAGAATTTTTTTTTCAGTTTTTTTTTTCCTATAGGGTGCGTGGGCTCACTAAAAAGACAGAGAGAGACAGAGACAGAAAGTGAGAACCCCCCCCCCCCCACCCCCCCCCCCCCCCCCCCCCCCGTTGGGGATGGCTATGCCGCAATCCCTTCTTCTCCATTCTCCTCTTTGGATCTTGGGCACGCACACACATGCACCCAGTGTGAGTTTAATCCACCGGGTCTGGGACTTGAACCGCAGTCGGCTACACGGGACTCCAGCAACATAGCCATTACGCTAACGGCTGGACTCTGAAATAGAATTTTGATATTTAATAAAATTTGATTTTGATGCACTGTGCCGTTAAATTAGGAGAGAATAGTTAGAAATACTGAGACAATGTAAAGCAGGATTAAAATAATTTTGCCATCCTGTTTGTAGGTTTGTGCTAAGAATACATTCTCTGTACACTTACTCTAATGGAAAAATTAGTATTTGAATACGTGGGGAGTGAGTCTTCATTTATGCAAGTATTCTTCACGTCACTACTGTGTAGTTCAATATGTGGCTTTTGTTGTCATAGGTTTTGTTGCATCCTGGTTAAACAGTTTTAAACATCTTAAACTCTCTGTAATGGATATTCTTGGGATTTGGGGGAAATTTGAATATGATCTTATTGGATGACTTTTATGGAATTGCTGTTAAGGTTTATAGGTGTGACAATGCTAGTATGATTATGTAGGTTTGTATTCTGAATCTTAGGGATACATGACATATTGAGGGCTGCAGTATTGTCACATCAGCAATTTCAAATGACTTGGCACAAATGAATACACATAGTATATTGCAAAATATGTCACTGAGACTAGGTGAGGTGTATATGTTTCTTGAATTCTTTCAAATTTACTATTGAAATTTTCAATAAGAACTGGTGAATACATTGCCAAGAAAATGTCTGGACTGAAAACATGCTATGGTAGTTACGATCTGTAGTCAGCCATGTAAGAGATGAGGTTGTGTGTGATAGTTTTCTTCCTTTAGTGTGTGGTTCGTTTCATCTATACACGTTTAGCGTACTGTAATTTTAAGCTAGCATTATTTTTTAAATTTGCCAAAGGGCACTAGAGCTTTGGAGAGAAAAAAAGAGATGGAAAGGAAGAAAGCACACCCCACAGGGGACGGTCACGCTGCAATCTCTTTTCCATTTCTCCCTCCTAGCTTCTGGGCACGTCCGGCGTGTTTCTCAAACCGCCTTCCCGCCCGGTCGGCCATGTTGGATCCAGCCTTTGCCACCATGTCAGGGGCTGGCCCCATCAGCATGTCGTAACTGCTGCTCCCAAGTCTACCGGCCCTGAGCTACTTTGTTTTCCGGGAGAAGGAAACCTGCCCTCTCGGGGCCGTTTTCCTTTGTCAGGTCTGCGGGGTGGGCGTCCTCCGGCCCTCCCCCTACCCGGGATCTGCGCTAGCTGGCAGCGCCGGGCGCCCGGCCGGCATGGCGACCGCAGCTCCGCGGGCTCGCGAGGCAAGGCCTCCGCCGCGGAGCCTAACCGGAAACGGCCCCTCCGGCCCTCGGCTCACGCCGCGTGGTTAGGGTCGGCCGCTGCCACGCATGCGCGGCACGGGGCCCTGCGCCGTGGGGGGGGGACGCGGGCGGGGTCAGAGGTCGAGGGGAGCGGGCGGGAAAGGGAGGGTGGGGCTCAGGGCCGGGCGCTCCGCGGCCGTTGCCTTTTGGCGCGCGGGGCAGGGCGGGGCGGGGCGGGGCGCGGGTGGCGGGCGGCCGGCTTTGCCGCCCTTGTCGGGAGGACACTGCGCGCCCTGGTGGGGGCTGCGGAAACTCCAGCTCCGGAAGCGAGGCACGCAGCCGGCTCCGCCACGTTGGCCTGCTCTGGAAGCGCGCAGTGCGTGGGCACCGCCCACCGCCCGAGGCCGTGATTGTCCTGTACATTGTGGACCTGGGTTTATCTGGGGACACTTGTAATCCCCCCCCCCTTTTTTTTTTTAAGAATTGGCTTATTTAGCATTATTTATTTATTTTAAATTGGCGAGAGAGGCGAGAGAGAGAGCGAGAGCGCGCGCGCAAAAGTGAGAAAGCAAGCTACCAGGTCTGGGACTCGAACAGGAGTCAGCCATGTGGGAGTCCAGCGTCCTTAACCACCATGCCACTTGCCACCCCATACTTGTATTTCTGAGCTGTGGTGCCCCTTCAGGATGCCCGGGTCACACTTTATAACTGAGGGCTCTGGGCCTGGCCTGCACTGACCATCCTGTGTGTTCTCAGTGGCCTTGGTTGGGGTTTTTTGAAGGAGCAGTCTGAGATGCTAGGGCACAGGGAGTTCCAAGATTTGGGGCCTTGATGGAGGTTCCAGCTAGGATGATTTTGTCCCGTAGGCCCAGGTTCTGGTTCCTAAGATCAAAGCCCGACTCTAGCTCATCATACTAGAGCTTTGGAGTAGAGGAGGACAAGGCCAAGAAAGAGCAGGCCTAGGTTTGCACAGCTAGAAGTGCTGTGTGGTCTTTGTACACTGAATGTCGTGCCAAACTGAGGCAGCACAGAGGTTTGGGGCAAGTTTCAGAAGAGGGAGGTGAGCTGGGCTCAGGCAGGTCTGACCAGGAAATGTCGCTTTATTTCGAGGGTTGAGAGCTTGGTTTGGGAATATTACCCACTGCCAAGAAACTTGTATTTTAAACTCCTTTTATAACCTTTGACTCTTTAAGTTCTCTTTTCTTTCCAGACTCTGAAGAGCCCTCACACCCTACCCCTTATCACAGGGGGCCTGGAGCAATATGGGTGCTTCCTCCATCATGACATGTGGATTAATTAATTAGTGCAGAAAGGAGCTCCTTGTATTACCTATTTGTGCCCAAGGGAAGATGAAAACTGCAGAACTCCAAGGGTGAGCATCCAGGTCATACTGTTCATGAGTAGCCAGTAGCCAGAGTTTCTGACATAGTTAAGTCAAAAACCAGTTAGTCTATCTGTCTTGTCTTTTTCTTTCTTTCAGCTGCTTGTGCTCCTCAAGAGAGACAGGAGGAGAGAGAGAGGAAGTGAGAGATCACTCCTCAAGGGGGATAACCACACCACTCTCCTCACAGGATTTTGGGCATACGCTCACATGCACTCGGAGTGTTTCTCAGGGCACCTGAGGGACTTGAACCTTGCCGTTGACCATCTGGAATCCAGCTTCTATATCTATCATATTACCTAGCTGGTCCTATTTATTATTATTTTTTTTTAATATTTATCATCGGACCTTTTTTTGGTGAGGTTTTTGCTGTGGGTGTGTGTGCTTGCCAGTTAAGTGTCAGAGACAGTGAGAGGGCAAGTGAAAATTACCCCCAAGGGGATGGCTATACTGCAGTCCCTTCTTCTGGGTTTTTGGACACACATGTACATGCGCCACTGTGATTTTCAAGCCTCCAGGTCTGGGACTTGAGCCACCGTCAGTCACCTGGGAGTCCAGAGCCTTATCCACTACACTACCTGCTGGCTCCTGTTTGTTTCTTTTTAAAATAATTTGCTATAGGATGTGCACTCGCTGGAAGGAGAGAGAAAGAGCAAGCAAGAGAGCATTTCCAGTGTGTGTGGGATGGTTGTGGCACAATCCCTTCTTTTCTACTCCTTTCTGGATTTTGGGCACACATGCACACGTGCCCAGTGTGTTTCTCAAGCTGCTGTCTGGGATTCAGCTGCAGTCAGCAACATGGGAATCAGTTCCTTACCCACCACAACACCTACTAGCCCACACCTAGAGTCTTTTAAAATTTTTTTGTATTTTTTTAATAGCTATTTTTTATATTACATTTAATCACATATATCTTTTTTTTTTGGAGAGGTTTTCGCTATAGGGCGCATGCGCTCGCCAGACAGAGAGATACATAGGCAGAAAGTGAGAAATCACTCCCCGGGGGGATGGTCACGCCGCAATCCCTTCTCCTCCATTCTCCTCTCGGGATCTTGGGCACGCACGCACACGCGCCCGGTGTGAGTTTAAGCCACCGGGTCCAGTGAGTTTAAGCCACCGGGTCCAGGACGCGAACTGCAGTCGACTACGTGGGAGTCCATCGACATAGTCATTACGCTAACTGCTGGTTCCCAATCACATATATCTCTACAGTATATAATATTTCTTTTTCCAGCATGATTACCATGCATATCAGTCAAGACAAAGACATTACTATTCACATCATCATCAAATAGCTTTTATTTTTTTCAGATTATTATTACTATTTTCTTCTTATTATTTTTTAAAACATAAAATCACTAGATATCATTTTGCTTGTAAAAAGAATTTACCCAACATGAAATACTTCTCAGACCAGTCCAGTAGAGGATACTATACATCTTATCAACAGATAATAAACCATTTCTGTGTCCCACAAATGTCATGCCTTTATTTGCTCTCATGCTATATTTCTTTATACTCTTCCTTTCTCCCCAATCCTGTTCTACACTGTTCTTTAACATTTTTTTAAAATAATTATTTTAAGTTTTATTTATTTTATTTTGACCAGATAGGGACAGAGTGAGAGAGAGAGAGAGAGAGAGAGAGAGAGAGAGAGAGAGAGAGAGAAGAAAGAGATGGAAAATGTGAAAGCAAGCCTCCAGGTCTGGGACTCAAACCACAGTAGGCCATGTGGGAGTCCAACGCCCTTAACTACCACGCCACTGCTGACCCCTCTTTTTAAATTTTTAAAAAATGTATTTGAAAAACTTTTTTTTTTTTTTTTCAGGCCAGCAAGTGGTATGGTGGTTGAGTCACTGGATCGCACATGGCCAACTCTGTAATTTGTGTTCAAGATCTGGCAGCTTGAGCATCACAAGCTGGGTGTGTGTGTGCGTGCATGCCCAACATTCTGAGTGAATAGAGAAGGGGGCCATCTCTTGTGCAGCGTGGCCATCTCCTGTGGATGGCCTCTATCTCTGTCCCCCTCTGTTTGTCTGTCTCTGGTGAATACAGGTGCCCTATGACAAAAATCTAAAAAAATAGAATCAAGAAAAAAATCCTTTTTTCTTTATTCATGGTAGAGCATGTGTGTGCACATGTGAAAGTGAGAGAGAGAAATGCATGTCCTTTATAGGGTATAGGCATGTCTCAGTCTCCATCTTCCAGACCTCCAGCTGGACAGACCTTGGGCACTCCGCATGTGCTCAGCAGGTTTCAGACTGACTGAGGGGCATTTGAATTGCAGTCACCATGTGGGCTCTGGCTTACCTTGAGTAGCACTGTTGCTGCTGTGCTGTGGAGCTGGCCCCTCAACAGTCTTGATGTTACAACTCATCCAACTTCAGCCAGCCTGGATCATGGACATGTGTGTGCCTGGCACACTCAGGGAGGTCTCTGGATATGAACTGGTAACCTCCTTTTGTGGGTCTGCCCTACAAAGTATCACGTTTTACTGCTATACCACTGCGATTTCTCGTTTGTCCTTTTTTAAAAATTATTTAATTTTACTTATTGTTATTATTTTTAAGTATGCTATAGGACGCATGTGCTTACCAGAGAGACACAGAGAAAAATGAGAAAGCAAGTCGCCAAGTCGCCAGGTCCAGGACTTGAACCGTGGTCGACCATGTTGGGGTCTTGTGCCTTAACCACCATGCACCCTTATGGCCCATGTGCTTGTCTTTTTTTTTTTTTTTTTAAGAATTATTTTATTTATTTATTTATTTTAATTTGACCAGGGAGAGAAGGAGGGAGGGAGGGAGAGAGAGAGAGAGAGAGAGAGAGAGAGAGAGAGAGAGAGAGAGAGAGAGAGGGAGGGAGGGAGGGAGGGAGAGGGTGAGAAAGCAAGCCGCCAGGTCCAGGACTTGAACTGCGGTCGGCCATGTGGGAGTCCAGCGTCCTTACCCACCACACCACCTGCTGGCCCCATGTGCTTGTCTTTTTACTATTGAGTAGTGAAGAGTTCTTGATGTATTCCATACTGGATACCTGATTTTTTTTCTTAGCATTTTAAATGGTTTGTGATTTGAATCATACACTTTTCGAGCTATTTATTCTCAACATCACTCCCAAACTTTTCCCTTTCATTGTCATTACTTAATGGTTGCCACTAGCATGTAATGAGAGATTTGCATCTGGGCCAGTCCTATAGCTAAGTGGTTCAACTATCAGTGAACCTGACAGTGTTAGATCCCAAACGTGTTACATGCTGTCAGCTTCCACTTCCTGTAGAAAGAACACAGATATGCTGTTCTAGGGGCCAGTGTTGTTTAGGGATGTAACTGTGGGTTCTTTCAGGAAGAGTGGCAGCACCTGGACCCTGCTCAGAGGATCCTGTACAGGGACACGATGCTGGAGAATTACAGCGATTTCATCTCAGTGGGTAAGGATTGTGTCATTTGTAATTCTAAGGACATTATTTCCTTTTTAGTTGCTGATTATAGGTAGTTTCTTTGTAGAGAGCTTGAGATTCAGGAGTCAAGGCTGACTGATCCCTTTCAGGTACTATACAGAGTATCTGCATTCTTTTTCCACACTGAAATGTTTAACTGAACCTATTTTTGTTCAGGGCCCAGCAGGTGGCGTGGTAGTTAAGGCGCTGGACACTCCCATATGGCCGACCACGATTCTAGTCCTGGACCTGGCGGCTTGCTTTCTCGCTGGTGAAATTAAAATATATGAGTGAATAAATAAAATTTAATGTAATTCTTTAAAAAAAAAAAGTCCTGAACTTAAGTCTACCTGGCTCACTACCTGGCCATTTCTATTTACAGGGTTTTGTATTACCAAACCAAAGGTGATTTTCAAGTTGGAACAAGGAGAGGAGCCATGAATATTAGAGGAAGAACCCTCAAGTCAGAGCCACTAGGTGAGTTAGTGTATGGAGGCTTTAGAACAGGGAGAAATTAGATCCTAGAGAGGTAGTTCACATGTTGCCATCTTTGAAATTTTTCAGGAATCTTCTTTTTAAACTTATCAAAATTTCGGCAGTGAAAGAGTAACTGGACTGCATGCTTCAGATTTGTATTTCACACTGGCAGATAACAACTAAATGATCTTTGATTTCTTATTTCTTTTTTTTTTTTTTTTTTTTTGGAGAAGTTTTTTCTAAAGGGCATGTGCCTTCACCAGAGAGACAGAGAGAGACAGAGAGACAGAAAGTGAGAAATCACCCCCCCAGGGGGAATGGCCACACCGCAATCTCTTCTCCATTCTCCTTTTGGGATCTTGGACATGCATGCACACGTGCCTGGCATGAGTTTAAGCCACCGGGTCTGAGACTCGAACTGCGGTCGACTACGTGGGAGTTCAGTGACGTAGCCAGTATGCCAACTGCTGGCCCGAATTTCTTCTTTTTTTTTTCATTTTAGAGGTTTTTGCTATAGGGCGCGTGCACCCGCCAGACAGAGACAGAGAGACAGAAAGCGAGAAATCACCCCTGGGGGGATGGCCACACCGCAGTCCCTTCTCCTCCATTCTCCTCCTGGGATCTTGGGCACACGCGCCCGGCGCAAGTTTTAAGCCACTGGGTCTGAGCCACTGGGTCTGGGACTGGAACCGCGTTTGACTACGTGGGAGTCCAGTGACATAGCCATTACGCTAACTGCTGGTCCCCTGATTTTTTTTTTTTTTTTTTTTTTTTTGAGAGGTTTTTGCTATAGAGCGCGTGCACTCACCAGACAGACAGAGAGAGACAGAGAGACAGAAAGCAAGAAATCATCCCCCAGGGGGGATGGCCACGCTGCAATCCCTTCTCCTCCATTCTCCTCTCGGGATCTTGGGCACGCACGCACACACGCCCAGTGTGAGTTTAAGCCACCGGGTCCGGGACTCGAACCGCGGTCGACTATGTGGGAGTCCAGCGACATAGCTATTATGCTAGCTGCTTGTCCCCCCTGAGGTTTTTTTTTTTTTTTTTTTGTGAGGAGGTTTTTGCTCTAGGGCACTGCACTTGTTTCAGAGACAGAGAGACAGAGAGGGAAAGTGAAAAATCACCCTCCAGGGGTTGACCACACTGCAGTCCCTTCTCCATTCTCCTCCTGAGATCTTAGACAGGCACACGCGTGGCCAGCGTGAATTTTAAGCCACTGGTTCGGTGACTAGAACCACAGTTGGCCACGTGGGAGTACAGTGACGCGTAACTGCTACAGCATCTGTTGGTCCCAGTCTTGATTTCTTCTAAAAAGCAGTCCTTGTCTATCTCATTTTAGATACTTGCCTACTCTTTCTACTATTTCAATTTTAGTTATATCCCTTTCATCATATTATTATGTATTCATTAAGCAAGTATTCATTTAGCATCTATTGTATGCCAGCTTTTTTTTTTTTTTTTTTTTTTTGGAGAGGTATTTGCTATAGGGTGCATGTGTTCACCAGAAAGACAGAGAGAGACAGAGAGACAGAAAGCGAGAAATCACCCCCCGGGGGGATGGCCACTCTGCAATCCCTTCTCCTCCTCGGTTTGTCAGTCATGTGGGAGTCCAGTGTCTTAACCATCATGCCACCTGCTGGTCCCAACATAGATATATTTAAACAAATATTGTCTGTCTGTCTGTCTGTCTGTATGTATGTATGTATGTATGTATTTATTGATTGATTGATTGATTGATTGATTGATTGTTTTGGAGGAGTTTTTGCTCTAGGGCGCGTGAGCTCACCAGAAAGAGAGTGACAGAGAGACAGAAAGCGAGAAATCACCCCCTATGGAGATGGCCTTACCACAGTCCCTTCTCCTCCATTCTCCTCTCAGGATCTTGGGCATGCACGTACACGTGCCCGATGTGAGTTTAAGCCACTGGGTCTGAGACTCGAACCACACTTGACTGCAGGGGAGTCTAGCGACATAGCCATTACACCAATGCTGGTCCCACAAATATTGTCTTTATAAATAAAATAATAGTGATAAAGCCAGGTCAGGTGGCATCACCCACTGGTTTTAGGGACCAGCAGTTAGTGTAATGGTTATGTCAATGGACTCCCATGTAGTTGACCACGGTTCGATGAACTCCCATGTAGTTTACTACCGTTCGAGTCCCGGACCTGGTGGCTTAAACTCACGCTGGGTGTGTGTGCATGCATGCCCAAGATCCCGAGAGGAGAATGGAGGAGAAGGGATTGTGGTGTGGTCATCCCCCCTGGGGGGTGATTTCTCACTTTCTATCTCTCTGTCTCTCTCTGTCTTTCTGGCAAGCGCACGCACCCTATAGCAAAAAAAACCCCTCTAAAATATGAAAGGGATGATGATACACTGTCAAATACTAAACAAAATAGAACACTATCTGTATACCATCAAGTTTCTGGTAGACTTAACTCTAGTTTTTGAGTTTCTTTATGAGCATTTCTGACTATGTGTAATGATTATATTTCATAATTTCTTATAAATTATGCATTTTTTGAGAGATTTTTGCTATTGGATGCATGCGCTCACTAGAGAGACACAGACAGAAAGTAAGAAATCACCACCTGGGGGGAGGGCCATGCTGCAGTCTCTTCTGCATTCTCCTCTCAGGACTCTGGGCACACACATCAAGTGTAAGTTTTTTCTTCTTTTATAAAGAATTATTTAATTTTTAAATCTGTTCACTCATTTATTTAATTTGACAAGATAGATAGAAAAAGAGAGAGTGAGCGAGAAAGCAAGCCACTAGGTCTGGCATAAGTTTTAAGCCACTGGTTCTGAGACTCTGAGGTCGACTACATAGGAGTCCAGTGATGTAACCATTACGCCATCTGCTGGTCGCAGTTTATAGAAAAAATTTTAGCTTGAAGGAACAAAGAAAATTCATGGGCCAGCCCTGGTTAACAGAGCTAGATCCCACATGACTGACTGTGGTTTGATTCCTCGCCCCTGTGGTTTGACTCCTCGCCCCTATGGTTTGAAAAATACCTCAGTGCATGTGCATGCATGCCCCAAATCCCAGCAAGATGGAAAAATGGAAGAGAAGGCATTGCAGTGTGACAACACTTCATTGGGGGATCTTTTCCCCTTTCTCTTTCTCTGTCTTGTTCCGTCTCTTGCTGGCAAGCACAAATACTGTCTGACAATTAATAAAAAGAGAAGGGACCAGTAGGTGGCGAGGTGTTAAAGGCACTGGATTCCTGGGACCAGCAGATGGTGTAATGGCTATGTCGCTTGACTCCCATGTAGTCAACTGCAGTTCGAGTCCTGGGCTAGTGGCTTAAACTCATGCTGGGTCCTTCTTCAGTTTCCTGAAGTATTGGCTCCATTATGATGAAGATATGAAAGAAGCCTGGAGATATCTTATTATTATTTTTTAAAAGAATTATTTAAGGGGGCTGGCAGGTATGCTAAGAGTGGTGTATGCTTATGGTGGCTAAGTGTGCTGGACTCCCACATGGCTGACCATGGTTTGAGTCCTGGACCTGGTGGCTTGCTTTCTCACTTTCTTGCTCTTGCTCTGTCCCTCTCTGGTCAAATTAAATAAAATAAATAAATAAAGTTAAAGAAAACAATTATTTTTAAAAAAGAATTAAGTTTAATTAATTAATTCATTTTATTTTGACCAAGAGGGACAGAGTGAGTGAGTGAGAGAGAGAGAGAGAGAAAGTGAGATACTTTATTTTAAATTAATAAAAAATAATTTTTATTTTTACTTTGTTATAGGGTGTGTACAGTCTAGAGAGAGAGAGAGAAATCACCCCCCGCCCCCACAGGGGATGGCCTCATCACAGTCCCTTCTTCACTTTCCTCTTGGGATTTTGGGTATGCATATATACACCTCCAGCATGTTTTTCAAGCTACTGATTTTGAGACTGGAACTGTGCAGTCAGCCATGTTGGATCCAGCTGCCCTTAACCACCATATTACTGGCTGGCCCCAAATTCCTTATTTTTAGTTTCTTTTTTTAAGTCTCACTGGGCACAATTGAGAATTGAGAATTTTTTATTTTCTTCCCTTAATTGCAAATAATAGAAAATTGATAGGAGGAGGACTTACTACAATTATAAGACAAATCAGAAAATTAATTTACATAAGAGAAACTGTGGACACAATAATTATCATGTAATTGATTATATAAATAAAATATCAGAATATGAGTTTTAGAGGATATCTTGGATAATGAATAAAGGTGTGTATCTTATCCTGTTGTAAGAATAACTTCAATGTTGGGACCAGCAGTTAGTGTAATGGCTATATCGCTGGACTCCCACGTAGTCGACCACGGTTCGTGTCCCGGACCTGGTGGCTTAAAAAACTCACGCCGGGTGCGTGTGCGTGCATGCCCAAGATCCCGAGAGAAGAATGAAGGAGAAGGGATTGCGGCGTGGCCATCCCCCCTGGGGGGTGATTTCTCACTTTCTGTCTCTCTGTCTCTCTCTGTCTGTCTGGCGAGCGCATGCGCCCTATAGCAAAAACCTCTCCAAAAAAAATAGAATAACTTCAATGTGTACTTCTTTGGACATTAGTATTCCTAATAGATAATTGAATGCAAATATAGCCTAGGCTACAGAATTTGTCTTTGACTGTGTGGAAACTAGTACTTAATGAAATTTAATTTGGTGGTGGCAGGTAGCGTAGAAAGAAGGGGTTATACTTGTATAAGCAAGGTACATTAGGCAGGTTCTTGTTTCAGATAAGGGCTAGATCCTGATCTTACTTTTCCAAATCTTATTATTCTGTCAATACCTAGCTCATACAGTTGCTCGTCATTTTCTTTGTGTAATATCCCTATATATTTTTTTTTTTTGGAGAAATTTTCACTATAGGGCGTGTGCATTCACCAGACAGACAGAGAGAGACATTAGAGACAGAAAGCGAGAAATCCAGGGGGGATGGTCACGCCGCAACCCCTTCTCCTCCATTCTTCGTTCTCCTCTCGGGATCTTGGGCACGCACGCACACGCGCCCGGCGTGAGTTTTAAGCCACCGGGTCCGGGACGCGAACCGCGGTCGACTACGTGGGAGTCCAGCGACATAGCCATTACGCTAACTGCTGGTTCCCATATTCCCTATATTTTGAGTTGTGGGCCTTACCCTGTTCCTGTGAGCTTCCCCATTCTAGGATCAAACATCTTTCATATATTTATGGTTTGCATTTATTTCAAATTCTTTATTTCTGGAAGTTATATTTTCATTAGATTATTATTTTAATTGCCAGAGGGCATGTGCATTCACCAGAATGGCAGAGAGAAAGGGAGCTAGAAAGAGGGAGAGGAAGAAATCACCCGCAATGTGGTGTGATTATGCCACAGTCCCTTCTCCATTTTCCCATTCTGTTGGGATTTTGGATATTACACACAGGTGCCCAGTGTATGGTAGTAGTGGTATTTTTCTTTCTTTTTATATTTTGCCTGAAGGTAGGTGCATGTGCTTGCCTAAGAGAGACACAGAGAGAAAGTGAGAAAGGTTTGGTTACACTGTAGTCCTTTCTCCATTTCTCCTCCGTTAGTGATTTCAAGCATGTATTCACACTTTCCTGGCATGTTTTTTCAAGCTACCAGGTCAGGTACTCGAACCATTCAGATGGCTCTCTGGGATCCAGCCTCCTTTACCACCATGCCACACGACATGTTTTTCAAGCTGTTGGAACAGATATTCAAACTGGTCAGCCGGCACCAGCAGATGGCATAGTTACGTAGTTGAACTCCCACGGAGTTGATTATGGTTTGAGTACTGGACCTGGCAGCTTAAAACTCACAGAGGGCGCACATACATGTGTGCACAAAATCCCAGGAGGCGAATTAGAGGAGAATGGAGGAGAAGGGATTATGACATGGCCATTTCCCCTGGGGGGGTGATTTATCACTTTCTGTCTCTCTTGCAGGTACACATGCCCTATAGCAAAAATCTCTTTTAAAAAAAAATCAAACTGTTGTCCTCCATGTAAGCTCTATCTCCACTAGGCCGTACAGTGGGCAGCATTTAAATTAAAAAAAAAAAATTGTCATAGGGCAGGTGCATTCACTAGAGAGACAGAGAGGGAGGGAAAGTGAGAAATCACACCCTCCTGGGCGAGTGATGGCCATGCCTCAATTTCTTTCATTTTCACCTCAGGACTTTGGGCATGCACACCTGTAAGCCGAGTATGATTTTCAGGCTGCCAGGTCTGGACTCAAACCCTGGAGTTGGCCATGTGGGATCTAGTGCCTTGACTACCATGCTACCTGCTGGCTCTAGGATTTTTTTTGAATTTATTAATTAATTGTTGTTGTTATTTTTTTGGAGAGGTTTTTCCTATAGGGTGCATGTGCTTGCCAGAGAGACAGAAAGTAAGAAATCACCCCCAGGGGGGGATGGCCACGCCGCAATCCCTTCTCCTCCATTCTCCTCTCGGTATCTTGGGCACGCACGCACACATGCCCAGCGTGAGTTTAAGCCACCAGGTCTGAGGCTCCAACCACAGTCGACTGCATGGGAGTCCAGCGACATAGCCATTACACCAACTGCTGGTCCCTAGAATTTTTTTTTTTTTAAGAGAGAGATTTTTGCTATAGGGTGTGGGCACTTACTAGAGAGGCAGAGAGTGAGAAATCATCCCCTGGGGGGATGGCCAGCCGCAGTCCCTTCTCTTCTAGTCTTCTCTTAGGATTTTGGGCATGCACACGTGCCTAGCTTGAGTTTTAAGATGCTGGGTCCAGGACTTGAACCACAGTTGACCACGTGGGAGCCCAGTGACATAACCATTATGCCATCTGCTGGTCCCATAAAATTTTTTTTAAGTTTATTTATTTTTCCTACAAGTAAAAGAGTCAGCATCCCAAACAGTGTCTTGATGCCACAATCCACTCCTAGCCTCAGCAAGCCCCAGATTATAGGCATGTACATGGCCAGTGTGTCTTAGAGGCAAACCCCCAGCTTTCCCAGGTGGGTCAGCTTTACAGAGTGTTGCATTTTACCACCATATCATTGTCCAGGCCCCAAAATCACATTTTTAAAGTGTTAAATTATAGTCTTTTGTTGTCAGATTTCCTGGACATTTTCACTGCTAGAGGTTTTTTTCAAACCAAGGGCAGTAAGGGAATCTGTTCTTAGGCTTGCTTTCATTCTACAAGACTAGGCTATAATAAGGTATGAAAATATGTCTCCTTTTCAAGAGAAATATATTAACATTTACAAATTATGGTAAATTATTCTAATTTCTAGACTTATGCATAGTTGATGACATGATGAAAAAGAGCCAGGAAAACCAAGGCCAGCATTTGTAGAAAGGTGATCTGTCAACAACAGAACATTAAGTAAGGAGAGAAATGGAATACTAGAAAAAAACACTTCATCTGGACGCAGACCCTATTCTACCAAGAAGGTTGTCTGGTAAGTATTATTCATATGGAATTAGTTTAATTTATATTTCATAATTAATTATTAAATAATAGAAATCCCTTTGAGAAAGCCTGATGAATTCAGTGCACATGAGGAATTTCTGCTCTGCATAAGAGGTGAGAATCCTTATGCCAGGGGGAAACCTTTTGAATATAAATGGGAAAACTGTCAGTCAAAATGAGGACCTATTTCAGCATCATGATAGTCAAACTCTGAAGCAAGTTTTTTTTTAATATAATGAATATAAGAAAGCTTTCCATGAAGAAACAGCCTTTGTTACCCATAGGGAGAAGGCCTGTGAATATAATGAACACATGAAAACATTTTCTTTTCTTTTCTTTTTTTTTTTTTTTTGCTATAGGGCGCATGCGCTCGCCAGACAGACAGAGAGACAGAAAGCGAGAAATCACCCCCCGGGGGGATGGCCACGCTGCAATCCCTCCTCCTCCGTTCTCCTCTCGGGATCTTGGGCACACACGCACATGGGCCCAGCGTGAGTTTTAAGCCATCGGGTCCGGGACGAGAACCATGGTTGACTACGTGGGAGTCCAGCAACATAGCCATTACGCTAACTGCTGGTCTCCCCCCCCCCTTTTTTTTTTTTTTTTTTTGAGAGGTTTTTGCTATAGGGCGCATGCGCTTGCCACACAGAGAGAGAGAGAGAGAGAGAGAGAGAGAGAGAGAGAGACAGACAGACAGAAAGCAAGAAATCACCCCCTGGGTGGATGGCCACGCTGTAATCCCTTCTCCTCCATTCTCCTCTCGGGATCTTGTGCACGCATGCACACGCGTCTGGTGTGAGTTTAAGCCACTGGGTCCGGGACGCAAACAGCGGTCGACTACATGGGAGTCTAGCGACATAGCCATTACGCCATTACGCTAACTGCTGGTCCCAACATGAAAACATTTTCTTTTTTTTTTTTTTTAAATAGTTATTTATTTTATTTTATTTATTTATTCATTTATTTGTTAATTTACCAGAGAGAGACAGAGGTTGAGAGTGAGAGTGAGAGGAAGTGAGAAAGCAAGCCACCAGATTTAGGACTCAAACCCTGGTCGGCCCTGTGGGAGTGTCCAGCGCTTTAACCACCACGCCACCTGCTGGTCCCTGAAAATATTTTCTAATGAATCAAACCTTAGCCATCAGAGAACTCACACAAAAGAGAGTCACTGTGAATTTAAATAGTGTGGGAGGAAGTCTGTTGGTGAGAAGCCACCTCTAAATAAGCACTGTAGAGTTATCACAGGGAAGAAATAACTATGAGTGCAATAAAATTAAGAATAGTTTCAGAAGAAGTCCCCGCTTACTCCTGTTCAGCGTACCTATAAAGGAGAGAAACCCTTTAACTGCAGGGGAGATTGGGAAGTATTCTGGAAGAAGCCCAGTTTCATTTAGCATCAATAAACATACACAGAAGAGAAAGCCTGTGAAACTGATCAGTGTGCTAGTGCATTTGTAATAAGCCAGGGCGTTCTGTGTATCAGAAAGCAGATACAGGAGAAAAACTGTGAATATGGGAAGACCTTCAGCCATAAATCCTCTCTTATGCTTCATCAGAGGATACACAGAGGGAGAAACCCTATGAATGCACGGACTTTGGGAAAGCCTTTGGCTATAGGTCAGGCCTTGCAATACATCACACAGGAGAGAAACCTTATAAATGTAATGAATGTGGAAAAAAATTTCTCTGAAAAATCAAATCTCCGTGTCCATCAGAGAGCGCACACAGGGGAGAAACTATGGATGTAACGAATGTCAGAAAGCTTTCAGTGATAGGGCAGCTCTCACAGTACATCAGAGAATACATCCTGGAGAAAAACCCTATGAATGTAAGGAGTGCGGGAAAACTTTCTCCTAGAAGCCAAACTTCATTAATCATCAGAGAATTCACACAGGAGAGAAACCCTATGAATGGCAGGAATGTAGAAAATCCTTTTCTGCAAAGTCAAAACTTAGAGAACATCATAGAACTCACACAGGAGAGAAACCCTATGAATGCAATGAATGTGAGAAGAGAAACACTATGAATGTCATGAATGTGGGAGAACCTTCTGTCAAAAATCATTCCTCACAACACATCGGTGGACGCATACTAGGCAGCAACCCTATGCAGATCATGAAACTTTTCACCAGAATCTTCACTAAATAGAGGAAACCCCTGTCAACATCTTGAAGGCTCAGAAACGTTCACCCTCTTGTCAGACTCATCGCGTAGCAGAAACAATCAGGATGAGGACCCAATAAGTATGAGAAATCTTAGAAGTGACATTTCATTCAACAGTAAATAATAGGTATTTTAAAAAATTAATATTTTGAAGATGTTACTGTATAAACAAAAGTTTAAACTGAATTCTTTATCAGTGAGCTTGTACCAAATGAAATGATACTAGTTTGGAGTTTGTAAATTCAAAATTTTATATTAAACTAGAATTCCTGTTTCAGATATAGTATCTTTATTGGAAGTATTTAGTTATGGACATACTCTCCAGGATATAAGAATCTTTTAAAAATGCATTAATAAGTGCATTAACCTGATTTTAAACAAATAAAATGAACTAATAGTAAATAAAAATATGAAGAGGCCTTTTCTTTTGCAAATGTACTATAAAAGATACGTCCTTTTTTTTTTTTTTAAATTTGCTATAGGGCATGTGCATTCATTGGAGAGAGAAAGAGGAGGAAAGAAAGTGAGAAATCATCCTTTGGGGGACAGGGTGAAAGATGTGGGAGGGTGGTGACCACACCACAATCCTCTCTCCTCCATTCTCCATTTGCGATTTTTGGGCATGCATGCACACATCACACCCAGTGTGATTTTCAAGCCACCAGGTCTGGGACTCAAACTATGCAGTCATGCATGTGGGATCTAATGCTTTTAACCTCCATGCCATCTGCTGGCCTGATATTTGTACTCAAAAAATTTTTTTAATTTAATTATTTATTTTTCACATAATTATTTTATTTAACTTTATTTGCTTGTTTGTTTTAATTTGACCAGAGAGGGACAGAGTGAGAAAGCAATCTGCCAGGTACAGGACTTGAACCATCGTCTGCTATGTGGGAGTCCAGCGCCCTTAACCACTACACCACCTGCTGGCCCCCCAAAAAAGTTTTTTCTTTTCTTTTCTTTTTTTTTTTTTTAGAGGTTTTTGCCATAGGGTGCGTGTGCTCGCCAGACAGAGAGAGACAGAGACAGAAAGCGAGAAATCACCCCCCAGGGGGGATGGCTATGCCACAATCCCTTCTCCTCCATTCTCCTCTTGGGGTCTTGGGCACGCATGCACACGTGCCCGGCATGAGTGTTAAGCCACTGGGTCCGGGACTCGAACCACGGTCGACTACATGGGAGTCCAGTGACATAGCCATTACGCTAACTGCTGGTCCCAAAGTTTTTTATTTTCTATGTGAGAGACAGAGAGAGAGCATCTCCAACAAGTCTTTTTTTTTTTTTTTTTTTTATTCTTGCAGAGTTTTTTTGTCTTGGGGCATGTGCACTAGCTGAAGAGAGAGAGAGACAGACAGACAGAAACAGAGAGAAAGTGAGAAATCACTCCCTGGGGGAATTGCCATTCTCTGCAATCCCTTTTTTTTTTTTTTTTAAAAAAAAAAAAAGAATTATTTATTTATTTATTTCCATTTGTTATTGTTATTTTTTTTTTTTTATTTGATGAGAGAGAGGGGGGTGGGGGGAGAGAGGGGTAAAGGGAAAGTGAGAAAGCAAGCCACCACGTCTGGGACTTGAACCATGGTTGTCCATGTGGGAATCCAGTGCCCTTATCCACCACACCACCTGCTGGCCCCTGCAATCCCTTCTTCATTCTCCTCCCAGGATCTTGGGAGCACATGCACATGTGACTGGTGTGAGTTTCTGACGGGGCCATGCAGGCAACACAAGCTGGTAAGGATGCTGCCTCCCATTCTAAGGCAGGGCCTGGACTGGGAAGAAACTGAGGCAGGGCCCAGTTTATGAGCCCTCCCTTGTGTCCTTGTACTGGCCGGTATTCAATTTCTCTGCCGTGAGTTTTACTGTTATTACGGTACCCTGTAAGGGTAAAACATCACCCCCAACCATTACAATAAAGCCAATTAGTGACCTTGTAAGAATGTGGTTCCCTAAGACTGACAGGAGGACCGGGAAGTTTAAGACTCCCCCACCTGTCTGTTTTTAAGCCAAAATTAACATATAGATTAAGTTAGTATAAACCAAATTAGCATTAGAAGCATATGTAGACTAAGTTAGTTTAAGGCTAGTTTTTGTAAATACCCCTTGTTAAAGTTACAGGCCAAAGTTAACTCATGCTAGGCAAAGTCAGCACATTCACCACATAACAGAAACTCAGAGATGAAACAAAAGAACTCACTAATTGACAGACTCAGCAAAGAAATGTAGAAACCCGCAGGTTTATTAAAGAAAAAAGCCTGGCTGGGACAACAGGATAAACAAACCTGAGGGCTCCAGAGAAAGATTACCTTAGCTGGGAGCTCTTATCTAAAACAACAGGTAGTTTTCAACTACAAAGAGTTAGTTTCTCATCTATGTGCTGTTGACTATGAAAAACTGCTAATAAAACATCCTGTGTTGTCTCCTGAGCTACAAGATCATCTTCCTTTCCCATATAAGATCATAGACTCACTTTCTATTGTAATGTATAAATAGTCCATATATTAACTGTGTCTTTACTTAGCAAGACAAGATTTCTATTTAGGTCTTTGCAACCAGCAATGTTATGGGCCTGGCCCAGGACTAAAGTTATCAAACATCCTGCAAGCCCCCTCTTCAAAAGACCCTTCCCAGTAATCAAGATCTAAGAAGAAAATACAACAGACAAATGGACTTCCTCATCCTGAGAACTGTGATTGATTTTTAACTAATCTGACAAGACAAACAGCATGTTTTATAATTATTGTTTCCATGCTTTGTATACCCTGTTCCTTAGAGTGGGTTTTTTACTACCCCTCACCCTCTTTACTTCCTAAACCTCCCTCAATAAATACGCATGTCTTATTAGCCACGGCGCTGCAGCCTGGAGCTGGCTCTGGCTGTGGCCGGCTGAGAACATGCAAAAGGGCAAAGAGGTCGCAGTCTAATTTTTGTCTTCTGTTCACCTGCGTCGCCTTCCTGTGTATGAGCCACCCACCACTGCCGAGGCTGGGCCCCGGCAAGTTTCAAGCCACCAAGTCTGGGACTCAAACCACAGTTGGCCATTTGTGAGTCAGTGACATAACTGCTACTCCATCTGGTCGTCCCTCCAGCAGTCTTGATGCAGCAATCCATCCCCAGCTTTAGCCAGCGTAGGATTATGGGCACATGCACGCCCAGAGAATACTTTTTTTTTCTTTTTTTAAGAATTATATATTTATTTTTATTCATTTATTTTAATTTGACCAGAGAAAGAGGAAAATTGAGAAAACAAGGCACCAGGTCCAGGACTCAAACCATGGCTGGCCATATGGGAGTGTCTAGCACCTTATCCACACTCCACCTGCTGGTCCCCAAGATCTTTGTTTGTTTTTTAAAGAGAGGTTTTGCTATAGGGAGCGTGTGCTTGCCAGAGAGACATAAAGTACCCTCCAGGGGGAATGGCCATGCTGCAGTCCTTCTCCATTGTCCTCTCAGGATCTTGGGCGTACACGCGCAGGTGCCCGGTGTGAGTTTTAAGCCGCTGGGTCCAGGACTCAAAATGCTATCAACTACATGGGAGTCTAGTGATGTAACCATTATGCCATCTGCTGGTCCCAATGCCTTTTCTTTTCTTTCTTTTTTTTTTTTTAAAGATTAATTTTAATTATTATTTTTTATTTGACCAGCAAAAGAGAGGGAGAGAGAAAGTGAGAAAGCAAGCTGCCAGATCTGGGACTTGAATCAGTTGACCCTGTGGGAGCCCAGCAACCTAACTACCACACCTCCTGCCAGCCCCAGGAAAGGTCTTTTATTATGTATGAACCTGAAACTTTCCCATGTGGGTCAGCCTTACAGAGCAATACATTTTAATCCTGTGCTGCCATCAAACCCTAGATATATGTACTTTTCAAATCATCCTTATGGTTCTTATATTACATAACAAAAATTGTGTGGGGCCAGCCTCATAGTACAGCAGTTAATTGCTGTGCAGAGAGAGATGAAGCCCAAATTGCTGAGTGGGGTTGGAGTCCTGGCCCTCCCTCAGGTGCAATGGGATAGATAGTTGGAGGAAAAAAGATTGTAGCATGACCAGGCCTTGGAGGTCGTGTGTGCATATGCTCTCTCTTTTTCTCTTGTGTGCATCCATATGCCCTCTGGCATTTAAAAAAGAAGAGATTTTGTGTATTAGGTTTGCCAGCTGGAACCCAACATTATAGTAAGAAATATTTATGTTCAATAACTTTTATTTTTACTGAGTAATTTTTAATATTAATTTGAAATATATAAATTACCTACTATTTAATACCTGTGTAATTTTTTGGTATCAATTGAAATATTTTTAAAATAATTATTTAACTTTATTTATTTACTTATCTTAATTTGACTAGAGAGAGACAGAGAGGGAGACAGAGAGAGAGAGAAAGTGAGAAAACAAGCTACCAGGTCCGGGACTTGAACCATGGTTGGCTGTGTGGGAGTCTAGCACCCTTAACCACCATACCACCTGATACCCCTCAATTGATATTTATTTTTTGAGAGGTTTTTTGCTATAGGGTGTATGTGTTACCAGAAAGACAGAGAGAGACAGAGATAGAAAGCAAAAAATCACCCCTCATGGGGTATGGCCATGCCACAATTCCTTCTCCATTCTCCTTTTGGGATCTTGCGTATGCATGCACATGCGCCTGGAGTGAGTTTAAGCCACCAGGTCTGGGACTCAAACCACTGTCTACTGCATGGTAATCCAGCGACATAGCCATTATGCCAACTGCTGGTCCCGCAATAGGCTTTTTAAGAAAGACAAATTTGTATTTGCTACAGGGAGTGTGCACTTGCCAGAGACAGACAGACAGAAAGAAAGAGGGAAAGTGAGAAATCACCCCCAAGTGGCAATGGCCATGTTGTAATCCTCTCTCCATTCTCTTTTTGGGATTTTAAGTGTACATACACATGTGCTGGTGTGTTTTCAAGCCACCAGATCCAGGACTCACACTTCACAGTTGACCATTTAGGATCCAGTCATCCCTTAAACACCATGCCAACCAGCTTCCTGGCCTTTTTTTTTTTTTTTTTTTTTTTTTTTGACAGAATTTTGCTGGGCCATGATCCTTCTGTCCCAGCCTCTCAGTTAGCTAAGGTTATAGGCACATGACACTGTGCCTGGCCTGTTTAAGTTAGTCTGGGAACTGAACCCAGGCCTCCCGTGCGACCCTTGTCTTGTACAGTGGTGTCCTACAGCTTCTGTCATAGTGACTGGGCCCCTCAATCTATTTTGAATTTTGTTATACATTGTGAGGTTTAGGTCAGGTTCATGTTTTGGACAATGGACATCCAACTCTCGCAGTACCATTTGTTGAAAATGCTATCCCTCCTCTGTTGAGCTAATTTCATATTTTTTTAAGAAGTCAGTTATCAGTTGCCATGTGGGATGCAGAATTTTTCTAGTTTTATATTTAAGTGTTTTTCCCCCCCCATAGGGTGTGTGCACTTGCGGAAGAGAGAGAGAGGGAAAGTGAAAAATCATCCCCCCCAGCGGTGATGGCCACGCCATAATTCTTTCTTCATTCTCCATATTTTTGTGACTGTGTCTGAATTAAATATTAAAAAAAATTTACACATGCATTTAGCAAGGATTCTAAATTTATGCTATTCAAATTGGCCAAACTAAAATGAGAAATCCACAAGCATAATTGGAGACTTTTTTAAAATTTAATTTCATTTAGTAGTAGTAGTATTCCATTTTGCCAGAGAGAGAAGGAGAGTGATAGTGAGAAAGAAAGCCGTCAGGTCTGGGACTTGAACCGTGGTGGTTGCCCATGTGGGAGTCCAGTGCCCTTAACCACCGTGCCACCTGCCCAGCCCCCCCATGGAGATTCTTTTTAATAATTATTTTATTTAACTTTATTTCAATTTGACTAGAGAGGGGGAGAGAAAGAGGGAGAGAGAAAGTGAGAAAGCAAGCCACCAGGTCCAGGACTTGAATGCTGGTTGGCTATGTGGGAGTCTAGCACCCTTAACTACCATACCACCTGTCTACCCCCCATAATTAGAGATTCTTAGACTCTCTTTACTAAGACATTTATTCCATGGACTGGTTGACTGGCTGAAGATCTCTCTTTGTATCCCTTTTACTGTCTGCTGAGCTTTCTGACCCACTAATCTTAATAACTAGCTTATTGAGCAGGTTTCATCTGTTAATTAGGTGACCAAACAATTATCCCTTTAAAAGCTATTTTTCCACCCAAGAGATTTTCTGTGCTAATTTTGATGTCTCTACGAGCCTGCATCCTGATTCTCAGTGACTGAACACATCAGATCTTCTGCCTCATCTTTTTTTTTTTGGAGAGGTTTTTGCTATAGGGTGCATGTGCTCGCCAGAAAGACAGTGAGAGACAGAGAGAAAGTGAGAAATCACCCCCCAGAGGGGATGGCCGTGCCGCAATCCCTTCTCCTCCACTCTCCTCTTGGGATCTTGGGCACACGTGCACATGCACCCGGCGTGAGTTTAAGCCACCAGGTCTGGGACTCGAACCGCGGTCAACTACACGGGAGTCTAGTGACAAAGCCATTATTACATTAACTGCTAGTCCCATCTGCCCCATCTCTTAACTAATGGACCTTCATCTTCACTTTTCCAAGACCCCCACCCCCCCCTTCCTCTGATCCCAAGATGTTTCCTTCCATAGAAATTTTTTGTTAACAGTTTTTTGAAGAAATGTGATGAGTAGGTATGAGCCTGTTAGTCTCCAAAATGTCAAGCTTTTCTCTCTGGGGACTCAATTTCATCTGTAAAATGGGTACAGATATCGCTAGCAATAAGAGTGGAGCTTATACACCAAAAATCACCTGTATCACTTTGGCAAGTAGTAAGAACAGAGAACAGGTGAATCTTACAACTGCATACTTCCTGTTATAGTCACTGTTGGAATCATTCCAATATTCTTTTCAAGTAATACTGTATGAAAAACAAAAGGGAAGATTAGGAACCATGGTCAAGATAAAGCAGGGCCTTCAGGGTCTTTTTAGCACTGAGTGACAAACTGGTGCTTGCATTATATGTTTTGCTAGGAAGAAGAGATGTATTAAAATGGATCC
The DNA here is from genome assembly GCA_026018925.1 of Tupaia tana. Taxonomy (NCBI): domain Eukaryota; kingdom Metazoa; phylum Chordata; class Mammalia; order Scandentia; family Tupaiidae; genus Tupaia; species Tupaia tana. The sequence continues at coordinate 81,591,282 of JAKSZU010000010.1, forward strand.
CCTGTTGCCTTTGAGGGGGGAATTAATGGGAAGTAGAGACTTGATTCTTGCTGGGTGACTTTAAACAATTAACTTTCTGTCTTGCTTCTTAGGGATATTTATACTTGAAATCAGGCCAGCCCTTGGCCTAATAGTTAAAGGATCCTGATCCACATGGCTGACCTGTGGGTCAAAGTCCAGCCCAGGTGGCTTGAAAAACATGCCTGGTGTGTATGCAAGCCCCAAATCCCTATAAGATGGCAAAATGGAGAGGTACTGTGGAGTGCCCCGTTAGGAATGCTTTATGCCCTCTCCCAGTGGAATTCATGTACCCTCAGGCAATTAAAAAAAGAAAGATGAGTATATGTAATTTCACAGTGGCACAGTGGTGGCCCCACCCCAGGATGCTTCTCTTTGAGCCCATAGAGTTCAAATCCTCTGGAGATCCAAACTCGCCTTTCCATACGGCTCCAGTATCAAAGTGCTGTTCTACCAGCTGTGTGTGCACTGCGGCTCCGCTACTTCGGCGATTTTTCTCTGGCTCTTCGGTGAGTGCATGGGCCCTCTAGTAAAAATCACTTTAAAAAAAAAAGTTGAATTTGCGATGACCGCTTTGATATCTCGTTAGGAAGAAAGTTGCTCATAATATATAAAATGATGATTAGCAACCCTAGAACACATAAGACAATCTATTCTTGTTCCTCAGGCGGTGAAACCAGCGGCGAACTCCTTGGGCTCAGAGCTCTCGGCTGAAAAGCCCCGGCTCATCCAAGGTCTTCTGAGTGACCTTCTTTGGCCCGAGGGGGCTTCTTGGCCCCTCAGCACACCAAACCTGACACATCTGACACGTGACACACACACCCCCCCCCCCCCCACACGCCCCCAAGCGCTCGCTCCTGGTTCCTCTCCTCCGTTTCTCCTTTCACGCTGGTCTCAAGCCAGCAGTTCTTTGGCTTCGCAGAAATCATCGAGCTACTCAGGAGGTGAAATCCAGCCTCCTAGACCCTTCCCTCTCCTGAGCCGGCTTTGCGCGCCACGCCCTCTCCAGCTCGGCTCCGCCCGCGCCCAGCCCCCCAATCCCAGGCTTCGCTCAGGCCACGTCACAACGGCGCCGTGGCGGCCCCGCCCAGTCGTGGTCCTTGCGTCCTTCCGGCTCCGCTGTGGACTCCCTGCTGCGCCGCGTCTTCCTGAGGAAGGTGGGGTTTGGAGGGAGCCGGCTCTCGGTCATTCCGTGTGTAGGCAGCGGGGTGGGGAGGCAGGCTCGCGCGCGGGGCTGCTGATTCAGGGTGCCCGGGGAGTGGGGCCGAGTCGGGGCCCGGCACGCCGGGAACAGGAGGGCTTCCGGAAGCGCCGTGTGCACTAGCCCGATTGTAGCCAGTTCCTCCGGCCTGGGGCGCGTGCTGGGGTTTCCATGGTGATGGTAAACAAGGTTGGCAAGGGTTGGGGGTGTGGGCGGGAGACCACAGCTCTTACCTTAGTAAACAGCGCTGTCTGTCTGCACAGTCGGCCGTGGGGGATCCGGTCTCCTTAACCTCCATGCCACCTGCTGCCTCCACTTTGGTCTTTTTAATTGGAACTTTCTGTGGAAAGGCTGGCTGCTTTGTCCTTAGAGTTACCTTATCTGTATTACCACATTCTCAGTGTGTGTTTCCCTTTGTTTTGTAGTTGTCTCTAGTAAGTAGATTCTGAAGACAGGTTTTCCTTTAATTTTAGAAACAGTTCTGTTGTTTAAAAGTGTCAAATTACAAAGTAAGAGTTAAAAGTGTAATGAAATCTCATGTATATTTATGACTTGGTTCAATAATAATAAGTTTTGGTCAGATCATTTTGGAAACAGATTCAAGACATCAGATATTATGTACAAGTATTTAAGTATCTCTAAATAGAAAGGATTTTTAAAAGAAAGTCACAGTAGCGTAATTACGGTAGAATTGACCATAATTATTTAACATAAAATGTTTAATTATTGCTCACATTACAACAATTGTTTTATAACTGTTCTGTTTGTTCATTTCAGTTAGAATTCAACAGTTTATAAAATGTAATTGTTTGTTAGGTATAAAGATCAGGAATTGTGTTTTAAAAATATTTTTTTGAGGGGTCAGCAGGTGGTGTGGTGGTTAAGGTGCTGGATTCCCACATGGCCTACTGTGATTCAAGTCTCAGACCCAGTGACTTGAAACTCATGGTGGGGTGCGTGTGCACTTGTGCCCAAAATCCCAAGAGGAGAATGGAGGAGAAGGGATTGTGGCATGGTCATCCCCTCAGGGGTGATTTCTCTCTTTCTCTGTCTCTGTGGTGAGCGTACGTTCCCTATAGCAAAATCTCTCCTTCACCCCCTAAAAAGTTATATTTTTGATTATGATATATTTATAAGAATCCATGATCAATGTACAAGACAAAATATTGAATATCCACTAGTTTCCATTCTAGTTTTCCCTCCAGAGTTGATTTATTTTTACTTTGATGATTTCAATTCCACATGAAAGTTCTTATCCCCTTCTAGAACTGGTATTCTAGCTCCTTAGCTCTTCCTGGAGAACTCACTGAGTACCGTTTTCTGTTTCTCTTTCTTCTTCCCTTCTTCCCTGCCTTGGCAGATAGCAGGCACTGGCTGCACCTGCAAGCATGTTTTCCCATTGGTGACATCTTGGTGGGCACTGTGATGGCACTTCCTCCACTGCAACCCATGATACATCTCCTACTGCTGGCCTCTGATCACAGCCTGGGGTTTTTGGATTCCAAACCCTGCTTTGTCTGCTAGTTTTGCCTGTCCATGGTGTGGTGAGCTGCTATGCTGAGGGTAAGGGAAACCTCCCACCTCTGCCTCCCGGGCCTGGAAGCCAGAGCTGGCAACTTTGCCCCAGCTGCTGCAGGAGCTTCTCTTCTCTACCCTGTCTTTGGAGCCCTTCTTCCTCTCCTTCCCCCACCAGGCCATAGATCCTGGTAAGCTCACTTCTTGGCAACTCCTCCTGTATCCCTAGGAAGTCACTCTTCAACCCCTGCATTTGGTTCTTGGGATGCCCATTCAGGCAATTTTTCTCCTCCCAGCTCTCCACTGCCTAGTCCTCTGCCACCCCTCACATTTGGTTTGCCTTGAATTTGCCTGTCCCATCTGGAAGTGCCTGCCCAGCCCTACCTTTCCGCTGAGTCCTGTGATCTTAAGACCTGACTGTTGAGTCCCCACATAGGGGCTAAGGAAACACTGACCTTGTCATCAGACCTCAGCAGTGCTTTCTGCCAAAACACACAACAGGACCTCAGAGGTTTCTAACCTCACAGAGCTCATTTGCCTCTAGCCACTGAATTTTTATTTCAGGTTGAGAATAGAAAAGATGGGCTTGGACTTTCCCAGGAACCCTCTGCATTTTTAATCTTTGGGTGAAATTTGAGTCCTTTGACTGTAAGCCTTGCTTGATGAAAATAGAAATCAGTCCTACTCTTTTTAGTGGTAAATCTTAAAGCCAAAAAAAAAAAAAAAAAAAAAAAAAAGAAAGAAAGAAAGAAAGAAAAATCAATGGCATAGCCCTGAAGAGTAGAACTTTCTGAGTAATTGCATATGACACTGGAACTGGAGACACCCTTGCTGTATGTACTGCATGAGACTGGAACTCAAAATTTACTTCAAACATGAAGGGAGGAAGTGAGCTCTTAGTGAAAACATTCTTTAGGTCTTTATGTAACATAAATAATAAGATAAAGAGAGAATCCAAGGTCCTGCTGAGCTTATGTTCTAAACAAAAGAAGGTGCTTCAACTGCCCTGTTTACTCTGTAGATGAACCTGCCAGGTCATAGTACTCAAAGGCATGCCCATTTATCTTGATTGGAACTACCTTCATAAATCCTGGCCGCTGGGTATTAGAGAGTGGTAGGGAGCACATTCTATTATAGAGTTTGTTAGTTTGCAGAATCTCAGTCCCCACCTAGATTCATTGTAGAGCCTGCGTTTTAAATGTCCTTAGTGGGTCATGTGAACACTGACACGTTTGAGAATCAGTGATCTAAAATTTGGTTGGCTGTTAGTCCAGTCACCTGGGGTAGTTGTGCAAAGACCTTCTGGAGCCACCTTAAATCAAATCAGAATCTCTGGCGTGGGATCCAGAAGCATTATTTTTAGCACTCCCCAGCAATATGTGATACTGTCAACAGGATGAGACTGGGGTTCCTTCTATCAGCATCTCTTCACCATGAGTATACTCACTCTTCACAGGATCTTCTCCAAACAGCTTAAAGTAATCCGGCTGTCAGCTTGTGTGCGTTCCCATGGAAGCTCCCAGGAGGTGGTCTGTGGACCACATTGGAAAGAAGAAGTGGATAAGAGCATTAAGATGACTGGATTCCATTCTTTAGGTCCCATAATGGTCTGGTGGGTTAAAGGAATAGAATATGATAGTTGAAGCTTGTCGAAAACCCAGTTCAGGGACTGGCAGGTGGCATGGTGGTTAGAGGTGCTGGATCCCCACACGGCTGATCATGGTTCAAGCCCTGGACCTGGTGGCTTGCTTTCTCGCTTTCCCTTTCTCTCTCTCTCTGCCTTTGTCTGTTCAAATTAAAAAATAATGATAGCAAATGGAATTAAATAAAATAAATAATTCTTTTTTTTGGAGAGGTTTTTGCTATAGGGCGCGTGCGCTCGCCAGACAGACAGAGAGAGACAGAGAGATAGAAAGCGAGAAATCACCCCCCAGGGGGGATGGCCACGCCGCAATCCCTTCTCCTCCATCCTCCTCTCGGGATCTTGGGCACGCACGCACACGCGCCCGGCGTGAGTTTAAGCCACCGGGTCCAGGACTCAAACCGCGGTCGACTACGTGGGAGTCCAGCGACATAGCCATTACGCTAACTGCTGGTCCCAAATAAATAATTCTTTAAAAGAAAGAAAAAGAAAACCCAATTTAGAGTACATGAAACTATATCATTTCTTAATAAATTTCCTAATGTCAGCCTAAAAGAAAGGCTGAGGATCAGCTGGTGGTATGATGGTTAAAGTGGCTGGATCCCACATGGCTGACTGTGTTTGAGTCCTGGACCCAGTGGCTTGAGAAACATGCCAGGTGCGTGTGCATGCATACCCACAGTCCTGAGAGGAGAATGAAAGTCCTGCAAAGTGGCCATTCCCCCGCTGGGGGTACTTTCTTGCGTTCTCTTTCTCTGGCAAGCCCATGCATGCTATTAAAAAAAAAAAAAAAAAGGCTGAGGTATAGTTAGTGACATAAAGATCATTTATTTGAGCCAGTGTTTAGTAAGAATTGCCTTAGGAAGACACAGATAACAGAAACTGTAGGAGGTATACTAGTCTGCTAAAGCCTATTCTCTTAGCAGCAAAATGGCTGCTAAGAGAAATCAATTTTATAACAGAATGGCAAGAAGAGAGGTTACAAGTTCTTTGGCAAGAAATCACATTGGTCCATTTACATTAGGGCAAACAACTGATTAGATTTACTCCTCTTTTTTTTTTTGGAAAGGTTTTTGTTATAGGGTGCATGTGCTTGCCAGAAAGAGAGGCAGAGAGACAGAAAACAAGAAGTCACCCCCCAGGGGGGATGGCCACGCTGCAGTCTGTTCTCCTCTCGGGAATCTTGGGCACACGCACATGCGCGCCTTGCGTGAATTTAAGCCACCCGTGGTCGACCACATGGGAGTCCAGCGACATAGCCATTACACCAACTGTTGGTTTCCCCGCATAAGTCTATTTCTTTTTTTTTTTTTCTTTTTTTTTTGGAGAGGTTTTTGCTATAGGGCACGTGCGCTCGCCAGACAGACAGAGAGAGACAGAGAGATAGAAAGCAGGAAATCACCCCCCAGGGGGGATGGCCACGCCGCAATCCCTTCTCCTCCATTCTCCTCTCGGGATCTTGGGCACGCACGCACACGCGCCCGGCGTGAGTTTAAGCCGCCGGGTCCGGGACTCGAACCGCGGTCGACTACGTGGGAGTCCAGCGACATAGCCATTACGCTAACTGCTGGTCCCCATAAGTTTATTTTTAAAAACTGATTTTTGGAATCCTGAGCTAGAAAGTATGATCAATTTAAATATAAAGATAATAGAAACACTTGGGAAGATTACAGTAGAAACTTGCAGAGGAGAGTTTGGATCTAAAGGCAGACAACCATTCACCTAAGTGTCTTTCCATTTTGGTACTGTTTAATTTTGGGCAGTCTTACCCAGCGAGGTTTTTACTTTACTAGAGGTTTTAATGTGGGTGCAGCAGATGGTGGTGGCACCTTCACTCAGCCCTCCTTGTTTAGTGCTATTTGGTGATCAAGGACCATGTGGGCGAGTTACTATTTTTTAGAATTATTTTATTATTGGGGCTAGCAGATGGCATATGGTTATGTTTCTGAACTCCCATGTAGTCGACCACAATTCAAGTCTGGGTCTGGCAGCTTCAAACTTATGCTGGGTGTGTGTATGTGTATGCTCAAAATCCCAAGAGGTGAGTGGAGAAGGGATTGTGTGGGTGTTGCCATTCCCTTGGGGGGTGGTTTTTTGCTTTCTGTCTCTCTGGCGAGCACACATGCTTCTTAAAAAAGAAAGAATCTTGGGGACCAGCAGGTGGCATGGTGGTTAAGGTGCTGGACACTCCTACATGGCTTACCACAGTTCAAGTCCTAGACCTGGTGGCTTGCTTTTTCACTCCCCCCCCCCCCCCCGTGTGTCTCTCTCTGTCAAATTAAAAATAAATGAATGAATAAATAAAATTTAAAAAGAAAAAAAAACCTCTTTTTATTATTATTTTAGAGATTTTTTGCTATAGGTACATGGACTTGTCAGAGAGACAGAGACATAGAGAAGGTGAGAAATCACCCCCCAGTGGGGATGGCCATGCTGCAATCCCTTTACCTCCATTTTCCTTAGGATTTGGGGCATGTACACATATGTGACTGGTGTATTTCAAGCCACTGGGTGCAGGACTAAACTTACTGGTTGACCACGTGGGACAATGCCTTAACCACTACATCACTTGCTGGTCCCTACTGTTGTTATTTATTTAATTTTTTTTGGGAGAGATTTTTACTATAGGACACGTGCACTTGCCAGACAGAGAGAGACAGAAAGCGAGAAATCACCCCCCATGGGGGATGGCCACGCTGCAGTCCCTTCTCCTCCATTCTCCTCTGGGGATCTTGGACACACATGCACACGCGCCCAGTGTGAGTTTTAACCCACCGGGTCCGGGACACAAACCGTCGTCAACTACGTGGGAGTCCAGCGACATAGCCATTATGCTAACTGCTAGTCCCTGGATCATGCCTTTTTAATAGTGGAGATTAGAGGTGACAGAAGACCTTTGATGAGATTTCAATGATGGAAAAAGGAAATGAGAAAGTATCTGAGGCAAAGTTGGGAAAGGTGTGTATTATAAGCTTGGTTAGAATTGAACATATTTAGGGCCAGCTGTTGTAGTCATTAAGGTGGCTGATTCCCATATGGCCTTCTATGTGGTTTGAGTCCCAGACCTGACAGCTTGAAAACATGTAGGCACATGTGCTTGCATGCCCAAAATCCCAAGAAGAGAATAGAGGAGAAGAGATTGTGATGTGACCATCCCTCTGCTGGGGATACTTTCTTATTTTCTCTCCCTGGTGAGTGCATAAGCCCTAATAGCAGTAAACAAATGAAAAACAAAAACTGAGCATATTGAATTTAAGAGATTGTGCTCAGTGGAGAGAATGAAGATAAAGAACTTCTTCAGAGGGGATGAGGTTGGGACCTGGAGCAGAGCTATAGAGAATGAGTTTGGTTATGAGGGACAACTCTGTTTACACAGTTTGGGACTTTTCTTCAAGGAGTCTTTATTCCTCTTGAAAGTGGAAGATACCAACTGAAGCTGAGAAGAGATGGAAATATGGGCCTGCTCTAAGCATCTGAAGAACTTAGGAGAACGGGCAGTTGTGGTGGGACTACAGTCAATATATTTTTTTAAAGAATTAATTTTATTTGTTACTATTTCTGTTTTTTAATTTGATCAGAGAGAGAGAGAGAGTGAGAAAGAAAGCTGCCAGGTCCAGGACTTGAACCAAGTCAGCCATGGGGAGTCCAGCATCTTAACCACCACACCACCTGCCAGCCCCTACAGTCAGTATTGAGTAAAATGGTGACTCTAATTTTCTACCATAATTTCCAACTGGGTACAGCTTCATATTCTCAGGGGTTATAAAGAAATATCTGGAGACACTTTTTGTAGTCACAACTGAGGCAGTGGGTCACTACTGGCATCTAGTTATTAGAAACCAGGGTTGCGAGACCAGCAGATGGTGTAATGATTATGTCACGGAGTTTCACGTAGTCAACCGCAGATTGAGTCCTGGACCCGGTGGCTTAAAACTCAGGCCGGACATGTGCATGTGTACCCCAAATCCCAAGAGAAGAATTGAGGAGAGGGGATTGCAGCGTGGCCATTGCCCCTGGGGGGTGATTTCTCATTTTCTGTCTGTCTCTGTCTCTCTAGCAAGTGTATATGCCATATAGCAAAAATTTCTCTGAAAAAGAAAAAGAAACCAGGGATGCTGCTAAACTTCCTACGGTGCACAAATAACTGACACAACAAAGAACTGACTAATCCAAAGTGTCTGCAGGCTTGTGGCTGAAAAACCCTAGTCTAGAGGCCTATTTTGCCTAAATGAGCCACTCAGTATAGCTGTGGAACAGTCAGATATTTGGACTCTTCAAGGGCTCTAGTTTTACTGGATGTATGCAATAAAGGAAGAAGTGCATATAAATTACATTATTGTAAGGAAGGGTGAGAACGATGCGGTCTAAGCTGGAGCATGAGGAATGAGATAATCAAGTGTGTCAAGAGGCTGTGAATAAGGAAGCTGGGCTTTCCATGAAGGAGCATAGTGGTTGTGGTAGAGCTAGGAGGATGTGATGACACAGTGGGCTCAGTATCACTTGTAGACTTCAGAAGTTATCGATGGCAGCAGTGCCTTGCGAGACTGATGGAGAATGATAAGATTATTGGAGGTAAGAATATGGGAAAAGGGGCCAGCAGGGAGCATAGTTGTTAAGGCACTGGACTCCAACATTGGCTGACCACAGTTTGAGTCCTGGACCTGGCAGCTTGAAAATCACAACAGACACATGCACATGCATGCCCAATATCCTGGGAGGAGAATGGAGAAGGGATTATGATGTGGCCATCCCCACTCGGGGGTGATTTCTCACTTTCCCTCTCATTGGCTCTCTCTGTCTCTCTCTGGTGGGCTCTTGCACCCTGTGGCAAAAACCTTAAAAAAAAAAAAAAAAAGAATATGGAAGAAAATGGTAGGTGGATTATGAATTATATACAAAGGCATTGACCTCAACCATCCAGAAGGATGGTTGAACCTAAGGCTGGGAACAGAACTTGAGTGAAGCCTCTTGATTCTTTAGTGAGTGAGGGTTGTGACCATGGTGTGAATTAAAGACAGCAGGACAGATGGACAGTCCTGGTCTGATTGGGCATTGGGAATAAGAGGAACACAGGTGCTCCTGCGTCAGATCTTGGGGTTCTAGACCCATCAGCCTAAGATAATAAGACATATTTGCCCTGGTGCCCTAATAGGCAGTGGAGGATGAGTCTGGCAGGTAATTTTGTTTTGTTTTGCTTTGCCACAGCAGCTAATTGCAGCATGCAGTATAGTGGTGGTTGCTGCAGGATCTTTAGATAAGGTCTGGGGAGGCAGGGCTAGTAAGTGCATATGTTCCTGATGGCTGCAACCATTGAGGTTAGGGAACAGAAAATGTCTGTTTCCTTCACTCTCAAGAATCACAGAAAATGTACATTATGAAAAAAAAAACTATGCATGGTTCAGGAAATTTTTGCACCAAAATAAACTTGTACTAACTTGTTATAACATGTCTGAACAGGATCTAGTTTGAGGCACTGAGAAGGATAAGACACCAGGTTGGGAAGAGTCGCCATCAGAGCAACATGAATTCTGTTAAAATTGAAGCAAGAAGAAACATCAAATTTATGGTGAAGCTTGGGTGGAAGAATGGTGAAATCATTGATGCTTTACGAAAAGTTTATGGAGACAATGCCCCAAAGAAATCAGCAGCTTACAAATGGATAAGCCACTTTAAAAAGGGACTAGACAATGTTGATGATGTTGAAGATATTGAAGATGGTGAAGATGTTGATGATGAAGATGATGATGAGGAGGAGGATGAGAAGAACCACAGCTGCAAACCATCTACATCGATTTGAAAGAAAAAGACTAATCTTGATCATGCCCTAATTGAAGAGGGCTGATGATTAACAACAGAAATAATAACCAACAGACATCTCAACTGGTTCTACTTATGTAATTCTGACTAAAAAGTTTGAAGTCGAGCAAACATTCTGCTCTAACTGTTCCACCCAAATCAGCTGTGGACAACAGCAGAGCTTTTGATGGAAATTTTAAATGTGAGATCAAGATCCAGAGGAATTTCTCTGAAGAATTATAAAAGGAGATGAAACATAGCTTTACCAGTGTAATCCTGATGACAAAGCACAATCAAAGCAATACCTACAAAGATGGGGAAATGATCCAGTCAAAGCATAAGTGGACCAGTCAAGAGCAAAAGTCAGCAAGTTTTGGGGATGCTCAAGGCATTTCGCTTATTGACTTTCTGGAGCATCATAGAATGAAAACATCTGCTTATTAGAGTGTTTTGAGAAAGTTAGCCAAAGCTTTAGAAAAAGCTCAGGAAAGCTTCACTAGAGCATCCTTCTTTATGACAGTATTCCTGCTCATTCCACCCATCAAACAAGGGTAGTGTTGTAAGAGTTATGGTAAATCATTAGGCATCCACCATACTGTCCTGATTTGGCTCCTCCTAACTTTTCTTTCGTAATCTTAAAGAATATTTAAAGGGCACCAATTTTTCTACAGTTAATAATGAAAAAAGGACTGCATGGAGATGCTTAAATTTGCAGAAACTTTCAGCTCTTTACGGATAGACTTAGTGGTTGGTATTGTCAATTTAAAAAGTGTTTGAATTTAACTTCCATTGAGAAAGTTTATATATTTTTAATTTCATTTTTCCGTGAACTTTTTGAAGTCCATTTCCAAGTCTATCAACTTTTTTTGTGCTCAAGTTTTTATAACGTGTGCTATGTCAAGTGTCCATGATGCTGGGCCCTGAGGGAGGTAAATTGAAGGCTTTGTGGTCAAGCTCATGCCTGCCTTGGTCTTGTTCTATTGACGATGTGAAGCTCATGCCCTCCTTGGTCTTGTTCTATTGAGGATGTGTAGAACTTCCTCTCCACCTGCACAATTCATGATGGGGCTGCAGGTGTCCATTTCATCTACACTAGAGAAGACAGGTGGAGTGGTGAGGCTTTTCATTGAGCTTGAATCAGAAGATGGTATAGCAATGGCCCTGAAAAAAATAGAGCATGGGACACTGATACAGTGAGGTGTTCAAGTCTCAAAGAACTGAAATGGATTGGATGTTGAAGTACAGTGGTCCACACAGCACTGACAGCATCAATGATGGCTTTGTGTGGCTTCAGGGACTCCCATTTGGAAGCATAAAGGAAGAAATTGAATGGGATCACGTTGCCTGTGGAACCTGCAGGCAAGATTATAGGGGGAGCTTTTGTGCAGTTTGTCTTTTAGGAGTTAGCAGAGAAGGCCCTAGGGAAGCACACAGAGAGAATAGGACACAGGTATATAGAAGTGTTGAAGAGTGGTCAGGAAGAAGTCTCAGGTCCTATTTGGATTCCCCTCTGAAGTTCATGTTCCACAGTGGCTGGGCCCTGTGGCCATCCGGCACTGTCAGGAGATACATTGGCATCTTGAAGCAAGCAGGTCTGGGTAAGATGAGGCCTGGGGCCTACAGTGTAGGCTATGGGAGCTACAAGGAGTACAGCGGTTTTAGTAATGGCTATGGTTTCACCACCGACATGTTTGGAAGAGACCTCAGTTACATTCTTTCAGAAATGTATGACCACAGATACGGAGACAGCAAGCTCAGTGCAGAGCATCACTGGGCACTGTGTCCACATGAGGGGGCTGCCGTACAAGGCCATCGAGAACATTTACAACTTCTCTTCACTCAACCCTGTGAGAGCCCATATTGAGATTGGTCCTGATGGAAGAGTGACAGGTGAAAAAAGCACACGTTGAGTTTTCCACCCACAAGCTTTGGTGGCCATGCTGGAAGATAGGCTCAACATGCAGCACAGATGGAGTTATTCTTGAATTTGACCACATGCAGCACAGATAGAGTTATTCTTGAATTTGGCCATGGCATATAGCACTGGGGCCTATAGCAGCCGTGTGATGCAAGGCAGCAGGTGTCTGGAGCCCAGGTTACTTACAGCAGCCTGGAGAGCCAGTCAGTGAGTGGCTGTTATGAGGCCACCTATAGCAGTTAGAACAGCATGAGTAGATACAACTAGTTTTGTAGGAACATGGTGTTTGAATCAAATTCTCAGAGGCAGCTAACAAGCTGTGACAAGCACTTATAACTCCAGGAGAAGTTGTTGTTCCCATTTTTGTACCATGAGTTTGTGAAATCTGGATTTAAAAAATTACCACTTCAGTGTTTTTTCATGTGAAGTTTTCTTCTAACATGATGCTGAGTAAACAAAAACTATTTTCAGCCTTTCTCAATATTTTGGTAATAGATTCTGAATGATGTTCTCTGAATTAAAGTAGTATGAGTATGTTAAATGTGGTCTTTTACACCAATCCCATGAGCACCTTGGGGAGATGGGCTCTTTTGGAATACTCAGAGGTACTGGATCCCCATTTTGAAGAGAAACATTTCTCTTGTTTATTCTGATTTATATTTTCACTTAAGATTTTTTAAAGTTAAATTTAAGCTTTTTAAAAGTTAGTTTTGAGAATTGAGATGCAATACTAATACTGTAGGAATTGGTGAGGCCTTGACTTAAACTTTCTTTGTACTGTGCTTTCCTTTTGGGTGTATTTTGCTAAGTGAAACTTGTTAAATTTTTTGTTAACTAAAATGTTTTTCCCTTCAAATAAAGATGTTTTCACAATGACTGGCACAGATTATATACTCAGCAGAATGTAGCAGAATGACTGGGTAGTTGAAGAGAATTCATTATAATCCTAATATATTTTAGTGTTTAGTTTAAAAACAATTTCCTACATTAAATCTGTGGTTTCCCTTATATTTTTACAATGAAGATAAATGTAACAAAAATATTTAACATGTGAATGGTACAGATGGTGACTAGACATAAACACTTGGGCAGTATGAAGTAGAAGCACATATCCCAACTATGTGTGTGTTGTGTTCTTACATCATTTGTTTTGTCCTGCTAGTCCCGTGATGATGAGGTCACATCCTTTCATAGCTTGAGAGCTTTTGTTTTGAGCATTACATACACTATGTGGCCAGTAACCACAGTTTCAGGTTATTTATGAAATGTACTGATCTGAATTTTTTATACTTTCCATGGGTTGTGCTTCTGGATTAACAATGATAGGTTATTGTAAGATGTGCTTATTCTTACATCCAAGACCTGTTTCCAAATTCCTTTTTTTTTTTTTTTAAGAATTATTTAACTTCATTTGTTATTATTAGTTAATTTGACCAGAGAGAGACACACAAACAGAAGAAGGGAAAGTGAGAAAGCAAGCCTTCAGGTCTGAGACTTGAACCGTGGTTGGCCATGTGGGAATCCAGCGCCCTTAACCACCATACCACCTGCTGCCCCCCCCCCCCCATTTTAAACCTTGTAGTTTAAATAAAACTATCTAGACTTTAAAATGTGGATAGAGTTTATAAGCAAAAGCATCCTATTGGAGATACTTTGATGTTTGCCTTTGGTGACTTTTCCACTTTTCCTTCCTTCCTTTTCTTTAATAGCCATGTAGTGAATGTTACCTATCAATAGATGTCCATGTCTCACCAGTGTAATGGACAACTGGTATCTATCTGTTTGTGCAGAGATAATGCTTTTGTTCAAGCCCTAAAGGTTTTATTGAAGATCAGTCTGGGTAGAGTAGGATCTTAACTTCTGCCTTTTCTGACCTCATTTGACTTCATCTGCCCAGCCTGTGTGGCAGCCCACCTTACTGCCAGTGCTCTGCATCCTCAAAGGCCTGAATGAGGGCACTTGGGAATGCCAGAGGTACAGGAGATGTAGGCACGGGTTGCAGAGACTAGGAGGCAGCTTAAAGGAATCTAGAGAGACAGCAACTGGGCCCCTGTTGTGGCCATATTCACAGGGTCTTCCATCCTATCAGCTCACTGTCCTCTGAGTGCCATGCAGCAGTGCACCATAGGGAAGCAGACAAGGATTGTTGGGGACCCAGAGGTTATGAAACTACTTACTGGTGGGGGCTGGGATGAGTATCTGATCTCAGATTTCATAGTTGGGATCTCCAGGAGTGCATTCACCTGTAGGTCTATACTCAGTTTTGGGAAGAAGGGGCCTCCCTGAACCTGGGCTGGGACATGTGGGGGAATGTGGTAGATAACCTGAAATCCCATGTTGACCCTGAAATCTTTGACCAGCAATAGTGCTACCTCACTTAGAAGAAATACAGTGCCAAGACTTCATCTGAGGTGGGTGATTTCTGAAGTGGTGGAGGTAGGTGATTTCTGAAGTGGTGGTTGCCCAGTTTGGGTCTGCCCCATGCCCTAAGCTGTTTGCACAATAGGTTGGCAAATTACAGCCCTTGCTAAGTCCAGCTTGTCACCAGTATTTGTATGACTCTAGAGCAGAGTAGTTCTAACAGTGCATGGATTTCTAACCAACTTGACGACACTTGCTGTACTCTCTCCTCCAAAGACAGACAGACAGGCAGACTGACTGACTGACTGATTTATGAAAGGTTTTTTGCTGTAGGGCGCATGCACTTGTCAGACAGACAGAGAGACAGGAAAACTGAGAAATCACCCCCAGGGGGGATGGCCATGCCACAATCCCTTCTCCTCCATTTTCCTCTCAGGATTTTGGGCACGCATGCACACACGCCTGGCGTGAGTTTAAGCTGCCGGGTCCAGGAACTTGAACTGCGGTTGACTACATAGGCGTCCAGCGACATAGCCACTATGCCAATTGCTGGTCCCGAAAATCTATAATTTTTGCTTTTTGGCAGCAAAGCCCTGAATGGAGGCTCATGGGTGGGCCTGGCCAAGTTTAAGAATGTGTGTGCACTTTGCCAGCCTGGGAGAGCCCTGTGGGCCTCAGTCTCTTACCTCAGTCTCTTATGCACAGAGGGGATAATAAAGTCCCCATCTCAGTTTGCTAGGAGCATTGCGTGTGTCAGAAAGCTGCATATGGCCACCTGTCCCCTGGGCAGCTGCCTTCAGATGTCATTTCTTGTCTCAAATAGTGGGCCGACACCAGCATACTCCCATGTCTTGGGAGGACAGAGGGACTCTGTACCTGCTGCCTAGGATAGAAAGTGCTTTTGGAGCCACCTTCTGCCAGTTCTGCCTTCCTTTGGCTAGCGCCTCTCTGTGGCTGTGCTGGGAACAATCGCCTTCGGAGTGCCCTGGGACCCCCTTGAATTCTGAACTCATAGGGAGAGCTATTCTCCCGGTAGTACCTGCTGCATCCTGTGGATCTCATCACCTTACTTCAGTCACTCTGACTCCCATCAGGTCTCCAAGAAGCAAGAAGGCCACTGTCCTGTCACTTGCACGCTACCAGGGTTCTTTGTGTAGCTTCCTCTTACCCTTCGCCTCTGAGGACTGGGCTGCGATGCCCTCCCTGGCCTCAACCTCAGCACCCCATTGCCGTCTACATACTGGCCATTGCAGGTGCATCACCCTCTAAAAGAGCTGGAGCCTCCCAGGTCTCAGGGAGCAGCAGGAGGAGCTGGATTTGATGCTGGCCACCAGGGCTTCTGAGGACAGTGCTGGGCCTCCATCAGGGCCTGAGTTCCATCAAGCCCAACTTTGGAACCCTCCCCTCACCCCTTCTAAGACCTGAACAGATAGACAAACCTCAATTTCCACTTCAGTGCCCCCCATGCTGGTTTCTGATCCAGCCTGAGTCCAGTAACTTGAATCCAGGAAACTCATTCTTGTGGAGGGGTGGCCCCCTGAGTTGCAGTGGGAGCAATGCAACCTGAACAACAGCAGACTTGAAGCAGTGCCCAGATGGGATGGCTACCCCGTCAGCCCAGACACTGGCCTCAGATTGGAATCCTCTTCTTGACAGGGAAGACATCTGTAACTTCCATCAGCGTGGCAGGAAAGCCAGGCAGAGATAGGCATGGCCACCCTCCTACCCTGTTATGCCAGGCCAGTGCCATACCAGGGTGGCCTTGGGGGTACAGCGTGGACATGCCAGGTTCCCAAGATGGGTCTAAATGCACTGTGCAGGCTTCTTGGGTGCAGCTCTTTGGGGTTCTCATAGGGTATTACCTAGAGGAGCTCCCATGGGTAGGTCTGGGGGCTTTAGGGTTTTACTGGAATGGGTCAATGAAGCTACTGCTGGAAACTCGGCAGAGGAGGAGCCTCTAGGGTCGCCCTAGGGCAAGGGTCCGTAGCCCCCGAGGTATCCCCCTGTGATCGGTTAGGAACCTGGCTGCACAGACAGCAGCGGGTGTGAGAACAAAGCTTCCTGTCGCATTATTACAGTCTGAGTTCAGCCTCCTGTCATCAGATGTGGTACTAGATTCTTATAGCTTGAACCCCATTGTTAACTGTATATGTGAGGATCCAAGTTGCATGCTGTATTAAACAATCCTGCACCCCATCTGTGAAAAAATTATCTTCCACGAGACCGGATCCTGGTCCCAATAAGTCGGGGACGTGGCCCTAGGGGACGCAACATCTTGGGTTTCTGGTCTCCAGGACTTCCACAGTCTCTAGGCATGTGTGGAAATTGTGAGGTAATCTCAAACAGCCATTGTCATGTCTCAGTTGGATTGGGATCACAGTGGTGCTGTGGAGTGGCACCATGGGACAAGGGGGCTTTCTGGGAACTAGCCTCCAGACATAGGAGCAGCAGGAAACCACAGGGCTTCCCTGCCCTTCCCCGCCAGAGGCTCACAAGACCACCAGAGGTAGCTGTCTGACTTTTAATTTCTACATCAGCCTTGGCTTCCTGATCAGGAGGGATCAGGGCCACCGAGACTTGGGGATAGAGACTGTCCCAGAAGGTAAGGTCCCGGTGGAGAGGCAGCAGTGGGCGTGTGCTCCTGGGCGCTGTTCTCGTGCTCAGCAGGAGCTGGCAGAGCCTGCAGAGAGGAGGCAGGTCCTCAGTCATGGTCCCTACACAGTCCCTGCCCTCAGCCCCATAGGCCCCTCTCACCTGGAGCAATGAGTGGGGTGGCTTTCTCAGCTAAGGGGCTGGAGAAAGGAATCAGATGAGTGTCATCTGCCCCCAACTCCTGGTGCTCCTCTCCACCCCCTAGGACAGCTCACCGCTGTTCCAAGGGCACTTGAGGGGCCCTCAGGGCTGATAACCTGAGGACAACAGATCCCTCTGCAAAGCCAGGGGACAGCCAGGACACTGTCCTTGTGCAAGTCCTTCACCTCCCACCCAGGTCTGCTCAGCTGGAGAATCTCGCAGGAGGGCCTGTCATACCTGTGCACCTGGTCATGCTTGCACTTGCATTTGCCACCTGCAGAGGAAGAAATGGGTGGCCTCCAAGCCCAAGCATCCATTCCCTCCCGCCTTCCCACTGGGCCAGCCCACCACTCACTCAGGGCTATGGCAATCCCAGTGACGCCCAGGATCCCTGCGCAGATCATCTCGGCCAACTGCAGGCTCTCCCAATCTGTGGGTGGGGACAGTGTAAGCCCAGCCAGTCTGGGGCCACCTCACTCGTGTCCAGGGATATGAGGGGCTTTAAAAAGTTTGAGGAATGTGCATAGTATAAAAAACTATGCCTGGATTTCTAAAAATGTTTGCCCCAAAATAAACTCATAGTTCAATTCCATTTTCTAGGAACTTTTTAATGTGCTTGGGAGCACCTGGTTGTGCTAGACGCCGCCCCATAGATACACAGGGCTTCTGATCTAGGCCATGAGAGAGAGACACCAGTAAATGGCACATCATAGAGTATGTGGGGGGACCAGATATTTATGAAGAAGAAAGGCAGGCAAACAGAGAAAGGGGGCTTTGAAGAAGCTCGGGGAGCTTTCCTGAAAGGTGGCAGTGGAGCTGAGGCCCAGAGGAGACCAGGGCCTGCAGAAGACCAGAAAGCCTGTGGGACTGGGTCCTGGCAAAGCAGAGGGGAGGAGGAGTGGGGGGTGGGGATGCTGGCCTGCAGCCCAGGCCTCCTGTCTCCTCTGTCAACCTCCCTACAGGTCCCACAGACACTCTCCCATGGAGCAGGTCCATCCCTACCCCACTTTGTCTACACTTCCCAGCTTGTCTGGCAGAGGTCCAAGAGAGGCAAGGGTTGGGGGTGGTGGGAGGCCACAGCTCTTACCATAGTAGAAGGTGCTGTCTTTATCTGCAGGAAAGACATAAGAGAATGAGGCCAGAAGGGTGGGGCTTACAGGGCTACATGGGTTCCCGGGGCAGGCATGGGGGACCTCACTCACCAAACAGGTCATTGGCTTTCAGGGCAGGCAGACCTAGGGGATGAAGCAGAGGAAGGAGAGGTTGATACTTTGTCAAGTGTCCAGATGAGTCCAGTGCAAAATCCCAACTCAGAGAGGTTTGGGAGTTGACCCAACCCGGAGAGATTTGAGGCTTCTCCAGCTCTAAAGCCAGGATTTTGCTCCCACTCACCCACAGCCCTGCCTAGTCTTCAGGCTAATGTCTTTTATTTTTAAACTTTTTTTAACTTTTATTTTTAAAAAGAATTATTTAAATTTTTAAATAATTATTTAATTCCATTTGTTATTATTGCTTTTTAATTTGACGAGAGAGAGAGAGACAGAGACAGAGAGGCAAAGTGGGAAAGCAAGCTGCCAGGTCTGGGAATTGAACTGCAGTTGGCCATGTGGGAATCTAGTGTCTTTTAACCACCTGCCTGCCCTAAGAACTTTTTAATTTTATTTATTATTATTATTGCTATTTATTATTTCAAAAATTTTTTCGGGGTGCTGCTGCAGCTTCATCTCAGTGGTGCCTGGGCTGGGGACACAGCCTCCTGGGGTGGGGCCTGCAGCAGGCTAGGCCAAGGTTGATGCTGGCCCAGGGTGGATCAGACCTGTGAGCTACTTAGAAGAAATTGTCTGCTCCCTTTTCCAATTTAGTGAATTTAGAAGCCCCTGAAGACAAGGACAGTGCATTCAGTAGTGGTCAATCCAATTTTTCTGAGCTACTTAATGGGTGTACTATGCAGCTGTCGACTGCCAGTGGAACATCCCAAAGTGCTTCTGGACAGGATTCTCTATCTTGTTCCATTCTGCTGCGGAGACTACAGGATTTGGCCTCCATGATCAATGTAGAGTATTTAAATGGATCTGCTGATGAATGAGAATCCTTTCAAGACCCTGAAAAAAGTGATTCAAGAACTCAGTCGCCAATTGTTTGCACTTCCTTGAGTCTTGGTGGTTCAATGGCACTTCTTATGAAACAACTCTTGTAATAACTCCCTTGTACTCCAGGTAAAAGTAACAAAGACTACCAAGAATGACTTTCTGCACTTGGAGAATTTTACTTGTGTGGATTCTGAAATGGACTCAGAATAGCCAGTCACAGAGGAGAAGAGAATAGAGATCAGATTTTTGAGGAAACTCAGACCAATGCCACCTCAATTATGAGCCTAAATCAGAGAATGGTATAGAAGTGGCCATGGGAAATGAACAAGACAGCACACCAGAGAGTAGACACAGTGGAGTCAAGTCACCATTGTTGCCATTAGCTCTTCCAACTAAAACACAGAAAATAAGCAAAGAAATGAAGTGGATGGCAGCAAAGAAAAAACAGCCCCTCTCCCCGCCCCCTTTTCACTAGGAGATATAAACATTACCATAGAAGAGCAATTAAACTCAGTACACTTATCTTTTCAGAATGATCCGGTCTCCAGTACCAGAATTACCTGGAACTTCATCATCATCTTCTTCATAGTAATTGTCATTTGTAAGCAGTTTTTGGGACAACTTAAATATATACATAGGTGTACAAATACAGGCCACTTAAAGGGAAACTTGCAACTATTCTATTCTTGATTATTTATCAGTTCACAGCTGAAAGCCTATTGCTAATGTTAAATTTTTGGGGGGAGATTTTACTTTGATTTTGAAATTTACCTCTATTGCATGAGTTTGGTTCTTTGCACTGTTAGCCAAATAACTCTCTATGGAGGATTGGCTAAGTGTTAAACTTTTAAAGGCATTAGATTTGAAGTTTTTCTAGATGGAGGTATACATTTGACTAGCTTAAAAAAAAGAAGGTGGGCTTTGGTCTCCCTGATCACTGTAGGTGAGCTAATTTATTACTTAAAAGTCCTGTTGCTGTATATGACATGGCTTATAAGAGTTGATGGGGTGGCTCTTGCTGCAGGTCCAAGTGCACTTTGGGCACAGATTGAAAGTTGCTAAAATGAGAAAGCTTTCTTGGACATCAGTCAGAATTTAAATTAGACTGATTTTTTTTTTTTTTTTTTTTGAGAGAGGTTTTTGCTATAGGGTGCATGTGCTCGGCGGACTGACAAAGAGAGACAGAGACAGAAAGTGAGAAATCACTCCCCTAGGGGAGATGGCCACGCTGCAATCCCTTCTTCCCCATTCTCTCAGGATTTGGGGCATGCATGCACATGTGCCTGGCATGAATTTTAAGCCACCAGGTCTGGGACTCGAACCACGAGTGACTACGTGAGAGTCCAGTGATGGAACCACTATGCCATCTGTTGGTCCCTAGGCTAACTTTTTTTTTTTTTTTGTAAAGAATTATTTATTTGACTTTATTAATTTTAATTTGATCAGAGAGAAGGAGGAGAGAGAGAGTGAGAAAACAAGCCTCCAGGTCCAGGACTTGACTGGTGATCAGCCATGTGGGAGTCCTGTGCCCTTAACCACCACGCCACCTGCCGATCCTCCTAGGCTAACTTCTAAACTACCTGCCATGTAGCATCTTATGTTGATAACAGACACAAAGTAGGCTCCTGAATCTTTTCTATTATAGTTTTAAAATTTGAAGTATATATTTGCATTGTGTGTGTATACATAGAAATGGTGAAAAGTAATTTGAGTTGCTGTTTTCAGTAGTGTTGTGCAATGTTGTTAGAGGGTGGTAAATGATAAAGCTTTCTTTTTTTTTAGAGAGAGAGTTTTTTGCTATGGGAAGTGTGCTTTCACTGGTGAGACAGAGAGACAGAAAATGAGAGGTCTCAGACCAGAGAGGATGGCTGCACTACAGTCCCTTCTCCTCTGTTCTTCTCAGGATTTTGGGTATGTCTGCACACACGCCCGGTGTGAATTTTAAGCTGCCAGGTCTGGGACTTGAACTGCTGTCGACCCCATGGGAGTCCAGTGACATAACCACTACACCATCTGCTGGTTGCAATGATAAAGATTTTTTTTAGGAAGAGATTTTTTCATGTGTGCTCTCCAGAGAGACAGAGACAGAGACAGAGAGACAGAAAGCAAGAAATTACCCCCTAGAGGGATGGCGATGTCACAATCCCTTCCCCTTCAGTATTCTCTTGAGGTTTTGGGCATGCATGCACACACACCCAGAGTGAGTTTTAAGCCACAAGTTCTGAACTTGAACTATGGTCGACTACATTGGGAGTCCAGCGATGTGACCATTATGCCATCTGCTAATCCCAGTAAAGCTTTTTTATTTGAACTGTTGCAGAATTTTTTGATCTCTAGTTAGCTAAATTGATCAATTCTCATAACATCAGTTTCATCACCTCTGAAATCTGAAAGTAATTGATTGCTGAAAGAGTTCTTTCAGCTTTAAATATTTGATTCTGATTTTGTTTCTGTCCAAACACATTGTCATATAATGGTCACTAGTAATGTCACCAAAAGTAGGAGTTCTTTGGGCTCTCTTTTGCAGGGTAGGGGCCAATAAATGCCTTGGAAGTAATATGGCAAGATTCTATAAGAAAAATTTTTTTATAGTTTATAGTGTTTGAGTGCGTTAAACATTAACTTTATCATATATCCTTGTTCTTTAAAGTTAATGAGGGAGATTATAGGTGTGTTGCTTTTGTCTCTGTTGATTCAGATATTAAATATGTTTTAGTAGTCCTTGGATTCTTAGTTGGTAAGTTGCAAATTAAAAAAATCTGTTTTGGTGGTTGTTTTGAGTTTATTGTCTTATATGTATATGAGGATGGGTAGGATGTTTTGAAAAACCATTAGCAGCTCAGATAAATCCTTTTCTTGGCTGTTGAAATTTATTATATACATATATATATATATATATATATATATATAAATACAGTTTTGTCTTCGTTTTTCACATAAATTTAGATCTGACGGTGAAGATACATGGTTCTCTAGAAGCATACAAATAGACATGTAAACCTGTGTCTCATCAAAGTGTTGTTAGGGAGCATTGATTCTATTAAAAACAATAGAAAATATTGGAGCCTGTAGATGGTATGCTATATGTCTGAAATACGAGTCAGCACACTTGTATAAATATAGAAATTTTTTGTCAGGACAAAAACCTAAATTGCTCAAAGATTTTATAGGCTTAAAGAAGTAATCTAATTTGCTTATTTATTTATTTTAAAAACTATTTATTTAACTTTATTTGCTCACCATTTTACTTTGACCAGAGAGAGACACAGAGAGAGAGAGGAGAGGGAAAGTGAGAAAGTAAGCCACCAGGTCTGAGACTCGAACCGTGATTGGCCATGTGGGAGTGTTCAGCGCCTTAACCACCATGCCACCTGCTGGTCCCCTAATTTTCTTTTTTAGGTCTTTGGTTCAAGATTGTGGTTGAGGGGGACCAGCAGTTAGCGTAATGGCTATGTCGTTGGACTCCAACGTAGTCGACCACAGTTCGCGTCCCAGACCCGGTGGCTTAAAATTCACACCAGGCGCGTGTGCGTGCGTGCCCAAGATCCCGAGAGGAGAATGGAGGAGAAGGGATCGTGGCATGGCCTTCCCCCCGGGGGATGATTTCTCGCTTTCTGTCTCTCTGTCTCTCTCTGTCTGGCGAGCACACGTGCCCTGTAGCGGAAAAAAAAACTCTCAAAAGAAAAAAAAAGATTGTGGTTGAAATTGATTACTTTTGTTTTTGTCTCAGATTTTTGTTGAAGAATTATTTTATTTAACTTTATTTATTTATTTATTTTTGGAGAGGTTTTTGCTATAGGGTGCGTGTGCTCGCCAGAAAGAGAGAGACAGAGAGACAGAAAGTGAGAAATCACTTCCTGGGGGGGATGGCCACACCACAATCCCTTCTCCTCCATTCTCCTCTTGGTATCTTGGGCACACATGCACACACGCCTGGCATGAGTTTAAGCCACTGGGTCTGGAACTTGAACCGCAGTCGACTATTTGGGGGTCCAGCGACATAGCCGTTATGCCAACCGCTGGTCCCATATATTTATTTATTTATTTTAATTTGATCAGAGAGGGACAGAGCGAGATAACAAAAAAGTGAGAACGCAAGTTGCCAGGTCTGGGAATTGAACCACAGTTGGCCATGTGGGATTCCATGTGGGTGCCCTTAATCACCACACCATCTGCTGGTTCCCTGTCTCAGATATTTTTAAACTGAGAACTTAAAAAGTTAAGTCAATCTCAAAATGCAAATTCAACTAAATAATGTATAGATTGGGGAAAGTATAATTAAGCACATGTGCCTGGCATGATTTTCAGGCCACCAGTCTAGGATTTGCTAGAGTCGCTCTTTCAGCAATGTTACATCTAGCTATCCTAACCTCCACACCACCTGCTGGCCAGGAATGCTTTCCTTTTCCTGTTACAAAAGGTTATAGTTCCCCACAGTTCAGTGACTTGGGAACCACACAGTTGATACAATGCCACATTCTACCCACCTGTCATTTCCTTAGAGTGTTTCGGTGAATTGACATTTAAATGCAAACACATCAACTGCACCTAGGTACCTTAGAAGGTGCTGCCTGCAGATACACTATGGAATACTACTCAGTCATAAAAAACAATGAGACTGGGACCAGCAGATGGTATAGTGGTTACGTTGGTGGATTCCCACATGGCTGACTGTGGATTGAGTCCCAGACCTGGTGGTTTGAAACTCACACTGGGCATGCCCAAATCCTGAGAGGAGAAGAGGAGAAAGGAATGGGGTGTGGCCATCCCCCATAGGATATGATTTCTCACTTTCTGTCTCTGTCTCTCTGGTGAACGCACTTGCCCTATAGCAAAAAAAATCTCTCTCTTAAACAAACAAACAAACAATGGGACCCCGGCATCTGATAGAAAGTGGATGAATGTGGAAGATATAATGCTGAGTGAAGCAAGCTAGACTGTGAAAGAGAGGCATGTGTGTCCCCACTTAATATATACCAAAGGTTGGGCCAGCAGGTTGCTTAGTGGTTACATTACTGGATTCCCACATGGCTGACCACCATTTAAGTCCCACACTTGGTGACTTGAAAATCACGCCAGGTGTGTGTATGTGCATACCTAAGATCCTGGGAGGAGAAAGGAGGAGAAGGGATTGCAGTGTGGCTATCCCCCCCAGGGTGTGATATTTTACTTAACCTCTCACTGTCTGTCTCTCTTCTCTACAGCGAGCACATGTGTTCTATGGCAAACCCCCACCCCCAAAATACATATACATATATATATATATATATATATATATACACACACACAAACACACACACACACACACATATATATATATATATATATATATATATATATATACACATACACACACACATACATACACACACACACACACACACACACACACACACCAAATGTCTGTACTCTATGGCCAACACAGAAAAACTGGAGGGTATGAAAACATGCAGAGCAACTGTGGGTACTAGAGACAGTGTGGGAGGAGGGTGGGCAATAGGGGCCTGGAGGGAGGGACTCAAGGGGAGAAAAAGAAGCAAAACATTTAATAGACACAAAAATGGAAAATTATCTGCTGATGTGTATGGTAACGTCTTTGGACTAATATTCAGTGTATTCATGCTGGTAAAATTCATTTTGTATGCTGTAAAGATATACAGTGAGTAAATGTAAAACAATAAGAAAATAAAGAAAGGAAAAGGGAAAAAGAGAAAAGAAGGTGCTGTCTGCTCTTCCCTTTCTTGGAAATGGGTGAAGGGAGGAAGGCCCACCGAGGGGCTGAGGAACTCACCAGCCAGCAGGAGAAGGGCCCTGGTCACTCTCTCCATGACGCAGCTCACAGGGCGGCACTGCAGGGCAGAGACAGGTGGGTGCCTGCTGTCCACGACCACCTCAGGCTCAGCTCACTCAGGCAGCAGGAGGGGCAGGGCCGGAGACAGTCGGGGTGCAGAACCCGGCTGTGATTGTCACGGCCCCGCTGGAAAGTGAGCACTTGGTTTTCTCATTGGGAGATGACAGTAGTAACTGCCCAGGAGGTCGTCGGAGCGAGCTCTACTAGTTCAGGCCCAGCAGCTCCTGCTTGGGAGCGCCACAGGAGGCCTGGCCGAAATCTTTAGGAAGCCTCACCCAGGAAGACACCCCATTATCTGTTTCACCGGAGGATAGCGAGGCTCGAGGGCTGCAGTCAGATGCCCCAGGCCAGGCCCTACTCTGCTAAGTCCGGGTGTCATAACCCCACACAAAGAGCGCTGATGTGGTGGTTATCAGGCCCAGGGTGTTGTTCCCTGAGGTCGGTCCTGGGCTGGCCGGAGTCTGGCCAGAATCCAGGCTGAATTGCCGAGTGCTCCACACGGGTACTCAGAGCCCAGCACCCAGGGCTGAAGGGTGACGGGCTCGTAGCCCATAGCAGTGGGGACCCTGGTCCTGGCCTCAGCCACCGCCAGGAATGCTGCTCCAGGTGCCCCAGGTCCCACTCTGAGTGTAGGCAACTCCGGGCTGGAAACCCGGGGTGAGCGTTGCTGCTCCTGTACTTGCCCCTGGGCTGGCTGCGCCCTTGGTATCAGACCCTCCCAGCTTCTGCGTCTGGTTGCACACAGCAGGGCAGTGCCCTGAGAGCAGCACCGAGGCCAGTGTGATAGCCACTGTGCCAGCTCTGGCTCCTAAGGTCATGAGTCCAGGCACACTTACCAGCCGTGTGTCTCTGCAGCCCCTTCACTTGTCTGTTCTTCCGTGTCCTGTGCAGAGGGGATAACCATAGTGGAGACCTCACAGGTTACGACAGTGGGGAATTCAATAAACTATTTCTGTTAAGTCTAGGAAGCATGCCTCGCACAGGGTAAGCAGTAAGAGCCTGTTCTGACACCACACACACACACACACACACACACGCACGAGTCCTGTACCTAGGAGGGGAAGGGGCGATCCCTCTGGGGTTGTGGGCCACTGACTTCCCCAGGAGGCCTTCCTTTGTCTCTCCTCCCCGACTCTCCCCTCACAGCACCCTGGAGCTCTAGGCTTAGGAGGGTCCCAGCTGATTCCAGATATCTTTTAACCAAAAGTTATCTTCTGGGACCTGCAGGTGGCATAATGGGTACATTGCTGGATTCCCACATGGTCAACTGTGGTTTGAGTCCCTGATCTGGTGGCTTAAAACTTATGTCAGGTGCATGTATTTGTGTGCCCAAAATCCTGAGAGGAGACTGGAGGAGAAGGGAGTGTAGTGTGGCCATCCCCCCGGGGGGGAATTTCTTGCTTTCTGTTTCTCTCTCTCTCTTGTGAGCACACAGACCCTATAGCAAAAATTTCTGTAAAGAAAAAAAAAAAAGTTGGCCTCTGTTTCCTCTAGTCACCAACTCACTGTGTATGTGACACTGTCACAAAGCAGGAAGCCATGGTCCTTGGGAAGCTACTGTAGGCCCTTCTTCCCTCAGTGCCCCCAAACAGGCCCCCATTATGCAGAATCCTCTGGTACCCCCTACCCTTCCTCAGAGAGGTCCCTGGGCCCCCCCTTACCCCTAGCAGCCCCAGAATCCTAGCAGAGGCCTGCTCACTGCTCACCTGAGAGCTCACCTGGGCACTCACCTGAGCCTGGGGTAGACAGCAGGTCTGAGCAAGGTGTGGGGCTGAGGACCGCCCAGGTTGGTTCCGGCCATTTAAACCCAGTGGCCCCACCCAGGGCAAGAACACCTGAGGGCTGGAGGAAACTGGTCGGACTCCTGGAGCCTCCTGCAGCTCCCCTCCCCACTGTGCTCTTAAGGGGACACACCAGGGCCCAGTGGTACTCTGGGTCCCAGGCCTGTTTCTAGCAGAAACCTAGGGGGAGGGATGTGTGGGGTCTTAGGAGAGGCTTTCAGCCTCAGTAGCTCACCTCAGTCCTGAGAGGGGCCTGGGTAGGCGCTGGAGTGGGCCTAACCCAGGTGTCTCTGGGTTCTGGGACTTCTGTGTGGAGGTGCTCTGGGGACTGCAGACCAGGAGTTGGTGACTGGTCTTCACGCTCTGTTTGCTCAGTGTCCCACTGCATTTATTTGGACTGGGTGTCCATTGAGATGGAGGGTAGGAGACTTGGGTTCGCTCACCCTCTGACCAGACTCTGCCACTCACTTTCCAAACCCCCCAGGTGAGGGCCTGGGCTTCCTGTCCATGTCACAGCAGGGGGAGAAGAGCCAGGTTGAGGGCTGAGTTGCCTTCCTCTGTGGACCCCAAGTCTGCCTTGTCAGCTTTTGCCAAATTTCTCTCCCTGCATGTCTCTGGATGTTCCCAAGCCTCTCTATTTAGCTGCCCCACTCTCTAGCTTTTTCGTTTTCTTTTCTTTTTGGCAGTCTTGCCGCCATCCTCCTTCCTCCGCCTCCCTGCTCAGTACAGGCATGTGCCACCACACCTGGCTCTTTCAGACAAGGTCTCGCCATGTAGCCCAGGTCAGTCCTGAGCTCCCGCTCCTCCTGCCTCAGCCTCCCATCTCCTGTCACAGGGAGTACAGGTGTCCCACATTGTGCCTGGACTTCAGGTTGGACCTGGAATTAAACCTGGACCTCCCACGTGGTCCCAGACCCTCACAGCAGCAGCACCACCATGGTTGGACCTCCAATTCTTTTCCAAATGTGGGATGCTTGGGCTTGACCAGACAGTAAATGGAGATGACTGACAAGAACTGGGGTGTCTGGCCTGGACTTACTGTGGAGGGTGCCCCCCTGCAGAGACTTTCAGGGCTATTTTGAGGGAGACCACCTGCTGGAGACAGGCAGGAGGGACACTGTCCTGCTGACTGGCCTTTCTGTGACCACCACACCCACGTCTTATTCAGTCTCCTGGCTTCTGGGTGTGAGCAGGAGTGTGTGTGTGTGTGTGTGTGTGTGTGTGTGTGTGCATGCAGATCTCTCAAAACAGACAGTCCTAGGTTGAACCATTGGACGTCAGGTACCATCTAGATACAAAGCCTTTAAATTTTTTACCACAAGATTCATGGTCAACGCATGGGCTGGGTTTACTACCCAAGAAAAGTTCATCAGCTTAGAAGCTGGCTCTGCACCACGTGAAGCTGGTCACGCAGTGCTGGGCCAGCCCCTGGGTCCTCTCAGTGGAAGACAGTGCTCAGGCGTGGCGCCCCCTGTGGGTGAGCAGGGGATGCATTGTTGTGCTTGGAGAAGTCACACAGACTGGGCTCCTAATTTCTGGTTCTACCCCAGCCTCAACCTGTCCTCTTCTGTGGACGGGTGCCAGTGCCACCTGGCTTAAGTGAAGTTTCTTTGCACTTATTAAAAGTGGTGACATCTCACAGAAGTAGGGGGTGAGAGCAGTGGATGGATCCCAGACGCTGTAGGATGGAGGTAAAAGAGCTAGGGCCTTCCAGAGAAGTGGAGCAGACAGCCCTTTCTGGACATCTTCCAAAACAAAAGTGGAGCTGGGGGACTCACAGGGTCCCCTCCCTACAAATGCCTGCTTTCTTGCTGTTCGTTCCCTCTGTAGCCTGCTGGGCAGAACTCAGCTGGGAAGGCTGAAAACGTGGCCTGAGCATTGGCTGTGCACACAGAGCACAGTGTGACTGCATGCAAGGCCTCTTCTCTGGAAATTTCCCTCCGGGTATGTGGGTGTCCCTTCTCCAGGCCGAGGAGGTTCCTGTGCATGTGTCAGGCTATGTGGGAACTCAGCAGCCCTGGTGACTGAGCCCTGGGCACATGCCGTCCCGGAGCAGGAGCGGAGCGATCAGAGGTAGATGTAGTCCTCACAGCCATTCCAAAAGGCCGCTCATGTCCCAGCTGGACGCATGAGGGCACAAGAGGGTGAGTCATTGCCCCGGTGCGCACAGCACGGAACCCCAGCCTGGATCGGACTCCTGAATCCCGAGGCCCAGGAGCTCTCTCCCACCCTGCCTGATTGGAGTGGTTGGGCACACAGTGCGGGGGCTGAGCCTGGACGGTCCCCTCCGCTTGCCGCCTGGGCGTGGCCAGCAGACAGGGAGCCCGCTGCTCCTGGGGTCTGGAATGGGCGGGACAGGCCCGAGGCCTCTCTCCCAGCGGTCTGGAAAGAACGCCTGGGCCCCTGTCTCTGGTGGCCCGCTCTCCTCTGGTCTCCGCAGCGTCCTCGGAGCTGGGCTCGGTTCTCTCCCAGCGGCGATCCCACCTGGCCCTAGAGGGTACCTTCCTAGAGGGCACCGCAGTGAGTGGGGTTTGTGCCCGAGGAGTTCCCGCTTCTCTGTGACAGATCTGCGCCAGGCGCCGCCGTGCCGCGCATGCGCAGCCTTTCTTGGCGCTGCTCCAGTGAAGTCCCGCTTCTACCCTCGAGGTCGGGAGTTGGAGCGTCCGCTGGGTACTGCGGCTGGACGGTCCTCGGTGCCCGGGACCTCGGGGATCGTGAGGGCAGCTGGTGTGGGCGAGCACAGCCGGCCTCGGAGCGGCGGAGGCGAGGCCCAGCGGCCTCGGCCTGGGAGAATCTGTAGCTGGAGAGGGGTAGGGGGCAATACCCAGACCGTTTGCGTTTCAGGACGCACCTGGGGGGCTGCTGAGGAGGCGAGGATGCGGACCTGCTTGGGGAAAAGCCGAATGCATTCACAGGACCGAGACGCCAGGGTCTCCACGCAGCCCCTTCCTCACCGAGAGCTCCTTCCCGCGGGGTCCTCAGTGCCCCCATCCTCTTCGCAATAGGACTTCTCATCGCTGGGGCACATTCCCTCACTTCCTGCAGGCCCTTTACGGGCAACTACTGCTAAGAGTTGGGGCGCCTTTCTGTTGTTCCCAAACTATTTCTGAACTTCCCATTTCTGGGCTCCCGTACCTGTCGGGTTGCACGGGCTCTTCCAAAGCGGATTCAGTGCAGGTTGACTGGTGTGTGTGTGTGTGTGTGTGTCCTCCCTCAAGGACAGGGGCAGTGCACTGTGGAGCTCCAAGGTCAGGACGCTTCCCACAATTGGCCTAGCTCGCACCCAAAGGAACGTGGGGCGGATCGCCTCTTCCTGCTCCTTTGTATGTCCCTATTCGGTCCTTTTCCCCCATCCAGTCCTCATCGCCTCTCTTGGACCACTGAGACCCCAGATACATGTGCATGCATGCCCAAAATCCTGAGAGAAGAATGGAGGAGAATGCCCAGCTCAACAGCTGCTTGGGTTAGGAAGCCACCCTTCAGGCTCACCAGCCTCCTCGCATGTGCTGGCAGGGCGCTATCTCGCTGAAGCCCTCCTCGCAGGTGTTGGTTCATCTGCCCTCACCATTCAGCTGCCCTACTTCCTGGACTGTGACTGCAGGTACTCACACTTCCTCTTGCCCTTAGAGACCTGGCACACAGCAGGTATTCAGTGGGAACTGGGTGTTCCTGGATGTGTGAATTAACCACAAGCACTCCTCACTTAATGATCTAGTTACATTCCTAAGACTAGATTGATAAACGACTTGGTGAGTAATCAAGAAGTTTAAAGGCGAACGTCATGTGGTGTGTTCTGGTGCCAGAGGGTGTGCATTTTTGGAGACAGGGAAAGTGAGAAATCACCCCCTGGGGGGATGGCCACTGCTACAATCCCTTCTCCATTCTCCTCTCTGGAATTTGGGCGCACACGCGCCCCGTGTGATTTTTCAGACCAGAGGGTTTGGGACTCCAGGGGTGGAGTCAGCCATGTGTGATCCAGCTCCCTTATCACCGCACCACCTACTGGCCCAGGGTATGTATTTTTCAATAGCTATCATGAGACACCACACTAGAGTAATGTATTGCAGTTCTATCTATATAAAAAGCATACATTACTAAAGCTCCAGAAAGAGTTAAGACACAACACAATATAATAATATAAAACTAGTGTAGTTTTTAAAATTTATTTGGAATACTACTATGGGTACATCATAAAGTACAAATTTATAAACCAAGTATGTAGTCATGCTCGATTCCAAAATCTTCATGTCCTGAATGCTAACTGACTGAAAGGAGACACAGGCTGAGAAAGGGGATGCCCAAGATTTACAGAGAATGAGAAAGGAAAGTCCTTGCATTAGAGACCTGGTTGTAAGTCCAAGTGGTAGTTAACAGGTAGGTCATTAAGTGAGGACTGGCTGTACCAGATACGATGATTAATAAATTACTGAGTAATAGATGGATATACTACTGGATGGGTAATTAGGTCTTCACAAGTCCTCTCCTTAGCATCCTCTTATCTCTCTCCTCAGGTCTAAATCTCCAGTCCCTTGTATCCTTCCTCCCACAGATGTTTCATGTGCTGCTAAACTCAACACTTTTTTGGTTCAGTTTGCAATAGGGCATAAGCATTCACCAGGAGGCAGAGAGAGAGGGGAAGTGAGAAATCACCCCATAGTCCTTTCTCCATTCTCTTCTCCAGATTTTGGGCACATACACACGTCCCTGGCATGTTTTTTAAGCCACTGGGTCTGGACTTGAATTGTACAGTAGGCTATCTGGGATCCAGCTACTTTAACTTCTGTGCTACCGGCTGGTTCCCCAAAACTCAACACTTACTGTCAGACCTGCTGACGGCAAACAGTTCCTGAGTTGGGGGGTGAGGATTAAAGAAAGACAAGAAGACAGGATAGAAACGGGAGGACTGCCAGTCAATACTGGTCAGCACCAAATGTACTTTATTGCTAGTATTTATACACACTCCAGAGACTTCTGTGATATAAAGTTTTAAGTCCTTACTGAATTTATCAGGTTGTTATAACAGTACTTTGGAACATTCAGTTCAAAACAATCCCAAGACATTCTGCTCATCACAATCCAGCCACCCAAGGCCATGTCCGGATAAAGACCCTGGTCCTATTCTGGTGGTCACGTCCTGCACATTCCTCACGTCTCCTCTTTGGCTCCCCACAACTTACAAGCACTTGGTCTCCTAAACTACCACTCTATTGTCCATTCTTGTCCCTTCTACTTCCTAAATATCTTTATGACTCATTCCTTTCTATCCTCTGAAACACAAAGTACAAGCTCTACCATTCTAGGCCCTGCTAGAACCATCTTCTCTGTTACTTTCCCTCGGCTCTCTCCCATGCTGGTTAAGCTCTGGAGAAGATCAGTAATGCTACAACCACTAGGTTCCTTGAAACCTTTCCAAGGTCTCCAAAACTGCTCTTTTCTCTGCTGGAGGCACTCCTCTTTCCCATGTCTGTGTAATGGTCTTTGAATGTTTGCTCTTGTACAGCTATGCTGCTACTTAAATTTTTTTCTCTCATAGGGTATGTATGCCAGAGAGGTAGAGAGGGAAAGTGAGAAATTGCCCTCCAGAGGGGAGGCCACACCTCAATCCCTTCTCTTCCATACTCTTCTCAGGTCTTGGGCTCATACACACCTATACATGAAGTGATTTTCAAGCCACTGGGCCTGGGACTTGAACGGCAGTCAGCCAAGTTGGAGTCCAGCCACCTTAGCCATCACGCCACCTATTGGCCCAGCTATTTAAAATTTCTCATCATAAACCTAAGTAGTCGCAAAATTTCAGATGTTTTGATTTTTTTTTTAGGCAAATTTTTGCTATAGAATGGATATATTCACCAGAGTGAGAAACAGAGAGACAGAAAGAAATCACCCCCTAAAGGGGATGGCCATGCCACAGTCCCTTCTCCTCCATTCTTTTCTCGAGATTTTGGGCATGCATGCACATGCACCTGGTGTGAGTTTTAAGCCACCAGGTTCAGGATTTGAACTGTGACTGACTATGTGGGAGTTCTGTGACATAATCATTACTCCATCTGCTGGTCCCTGTTTTGATATTTTAAAGTAAAATGATTACACAACTCTTAATACTATATAGCCAGTGGACTCTGAACATACTATTTTCTTTCCTTTCCTTTTTTTTTTTTTTTTTTTTTTTTGAGAGATTTTTGTTATAGGGCATGTGTGCTCCCTGAAGAGACAGAGACAGAAAGAGAGAAATCACTCCCAAGGAGGATGGCCATGCCACAATCCCTTCTCCATTCTCCTCTTGGGATTTTGGGTATGCACACATGTGTGCCCAGCGTGAGTTTTAAGCCATCAGGTTCGGGACTCGAACTGTGGTTGACTACGTGGTCAACGTGGGAATCCAGTGACATAACCATTATGCCATCTGCTAGTCCTCATAGTATTTTGATTCTTATCATAAATCCACTTAAGGATTTGTCAACAACTCTGATTTAACATGTATATTCCACAGGGACTTTTAAAATTTTTCACTGTTGTCATAGTGTGATTATTTTATCTTTCATCCACACAACTTAACCTAATATATGTGTATTCTTTTATTGCCCACCCCTCCTAGCCTTGAAACGGTCCTCCCTCTTTTTTTGTCTTTAGCACAGCATATATCACCCACAGGTAATTCTCACAACTACCTTGCAAGGACAGACTCTTCACCGCAATTTTAGTATGAGGGAATGAGGTGCAGAGACGTTAACCAATGTGCCAGCATCACACAGCTGGAAGTGGCTGCCTGGTCCCAGAACCAGCTGGTAACCAACCATGAGTCCTTATGTAAAACTGCATGTGATTTATTTGTAATGGGACTTAAAAACAGAAATAATGAGATACAAATTATTGACCTTATATTTTGCCCATTTAAAAAATTGGGCACACAAGTGTATATAGATATCTGGCAGACATTCTTGAAATGAGAGCTGCTGATTTGAGATAAGAAACCCTTTTAATGAATTATGGGGAGTAAGTGGCTATTTCGTTGATTTTTACTATTAATTTTTTTTTTTTTTTTTTTAATTTGCAAAGGGGTACGTGTACTCACTGGAGAGAGACAGAGAGGGAGAAGGAGAAAACACAACTCGTGTGGAATGGTCATGTTGTAATTCATTCTCCATCTCCATCCTGTTGGGATTTTGGACATGTACACATATGTGCCTGGAGTGTTTCCCAAGCTGCTGGGGCCAGGATTTGAACTGTGTGGTAGGCCATGTGTATTCCAGCTTCCTCAACCACCAGGCTACAGGGCTGGCCATTTTTAGTATTTTCACAAGGTTTGTACACATTACCTGAAAATGTGTTTTTCTTTAGTGTATGCGTGTGTGAATTTTATGCAGATGCTAATATTTATTCTGTCAATTCCTGGAGCCCCAGTTATTGAAAAGTTGGCATCACTATCCATGTACCATATATACTGTTTTTCTTCTTGAATGTGTTATGCTTTGATTTTATAACTTTGAAAGTTTTTATTCTGATATAATTACTTAGTGTTAATATTTATTGATTCAATATATATCCTGAGTCTCACTACAGTTTCAGAATAGATCAGGCTCTGGGGGTTCCAAAGAGGGCAATACTAAGTTCCTGCCTGAAATGGCTGACATTATCGTGGGGGCAACAAGTTGGAAAAGCAAACAGCTGATTTCATATTTCAAGTATTTCAAGTATGGCTGTAGAGAGTTGGGGGGGGGGAGGCAATCTTCTTGGGTTTGGTTCAGAGTTGGTCAATGACAGAAACGGGTTTGTAAGCCACAGTCATAAACGTCCCTCTGCTATTTTTTTCCAGTTAAACTGAGTCAGTGAAGTCAAATGCATACCTAGATTTTAGATTAGGCCATAATTCATGAAAAGGGTTTCTTATCGTGAATCAGCAGTTCTTATTTCAAGAATGTCTGCCAAATATCTGTATTTACATCTTTATAAAAATAAGTTAGTTATAATGAGATTAAATCAGATAAGAACCACCAGCTGGCCCGTCTCCTTTTTTTCTTCTGAGAGATTTTTGCTATAGGGTACGTGAGCTCACTGGAGAGACAGAGACAGAAAGACCCATTATTGATTTTTAATTCTGCTCTGGTGAGAAAACATACCTTGTAGTTTTCATTCTTTTAAATTTTTCAAGCCTTGTTTTATAGCCCACAATATATATACTTGAAAAGAATGTGTATTATTATGTTATTGAGTGTTCTACAAATGTTAAGTTAGTTGACAATGCTACTCAAGTGTTAAATATCCTGTATTTTGTCTACTATGCTATTAAAAGTATTGAAATATCTAACTATCAGGTGGTGTGGTGGTTAAAGTGGCTGGATCCCATATGACCGACTGTGTGGTTTGAGGCCTGGACCAGGCAGCTTGAAAAACATGTGCATGTACTTGTGTGGCCAAAATCTGAGGAGAATGGAAGAAAAGGGATTATGGCATGGCCTTCTCCTGAGCCACTTCTTTTTTTTTTTTTTTTTTTTGGAGAGGTTTTTGCTATAGGGCGCGTGCGCTCGCCAGACAGACAGAGAGAGACAGAGAGATAGAAAGCAGGAAATCACCCCCCAGGGGGGATGGCCACACCGCAATCCCTTCTCCTCCATTCTCCTCTCGGGATCTTGGGCACGCACGCACACGCGCCCAGCGTGAGTTTAAGCCGCCGGGTCCGGGACTCGAACCGCGGTCGACTACATGGGAGTCCAGCGACATAGCCATTACGCTAACTGCTGGTCCCTCCTGAGCCACTTCTCACTTTCCCTCTCTGTTTATTTCTGGCAAGCACACGTGCCCTATATCAAAACTTCAAAAAATAAAAACCCCCCAAATTGAAAAAAAGTCTCCATTCCAATTGTGTTTTTATTTCATGAATTTAAAATCTCTGCTATATGGGTACTGGAGCTAGAAAGATAACTGCTTTACTGTTGAATTTCCAACTGTGAGAATGTAAAGGTCTTTCCCTTGGTCTCAGCTAACTTCTGCTAAGAGACTTTGCTGTCTTGGAGGGTAAATCCTTGGTTGGCTGTGCCCAGGGCTTGGCGAGGTGGGTACATGTGTACATAGGAATGTTCCATGTAAAATTGTGCATCAGTTTTATTGCTTTCTCTTCATGTCTCACTCATGTCCTCCATAGTATTAAGCATTTCTGAGCCTGAAGCCAGTTTCCTTATCCCCATGTGCCTGTTTCTGCTGATAGAATAGCTATCCTTCCATTTTTCTAATTTGTGTTGAGATCTCATTTGCTGATCATCTTTTACTTTTATTTCTTGTTGTGGTTTTATACATTAAAAAAAAAAATCCTAGTGATTTAATGCTGCCCAGGGAGATCAGACATATTTAAGAAAAGCACATTTTCTAGTACTTTCTCTGCTAGCCACTGTCAGTGTACCAAGCCCCAGTCTGAGCTCTGCAGCCTGTTGATCAGCTGCAGTATGCTTCCAATGTATGAGTTTGCCCAGTTCTGTCTTTAGAACCTACATGTTGACATCATCTGCTCTCAGGTACGACTCTTCAATGCCAGTTTTACTCTGGCAACCACTTTGGACATATTGCTTTAGACTTTCTCTTGCTTTCACTCTAAAAGGACCCTAATAAACTAGGTGCACTCAGGGTAAAGAACTATTTAGTTCCTGAGGAGGTGCCTGGGGAGGAAAGTGTTTTCAACTTCCTGTTAAAATAGTTTGTGGGGGTGTGTAACATAAATAATCCTCCACCTTGTTGGATGGACACAAACTGTTGTACATTTTTTAAAAAACAAAAGACTTCCATGTCCAACCACCCTCTCAGCCTAAAACAGTAAATATTGTACAATTATAGTTTAGAGGCTACTCAGGACTGGAAGATAATATGAAAAACACAGGCACACAATTTGAGGAGAAATAGTTCCATTTTCTCAGAGAACATGAATAAAGGAAAACATCTTGCTTGGATAAATATAAAGTTCTTACAGTTAAAAATACTTGGGTTGATGGTGGCACAGCAGTAATACAACCCTATGTGATGCTGGACCCACATGAGACTGTCCCAGGTTCATGTGCAGAGATCTCCCTGTGTAGACTTGGTGTGTGCATGTGTGCCTGTGACTCTGGCTGGCTAAGGCTGGAGGTGGACTGCAGCATGGCGACCCTGTTGATGCCAATATCTTTATCAAAGAAGAAATAAACTTAAAAATACTGGGTTGGATATGTACTTCTAATAATACCAGCTGAATTGCAAATTGTACACATTTTCATCTCCCCACTCCCTCCCCTAGGGACCAAAACAATTCATCCGTGTAACAAAGTGCTTGGTTTTTAAATACTTTAAATGATTCTTTTTCAGTGAAAGAACATATGGGAATAACTCTTACTATCTTTCTCCTTTATAGAATATAAAGGTAAGAGTGATATTAAAAATATTTAACAGTGTTGGGAACCAGCAGTTAACATTAATGGCTATGTCGCTGGACTCCCACGTAGTCGACCACGGTTCGTGTCCCAGACCCGGTGGCTTAAAACTCACCCTGGGCGCGTGTGCGTGCGTGCGTGCGTGCCCAAGGTCCCGAGAGGAGAATGGAGGAGAAGGGATTGCGGTGTGACCATCCCCCCTGGGGGGTGATTTCTCACTTTCTGTCTCTATGTCTCTCTCTGTCTGGCGAGCGCACGTGCCCTATAGCGAAAATCTCTCCAAAAAAAAAAAAATTTAACAGTGTTTACAGTATGAGGACTCTGAAGACCTGAGTGAGCTCATGTCACTCAGTGGGGCTCTTTCCTGTGAACTCGCTGGTGGATGTGAAGGTTGGAGCTCTGGCTAAAGCCCTTTCCACACTTGCTGCACTCATAGGGCTTCTCTCCTGTGTGCACTCTCTGGTGGATGAGCAGTTTGGAACTCTGGCTAAATCCCTTCCCACACTTGCCACAGTGATAGGGCTTCTCTCCAGTGTGGACTCTGAGATGGATGCGAAGATCTGAGCTTTGGCTGAAGCCCTTTCCACACTCATAGCATTGGTAAGGCTTCTCTCCCGTGTGGATGCACCGGTGAATGTGAAGGTTTGAGCTCTGACTGAAGCCCTTCCCGCACTCCCCGCACTTGTAGGGCCTCTCTCCTGTGTGGACTCGCTGGTGGATATGCAGATTTGAACGCTGACTGAAGCTCATACCACATTCCCCACACTCATAGGGCTTCTCCCCTGTGTGGACTCGCTGGTGGATGTGTAGCTTGGAACTTTGACTAAAGCCTTTCCCACACTTGTCACATTTATAAGGCTTCTCGCCTGTATGGACTGCATGATGAATGAGCAGGCTTGAGCTCCTGGTGAAGCCTTTCCCACACTTGTCACACTTATAAGGCTTCTCATCTGTGTGGACTGCTTGATGGATGAGCAGACTTGAGCTCCGTGAGAAGCTCTTCCCACATTGTTCACATCTGTAGGGTTTTTCTTCTGTGTGGTCTCTCTGATGTAGTAGTAGTTCTGAACTCTGACTGAAGTGTTTACTACACTGATTACATTTGTGTAGTTTCTCCGTAGTATGTTTTTTCTCATATGGAAGGACATCTGGGCTGGTGTTGAGTATTTTTCCACAGTCATTACAGTTACAGGGTTTTTCCTCTGTATGAGCTCTTTGATCACTACAACTGACCATTTGTGATTTGCACTCATAAATGTCTTTGCAGTTACAGTCAAAGAGATCTAAAGATTCTTTTGAGTGGCCATTCTGGCAAGTTGCCTCGCCACTGAATGAGGGCAGGACCAGTTCTGTTACATTAGACACAGGTTTAACTTGAAGGTTCTCTGAACAATGAGGAGGGCTTTGCCCTCTTACCACTTTTTTCTCAGTGTTTTCTTCACTTACAGAGAGATACTTGCTTTCCTGAGGATCTTCACGATCATTCTTACAGAACTTCACTGACAGGTCTTGTGTGGCCATTTGGTTTGAGACTTTTAAAGGCAAATATTTTACACATTCAGTGTTTTTAAAATCATCACTGTGAAGAGTTACCACATTGTTCTTGTTCCTGGGAATATTAGGAGATGCTTTTTCCCACTTTTGACAAGGGGAAAGATTTAGTGTAGAGTCCCCATATACTTCTCTCCTTGCAGATTCACAAAATAATCCAGACTCTATGATTGTTCTGGTAATCTCTTCCAAAATTAGCAAGCAGGAAGGCTCATGTAACCCGAAGTCCTTTCTCTTGAAGGTCCTGCACAGAATTTTCATTCAAGCCTCCTAGGAAACAAAGAGAACCCCGTGATAAGAATAAAGTGTAGATATCAATATTTCAGAAAAAGAGTGTGTAAGGCCTGAGGAACTAGGAAAAAGTTCAGCAGGTCCTTACAGTCATGACCTTTGGGTTAATGGCAGAAAGGAAGAAGACTTAGTCCAGAATACAGAAATTGTTTTTAAGTATAGCCAAGAAAATATTCCTTCACTAATCCTGCAGGTTATGAGTCTTATATCTTTGCCATAAATAATATTTCATTTCACTCCATTTTAATTAAAATTTGCATTTAATTGGTACCCCACTTTCACAGGAATTGGGGATACAAGGAAGAAAACACAAATCCTTTTGCTTAATAAGCTAAAGCCTCCTGGGAAGATGACTAATTTATCAACAGTGATATAATTCAAAAAGTTTATAGAACAACTGGATTAAAGGATGAGTTTATTTTTGTGGAAAAAATTTTTGAAATCCATACACAGGTTTTTCATAATATGCACTTTCCAACTTTTTGAGGACCCCATGTACAACACGATACAGGCAGAACTAGTCATGAGAGCATAGAGTAGGAGCACTCAACTCAAACATTGGGATTTTGGAAGATTTCAGGGAAAAAGTGACAGGGACAAAAATGAACTATGGGTAGAAAGTATGACATGTTCAAGAAAACTACAAGCAGTTCTTGTAAAGATGATAACAAAAAAGGTCGCAATGGTAAAGAACGTGATAAGAAGGTAGAAGCCAAAGCAAAGGGCTTGGTGTCTGATAGGAAGCACTTAGGGGTAAGCCTTGCAGGGGTTGAAAACTATCAAAGGATATAAATTAAGAGTGAAATGACTGATTGTGAGATCATAACCACCAATGGAAATCAAGGCTTAACATATAGAGCAGCTGCTATAGCAAATCAGAAGAAAATCGCTAACAATGTAGCTGTGGAGAGAAAGGGAAAGGTTCATTCTAAATCACCAGATGACAAACTAAACTTGAAAGCAAGGGGAAGGAGGTATTGAGCATGCTCCCTGGGCTTCCTGCCTGAATGACTAGGTATGATGGTACATACTACAACAAGAGAAAAAGCAGAAACGGGAAGGGGAGGGATTACAAACTCAAAAATCTGACAATTTGTACTGCTGGCGAAACATTCTTGCAGCACTGTTCACGAGACAGTGAGACACAGATCTGGAACTCCCAAGAGAAAACTGTTCCAGGAGTACAGAGCAATTAAGAAACAAAGACTTCAATGGGCAGGTGTCCAGGTTCATAAGTTCTTATCCACTGAAACCAAGTTCCTGTAGTATTCTAGCATCTAAGCTCTATAAAGCTCCCTGTGATCAGAGTCCAGGCAACCCCACTGCTCTTTGTGAGGTTTATAGAGACAACCTTGAATGTCACCCGTTCATACAACAATAACATATTCCCCTTCAACCAACTCCCATTTGCACAAATGCGCTGGAAAGAAAGTGAATTTGGTAACCCTGTGTCCCGACCCGCAGGACAGTTGAACAGGTTTCCTGAGGGAAGGAGTGAGACCAGACGAGCAGCGCAGAGATGATGCAGTGTTACAACACGGTGAGGACACAGTGTTACAACTCTTCAGGGTCATCTGTTTATTGCGGGCCAGGGGCCATCGTGGTTATATACATGTT
The DNA here is from genome assembly GCA_026018925.1 of Tupaia tana. Classification (NCBI taxonomy): domain Eukaryota; kingdom Metazoa; phylum Chordata; class Mammalia; order Scandentia; family Tupaiidae; genus Tupaia; species Tupaia tana. The sequence continues at coordinate 81,632,098 of JAKSZU010000010.1, forward strand.
GGTGGGTGGTGATTTTTTTTTTTTTCTTTTTTGGAGAGGTTTTCACTATAGGACGTGTGCGCTCGCCAGACAGAAAGAGAGAGACACAGAGACAGAAAGCGAGAAATCACCCCCCAGGGGGAATGGTCACGCCGCAATCCCTTCTCCTCCATTCTCCTCTTGGGATCTTGGGCACACATGCACATGCGCCCGGCATGAGTTTTAAGCCACCGGGTGGACGCGAACCCCGGTCTGCTACGTGGGAGTCCAGCGACAAAGCCATTACGCTAACTGCTGGTTCCCGGTGACTGGTTGTTAAAAAGTGGGTTATGATTGGTTGCTTTCGTGGACCAATCATGAGGTACCAGATATGCAAATCTGAAGTATTCTAGTGGCCAATCAGAGTATGGTTTTGAAGGTGAGGTTTTGAAGGGGAGCCAATCATGGCCTTTGTCATTGTGTAATTGTTTGCTCTCTGAGAAACCGAAACATAAGGGCTTCCTAAAATAGTAAGAGACTCATGAAAATGGCCTCGGCAGACTCGCTGGTGCGCAGCCTCCCTCAACCCTGGAAAAGGTAGGGTATAGAAGAAGTTTGCAGTTCAGGGAACCCAAGAACATGTACCCAGCATGTTTTTCAATCCAACAGGTCTGGGCCTCAAACACAGAATTGGCCATGTAGGATACAGCACCTTAACCATTATGCCACCTGATGGCCCTTCCACCTCCCCTTTTTAGTATACATGTGGCCAAAGCGAGTACTCTCCAGCCCTAACTTTTCCCTTCAACTCAACTCCAACTTTCCACCTAACAACTATTTTGGGATTTCTTTCTTTCTTTGAGAGTTTTTTGCCTTAGGGTGCACATACTCGCAGAGGAGAGAAAGACATTAAGAGGGAAAGTGAGAAATCATCCCCGGGGGGATGGCCATGCCACAGTCCCTTCTTCTCTATCCTGCTCCCAGGATCTTGGGCATGCATGCTTATGTGCCCGTCATGACTTTCAAATCACCAGGTCTGGGACTCAAACTGTGGTTGGCCACATGGGAGGCCAGTGACATAACTGCTATGCCATCTGCTGGTCTCCTATCCTGGGATTTCTAAAAGGCACTGAAAACTTGGTCCTAGTAGGGGTCAGCAGATGGCATAATGGCTACGTTGCTGGACTCCCATGTAGTAGACCACAGTTTGAGTCCCAGACCTGGTGGCTGAAACTCATGCTAGTTTCATATGCGTACGTGTGTGCATGCCCAAGCTCCCGAAAGGAAAATGGAGGAGAAGGGGTCTGTTTCTGTCTTTCTGGCGAGTGCACACGCTCTGTGGCAAACCCCCCCCCAAAAAAAAAACCAAAAAACAAAAAACAAAAAACACAAAACTTGGTCCTAGTAGGAATTTTGTTCCTGGGACCAACAGGTGGTGTAATGGTTATGTTGCTGGACTTTCACATGCACGACTGTGGTTTGAGTCCCAGATCTGGCAGCTTGAAATTCATGGCGGGAGCATGTGTATGCATGCCCCAAATCTTGAGAGAAAGGAGGAGAAAGGATTACAATGTGGCCATCTCACCTGGGTAGGGGGGTGATTTCTCACTTTCTGTCTGTCTTGCTGGCGAACTCACATACCCTATAGCAAAAATCTCTAAAGAAGAAATCTTGCCCCTAATAATCGGCATCAATATCTGATTTTCCCCAAAGTCTAAATAAGAACTTAGTACAAATATTCATTCAGTTAACTTCGATGAGTCTGGTTCCCTCCAGGGTTCTGTCTGAGGAAGCAACACTTTTCTAATGACCTGTGGTGAAGTGCTAGTTTTTGTTTTGTGTGTGTGCACGTGTTTTGTGTGTGTGTTTAGTTTGCTATAGTATACGTGAGCTAGCTAAAGAAAGACAGAGCGATTCATGGCAGGTGGGAATGGCCACACCATTCATGGCAGGTGGGAGATGGCCAAGTTGTAATCCCTTCTCTTTCATTTTCCTCTTAGGATTGTGGACATGCATGCACACATGCCTGGCATAATTTTCAAGCCACTGGATCCAGGACTCAATCGGCAAAGTCTGCCATGTGAGATTCAACCGCCTGAACCACCACCACCTGCCTGCCTCAAAGTTGTGTTCTTTTTTATTTATTTATTATGAGAGGTTTCTGCTATAGGGCGCGTGCGCTCTCCAGAAAGACAGAGACAGAGAGACAGAAAGCGAGAAATCACCCCCCAGGGGGATGGTCATGCTGCAATCCCTTCTCGTCCATTCTTCTCTGAGGATCTTGGGTACGCACGCACACGTGCCCAGTGTGAGTTTAAGCCACCGGGTCCGGGACTGTGGCCAACTACATGGTAGTCCAGTGACATAGCCATTATGCCAACTGCTGGTCTCAAGTTGTATTCTTTTTTCAAACAAACACTTTCAACTTCTGTATTTATGTCTGCATGGTTCATGGCTGGCACCAGCTCATAAGCCATACTTTGAAAAGCAGAGTGACGGAATATATAAAAAAAAATAAAAGCCAAATGAAGGCCAAAGTTCAATTACAGAAGTACCCAGTAACCTTCATAAGGCAAACTGAAACCAAACAGACACCTCTTACTCCCTCCTCAGGATTCTGCCCTGCAAGAATGACTTAATCAACTAGTCATCAGTAAAGAAGGAAAAATGAGGCAAATGGCAGCTTTATCCTAAGCTTTTTTTTCAAGATCACTGCTCTCTACCATTGGAGGAATAGGGATGAAAGACTAGGCAAGAAAGGCCCACAAGCCTCCAAGCAAAGGTAGGACAAGATGGCACAGGGATAAGTGCTGTGCACAGAAAGCTGCGCATGTGGTCGACCATGGTTGGAATCCTGGTTCTGGACTCTATGTGGCCAACCATGGTTGGAATCCTTGTTTGAGAAGTTTGAGAAACACAAAGGGTCAATGTGCGTGCTCAAATCCTGATGGGATGAGAAATGGGAAAAAAAGGATTGTGGTGTGACCATGCCCTCCTACTGGGACCATGCTCTCTCTCTCTCTGGAGAATATACGTGCCCACTGGCAATAAAAAAAAAACAAAACAAAAAAAAAAAAGAGGCAAGACAAAGAAGTAGAAGCAGAGTTTGCTGCCTTAGAGCTCCATTACTACACGCTCTAGCCCAGAATGATGCATGACTATCAGGCAAGCAAATTGCTGCTCCTCTCAGTCAGATCTTTTCTTCTCAAGAAAAAAGATTTCTGGGACAAGCAGTTAGTGTAATGGCTATGTCGCTGGACTCCCATGTAGTCGACCGCAGTTTGAGTCCCGGACCCGGTGGCTTAAAACTCATGCTGGGTGCATGTGCGTGCATGCCCAAAATCCCAGGAAGAGACGGGATCCCGAGAGGAGGGAGAAGGGATTGCGGCGTGGCCATCCCCCCTGGGGGGGGATGATTTCTTGCTTTCTGTCTCTCTCTGTCTTTCTGGTGAGCGCATGTGCCCTATAGCAAAAACCTCTCCAAAAGAAAAAGAAAAAAGATTTATTTTGGGACCAGCAGATAGCACAACAGCTACATCACTGGACTCCCATGTTAGTCAACTATGGCTTGAGTCCTGGCCCCAGTGGCTTAAAGTCATGCTGGGTGCATGTGTGTGCATGCCCAAAATCCCAGGAAGAGACGGGATTGTGGCATAGCCATCCTCCCTGGGGAGTGATTTCTCGCTTTCTGTCTCTTTGTCTTTCTGGAGAGCACACACACCCTATAACAAAGTAAAAAAAAAAAAAGAAAAAAGGTTTCTTTCTTTTCAAGGCTAATCTTTCCTATGCATTCCTTTCCTTTTTCCTCAGATATTCAAATGCATCAATGATCTTTTTTCCCTTTTATTTTCATTTATTTTCCATCTAGTCATGTGGATTATCTAAACCTAAATAATATTCAAACCACTTCATAGTTGGTCAGTCCTACCACCTCTTACATTTCTAACATGCTACCTCTTCTCCATTTCTACTGCCACTGTCTTAGGAAGACCCTCATTTTTTTTTCCCCACCTAGACCACAAAATAACTCCTTATAAAGTCTTTGTAGCACAAGTCTTGTCATCTTTCAATCCACAAAGCGGACATGTAGAGTTACTGATTTTTTAAGATCCTGCAGATAAAGCAGTGGGAGAAATTCCATGCTGAGAATGAAGAGGCTAGTTGGTGGACTACCAACTCTGTAGTAGGTTGAAAATTCCAAGATGAGAAATGGTACAAGAGCTGACTAAATGAAAGGAATCATTGTGACAGGGTAAGGGAGAAAGGAAAAGACAGTGCTCTTGTTAAAGCAGGACAAAGCCATGACTGAAAGACTCTGAATAATGAGCAGTCTTAGTGGGGCTAATGTCATCCTAAGGCTGAACTGTTTATTATGGGGAAAGAGGACTGAATATCCTCAATATCCAGCCAAGAGGGAGGTCATGGGGCCCGTCATTTCCTGTTCCCACTTGACATGTGTGAACTTCTCAGAATTCCAGCAAATCATCATGTGGCCTTCTACCTCCTTTCCAGAGCCCACTCTGGGCTGTATTCAACAATCTAGCAAGGACAAGAAACAGTACTACAGGGGAGGCAGACAGGGCTGGAGTCACACTGGATATTCAATACTCCCCATATGGAGTCACCCAACACTTCAGATCTAGTCTAGTATGGCCCAGTCCTCATGCTTCTTCTCTGTTCTTCTTAGATCTCTCCTAACCATTTTGGAATTACTTTCTGTCTTGGGAAAATCAACAGCTCCCCTTTTGAAGTATGAGGACAGCCAGAGGCCTACTCTCCCGGGATCTCACAGCATCTTTTACATACCTCTACTGTAGCTATTAATTCTGTCTCCCAAGTCAGCTATAAGATTCTAAAGACTGAGGCCATGCTCAATGAGTCTCTAAATCCCCAGTAACTAACAGATCCTACTTGGAATCTAAATGATATTTTACACATTTACATTCAATTTAAATGAGTAATAAAACAATACAATTAAAAGAATGTATGCTCCAGCCTTGGTGGCATAAGCTGTAGCATACTGATTTGCAGTGCTGAAGCAACATGGCCCACCATGGGTTCTGATCCTGAGTCTACCTGAAACACGCCTTGGTGTGTGCATGTTTAAGAACCTGACAAGCTAGAGGGCTAGGGGAAGGGGACTGTGGCATGAAGAGACCCTGTCAAGGGTGCGCCTGCCTCCTTCCCACCTCATAAAAGAGATAAAACCAAGTTTCATAACAGTGAAGTGACTTATTCAAGGTCATAGAGAGGGGGTACAGTTAAATTGGGACTCCTGCCTTTCAGCCATCTCAAGGACAACATCCGGTACCCAGAAAACATCTAGTAAGAATTGTTGAAATGAGGTCCTATCCTTAAATTAAAAAGGTATTATTTAACATATACCAGAATCTCAAGATTTACTATACTAGCAAGCCTCAAATGTATCAGCAGTGAATAAATAATGATCAGAGAAGAGGTAGAAAGAAGGAAGGAAAATATACTGGGCATAGGATTTTACATATGTTAATGGCCCTTGAAGCTTGCAATTACTTTTCAAGACTCAGTGACGCTATACTTTCAGTATCTTAACTTACCCCTTCTGAGATGGTTACTGAGCTTGAGCTGAGAAATATTGCTTTCAGGGACTAAAATTGAAGATTTTCTACTGTGATTTACCCTCCAGATTCATTTCTAGAGTGGTAGGCAACCTCTATATCCTTCTCTCCATTTCTGTCTCTGTGTCTCCCTGTGTCTTTTTTTTTTTTTTTTTTTTTTTTTAATAGGCCACAGATTAGTTTATTTTTAACACCCATCATGCCATGAATTCATAGGGAATAGGTTCCAGTAGCTCAGGCTCCTTTCCATTGGTTCTCACGAAGTGTGCTTCTCTGGGTGGAGTAGGCTGGCGCTTTAGTTGAACCCAGGTCCCTTTCTCTTTGGCTTCTTTCTTTTTCTGGTCATTTTCCTTCACACGTTTTAGGAAGCTATCTCTGCTCTTAGAATGTTTAATATGCTCAATACGCACATTGATTCTCTTGGCAAGAATCTTGCCCTTAACTTGTTTGTTCACAACAATGCCAACAGCATGCTGGGTAACATTGTAGACTCTTCCAATTTTGCCATGGTAACATTCGTGGGGCATTCCTTTTTGAGCAGTACCCATTCCCTTGATGTCTACAATATCACCTTTCTTGTAGATTCGCATATATGTCGCCAAAGGAACAACTCCATGTTTTCTAAAAGGCCTAGAGAACATATATCGGGTGCCTCTCCTCTTTCCCTTTGTGTTCGTCATTTTGGTTAATTACTGGAAGATGGCGGTTCCGCCAAAAGGCCCCTGTGTCTTTTAATTAAAAAAAAAAATTGTTTTTTTTAAAGTAAAGTATTTTCTGGGCTTTCAAGCCCCTCCTTTATCTTGCTAATTCATGCCCTTTGAGCCTGTGATGGGCCTTCTGTGATGGCTACTGAACTTGACTTGTGAAACACTGCTTTCATGTGGCTTGTGCATGTGCTGTGTGGTTTTCATTTTTTGCTTTTTAAAATTAAAATATAAAACTTTTTAATTGTTTTTTTTTTCTTTCCTCTTCTTCTGTTTCTTTTTCCTTTTTCTTTTACTTTCATTCCTTGACTGCTCAGCCTCCATGCACTGAGTGTCTAGACAGGTCTAAGTGAACAATATCCAAACACTTGAATACCATTAGGGTCAGAATATTCAATTCTCATTGAATCTGATGCACAAAGGGTGAAAACAGAACAGAAGAGAGACTGCAGATCACTTCCTCCTGAATGCTTAGATTAAACTTCAAGAATTAGGAAGAAAAACACAAGCCATCAGATGACCAGAAATCACTGCAAGGGCACAGGAAATATGAGAAAGCAAGAAAATACCTCTCCTCCAAAGGAAGAGAGTAACTCCTCTTCATCCATAGACAGTACAATGGAATTCACAGAAATGTCAGAAAAAGAATTTAAAATATTTATAGTGACAAAGCTGATAGAGATGCAAGAGGAGAGACAATGAACTTCAGAAGTCTCACGAGAAAAGAACCAATGAGTTCCAGGAGGTGAGGAAGTTCTTGCATGATTTGAAAAAGGAAATACACACGATAAAAAAGAATCAAATGAGACTATTAGAGATGAAGGCTATAATACAGGAAATCAAAACCTCCCTTGAACGTATTAAAAGCAGATTAAATCATACAGAAGATTGAATCTCAGATGTAGAAGACAGAATCACTGGCCTAGAAAAATCCACCATGAAGACTGAGAAAATAGCCCCCCCCCCCCCCAAAATGAGAATAATATATGAGAAATACTAGATACCATTAAACATCCAAACAAACAAATTTAGATGGTTTGGGACCAGCAGGTGGAGTAATGGCTGGACTCCCATGTAGTCAACTGTGGTTCGAGTCCTGGACCCACTGGCTTAAACTCACGCTGGGCGTGTGTGCGTGTGTGTGTGCCCAAGATCCCAAGAAGAAAATGGAGTAGAAGGGATTGTGGTGTGGTCATCCCCCTGGGGGGGTGATTTCTCGCTTTCTGTCTCTCTGTCTTTCTGGCTAGCGCATGCACCCTATAGCAAAAAACTCTCCCCCCGACCAAAAAGAAAAAGTCCAAACATGCAGATAATTGGTATCTCAGAGGGTGAAGACTAATAAGGGCATTGATCATTTATTCCATGAAATCCTGGAAGACCACTTCAAACCTAGAGAGGCATTCAAAGATCCAGTCCCCCAAAATACAAATGACCCCAAATAGAATCAACCCAAGAAGAACTTCTCCATGACACATTATAGCCAGATTGACCAAAACCTCAGATAAAGACAAGATACTAAGATTGGCAAGAGAATAACGTCAAGTTACCTACAAAGGATAACCCATCAGGCTATCAGTATACCTCTCATCAAAAATAATGAGAGCAAGGAAAGAATGAGAAAATACATTCAAATGTTAAGTGAAAAACAATTTCAACTAAGAATACTGTACCTGGCAAGATTATCCTTCATATGGGAAGAAAAGAGAAGAACATTCTCAGATAAACAAAACCTGAAAGAATTTATCGACATCAGACCAGCTCTCCGAGAAGTTCTGAAGGGAGTGTTATACCAGGAAAACTACAAACACACAGAAATGAGTTCAAAAACAACTAAGAAAATGGCCACTTGTAGGGACAAGTCTGGAGTTGAATGTTATCTTCCAGAATTTAAACAGGAAGATTGGACCACAACAAAAGATAAAGTACATGACACTGAACTGGTGAATTGGAATCTTATGACTTTTGACTAAAATATTATTGATTTTCTTCTAGATAAATCTTCCAGATTAAGGATTTTTGTCTTGTCTTGAGCTGCCAATAGGTTCATGTACCTACTATTTGAACAGAATCCTAACCTGTTTCCTGGTTTTAAGTTTTAAGCAAAGGGACCAGCAGTTGGCATAATGGCTATGTCGTTGACTACGTTGACCACGTAGTCAACCATGGTTTGAGTACCGGATCTGGTGGCTTAAACTCATGCAGGGCACATATGCGTGTGTGCCCAAGATCCCAAGAGGAGAATGAAGGAGAAGAGACTGCGACATGGCTATCCCCTCGGGGGTTTATTTCTCGCTTTCTGTCTCTCTGTCTTTTTGGCAAGCACACGCGCCCTATAGCAAAAACCTCTCCAAAAAAACTAAAAAAAAAAAAAAAAAAAAAAACTAAAAAAAAAAAAAAATTTAAGCAAAGCTCTTTTGGTATTTTTAAAATTATGATTTATTAAAGCTAAAACTGCTTTTCTTGAAATTAAAAATATATTTTAAAATACCTATTTAATGATCACAGTAAGCTATATAGTATCAACTAGGTGCTACTTTATAGTATATTCATTCTACTCAGAGTTTCATGCCTAAAGTCAGACATGTGTGCACAGATAGGTATATATCAGCTGAACTTACTACTGAAAGTAGTTAGAGTAATTAAGATATTTTGTGAATCAATAAAATATGGGTGAAAAAAAGGAAATGGAGAACCAGCAGTTAGCGCAATGGCTATGTCGCTGGGCTCCCACGTAGTCGACCGCGGTTCGCGTCCTGGACCCGGTGGCTTAAAACTCACGCCGGGCGCGTGTGCGTGCGTGCCCAAGATCCCGAGAGAATGGAGGAGAAGGGATTGTGGCGTGACCATCCCCCCTGGGGGGTGATTTCTCGCTTTCTGTCTCTATGTCTCTCTCTGTCTGTTTGGCGAGCGCACGCACCCTATAGTGAAAAACCTCTCCAAAAAAAAAAAAAAAAAAAAAAAAAAAGAAATGGAAAACAACTGCAGACACCAGAGATAGTATAGGAGGAGGGTGGGAAATGGCAGAGGGTGAGAAACAGGGAGAAAAATACATATACATACACATATATAAATATGTGTGTGTGTGTGTGTATATATATATGTGTATATATATATATATATATATATACACATAAAATAAGAAATGGAAAATTATTTGTCGACGATAACATGTATGATAGTCACCATACAGTGTATTCTGGATGAGAAATCACATTTTGTATGCTGTGATGATGCTCAGTGAATGAAAGTAAAATAAATAAATAAACAAACTACTTACCATCTTCTAAACAGATTTTTGTAAGAGCTCATGTCTCTTTCTACCTATGTGAAGATTTTATTTGCCCAACAAAAAGATGGCCTTTCTGGTAATGATGTTAAGAATCAATTTTTTTTTCTCTTTCAGTCCAGCCTAATTTCTTTTCTTTTGATTAGCTAATTAGGTTCTTGGCAAAAAATTTAGAACACCAATTTGTGAGGATAAACTCCATCTGTAAGGGTAAACACGGATCGCAGGTAGCCCTGGAGCTGAGGAACAGCTTTGATTTTTGGTAAAATTTGCGAGTCCACAGCTTTCTGATCAATCTTGTGCTGCTCTGAAATCTCGTATTTCTCTTTCTGTGTCAAAGATCTCACCTTCCTGGTTTCTCAGCTTCTGCAGTTTCTTTTTCTTGAAGAAGCATGGTAAGGTGCTTTGGGATTTTTACTTTGCTAATATCAATTTTTGTGGAGGTGGCAATGACAAATTTCTAGTGTGTTCTACGCAGTGGAACTCAATTGAGAACCAGCAGTTCAGTTACAAGTAGCAAGTCGCTGCTCAGCTGCTTCAGGAAAACCACTCTCTTGCCTCTGTGGCGTCCAGTAAGGATGATCAGAATGGTCCCAGGAGTGATGCTGGCTCGCAGCTTTCTCACTTGCTGACTGAAGGGTTTTATGCTGTGGCTCAACAGCTTTTGAGGCTCATCTTCAGTAGGATAATACCTAGGCGTTTTACACAGTTTAACCACCCAGGTACCACCATTCTTGTCTCCACCAACTGGTTTTGTGACAGTTCCAAGAACTTCTTTTTCTTTTTGATCCTGGATTTAGTGGCCAAGTATTTCCTCTTGTACATGGCCTTCCTGGAATACATGGCAGACTGGGAGTATCTGCCGATGCCCCAGACTAGGAGGGGGTTTCGGCTGCAATGGGGCTTCCCCTTCTTGGGCTTTTTAGCCTTGGGGTCACCCTTTTTAACCTTGCCACTGGCATCAGCCTTCTTGGCTTCAGGTTTTTTTCCTTAGTATCCTGCTTTGCAGCTTTATCGCCTGCCATCTTGTATAGTGGGAAAGAGAACTAAACTCCCTCTAATTTTTTTTAATGGGCTTTTGTCATAGGGTGTGTGTACTCATTGAAACCAGAGACAGAGAGAGGGTAGTGAGAAATACTCACCTCCCCAAGAGGGGATGGCCACACTGCAATCCCTTTTTGATTCTCCTCTGGGGATTTTGGGTATGCACGCACATGCACCCAAAGTGATTTTTTTTTTTGTTTTTAAGAGAGGTTTTTGCTATATGGTGTGTGCCCCCACCGGGAAGACAGACACAAAGCAAGAAATCATCCCCTAGGGAAGATGGCCATACCACAATCTCTTCTCTTTTATTCTCTCAGGATCTTAGACATGCATGTACACGTACCTGGTGTGAGTTTAAGCCACTAGGTCTAGCACTCGAACTGTGGTCGACTACGTGGGAGTCCAGCCACATAACCGTTATACCATCTGTTGGTCCCCAGTGTGATTTTTAAGCTGCCATGTCCGGGACTTGAACCACAGTTAAAAGACACGGGAGTCCAGTGCATTAACCACTATGCTGCCCGTTGGCCCAAAAGATCATTTTATTAAAAAGGATTTATCGGGACCAGCAGTTAGCATAATGGCTATGTCGCTGGACTCCCACGTAGTCGACCATGGTTTGCATCCCACACCCGGTGGCTTAAAACTCACGCCGGGCACGTGTGCGTGCGTGCCCAAGATCCCGAGAGGAGAACGGAGGAGAAGGGATTGCGGCATGGCCATCCCCCCTGGGGTGATTTCTCGCTTTCTGTCTCTCTGTCTCTCTGGCGAGCGCATGCGCCCTTTAGCAAAAACCTCCCCACCCCCCCCAAAAAAAGGATTATTTATTTATTTAATCCATTTGTTATTAATTTTCAATTTGACCAGACAGAGACAGAAAAAGAGAGAAAGCAAGCAGCCAGTCGAGGAACTGAACCACAGTCAGCCCTGTGGGAATCCAGTGCCTTTAACCCCCACACCATCTGCAGGGCCCCCAAGAAATAATTGTTTTAAAAATTTCATTTAGTAATTTAAAATTTAATGTACCAATTAAACTGTAGACATGACATGATGAAAGGAAACACAGCAACCAGAGCATAAAAAAAAAAAAAAAAATAGGTTGCTTATCTACTGCTATGGTTTGAATGTGTCCCCAAATTTAGTATGTAGTGAACTTAATCTCCATATTTTTATGTTGATTTTATTTGGAGGTAGGGCTTTTGGGAGGTCATTAGGATTAGATAAAGTCATGGGGGTGGGGCTCCCATGATGGCACCTGTGTTTCAGGAGGTCTGAACTGGTACAGGCTTGCTCTGTCTAGCCATGTGATGCCTTCTGTCATGTCATGACACAGCAGAAAGACTTCACGAGACACTGACACTTTATCTTGGACTTCCCAGCCTCCAGAACCTTGAGTTAATTAAATCTTGATTTCTTTTTGTCTTTTTTTGCCAGGGAGCACATGAGCTTGCCAGACGGAGCCAGAGAGAAAGAGGGAGAGAAGAAAGCACCCCTCATGGGGAATGGTCACATTGCAGTACCTTTTCCTCTCTCTTTTTGGGATTTTGGGAACACATGCACATGTGCCTGGCATGTTTTTTAAAGCTGCTGGGTCTGGGACTTGAACTGTGAAGTTGGCCATCTGGAATCCAGCTGCCTTAACCACTCACTAGATGATGAAACTGGCCCTAAATCTCTACTTCCCATCCCCCTAGAAGGTGATGTGCTCACTTGGGGGGCATGGAGGAGAGGGAAGTAAGAAAGCACCCTTCACAGGGTATGATCATACCTTAATCCTTTGTCCTTCATCTCTCCCTCCTTTTGGGATCTATTTTTTATAAATTACCAAGTCTGTGATGTCTTTATAGCAACAGAAAAACAAACTAAGACATCTGCCTTAGAGACATTTACATCAAGTATGTAGAGATAATGCACAATAAATCCTATAAATCTTTGTATAAACAAAAATTGAAAAGATTTAAAAGAAGTGACATTCTAGGGACCAGCAGTTAGCGTAATGGCTATGTTGCTGAACTCCCATATAGCTGACCACAGTTTGAGTCCCGGACCCCGTGGCTTAAACTCACACTGGGCACGTGTGCATGCGTGCCCAAGATCCCAAGAGGAGAATGGAGAGAAGGGATTGCGGTGTGGCCATCCCCCCTGGGGGGTGATTTCTCGCTTTCTGTCTCTCTGTCTCTCTCTGTCTTTCTGGCGAGCTCACGCACCCTATAGCAAAAATCTCTCCAAAAAAGAAGAAGAAAATAGAAGTGACATTCTTGGGACCAGCAGATGGCGGAATACCTACGTCGCTGGACTCCCATTAGTTGATGGCAGTTTGAGTTCTGGACCTGGTGGCTTAAATTTGCATTGGCTGTGTGTGCGTGCGTGCCCAAGATCCCGAGAGGAAAATGAAGGAGAAGGGATTGTGGTGTGACCATCCCCTCTGGGGGGGTGATTTTTTGCTTTCTTTCTCTCTCTGCCTTTCTGGAAGCACATATGTCCTATAGCAAAAACCTCTCCAAAAAAAAAAAAAGTGACATTCTCCTTACGGCAGGTGTGCAAAGGAAGGAACCTCAGTCTCTGAATAGTGCAGATAATTGTGATGAACTGCCTGATTTGTCAGGAAAGTCACGATCCATTTTTGCATAGAAAAAAAAAACAGAATAATACAGGATAATACATCATGACTTTCCCAACAATCTAATAATTACTCTGTTGCCATTTAATAAACTTTTTATGTTTTAAATAAATAAACTTATGTTTTAAATAATCATTTAATTTATTATTATTATTTTTTAATTTGCTATAGAGCACACATGCCCACCAGAGACAGATGAAGAGACAGAGAGAGGGAGGGAGGGAAGGGAGGGAGGGAGGGTAAGTGGGGGGGGGGGGGGGGGAGGAGAGAGAGAGAGAGAGAGAGAGAGAGAGAGAAAAAGCAAGCCATCTGGTCTGGGATTTGAACTGTGCTCAGTCATGTGGGAGTCCAGTGCCCCAAGCACCATGCCACCTGCTATCTCTCAATTTTCTCATGTTTTAACTCTTTCATGGTTAATAAATTATCATAATTATGTATTTTTTGTTTATATATAATCTGTTCATTATACCTAAATTCCTTGAAAGCATGGCAGTTTATAACTATTAGTATATTTACTTTCCAGAGACCACTTAGCACAGGCAGGAGAGTAACAGCTTTAAGTGACTTTTAATGTGAAGGAATGTCTGGCAGGGGAAGGGGGGCTTTGAGAGGACCAGGTACATCTCAGTGGAGTCTTCCAATGAAGATAAGTAGGCTCAGTGCTCTGAGGAGAGGACCAAAGTCATGGACACAGGTCGGTACAGTAAAAATGAGGAATTTAAAGAGAGCAGACAGCCGTACAGAGCCTGGCAACACCATTTGTTCTAATATTTCTATTTATAAAATACTGTATATCACACACTGAAGACAGATAGAAAGAGAAGAGCAACCCTCGGTGCAGAGACACCAGAAAGGCATCAAATTGATGCCGATGTTCTACCTTTGTCTCAAGAATGAAAAGTTCTATTTTCAAACAGATGGCATTTTAGAAGAAAAGAAACCCTAACTCACCTGGAACTTGTTTTTTCTCCTTCTGGGAAAGCAGATTCCTGGAAAGGCTGAGTTAGCAAAGCAGAAAGAGCCAAGAAAATCAAGCCCACCTTGCAGAATGCAGACTAGCTAGTCCTGCAAGACTGTGGGAAAAAGTTACTGGGCTCCAGCCGCAGCCGGACAGCCAACCCCTCCTCTCGCACCCCCACGCCGCACTCCCTCACCTCTCCACGGGACTTTATATCCTACAGGTCCTCAGGCCCCAGCTACTCTAAGTCGGGCCCATTTCCTCAGACTCCCCGATTTCGATTTCGGGGAACTTTTCACAGGCGCTCTCGAGCTCTAAGTGTGCCTCTCGGGATGGATTTCGGTGGCCAAGGCACCTTCTCGCTCTCAATCTCGGAGGGCCTGGGTCGCTTCTGGGATGCAGGGGATCAGCTACGGCCTCATTTCAGCAAGGGCAATGATGTCACAGGACCCTCTCGGTCTCCTACCAACCAAGAACCTCCTCGAACACGGCCAGGTCACTAACAGGAAAAAAGGCCGGTGCGGCAACTATAACGCAGCCAGGCCGGCCCGGCCAGGCTCGCCGGGCAGGGGAGGGGGCCCGCAGCCGGATCTCGCTCAGCGGCAGGGCCGCCTTCGGTGTGATCGTGGCCCCGGTAGAGGGGTGTAACAGCTCGGAGATGCAGCGCCGCACACGTGCGGCCCGGGCGGCGCCTCGGCGGGTCTCACGCCCTCCCTCGGCCGCCCGCCCAGAACCTGCCCCGCCACACACACACAGCCTGACGCCGGAGGCCTCTGCCAGCTGCGCGGACAGCCAGTCGGCCTCACCTCCCACGTGGAATCCCGTACCTGGAAACGCGCGTTAGGGATACTGACTCGCGTCGCCCACAGCCTCGAACTACAAGTCCCAGCAGGCCGCGGGCGGCCACGCCCACTTCCGGCGTCTGTCCCGGGGCTTCCGGGAGCGCTGCTCAACCAGGTTTTGGCCTTGAAGAGTCTCCGTTTGGTTCATTCTGGTTATGAAAGCTTTGGTGTCTTCTTTCTGGTGTTTTTAACTTTGTGTGTGTGTGTATTTTAAACAAACATATAAGAACTTTTTTACTTATTTAATTGTTCTTTTAGTACAGTGTTGAAAATCTGTGGGCGGGCCAGCTCAGTAGCCTAAGTGGTTAAAGCAGCGAGATCCCACATGGCTGCTCCTGGCTCCATAGTGCCCCAAATCCTGACAGGATGGAGAAATGAAAGTGTTAACGAATGGGATAGTGTCTAGAAGCGTTGTGAAGTCCTTGGTTCTTTGGTTCCAGATCACTAAAATTAGAGATCTGTCCCTAGGCGCAAAATGAAACTGCAGTCACGAATGAAGTAGGTAGAAAAGAAGATTTAATAGGAAAGAAAGGAAAGCACACCCAAAAGACTCTTGGGCGGGCAGATTGCCGAGCTTGGTACTGGTTACCTTTACTTTTATTACTAGTGGTCATGAATATCATTGGTAGGAGGTCTTGTAGAGTGCTACTGAATGAATGACCACCAAAGCCACATTAAGTTTAAAGGGAGTCTTTATTAGCTGGCCAGCGAGTACAGCCTGAGGCTCTGGTGCTGAGAGTCAGAACTGCAGCGCCAAAGTTTGGGGTAGCCTCTTGTAGAGGTCGGTTGCCAGGTGTGCAGGATTCCTATGGGAAGGCAGTTACAGAAGCTGAGTCAAGCAAGTTAATTATTTCTGAGGGGAGTG
The DNA here is from genome assembly GCA_026018925.1 of Tupaia tana. Classification (NCBI taxonomy): domain Eukaryota; kingdom Metazoa; phylum Chordata; class Mammalia; order Scandentia; family Tupaiidae; genus Tupaia; species Tupaia tana. The sequence goes on from JAKSZU010000010.1 coordinate 81,647,972, forward strand.
GGGTTTCCGTGCAACCAGTTACATTGCTAAACAAAGGGCTTTGGGGCTAGTTAGCAAAGACAGTAGCAGGTTCAGGATTTCATCCTGGATGTGGTTTTAGCACTAGCTATTTTCTCATGGGAAGAGCAAGCAGGAATACAGAAGCAGACAGCCATGTTAGGGGAAGGGTACAAAACGGAGGAATATTTGTTCATGTGCAAAATCTAATATGCGGCCTTCCGCAGTCTGTTACACTACTTATGTCCTTCATTTGAATTAGAATCCAGGCGAATTCTCCTGCACAGGTAAAGAATGAAAAATTTGATTACTTAATTGTGCATGCCTAATGTGAGCCAGGTTGTTTTAATTAGACTGCCTAATTAGTTTATCGCCCTAGTGGAAATTAGGGCGTTGACTAAAATGTCCTCTTGCTTTTCTCTTAGGGCTGCCCACTCATGATTAACTGCCTACCACAAAGGGATTAGGTGTAGTGTGGTGTGGTGGCCCCCACTCTCCTGCTCTGGCAAGCATAGGCACTCACTGGCAAGTAAAAGCAAAAATACTGTGAGTAAAGGATGTAAATACCATCCATAATTTTGTCTTTACTTTTAGTTTTTCTATTTGGCACTTATACGTGAGAGAGAGAGAGAGAGAAAGAAAGAGAGAGAGAGAGAGAGAGAGAGAAAGAAATCACTGGTGGGGTGGGCCACCATTCCTTCTCTTACATACTCCTCTTGGGATTTGGGGCAGGCACACACGTGTGGTATGTTTTTAAAGCTGTGGAGTCTCCAGCAGCACATAGTTGGCTATATGGGATCCAGCAGCCTTAACCAACAGCAACTTGGCTGGCCCTATACAAATAAACTTTATAAACAAAAATGACACATATATGGGCCTGCAGTTTGCTTCTAAGAGTGTTTTACAGCAATTGCTTATGCCTTTTAGAGGTGGCACCAACATTCCTCTCAGCCAGCATTCCCATTGCTTCAATTTCTCACTAAGTAATACAGAGCTGCCCATTGGGCTCTCCCCAATTCCTTTTCTTCAGCTTATTTTGGAAATGAAAGAGCTGTTGCCTGGACTTCTATTTTATATTCTTCCATTTTCTTGGTGTATTAGTTCCCGGTTGCTGCTGTAACAAGTTATAAATTAGTAGCGTACAACAAATACATATTTCTTTTATTTTTTTAGAGAGATTTTTTGTTATAGGGCATACGTGCTCACTAGAGAGACAGAGAGAGACAGAGAAAGCAAGAAATCAAATGCATCATTTATTACTCCAATTCCCACTTTCCAGGAACCCAAGATTGTATGTCATCTGAACTGTTTTGCTTTCTATAATGTACAAATCAACCTAAGTTCTTGTCTTCCCAATACTAAACCACTTCTATGTTCTCACTTTTTCCACATGCAAGTAAAAGGCATATGATCATTCATATGATCATTCTTTTGCATATACCATTAAGTCTTGCCTCCCTCTCACTTATTTTTATTCTTCTGATAAAACAGCAAACCTGGTTGAATCTTGACTCCATACTTACTCCCTGAAGGCCTGAAAAAAACACATAGCCCTGATGGTTGATCATACTTTTAAAAGTTTATGACCACAAAGTTCAAGTGGGACCATCATGCGGCCTATCTTTCTACATTTCCTTACTGTTCATTCTCCTAATTGTCTTACTTCATAGCTTCTCTCTTCAGACCTCTAACAACTCCCATGTCACTGTTATCTGTTTATGACTTTGGTTTCTACTGAGAATAAAGAACTTCTGTTTTCTCTCACAAGCATATCTGCTTACCTCTCTGCATTGGCTGTGAGTTCTACTTTCCATTATGAATGAATAGCCACAATTTCTAGGAGAGAAAACTCTCCTTTTATACCCTGATCTTATTTCCTTTCTTATATATGAGGACATTTTTTGTCCTGTACTGAATTAACAGCATATGAATGAATATTCTGTAATATGAAGGGAATTCATAAAGTTCATGGAAAAATGGAATTAAAGTATGGATTTATTTTGGTGCAAACTTTTTTGAAATTCATGCATAGTTTTTTTTCCCCATAGTATACATTTCTCATGTACTTTTTAAGACTGCTTTTGTATTCTATAGCCCTTTTCCCCTGACCCTATTTCTCTCCAGCTATTGCCCCATTTCTCTGCTTCCCTTTTAATTCCTCAAAAAATTGCATCTAAGAGTTATTTCCAAGTCCTTTCCTCTTGAACCAACTGCAACAGAATGTTTTCCTTACCAATCTACTGGTAAAATTATAAACTGTCAGTGACCTGGGTAAAAAATATATAAATCAAAAACTTAGAACAGGAGAAATTGACAAATTACTATCACGGTGGAAAATTTTGACACATTTGTTACAGAAAAAAAATAAACAATTATACATCTAGGATAGAGAAAGTCAGAAAAACATAGTTAACAAACTTGATTTAGTAGCTAAATGTAAGATAGTGGATCACCAAATCAGATAATACCATAGTTTTGAATGTGAAAGAATTATAAAAATTGACCCCATTAAGTTGGAAAGAAAATATTGGGGACTATATTGTGATGTGGTGATGTGGTGGTTAAGGCGCTGGACACTCCCACATGGTTGACCACGGTTCAAGTCCTGGACCTGGTGGCTTGCTTTCTCACCTTCCCTCTCTTTCTCTGTGTCTCTCTTTCCAGTCAAATTAAAGTAAATGAATGAATAAATTTTAAAAAATTAAAAAAAAGAAAGAAAATATCAACAAGTTTCAAGAAATTGATATTACATAGTCAACTTTCACTGGTCAAAAAAAAAAAAAAAAAAAAAAAAACACTCCAGATAGACTCTCTTTTGATGCTATCCCACAAATGTATTGCCTACCAGGGTTCTGCTTTCATCTGCCAAAATGCCAAACTTTTTTCTGTCCCACTTGAAGGGTCTCAGATAGTCCTTACATAGCCAAACTAGTCTCAAATCCAGAAAAGTACATGACAGCTTTCTGAGAAATAACTATAGTTAGAGCCAAAGTATTTGGAATATTTAAACTATATATTTTGTTTTCAGATCAAAACAAATTAGAACACACAAATGCATCATTTATGACTCCAATTCCCACTTTCCAGGAACCCAAGATTGTATGTCATCTGAACTGTTTTGCTTTCTATAATGTACAAATCAACCTAAGTTCTTGTCTTCCCAAAACTAAGGCCATTTTGTAGATGAAGACCACTGAGAATAAATGAAATATTCTTTGTCATGCTATTATTGGCAAACCCCAGGAAAAGCCAAATCATTGCCTCTTTGGGGACTTTATTCTCCAAAATCTCCATCCCTGGGAATAGAGTTGGGGGCAGGGGAGATGAGACAATTCAGAGGTCTACCCTAAAGTTCTAGGGAGAGAGAGATCATCAGATGATAAACAAAAGGATAGGGAGAGAGTCTTGGAACTCACGCCTTGATTAATGGGATAAGGACTTTTCTTGATTTTTGCTGGCTGCTATGAAAACCTCTGATTGTGGGACCAGCAGCTGGCATAATGGCCATGTCGCTGAACTCCCATGTAGTTGACTGTGGTTCAAGTCCTGGACCCGGTGGCTTAAACTCACGCCGGGTGTGTGTGCATGCCTGCCCAAGATCCTGAGAGGAAAATGGAGGTAAAGGATTGTGGTGTTGCCATCCCCCCTAGGGGGTGATTTCTCGCTTTCTGTCTCTCTGTCTCCCTCTGTCTCTCTGGCGAGCGCACGCGCCCTATAGCAAAAAACAAACAAACAAAACAACTCTCCAAAAAACAAAACAAACAAACAAAAAACAACTGATTGCTTGCTATAGAAAAAGGCCCACTTGAGAAAATATGTTCTTCATCAAGTGAGTAGGAGGAACACTGTACTTTTATCTCATCTGATCATCCTATACAGCTTAGTGAGGTAGGCAGTGTTACCCCATTTTATAATTTTCATGAAAAAAATTTATTATAGGACATGTGAACTCACCAGAGAGCGAGAGTGAGCAAGCAACACCCCCCTGTGGTGAGGGCCATGCTGGAGTCCCTTCACCATTCTCCCCTCGGGATTTTGGGCATGCATGCATATATGCCTGGTGTGAATTTTAAGATGCTGTGTCTGGGACTTGAGCTATTGTCAATCATGTGGGAGTCCAGTGCCTTAATGACCAAGCCACCTGCTGGCCCCCAAATTAAAGTTTTTAATGAATGATACTGGGTTGATTATTCATCTGAGACAAACTTAGATCCCTTTGCTTATAGGATGTTAACTGTATAAAAATAAAGAGCCTAGCCCCAAAGTGTAGCAGGTTCATGTAACCCCTGCACTAAAAGACAAAATGTTGGTGAATAAAGAAAAGAATTTACCAGGTTAACACTGAGGACAGAGTAGGCCTGAGTCCATAACAGTCTCTTCATTACTAGACAAAACACAAAGCCTATACATAAGGGAGAAAACCAAAAGGCAAGTTACTGAGGAGGCTTATGTCTGCAGGCTCAGGGGGAGATGTGATAATGTCAGGGGACAATGGGGAGCAGTTGCCCTTCTGGGCATGCATGGCATGGCGGGCAGGGAGGGAGACGGTTTCTATTTTTTAAAAGTAGCTTAAAAATAACTGATAAAAATCTTCGCTGGTCATATGAAAGGGGGCTGGTGGTATCTTTTCCTTCCCTGTCTCCATAGTGAGACCAGATTTCTGACTCTTCTTCCTAGACTAAGATGCTTCCCCATGGTCCTGGATTAATCTGGCTGTAACAGACTGCTTTGGTTCTTGAACATGGGCCAGCTTCCTAAGTCCTGAACCTGGCATCACACCACCAGATAAATAGCAAGACTTTATTATCTACATTTATGTTTAATTCAGACATTCTTTTCTACTGATTTCAAGTCTCTTTTAGACAAAGACATATTTAACCAATTACTAACCTAAGGATTTGGGGGCCAGGCCAATTAAGAGACTGCTTATGCTGATTCACAATTTTGTATCTCCTGCTCTCAGAACTGAAGAAAAGAACTGCTGTATCTGACCACCCTGGGAAAGTGTTTTCGTGTTTCTCTGGGCTTGGTCACTCAAAGTCAAGTTAATATTTCAGTAGAGGTTGATTATTTTCAGTATCAATAGCCAGGCATCTGTAAAGGCTCAGCAAGATGATTGTTATCTTCCATTAGCTAAACATTAGGCTCCATCTATTGTGAAAGGCATTTGTTAAGACTCAGTAAATTATTTGTCTTCCTCTCCCTCCAAGCTCCGTCCTGAGCTGTTTCCTTTGGAGGGGTCTGCCCCACTCTATGGAATCCTCCCTGCTCCCACACACCTTGGATTTCTTTCCCCTGATCAGAGCTCAAGATGGCAAAGACAAATTTTGGTCCCTGAGCCTCCTGAATTGCCCTCCCATACCCAGCTTTTCCTACCCCCTAAAAAGGAGTGGCATGCCTGACTTACATGGAAAGGGGCATCCGTCCCTTGAAAGGTTTGAGTCATTGCCCAGAGGGAAGGGGTGGGACACCTTCCGTCTTTTTTTTGCAATATTTCTTGTTTTGCTCTGCCTTTTCTCTCCCAACCTTGGTTTTGTGCTACACTTCAGATTCCTGTTTTATGTTGAACTTGCTGCCTTTTTTCATATTGAAAAGATGACATTGGCCCAAGAGCCAAAAATAAATGGGAATTGAGAAAGAAACAGACCAAAAAAGACACAGTAAATGATAAAAGTTAAAGGTAGATTTTCCTAAGGTTTCATCTGCTAACATAGACTCTTTTTGGGTAGAGGTTTTTGCCTTAAAGTGTGCACTGGAGAGAGAGTGAAGCAGAGACAGTGAGAAGGAAATTGAGAAATCACCCCCTACCCCAAGATAGCCATGCTGCAATCCCTTCTCCATTCTCCTCCTGGGATCTTGGGCAGGCACGCACATGCTCCCAGTGGGAGTTTCAAACCACAGTGGAGTCTGGGACTTGAACCACAGTGGGTCATGTGGGAATCCAGCGTCGTAACCAGTATGCCATCTGCTGGTCCTGTAATCTGCTAAAATAGATTTCTAAGACTAAGTATAGGGGCCAGAGCAGGTGGTATAGTGGGTAAGGCACTGGATTCCCACATGGCCACCTAGCAGTTTGGAAATCACACTTGGGTTGTGTGCATGCGTGCCCAAAATCTCAGGAGGAGAATGGAAAGGGGATTGTACCTGGCCATCCTCCCTGGGGAGTGATTTTTCACTTTCCCTCTCACTGTCTGTCTCTGTCTCTCTCTGGCGGGCACACAAGGCAAGCACGAGCATCCTGTGACAACCTTTAAAGGAAAAAAAAAAAAAAGACTAAGTGTAATATCATCACATTTGTTCACTAACAGTAGCTGGGCAGCCAGATCCCACATGCCCACAGAGAAATTCCAGTCCTGGGTCTGACGACTTGAGAAACATACACGAGACCCCACCTATGCCCCAAATCCGGACAGGATGGAGAGACGGAGATGGGATTGATTGCAGCCACCCCACGACGTGTGGTTAGGAGCCCGCAGGCAAAATCGAAACAACACAACTCTTTGTCAGGACTACATGGACCAAGTTAATTCAGAATCTCTGGGGCTGGGCCCCAGGCACTGCTAACTTATAAAGTTTTCCAAATGAAACCAACGAGGCTCAGGACCGGCACAGCGAAACTCCGGCCGAGCCCAGACTGCATTTCCCAGAGGCCTCCCCGGCCACTTCCGCTTCCGGTCCCTGCTGGCTCCGCGGGAGGCGGGCGGTTGGGCGCCAGCTGTGGGCGGGTCTCGGCTGTTAGACCGATTCGGGTGGACGCTGCGGTGGCCGCGTCCTGCGGCGCAGCTCGGTGGCCCGGCTAGGTTGCGGAGCGGTCGCCGCAGGGCCGGGCCCGAGGCCGCGTGTCCCTGGCGGGGCGCGCTCCTTTCCCGGGCGGGCGGAGGGGCGAGCCGGTTGGCTGGGCCGGCAGGTGTGGGCTGGCCTTCGCGAGGCTGTGCGGCGTGGGGCGGCCCCTGACTGGCGCCTCACGGGGAGCTGCAGGCTTGCGCCAGGCCCAGAGGGTGAGACACCGACGAGGCTCCTCACCCGCGTCCGCCGGCGTGCTGGGCCTGGAGCGCGCTGCACGGCTGGGCTCCAGGCCGGGTCCTAGGCTGCCCTTCCGTGCCCGCCTTTTGTGACAGTGACCACCGGCCCCTGTAAAGAGCGGGGAAGACGGTGGGCTGCTCTCGTCCAGCCTGCAGAGAGCAAGTTCTAGCTAGTGTAGGACACGGAGGGCCTTTATGTTTGCTTTCTTCTTTCCCAGATTGGCTTACGCAGGATTCTCTGCCCTTGTCTAGGAGAACAGTCAGGAGACAGATGGCCCCAAGACTACCAAGAGCCCAGATGCAGGCAAGTTTGATTTTCCCCTTTCCTGAGAAGTGTCTAAACGCTTCAAAGCGAGGTGGGATTTATGCCTCTTGCCCTGAAGATGCTCTGCCCTGGTGTAGACCAAGTGGCCTGAGCCAATTCTGGGTGGGTTCTGCTTGACGAGAGGACCCATCTGACTCTTTGCCCATTGTCATCCCTTCCTTATTCTTCCCATAGTCATTCACCAAATAGATTATTGCTTGCTGCTTTCGAAGAGTGCTGGAAATTGAAAAATACTTTGCAAACTCACAGAAGGTGACAAACACATATTTAACATATATGGGCTTAGGCTGAATATCCCTGAGGTATTGGTGAATGATGCATGACAGGGATGGCAGCTCTCTTGATCTTCAGAGTGGTGGGTGGGACGGTCACTTTAGTTCTTCCAGAAGAGTGAGTGAAATTTTCATAATTGCAGGGGGTAGAGGAAGGCTCTGCAGCAACAGCAGAGGCTTATGGCAGACTCAGGAACAAACTGGCTCCTGAGAAAGTTGGAAACATTCAGGGTTGAGAATGCCAAGCTGGAGTTGGCCTTTATTTTAGAGAAAACTGAGTTTTGAAAATTTGACAGGAAGTAATCTTCATTTTGAAAGTGTTAAATACTTCAATACTTATTAAATAAGAGTAAAAAAATTATAAAAAATAGAATATCACCCACATTCTTATTGCTCTAACCAATCAAGTTAATTCATTTGAAACACCTCTGCATATATATTTTTAGGCTTAGCCATTTTTTTCCTTTTGAGATGTCATAGTTATTTCTTCCAATTTATCCTTTCTCTTTGCCACCTTTTTTTCTTTTCTTTTCTTTTTTTTTTTTAGTTTTCCATGAGACACACAGAGAGAAAAAGACAAGGACCTTCAATAGAGTCTCATGCAGTGACCTCTCCCCCGACAGTTTTCCTAGACAGAATCAAGGGTGCAATAAGGGACCTGAAATCTGAGTTGTTCTATGTGGAGCATTAACCCTTCATTAACACCTTTTATGGCTGCCTCTTTTACTGTACTCTCACCTAGCTCTGACCTCAAGAATTTCTTCCAACACTCTGAACCTTAGTATCCTTAACTAGATTAGGTAGAATAATCCTTTATACAGATGTAAAAATTCAGAGAGTTGATGTGCACAGGGTCTTGAAAAAGACCCTGGGTATTATGAAAAAACAGTGCCTGGATTTCACATATTTTTGCATTGAAGTAAACTCATTCCTTAATTTTTAAAAAAAATTATTTATTTTAATTTTTACCAGAGAGGGACAGAGAGAGAGAGAAAGCACAAGAGAGAACATGAGAAAGCAAGCCACCAGGTCCAGGACTTAAACCGCAGTCCACCATGTAGGAGTCCAGCGCCCTTAACCACCATGCCACCTGCTGGCCCCAATTTCATTTTTTCATAAACTTTTTGAAATGTCTTTGTGTATCTTGGGGCTTAGCACTGGACTCGATATTAAGTTGCTTCCATTATGAAAAGTAATTAATTAAAAAAGAAAATGCTCACCACAGAGTCAGACCATCCTCCCTGTAAATTCCAGGATAATGCCAATGTCACTTATATGTCTTTGTTGATTGATCAAATCCTGAACATTTTGAGTCAGGCATCGTTTTAGGCTGCAGGGACCACTATTCAAATGGTCCCTGCCCTCTTGGAAATTGTAACAGAGGTTATTGATATGAAATAACAAACCTGCTGTAGGTAGTGAGAAATCCTGCAAAGAAAATGAACTGAGTTGCTGGATAGAGAGTGGTAGAGGATGGTGGTGAAGAAAAGAGGTCTTTCTGATGAGGTGACATAAACAGAATCCAAGGAGAAGCATGACAGGTATGTTAGAAGACCTGAGGAGGGTGATGTAGAAGGGAGAGGTAACGACCTCCCCTTATTATCTACTGGGTTTTCCAGCTTCTCATTTTTTATGTCTTCATTCCTCAGAACATGGTCTAAACTCTCAGAATCTGGCCTTGAACTTGATTTCCTTCTCTAATGAAGCCATCCTGGCTCCCTGCTTTAGGATGAGGGTATAAACAGTGTGGTTCCTGAATAAGCAGAATTGGGGTTGATTTTGCAGGAATCGCTGACATTTGGAGATGTGGCTGTGGCCTTTACCCAGATTGAGTGGAGACACCTGGATGCTGCCCAGCGGGCCCTATATAGGGATGTGATGCTGGAAAACTATGGGAATCTGGTGTCTGTGGGTAAGCATGTCTTCTTTGACTCAGATTTAGTCTACTGGGCAGCTTTATGTTTTCACAGGGTAAATGGTATGGAGTATTTAAAATTTTTAAATTATTTTTTTAAATGCATGGATTTAGAAGATTATGCTGCTTCCTCCTTTCAGAAAGATCAGAACCATATAGAGTTAGGATGAGCAGTTTCATTGTACAAGCTAGCCCAGTTGTCTTAACTTTTCCGTTTCATGATTCATCTACTTCCAAAAATACGGGTGTCTTGTCTTCCAGGAGGACCTGATTTTCTAGTCAACTTTCCTTCCTTCATTTGTGTTACTCTGTGATTTGGACATCCTTGATAACAGACTGCAGGTCTCTCTGACCTCTCCATGCTCCTCATAGAAACTCAAGTTGACATTGAGGTCTGGGATGACTTATTGTGCTCATAACCATAGTCACATCCTCTTTCTTTCTTTATGAACAGGGCTTCTCACTTCCAAACCAAAACTAATCTCTCAACTGGAGCAAGGGGCAGAGCCCTGGATGGAGGTGGAAGAGATTCCATTCAGTACTTGTACAGGTGAGTGAGGCAAAAACTATCTCCAGCAGCAACAGGTCATTACACAGAACAATGAGGAGATTCTTGGCTAAACTCTTCATAGAGCATCCCTTTCTGTGCCAAAGACACTTGACAGTGGTTTCTTTTTTAAGTGTCATCCTCATGTCAAATGACTTTTCCATTTTTCTCTTTATTCTTTCTACTCCAGTGGAAAGCTGCTTTCTTTGTAAGGGCCTCAGGCCTTCCTGCCTGAAAATACTCAATCTCTCACTGTGTTTATTCCCCCTCTCTATTTTCAAGTGTGTATCAGGCTATCCTTTATTTCTTTCTACCTTCTGTCCATTTCCAATCCCTTCCAAATTGTCTTGTATTTAGCTTATTAAATGACTGTATGTCACTTTCTTGTGGAAGTGGAAAATTTCAAATATAGTTTCTTAACTCAGTTTTTTGGCAAAGTGATGGAAAAGCATTTTCTTCCTTTTTTCCAACATCTTTTCTCTGCTACCCTTTACTCTTGGCTCTCATTTTTTTCTGTGTATATATTTCTGCATATGAGGGCAGGGTCTTCAAAAAGTTCATGGAAAACGCATAATATGAAAAAATTGGATTTCAAAATTTTTTGTACAAGAATAAACTTACACTTTAATTCCTTTTTCCATGGACTTTTTGGAGTCCTTGTATATCTCTGTGTGTCATTTTCTTTGGTATAACAAATTCTAAATCTTTAAACATGGCTGTTTCTCTCACTTATTTAAGTATTTATTATCATTTAAGTATTTATTAAGTACTTATTTAAGTATTCTCTAACTTATTTAAGTATTTAATCCTGCCAATAGTCCTTCTTCTGAGACTATGTCATTTTGCTTATCATATTCAGGAGAACTTTTATAACTATTTCATGGAAAATACCAGTGTTACATAATCTTGCATAACCTTAGAGATTTTTGGTATAGGGTGCATGTGCTTGCCAGAGAGATACAGAGAGAAAAAGAGACAGAAAGCAAGAAATCCCCTGTCTTCACAGGTATGGGCACACCACAATTCCTTCTCCTCCATTTTCCTCTCAGGATTTTGGGCATGTACACACATATACCCTGCATGAGTTTTAAGCCACCAGATCTGGAACTCAAACTGCAGTCAAATGTGGAAGTCCATTGGCTTAACCACTATGCTACATGCTGGACCTGGGGAGGATATTTTTTTGAGGTACATCAGTCCTTCACACCACAGGTTCCACATCCATAGATTCAACCACTGGGACCAAAAAATATTACCTTGTTGCTGATGTGGACTGTGTAGTTAGGCCTAAGGTGGTTGCTCCGTATGGAATATGTATACTTTTTTTTCTTGTCATTATTCCCTGTACAATATAGTATAATAACTATGTAGTATTCACATTGTATTAGTTATTATAAGTAATCTACAGATGATTTCAAGTATGTGAGACTTTATGGATAGGTTATATGCAAATCCTACACCATTTTACGTAAGTAATGTGAATATTGAATATTTTGGTATTGGTGAGGTGTCATGGAACTAATCTCTCCTGGATACTAAGGGACAACTATAATTTCTTTTATTCTTGCTATTGGGAAAATCATCATGGATTTTTGCATAGAAAACTACATCGTGACTTTTCCATTTACCTAATATATTTAACATTTTGCCTTATACATTTTTATGTAGAGTCTTTATATAGTAACAGTAGTAACTTAGCCTTTTTATTTTTTTTTTGTCCTTCTCATTTAAATTTTCATCGTTATTTGAAATAGGATATTTGAAACTTAGATGTAATTAAAAAAATACCAACACAGAGTTTTCTGTGTTAGTTTCTTTTATTTTTTTAAAAAGAGAATTATATATTTAATTTTATCTACTGTTATTATTTTTAGGTTTAGTAGAGGGTATATTTACTCACTAGAGAGAGAGGTAGAAGGTGAGAAAGCAAGCTGCCAGGTCTGGGACTTGAACTGACCTTGGCCATGTGGGGGGTCCAAGGCCTTAATCACCACACCACCTGCTGGCCCTCCTCTGGTATTTCTTATTTTTTAATTTTTTTTGGAGAGATTTTTTGCTGTAGGGTTCATGCGCTCACCAGAGAGGTTGAGAGACAGAAAATGAGAAATCATCCCCCAGGGTGGTTGGCTACACCACAGTTCTTTCTCCTGTATTCTCCTTTTGGGATCTTGGGCATGCATGCACAAGTGCCCAGGGTGAGGTTTAAGCTACCGGGTCCAGGACTTGAACCGTGATTGACTACGATTGATTGGCATAACCATTATGCCATCTGCTAGTCCCTCTCCTCTGGTATTTCTTTCATCCATTTAGAGGACTGAAAAATTTTTCTGCAGATGCTCACAACCACTTATTGTTTTATGTTTTTTTGTTTTTGTTTTTGTTTTTGAATATTTTCCTCTATTTGTAGGTTTTTAGAAATACTTGTACAAAATTTTGATATTTCAAGTAGTATGTAGTCTCCTTCACATACCTTTGTAATAATTTATTTTCCCTACCCAGAGGCATCCTGTGTAACTTTTTGTGGAAATTTCTATATACGATACATGTGTTGTGAGAATATATACTTGTATTCTTGTTAACCACATGGTGGCACACTGTTGTGCATCTTACTTTGGCACTTATTATCTTGGAAATCCTTTTACATAACTATGTCATTTTTTTTTCTTTTTTGCTTAAAGCTGCCTTTTTTTAAAGTTATTTAATTTCATTATTATTAGTTTTGTTTAAAAATTATTTGTTTAATTCCATTTGTTGTTTTATTATCTTTAATTCGATCAGAGAGAGACAGATAGAGAAAGGGAAAGCAAGAAAGCAAGCTGCCAGGTCTGGGACTCGAACTGCAGTTGGCCATGTGGGAATCCAGCACTCCTAATCACCACGTCACCTGCCAGCCCCAATTATTATTTTTCTTTTTCTTTTTTTTTTTTTTAGAGGCTTTTGCTATAGGGCACGTGCGCTCACCAGACAGACAGAGAGAGACAGAGAGATAGAAAGCGAGAAATCACCCCCCAGGGGAGATGGCCACGCCGCAATCCCTTCTCCTCCATTCTCCTCTCGGGATCTTGGGCATACACGCACATGTGCCAGGTGTGAGTTTAAGCCACCAGGTCCGGGATGCGAACCGTGGTCGGCTACGTGGGAGTCCAGCGACATAGCCATTACGCTAACTGCTGGTCCCATCAATTATTATTTTTCAATTTGACCAGAAGGACTAGAGAGAAAAGGGAAAGTGAGAAAGCAAGTTGCCAGGTTCAGGATTTGAACTGCAGTCAGCCATGTGTGAGTCCAGCATCTTAACCATCATGGCACCTGCTGACCTCAGAAGCCACTATTTTTTAAATTTTATTTTATTATTTTATTATTTTTTTGGAGAGGTTTTTGCTATAGGGCTTGTGAGCTCGCCAGAAAGACCGAGAGAGACAGAGAGACAGAAAGCGAGAAATCACCCCCCAGCGGGAATGGTCACACCGCAGTCCCTTCTCCTCCATTCTCCTCTCGGGATCTTAGGCATGCACGCGTACGCGCCTGGAGTGAGTTTTAAGCCAACAGGCCCAGGACTCGAACTGCAGTTAGCTACACGGGAGTCCAGCGACATAGCCTTACGCTAACTGCTGGTCCCAACAATTGTTAGGTTTAAGGCTGAGTATATTTTCAGATTTTGTGACTATTACCAATATTCATAGAAATTATATACATTTATACTCCTAATGACAAGTGCTAATCCAATCACAGTTTGTCAACAATGTGTTGTACTTTCTGGTCATTGTCAATTGAGATGTGAACATATTTAATTGTAATTTTAAAAAATGATTTATTTATTTTTTTTTTCACGAGTTTTTACCAGAGAAAGAGCATGCGCACGTGTACGTGCATAAGCCTCCAGGTCTGGGACTCCAACCGTGGTTGGCCATGTGGGAATGCACTGTAACCACCACACTATGCCCCTTTAATTGTAATTCTAATTTACCTTTCTCTTATTAGGAATGTGGTTGAACTTTTTTTTTTTTAAGAAAATTTTGCCCTAGGGCACTTGCTCTCACGTGAGAGACAATAAGAAATCACCTCTCCCCAGGGGAGATGTCCATGCCACAATCCCTTCCCTCCATTCTCCTCTTAGAATTTTGGGCATGCACTTGCACATGCCCTTGTGCCTTTCAAGCTGCTGGGTCCAGGACTCGAACCACGGTCAGCCATGTGGGAGTCCAGCAACATAACCACTATGCCATCTTCTGGCTCCTCTTTTTGTGTCTTTAATAGGATTATGTCTAGGGTTCTCTAGCTGGTAGTTGGTTTGGGTTATATATGTTATTATGTAGAAAAAGTATTTAATTTAAATATTTTACTAGAAAATTAGTATGGTATGGTGGTTAAAGGCTGGACTCCCACATGGCTAACTGTGGTTTTGAGTCCTGGACCTGGCAACTTGAAAATCACTTGAAAATCACACTGGGCATGTGTGTGTGTACCCAAGATTCCAGGAGGATAATAGAAGAGAAGGGATTGTGGTGTTACTCTTCCCTCTGGGAGGTGATTTCTCATATTCCCTCTTGCTGTCTCTCTGTTTCTCTCTGGCAAGCGCACATGCCCTGTGGCAAAAACCTTTAAAAAAGAGAATTTGTTTTCTTCATGATAGAGTGTGTGCATGTGCACATGGTAGGGAGTGCACTCTCCACGGGTCTGATGACCCTTTGATCCTCTTCTTCTAGTTCCTTAGCCATTGGATATTTGGGAACTTTATGTATGCCCAGCAAGTTTCAGGCTGATCATGATCATGCTAGGGATTAGAACTCTGCTTCCCATGTGGGATCTAGCTTCTCTTCAGCAGTGTATAACCACTGCACCATGGAGCCAGTCCAGAATTTTTTCTTCTTAAATCAAACAGAGAAGCTGGATTTTATTAAATATCTTTTAAGCATATATGGAAATAAAATGTCTTTTCCTTTTTGAGCTGTTAATATTGTATATTTTAGGGACCAGCAGGTGGCATGGTAGTTCAAGGCACTGGACTCCTACATGGCCAACTGTGATTCGAGTCCTGGACCTGGCAGTTTGAAATTCACATTCAGTGTGTGTGTTTACGTGCCCAAAGTTCTAGGAGGAGAATGGAGGAAAAGGGATTATAGTGTGGCCATCCCCCCTGGGGGAGGGTGATTTCTCACTTTCCCTCTCACTGTCTCTTTGTCTTTCTGGCAAGCACAAATACCTTGTGGCAAAAAATTTTTTTTAAATGATATATTTTATATTCTGTTATATTAATGACTTTGCATTCTGAGTAGAATCCTATGTGGCTGTGGCACATTATTCTAACATGCCAGTTGATTCTAATATTCTAATATTTGCTAATCTTTTATTTAAAAATTTTCAGTGATACTAAAAAGAGATCTGTTTACATTTTATTTTTCACCTGGCTATTTTCATTGGATTTTATTTTTTAAGATTTATTTACTTATTTATTATTTTATTTTATTTTTTTTATTTTATTTTATTTTATTTTATTTTATTTTTTTTGGAGAGGTTTTTGCTATAGGGTACGCGCGCGCCAGACAGAGAGGGACAGAGAGACAGAAAGCGAGAAATCAACCCCTAGGGGGGATGGCCATGCCGCAATCCCTTCTCCTCCATTCTCCTCTCGGGATCTTGGGCACGCACGCACACGCGCCCGACGTGAGTTTTAAGCCATCGGGTCCAGGATGTGAACCGCGGTCGACTACATGGGAGGCCAGCGACATAGCCATTACGCTAACTGCTGGTCCCTCATTCATTCATTTTAATTTGACCAGAGAGACACAGAGAGAGAGGAAAGTGAGAAAGCAAGCCATCAGGGCCAGGACTTGAACCATGGTTGGCCATGTGTGAGTGTCCAGTGCCCTAGTCACCACGCCACCTGCTGGTCCCTTTCATTGGATTTTGATTTCAATTTTGTAATACTTCTTTAAAAAATTTCAGCTTTTTTCTTTTCTTTTTTTTAATTTTTAAATTTAATTTATTCATTCATTTATTTGAATTTGACCAGACACACACATGCACAGAGAAAGAGAGAGGGAGAAAGAGGGAAAGTGAGAGAGCAAGCCACAAGGTCCAGGACTCGAACTGTGGTCAGCCGTATGGGAGTGTCCAGTGCCTTACCCACCACGTCACCTGCTGGTCCCAGCTTTTTTGATTTTCTAATCTTATATAACTGACATCATAGCTGTCATTAGAGATTTGAATACTTTTTAAAAAAAGAATTATTTAACTGTATTTATTTATTTATTTATAAAAATTATTTATTTATTTAATTCCATTTGTTATTATTTTTTAATTTGACCAGAGAGAGAGCAAAAGGGAAAGTGAGAAAACAAGCCGCCAGCTCCTTGCTTGAACCATGGTCAGCCATGTGGGAATCCAGTGCCTTTAACTACCATATCACCTGTTGGCCCATATTTATTTACTTATTTTAATTTGACCAGGAAAGGACAGAGTGAGAGAAAGAGAGAGGGAAAGTGAGAAAACAAGCTGCCAGGGCTGGGACTTGAACCATGTTGGCCATGTCCCTAATCACCATGCTACCTGCCAACCTTCCCCCTCCCCTTTTTTAAAACTTTTATTGTGGTGGGAAGCAGCGGAGAGGAATTGGGAGTAATTAACTTTGGTAGTATTTTCTTTATGTGATAACTTATTCAAATAGATTTTCTTTATCTGTAGAGAACAGTTCAGTTAACTTACAGTTTTTTTTTTTTTTTGGAGAGGTTTTTTTTTTTTTGCTATAGGGCGCGTGCGCTTGCCAGACAGACAGGGAGAGACATAGAGACAGAAAGCAAGAAATCACCCCCCAGGGGGTATGGTCATGCCGCATTCCCTTCTCCTTCGTTCTCCTCTCGGGATCTTGGGCACGCACGCACACGCACCTGGCGTGAGTTTTAAGCCACCGGGTCCGGGACGCGAACCGCGGTCGACTACGTGGGAGTCCAGCGACATAGCCATTACACTAACTGCTGGTTCCCTTAACTTACAGTTTTATAAAAAGTGTCTAGTAATCCAAGTTTTCAAATCATTTGCATAGCGTTCAACAAAGTATAGTTTTTTTATGGTTCTTTTTATAATATTCTCTGCATCTTTGGTTACTTTTCCCTGATTTCTTACTTTGTCTATTTCCCTTTTCCTTCTTTTATTAGGTCTATTTTATTTTTATCTTTTAATTTTCTAAAGGTGAATGCAGTCACTGGAGAGAGAGAGAGAAAGAGAGAGAGAGAGAAGGTGAGAAAGCACCTCCCATGGGGCATGATCACATTGCAGTCCCTTCTCCATTTCTCCCACTTTTTTGGCTGTTGAGCACCCATGTATACACACCCAGCATGTTTTTTAGGCCACTAGGTCCAGGATCCAAACTGCATGGTTAGCCATCTAGAATCCAGTGTCTTAACCACCAGACTATAGGCTGGTCTTACTTTATGTTTTTAAAGAAGAACTCTTTTTTTTTTTTTTTTTTTTTAAAAGAAGTTTTTGCTTTAGGGCGCGTGCACTCACCAGACAGACAGAGGGACAGAAAGTGAGAAATCATCCCCCGGGGGGATGGCCACACTGCAGTCCCTTCTCCTCTGTTCTCTTCTCGGGATCTTGGGCATGCACGCACACGTGACTGGCGTGAGTTTTAAGCCACCAGGTCCGGGACGTGAACCGCGGTCGACTATGTGGGAATCCAGCGACATAGCCATTACGCTAACTGCTGGTCCCCAAGAAGAGCTCTTGAGTATTATTCATTAGTGCTACTGTTTTTTCTGTCTTTTCTTTTTTTTTTTTCTTTTCTTTTCTTTTCTTTTCTTTTCTTTTCTTTTCTTTTTTTTTTAGAGGTTTTTGCTATAGGGCGCGTGCACTCGCCAGATAGAGAGAGACAGAGAGATAGAAAGCGAGAAATCACCCCCCAGGGGGGATGGCCACGCCGCAATCCCTTCTCCTCCATTCTCCTCTCGGGATCTTGGGCACGCACACACACGCGCCCAGCGTGAGTTTAAGCCACCGGGTCCGGGACTCGAACTGCGGTCGACTACATGGGAGTCCAGCGACATAGCCATTACGCTAACTGCTGGTCTCCTGTTTTCTGTCTTTTGAATCTTTAATTCCTTTTTCTCTTTTGCTTTCTTTAGGCTTATTAATTTTTTTCTGTTTTAGCTATTTGCTTAATTTATTAATTTTCTGGGGCCAGCGGGTGGCATCGTGGTTGAGGTATTGGACTTCTGTATGGCCTACGGTTTGAGTCCTCGTAGCTTGTTTTCTCATTTTCTCTCATTTTCTTTCTCTGTGTCTCTCTGGTGAGCATGTGTGCCCTTCAGCAAAAAATAAAAGTAAATAATTCTTTATTTTCCTTCTTTATTGTTTATGTAATGTTAATATTTAAAATCTTAAGGGTTGTTTTTTGTTTGTTTATGCTTTAGCACACATGTGCTTGCCAGAGAGGTCAAGAAATAAAACATTGGAAATACTGTAGTAAATCATATCTTTTTTTTTTTTTTTTGAGATTTTTGATATAGGGTGTGTGCACTCACCAGAGAGAGACTTGAGATACAGTGAAAAATCACCTCCTGGGGGTGGGGTGGCCATACCACAGTCCCTTTTCTTCCATTCTCTTGGGCACTCATGCACACGCGCCTGATGGGAGTTTTAGGCCACCGGGTCCAGGACTTAAACTGTGGTAGACTACATGAGAGTCCAGCAATGTAACTATTATGCCATCTGCTGGTCCCATAAATCATATCTTTTTTTTTTTTTTTTTTTTTGGAGAGGTTTTTGCTATAGGGCGCGTGCGCTCGCCAGACAGAGAGAGACAGAGAGACAGAAAGCAGGAAATCACCCCCCAGGGGGAATGGTCACGCCGCAATCCCTTCTCCTCCATTCTCCTCTTGGGATCTTGGGCACGCACGCACACGTGCCCGGCGTGAGTTTAAGCCACCGGGTCCGGGACTCGAACCGCGGTCGACTACGTGGGAGTCCAGCGACATAGCCATTACGCTAACTGCTGGTCCCTCCCATAAATCATATCTTGATTCATCTCATATTACCCTTCCATCCCCAAATTAATACTGTAGTTTTTTTTTTTTTTTTTTTTTTTTTGGAGAGGTTTTTGTTATAGGGCGCGTGCGCTCGCCAGACAGACAGAGAGAGACAGAGAGACAGAAAGCAGGAAATCACCCCCCAGGGGGGAATGGCCATGCCACAATCCCTTCTCCTCCATTCTCCTCTCGGGATCTTGGGCACGCACGCACACGCTCCCGGCGTGAGTTTAAGCCACTGGGTCCGGGACTCGAACCGCGGTCGACTATGTGGGAGTCCAGCGCTAACTGCTGGTCCCCTGTAGTTTATTTTTTAAGCTGCTGGGTGTCTAGACTTCAATCCCGAGTTGACCATGTGGGATCCTGCTGCCTTAACCTCCAATCCACTTGCTGGCTCAAGGGTAGTTTATTTTTTTTAATCTGGTTTTTTTTTTTTTTTTTTATATATATAGTTTTTTGCTATAGGGCACATGCATTTGCCAGAAAGACAGAGACAGAGAGACAGAAAGCGAGAAATCACCCCCCAGGGGGGATGGCCACGCTGCAATCCCTTCTTCTCTCGGAATCTTGGGCATGCACGCATATGTGCCTGGTGTGAGTTTAAGTCACCAGGTCCAGGACTTGAACTGTGGTTGACTACATGGGAGTCCAGCAAAATAGCCATTACACTTAACTGCTGGTCCCTTTTTATCTATTTTTAACTTTATATGAATGGAATCATATAGCTTTAAAAAAAATTGTTATAGTACGTGTGCATTCATCAGAGAGAGAGAGAGAAAATGAGAAAGCATCCCCCCAAGGTGGGATGGCTATGTTGTAATCCCCTCACCTCCATTCTCTTGGGATTTTGGGCACGCTAGTATATACAACTTGCTTGTTCAAGCCACTGTGTCTGTGACTTGAACTGCGCAGTTGGCCAGGTAGGAACCAGCTGTCCTAACCATCATACCATTGGCTGGCCCTAGAGTTGTTTTTGTTGATTTTAAATTTTATTTATTATTATTATTTAATTTGATATAGGGCATGTATGCTCACCATAGAGACAGAGAGAGAGAGAGAGAGAAAGTGAGAAAGCAAGCTGCCAGGTCTAGGATTCAAAACTGTGATTGGCCATGTGGGAGCCCAGCACCTTAGCCACCATGCCATCTGCTGGCCCCACCCTTAGAGTTCTTTATTCAGCAAACTTGCAGATATGCAGTTGTTGCTATTGGTCTGGAGATAATGCTTTGAAAACCACTGCCATAGAGTGTCACTGTATGACTGTACTATAGTTTATTTCTTACATTTAGAGAGAGATGTGGGAATTTTCAGCTTTTGGCTATTACAAATACTAAGAATATTCTTAACATTACCTTTCAGTTCATATGTGGATAAGTTTCTGTTGGGCATATACGTTGGAGTGGAATTTCTATTTTGTAGGATATGTATTAGTATATAATGCCAATTAATTTTCCAAAGTTTTGTACATCTATTACTATTTTTTTAAAGAATTATTTCTAAATTTTATTTATTTATTTACTTATTATTTTTTAATTTGACTGGAGAGGGGCAGTGTGTGTATGTGTGTGTGTGTGTGTGTGAGAGAGAGAGAGAGAGAGTGAGAGAGAGAGAGAGAGAGAGAGAGAGAGAAAGGAGAGAAAGAGAGAGAAAGTGAGAAGGCAAGCCACCAGGTCTGGGACTCGAACCACAGTCGGCCATGTGGGAGTCCAGCACCCTTAACTACCATGTCACCAGCTGGCCCTTTTATTACTTTTTATTTTCTTGGTGGAGAGATTTTTGCTGTCTGGCATGTGTGCTCACCAGAGAGAGATAGAAAGTGAGAAATCACCCCCCAAGGGGGATGGCCACGCTATACTCCATTCTTCTCTCGGGAATTTGGGCACTCATGCACACGTGCCCAGCCTGAGTTTCAAGTTGCCAGGTCTGGGACTTGAACTATGGTTGACTACATGGGAGTCCAGCAACATAACCATTATGTCATCTGCTGGCCCCTACATCTACTATTATACAAAAGTATTCTTTTTTTAAAATATATTTTTTAAAAATTACTTATTCAGTATGATTAGTTTTTCAATTTTGACTACAGGGAGAGAGAGAGCAAGTTGCCAGGTCTGGAACTTGAACCTTAGCCATGTGGGAGTCTAGTGCCTTGAACCACTGTGCTACCTGCCAGCCCCTAAGATATTTTAAAAACAATTATTTATTAATTTAATTTTGTTTGTTATTATTATCTTTAATTTGACCAGAGAGAGAGAGAGAGCAAGAGAAAGGGAAAGTAAGAAAGCAATCCGCCAGGTCCCAGAACTCAACCTCAGTCGACCATGTGGGAGTCCAGTACCTTAACTGCCATACCACCTGCTAGCCCTGAAAGTGTTCATGTTCCATATCCTTGCTAAGACTTGAGATTGTCAGTCTTTTGAAGTTGGTCATTTTTATGAATTTGTAGTGTAGCTTATTGTAGATTTAATATTCATATTCCTGATATCTAGGGAGATTGGAGATACTTAAAAATGTTAAATGGCCATTATATGACATCTTTTATCAAGTAGCTATTCAAAGAGCACATTGCTTATATATATGTGTAGTATAATTTCTCTTCCTGTAGTTTGCATTAAAAACATTTTTTTTTTCAAGGTTTTTGCCATAGGGTGTATATACTCACCAGAGAGGGAGAGAAAGAAGCAGTGAAAGGGAAAGTGAGAAATCGCCCCACTGGGGGCTGGTCACACCATAATCCCTTCTCTGTTTTGGGATTTTGAGCACACATGCACACATGTCCGGGACTCAAACTGCAGTCAACAATGTGGGAGTCCGGTGCCTTAACACCGTGCCACCTCCTGGCCCCTGTGGTTTGCATTTTTACTATTAATAATATTTTGATGAATAAAAATCATCTCAATTTTATCAGTCTTTTCTGTTGTTGCTTTTTGTTTTCTGCTTCATTAACAATATGAATTTTTAAATGATATATTAACAATTATTAGCACTATTTTTAAATTGAACTTTATTTATTTATTTATTTTAATTTGACCAGAGAGAGACAGAGTAAGAAAGAGAGTGAGACAGAAAGTGAGAAAGCAAGTTGCCAGGTTTGGGACTCGAACTGCAGCCAGCCATGTGGAAGTCCAGCACCCTTAACCACCATGCCACCTGCTGACCCCATGCATCCCTCCTGTTTTTTTCTTTTCCCAAGTTCATGATACTACTCTCCTGTGTTAATTTTTAGAAGCTTTATTGTTTGTCTTTTATATTTAGATCTACCATACTTTTAGAATGGATTTTCATTCATAGTATGAGGTGAAGGGTTCATGTTTACTTTTTCCCCTCCCAAAATTGCTAATGCAAAACCTCGTTTTCCTTAATATTTTGCAAGACTACCTTTGTGACAGAATAAGTGTCCATATATGTGCTTTCTTTTTCATATGATTAATTTGCCTCCACCTTTTTTTTCTAAGAATTATTTTACTGAACTTTATGTATGTATATATGTATGTATGTATGTATGTATGTATGTATTTTACTTTGACCAGAGAGGGACACAGAGAGAGAGAGAAGGCAAGCCACCAGGTCTAGGACTTGAACCGCAGTTGGCCATGTGGGAGTACAATGCCCTTAACCACCACGCTGCCTGCTGGCCCCCCTCCTACTTTTATAATTAGTACCTTGAAATTTTTTCTAGTTCAATCATCACACATTAAATATATATCTCATAAAAGGCATTGGAAAAATCTGGGCTATTTCTTACCAGTCTTCATCTTCATTTCCATGAAAAAATAAGTTTTTGCTCTAGTGTCTGATGTGTAGAGTTTCTCTCCAGATTAATACGTTTATATAAAATATAAATAAATATGTGTATAGATCTATAGATGCAGATATAATTTCTTTTTATAGGAAAAAATGTATTCGGTAAAAGAACTGGTCAGTGAATATTGATTTTACCACAAATTTGACTCCATTAATTTTTCAGAACTTCTTTGTCAAACTGATTTTGCTTAGTATCTCCTGGGTCTGATCCGTACTTTGTAAACAGCTATAAAATAATCACATAGCTCATCTTTTGATTGGTGTATTCTGTTTTTGATTCTTTAAATATATTTTCTTTTTTTTTTTTTTCTTAGCAGTGAAACATTGGTTCATTGTTATATTCTCACAGAAAAAGTTATTCTCAAATTCTTGGCAATGTCATATGTTCTTAGATGTATCACCTCTTAAGAATCTGTTCTAGCAATCAGGGGTTTCTTTGTGATACTTGGCTTTATTCCCAAATTTGGGTTTATCCTCACATTATCATCTTTTTATTTTTGGCTGTTTTCTGTGTTACCTTCCTAAACTACCAGTTTCTTAGGTGTTGTTTTACATTCTCTAAATCCAATGTTTATAACATAAATCCCTTTTATTTCTTTAGGCTCTTATTGACTTCTTGTATCTTTAATCTTGTCATCTTTTTTTAGCAAGAATCACAAGTGACACACAGTAAGTTTATATAACCCCTAGTTATATAGTATAGAAAGTATCCAAATTTTTGTACAACCCTCATTTTCAATATTTCAACATACAGAATGTTTGAATATTTTACATTTTTTTTCAGTCGAGGACTACTGGTTTGAAACAAGGATGTCAGCTCTAAAGCAAAATGCTTCTGAAGGATCTCTTCTGGGAGAGCAAACAACAGGTTTCATGTTGGAAAGAGGTCTGGATTGGGAGGGCAGAAGCTCCACAGGGAAGAACTATAAATGTGAGGAGTGTGGGAAAGTCTTCAAATATATTTCCTCCTATATTAACCACCAGAGAAATCATACTAGTGAGAAACCACATAAATGTAAAGAATGTGGGATAGCCTTCGTGAGCTTTTCATCTCTTTTAAATCATCTCAAAATTCATGTAGGCAAAGAAGCTTATAGATGTGTGGAATGTGGGAAATTTCTCAAGAAGCACTCAACATTTATTAACCACCAGAGGATTCATTCTAGAGAGAAACCCCATAAATGCAATGAATGTGGAAAAGCTTTCAGAAAGAACTCTATCCTTTTAAGTCATCAGAGGATTCATACTGGTCAGAAACCCTACAAATGTCATGACTGTGGGAAAGCCTTCGCTCAGAATGCAGCCCTTACTCGTCATGAAAGAATACATAGTGGAGAGAAGCCTTTCAAATGTAATGAATGTGGGAAAGCTTTCAGGGATAACTCAACTGTGTTGGAACATCAGAAAATCCACACTGGTGAGAAACCATATCGGTGCCATGAATGTGGAAAAACCTTTAGGAGGAGTTCAACTCTTATTAGTCATCAAAGAATGCATACAGGAGAGAGACCCTATCACTGTAGTAAATGTGGGAAGTCTTTCAGGTATAGTTCATCCTTTTCTGGACATCAGAAAATTCATAGTGGCAATAAACCCTACCAGTGTAATGACTGTGGGAAAGCCTTTATGAAGAGCTCAACCCTTACTGGACATCAGAGAATTCATACTGGAGAAAAACCCTTTCATT
Organism: Tupaia tana; assembly: GCA_026018925.1. Classification (NCBI taxonomy): domain Eukaryota; kingdom Metazoa; phylum Chordata; class Mammalia; order Scandentia; family Tupaiidae; genus Tupaia; species Tupaia tana. The sequence goes on from JAKSZU010000010.1 coordinate 81,672,567, forward strand.
GTAAGGAGTGTGGGAAATCCTTCCGGCACAGCTCAGGCCTTTTTGAACATCATAGACTCCATACTGGAGAAAAACCTTATATATGTCATGAATGTGGGAAAGCTTTTTCCCAAAGTTCAGCCCTTAAACAACATAAGAAAATTCATAACAGAGAGCCATCAAATGTAGTTAGTGTGGTAAATTATGTAGAAGTAGTTTATTCCTTCTGACCATGAAAGAGTAGACATTCAATAAATTAGACATTTAACAAGAATATTCTGTGTACCTCTATCTGAGAAAACTTTTCACTTGTGAGGCTGTTCATTGTAGTGTGGTTTACACTAGTGAAATATTTGAAGAACTTAAATGTCTATCAATACGGAAATAATTACTATAAGAGTATTACTGAGTTGTCTGAAAAGCCTTGATGTATTATTTATGTTTTTCTATGCAAAAATGTGTCATGACTTTTCTGACAACCCAGTATGTATTGGTTGAAGAGAATGAAATAGAGCCCTAAATATAGCAGTAGAAGTATACCTTAAGGTAAAAAAGTTAGTTGCAGAAAATCTATTGGGTTTTCTGGAAAGTTATAACACATTTTTGCTTAAAAAACAGGAAAATATGTTGTGACTTTTCTGACAACCTAATATGTAGTGTGGTCTTAAATATATATATTTTTCTTTGTTTTTGAACTTTGCCAGAGAGTGCATGCACTTATTAAAGGAAGGTAGAAAGAGTGACAGCAAGAGAGAAAGAGCGAGAAAGTACCCCCCCCCCCCCCCGAGGAAATGGTTGTGCCATGATCCCTTCTCCTTTTCTCCCTCCTTTCAGAATTTTGGGTATGCATGCAATGTGCCTGATGTGTTTCTCAAACCTCTAGGTCTAGGACTCGAACTGTGTCGTTAGCCATGTGGTATCCCGTCACCTCAACCATCATGCCACTGGGATGGCTCAATTTTCTTTGGAAATTTTTTTCTTTCTTCTATGAATGAGACAGAGAGGGAGATAGAGGGACAGGCACTCCCTGACAGGGTCCCTATGTCAAAATCCACCTCCAGCCCCAGTCAGCCCTGGATCATAGGCATGCATGCATGTCATAGTGCTTAGGGAAGTCTCTGGACAAAACCTAGAACCTTGCCATGTGGGTCAGCCTCAAAGAACACTCTGCCACTGCTGTAACCACTCTCTGGCCCCCTTATTTATATGTATACATACATATATTACTCACACACATACATATATAATATAAATAAAACTTTTAGCTTGTACATATACGTTAAAAAAGAATGGAACAATAAACTTTAATACTAAAATAAACTTTAAATACTAAACTTTAATAGTAGTTGTCTTTGAGAAGGATGCGGTATTGGTATGATGAAGTGAAATTTCAACTTTGGCTGTGTTAAATATTTAAATACACTCAGTGTATCTCCTATAAGTTACTAGTTTTCCTAAATTAGAACAATTAGCAGCCATTTAAGAAAAATCATATAAAAACTTAAAGCTTTTGTATGAACAGATACTTCATGAACACTTATGCTTGTGTTATAATACAAATGGCTAGTCTTGGAGAAAATATTACCATCATAATATTTAACAAATAATGTATAATATCTAGAGAGTGCTTGAAAATATGTAAGAAAAATCCCAGTGGAGAAGTGGCCTTGGATGTGAATGTACAGTTGTCAGAAAAATAAATACAAGTGGTCAAACATAAAAAGAGCCACTTTTAACAGAATTTTGAATTAAAATTATCAGATTTTTTTGTTTATTTGGCAAGAATAACAAAATATAAAATACTCATTACTTTTATGGTCCAAGAATAGGCATTTTCACATATTGTTGAAAGAATCAATAATGCGCTTTGTGGTGGAAGCATAAATTTGACTATACCTACCAGTTTTGACACTTTTGACCTGACATTTCTACTTTTAAAAAATCTGATAAAAAGTAAAGATGGTCTTTACAGCACTGAGTTGCTGTTATGTCTATGTGAGGGCAATGGTGAAATTAAAATACATGTATTCTTTGGATTGACATGTAGTTGTTTAACATTTAATTAATTAAAAGGCGTTTATTTAATTAATCAGTAACATTCGACGAGTCACTTATGTGCTCTGACAGGGAAAAGAGTCTAAGACTTAAGGGGGAAAATTTTTAAGCCACCAATTTGAAGGGCACAGGCTATAGGCCTTGGCAACGGCAGCAGTAGCAGTAGCATCTGATACATGTGATACATGTGTGGATTCTTTTAAAAATTTTTTTGAAGATTAATTTTATTATTATTTTAGAATTTGCTATAGGGCATGTGTACTCATGAGAGAGGGAAAAAGCAAGCTGCCGGGTTGAACCATGGTCAGCCATGTGGGAGTCAAGCCCTTTGACCACCATACCACCTGCTGTCCTGGTGCTGAGTCTTCAGGTGTGAAGAGCGCAAGAGCTGTGAGGATGTGGCAGCCTCCACCTACATTTCAAAAGATATAAAATGGCTTGGGAGCTCATGCAGAGATCTGCTGCAGGGGTAGAGTCATAAGAAAGAGCTTCTACTAGAGCAGTACAAGCAGAAATGTATTGAAACAGAACACCCACCAGTACCATCCCTAATGGTGCCACAGGGGCAGGGCTACTCTTGAGACCTCAAAATTGCAGAACTACTGGCAGTGTGTAATGGTTGCCTAGGGAAGCTGTAGGCCCCCACTCCAAGTACAAGCAACTTCAATCTCTAAAGTCATGGAGCCAGAGCTTCTCAGGGCTTGGGGACCCAACTCTCACTGGGAGATATGGTACATGGAGTCAGATTGTTCTCAAGCTTGAAGACCTAATGCGACATAACAGACTAAGACAACACATAGACGCAGAAAAGCATGCATGTTTAGGAAGAGCAGAAACAATCACTTTGTCCCTCCCATCCCCCTAGCTAATTGGATGGTGCCCTACTAGTCCTACTCATTTTAAGAGAGATTTTTGCTATAGGGCACATGTACTAACTGGAGAGACAGAGAGAGAGACAGAAAGTGAGAAATCACCCCCTGGAGTGGGGGCTGGCCATTGCCATAATCCCTTCTCCGTTCTCTCAGGTCTTGGTCATCCATGCATACATGCCTGGTGTGAGTCTAAGCCACTGGGTCCAGGACTCAAACCATGGTCAACCATGTGGGAGTCCAGCAACATAACCATGACACCATCTGTTGGTCCTGACTAGTCACACTTTTTAAAAGTCTCACTACCTCCCGGGGACCAGCAGTTAGCGTAATGGCTATGTCGTTGGACTCCCACGTAGTCGACCGCGGTTCGCGTCTCGGACCCGGTGGCTTAAACTCACACCGGGCGCGTGTGCGTGCGTGCCCAAGATCCCGAGAGGAGAATGGAGAAAGGGATTGCGGCGTGGCTATCCCCCCTGGGGGTGATTTCTCGCTTTCTATCTCTCTGTCTCTCTCTGTCTGTCTGGCGAGCGCACGCGCCCTATAGCAAAAACCTCTCCCCCCCCCCCAAAAAAAAAAAAAAAAAAGTCTCACTACCTCCCAAAGCCATTAATTACACTGATGAGCAACTTTCAGAACATGATCTTTCAGGGGACAAACTGTTGTCCAAACCATAGCATTGGCCCTGTTGTGATGTACCTTGGAAGACCAGTGTGATGTTAGCCCCACACTTTTAGACTTTTCAGACACTAGAATCTTGAGCCAAATAAACCTCTATTTTTGTTTTTATAAGAGGACTTCTGGATATCTCAGTTTCTGTTTAGCAACACAATAACAGAGTAAGACAGATACATAAAAATACTTGCCAAGGGGGAAGCAGGTGGTGTGGAGTTTAAGGCAGCTGGATCTCACATGGCCTACTGTGAGGTTAGAGTCCCAGACCCAGCAATTTGAAAATCACCCTGGGCATGAGTGTGTGCATGCTCAAAATCCTGAGAGGAGAAAGGAGGAGAAGGGATTGTGGCATGGCCAATCCCTCCTGGGGGTGGGGGTGTGATATTTTTCTCTCTCACTGATGAGCAAATGAGGCATGTAGCAAACTTAAATTGTGTGTGTGTTTGTCTTATTTATGATGAACATTTTTTATAGTAGATGAGACTTTCTTCTACCTGACAAAGGCCATTTAAGTAAAACCTATAGCTAAGATTACACTTAATGGAGAAAAGCTGATGTTTTTTTTTTACTATGAAAAAGAATAAGGCAAGGATATCAGTTATTACCACTTTTTTTCAAGATTGTATTAGATGTTCTAGGCAGTGAACTGATTAGGAAAAGAAGTAAAAACATCCAGAATAGTAAGGACGAAGTACAAATCCAGAATAGTAAGGAAGAAGTACAACTGTCTATCTGCTGACAACACGATCGTGTATGCAGAAAATCCTAAGAGATCAAAAAAAAAAAAAGTTAAAACTAACACACTCAGTAAGATAGTGGAATACATGATCCAGTATATTAAAATCTGTTGTGTTTTTGTGGATCAGCAGTTGGCATGGTGGCTAAGGAGCTGAACACTCCCATATGGCCAACTGCGGTTTGAGTCCTGGACTTGGTGCCTTTCTCTCTCTCTCTCTCTCTCTCTCTCTCTCTCTCTCTGTGTCTCTCGGGTCAAATAAAAAAATAATGAATGAATAAATAAAATAAATAAGTCCTTTAAAAAACCTCTTATGTTTTTATATGCCAGCAATGAATACTTCAAAGTGAAATTTATAAAATTCATTCCACAGTTACTTCAAAAACAGTTGTCTTAGTCTGTTTCATACTACTAAAACAAAATGCCAGCAATGGGGTAATTTATAAAGAAAAAAAGTTATTTCTCACAGTTCTGGAAACTGAAAAGTCCAATACCTAGGTGTCAGCATCCAGTGAGGGCATTCTTGCTGCTCATCCTGTTGTGGAAGGTGAGAAGGAGAGAGAAAAAGTTTGAGAGAGGCTGAGAGATTGAACCCATTGTTGCAGAAATGGCATTATTCAATCTGCCCTCATGGCCTAATCACCTCTTTTTTTTTTTTTTTTTTAGAGGTTTTTGCTATAGGGCATGTGTGCTCGCCAGAAAGACAGAGACAGACAGAAAGCGAGAAATCACCCCCCATGGGAGATGGCCACACTGCAGTCCCTTCTCTTCCATTCTCCTCTCTCGATCTTGGGCACACACACACATGTGCCCTGCATGAATTTAAGCCACCAGGTCAGGGACTCAAACCATGATCAACTCCATGGGAGTCCAACAACATAGTCATTATGCCAACTGCCGGTCTCCCTAATCACCTCTTACAAGGCCCCAACTCCTAACACTGTTGCATTGGGATTAAATTTCTATTTTTTAATTAAAAATATTTATTTAACTTTATTTGTTTTAATTTGACCAGAGAGGGAGAGAGAGAGAGAGAGAGAGAGAGAGAGAGAGAGAGAGAGAGAGAGAGAGAAAGTGAGAAAGCAAGCCACCAGGTCCGGTCCGGGGCTTGAACCACAGTTGACCATGTGGGAGTCCAGCGCCCTTAACCACCACACCACCTGCTGGCCCCTGGTATTAAATTCCTAAAACATGGGACTGTCTCTGTGGCCAAGCAGTAATGTGCTACTCAGGAGAAGCCGGATCCCATGTGACTGTGGTTCAAATCCCTGACCTGGTCAGCCTGAAACATGCTGGTCATAATTGTGAGATCCCAAGATCCAACATGTTGAGGATTGGAGGTAGTGTGACCAGACCCTGTGGAGGATGCTTCTCTCTCTCTCCTTTCCTCTTTTCCATGTGCCACATTCTCTGTTGTAAGTAAATGAAAAAATTTTTATTTATTTTTTAGATTTTTTTTTTTTTTTTTTTTTTTTTTTTTTTGCTATAGGGCGTGTGTGCTCACAAGAAAGACAGAGGGAGACAGAGAGACAGAAAGCAAGAAATCACCCCCCAGCGGGGGATGGCCATGCCATAATCCCTTCTCCTCCATTCTCCTCTCAGGATCTTGGGCAAGCACGCACATGCGCCCGGCGTGGTTTAAGCCACCGAGTCTGGGACTCGAACTGCAGTTGACTACATGGGAGTCCAGTGACATAGCCATTATGCTAACTGCTGGTCCCAAAAGAAATATTTTTTAACATATGGTTTTTTTGGGACAATTCAAAGTATAAGAACAATAAAATATTTTGAAATAAATTTAACAAGATAACTAAGAATTCTACACTAAAAACTACAACCCATTTCAGAAATACATTTAAAAATATCTAAATAGAGGGACACTTCACCTTGATGGACTTGAAGTTCAATATTTTAAGATTCCAAATCTCTCCAAATTCACCTATAGATTCAAAGCAATACCTTTCATATTCCCAGCAGGCTTTTGTTTTGTTTTGTTTTGTTTTGTTTTGTTTTTCTCCATTCAATTGGCAAGCTGATTCTGAAACTTTTAAAAGGACAAGGAATCGAGAATAGTAAAAATTGGGAGTCATCTGTTAAGATGACTGGATCCGGGAACCAGCAGTTAGAGTAATGGCTATGTCACTGGACTCCCACGTAGTCGACCGTGGTTCGCGTCCCGGACCCAGTGGCTTAAAACTCACGCCGGGCGTGTGTGTGTGCGTGCCCAAGATCCCGAGAGGAGAATGGAGGAGAAAGGGATTGAGGCGTGACCATCCCCCCTTGAGGGTGATTTCTCGCTTTCTGTTTCTAATGTCTCTCTCTGTCTGTCTGGCGAGCGCACACGTCCTATAGCGAAAATCTCTCCAAAAAAACAAAAAAAGATGACTGGATCCCATATGGCTGTTTTTTTTTTTTTTTTTGATAGATTTTTTTTTTATTTAATTTATTTCTTTTTGTATATACATTCAATCGCATTGTTTAGCTTACAATGTGAGCATTTCAATATGTGAACATTTCTCCCCAGTCCCATTGATCAAAATATCTTCAACCGATAACACCACACCTACAGGCTTCTGGCCAGCAAGGGATATTGAGGGAGGGTCACCTCTGACCCCCACCCCACTTCCAGACTCCCCAGCCCAAGACTCCACCTCCTCTTCATATGGCTGGTTTTATGGCTTGAGTCTTGGACCTGGAGGCTCATGTCAGGCACGTGTGTGCATGCCCCAAATCCCAAAGGAGACTGGAGGAGAAGGGATTATGGTGTGGCTATCTGGGTGGTGATTTCTCACTTTCTCTCTTTCTCTATCTCTGTTTTTGGTGAATGTGTGTACTCTATAGCAAATAAATAAAATACAATAAAAAAGTAGTAAAAGCAATCTTGAAAAACAAGAAAATTAGAGGACTTGTACTTCCTAATACCAGCATTTACTATAAAACTATATTGATCAGGACAGTGTAGAGGCATGAAGGTAGACATAGTGGACTAATCAAACAGAATTAAGATTCTGGAAATAAGCCCGTATATATTTTTTGAAAGAACTAATTTTATTTAACTTCATTATTATTATTTTAATTTGAGAGACAGAGTGAGAGAATGTGAGAAAGCAAGCTGCCAGGTCCAGGACTCAAACTGCAGTTGGCCATGTGGGAGTCCAGTATCTTTAACCACCATGCCACATACTAGCCCTGAAACCCCTATATTTTTTGCCAATGGACTTTTTGACAAATGTGCTAAGGCAACATAATAGAGGAAAGAATAGTCTTTTCAACAAATGATAGTGGGGTGATTGATATCCACATGGAGAAAAGATGAGTAAAAAAGTATAGACACTTATCATACATAAAAATCAAAATCAAAATTAAAAATCACTGACTGGGTCCAGCAGATGGTGTAGCAGTTATGTTGCTGGACTCCCACATGGTCAGCTGTGGTTCGAGTCCCAGACCTGGTAGCTTGAAAATCATGCCAGGTGCGTATAGGTGTGTGCCCAAGATCCTGGGAAGAGAATAGAGGAGAAGGGATTGCTGTGTGGCTAGCCCCTGGGGAGTGATTTCTCACTTTCCCTCTCACTGTCTCTGTCTCTCTCTCTCCAGTGAGCATATGCACCATAAGGCAAATACCTCTAAAAAAAAAAGATTACTGACTTAATGTAAGAGGTAAAACTAAAATCTCAGTTTAGGCAACCATTTCTTAGACATGGTATCAGAAGCACAAGTGAAAAGGAAAAAAAGAAATTGATAAATTGTACTGCATCCCAGTTAAAATTATTTGTACTTCAAATGACACTATTTAGAAAGTGAAAAGCCACAGACTGGGAGAATATATTTGCATGCCATATATTCAATATTCATAATGAATTCTAAAAACACAATAATAAGATAGTTTAAAAATGTTAAAAATATTTGAATAATTAAGGAAGTGAAGACAACCCATAGAGTGGCAGAAAATAGTTGCAAATCATATATCTAAAGGACTAAAATCTTAAATATATAAGAAACTTAAAATTCAATGATACACATCTTTTTGAGAGATTTTTGCTATAGGGCATGTGCACTTGCCAGAGAGACAGAGAGAGACAGAGAGACTGAAACTAGAAATCAGGGGGGATGGTCATGCCTCAATCCCTCTTCCTTCACTCTTGGGATTTTAGGCACACATGCACACATACCCAGCATAAATTTTAAGCCTTTGGATTCAGAACTCAAACTGTGGTCGGCTGTATGGGAGTCTAGCAATGTAACCATTACGCCATCTGTTGGTCCCTCAGTACATACACATTTTAAGAGAGGGTATGTTAGTTTGTTAGGGCTGCCATAACAATGTACCACAGACTAGATGGCTTAAAAGACTTGATTTTTTTTTTTTTTAGAGAGATTTTTGGTATAGGGGGTGTGTGCTCACCAGAGAGACAGAGACAGAGAGACAAACAGCAAGAAATCACCCCTTGGGGGAATGGCAACACTGTAATTCCTTCTACATTCTCATTTTGGGACTTTGAGCATGCATGCACATGCACCCGGCATGAGTTTTAAGCCACTGGGTCTAGAACTCCAACTGCGGTTGGCTATGTAGGAGAACAGTGATGTACCCATAATACCATCTGCTGGTCCCCAAAGACAGATATTGATTTCCTCACAATTTTGGAATCTAGAAGTCTGAGATCAACATGTTGGCAGGGGTGGTCATCTGCTCCATGGGTCTCATATGGCCTTCCCTCTGTATCTGCATCATGATTTATTTTTTCCTTTTTTGGGCACACATGCACACACATTCAGAGTATTTCTCAAGCTGGCAGGTTCAAGACTTGAACCACACAGTCAGCAATGCAGGATCCAGCTGCTTTATCCACTACGCCACTGGTTGGCCCAATATCACAAAGTTTTCGCTGATAGTTATGTGTTGATGAGACATAAGCAAAGTATTTGAACTTAAAATATGTTTTTATATGCCTTTGACTTTTTATTGCAGTCTACATTTTATAGATAACATATCAAAAGTTAGAGGTTACTGGGACCAGCAGTTAGCATAATGGCTATGTTGCTGGACTCCCATGTTGTCGACCACGGTTTGAGTCCCGGACCCGGAGGCTTGAATTCATGCTAGGTGCGTGTGCGTGCGTGCCCAAGATCCCGTGAGAATGGAGGAGAAGGGATTGCGGCATGGCCATCCCCCCGGGGGGTGATTTCTCGCTTTCTCTCTCTCTGTCGGTGGCGAGCGCACGTTCCCTATAGCAAAAACCTCTCCAAAAAAAAAAAAAAAAAAAAAAAAGTTAGAGGTTACTAAAGTTGCTTCTGCATGGACTGTGGACTATACTACAAAATGTTAATTGGAAATACGGATATTTCAGTATAGTACATACTTGCATTATATAGGTGCTTCTATAGCACAATAAAGAGTAAATGTTAAAAAGAGAAAAAAATCAGTCTATGTTAAACATATTCTATTACTTCACTAATTTTTTAAATCTTTCTTTTATTTTCTTTAGTTCATTGTCATATGTTTGACTTCCATGTTTTATACTCTATATTTTCAAAAAGTAACATTTATTTTTAAAAAAATCATTAATTTAATTTACTAATATTTCTTGATTTGCTATGGGGGTGTGTATGCTCACCAAAGAGAGATGTGAGAGATGTGATAGAGAGAGACAGAGAGTGAGAGAGCAAGCCGCCAGATCTGGGATTCGAACTGTGGTTGGCCATGTGGGAGTCTAGTGCCTTAACTGCCATGCCACTTGCTGGCCCCTTTAATAATTACTTAATCTTAGTAAATTCTCATTATTCAACTTGACTACAGAGAGACAGAGAGGGAGAGACGGAGAGTGGAAAGCATAACTTGAACCATGGTCAGCCACATGGAAGCATAACTTGAACCATGGCCTCAACCACCATGCCGCCTGCCAGCCCCAATTCTCTTACTCTTACTTTAACAAGCAGTAACAATCTGTAAAGAAATTAAATAATATATGTATAAAAATAAGAATAGGATTTTAAAACTCTTTTATATTTTCTGACCTATTTGAGTTCAGCATCTCCTTCTTCACTTTATAACTTGGATCTGGGTTAACTAATCTACATATTGCCTCTTTTTTTTGGAGAGGTTTTTGCTATAAGGCATGTGTGCTCACCAGAAAGACAGAGACAGAGAGACCGAAGGTGAGAAATCACCCCCAGGGGGGATGGCCACGCTGCAATCCCTTCTCCTCCATTGTCCTTTTAGGATCTTGGGCATGCACGCACCACGCCCATAGTGAATTTAAGCCACTAGGTCCAGGACTTGAAAAGCAGTTGACAACATGGGAGTCCAGCGATGCAGCCATTACACCATTTGCTGGTCCCTACATATTGCCTTTTATTTTGTCAAAGGGAACATTTATTTATTTTTTGAAAGATTTATTTAATTTTATTTATTCATTCATTTATTTTAATTTGATCAGAGAAAGACACACAGAGAGAAGGAAAGTGAGAAAGCAAGCCATCTGGTCTGGGACTTGAACCATGGTTGGCCATGTGGGAGTGACTAGCCATTTTCTGCCTTGGAACATTTATTTATTTTTATTATTATTTTTTTTTTGGAGAGGTTTTTGCTATAGGGCATGTGCGCTCACCAGAAAGACAGAGACAGACAGACAGAAAGCGAGAAATCACCCCCCAGGGGGGATGGCCACAACGCAACCCCTTCTCCTCCATTCTCCTCTCAGGATCTTGGGCATGCATGCACACGTGCCCAGTGTGAGTTTTTAAGCCAGCGGGTCTGGGAAGTGAACCGTGGTTAACTACAAGGGAGTCCAGCGACAGAGCCATTACGCTAACTGCTGGTCCCAGAACATTTATTTTTAAACCTTAAGTTTTCTGGTGAATCAAGAATCATAATTACCTATTTTTAAAAAGAATTATTTTATTGAACTATTTATTTTAATTTGACCAGAGAGGAACAGAGTTGAGAGAGAGAGAGAGAAAAAGGGAAAGTGAGAAAACATGCCACTAGGTCCAGGACTTGAATTGTCAGCCATGTGGAAGTCCAGTGCCCTTAACTACCATGCCACCTGCCAGCCCCCATAATTACTTACTTTGACTTAACCAGTGAGATACTATCAGGTTGCTTCCCCATATGTATTTTTAAAGGATTATTTATTCTAGGGCCAGCCAATGGTGTGGTGATTAAATGGCTGGATCCTACATGGCCAACTGCCCGGTAAGAGTCCTGGACTTGGTAGCTTGAAAGATGCGCTGGGTGCATATGTGTGGCTGCAAAATCTGGAAAGGAGAAATGGAGAAGGGATTGTGGCATGGCCATCCCCCAAAGGGGGTGCTTTTATATTCTCCTTCACCCCCCTTCCCTGACAAGTGCATGGGCTGTGGGAGGGGAAAAAACCCATAAAAACAAAACTTAGTCTATTATTGCTTTGTAACAAGTTACCTGACAGTTCAGTGGTATAAAACCATTAACATTTCACTTTCAGGGTGAGGGGATGGATGTCTCTCATGCAGTTTTGGTCATATGCCAGCTGGGACTGCAGTCATTGGAAGGTTCCACTGGGCTGGACATCTGAATGACTCACTCTCATGACTGGGAGTTGGTGTTGTCTGTTGGAGTTCAACTAAGGCTGTTTTCTGGAGCATTATATGCAGCTTGTCCATTATAATGGCTTCAAGATAGTTGGACTTCTTACGTTGTGAAAGGTTTCCCCCAAAGTGAATATTCCAGAACCAGCCAGAAACTTTGCAGATCTTTTAAGGGCTTTCCAGGCCTATCCTTGAAAATTGTGTGGCATCATTCTTATTGTGTTCTATTATTTGAAGCAGTCACAAACTCGTCTTGATTCAAGGGGAGAGACACAAACTCCATCTCTTCATGGCCTAAGTGCCAAAGAACTTGTGGGCAATATTTTCAAAGTGTTTGTTATCGAAGTATACTTTACACATAATAAACGCCCAGTCTTGGGTATTGAGTTGAATTTTTTTTTCTTTAAAGAATAATTCGGGACCAGCGGATGGTGTAATTGTTATGTTTCTGGACTCCTGCCTAGTCTACCATGGTTCAAATTCTGGATCTGGAGGCTTAAAACTCACGCTGGGGAAATGTGCATGCATGCCCAAAGTCCTGAGAGGAGAATGGAGAAGGGATTGTGGTGTGGCCATCATCCCTGGGGGGTGATTTTTCACTTTCTGTCTGTCTCTGTCTCTATGGTGAACACACACACCCTATAACAAAAATCTCTCAAAAAATTTTTTATGTAACTTTTATTTGTTATTATTATTTTTTAAACTGAGCAGAGTGAAACAGAGAGAGAGGGAAAGTGAGAAAACAAGCCACCAGGACTTGAACAACTTTCAGCCATCTGGGAAGTCCAACACCCTTAAAAACCACCCCATGTGTTGGCCCTGAGTTCAGTGAATTTTGACCCATGCAACTACTGCCAGAAGTACAGAGCATTTTTCCAATATTTGAAGTTCCCTTGTATCCCTATCAAAGACCATCATTACAGTTTTTCCTGTTCTGTGGAGTCATATAAATGGAATTATAAGCTGTATTTATGTGTGTACATTTTTTTCACTCAACATAAGGTCTTGAGATTCATCCATGTTGATGCACATATCAGTTGTCTAGTCCTAATTGCTGACTTCTGTTTAATTTTATGTATATTACCACAATTTATCTTCCACCTACTGTTGGACACTTATTTCCACTGTGTGGTTTTTATGAATGAGGATGATATGATCATTGTCTACATTTTCAAATGTTATCAGAATATTTTTGGGAGTAATATTTTCCTATTATTCAAATCTATAGTGTTCCTAAAACATTTCAGTATTTAAAGATCTTTAATATCATTTATCTCTCTAGATAAAAAAGATTTGTTATAAGCTTTTTGGGACTAAGAAGCCTACGACTTAGAGGATTTTGGACAAAGAATGGAATAGTATCTTATCAAGAAAACCACATCTACAACATTCATCATTTTAACTACATAATTGCTTAGCATAAAAACATTAGAGATGGCTAAGATTTGAAAAAATGTTTCCCCTCAAAATCAATTTCTCTGCAACCTTCTTCAAATCTCATCCCCTACGGGTTAAAAAAAATTAACCTTGGGTTATCTTTCCAAATTTCTTCTCTGTGTGTGTATGGGGAACAACAGAACAGTATTACTGAGGTGTGAAACTTTATTCTTGACTGCAAACTACATGACTGGGTTTAGCAGTAAGGACACTTATGCCCTTTCCCAGTGTCAAGGTATCACTCCTGTTGCCAAAGGAGGTGAAGGGAATTGTTTCTCAGACAGTATAAGTCCCTTTAGTAGGAGGCATGTTATAAATGTAAGATTCTTTAAAAATTGCAGTTAGTTGTCTGTTCCTTGGCAGCAAGCAAATTATCTCTATCCCAGGTAGGAGTGGTGGACCGAAGTAAATTTCAGTGTACAAACTCCAATCCTTTGCAGGCTTGGGAAGGAACCTTCTTTTGTAAGAAAAGACTAGGTCTGCTATGGACATGAGTGGTTTGTTAGGACAGATTACTAGGGGTATCATCCAGGTAATGAAATGTTCAATAAGACTATTATTTTTTAGAGAGATTTTTTGCATAGGACACATGTACTCACCATAGAGGCAGACAGAAAGTGAGAAATCACCCCCAAGGGGGGATGGCCATGCTGCAATCCCTTCTCCTCCAGTCTCCTCTTAGGATTTTGGGCATGCTTGCACACATGCTTGGCATGAGTTTCAAGCCACCAGGTCTGACCTCTAACTGCAATTGACTACTGGAAGTCCAGCAATGTAACCATTATGCCATCTGCTGGTCCTGATTATTATTTTTTATTTATTTTTTTTTTTTGAGAGGTTTTTGCTTTAGGGAGAGAGACAGAGAGACAGAAAGCAGGAAATCACCCCCCAGCATGCACTTGCCGGGTCCGGGAGACAGTGGGAAGCGACATAGCAAGAAATTATTATTTTTTGAGAGGTTTTTGCAATGCCCTTTGGGCATTCCACAATCCCTTCTCCTCCATCCTCTTCTTAGGATTTTGAGAACACATGCACATGCACCCTGTGTGAGTTTCAAGTTGCTGGGTCTGGGACTCGAACTGCATCCAGTGGCAAGGGAGTCCAGTGTCTTAACTCTATGCCACCTGATAGCCCTGAGATGATTATTAGATTTGTCCCATGGATTCTGTGTTCTTCAATGTAAAACAAGATTAATTTGAATACTTAAGGAATAAAGAACCTTGGGATTACTAAGGGGCTGACTTTTTAAAAAAGGCTGATAGTACCAAGTACAAATCTAAATTCTTTATCTGCTACACACAGAACAATCTCTAGTGTGGCATTAGATTAATGGTGGGTACCTTGGAAATAAGGTCAGAATAAACAGAAATTACAACACATACATAATAATGATAATAAACAAGACATTTATTTTTCATACTCATTTTGGGGAAAGGAGAAGTCAGTTTGTCCTATCCGGTGAAGGTCTTTCTCAAAAGATTCTCCAGGGGACCAGCAGTTAGCGTAATGGCTATGTCGCTGGACTCCCATGTAGTCGACCGCAGTTCGAGTCCTGAACCCGGTGGCTTAAAACTCACGCCGGGCACGTGTGCATGCGTGTCCAAGATCCCGAGAGGAGAATGGAGGAGAAGGGATTGTGGCATGGCCATCCCCCCTGGAGGGTGATTTCTCGCTTTCTATCTCTCTTTCTCTGTCTGGCGAGCGCACACGCCCTATAGCAAAAAAAAAAAAAAAAAAAAGATTCTCCATTAATTCCATAGAATCGGATAGGTTGCTTGATCTCTGATAATTTTGTATTCTTAATTCATAAAATGAACTTCCTTTGAAGAGTGGTCAAAGGGTGAGCCTTTGTGAGCAGCTTCGTTGGTGCACAGCCAGACTCCCTCTCTGGGTGAAGCTTTTTCCACACTGGCCACACAGATACGGTGTCTCTCCTGTGTGAATTTTGCCATGCAGAACACAATTCCCCCTTGTGTGGAAACTCTTCCTGCACTGGCTACAGGCATATGGCTTCAGGCCTGTGTGGACTCTGATGTGAACAATTAAGCTTCCTTTCTGACTGAAGGCTTTTCCACACTGATCACATCTATAGGGCTTCTCGCCGCTGTGAACTCTTCTGTGAACAGCAAGGTTACTTTGATTCCTGAAGCTCCTCTGACAAATAGCACACTCGTAGGGTTTCTGTCCAGTGTGGAGTCTCTCATGGACGGCCAGACTACCTCGTTGACTAAAGCTTTTCCCACACTCCTTGCACTGATAGGGCTTCTCTCCTGTGTGTATTCGCTGATGTGTAACAAGATTGCCTTTGGCCCTGAAGCTTTTTCCACAGTGGGTGCACTCAAAAGGTTTTTGACCAGTGTGGATTCTTTCGTGTAACGTTAGACTACCTTTTTGCCGGAAAGATTTTCCACATTCTTGGCATTCATAGACCTTCTGTCTTACTCCAGGTGAATCTTCTTGTAGTGTCTTAGAATCTGGGGATTTTTGTTCCAGCTTCTCTCTTCTGAAAGAACTCTGGAAATCCCAGCTTGAGGATCCTGTGGCCTCAGAATGATCATATTTGTGGTGGGCTTCTGTCATCACATCTGGTAAAATGAGAGAAGTCATGTAAGATGCACCAATATGCTGAGTGAGAAGAATAGGGAATAAAAAAAAAAACCTTTTGAGTGCTTATTATGTGTCAGTCATTATACTATAAACTTTTCATAGATAATTTAATGTTAAAATCAATCCTCTGTGATTACTACAGGTAATGAAAGCAAAGGGAAACTGCCAAAGGTAACATAGCTGGTAAGTTAGAGCTGGGGTTCAAACACAGGAATGTTCCACAGCACTGTACTGCCTCTAATTTAATTTAGCCACCCAAATAATTTTGTGAGGTATAAATGACTATATTTTACAGGTTAAGAAAACAGGCTCAGAAAACCACAGGATTACATAGAGTCCAATATCTAAGTTTTATCTGACTCCAAAACAGGTGTGAATCCAGGTTGTATAGGGTCCAAAGCTTTAAAGTTTCATGGACAACTCCTTAGGAAAAAGTAAAAATTAGGCATAGGGCCTTAAAGATTCTAATACAAGTGAGGGGTCCTGAAGCTACAGCTGTATTGGCTTCATGAGAAAACCACTTCTGCTCCAGTCTGCTCTCTTGACAGTGGCATAAACTTCATGACTTCAGAAAATATGAAGGGTTTTCAAGAAGTTAATGGAAAATGCGTATTATGAAAATACTGTGCACAGATTTCAAAGTTTCTTGGAATGAAATTTGTACTTTAATTCCACTTTTCATGAACTTCTTGATGTTCCCATGTATGTAACAGAACTCTTATAGAATCCCTGCAGCCCTACAAGATAGAGTTTAGTGTTCAATTTTGCAGATGAAGAGCATGGGGCTTAAGGAAGCTAAGGAATTTAACTGACACTGCAGATCTAGCCAGGAGAATTGTAAAATATAAGAATTTCTTTTAAAATTCATGCTATTTACAGTTTACTAAGCTATGGTGGAACTGAAATCAGTTTTGGCTTAGAAGTTATTTTCAAACACTTTGTGCAGTTACTGACAGTATTTTCCAATACTGCCCTGCATCTAAGCCTTCTACTAAACTTTAAATATAGTTCCATTCATCACTGTTAACAGTTTCCTTGTGTCATCTTAGGGAAAAGTTTTTCTTGTTCTCTTGCCTTACTCTTATTTAGCAATAGTGCTGAGATTTAAAACTGTTCATTCATTCTCTCAGAGATCACTGTCATATCAAAATTGCTCTCTATTTCTACTATTATTTATAACTCCAGCTTGCAAGCTTTTCCTGTAACCCTTAGAACAGTGAATTCTACAAAAGAAGGTCTCTTCTGCTTCATCAGAATGCTGACCAGGGCTGAGGACAGAGGTACTGAATATCTGTGAGCTGAGGGTATCCCAGTGATCAACTGACTCACTCACTGAAAAATGCTACATTCTGGGCATATCTTCCATGACAGTCCAGCAGGGTAGCTGTTGGAAATCCAAACATGTCCACTCCTGCTCTATGTCCTTAGTCACCACCTCTTCATATGATTCTTCCATGGGCTGTTCCTGAGCACCTGAGGGGAAACAACAAACAAAACCAAAACAATATTCCTGATTCATCAAAAAGAAATTAATTTTTATAAAGTCAGAACCAAAACACCACCACCAAGAAAGGACAGGAAAATTGGTGAGAAAGAGAAAGTCATCAGGAACTCCAGTTTGGAGTGCAAGTAAATTGAAGAAAGCTAGATTTTCTGATGTAATATCATCACTTATAATGTCACTGCAACATGGGCCCAAAGGTATCAGGGCCACACACAAATGAGTCCAGGAGGAAACAGGAGCTGGGAAAGCAGAGAACATAAACATGTATTTCTTTCTGCCAATCCCAAGTTAATGGTCACTTCTGTTTGTACTTTTGTCTTGGCATGTGATTTGAACCTCCCACTCTTTTTCTCCACTTAACCACGTACTATTTTATCCTTCATGCCCCAGAAAAATTCAAAATCTAAAAATTCAAACATTTTAGCCTTCATGATTGGTTCCATGAAGGAAATAGCTCCAGCTCTCCTTTTCAGTTCCCCATAGGTTATAAGGACCTAAGAAGGGATTTCATGTTACCCTTGAAAAATTCGTAGGAGGTTCCAGACCCAGATTCCCTCCTCTCCTACTTCTGAAGATATGAGAATACCAGTTCTAAGGAAGTACAGATACTTATCAATTCTTAGAAAAGGAAGACCTACCCTGGACTCCCAGAACAAAGCCCCAGACATTCCAAGTAGGCTAAGTAATTTGCCCAAAGTTCTAGTGAAGAGTGTTGGTGGAACAAAAATTTAAATCCAAGACTTTCTGGATCCAAAACCTACGCTCTTTTACTTGATAATTCTCTAGTTCCTCATCACTAAAAAGCTGCTGAGAATTCTTATTTAATGAGACAGAAGGGAACAGTGTTTGACCAGAATGAATTATTTTTCCAGGTCCAAAGAATTATCTTTTATGTGCTCTATTTTACCCTTTTCTACTTTTTATTTATTTTGAAATATTCTTCCTTCCTTTAGGACTCTACTTATTGAATTGTAACAGTGTTTATGCAGTGGTTCAACATACTCTTTTTCCCTCCAATGTCCTACCAAAACACTGGCCTCCCCATTTAGTGGATGCTACAATTTTTTGTTTTGTTAGTCTAAGCACCTGGTTTTTCTTGACCACTACAAGTTGAGCTCCATGTTGTGATGACCACGAGTGGCATTTTAAACTCTTATTTGGAGGACTCATTTCCAGCTTGGTATACAAGTTACAAGGGAATCTCCTACCAGAGTGCCAGCACATCACTTGGGAACTCAAGGTACTACTGTTGTACAACTGCACATCCAGAGTCAGTGAAAAAGTACATGGCACATGCTACCTGGGGTTGGACTCTGTCACTGGGGATTCCAAAAAAAGAGAGTTTAGTCAGAACAAGTCAGTAGAATTTACATTTATGCCCCACCACATGCTGTGGGGGCTTCAATAATTAACAGCTCAGCTGTATCTCAGGAATTTCCTTGATTAATTAGGGGAACCTGGCATAGTGCTCAGCCTAGATCACAGGTGTAAGGAATCAGTTTTTGGACGATTTGAACAAAGTGGCTTTATGAAAGAAAATACTGCTTTTCCTATCAGAAAGGCTAATTTATCCTTTAAGAAAAGCTAGAATTAGGCCCTGGGATATTTGGATATCTGCCTTGGCTCCCCCAGTATATGACCTTGAGCAAATAACTCAACAGCCCTCACTCCTGTCTTCCTTACGCAACAGGTTAATAACACCTGTGTTATCAGGTAGCTCCTGGGAGAATAAAAGAACCACACTGAGGGCTCTTTGACTCAATCTGCGATTTAAGGCCTAAAATCCAATATCCTCAGAAGGAGGGAGACGAGCAGAGGGGATACATTTTGCCTTCTTGGGACCCTCTTGGGGGCTACTCCCAGGATGAGGAGCTTCTAGGTAGGGGTGAATTTGCCCACGCCCGACTCCAGTTTGCCCTCCTTCCTCTTCTCCACCGACGGATCTGCTCTTCTCCCCTCCCTGGAGAGCCTACGCCTTCCTCCTGACCTCTCGGGAAACGCTCAGGCAAGCCACCTACCCGTGGCCTCAACTCCCCTGGCCGGGGCGGGGCCTGCCTACGCACAGCCCTGCCGCGGCAGGTCCAGCGGCCCAGCTGCTCACGCAGACCTTCCCCGCCCCGCCTCAGGCCCGGGCCCGCCCTGGTCCTGCAGCTCGGCGTCTTGCTCTCCGGTCCACTGGGCCCCTCTCTGCGGGCCGCCGGCCTCTCCCCTCCCGGCGGTCCCCCTCAGGGTCCAGGGAGGCCAGGACCGAGGGCGCACGACGGTCGCACGCGGCGCCCAGCGGCCGGCCCGCCTCGCCGGGGCGCACTGGCCGGCGGGCGGCCTCACTCACCGCAGTGGCGCGCGCCCGCAGACACAAAGGCCGGGCCGATCCCGCAGCCGCGCCGGCGCGGGCGGACCGACTACAACTCCCAGGAGCCCCCGCGCGAGCCTGTCGCCCCGGCTTTCCAGGGCACTGTGGGGAGTGTAGTTCGGCGGCGCGCCCCAGGCCTTGGCGTCCTGATGCCGCTGGCCTCCCTGCCTCTGCCAGAACTCCAGAGCTCCGCGTGCCCGGGGACGTCGAGCCTTCGGAAGGGCCAGGCTTGGGACGACGGCACCGCGGAGCCGTCCGCTGAGCCCGGGAGCGGGACTCCTGGGTTCCTGCAGGCGTCGTGGAAGGGAACCAAGTCTTGGGGAGAACTTGATAAAGCCCAGGTGCTCAGAGGTTATGCTGAATCACTGCAGGACCAAAGACTGAGTGTTCTGAAATTAGGGCTCTGAAGCAAGGAACAGATGCTTGAGACTGTAGGAACAGAATTTGCAACGCCCATCGAATGAATTTAATAAGCATTCTCACCAGGATAATGGGACAGAGATCCGGCTTGGGAACTGTCTTGAATTCGCTTGCAGGCTCCACCACTGACGGACTTTGGTCTTACTTCTTGGTGGGAGCCCAGAGACAGACAGCAACAGGATCCAGGTGAAGGCACCTTGGCAGGGTCAGGGTCTAGGGCTTGCGACCTCCTAACTAACTGCTTCAGAGCAAAGGGAGGGAGGTATCTTCGTGAATGCAGAAAAAGAATTGATCTGCATGGACCATCTGGATTATGGGGAAAACTGTATTCCCTATGGTACAAGCTACATTTCTTTCTCTTTTAAAAAAGTTTGTTTTTTGAGAAAGCAAGAGAAAAACAAGTACTTTCCACAGTGTCTCATGCTGTGATACTTCCCCAACGCTCCCCACCAGCAGAGGTCCCAGTGGCTAAAACCTGGCATGTACACAGGTCACCTGGAACCAAACCTTCGTCTTCCATATGACCTATGGCATTACAGAGCCTCATGTTACCCCTATACCACCTCAACTGGGTGGTATTTTTTCTTGATTGAAAATATGTTGGAAGCGTTATGAACTCCTAAGTCCTGACAACCACTCAGCACTTGGGCAAAAGTCCCCTACCATGGATCTTCTCTGAGGAGCAACTAGAACACAGGTAGTCAAGTCCTTGGCCCTTTTGTGTGATACCAGGAAGGGCCGTGGTAGCTTGTGAACATCCATGAGCTCAATGCTCTCTAAAATGTCTTAAACCTTCTTTAGCTGCACATGTGTGGGCTCCTGGCCTTATCCTGGAGCTCTCCTGCTGGGTGTGCTCCTCCCCATTGGGATCCCCACCTCCAGAACCCCCTCCCAGTAGACCAGTCTGCTGAATGAACTTCATAAGGAATGTTTGTTCTTGCTATGTCTTTGTTTTCTACCTAAAAGCCACATATCTGTTAAAACAAAGCATTTAATTTCATACAATATTCAAAAGTGTCAGCTAAGTAATAAGTTGATTCCTAAATGGTATTTGTTACTATTAGTACTAATTTACTTGATTTGCTCCAACATGTGTGTATCCAACATGTGTGTATCCAACATGTCCATTTTAAGTGTCAGGTGCTGCACTGAGTGTCGGGACACAAATATGAACAAGACTCTTTTGTGTTACTAGAGAGGGAGCTGACACTCAAGCAGACAGACATACCACTATTTTTTTAAAAATTGAACTTTATTTAATTTACTTATTTAAATTTGACCAGAGAGGGAGGGAGGGAGGGAGAGGGAGAGGGAGAGAGAAAGAAAGTGAGAAAGCAATCCGCCAGGTCTGGGACTCGAATTGTCGGCCATGTGGGAGTCCAGTGCCCTTAACCACCATGCCGCCTGCTGGCCCCCATATCACCTTTCTTAAACCCAGGCCAGCATCCATGCACGGCCAAGTCGAGGGTGTGCACTGCAAACTTCCCTGAAAACAGCCTCTCCAGAAGGGCCCTCAGCACCACACTGCAGAGCTTCCTAGCAATCAGAGAGAGGGATGGGGCATCAGGAGGAGATGGGCACCACACCTCTCTTTCTTTTTCTCTTTACTTCTAGAGCAGCCTCAGGCACTTTTATTTTGCAAAGCCCAGGTGGTCCAAAGAAAAGGTCCAACCTGAATATGATGAAGGAGGGGCTCCTTCCTCTCCCAAAGAACACATCTCCTCCACTACCCTTCAAGGGGTCCTAGTCATTCTCCATGCTGTTCAACAGTGTTGTGTGCCCTGAAGTGACTCTGGAAGCATCGGTTCTGTTGAGGTCAGGACCAGCTGTGGTCATGAGGACAAGCTTCAGATCCTGCTGGGAAAGTAGATATGGAAACTTCAGTAGAAAAAGGTGTCTGTGAAGCTACTGCAGTCATGTTTCTCAAAGAAATGTGCATAAATGTGCAACTTTTGCACGAAAGTGGACACATTGAACAGAAAGTGGAGGAGAAAGCACTTAGGATTGAGGTTGATGAGACCCACTAGCCCAGGTCCTAAGTGGGACCCAGTCCTCTAAAGGCAGCTGTTCAAGAGGAGGAAGGGTGCTGGGTGAGGGCCGAAGGGGAATCCTATCAGCAGTGTAAATTTGAAAAGTTGCCAAAGATCTGTTCCCCTACTTCCCAGGCATTTCAAAACATTAGGAGAAGGACAGATAATTCAATAAATGGGGTTACGACAAAAGGCTAGCCATTTGGGGAAGAAAAATAAAGTTAAATGTTTATTTAACTCCTATCCTCATTCCAGATGGATTAAATGTAAAATGTAAAACACAGATATGTAAAAGGGCCAGAATGTATGGATCAATATTTTCATAATCTTGGCACAGAAAAGACTTTCCTAACCATGGTAACAAAGGCAGACATGATGAAAAAAAAAAAAAAGATAAAAACCTACCATTTTTGCGTGGCTAAAACACTACTAAATAAAGTTACATGACCAATTGGGAAAATATTAGCAGCCATCATATTTAAAGACATAACACCTATTGGTTAAAAAAAAAGAATATTTAGTAGAAATATGGCAAAGGACAACTCACACACACATAGGAACTAAATAAAAATATTCAGATTCACTATTCATTTTTTAAAAATGCCAATTGAAACAAAGAAAAAAAATCTCCCTAAGTACTGAATGGCAAAGATTACAAGGAGACCAGGGAAATATAAATTGAGACTATCATTCTGATTAGATATTTAGGCAATATGTATCAACAGTCCTAAAATTGTACATAGTATGTCTACAATTTTTCCTCAGGAAAGTAAAACCAGATAATTGTCTCTTAAATGTGGAACAAAAGCTGAAGGGTGCAGGTTTTTATTATTATTTTGTCAATACCAGAGAGGCTGTGTGTGCGTGAGAGGGCGAGAACAACCCTCAGTGGGGCCTAGTCACACTGCAGTCCTTTTTCCTTTAACCTCCATCTGTCAGGATCCTGGGAACCTGCACATGCTCCCAGTGTTTTCCAAGTTTTCCAGACCAGAACTCGAACCCTAGTCATCCATGTGGGATCTCACTTCCTCTGTGCAGTGCCTAACCCTTGTGGTATAGGGCTGGATTTCTTTTTTCTTTCTTTTTAAAAAATTTCTTTCTTTCACAAGAAGAAGAGAGAGAGAGAGGAGAGAGAGAGAAAGATTCCTAGCAGTCTTCATGCCACTGTCCATCCCCAGGTTCAGCCAGTCCAGGGTGCCAAACTTCCCACGTGGGTTCGGCATCACCAAATGTTGTATTATTGCTTCCCTACTGTCTGGCGCTCAGGTTCAGGTTTTTAAAGTGAATGGTTGACTTGGAAAGGACTCTCAGTTCCTTTGACGTGGGTGGCTGTCCTCAAGACTCATGAACCTGGAAAGTCCAAGTGAAGCTGAAACCTTCACTTGCTGCCATAGTTTAAAGGTTCTGATCAGGTGTGCTATAAATGGAGTGCATCTTTTCCTCCTGGGAACCAGACAGCAAATGCAGAGAATTTTCCTGGCACTTGAATTTACCTTGGTGGTTATTACATTTCTGAAAATAGTCCAATGTTTACTTAAAAAGAAAAAAGATAAAATTATTGGGTGATGGACAAATTGCTGTTTTACCAACGACTGCTGTTTTCAGAGCACAAAGAAAATGCTATATACTAGGCATTTTTAGAGCTTTTTAAAAAAATTTTGTTTGAAAACTTGAAATATATGCCAAATAAGTTCATGTGGGACACAGTCTTGGGAACATGCACTGCTAAGATACTGTGCTCCACAGTCTGGGACCATGTGAGAGGCCTGAGTTCAATTCCTGGTTTTACTTAAAGCTGGGTATGGTGGTGCACACCTGTAGTCCCAGCTGGAAGGCTGAGGCAGGAATATCTCAGCTGGGAGGCTGAGGCAGGAGGTGAAACACTGTCTTAAAAACAAAACTAAGAAAACAATGTGCCCATGTGAGCACATCAGTTTTTGTGCCTTTGTTGTCTTTGTTTCTGGTATCTTTCCAGCTATTTAAGTTTTAACTATTAAAAAGTACCATAGTCTGTTAGCACTTCAAATATTGGTAGACTTTTATTTAGGACTTTTCCATCATTTGATTCTGGATTTGCCAGTTAAGCAATGAGAACGCTTTTATTTATTTATTTAAATAAATTATCTGTTAAATTTTATTTATATTATTATTTTTAAAATTTGACCAGAAAGAGACAGAGACAGAGAGAGAGAGAGAGAGAGAGAGAGAAAGTTAGCCACCAGGTTCAGGACTCGGACTATGTTTGACCATGTGGCGGTCCAGGGTCTTAACCACCACACCACCTGCTGGCCCCAAGAGAATGCTTTTAAAATAAAAGTTACTGTATTAGGAGTTGTGATAAATTGTTGTTAACTCAAAACAAGCTGCTGGGAAGTGTTTTTCTACATTTTTCTGAATAACATTTTTAGAAATGCCTACAGTGATAAAAATTTAAAATATTTAATTGGAAAACATCAGAAAAGTAATACTCATAAATACTAATAAAATTAGATGGAAGCAAATGAGAATGCAGTTCAACCATCCAAAGACTACAAAGCAGACAGAAAGATACAGACAGCTGAGCTTGGCTGCATCCTCTGATGCTGGAGAGGGAGGCTCCTTCTTACCTCCCACGTTCCATGCAATCCCGTGTCTTCCCAGCCATATGCTTAAAATCCGTTGGCTTTGCCACCACTCTTCCCTCTGTCATGCCACATCCTCTGTGCAAACTTTCTGTGGATTTCTGTGATAGCCTCCTAAAGGTTGATTTGTCTAAAACATACAAGTGTACATATTAGATCTTCAACATATACTAAGCCATAGTGAATAACCAAAGGCTCCAAAGAATGAACCTAGGGGGACCAGCAGTTAGCATAATGGCTATGTTGCTGGACTCCCATGTAGTCAACCACAGTTCAAGTCTGGATCCTGTGGCTTAAACTCACGCCGGGCGTGTGTGCATGCGTGCCCAAGATCCTTAGAGGAGAATGGAACAGAAGGGATTGTGGTGTGGCTATCTCCCTGGGAGGTGATTTCTCTCTTTCTGTCTCTCTGTCTCTCTCTGTCTCTCTGGCGAGCACACGCACCTTATAACAAAAACCTCTCCAAAAAAAAAAAAAAAAAAAAAAAAAGAATTGAACCTAGGAACGGTGCCAAGTCTGTTGTTCTTGGGAACAGATGTATATATGTAGATTTTCATGTTGTATATAGTTTAATCCTCATGACAATCTTTGCCATTTCTTCCATGGCTTGGAGAGGTTACATCTCATGTCCAGGATCTCATAACCAGTAAGTGGTCAATCTGAGACTCAACCTAGGTCTGACTTCAAGTGCCTGGCTCCTTCCACGTCACCAGATTGTCTCGATGGGATATGCATTGGACTGCAATAGGTACACCTGGGACAAGTGGTCCAGAAAGGCCTTATGAAATAGCAATAGAGGCAATGACATCAGTGTTAATATTAAGAAAGCATTGTTTAGTCAACAGAAATTGGCAAAATATATGTAAGCAACGTTGAGCAAAAATAATGGTCCGGGAACCAGCAGTTAGCGTAATGGCTATGTCGCTGGACTCCCACGTAGTCGACCGCGGTTCGCGTCTCGGACCCGGTGGCTTACAACTCACGCCGGGCGCGTGTACGTGCGTGCCCAAGATCCCGAGAGGAGAATGGAGGAGAAGGGATTGCGGCGTGACCATCCCCCCTGGGGGGTGATTTCTCGCTTTCTGTCTCTATGTCTCTCTCTGTCTGTCTGTCTGGCGAGCGCACGCGCCCTATAGCGAAAAACCTCTCTCAAAAAAAAAAAAAAAAAAAAAAAAGGTCCATATTAAGATACTGATTTTGAAATTTTATGAATTTTATTTTATTTTATTCTATTTTAAAGTTAATTTTTTTAGAGAGAGATTTTTGGCATAGGGTGCACGTGCTCACCATAGAGACAGAGAGAGACAAAGCAAGAAATCACCCCTCCCCAACAAGGGGGAATGGCCACACCGCAATCTCTTCTCCTCCATTTTCCTCTCAGGATTTTGGGCATGCATGCATACGTGCCTGGTGTGAATTTATTATATTTTTTAAGAGAGATTTTTGTTATAGGGCATGTGCACTTGCTGGAGAGACAGAAAACGATAAATTACCCTCCACGGGGGTTGGCCATGCCGCAATCCATTCTCCTCTGTTCTCCTTTTGGGATTTTGACCAGGCACGCATATGTGCCCTCAATGAGTTTTAAGCTGCTGGGTCCAGGACTCAAACTAACTACATCGGAGTCCAGCAAAGTAACTATTATGCAATCTGCTGGTTCCTGAATTTTATTGTTATTATTAAAGAATTATTTTATGTAACTTTATTTATTTATTTTAATTTGACCAGAGATGGAGAGAGAGAGAGAGAGAGAGAGAGAGAGAGAGAGAGAGAGAGAGAGAGAGAGAGAGAAAGCCACCAGATCCGGGACTCAAACTGTGGTCAGCCATATGGGAGTCCAGCACCCTTAACCATCACACCAATGGCCAGCCCCAGAATTTTATTATTTTTAACACAAGAACATAGAGTTAAAGAAAATTTGACAAAATCTACCAGTTAGATAATGACCATTATTAGTTTAAATTGTCAAGCTGACAAAAGTAGATATAGATTACAAAACAAGGAACTAGAATTAATGCATAGAGTCTGAACTTTGGAGCGTTCTAATGTCTGAAATCTTTACAACATATTATAATATGGAATAAAGATAACCAATATATTATAAAGAAGATAGATAAAGAAGGAAAGAAAGAAAGGAAGGAGGGAAGAAAGAAAAAGTCTTACAGTCCTTTACCAGTACAGAAAATAGTCACAGAAATTGCAGATGGCGTAATGGTTATGTTGCTGGACTTTCTCATTGTTGACTGCAGTTCGAGACCCAGACCCAGAGGCTTCAAACTCATGCCAGGCATGTGTGTGTGTGTGTGCCCAAAATCCCAAGAGGGGAATAGAGTAGAAGGGCTTGCTGTGTGGCCATCTCCCCTAGGGGGTGATTCTTGCTTTCTGTCTCTCTGTCTCTCTCTATTTTTCTCCAGCTAGGTCATACACCCTATAGTAAAAAAATCTCTCTCTCTAAAACAACCAAAGTAGTCACAGTGAATGTTTCAATAGGAATTACAAAATCAGGCTGTTAAAAAACTGCTAGGGAGTAGCAGGCGGCCAAATAGTTTAGGTGCTGGATTCACATGTGGCCGACTGCGGTTTGAGTCCCAGACCCAGCGGCTTGAAACTCATGCTGGACAGGTGGAGAATGGAGGAGAAGGGATTCTGGTGTGGCCATTCCCCTTGGGATGTTTTCTCGCTTTCTCTCTCTGCCTTTTTCTGTCTCTCTAGTGAACACATGCACTCTATAGCAAAAATCTCTTAAACACAAAAACCCAAAAGTGCTAAATTTTGAGCCAGCAGGTGGCATGGTGATTGAGGTGCTGGACTCCCACATGATAATTACGGTTTGAGTCTTGGACCCAGCAGTTTGAAAATCACACCAGTCACATGTGTGTGCATGCTCAAAATCTCAAGAGGAGAATCCAAGGATTTGTGGCATAGCTCTCCCTCCTGGAGGGTGATTTCTCACTTTCTAGCTCTCTCTCTCTAGCAAGTACATGTGGTCTATGGCAAAAACCTGAAAAAACAAAAACAAAACCAAAAAACTACTAAGTTTGAGGTGGCTATATCCCACAAGGCCAACTGCATGGTTCGAGTCTTGTACCTAGTGGTTTAAAAAACATACCAGGTGCATGTGCATACTGCCCAAAATCCCAAAAGAACAATGGAGAAGGGATTGGAATGGCCATCCTTCTGAGAAGGTATCTCTCTCTCTCTCTCTCTCTCTCTGTCTCTATCCAATGAGCGCATGCACCCTATGGCAAAACTAAACAAACAAACAAACAAAAAACTTGTAAATTCTCTCCCAAATAACAATTGGCTACAGTGGGAAATTAAGAAGTATAGTGGGACCAACAGTTGGCATAGTGGCTATGTCGCTGGACTCCCACGTAGTCGACCACGATTTGAGTCCCCGACCCAGTGGCTTAAACTTACGCTGGGCATGTGTGCATGCGTACCCAAGATTCCGAGAGGAGAATGGAGGAGAACGGATTGCGGTGTGGCCATCCCTCCTGGAAGGGGTGATTTCTCGCTTTCTGTCTCTCTGTCTCTGTCTTTCTGGTGAGCGCACGTGCCCTATAGCATAAATCTCCCCCCACAAAAAAAGTATATAGCAACATATTATTTGTTACATTGTAATTCTTACTAAATGACATTACATATAAAATTTTGTAATATCTGTCAAAGCAATAAAGAGAAAATCCATAGAGTATGTTTTTATCGTCAATAAGAAAGAAAACAAAAGAACAAAACAATACAATTTTTATTTCTTGGAAAAAGGATCCAAATAAACATAATACAAAGAAATAAGTAGTAATAAAAGGAGAACTAAATTATAAAATATAAACCTCAAAATTACAAACCTTGAAAAACAACTCACTAAAAAATGTGATCAAGAAAGAGATAAATATATACAAACCTTAATATAATTAAGAAGGAGTATGACTGTGTGTGTGTGTGTGTGTGTGTGTATAATTTTGGGGGGTAAAATTATTAGCAAATAGTATGATGAATTGTAACTCAAATACTTGGGAAAAACCTTAGATATTTTGGCGACTTTGGTCTCTATATGACCACTAGAGGTCATCGTGGGTTTAAATTTCTTTTCCCTCATTTTTCTTCCCTGCCTCATCTGGAGAAGTCCTGGATGAGGTTGGGCTGTTTATTTTAGAGTCAGACGTGGGGAAGCAAAGTCGTTTTCAGCTGGAATGCTAATGTTTAGAAGTGATCAAGGAGATTCATTTGCCTACCCTCCATTGGAGAGATATCACCATGAATATTGTAGGGTCCTGATGGAAAAAGACGTGGAATTTATAGCGTAAATTGATAACTTGGTATGACTTCCAGGAAGAAAAGAAAGTGGATTTCCGAACAGGAAAAAGATGCTAGCTCTAAGTGTTGTTAGCGTTCAATCCAGCAGCACTGGATTGGGGCCAGCAGGTGGCATGGTGATTAAGGCGCTGGACTCCCACATGGCTGACCACTTGGCTAGTCTTGAAAGTGCTTCTGAGGCCCAAGGGGGAGTGGAAGAACAGAACTGAGTGGCCCTGTGGCATTGCCTGAGCCCAGCATGAGCTAAATTAGAAAAGGGCACATGGACAGAGACACACAGGATATACAAGATATGCATACACACACATACACACACACACACACACAGGCACAAAGACACATACACACATGCAAGACACACACAGATGGAGATACACAGAAACATGCATACATATGTACACATAGACACAGACACACACACACAGGTAGAGAGAAAGACACAGACACGTGTAAGACACACAGATGTCATAAATATGAAGGCATCTTAGCTTCTCACATTGCACATCTGGAAGTGTTGTGAATGAGGATGGTGGTGGGGGGAATGGGAGAGTGGTGGATTATAAACAGACCAGGGTCCAGCAGGTAGTGTGGCGGTTAAAGCCGCTGGATTCCCACATGGCCAACCACGGTTCAAGTCTCGGACCTGGTGGCTTGCTTCTTAACTTTCTCTCTTGCTCTCTCTCTCTCTCTCTCTCTCTCTCTGGTGAGCTCATGTGCCCTAAAGCAAATTAAAAAAAATTAAATAAATAATTCTTTTTATATATATATATAACAGAGTTCCCCCGGCATCTTTCTGTTTCATCACCATTCCAATCTTAGTTCTCACTCCTGAATGGCACTTTCTGAAATGAAAAGCCAAGTCTGTGTCTTCTTTATTTTCTGATTCTGCAGTACCACTCTTTCTCTGGAGTGACAGTGAGTCTGGGTCTAACTGTCTGGGGAGGAAAAAAGGAGGGCATTGGGCCAGGAGAAGCCTTTAGAGAGTGGAGGGGCAGACCAGCAATGGCTGTGGGAGGCCTTGACCTTGAGGCCAGGGGGCTTCCTTGAGAGGAATGAGTCTTTATAGTCACCCATCCTGAGAAATGGCGGATTATAGGGCAGGGGGTGGACTTGATCCAACAAATACATGTCTACATGTTGGAGTTCTGAACAGATGGAGAACTATCCCACAAAGGTAGCCAATAAGGCCAAAGCCCAGCCTTCCTGGTGCTGGTGAGTGAGTCACCTTGGCCACGTGGAGGCTGTCCTGAGTGAGGCAGGTGTCTAGTGAGGTAGGGGACTTTGGGACATGTGTAGGGTCCACTTCTAAGTTATTCTCTGCTGTATTTCCCTTGGTTTATTCCCAGGTTTTCAGGATAGTCCCACTAAAAGTTATAATCCAGGCTCACAGGTATGTGATGGGGGACGAAGGTTGGGTAAGGATTTTGTGTCTGTGGCTTGGTGATTAGCACAGTGGGATAGAGCCTGCGCCCGAGGACAGCCAGCCTTGCCGCGATGGTCAGGGGCACTGTGCCCCAGGTACCTGCCTTGTGGTGTGCAGGGAGCTGGGAGCAGAGAGAAGGGGAGGAAGAGAAGAGCCTGTGTCCTGCCCCTGGGCCTCCTCAGGTAGTTATAGAAACTCTGGCCAGTGAGCCTGTGGGGGCTCCTGCCTTCTCAATTTGGGGCAGATGAGATCAAACACTGACCTGGGCCTTGTTTGCCAATGGCCCTCTTGTTCTCTAAAAAGTCAGGCTCTACAATATTCCAGGCCCAGAGAAACCCCAGATGCCCAGGTGTAAGTTTCAGCATTGGCGTTTAATTGTGGTATGTGATGAGTAGGTAGCAACTAGGTTTTATTCCCCTTAGGTTGTCAGAGGACACATGCACTCATCAGAGACAGAAAGGCAGAAAACATTAGAGAGGGAGTGGGAGAAAGCACCTCCCGATGGGGTGTGATCAC
This sequence comes from Tupaia tana, assembly GCA_026018925.1. Classification (NCBI taxonomy): domain Eukaryota; kingdom Metazoa; phylum Chordata; class Mammalia; order Scandentia; family Tupaiidae; genus Tupaia; species Tupaia tana. The sequence continues at coordinate 81,703,678 of JAKSZU010000010.1, forward strand.
GCCCCAATCCCTTCTCCTCCATTTCTCCTACCGTTGTGATCCTGGGCACATGTGCACACATGCTCAGCATGTTTTTCAAGCCAACAGAGTGGGGATTTGAACTGTGGTTGGTCGTGTGGGATCCGCTCCTTCAGCCTAGGCTACAATAGTAACTAGTTTTTAAAACTGATAAAGGTTTGCCAGTTCATGGTGGACCAGGGGTTGGTAGGGCCCTTTACTCAGCCTTTCCCATGCAGTGTTTCCTTCCAGGGGTTCTGGAGAGCATTAAAGGGACCACTTGGCTCCCTTGCACTGCTCTTCCCCCCAGAGAACCCACCTTGCACCCACAAAAGACCCATTGTCCCCATGCAGGCATCTTCTGCACTGAGCTGCCCTTTGCAGCTGTCATAACACTGGATCTGCTCGCTCCTCCTGGGGACAGCTTTGTGTTACCGGATCTGGGTCTGATGTTTGCACACGATGCCTCCTCCTTCCCCTTCCCGAGGCTCTGCATGCCCCTGGCCCCCCGAGTTCCAGCTTAGGTGCACTCTGGGCTTCCGAGGTTCTGAGGGTCCTGGGCACACCTGTTTTGCTGTGGGGATTCAGCCTGGCTTTTCTCTTTGCCTGCAAGTGCTGGAAATATCCAAAGAGACTGGAGAGCAGGGCAAAACAGTCACTTGTTTTTTACTTCTTGCCTTTTCTTTTCCTTTATTTTTTTTTCTTTTTTTGCTAGAGAGTGCGTGTGCTCTCAGGAGAGAGACAGAGAGCGAATGAGAAAGCGGGGAAGCACCTCCACGGGCATGGTCATACTGCAATCCCTTCTCTTTCATCTCTCCTGCCTGTCATATTTCTCCAGCCTCTGGGTCTAGGACTTGAACTGTGCTGTTGACCCAGCTACCTTTATAGCATGGCACTCCTCTTCCTGCTTGCTTGCTTGCTTGCTTGCTTGCTTTCTTTCTTTCTTTCTTTCTTTCTTTCTTTCTTTCTTTCTTTCTTTCTTTCTTTTGAGAGAGATTTTTGCTAGAGGGCGTACGCACTTGCCAGAGAGACACAGAGAGAAAGCAAGAAATCACCTCTCCATCGCCCCAGGGGGATTGGCCATGCCACAATCCCTTCTTCTCCATTCTCCTCTAGGGATTTTGAGCATGCATGCACATGCGCCCAGCATAAGTTTTAAGTCCCCGGGTCCCTAACTCTAACTGCAGTTGACCTCATGAGAGTCCAGTGATGTAACCATCACGCCATCTGCTGGTCGCCTCCCTGCTTTCTTAAAGCAAATGGCAAAGAGTGGATTTAAATCAGAGACAATGGAGAGTCTGAGGAAAGACAGTTAAGGAGAAAAATAAAGAGGCAAGGTATTATGGGTCACAGAAATGGATTATTATCTGCTGATGATAACGTGTATAGTATCCCCAACTAGACTGGTATGAAGTGTATTCATGTTGGAAAGTTCACTTCACAAGCTAAGTGATGTAGAGTGACTGAATGTATAAAAGAAATTAAAATGAAATATATTAAATAAAAAATCACATAGCAAAATGTCAGTACACTTGAATTCATAAAAGTCACATACCCATTCTGCCTTTAGAGCTAAGAATTATTGCGGCCCCACGGAAGTAGTTTCATCTCACGCACCCTCATTGCTTCATGTGTAACAGGAAAGCACTGCCCCAGAAGCGCTTTCCAATTGTAGGTCTTCAAAGCATCCTGAGATGTTCCATATTAATAAAAGATCACCGAGTGGGAAATGGCAGCTTAGAGCGATGGAAATACAAGACAAACTGTAGTATTACGATTCCTTATTCAAGTAACATTCCTGCCTAATCGAAAGCAGGGTAATTTTTCTTATGACTGTTTTCCTTTTCTTGGGCCCACTGAAACATTAACCTAAGAAAGTAATTATGGGTTTTTAAAAACGTGTCTCACATCTTTGACTCCTCATATATACTTTTTGTTTCTTAATTTTTTAAAAGAGAAACTCACTGAATTCATGAATGAACAGGAGGACATGTGTGAGTGAATGCGTTTTCATTTTCAGTGACCTTTTCCTGGTGAGTGCGGTACAGTCTGTTGTCTGTGATTCTCAGGAGCTTCTCAGGAGCGTAGCAAGTCCAGGGATTTCTGAAAGGCCATAGAATGTGTTGTCGTTTATTGGACACTTTGTTTATCCCCTTATTTGAATCTGCTCCATGAACACATTGTTAGTAAATGCTTGGTCAATAGATTCATTTAAGCGACTCAGGATCTTCAGATTCAGGTACTTACTGAATTACTTTGTAATTAAAATCATTTAGGAAAAAAAGTCAGAGACAATGGACCTGAGAGTCTTTGCAAATCTCTCTTGGTCTCAGCCTCAGACCCTTTTCTTATTCCCTTTGGACACCTGGGGATTCGTTGTTGAGTTCTGGAATTCTGGAGCCCATTATCAGCTATCTCTAGTATTTGGTGACTTTTTTTGATTAAACTTTACAGCTGCAGTTTAACAGTCCCTTTTTTTTTCACCTCTTCTTCTCTCTCCAGCCTTTCAGCCTCTGGATTGCTGACCCTAATTACGATGCTGTGCAAGGGTGTTCGCTTCCGGTCACACGGCCTTGATGAAGCAGCCATGTTTGACAGTGTCATTCCACTCAAGGGACAGAGAAACTGAGGCAGGAGTGGGCCCTCGGTCAGACTCAGTGGAGAAGTCTAACTTCTCCCAGGCACTCCTGGCCCTGTGCTTGGAGTCCTTTCAGAACTGTGAGAATGCAGTGCTTTATGGACCACGGAGCCAAGAAGGGCTGTCACCATGTGCTTGAGCTCGAAGCAGGAGGTGATGAGTTCCTCCTTTCCCTGTTTCTCCAGTGTCTGCTCAACATCTGTCCTGGTGTTTGTGAGACCTTCATCCAAGAAAGACTTCCCATTTGCAGAATTCCTCCATGGTAGGTGGAGCGCCAATGTAGACCTGCGCGGACTAGGTAAGAATGACGGGGAGACGTCTTCTTTCCCTTTCCCTTTCTGTCTCCCTTCTCCTAAATTCTATAAACTTAGGGAGTAGAAGCCTTTTTGCCAATTGCACAACTTCTGGGCCTGCTTCTATTAGTTTCTTTCTCCTTTTCCTTTTCCAAACCCAAGGCCACTGCTTAGGTTAAGCAAATGATGCTTCAGCAAAAGCATCAACACCTTCAAGGGGGTGTGAGTCCAGTTGGTGGTTGGCACAGGCCTGTGTATTGTTATAACAATGTCCAGCAGATGGCAGTAAAGTATCACGATGCAGAGGTGCCTCATAACTTGTGCTCCATCAGTGTGAGCCGGCGGTGGGTCCGAGCTCGGCAGACCGGACTGACAACCGTCAGTTCTGAGCTTTTGCAGCAGAAAGCTCCTGGAAGCTCCGTGCCTGCCTGGCTGCATCTGGCAGAGTAGGGTGCAGGGCCCCTTCCTTCCACCACAGAAGCTATAGAGCTGAGCGTGGCCCTTTCGAGACCATGGCTGCAGGCTAATGCCAGCCACTCCCGTTTTTATTGGGTTGGCAAGGTAAGAATGGTTTTTAAATTTTTAAATGGTTGAAAAAGAGTCAAAAGATCATAATTTTTATGACAGGTGAAAACGATATAAACTGCAAATTTCAGTGCGCGTAAGTAAAATTTTATTGGGACATAACCACACTCATTACTTTTCGTGGTTGTCTCTGGCTCTTTCGGCCCTTCAACAGCAGAGCTGAGAAGTCAGTACAGATGTTGTGTGGCCACGAAGCCTAAAATAAAATAAAAGAAAATATTTGGGAGGCCAGATGGTGTTGCAGCTTTAAAATGCAATGCTCTGTGTGGTTGACCCGTGTGGGAAGGTCCCAGGGGCACATCCAGAGCCTTCCTTGAGTAGACCCGGCACGAGAGTGCCCGTGATCCTGGGCTGGCTGAAGCTAGGGGTGGATCGCGGCATCAGGAACCTACTGGGGTTGCTGTCTCTCTCTCTCTCTGTGTCTCTCTCACTCAGGGAAGAAAGAAATAAATGAGCTTAAACAAATGTACTATTTGACCCTTTACAGAAATATGTTGCCCATTCCTGGATCAGTCCCTGGGGACTTCCATGGACTCCAAAACTGTTGTGATATGTTTAGGTCTGCACACAGAGAGGCGAGCTACGGCCAAGATCAAGTGGGAAGACCTAAGGGCCTCTAATGACAGTGGGTCCTTTAGAACTCTGGGAGACAGTGGCCATGGGTTCTCCTGGTCTAGGCCATAGCACCCTCTTTAGAGGGGGAAAAGCCTTGGAGGAGACCGTCTCTCCTCTGCCCCAGGACTGGTTCCACTCCGTGTGGCCTGATTTGAGAGGATATGTTCTTGTTTCGGCATTTCTGCTTATCTGAAGGTACTGGGTCGAGGTACCAGCTTTGATCCCTGGGCATAGCAGAATGTCTCCAATTTATTTAATTCCTTTGGTAACAATTTGAACATCTGCTAAGTTCTTAAGCATGTGTGAAATACCAGCTGATTTCAATAACATGCGAGGGTCATCCTTCATGACCTTTCAGATAATAGAGTGGTGTGCTTAGGCGAGAGCTTGTTGTGCGCGAAGATCTGAACTTGCAGCCCCTTGTCTGGCAGTCCTGAGTTCTTTATAGAAATATCTTCAACAGACCGCCTCAGTGAAAGCACTTTTCTCAGAAAAACAGTTAATTTCCCAGGCTATGTTCTGTTAAAAAAGGATATACTTTGATAGCTGATTAAACACCTGCCATCTCTCAGGATATCTGGCTGCCTCCACTTTCAAGAGATGTCGGATTCCAACCATCTCTCCCTTCCTTTCCCTTTGTCACCTGATCCAAGACACTGGCCCTGTTCTTAAAGGCTACTGCAAAAACTTCTAATCGGCTCTCCTTGCTTTCACCCTTACCCTGCTATTGTCTGCTTTCAACGGAGCAATTGGAGTGATTATTAAAACACCCAAGAGTACATGACCCTCCTCTGCTCAGAATCCTACATTGCTGCTCAGTTCACTGAAAACAAAGGTTGAAATCCTTCCAACTGCCCACAAGTCCCTCCTGAGTCTGGTGCTCGTACCCCTCTGATCCCATGTGCCCATGTCCCTGCCTTATTCCATCTGCCCCAGTGGCGTCCTCACCATTCTGGAGCACCAGACACGCATGCGTCGAGAATGTTCGCACGGCCAGGCACCTCTGTCTGGAACACTCCTCCCTAGAAATTCTCCCTTGAGCATTTGTTCACATATCATGTTCTTCTTGGACTGTCTTGATCCTCCTTAATATAACAGCATGACCCCCCACTCCCCTTGTGCTGCTCTCTTTCTTTGCAATACTCATCCCCTCCGACCTCCTCTCTGATTTGCTTATTTACTATCTACTGCTCATCATTGGCTTTGCTTTATTAGAATGTGAGCTCCCCAGGGCATGCATCTTTTCCTCATTAATGGCCTCAAGTGCTCAGGACACTCTCGGGCACATAGCAGGTGCTCAACATATATTTGTTGAATGAATAAATAAAGTAATGAATTCTTCAGAGGCAAGCCTTCTCTGGTCCTGCAGAACATGTTGGAACTACAGGTACTTCCTCTATTAATGAATTATCTCAGGAGAAAACTATATGAACTATATACAAACTATATAAACTATATAGTACCTATATAAAGGGTGGATTTTTTTAATATATTTTTTTGAATTATTTTAACTTTTTTTCTTATCTATCTATCTATCATCTATCTGCCGGGGACCAGCCTCGGCGGGGGTGGGTTATCTCGACGGAGGCGGCGCAGGTGAACAGAAGACAGAGGTTTCGGTGCCTTTTTAGGCACGTCCTATGCCGGACACCCCCCAGAGATCGCTCTCTGGGGAGTGACAACTGCTAGGAATCATCGTGCCTTTTTATTGAAAATGTGTTACATGCAAGTAAATGGGAGAGGGGCTAAGTGTTTTAATTATTAGCTCATAAAGTTTTTAACAATAGGGAACATAGATTCTATTCAGGGTTGGATTAAGGGTGGGTCTCGTGCAGTTCCGCATTTGTAGGTGGGTCTCCATGGAATTGTAGGTGGGTCTCCATAGAATGCAGTTTTGGGAAGGCAGTTCCAGTAGGCAGAGATGATTATCAGCTGATGCGGCGCAGCAGCCATTTTGTGATTACCAGGAATGGCTCTGAGAAAAGAAAATCTCAAGAATAGATATTAGTTCCTCTGGATCTTAATAAAGAATGATACTTACATAGTTTTATAGGGATCTAAAACTTGATTTGAGGAGTCCTAAAATATTTATCTATTTCGCTTGGTGAGGGCAGAGGTGTCCTGGGCCAGTTTTGGCCTAATCCTATTTTAAGTAAAGAAAGGATTAAGTTTACCTTAAATGTATTTTGAAGGGCCTTCCAAAGGTCAAGATTATTTCTGCCTAGATAGAACTTCAGCCCACCCTCTACTGTGACCATGGAGATAAAGCATTGTAATTAATAGTAGGTGATTATAGCAAAGGGGAGCGGTCGGGGGAGTTCCTGGAAAATTTTATCATATACTCAGGATGTATAAGAGAGCTATGCAATTCTTTTATAGTAGTAAATTGGGGAGTCAGAGGGGAGTCGCTTCCCAGCAAGGCTACCAGTTTTCTGGAGCAAATAGCAAGCAGCCTTGCTGACATGCTAATTGACCCAAGCTTTGTTCCAAGGTCAGGGGGTGCACAACAGTGGTTTTGCCAGCATATTGATCTGACCGGAAGCGGAGCTCAAAGGTCTGGGGGGCTCAGACAGATCCTGGGGCCTCGCTGGGTCAGAGTCCTCTATCTCTATCTATCTATCTATCTATCTATCTATCTATCTATCTATCTACCTATCTATCTATCTATCTATCTTGGCCAGAGAGGGACAGAGTGAGAGAGAGCAAGAGAGTGAGGGAAAGTAAGAAAGCAAGCTGCCAGGTCTGGTACTCGAACCACAGTCAGCCACATGGGAATCCAGTACCCCCAAATCATCACACCACCCGCTGGCCCCCAAGAATGGGTATTGTTTTAACAGGGCTTCTGGCCAGGAGTCTGCTTCTTTAAGCAAGAGACAAAGCTCTTTGAACTCGAGTTTTCCTATCAATGCCATGAGGGTTCACTAAGACCCCCTTTGTACAGTTGTTAGGAGGTCATGTATGAAAAGGCACCCACCAAAGCTGCTCACAGTTCGTAAATGCCACCCATAGGAAGGAATGTAGTGGTGGTCAAGTCATGATACAGACATGCTCTTCAAGACTGGAAAACAACTTTGGCAACTTGATGTAGATGGTTTTAAGGTCTTGGTTAGATACATATACTACCATCCCACTCCTAGCTGTTTTATTTCATTAAAGCCAATTTAATTTAGCAAGACAACCATGACAAGTGCAATATGTTGGCTAATTTAATTGGTTAGAATGGAAGTAATATTATTTTCATCTTTCAAGTTTTTGCTATAGGGTACACATACTTGCCAGAGAGAGAGAGAGAGAGAGAGAAAGCGAGACAGAGAGGGGGAAAGTGAGAAATGAGCCCCAAGGGCGCTGGTTATGCTGCAATCCCTTCTTCTCCATTCTCCTCTTGGGATTTTGGGCACACATGCACATGTACCCAGCGTGGTTTTCAAGCCTCTAGGTCTAGGACTTTAACTGTGGTTGACCACATGAGAGTCCAGCGCCTTAACCACTAGCTGTTTTCTTGTCCCTATTTTTATTATTTTAAAATTTGCTATAGGGCATGTGTACTACGAGAGAGAGAGAGAGAGAGAGAGAGAGAGAGAGAGAGAGAGAGAAAGAGAGAGACAGAGAAAAAGTGAGAAAGCAAGGTCTGGGACTTGAACCATGGTTGACTATGTGTAAGTCCAATGCTAAACCACCACACCCCCTGCGGGCCCTGGTAATATTATTTTCTATATGTAACTAGGATGATTGGAACTGAAACAGTTAAAATAGTGAGATGGTTATTTTATTATAACATAATAAAATATATGGTTATTTTATTATAATGTATGGTTATTTATTATTATATATATATAAATAAAATATATCTCCTATGGCTTACATGTACTCAGTAGGTATTCTATCACTTATTCCTCTTCAGAAACATGCAAAAAGATGAACAAAACCCAGCATATTACAGCGTGACAGGTCAGGGGACTTCAGAAATGACAAGGACGTTAGAAACGGGTTGACATGAAATCCAGCATGTAGAGGAAGCGTGCAGTCTCGGCAGAGCTCTGTCTGGTGATCTGCGGCAGTCTTGCTAAAGCGTCATATTTGGCACATGCGCTTGGAAAACTAGCTAACTTCTCAGTCTTTTCCAATTAAACTCCATGACGCTGTCCCTCCTGCCAACCTGCCGTTAATTTGCCTCCTGTGGCTGCACCTTCAGAGGTTTCCCATTTCCTTTAGGATAGACTCCAAAGAAATTCACAATCTGGCACCAATATACCTAAGACAGTTACTTCCCCTCCATGTCCCTTGCTGCAGTTGTGGTCTCAGTGTGAGCTCAGATTTCTAAGACGGGGGCCTTCGGGCTCCAGAGCTGAGGGGGCGGAAATATCATGGAGGCATTGTCTTATCTTCGGTGCTCTGGGGTTCTACTTTTACCTCTTCTCATGCTTCACTGTAGTCGAGGTTGCGATGAGCAGGAACCAGGAGTCAATGTTACTAAATAACCATGAGCCCCTGAGAACCCAGCCAAGACCGGAGCAGTCTGCGCGTAGCACACGTTCAGTCCAGCAAGGTCCTGCGTGCGGATAGTCCTGGGTAACGTGTGAGGCACCTGTGTACGCTGGCCAGCTGCTCTCGTAGCTGAGACACAGCTCACAAACCCTCCTGCAGTCTTCAACTCAGTCACCATCTTTCAAATAACTGATAAATTCTGTCATTCAAACTGTTCAGAACAGAACAGAAGATTAAACTGTTTCCAGGGCCAGCAGGTGGCATGGTAGGTAAGGCGCTGGACTCCCACATGATCTGAGGTAGCTCAAGTCCCTGACCTGGCAGCTTAAAAATCATGCTAGGCATGTGTACGTGCATGCCCCAAATCCAGGAGGAGAATGGAGGAGAAGGGATTGCAGTATGGCCATCCCTCCCCTGGAGTAATTAATCACTTTCCCTTTGCCTTTCACGTGCCCTATGGCAAAAACCTATTAAAATAAAATAAAAATTAGAAAAAGGAAGATGTAACACTTTTCATCTTTTTTTTGGTGGAGAACATAACTCTGAACCTGGCTTGTTAAAAAGAACAGCATAAAAAGGAAAACATATGGGTTAATTTCACTCAATAAAAAGATGTAAAGAACTCAGTTAAATGTTAACAAATCAAACAAAGCTCTAAAATAGTAGGGTGTTCTGGCCAGAAATGTTAGTCTAAGCAATGCAAGGATAGTTCAACAAAACAAAATCTGCTGACATGATTCATCATGTAACTAAAGCAGAAATGAAGAAAGTAATCTTGTGATTTCCCGAGTGGAAGCCAGATAACCCATTGAGAAGGTGTAAAACTCTTCCCTAAAGATTCACTACTGAGTGCAGGGCTGGGAAGGTAATCAGATGCCACTAACCAGAAGTGACAATGACTTTTCATTGGGCCAAGAGGTTTAAATCAATGTTTCCTCTGGCTCTGTTTCAATGATTCTGCATAAGTAAGTTACGAAATACTTCACTCTGTCTTTAGTTTCTTGTTTATTTATGTCTTGAGGAGACTGTATCTATCTCTGTATATCTATATATATCTAGGTATAGATGAGCTTTTTCTTTTGTTTTTAGTTTTTGCTATAAGGGCATATGTACTCATCAGAGAGACAGATGGGGAGAGAAGGAAAGTGAGAGATCATCCCCTGGGGGATGAACCCCCTTCTCTGTTTCCTCTCTGGACCCTGGGCACGCACACATATGAGTCTGGTATGTTTTCCAAGCCTCTGTGTCCAGGACTCGAACCACACAGTCGGCTTTGTGGGATCCAGTGCCCCAACCACCATGCCACCTACTGGCTCCCCATAGCTATTTTCATTCCAGGCTAGTGAAGTGAAAGTTTCCTGAGCTCCCAAGAGGTATGTACTGCTGTGCTGATAGCAAGGAACTTCCAGGGAGTCAGGAAAGCTCACATTCTAAATGAAACGATGTGAGCAGGGCTGCTAACCGTACAATGCACACGGCCATACGCTGACCTTTTCCACTATGTGGAGTAACTGAAGGGTTCAAACAAACGGTGTTTTAATCATAGCATAAGCTATTAATTTAAACCAAATAAAATCCTCTTGGGAATGCTTCATTCTGTGAAGGAGTTTTTATAAACTTCCATGATTTTTCACCTAATTCTCCCTTGTTTACTTTCGTTGAGACATTGTAATATTTTATAATTTAGACTTTTTCACCTTTGGAAATAAACCAGACTTGGGGAAAAAAAACTGTTTTGTCAGAATTTTGGATGAATGTAGTAAGCTGTGTGATTTATGAAATCAGGATAGCTAATTTGAGGAAGTAGGATGGCTGGAGTATGCCCAGGCCTGGGTCAGCTCTGGGCCTCCTGACTCGAACTGAGTCTCAGTGAGTTTACGGCCTTCAAACCATGTCTCCATGCTAAGCCCAATGCAACAACCAAACGGGGTTTTCTTCCTTCCTTCCTTCCTTCCTTCCTTCCTTCCTTCCTTCCTTCCTTTCTTTTTTTTTCTTTTTTTTTTTAAGATTTATTTATTTATTTATTTAGGGGTCAGCAGGTGGCATGGTGGTTAAGGGCTCTGGACTCCCACATGGCTTACTGCAGTTCGGGTCCTGGACCTGGTAGCTTGCTTTCTCATTTTCTCTCTCTCTCGTTCTGTCTCTCTCTGGTAAAATTGAAGTAAACAAATAAATGGATAAATAAAGTTAAATAAAACAATTCTCCTAGAAAAAAAGATTTATTTATTTATTTAATTCCACTTGTTATTATTATTATTATTATTATTATTTTTATTTTTTTTTTTTGGAGAGGTTTTTCGCTATAGGGTGCGTGCGCTCGCCAGACAGACAAGAGAGAGACATAGAGACAGAAAGCGAGAAATCACCCCCGGTCCGAGACGCGAACCGCGGTCGACTACGTGGGAGTCCAGCGACATAGCCATTACGCTAACTGCTGGTTCCCTTATTATTATTTTTTAATTTGACCGGAGAGAGACAGAGAGAGAGAGAGAGAGAAAGGGAGAGTGAGAAAACAAGCTGCCAGGTCTGGGATTCCAACAGCGGTCAGCCATGTGGGAGTCCAGTGCCTTTAACCATCACGCCACCTACTGGCCCTCCAACCTGGATTTTTATGGTACCAACATAGAAACACATGGCTGAAAGGGCTCCCATGAGAAGCCAGTTATTCTCATTGGACATTTAATTATATCAACATATAGTTCCTGACAGAACAACTCACTGACCATGCTTCTGGAAGAACTGACCCACTGGTACATGGCAGATTTGTCTCAAAGGATGTGTGTAATGGACATAGTCAGAATTACTCAGTGTTTGTGCTCTGGAAAATCCACTCAGGGAGACTCCAGACCCAGTGGCTAACTACCCAGCATTTATTCTTGTCCACATTTTCTCCTGAATTTCTCCCGTTTGGGTTGAAGCTGAAATCCCATCCTGGTTTGTGCCATGGAAGCTGGTTGGCTATGCTGATTGGCACACGCTTCTCTGGCTGCACTCTCTGGGGAGGGGTACAGAGTGTGGAGCTAGTGGAACCTCCTGCCAGGCAAGAACGTAGAAGAATGCGATCTGATGTTTATGGGCAATCAAATTTGAGTCGTGAGGAGATGGAGCTACCCCTGTGACAGAAAAGGAGAAATGTAGAACTTGGTGATATTGGAGGGCCATGGCCAATTAGTTCTAAAACTGTCTTAATTAATGGACTTCTAGTTGCATGTTTTAATTGTTTTCAAGCCAGGCCAATTTGTGTTTTCTCTTATATGTACTGTAAAGAGTCTGACTGATACAAGATGAGAATTGTTCTCTGTAATTTTTTTAGTGTAAGATTTATACTCCCCCCACTCTTTTTGGGGTATGCCCTGTCATTTATGTCCTTGAAGTTATAAACCTTTTAAACTAACTATTTCTTACTTTGAATTGCTTCTTTTAAAATATTCTTTTTAAGCCCAGGTAGCAATAACAGTTAATATAGACTGTGTATTTACTATTCGTTGGGTCCTCTTCTAAGCATTTAAAAAAAAGAATTATTTATTTGATTTAATTTATTATTGATATTTTAAAATTTGCTATAGGACACATGCACTCACCAGAGGTGGGGGGGGGGGGTGAGAGAGAGAGAGAGAGAGAGAGAAGTGAGAAAGCAAGTCGTCAGGTCCAGGACTAGAACCAAGGTCAGCCATGTGGAAGTCTAGTGCCTCGACCACCATGCCACCTGCTAGCCCCTTTTCTAAGCATTTTTTTTCTTTTTAGAGAGATTTTTGCTATAGGGCATGTGCGCTCACCAGAGAGACAGTGTGAGACAGAGAGACAGAAAGCAAGAAATCACCTGGGGGGGGGGGTGGCCATGCCTCAATCCCTTCTCCTCCCTTCTCCTCTCAGGATCTTGGGCATGCATGTACATATGCTCGGTGTGAATTTTAAGCTGCTGGATCCAGGACTTGAACCGCAGTCAGTTATGTGGGAGTCCAGCGATATAGCATCATGGCATTTGTTGTCCCCTCTTCTAAGCATTTTATATGCATACCTTATAATCTCTATAGAGACTAGGATTCTGATTTCACTCTTTTAAAGAAGACGATGAGAAAGTCAGATGTCTACAGCCACACTGTTTGAGACAGAACCAGACTCAAATACAGTGTGCTTTACCTCAGGGACTGTCCCTCACCATCTCCCTGAGTGGATAACTCCTAGCTAAGCAGAGGTGAGCTTTATGGTAATATTTGGAAGTACATTTCATTTTTCCCTTGTAATTGAAACCATGATGAATTACTGTAAGTATTCCTAATGCACTATTGTAAAACACTGCGCTAAGGACTGATTATATATGATTTGGATTGTTTATGTCTTCATTTTTATGTATTTAATCTGTCAAAATGCATATTCAAATAGGTACCTCAGAGCTGGATACAGTGCTGCACACCTGTGGTTCCAACTGTGTGGGAGGCTGAGGCAGGGGATCGTGAGTTCAAGGCTACCTGAGCAAGAGCCTGTTTCAAAAAATAAACTTCACAGAGTGCTTGTTCATAGTCTATTTTATCCTTATAATTATGTTATTCTAATTTGCCAGAAGACACACGCACTTGCCGGAGAGATACAGAGAGACAGAGAAAGAGGGAGAAGGTGAAAGCACCCCCCCCCCATGGGGGTGTGGTCATGTCATAATCCCTTCTCCTCCATTTGACCCTCCTTTCGGGATTTTGGGCATACAAGCCCAAGTGGTCGGTGTGCCTTTCAACCCACTGAGTCTGAGACGTGAGTCGTGCACGTGGACATGCAAGATTCAGCTCCCTTAATCACCAGGCCACTGGCTGGCCCCTCTGTTTTGTCCTTATAATTCCTGTAGGAGTTATTTTATGTGTTGTCTTAATGATATTCCTGGAGCCTCAGTCAATAGTGAGGGCTAAGTGTCCTTGTAGCTTGTGCCTTCCTATTTCATCATTGACCTTTGTATCTTTGCACACCTCTCTTCCCCTCTGGAATTCTACATTGTGTGTGTGGAGTAAACACTTTATAAATGTATTGAATTTTCTTAATTGCTTCTTTTGTAACAGACAGATCTTCTGTAGCATGACTTAGGAACCAAGAACAAGGGTACTACCTGGCTTCTTCAAAAGACTGTCATTCCTGGGAACCAGCGGTTAGCGTAATGGCTATGTCGTTGGACTCCCACATAGTCGACTGCGGTTTGAGTCCCGGACCCGGTGGCTTAGAACTCACGCCGGGCGCGTGTGCGTGCGTGTCCAAGATCCCAAGAGGAGAATGGAGGAGAAGGGATTGCGGCATGACCATCCCCCCTGGGGGGTGATTTCTCGCTTTCTGTCTCTATGTCTTTCTCTCTCTGTCTGTCTGGCGAGCGCACGCGCCCTACAGTGAAAACCTCTCAAAAAAAAAAAAAAAAAAAGAAAAAGACTGTCATTCTTCACTTATACTTTATTTGCCAGCAACAAACAAACAAATATGAATGGAGATAAGGAGAGGGGAGGACTCAGATACCCTGCAGGACCAGCAGATGGTCTAATGGTTATGTGGCTGGACTTCCATGTAGTCAACCACAGTTTGAGTCCAGGACCTGGCGGCCTAAAACTCATGCCAGATGCATGTGCATACATGCCCAACATCCTGAGAGGAGAATGGAGGAGAAGGGATTGTGGCATGGTCATCTCCCCTAGGGGATGAGTTCTTGCTTTCTGTCTCTATCTCTCTCTCTCTCGCCAGTGAGTGCATGTGCCTTATAGCAAAAATCTTTCTCTCTCTAAAATAAAAAGATACTCTGTAGATGCAGTGACAATGTGAATGCGATGGAGGCACTCCAGGGAGAGAGGTAGCCGAAGTGGGCCTTGTGAAAACCTAAGGTGGAGTGCTCCATGTGGGCCTTGGCAAGGGAGTTTCATCTTTTTGTCTGGGTAGAAGGGCATGGAGGGATATCCAAGAGATGGGCCATCTGTCTGGATCCGTGGAGCCGCTCTACTTCCCGCCCACCACGTTCTCCGTCCACGCTGCCGTGTTCCCCATGCCTCCATGTATTCCTGGCGCAGGGCCCTCGACTCTCACAGACAGCCCTTCTCAGTCTTTTGCTTTGCGTCATGCTCCCCTCCTGGCCCCTCCTCAGGTCACCATTTGTGCAGATACTCTTTCATGTAAGTGAACTTGTCCTACTCACACATATACTTAGATTTTTTTTTTAGAGGTTTTTGCTATAGGGCGCTTGCGCTCACCAGAAAGATAGAGAGAGACAGAGAGACAGAAAGTGAGAAATCCCCCCCCCGGGGGATGGCCACGCTGCAATCCCTTCTCCTCCATTCTCCTCTCGGGATCTTGGGCACGCACACACATGCACCCGGCATGAGGGTCCATGACTCGAACCACAGTCGACTACATGGGAGTTCAGTGACATAGCCATTACGCTAACTGCTGGTCCTCGCATATACTTAGATTTTGACTCATGGAAAAACTGTCCATAATTTGGGCCTGTGATAAGCACTATTTTTTTTTTTTTTTTTTGGAGAGGTGTTTTTCGCTATAGGGCGCGTGCGCTTGCCAGACAGAGAGAGATATAGAGACAGAAAGCGAGAAATCACCCCCCAGGGGGGATGGTCACGCCGCAATCCCTTCTCCTCCATTCTCCTCTCGGGATCTTGGGCACGCACGCACACGCGCCCGGCGTGAGTTGTAAGCCACCGGGTCCGAGACGCGAACCGCGGTCGACCACGTGGGAGTCCAGCAACATAGCCATTACGCTAACTGCTGGTTCCCAAGCACTATTTTTCAGATTACTCCTGATCTGAAGGGACAATCTGGGGCCAGCCAGTGGCATGGAGGTTAAGGTGGCCAGGTCACACAGCTGGCTGTATGGTTCTAGTCCAGGACCTGGTGGCTTCAAAAATACACAGGGCACATGTGTGTGCCAAAAATCCGGAGAGGAAAATGGACAATAAGGGATTGTGGCATGACCATCCTCCCTGGAGGGTTCTCCCTTACTCTCTCTCCTCTCTCTCTGGGGAGCGCATGCGCCCAGTAGCAAATTAAAAAAAATCCCACAGAGGGACAATCTGAGCAATGTGTGGTGATTAGAACTGAAGGTAAAATGAGTTGAAGCTTTTATGACAAAACTCATTCTCTTGGTATCAATATCATGACCTCTGCTTTCTTTTGTTTTGTGTTTGTCTCTCTGCTGATTTTTAAGTTTTCTGAGACTTCATTAGGGATCTCTTTTATACTTGGAGTTAAATTTTTTTTCAGAAGTATTCATGACTCTGGGTCAAAATGATTTTTCTTGCTACATCAAAATGTGATCTTTTTAGTTGCTGTTTTTGTTTAAAGCCATAGTAACGTAATTGAATTACTGTTGGGAGTAGCCATCTCAGAATTTTTAAAAACATCGAGCCAACTCTGTTTGACATAGCACCATTCAGCAATAGGACTGAATCCTCTTTGACAAATGTTTTAATTGCTGAGAAGTACGACTTGGGGAGGCAGTTTCGAGCTGTTTCGGCTGGGGGTCCTGTGCCTGTTGTCAAATGCTGGCATGACCGTGAGGAGCTCGAGTAACTAGCAGGTCACCAGCAATCAGCGATGCAGACTGGGCATCTTGTGACTCCTTGAAAATTCCCGAATCTTCCTGTGCCTGCTCATGCTGAGGGGACATGGCAGGCCTCACTGTGGCCCACAGTCCAGAGTCGTGTTGGGATGAATGGAGCAAGCCCTTGGTGAGGGGCTGAAGCACAGGAGTCGAATCCCCCTCACTTCCCCAGCACATCGTGTCCCTCACGCAACTGCTGTTTCCTTTTTAGAACAGCTCTGTGCTCAGGTGGGCCCTGTAGCCTAGTGGTTATAAGGGACAGTTCCCACATGGCCCACCGCGTGGTTCACTTCTCAGCTCTGGTGGCTGGAAAAACTATTGGCACTTATTTAGTCATGGATTCATCACATAGCTGCTGAACACACTCGGCACAAGGTACTGCAGAGCAACAGTGAAGATACGAGTCCTGCAACAGTGAAGACCAGCTCCTAACCCAGACAAGGAGACGGAGGAGTAATATTTATAATGGGGTGAGAGGGCGTTCCAGGGGCACAGGCAAGGGCTTCTCATGAGTCTTAGGGAATTTTCTGGAGACGATGACAATTATGCAGTTTCCGCCGAGACCTGGAAGATGAATGGTGGGTAGATAGGGCTCGGTCTGAGGACTGAAACACATCTGGTAGGTTTAGCTGTGCATGAGCTCAGCGACCTGGGGGCAGAGTTCCTGGGGGTGGAAGGCAGAGGGCCTTGGATATGGAGCAAGTAAGAGGGACAGGGAAGAGAGCCCTTCGAGGCTCTGGGAAGATGAGGGCCATACGAGCCCTTTGGGCAGAGCCGAGCTTTACTGTTGGCGAGGGCTCCTGTCCCTCCACTCCAGCTCTCCTGCCTGTACTTTACCTGCATTGGGTGCTTCGTGGTCCCAAGTCCTCCTTCACGAAGCTCATCCTTCCTGGTCCACCCCGTTTCTCCCAACTGTTGCAGGTGCCCCCTTCACAGTGTGGTGAGTGAGAGCAAGGACATTGCAGCTAAGCAGACTGATGTTTGAATTCTACTTTAAACCTTCTGTTTATTTTTTTGGTCAGAGGGCATGTGCTCTCTCTCTCCCTGAAATGGAGTGTGGTCACGTCACAATCCTTTCCCTCCATTTCTCCATCCTGTCAGGATTTTGGGCACACACACTTGGATGATGTGGGTTTCACACTGCTGGGACTGGGAATCGAACCATGGTTGACCATGCGGGATCTGGTTCCTTATGCACAGGGCTTAACCACCATGCTACAGGACTGGCCTTGAATTCTATTTTTATCACTTACTGGACATGTGACTTTAAACATTTTTTCTTAAAGCCATAGAACTTTAATTTCCCCGCCCGTGCAGTGTGGGTAAAGGCACATGTGGCAGAGGATTGTTTTGAGGCTTAGACGTGGTGATGCATGTGGAGCCTTTAGCCCACTACCATGTCCTCCTGGGCAGCTGGGCTGGCAGTGAGCAAGAGAATGCTCTCTGCTGGGTTGGGCAGTATGGGCTATGGAGAAGGAAGAAGGGGTGGGTACTTGGAGGGACATGAATGACACTGAGAAACTGATGGGGACTTGATACTACGAGGTCTTGTAGCTACAGTAAGGACATCGATTTTTATCCTGGGAGAGTAGTTACCTAGGGCAGGAGGGTCCTTGTGGTCGTTGTGGCTAGTTGTGCTCTTCTGAAGGATAGACTGGCTGCAGCGTAGGGGTCAGATGAAAGGTGTGTGAGGGAGGATTCACAGTAGCCCAGGCAAGAGCGGATAGCGGCTGGTATTAGGGAGGTAGTAGTGAAAGAGTATGACTTAGGAGATAGAGATCCACTAGGTTTAAGGGTCCCCTAGCTGTCCGCTTATGTGTGGGTGCTGGAGGCTGTGAGGGAAAGGGGATATTCAGGATGGTTTCTAGGGTTCGGACGTCTGCAGCTGAATGAATAAGGTGCCACTCACTGGCTTGGTGACACAGATTGAGGCACATCTTTGGGGGATCACGAGCTCAGGTTCAGCTGCCTGACCACAGGCAGATTGTCACTTCTCTGTGACTCAGTTTCCTCATCCTAAAACCGGTGAAACAGCAATAGCTGGTCGATCAGGGGGATATGAGGGCGAGGTGAGTGAATTCTGTGTGACTCAGGACTTGGCACGCAGCAGATGTTCGGGCCACTTTAGCTGCTATTTTTATCACAGAGCTAAGGGAATGAGATGTCTGAGGCCCAGAGGCTGGAGGAACGGGTGGGTCAAGAAGCAGATCTGAGAGGATAAAGCAAAAGTTTCTCAGGACTCCACGACACAAAGGAGCAGCCACAGCTTTTCCCGGGCCCTCAGCTCTGCCACCTGCCAACCGAAGCAGGGTGTCCCCTGGTGACCGTGGGCAGCCACCTGCTTTCCTTCTCATCCTGCTGGTCGGCTTCTTACCTGCACACCCTGGAGGGGGAGGTCTGAGGAGTAATGTTTACACACTTGCCAGCAGGGAGGCCTCTCCTCCAGGGCAAAAACTCTTACACAAAGGAGCCCCACCAGCTCCAGGCCAGTTGGTCAAGTTCACACGTGTGAAAGGGCCGCAGAGAGCCACGGGGCAGGCTGGGGCAGCAGTGCACGGGACGGGGCCAGCCGAGCAGCCACAGGCCCGAACGGTGAATGCGGAAGACAGGAGTGCATCCACAGGATTCCAGCGACTAGTCTCCGGGGGCGTGGAGAGGCCGGGACGGTGATTAAACACCAGTACAGGCAATTCTGGGGGAGGCGCAGCAGGACAACAAGAGAGTGTTCGTGGAAATGAAAATGGTCCACAGCGGCCCCAGTTAAACTGAAACTCGCTCGAGGTAGTGAGGGGAAAATGGACTCTAAAAGGTGAGACAGAGAAAGAGTACAACTGAGGGAGCCTCACAAAGGAGAGCAAGAGAGGAAAGTGGTGGAAGTGATACGAGAGAAGATAGGAAGAAGGAGAGAGAGTGAAGACAGAGTAATTCGTGCGTTTATCCAACAAGCACCTGTTGAGACCCTCCTCTTGGTCTGAGCGGTGGGCATTCAGCTGCAAGTAAAATAAAAATCCCTGCCTGCTTGGAGCTCGTACGCATGCGGAGTGGCAGAAGGAAATTAAACAAATAAACAAGTTAAAATACATGAGATGAGAGAAAGTGACTAGTGCTCTGGAGACACAGAGCCAGGAAGAGGCAGGGAAGTGGTGGGGGTGAGGACGGAGGGAGGAGGCGATCTGGAATAAAGCGGCCAGGAAAAGCCTACTGTGAGGCAGCTTTGAGCAGAGCGCTGAAGGGACAAGGGGCCAGGAGCAGCCCAGGAGACCCCAGGAAGACCCTGAGCCTGGAGGGGCTTTGGGCGGAGCCAGGAAATGTTCTTGGTGGAGGAGGCCATGGGGGCGGGCAGACAGCGAGGGACTTCAGGCTGTGGTGGCATTTAGAGGAAACAGCATTGAGGGATTCTGAACAAGGGAGTGACATTTTTCACTTATGCTTGGGAGGGGGTCTTCTGGCTGTGCAGTCTGTCAGATGGGGATGCTGGGGCAAGGGTAGAGCAGGGGAGGAGGAGGAGGCCGGGAGGGATGGCGATGGTGCAGGGCAGGGAGGTGATGTGCAGTGGCTGCATTCTGGGATTGCTTTGAGGGCAAGTCCGACTGGGTTTGGTGTCAGATGGGTTCAGAACAGAAGAGAAGGCAGGGCAGTGACGACAGGCGTGACGTGGGGCTGAATAAGCAGAACAAAACCCAAGGGCTTGCCATTTACCAAGAAGATCCTGGGGGACCTGGTTATTTATTTATTTATTTATTTTTTTGGGGGGGAGTAGATGTGGGAAGGAGGAGATCAGGAGTTTGCTTTTCGATGCTCAGTTTAAGATTTACCATTCGAGGCCCTGTCGAGGTGGCACGTGCTGGGTGCCGCTGTTCAGAAGGCCGAGGTTACATGGGAGGCCCGGGTTCTTTCCCTGCCAACCCTAAGAATTCTGGGTGTGGTGGCACCAGCCCAGAGTCCCAGTTACTCAGGAGGCTGAGGCAGTAGGATCAAGACACAGAGACCTGGTCTAACACACCACACACACCCACCCTGCCCAAATGAACACACAAACAAGTGGCGGCCGAAGATACCCCAGCACAGCTGTCTGGGAGATGATCGGACACCCGAGCACGGGCTGTGCCAGAAGCTGGCTGGAAGACGGACAGTCCTTCGTAAATCGCCGGTGGGCAGGTGGGCGGAGTCCCGGGGGTCACAGGGACAGAGAGAGGAGCAGAGAGGGAGGACTGGGGCTGGGCTGTGGGAGGGTGGAGTGGAGGAGGCTGGGGGTAGGGGTCAAGGCAGAGGGGCAGGAAGAAACCAGAAGACAAGCCGTAGGGCGGCCCGGGAAGGGGTGGGCATGAATATCGAGTATTGCCAAGTCCAGAAGGATGAGGACAGAGCGTGACCATTCGTGACCTGGTCAAAGTGGTTCTGGTAAAGCGATGTGGTAAAAAGAACCTAAGGAGGAGAGAAATCACAGCTGTGGGGAAAACGTGAGCCGGCAAACAGGATGTAGCTGTGGAGAGTGCGTGGGGTCCCAAGAGGACTCTCTTAGATACGGATAAATCTGACTGTATTTGGACTTCGTTGGAAGAATCTGTTACAGAGCAAGGGTTGGAAAGCGTGAGAATTCCTGGGGTGACGGAATGGACAGGGTGCAGGATCTGGCCCCGGGGGAGTCCAGGGAGTCTCAGTGAGGCCTGGGAATAGGAGCAGCCACGGATACACCCGGATACACCCGTGGTTGTCTGTTGTTGTCGTGGATGGAGGTCACAGGGTGGCAGCACCTGGGAGTCCTCTAACTGCCTGTCTTCTGAGAAAACTAAGAGGCAAGGTCATTGTCACCGAGTGAGAGCTGGGAGAGGGGCTGAGCGTCCTCAGGGAGAGGGGAACGTGCAGGGACTACAGAAGACTCATCTCAGCGCTGAGACCCACCTGAAGATATTCATGGCCATTACTATTTTTCTGTCTACTGGCTTATGATAAAGAATATATATATTTTTATGATCAGTTATTTAATTAGGTTCTTGGCAGAAAAATCTAGAACACCAATTTGTGAGGATAAACTCCATTTGTAAGGGCAAACATGGATCGCAGGTAGCCCTGGAGCTGAGGAACAGCTTTGATTTTTGGTAAAACTTGTGAATCTACAGCATTCTGATCAATCTTGCGCTGCTCTGAAATCTCGTATTTCTCCTTCTCTGTGTCGAAGATCTCACCTTCCTGGTGTCTGGGCTTCCGCAGTTTCTTTTTCTTGAAGTAAGCATCGGTAAGGTGCTTTGGGATTTTTACTTTGCTAATATCAATTTTCGTGGAGGTGGCAATGACAAATTTTTGGTGTGTTCTACGCAGTGGAACTCAATTGAGAACCAGCAGTCCAGTCACAAGGAGCAAGTCGCTGCTCAGCTGCTTCAGGAAAACCACTTTCTTGCCTCTGTGGCGCCCAGTGAGGATGACCAGAATGGTCCTGGGAGTGATGCTGGCTCGCAGCTCTCTCACATGCTGACTGAAGGGTTTTTGCTGTGGCTCAACAGCTTTTGAGGCACATCTTCAGTAAGATAATACCTAGGCATTTTGCGCAGTTTAACCACCCGGGTACCACCATTCTTGTCTCCACCAACCGGTTTTGTGACAGTGGCAAGAACCTTCTCCTTCTTTTTCTTTTCGATCCTGGATTTAGTGGCTGAGTACTTCCTCTTGTACATGGCCTTCCTGGAATGCATGGCAGACTGGGAGTATCTGCTGATGCCCCAGACTAGGACAGTGTTTCGGCTGCAATGGGGCTTCCCCTTCTTGGGCTTTTTAGCCTTGGGATCACCCTTCTTTTTTTTTTTGGAGAGGTTTTTGCTATAGGGCGCATGCGCTTGCCAGACAGACAGAGAGAGACGTAGAGACAGAAAGCGAGAAATCACCCCCCAGGGGGGCTGGTCACGCCACAATCCCTTCTCCTCCATTCTCCTCTCGGGATCTTGGGCGCGCACGCACATGTGCCCGGCGTGAGTTTTAAGCCACCGGGTCCAGGACGCGAACCGTGGTCGACTACGTGGGAGTCCAGTGACATAGCCATTACGCTAACTGCTGGTTCCCGGGGTCACCCTTTTTAACCTTGCCACTGGCATCAGCCTTCTTGGCTTCAGGTTTCTTCTCCTTAGTATCCTGCTTTGCAGCTTTTTCGCCTGCCATCTTGTATAGTGGGAAAGAGCGATAAAGAATATTTTCAAGGACACGGATAAACATCCAAATGAAGAAAGAGACACACAGGGCCAGGTCTAGAAGGGTCCCTGTGCAGGGTGGCCTGTCCTTGTTTACCTCTGGGGAAGCCTCCAGAGTTCACCTGTCAGCAGCTCTCCAACCTGTCCTGAGGTTATATAACGGCTCCACTGCGCTGTATGATTTATTATGTAATTTTCAGCTCCACTCCCCTGCCCCAAGGCTGGGTCGGGGGTGGGGTGTGTCTAAAAGTCCCCGGCTCTACAATCTTGCCATCTTCTCCCCATGACCAGCCTCGTTGTTCAGACGCTAGCTGCAAGTGCGTGGAGAGCCGGGCTAAGGGTGAGGCAGCAGCTCAGGAAGGGCCCAGGTGCCCGAGCGCCTGTGCAACCCAGGGTTCAAATAAAGGGGGTGGGTTGCTGAGCTGGGGATGGGGACGGGCGAGGGAGAGAGGTGTGTGTAGAGGGGACACCGTGGAGGAGGTGGAGGCTGGGTGGGGCGCGCGGGCGTGCACGATGGGGTCAGGGAAGGCGCGCAAGTACAGCGAGGGAGTGTGAGCACAATCCAGATCACCAGCTGCTTGGGAAACACCGTGAATGCGTGACGTCGGGGTGGGGTGCCGTCCTGGTCCCGTGTGAGCACAGAAGCCTGAGCCCGCAGGGAGAGGCGAGTGCAGAGGCAGAGCCCACACTCCCTTGTCCCTCCTAGTCGCGCCGCAGGCTGTCGGGGTGGCCTGGCAGGAGCTCCACCTTCGTGCGTCTGCAGAGCCTGTGCTGCCAGCTCGCCCTTCCCCGTTATCAGGGACTTGTTTGCACACTTTCCTTTCCTCCTCCTGCTCCTCTTCTTTCTTCTCTTTTTCTTTTCCTTTTTCTTTTTTTATTTTTATTTTATTTTATTATTTTTTTTGCCATAAAGCACCTGGCAGGAGAGAGACAGTGAGAGGGAAGGTGAAAAATGGCCACCTGGCAAGCCCTTCTGCCTTCTTTCAGGATTCTGGGCACGCACACGCGTCTGGCGTGATTTTCAAGCCGCCAGGTCCAGGGCCCGAACCGTGGTCGGCCATGCAGTCTTTTGAGGGGCCGGGACCAGGTTTTTGGTACGGTAGTCTCCCACATGCCAACTCTAGCTCCCTCGGCCCTGGCCAGGGTGCCCTCCTCTTTCCTTCCCGCCCGGCCCACTCTGGCATCTTACATCACTCTGTTCAACGGACGTGGTGCACTCGTGGATCCAGAACCCTGGGAGTGCGGTGCCCAGACCTAGGAGCACACCCTGCCTGGCCTTCGAAGAATGGTGTCTAAACATCCGCCAGAAGTCCGGGGCCATTGGCGAGGCGAGCTCTGCTGCCTGCCCCGGGCCCTGCGGGAGGGCTTCCTGTGCTCGGGCGCGCCCCGGCTCCCGGCTCTGCGCGGAGCTGCGCTCGGGGCGGCGCGGCAGAGGGCGCGCTGGGACCACGGTGCACCCGCCCCGGCCGGGGTGAGCGGGGGCTGGTCGGGTTCGCCGCTGTTTCTGCCGGACCACGCCTTCCGGACCAACACTGGCCCCGCATGCTCCCTGCAGGGGCGCCGGCTCCGGCCCTCGCGCTCCTCTGCCCCGGGAGCTCCCGCAGAATCTCGGGGAGCCTTTCCTACCTTGGCTGGAGACTGAAAATGCTGCCACGCCCGGCGCAGGGGCGCTGCACGGGTTACAGAGCCGAAGCCGCGGAGTTCTGCCTGGGCTGCGCTGCACGCGGCTGGCAGACGGCCGGCGAGGCCCGGGCACCAGGACTGGAGAGTCTTGACTAATGCCCTAGCAGGAGACACCTCTGTGACCCATCTTCCTGAAGGGGATCCCTGCCAGTTTGGATTCTTTCCTCGGGTCCCAGGACACCGGGGTGCGCTCTCCACTCAGCCGCAAGCTCAGGACAGAGCATGGCTGGTGGTCTCGAGTAAGGAAAGGAGATGAGAGTATTTGCATGATATTAAAACAAACTATTTTTTGTTGTGGTAAATGTGCATAACACGCGATGTGCTATGTTCGCGCCTGGAAGTGCGCAGGTCAGTGGCAGGAAGTATATTCATATTGTGGTGCAGTCATGGCCACCACCGTCTCCAGACTCCGTTTTCCTCTTTCCAAACCGAAACTGTGCTCCTTAAATGCCAACTCCGGGTTCCTGGTCCTGCGTCACTTAACGGCTTCTCGTTTATGAGGTTGTGGGGAAAGTAATGACGTATTTTTTGTTGTTATCCAATAGTGTGTCATGACCCAGCCCCTGGCAGCCACCGTTGTACAGCCTATCTCTATGAATTTGACTACTCAGGCTCCCTCATAAATGGAACCATGTAGTACAATAGTCCTTTTGTGTCTGGCACATTTCATTTAGCGCGATGTCCTTAAAGGCCATCCCAGATGTAGCATGTGTCAGAATTCCTCCCTTTTTAAGGCTGAATAATACTCCATTGCATGTCCTTACCACCTTTTGTGTATCTGTTCATGCATTGGAGGCAATACTTAGGTTGTCTCCAAATTTTGGCTACTGTGTACATGGGCCTGCAAATATCTGTTTACGATCTTGCTTTCATGTCTTTTGTATATATTACATACCCAGAAGTGGAATTTGCAGATCAGTTGTAATTTTGTATTTAATATTTTGAGGGACTGCTATACTGTCTTCCACAGTGAAAGTTACATGATTTTTTTCTTTTTGCTAGGTAAAAGTACTTTATTAGCCATGCCAAATAATCTTCAGGTTTTAAAATATCTACAAAGGCAGTAAACTAGTTAGAAAACCATCTAATAGCAATGAAAATGTGGCCCAAAGATAACTGAACTCATCAGTCACAAGAGAGTAAAATTATAAAAGTGTATTAACACATGCTCGAGATATATTAATAACCCGAGTGATTTCCAGGAGCGCGCTTGTGCTTGGTGCATTCAGCATGGCACTTTAGTTGCCTCAGCCGGGGGCTCCTGTGACTGCGTCCGCAGGAAGATACCACGTTTCAGAAGGAGGTAGTACAGGTTCCCCAGCACATAACCAAGCCACGAGAGCAAGGAAAACTTACTCCTGGAGTAATCTATGTGGGCCACCTACCTAGCACACTTTATGAAACTCAGATCAAAGAATATTTCTCCTAGTTTGGCACTATTACAGGATTTAGACTGTCCAGAAGTAAAAGGACTGGAAACAGCAGAGGCTATGCCTTTGTAGCGTTTGAGACTGACAATGTTGCCAAGATCGTTGCTGAAACCATGAACAACTACCTCTTTGGTTACAGACTCCTGAATGTCATTTTGTACCACTTTGCAGAAACTGGAATACTGCGTTTCAACAGCCATCATACCCAGCCGATAAAATCAGGATCGGAAACTTACACAAAAACATTGGATGGAGAAGCGTTTTAAGAGGAAAGAAAAATTATTCAGAAATAGGTTACCTAAAAAAGGGATTGATTGTAATTTTTCTTCCTTGATCATACAGAAAAGGGGGGGAAGCTTTCAGACGCTGATCTTCAGAAATCTACAAAGAGCCAGGTTTTACCTAAGAAGAAAAAAAAAGGGTTTCAGGCACTCCTAACACTTCTGGAAGACTGGATAGCCAGGGCCCCACACCCGTTCGTACACCAACATTTTTGGAGGAACAAAAATCTGAAGTGGCTGAAATAAAAGATGATGATAAAGAATGAAATCGTTTTCAAACAGCCAGTATCCAGTGTAAAAGAAGAAACACAAGAGACTCAAACACCTAAACGTTCAGGGAAAAAAAGACGAAGAAAAAGCGATCTTTCTGAATGTATTATGTAAATTTCTCGTGAAAAATGTGATTTTGTTATCATAGCTGATCTCGAATATGTACAATGCGATGCAACCGTTTACAAGATTTTCGAAGGAAAAATGCACTGTTTGTTCAAGTCAGTAAGAAAAGCAGCCCAGGATTTTGGTTGGCCTGTCCTTGCTGAAACACGGGGCGTATAGCAGCCGGCAGTGGCTGGGCTCACACAGCCTGTCCTCATCTCTTCCAGTTTTCTTTTCAGATTTTATAGCTCTTCTTATTTATTCTGTGAAAAGAACGGTCAGTATTAATTGCAGATTTAAGTACTCAGCTGTAGCATTTTTTGACACTAAAAAATAAAGATTGCCAGTCTTGCTTAACTATCTTAAAAAAAAGATATATTAATAATACAGAATTGAAAACGATGAACCAGTGGCCAAGAATTGTGTCTAAGGATCGGAGAAAAGTGGCTTTTGGTTCAGAAATCTCATAAAAGTTTCTATAGGCAAGAAACATTTCCACCTCCACACCAGAGAGTAGCAAATTTGTAAGAGTGACATTTCCCGTATAAAACGCAAACACTGTTGCATTGTTGATAAAGTAATGATGCATTTTTGCATAGAAAAACATAAAAAAGTTACATCATTACTTGTAATAAATGAGGGGTGGGAAGGTGGTGCAGTGGTAAAACCCAACGCTCTGCAAGGCTGACCCGCACGAAGGGTTCCGGATTGTAGATGAGCTCTCCCGGAGACTGCCGGGCACACAGGTGCCCATGGTCCAGGGCAGAATGAGGCTGGGGTGGATCTTGGTGTCAAGACCCCGTTATTGGGGCTGTCTCTCTCGCTCTTGGAAGCAATAAACATTTTTTAAAAATAGTTTTTGCTGTGGGGTGCTTTGGCTTGTTAGAGACACAGAGAGAGAGACAGAGACAGAGACAGAGAGAAAGAGAGGAGAGAGAGAGAGAGAGAGAGCGCGTGCACTACCTGATGGCAAAGCCGCAATCCCTTCTCCTCCATTCTCCATTGGGGATTTTGGCCACATAAGCACGCTTGACCATGTTTTTCAAGCTACTTGTGGTCCAAGACTTTATCGGCACAATCAGCCATGTAGGATCCATTCACCCTAACCATAGCACCTGCTGGCCTGAGATAAACTAAAAAAAAAAAATTCCCCCAAACCAAATGAACCCTTTTGAGTACTGTGTGCCTGGTACTATTCTAAGCATTCCGCATGTATTACACGATTTTATCTCCCGAGGGACAGCACTACTACCTGCACTCTATAAATAAGGAAACTGAGGTAGACTTACAACCCACTCAAGGGAACACAACTAATAATAGTGAAGCTGAGAGTGAATCCCAGAACTCGCATCCAAGATCTCCCTCTTACTCTGTCTACAACTCTAGAGATTCTCATTGTAAAGGAGACCTGGGTGTGAACCATTAAGCCAAAGTTTACCCTCAAGTGTCACACCAAAGCCTGTGATCCCTTCACTCACATTTCTAGTCAAGAACACAAATTCTAAGCGGCTTGAGGTCCAAGGACTTGCATATGGCCAGGCTCCTTCCGTAGAACGTATTAATGTACCCTTCACCGAGAACGTCGTGTTGGCCTTTGGGTAACGCCGTCGTCCTGCTGGAATCAGTGCAGGGCCGTATCTTTGATGATTCTGTTTCTGGCCACAGCGCAGCCTGTTCTGTGCTTCTTGTCTGTGATACTGAAACCTGGCCTGTCTGGCACCACGTAGAAGTCCAGGCTGTAGAGGGCGTGGTGGTGCCCGCCTTATGGCAAAAACCAATGGAGGCTGGAGGGTTGTGGCATCGAATCCATCTCTCTCTGTCTCTCTCAGTGTGCAAGGTTCTTGGGACCAGCAGGTGGTGTAATCGTTACGTTGCTGGACTCCCACATAGTCTACCGTGGTTTGAGTCCCAGGCCCAGCGGCTTAGAACACACACCGGGTGCATGTGCACAAGTGCCCAAGATCCTGTGTAGAATGGAAGAGAAGGGATTGTGATATGGCCATCCTTCCTGGGGAGTGATTTCTCGCTTTCTTTCTCTCTGTCTCTTTGGCAAGTGCATGTGCTCTATAGCAAAAATCTCTTTAAAAAAAGTTCAAGCTGTAGGTACCAATATTTTTGTAACTCTTACACCCAGAGTTTTTTTCTTTTAGATTTTTGCCATCAGGCACACACATGTGCTTGTTGGAGAGAGATAGAGAAGGACAAAGAGAGAGAAAGTGAGAAAGCATCCCCCAGGGAGGATGGCCATGCCACAATCCCTTCTCCTCCATCCTTCTTTTAGTATTTTGGGTGTGTACCATTGTCTGGAGTGATTTTCAAGCTGCTGTTCCTAGATGTGAACCGTGGAGTTGGCCAAGTGGGATCCAGCCTTAACTACCACACCACCGGCAGGCCCCAAACTCTGGGACTTTTAAAGCTTTCTCCAGAGAAAGAAAAAAACAAAACAAAAAAACTTTCTCCAGAATTTCTTCTGCCTTGGCCCTGTGTCCTGTCAGGGCACCGCCATCTTTTCATTTCTCCCTGTGCCAAGGGACCGGATAGTGTATCTTTGCTTTGGAAAACATGGGGTCTGGCCTGTGCACTGCTGCAGCACTTTGGCTGCTCAGGGTGGTCTGTCTGCACGCTCCCCCACACAGAGGTGGAGGCAGAGCCTGTGAATGTGACGTTCTTGCCTGGGCTTCTCCTCTTCTCCTTGATCTGCCATGATGGGAAACAGGAAGAACCACATGAGTTTTTTTCAAGTGACATATTTTCAACACATTTTCAAGGTAAAATGGACCAAATGGTTATGAAGGTTATGGTGAAGAGGAAAATTTTGGGAAGATGGTCAAGCAGGGCCCTTTTTTTTTCATTCTTGCTCCCTGTCTCTTCCAGTCGTGTTCCCACTGTCAGACCCTGGACTTCCTGTCCATCTGGAAGCTAGGAAGGAGCTGAATTACCCAGCATTCTGGGGCTTGGCATGCCTTATCCATAGCGCTGGCATACTTTTTTCCCCTAAAAGAAATAGAATTTCCATGTAGGTCTCTCTTCTCTTTAAACAGTTCACATACTGAGTTGTATGCTTCTTGTTTTGTGCTGGGGGGGGGGGGAACTTAACTTAGGGGGATGCAGACATGATGGCTCAAGAGTAACTGCTCCATGGTCCAGTGGTTAAGAGAGCTGGATCCCATATGGCTAGCTGCATGGTTCAAAACCCAGCCCTGGAAGCTTGAAAAACATGCCAGGTGTATGTTCGTACCTGAAATCCCAACGGGGTGAGGAAATGGATGAGAAGGGATTGTGATGTGAACACACCCCACTGGGGAACACTTTCACTCTCCCTTTCTCTGGAAGTTCACATGCCCTCTGGCAAATTGGAATAAAAGCAACTGCTCAGGGAGAAAGAAGGGTCATAAACTCCTAGAACTTCCGGAGGAGTTGTCCCCCTGGAGGTCAGGGGCCTCTTGTATAGATAAGGGAATGAAAACTGCTGCAAGAAGAATGTGGAAGAAGTTTCCAGGTGTCCGAGCCCCAAAGGCTGCCCTTACTGATCCTGGATGAGAAGGGACTATCTTGGAGGAGAACAGAGGCTGCCTGTGCTTGTGGGCAGTTTGTATTTTTCCTCCATGCATCTTAGATGACGCTAGCTTTGTTTTCCTCAGCTGCTGCTGCTAACTGGGACGTTTGTGTAGTTAGCATTTATCTGCCATGTGTTGAAAGAGCGATGGGGAGGACAAGATTGAGAAACCTTTAAACAAAGCTTCGAGGGGAGCTGTCTCCATACTCTGAGCTGCACCCTTAGATGCCTGGTGGTATAAAGGACTCGCCAGTTCCCATTACAACACACATTGCAACACGCCTCTCTTCTTGTAAATGCCTTCTCAAGGTCAGTCGAGTCCTGGCTGGTCTCTCTCCCCCTTGACCTTCTGCCAGTGCCCAACTGTGAATCAGCAGAGCCGTCTGCTCTCCCCTTCCTGCTCACCTGCCTCTGAGGGCCGGCCACGCAGACACGAGTGGCCAGTTATGGTTCAACAACCCGCGTGTGGTCTTTACGCTCCACTGTGCACAGGGCCCTGCCTGGCACCCTCTTCTTTCTCACTTCCCTGCTGCCACACCCCCACATCTCAGTGCCTGCTTCCTGGCCCTACACCCACGAATGTCCTTCCCTGCTGTTCTCTCATCCAGAGATAGTTTCTCCTTCTCAGATCTTGACCTCTTTGCCTCCTTTCTCTCAGATATATTGTTTCACCCCACATTTAACTCCGTGCTTTCTGGAGTCCTCGATGTTCTTTCTTTGATTCCTTCGCGGTAGATTATGAGAGTGCACAAGCTTAGAATACCAACAGCAGCACAAAAGGGAGAAAACGAAAATGCTCTGGCTGTGAAGCCTGCGTGCGGCCCGCCCCACCCTCACAGTGCGCAGCTGGTCAGAGAACCTGACCCGTGGTGTTCCCAGCTGACCTCCGCTTTGGTCTCCGCAATCGGGCTTCGACTTCCCAAACTCCAGAAGGGCTCTCCTCCTGTGATCACATCTCTCACCTCTTCTCTTTTCAGAATACGAAGGTGGGACCTTTCTTTCTATTCTGTGATGATCCTGGTGCTGGCCGGCATGGTGGAAAGAGAGCATGCTTTGTGGCGAGTTTTACCGCAGCTCTGCCAGGTGACAGCTGTGTGACTTTGGACTAGTCACCAGCTCTGAGACCTACCTTTTTCATCTACAAAAATGGGGAAGAGAGCCGCCGAGTAACCCGGTCTTGGGGGACGCTGAGGAGGAAGTGCAGATGAAGAGGGTGTCCTGAAAAGCACCCTGCTCCCCAGCTCTGCGGTCCCGTGGTCACGTTCTCTCTCCAGCTTTAGCCGTTTGCTCTTCACCAGGCCTTGTTCCCTGCACTCACCTCATACACATGTTTATTCGACAGCCTCTGCTCTCTGTTCATTTCTCAGATGCTCTTCTGAGTAACTCACTCTGGGGTGTTTTGTTTGTTTGCTTTTTTCCACACACCCTGATTCCTGGTCTCCAGATGAACACAGCTAACTGCCTAGTAGCTCCAGAATGCCCCACAGACACAGTTAAGACTACACCCGTTTCCTTCCCTGGAATCCGCTTCTCTTCCTTATTTCCGGTCTCAGTCGGTGACACCACCTTCGGCTCCATCTCCTCAGCCTTCATGCTGGGGCCGCCATGCTTAAAGCCTCAGCTCCTTAACCCCCCTCGTGGCAGTCTTTAGGATTCCTTCTCCACGACTGGGTCTTATATTCTCTCCCTTTATTTATATTGCTTGTTCCTTAGCTTAATTCTTCAAGGTCTTAGCCTTCGCCTGCGGGGTCATTTCCTCTCTCTGAACTGCCTTGCTCTTTTCTACCCAGCGAATCCCCACCTGGCGCCCCCCCCCCCCCCCCCCCCATCCCTACTCAATGTTCCTCCCTGGTGAAGTCTTCCCGGACCTCCTGGGTCAGTGGAACACTCGGTTATGGACGGTGAGTCTCTGAGCGGCAGAGCATGCCTTCGTCTCTGCGACAGCCTCTGCTCTCGTACACTGCACTGGCACTGTGATGTTCACGGAGCGGCTTGGTGTCTAGGAAGAGATGTCTCTGAATGCGTGTTTATCTCAAGCAATATTCAGTAAGATGCAAACTAGATTCAGTAAGAAATGCCTATGGATTTTTGATCTGGGACATGAACATACATGGTAATGTTGTCAGAATCTTTGTCATTGATCAAGGTTCAAGTGGGAATTTGGGGGCTGGTCCTAGTGGCTGGATCTCACGTGGCCAGCATGGTTCGAATCTTGGTCTGGTGGCTTGAAAAACATGACAGGTACATGCCCCAAATCTCGTCAAGTTGGAGAAATGGAGGAGAAGGGATTGCAGCGTGACCATGCCCCATTGGGTACTTACTGCCTCTCCCTATTTCTCTCTGGTGAGCACACACCCTCTCAATTAAAAAAATAAAAGCTTCATTTCGGTAAGCATCTTGGACCACCAGTGACAAGTGTGGCTGGACAGACTGAATCAATGACATCTGCACACTGAAGCCCGTGTTCTCTGCTGGGGGAGTGTTGGGGGAGCCACAGGCGCCCTCTGGAGCCAGGTCGTCCAGCAGTGACTGGTGAAGCAGCCGTTTGGCCTGGAGTCCCTGCTGGTTAGTGGCACTGTCTTGTGTCAGAGAGGTGGAGCTTTTGACCCCTAGAGCACATGACATGAGCACAGGACCCTCCCTAAGTCTCCCCTCGGTGAGGTCCCCAGACCCACCTGCCCCTTCCACCCCATCCCCTCTCCCATTCCAGACTGCCTGGACCTCAAGGCCCCTGCACCCACTTCCTCTTCTCTCCAACAGGATTTCACCCCTTAGGCTGCTTCCTGCCCCTGAATGAGGAATGTGAGTGGTGGTCTCCAGACAGGCAGCCCTTTGGTGACAAGCAGAGGGCTGGGAGGAGGGGGGACTGTATGCCCTCTACTCACGGTGACTTTGTCCAGGAACTGGCACTCCCAGATCCCTGGACTTGCCCTCACCCTTTTCTCCTCCCATTCTCTGCCCGGTGACCCTTCAGCCCCTCCCTGGGAGTTACCCTCGGCACCCTTGGTAACTTCTCGCTGATTTTAAACGGTAAGGAAGCAGCGGCAGGATTATTGTGATGAAATTGTATAATAAATGCTCTGTGGTCTCATTGAACTACCTTGTCCCCCCAGGGAAATAATTAGATCACAATATGAGGGCATGGTTCTGCTCAATGACAATGGGGCTCCGGTGAAGTCAGCGTGGCAGGCCGTATGTGTGTGAAGAATTCCCAGTGATTAAGTCCAAGCAGGAAGCCAGGGGGAAGGTTAGCAAAGGGTTTGCTGGACGTAAAGGTTTGGTCTTGCCAAGGCAGAGCTACCTGGTCTGCTCATTTAAAAAAGAGGGGATTTCGTTTTCCCCAAACCCACATGTGTGCGCACGAGTAGCTCACATGTGGCCTTCTGCATATCCACAGTGTCCTTGCTTCCTCACTTTGAGTTTAGTAGTTCTTAAGGAGAATTACAATCTCTCCCCTCCCTTTTATTCTCTGCAGGTGGAGTTTTCCTACCAGAATAAGGGCCTGCTCTTTTTCTTTCTAGAACTAATTTCTTGGGGACTCCTAGGCTCGCTTTCACTGCTTGTCTCTACTGGTGGCAGTTGTTTCTGTTGGGCAGAGTTCGGGGTCCTCCTCACCTGCCCTTGCTCTGCCTGTTTGAGGCACCCTCTGCTCCCGCCCATGGGCCTTAGGTCAGCGGTTCTCCTTTCCAGCTCAGTGGCCTCAGTCCCTCAGAATCTCGGCCCTGGATAATACACCTGGCTCAGGACACACTTCCCTGCCTCCAGCCTTTCTCAGTTCTATCTGCTTCCACGTGGTTACTAGTCCATTTTTGATGACATACATGCCTACGTCCCCTTTCCAGCTCCCGGTCTCCCCGACTCTCTGCCTAAGAAAGAGCATTCAGACTTAGTTTGGAATTCAGAAACCTGCCACCATTTGGTGGCAAACCACATTCCAATTCCTGCCTCAGAGAATGTTCCTGTTCTCCTGTCTCACCATAGGAAACCCTCCCACCCTCAAGTCCCTCCTCAGAGCTCACTTTCTCTGAAGAAGGTCTCCAACCCCCTCAGACTGGACCATCTTAGAGTTATCTATGAGGGTGCTCTGCGTCCTCTAGAAGTGCAAGGTCCCTGACAGCAGGCTCTGCTCATCTTGTTCATTTTTAATTTTCCCATGGTGGTGAGCACAGAAGGGTGTGTGTGTGTGTGTGTGTGTGTGTGTGTACTTGTAGGACATTCAGTCAGGATCAACAAACAGGGATAACGAAATGAAGGAGTTAATGAATGCTTTTGGCAAGGCCTTGGCAATCGGAACTATCTGAGAAATAGACTGAGGACCAGGGGTACTGAGGGAAGAGAGATGGTGTGAGTGTACAGTTTTTTTTGCTTCATAACAAATTGCTATAAATTTAGCAGCTATTTGGGGGCTGGCAGATGGCGTGATGGACTTAGGGTGCTGGCCTTTCATGTGGCACTTCCATGTGGCAGATGATGATTTGAATCCCAGATCTGGCAGCTTGCATTCTCACCTTTCCTCTTTCTCTTTGTCTCTCTCTTTCTGTGTGTGTCTCTCTCTGGCCAAATGAAAATAATAATGATAGAAAGATAAAATGGAATAAATAATTCTTTAAAAAAATACTTACTTGTTATCTAAATTGGTTTTGTTTTTAGTTTGCTATAGGGTGTGTGTGTATTCACCACCAGAGAGAGAGGAAAAGTGAGGAAGCAGTCTCCGTGGGAGATGGCCATAGTACAATCCCTTTTCCATTCTCCTTTTGGGATTTTTAGGCTTGAATGACATGTGGCCAGTGTGTTTCCCAAGTTTCCGGGTCTGGGACTTGAACTTCACAGTTGGCCATGAGGGGTCCAGGTGCCTTAACCACCATGCTACCTGCCAGCCCATCCTAAAGTTCTTTTAGGTCAGATGTTTAAAACCAGTGGAGGTATTTCTTTTTTGTGCAAGGTCTGATAAAGCTAAAGTCAAGGAGTCACCTGGGCTGTGTTTCTTCAGACTCGTGTAGTTGTTGGTGGAATCAATGCCTTACCATTGTAGGACACAGATGTCCATTCTTTTGCAGTTTGTTACTCAGGTACTGTAATCTCCCAGAGGTCACCCGCAGCCCCTTGCCATGTCACCCCTCCCGTAGGCTTCTCATACTTTCAATCTCTCCTTCACGAAGGGCCTGACCTTTTTAAAGACTCACCTGATTAG
This sequence comes from Tupaia tana, assembly GCA_026018925.1. Taxonomy (NCBI): domain Eukaryota; kingdom Metazoa; phylum Chordata; class Mammalia; order Scandentia; family Tupaiidae; genus Tupaia; species Tupaia tana. Next base: position 81,738,559 of record JAKSZU010000010.1, read on the forward strand.
GTCAGACCCACCCAGGGTGATCTCCCTTTTGATGAATTTGAAGTCAACTGATTAGGGATCTCAACTGCATCTGCAAAATCCCTTCTGCTGGGGCCAGCAGGTGCATAGTGGTTAAGGTGCTGGACTCCTACGTGGCCAACTGAGGTTTGAGCCCTGGATCTGGTGGCTTGAAAATCATGCCAGGCACTTGTGCATACATGTCCAAAATCCCAAGAGGAGAATGGAGGAGAAGGGATTGTGGCATGGCCACCTCCCATTAGGGATGATTCCTCACTTTCCCTCTCACTGTCTCTTTGTCTCTCTCTCCAGGGAGCACATACACCTTATGGCAAAAACCTAAAAACAAACAAACAAAAAACCCTTCTGCTGTTGAAGATAATTTAATCACAGAAGTGACAGCTAATCACATTCACACTCTTGGGAGACACACATGTGCACACATGTGTGCATGTGTGCACATGTGAACACGTGTGCATATGTATGCACACATATGCATGTGTGCATGCACATACATGTGTGTGTGTACATGTGCATGCGTTGATTATCTACAATCTTTAGAGTTTTGAAGGAAATCTACCTTGTCTTATCAAGTTATTCTGGAACAAACTGAAATGATCTCAACACACTTTTCGATAATCCAGCAACTATTACTCAAAGAAAATTAATACTATTTACCCCTGCTCTTCTCATTTATAATACAGAAAATATTTCTTACAGGTTTTAGTGATAATTGGTTTGAGGAAAAGAACCTCTTTAATTGATAAAATGACATTAAACTGAGAATAATTTTGTTTTGATTTATTTGGAATTTAAGCATCTACCAATAAAGACGTATAAGAAACCACACTTGTTCTGCATTATGGGGTGCATGCAGTCTAGTTTTACTCTTGTTACTTAAAGATCATGGTGTTTAGAGTCAGCCTTACTAGGTACCGCATTCTAAAGTAGAAAAAGAGGTATGTTCCCATGTCAGCAAACGTGCACCCAGGCTGGTGGCCTTGCCTGCCTGTGTCCTCCCAGATGGCTCCCAGGCCCTCTCTGCAGGCTCTGTGGCCACAGCGTGGCCCAGCTGCCGCGACTTCCCCACTGACGCTCTGGAGCCAACTTCTGAAGGGACCGAATGGCACTGCTCGGCGGAGCTGTGTCATAGCCTATCTCAGGGCTCTCAGGAGACAGCCCACCTCTCAAATCTGCCCTTTTGCCTTCTTCACGTCTGTTTCTCCTGTCAAAAGAATTTCTCTAATGCCTGAAAACCCCTGATTGCACCTCCAGTGCACATAGCCTCCGTTACCTGAGAGGTTTTAATGTCTATGTGGCACGTGATAATAGATTTGAGTTTAATAGAGTTGGTCTTCTGGATTGACCTTATCTGTACTAATCAGTGCTCTTGCAAATCAGCCGCCCCCAAGGACTCCAGCAAACTCATCCGCTCCCGCTCCTCTGCATCCTCCGTCTTTGCACTGCAATCTCTGTTGATTTAACCTCTCCCTGGAGTGACCGCAGGTGACCCAGGCTTACTTTCTTGTTAGGAAGAGTAGGGATGTGGGCCCGAGAAAGGAAACACATGCACACAGTAATGCCTCTACCCTGTAAAATAGACTTCACTTCCCAAAGTCATGGTTTCCAATTTGTGAAATGAAAAGTTTTGTAAAGTTATTGACTCTAAAATGAGGGCCTTTAGAAGTTACCAAACGTCACCTCTCTGTCTGGACATGGTTGGGCCACCACAGGCTCCCTCTGGATGGGTGGAAAAGGAGAGGGGAAAATTCACCAGGCCTTGTAGTCTGTGGGGCTCAATGGATCTGGAGGCAACCTTGTTTCAACATTTATGTCAGAGAATGACGTAAAAACTCGTTTTGTCAGGAAGGTCCTGTGAGATTTTGTTGAGACTCTGCGCCCCTTCCTACTCCCAGTGCCACTCACAGGACCTTGTAAAGGCCCAGAAAGGGCCAAGCAAGCTATATCAATGGGAAAGCACGGGTATATTTGCTTCCCAGCGCCTGCACATATGTTATTTTTGGTGGTCGTGCCCATGTGTGCAAACGTGTGGTTTATATGTGTCATGTCAGAGTGTGACTGTACACAAGTCCCCGTGTGAGTGTCTGTGTTCCTGTGTGTCTGTGGAGCCTGTGTGTTTGAGCATGAGTGAAGGAGGGAGCCTAACTCTTGTTTATCTTAAACTGTGTTTGTGGGTGTATCTGAAGAGATGGAGGGACAACATTCCTTTACTTGCATGTACTAATTTTGTCCTTAATATGCTTAACTTATGAAACTGCCAGCTGCCTTCCTTCCCACCCCCCCCAGCCAAGCAGAAGGCAATTTACTCCAGCTGTCTCGCTGGAATGCATCCTGCTCTTCTCGAGCGTACTTTATTATTTTTAAAGCTTTTGGAAGGCCTTGTGAGAGAGGTGCTGGGAGTTCATCGCAGATTATTTTTAATAACAGAATTCTTGAGGGAACTGGAGAGCTGTGTTTTATTGGCAAACTGTCTTTTCCATCTTTAAAGTAAACAAGACTCCATTTTCTACATGATTTAGTGTGTCATCCTCCCCTCTTCTTTTTAATCATCCTCAAAATGGATGCATGAGGTTCAACCAACAGGCATGAAGCCCTCTCTGTGCATAGCCGTATACCAGGCCCATGAGGGAGAGGGCCCACTCTGCAGAGCACTGCGAGGCTCTGGGTTTGGATTCAATGAGACGCAGCCCTCTCTGGGTCCCAGGGTCTAGCTTCTTGCTCCAAAGTGGTGTTCACCATCTCAACAACTCCTCAACTCAAAACTCAACTCTCAACTCAACAACTCAACCCAACTCAAATGAACACAGGGAGCACCTGCTTGGTTGCCGACATCAGGCTAAGCCTCTCTCTGGGTGTGTTTGTGTGTGTGAGTGCATGTGCATGCATGTGTGATAAATGCCAGCAAAGACCCCTAGAGAACGTTGATGTAATTGGCCCAATCCCTGCTCTTTGGGCTGTGATAAAGACCTCACTGTGTCTGGGAGCCCCTGTGGCATGAGGCCACAGCCCTGCATCTGCACCTGTGTTTCTAGGTGCCATGGCTATGGGCAGGGATGTCCATTCCCCACAGGGTTTTGTAGGTCAACATATGTCAAGTGCTCTGTGGTTCCTGCGTCCTTGTATGGGAGTTTAGGGTGCCTGTAGCCCAGGCCTTAGCCCATCTCACCGGCTCCCTCTCCTGCCCATCTTCCTCACACTCAGCCCAGCCTGGCGTCCTTTGCATCCTAGCAAGACCATCTCTTGGCTCTTAGAGGTCTCCAAGACACTCAGCGTACACTGTTTATGGGCCTAGGAGGAAGTTTTTATGAAAAAGTAGGAGGACTTTTGAGTAACACCTTGTTCTGGCTAACTACACAGATGAAGCTCGCAGCCAGGTGGGAGTTATGTTCTGAACGATTCCTCTCAGCTGAGCTACTCTGAAGAGGAAGCGCTCATTGTCAATCCTTCCAGGAAGCTGATTCTGGAAGATTTCCAGGACTTGAGGGACTTGGACTTCAATGCTGCTTGTTTCTCCGAAGACTTGGTTTCCGTTCTTCTCCTCCTCTCATCTCACTCTCCTCTTTCTTCTCTCTTCTCATAAAAATATTTGAGCATGTTTCTTGAGCCATGGCAAATCTGTGGGATCAAATCACACAGTCAAGAGCTTGCAAATCACTCACGCTTTTAGCACTCCCCACTCTGTGCCCGAGTGCTGGGAACTTTGCAGGGTAAGAGCGGCGCGGAGAGGAGATGCCCTCACCGGGCTCAACTCCTTGGAGAAGATAGAATTTAAGCTGTCCCTGAAAGCTGGTGGGATTGTGACAGAAACCTCAGGACAGAGAAGGGGTCCCTGAGGGAGAACAGAAACAGAGTCAACAGTGCTCAAGCGTGGAGCCTGGCTCAGGCTCCCTGGGCTCATGGGACCTACAGGAAATAGACAGACGGGTAAACTGGATCCAGGAGGACCCTGAGGGTAAGAAGCAGGTTTAAACATTGCCATTAAAATATCTCAAGCAGCAGGAATGTGGGCTGAACGTCATGTTAACAGGGAAAATAAAACACCATTTTACACAGTAAAATAAGGGTGGGGGCAGAGACTGGAGTGGGGCACAGGGAGACCCAGGAGCACATGCCTCTGCAACACTGTGCGTTGTGTCTGGCTGGCTCACAAAGCCCTGGCCTGGGGTTGTGCCCAGGTGTAGACTCAGGCGATTTAACGTTAGCTATTTTTATTTTTCCCCCTGTGTTTCTACTTTATGCCTCTCTCCCTTCCCCCATCGATCTCTGTAGCCAGGATGATTCTGACAGGTGAAAAGTAAGAAAGAGATCTTTTCGTTCTTTAAATGTGGGTGTGAACTTAGGGCTTGGAGCAGTCTACACCTAGGTCTTTGTGTTCTCTAATGCAGCCATGTATCCTGGGCACACGGAGGGGCAGTTTGCAGGAGTGGGAGGTAAGACTGGAGGTGTGCATTGACAGGAGAGCCCACCCTGAGCTCCTCACCTAGCCGGAGCGTCTCCTTTCAAAGAAGCTGCAGCTTCCATTTGCTGAGGCAGTGCAGGTTGCTGGGGGCCCTCCGAGTTTTTTTTTTTATGCTGCCACCTTAGGCACGATATGATATTTAACCTGCTTATATGCGTACGTGGAACGTCCTGTGGAAAACTAGTTACAGTTAGAAATGCCCCAAGAAAGCAGCAGCCTCGGAAGCCCGCACAGACTCCCTGCATCCGGACTGCTGCAGGAGGTGGCAAGGGGGAGGCTGGTCCAATTCGGTCACACGCAGGCGCGGCCCAGACCGGTCCTGAGAGCTGGCAGCCCTTGGCCTGTTTGCGAGCACCTTCAGAAATGAAATGGTTGGCAGTTTTTCTGCCAAGGACTCTTTCTCCAGGGAAGGATGGCAGGCAGGGGCAAACGAGCTCCCTGGAGAGGAGATCGCACTGACTGCGGTTCTGGTTCCAGTTCTGGTTCCAGCAGCACAGGGCTTCCGGGCACCTCGACCGCTTTCCTGTCCTTTGTTGCTTTCCCTTTTGACCTGTCTCCTGCCCCGTGGCCAAATGCCCTTGGAGAACTAAAGCTGGAAAGCAAAGTTGGTCACTCCCAGGTCCTGGGCCAGGGAAACCGGGAGACTGTGACCCAGCCTCCCCAGCCTGGCTGTCCTCAGCAATCCTGCCTCCTGCTCCCTGATGCTCCCGACTGTACCTGCTCAGTGAACATGTCCAGGGGCACTGACAGTAGGGTCTCGGCAGCGAAAAGCCACCTTGGGGGAGACATTGGGCCACAGAGAAGTCTTAGCATTCCCATGGTGCCACTGTGAATGTCTCAGATGGAGGAAGGAGGCCTGGGGTGCATTCTCTCGTGTAGAGAGGACAGGCCTCATGGAAGCAAGCCAGACTGCTTGTGCAACTAGGACCATCATGTGCTGAGGAGTTCACACGATGTCGAGGGCCCAGACTTGGTGCAAAGTCTGGTCTCACCTCCTGTGAGGCCTACCCAGGTGCTAGTGAGCCGAGAGCTCAGCTCTACCCTGCACTCTCCTGGAAGGAAGACCCTAGCCTGGCCAACCCCCTGATCCTTGATGGCTCCACATCAGCCTGTCAGTCCTGCAGACAGCGGCTGTTCTGAATTTCAGCAGTTTCTTCCTTGGTCACCGGTTAGCACGTGGCATCTGCATCGGGCCTTGCTCCAGTGTGCTGTGCTTTAAAAGGCTGCTGGCTGCCCTTCCTCTCCAGTGTCTGTAATTTCCCGGCCCATCACCGTATCCACCCAGCCTGGTTCTGATCAGTTTCTGGTCCCAAGTAGCTCAGCTGTGGCTCTAAATGAGTGTGTAGTTTCTTTACTGAGAATCTACTCTGCCCCCCTCTGGCCTCTGTTTTACCCAGTGTTCACAGAGAGTGAGTCTAGTAGGTGTGACCTGAGGCTATTTTAGCTCCACTAATCTCTCTTCCAACTTGTCCTTAAAATACACATGAAAGGGCAGAAAATGACCAAAAAGCAAAGTAAAAAATGCACAGGAACACTGTCAACAACCGTTAGCCTTGGGAGGGATTTCTATTATCTTGAGCAACAATGAGACAGAGGCAGGAGCACAATGGAGGACATTCTCATTGTTAGTGGCTCAGTCGGCCAGAGGTAGATGAGAAGAGGCCTTGGTGGCCCCAGTCCAGGTCTGAAGAAGCCACTGAACCCAGCAAGGCTGGTGGGTGCCCATGTCCTCCCTTGTGCAGGGCCTGTTGCTCATCTGTCTTGAGTCTGGACCAGTCGTCTTCTCTCTGCCCCTTCACAATGGCAGATTAGGGGGCAGATGTGTCGCCCTGACCTAAAAAGTGTGGTCCCCAAAGGTACAAAGCTGTTGGCAGGACTGAGGGAGGACATACACTACTTTGTCTTCTGTGCATTGTGGTTCGTCCAAGAAAGCTAAGCCCCTTCCTGTATTCATGAGGGCACAAACTGTCCCTGAATGTGTCAAAGACTCTGGCTGTCCCAGCCTGGTGGCCCACACTCAGTGAGAGACCTCAAAGCACTGACATTGGGACCTGGGAGTGACCAACTTTGCTTTCCAGCTCTAGCTCTGCAAGGGCATTTGGCCACGGGGCAGGAGACAGGTCAAAAGGTGACATTATGCTACACATCTTCTGTCAACAAGATCTTTTTTAATTAAAAAATTAAAAAAAATTGGGACCAGCAGTTAGCATAATGGCTATGTCGCTGAACTCCCATGTAGCCGACTGCGGTTTGAGTCCCAGACCCAGGCGCATGTGCGTGCGTGCGTGCGTGCGTGCGTGCCCAAGATCCCAAGAGGAGAATGGAGGAGAAGGGATTGTGGTGTGGCCATCCCCCCCGGGGGGTGATTTCTTGCTTTCTGTCTCTCTGTCTCTCTCTGTCTTTCTGGCAAGAGCGCACGCCCCATAGCAAAAACCTCTCAAACATAAAAAAAATTGCCAGAAGGTACATGTACTCACTAGAAAGAGAAAGAGGGAGAGTGAGAATGCACCCCAAAGGGGGTGCAGCCATGCTGCAATCTCTTCTCATCCATTTCTTCATCCTGTTGGGATTTTGGGCATGCATACACAAGTGCTCCACATGTTTTCCAAGCTGCCAGGCCTAGGATTTGAACTGTGTGTGGTCAGCTAGGTGGGATCTGGTTCCCTTTACCACCAAGCCATGGGGGATGGCTCTGTCAAAAGATCTTTATGGAGGATGCATGTGCAGAAAAATCAAACCAATGACTATGTTCTGAACTGAGTTACACTGACTACAGTAGAAAATACAATTTTTGAACAAGTGCATTTTTGGAAGAAATAAATGATTTAAAGATGTGTAGTTCATGTTCTCAGGAGCTATAGGGTATATGAGATTATTAGAAGAGCTCAGGAGGATGAAAGAACAATAGGCTGAGGTACCAGCTCTGAGGAAGTAGACATCACTGACGTGAGGAAAAGGCTTCAGGGACACACACAGCAACGGCAGAGCCAGTCTCGGCCATGGCAGCAAATGGGAGAACCGACCCGGCAGAAACCTGCTAGAATGTGAGGGCACACCGGGATTGCTCCCCCGGAACCCTAGGAAACGGACGAAGGGAGGAGAACAATGCTAAGAAATATAATAGCTATGGAGATAGTAGAAAGAGAGTCAACCTTTGAATAATAAAGCTAATGGGAGGAAGAAATAACAAATAGAAGCAATAAGCAAAGATAATGTTTGAAAACTTGCCTGAGCTGGGGGAAAATTTGCTCAGTCCAGAGATTGAATAAATGATGATATTTAAAGCAAAATTTCTAGTAACAGACAGATGAGAATATATCAGCTAATTTAAACAGTGATTTAAAAATAGGCACAAGAACATTCAATCTGAGGGTACGTGGTACTTAGAAAGAATAAACCTCAGTTAGAAGATGTCAGACTCCTTCACAGCAGTAAGTTTAGAAGACAGTGTGGGCGGGACCAGAAGTTGGCGTAATGGCTATGTCGCTGGACTTCCACGTAGTTGACTGCAGTTCGAGTCCCGGACCCGGTGGCTTAAACTCATGCCGGGCGTGTGTGCGTGCGTGCCCAAGATCCTGAGAGGAGAATGGAGGAAAAGGGATTGCGGCATGGCCATCCCCCCAGGGGGTGATTTCTCGCTTTCTGTCTCTCTGTCTCTCTCTGTCTTTCTGGTGAGCGCATGCGCCCTATAGCAAAAGCCTCTAAAAACACACACACACACACAAAACAAAAACAACAAAAAAGAAGACAGTTGGGGCAACTTATAAATTTTCAGAAAAGCCATATTTATTATCCCCACTGTGCCTTTTCTGTGTTAAGACAAGAAAATCATGTTTCTATGCAAAGGTTCTGGAAATAAGCTATACTTTACGCTGTTATAGCCCAAAGAAAATGGAAACATAAGAACACAGGAAGAAGAGGCCAATTCAAAATGTCTGCACTGTTGGGGCCAGCAGATGGCATAATGGTTACGTCATGGACTCCCACACAGTGACCATGGATTGAGTCCTGGATCTTGTGGTTTAAAACTCATGCTGGGTGCCTGCGTGTGCACGCCCCAAAACCTGAGAATATGAAGGAGAAGGAATTATGGCATGGCCATCCCCCTTGGGGGGGTGATTTATCACCATCGGCCTCTCTGTTTCTCCAGTGAGCACACGCACCCTATAGCAAAAATCTCTCTTAAAAAAAGTCTGCATTGTTGTCAGTTTGAATGAAAAAGCCGGCCATCAGAATGAAAGCTAAAGAGGCAAAATCAACAACAACTGCCACTTGTTACCAGTGATGTGGCTCTTTAACTCTTCATTGGCTGATACAGACTGAGATGTGTCTCTGAGACAGGCGTGGTTTAGAAGCTGGGGATGAAGACAGACTGAATTTCTACTTCTGTGTGGGTACAGAAAATATGATTATAAATAGTGAATTGGAAGATGAAGAAATTCCTGAAGAGGGTTCAGATAGTGCTAAAGGTTAAAAGGAAATAACATGAGGTACTTGATGGGGGGATGGAGTGATGGAGGCTGCTCGGACATGGAGGTCAGGAGACCTCAAGCAGGTGACATCTGAGCTGCAGTGTGAGTGTCCAAGCTGTCCTTCATGTGATGGGCCTGAGAACGGGCGTTAGGTAGCGAGCAGTGAGCCCCAAGCCCTGAGTGGGGGAATGAGGCCAGCATGTCTGCAAAAGAGAGAGCGGACTGGGCTGCTCCGTGGTGCGGTGGTGAGGGCGGCTGGATCCCTTGTGGCCACCTGTGACGTTTGAGATCTGGATCTAGCAGCTTGAGAAACAGGCCTGGAATGTGTGTGTGTGTGCATGTCCAAGATCCCAAAAGGAGGGACAGATGGGAAGAAGGGATTATGGGTGCATGAAAGCACTTGTGGAAGGGTGCTTTCTCCCTCTCTCTCCCTCTCTTGTCTCTTTGTGTCTCCTTGGCAAGTGCATGTTCCAGAGAGAGAGAGAGAGAGAGAGAGAGAGAGAGAAAGAGAGGAAGCCAGTGGCTGAAGGTGGCAATGAGGGGAGGTGAGGGCAGAGAGGCAGGTGAGCAGACCAGAGAGCCCTTGGCCTCCTCACCAGTTTTATTCTTAGAGCCACAGGATATCATCAAAGGGTCTGAGCAGAAAAGTGACCCTCTGAGGCCGTGTGCAGAGGAAACTAGGGCTTGTGTGGGTACAGGGAGCCCAGGGCAGGGGGATGGTGACCGATGTGGGCCATGCTCTGGGAGCAAAGGAGTTTTCTGATGGCCTGAGGGAAAGAGGGGAACTGGAAGCTTTGTGGCCTTTTGTCTTGAGATAGGGGAGTGGGGACACAGCTGGTGAGGGGGAGGGAATGAGGTTCTCTCTTGGCCGTATTAATATAGACATGCCTATGGGTGATTGGCTGTGAGTCTGGAGGCTGGGGAAGACCTCTTCTGAGCTAATAATATCACTTTAGACATTATTGTGGATGACATTTTAACCTGTGAGATTTAAGGAGGACTCCAATCTGAGCCCTCAGTCTAGTGTTCACATAAAAAAGTATAGGTTCTGGCCAATGAGTCTGAGCAGGGGCAGGCAGTTTGTGAGGAGAGATGGCCATGTCATAGAATTTTTTTTCAGTTAGAAATGTATTTGTCTTCTAATAACAAAGACCCAACGTAACAATGGCTGAAATCAGATAGAAGGGGTTTCCCCCCTCCATCGGGTAAGAAGTGGATGTGGGCCAATACAGTGGCCTCAAAAGTGTTGGAGACACAGACACCTTCTTTCTGTGTTTTGCTAGCTTTACCATGTGACCTCCACCCTCAGGGTCAACTCAGAGTCTGTTATGTCTTCTGGAGTTCCAGCCATTGCATCTGTACTCTTATAACTAGAGAGTGGAGGGAATAAAAGCTCATACCAGTGGTTCATCTTGTGCCTTCCTAGAAGTTTCACTCACGTCTTCCACTATACCTACTTGGCCACCCTCCGTGGCAAGAGAGTTTGAATAATACAGTTTTTCTGCTTCTTATTGTCCTCTTTGGCAAAATAGGCAGTTCTCCACTCATTTGTGATTCATTCTTTATGCATGCGTTCATTTATTCATGAACTAATTCAAGCACCTATCTGTTAGGTGGTAGGCTCAGGGCTGTACATGCTGTTTATGCACCTGGACGTGGTGACAAGATGGCTTGGGATAAGGAGTAATATCCCTACTTGTGTCCAGTGCTGAGCGCTCCCGTGCGGGGCTCTACACGCAGGGCTCCACTTACGCCCACTTCCACCCTGTGAGCTGCTACAGCCCACCTGCTGCGTGAAGAGAGCAGGCCTGCAGGGGTGAACCCTCATGGAACTGAACCTGCATGGTGGTGTGCGCTGAGCTGCGGCCAGCGGTGTGGCCCGCGGTGCCCTCTGCACCTGTGCTGCCAGTCACGGCGAGCCCCACAGGACCAGGGACCCTGCAGACTAGCTGACGTCGGGGACAGCTCTGTGCAGGAAGCCTCAGAACAATGAACCACTGCAAGCCAGAGGCCTGGGCACACCCACGGAGATTTCCCTTGTGTGTTCTGGAATGTTTAGTATGGCTGACCTTGCCAGTGATTTATGAAGTACCTTAAAAATAGTTCTTACCTAGAGAGAAAATACTGCCTGATTCTTGTGTGTACAATGACCATTGTACTTGTCAATGACTTCAGCTACAGTTGTTTGAAATCAGTATTATATTCACCCAGCATACTTAATAAAATAGTTTTCCCAACAAGCACCCAATTTCTGAACAGAATTTCCTCTGGTGGTACAGGGAAATTGTTCACATGTTACCTTTAAGAGGTGATGGATAAAATGATCCTGATTACAAAGACATTGTCCACTGAATAAAACCTGATGACTCTATTGTGTAGACACCTACATTTTTCTGGGTCTGACCTCATTCAGCTGCACCACAGGGAACGGTGGCCCTGTCCCTGTGTGCTCTGGGATGCTCGATGCAGTCACTGTCCCCAGAGTGAGGAGCTCTCCTCCCGGACAGGCCCCGTCCAGCTCTGGCCTGGACCTCAGTCTTCCCAACTCCGCTCATCTACATTGAGAAGGTGCCTGATGAATGATGCTTCAATTCCTGCTTCTCATTAATCAGCATTTTCTTTGTATGGTCTAAGTATCTCAAAGGTCCTCAATTTTTATGTTATCAGCAGGTAGAAAGGCAGCAGCCTCTGTTAGCTCTGACCCATGTGTGGGGTTCCACCTGTCAGAAGGGCACTCTGCATGTTGGGAACATGTGCACGTATGCCCAAAGTCCCGACAGGATGGAGAGGTGGAGGAGAAGAGACTGCGGTGTGACCATCCCCACTGGGGGTGCTCTCTCCCTTGTTCACTTTATCTCTCTCTAGTGAGTGCACAGGCCCTCTAATTTATAAATAACACACATGCACACCTTAAACAGACAGGCACGCTGAAGGCTGCCCCTCTGAGACATTCCCTTGCTCTCTGCACAGAATCAGTCCAGAGACCAGGATAGAGAAATGACTCATCTCTGAATGTTACTTTTCCCTCTTTCTTTGGAAAAAAAAAAAAAAAAAAGAGAGACTATTTTTCAGAGAAGTTTTCTGTTCACAGAAAACTTGAGTGGAGAGTACGGAGTTTCCATGTACCCCTGCCCAACACACCCACAGCCTCCCCTGTTACACTGGTGCATCATAATCACTCCACGTCCTAGCATGCGTTAGGGTGTGCTCTTTGTCTTGCACATGCTGTGGGTTTAGCAAATGTATGGTGACATGTGCTCATGATTCCAGAGTCACACAGAGTCGTTTCACTGCTCTACAATCCTCCGTGCTCCACTTATCATCTCTCTTCCTCCCAACCCCGGCAACTACTGACCTGTTAACCATCTTCATAGCTCTGCTGGAGTGTCATAGGGTTGGAATAACACGGCACTCAGCCTTTTCAGATTGGCTCAGGAATATGCACTTAAGGGCCCTCCAGGTCTCCATGGCTCCGTAACTCCTTTCGTCTTAGCACTGAATATATTCCACAGTTTGGATGTAGCACAGTGTGTTTATCCATTCATCTACTGAAGACGTCTTGGTTGCGTCCAAGGGTTGGCAATTGTGAATAAAGCTGCTATAAACATCTGCAAAGAGTCACTTTCTTCATCACCAGCGATGTGGGGGTTTGGGAAGCATTAAACTAAATAAGACACAGGGGACCTCCAGCACCCTACTTGATGCATAACATGCTCCTCCTTCCTGTTCTGGATCACTGCCGCTATTGCTCCTGCTATTCTACTGTAGGTTGAGCATTGCTAATCTGAAGATATGAAATCCCAAATCCTCCAAAATCTAAAATTTTTGAGTATTGACCTAATGCTACAAATGGAAAATTTCACTTCTAACCTCATGTGATGGAGTATACTCAAGATACTGCAATACAAAAATATTGTATAAAATCTCCTTTCTGGCTGGGTGTATAAGCTGTATGCAAAACATAAATGGATTTTGTGTTTAGACTTGGGTCCCAATCCCCCAGATACCTCATTTTGTACAGGTAAATATTCCGAAATCCAAGGCTATCCAAGATCTGAAATACTCCTGGACTCCAGCATTTTGGATAAGGAGTAATCAACTGTAATGACAAACAGGCTGATGAAGACATGGCAGATAGACTTCCAGATTTCATTTTCTGGGAGGGGAAAGGAATGCGAAGTAACATGAGTTTCCACAGAAAAGAACAGGGAAATAGAATGCCCCTTTGAAATCACACAACTTATACCTTCAAGGATTTACAGAAGTATGGAAGGAAGGAGAGGAGGCTATGCATAGATTTAATTCATGGCCCTGACCTAGGGGACAAACAAAGCACTCACCACCAGGGCATCTGTGTATCGTTGTGACTGTCAGAGGTTGGAGGCATAATCTATGAGCTATAGTCAGAAAAATGACAAGTTAAAAAAAAAATCACAGCATGGAAAAGGGGAGGGAGGATCACTGAGCTTAGGGCTGGGTGGGCCTTACACCCACCTTCTCCCAGTGCAGATGCTACTGTGTGTCCTCGAGGACTGCGGCATGGTGGGGACATCTGGACTTTCTAGTTAGATACAGATCCCAGTCCTGGCTCTATTATGTGACTTTGGGAAAAGTTATTTAGTCTCTCTGATCCTCAACTTAAAAATGGCGCTGGAATGCCTATTGCATGGTGTTGTGGTGGGGGCTAAATGCGATCATGTTTTTAAAGGTCTTTAAAGGGTGTGCAGGCATGGTGGATATTGTGTATTTTTGCATCCGCTGGGATGGCAGAGCAGCCAGGCATTGCTCCCTGTGGGGAACCAGGATTCTGCTGTTACAAGTGTGTCCTTAGCCTAAGCAGAAGTCAATCTCCTGGTGGCTTAGTGGAAATAAATCCTCTCATATACAGGGAATGCAGACTTAGAACCTGTCTAGATTCTGTGGTGTGGAATATTTTGAGATGTTTGACAGTGAATAACTGTTTTTCTGGTTCTGGCTAAAGTCCCTCTAAGAATCTCTCATGTGAGAGGAGCTGGTTCTGTCACTTATCTGTCACAGGAAATGGAGTTTGTCGAATGAAGGCACAGCCACTCTTTCAAAGAGCGATATAATAGAAATTGCATCTTGTTATTCTAGAGCATTTATAGCAACATCATTTCAACAGATATTATCTCATTTATCTCTCATTATGGCCTTGTGAATTAAGCCTGCCATCCTATTTGAAAAATCTGAGTGATGTTCAGAGCAGTAATTTTACTTGCTCAGTAATTACAAGGATGTCAAACTAGTCCCAGGCCTTTCCTCTGACCTCCCCTTGAGTGCTGCATTTGTGCCCGTGTGTGCATCGCAGGGATGTGGACTATCATGCTGCACTAGGAGGGCGTCCATGTGCATGGGTAGCAGGCACCTCTTCTGCCCTTAGCACCACAGTGGGTGCAGTTTTAGACTCTCTAACTCTGTTTCTGGAGAGACACAGCAAATACAGCAGAAGCTTCATAAGACCATCTGCGAAGCTAATAATCCACATGTTCAAGTTGCCTTGGAAGCTCGAGAGTGCCAGACTTACACAGAAGCACTGACAAGTTCATTTGGGGAAATGGTTGTTATCAAATAGGATCAAGAGGACACTGGATAGGAAAAGGGATGAAAGCATGAGTTGCCTTCTGGTGGGCGATGAGTGGACAGACTAGAAGGCCACACAGCCTGTTCTAAAGCATGCTGGCAAGGGACCTTTAATAAGCAACTGGAGGAACAGACCATCAGATTTATAAACAGAATTGTGAAATGACCATGCAGTAGTATCCAAGCTGCCACCAGCTGCGGTTTTCTAGCAGAGCACATGGAAGGAAATGTGCAATTCTCTTTGCAATCTACAAAGGATTTAAAAGCAAGCAGGTCCAAAGTCAGTAAACTGATGCCATCAGGATGGTGGCACAAGGGGAAAGTAGAGGAAAGGCATGAACGTGCAAGCAAGATTTAGAAATTACGGAAAGAACAATGCATAACATGACAGAGAGATTGTTTCAGTGAGCGATAAGAAGAAAACAAAAATTTGGGCCAGCAGGTGGTGTGGTGGATTCCAACATGGCTGACTGTGGTTCGAGTCCCAGACCTGGTGGCTTGAAAAATCATGCTGGGTGTGTTTGCATGCATGCCCAAAATCTCAAGAGAATGGAGGAGAAGGGATTGTGGCATGGCCATGCCCCTGGGGGATGAGTTCATGAGTTCTCACTTTCCCTCTGTCTGGGCAAAAACCTAAAAACAAAAAAACAAACAAAAAAAAAAAAGGAAGAAAAAAGAAAACAAAAATCTAACCAGAGACAGGGCTGATGGGGAAAAAGAAAAGAAGTGGAAGGGGAAGAAAAATTTAATGATTCTGGGAAGAAAGTGCTTGGCTAAGCCGAGGGGCTAACTTGAGGGGCAGTGGAAAGAAAACAAACTTCTAAGAGAAGTTGAGAATGACTTAAAGGGTGCCCAACTCATCAGTTTTGAATTAAAATTTTATGTGTAAAATTAAGTTATGTTTAGCCATTGCTGACAGGATGTGTAACATCGCTTGTCGATAATGTTGTTTGTTGATCTGTGGATATAAAGCATAATGGCATTCAAAGTAAGTTGCCCTTCCTCCCACAGGAGGGAGGCCTGGGAGTGATTAAGCAGGACTTTTTTTGCAGCTGAGGGAGAAGGAAAGAAGTAGGGAAATAGGTGCATTTCCTATGGGCTGGAATCTAGGGATTTAGTAACCAGCCCACTAGAGGCAGCACTCTGGGGGCAGAGGTGGAAGGGGCACTGGGGAGATGGCTGACTAGACGGAAATAAAAGCAGGAGGTGGGGCTGAGGTCCCAGGGTGATGGGGTTGAAGGTGACAAATTGACTGTTACCTAGCAAGAAATTACTGGCCCAGAGACCTTAGGCAGGGGCCAGGCTGTACTGGGGTGTGAAGGTCAGATTAGGCTTTTTTTTTTGTAAATTTATGTATTTATTTATTATTACTATTTAAAAATATTTAATTTAATTTTATTCATCATCTTTTTTTTTTTTTTTTTTTTTTTTTTTTTAAATAGGACCAGTGAGAAAGAGAAAGGGACAGAGAAAGGGTGAAAGCAAGTCGCTAGGTCTGGGACTTGAACTGTGGTTAGCCATGTGGGAATCCAGTGTCTTAACCACGATGCCACATGTTGGCCTCATGTATTTATTTCAATCACACATGCATATATATATGTATATATATATAAATCCAAATGGATTTTTGGGAGGTGTGTTCTATTAATTCTTTTTGAGATTTATAACACTGTTTCTATTTTAAACTGTTTCAGATTGTAAGAAAAAATCAGAAATTTCTACACTTTGTTTGATAGGGCTATTGCAACCATAATTTCAAAACCAGTAAAATAAAGACCATTTGTACTTAAGACTATAGGTAAAAATTCTAAATAAATTATTAATTACATTCTTCTGTAGCATAGTCATAGATTGATACAACATAACCCATAGGGTTTTTTTTTAATGGAATAATTAATCCCTTGAGAGAAGAAAGATGATAAAGCTAGAAAAGTACTCCAAGTAATAATGGTTGAAAACTTCTGAAATTTGGAAAAGCCCATACACCTACAAAATTTAAGACGTTGAGTGGATCCCAAATAGGAAAAGAGTATAAACCCAAAGAAATCCATACCAAGACACATCATAGTAAGCTTTTGAAAACTAAAGACAAAGATAAAAATCTTGAAAGCACCGAGAGAGAAATACCTCTTTACCTGTAGGTAAAAACAATTTAAGTGACAGAGGGTTTATCAAAATAAAAGCTTTGGAGACCAGAAAGAAGTCACAGAACATTTTTTAAGTGCTGCAAAAAAATTAATCAACCCAGAAACTTACATTCAGTGAAAATATCCATTAGGAATGAAGGGATACTCAAAACATTCTAGATGAAAGAAAATGAAGAAAGTTTGTTTTCAACAGACCTACCTAACAGAGTGGCCAAAGAAAATTCTCCAAACAGGAAATTGTAAAAGGAGAAATCTGAGAACATCAGGAGAAAGGAAAAACACAATGAACAAAAATATGATTAAATAAAATAGAATTTTCTTAAAATTTCTAATGTATTTGACAATTGAAGCAAAAATTATAACTCTGATGTAGTTCTAAATGTATATAAAGAGGATATCCGTGGGAATCAGTGGGGACCTCAAAAAATCCTCCACTCCATAAAATAGGTTAGTGCATTGGCAAGAATGATCAAAATTTAACTTTTTCAGAGCTCTTGAAATTAACACAGTTTGCCACACAATCTGGGCAGTATTTATTCAAGAAAAAGTTCTGAATCTCGGTAAGAACAGCAAACTTTGTGGCATTTTAACTTGCCCTATTTCCATGTCTTTCCCCAAAGCTACAGTAGCCTTGGCAACTAACAGCCTAAACACAGGTAAAAGCCAGCAGCTTAGCAATCACTAGAGGGCCATAATGGGGTTGGACCTCCTCCAAAGACTCATTCCCAGAGACTTGTCATTATTTGACCTGCTAGTTGTTTCTCACTTTCAGGAGTTGTCTTTATTTGATCTGACTCAAGAGCTTGCCCAGTGCAAACAAGTTTTCCACAGGGACATTTGTCAGAAATAATCAATGGTGATGAATTAGCATCACAGTTGCCTGAGATAGTGATAATAACTGGGGCAAATGAACTGACTGAAAGCCCAAAAGGAAAAGCTGGAGAATGAGATGTCCATAGGAGGCTCAGAAAAACTGACACATTCCTGGAAATCTAAAAGGCCACCTGCACAAATGGGGTTGGTTACATGCCCAGGGCTGTGCATATGTTCAGGAAAGACCTCGGAAAACACTAAGCTCTCATTCCTGGCTGTTTGAGACTCTAAAGACCAAAAAGGAAAGGTCAAGGTAGACAATGTCAAATTCCTGGCTGAGGGTTGAACATATGTCCCAAAATGAACACTGTGATCCATGCAAAGACTGGGAGACTTATTGGTTCCAGGCAGTTAAACATATCTATGTGCAAGCATTAGTTTCCCACTAAACCCACTGAACAGAGACTTCTGTGGTCACATATGACAAAATATACAGACTTGACAGCATTAGTTTAGAAAAAGTCACTAAACAAACAAACAGCAGCAACAAAAACAATTTGCAAGAAAAATAAATCCTGGATAGCAGGGAAAATTTGATGTCCAGAGCTGCCACACTATATCATTGACATTTCCAGTTTCAACAGGCAAAGAAATAAGAAAATATGGTCCATGAAGGGGAAAAAAAGAGTCAATAGGAACAGTCCTTGAAGAAATTTATACATTGCACTAAATAAGACAACTCAGCTATTTTCAATATGTTTGAGGAACCAAGAAAACCACATCAGAAGAACTAAAAAAAAAAGCATGAGAATAGTGTCTCACTAAGTAGAAAATATTAACAAGAGATAGAATTATAGAAAATAATCAACAGAAATTCTAAAGTTGAAAATTACAATGGTTGAAATAAAAAGTTCACTAGAGAGGCTCAACAGCAGATTTGAGCTGGCAGAAGAATCGGAACTTTTAAAGGTAGGGCAACGTGAATATTCAGTCTAAGAAACAGAAAATAAAAATAATGAAGAAAAGTGTACACAGCTTAAGAGACTTGGGGCATCAAACACAGAAAATATATATAATACAAATTCCAAAAGGAGGCGGAGAAAAGGGTTAGAAAAAAAAACCAAAACACCGAAGAATTAATGGTCACAAACTCCCTGAGTTTGATGAAAAACATTAATTTCTACATCAAGAAACTCAATGAACTTCAAATGATGAACTCAAAGTAACCTACTTAGACACATCATAACCAAACTTTCCAAACCAAAGATAGAGAATCTTGAAAGCAGCAAGAAAGAAGTGACTCATCACATACACAGAATCCTCAATAAGATTAACAGCTTTTTTTAATTTTTATTTTTTTCCAGTTAGAAAATGGGGAACAGAAGGCAGTGGAATGCTATATCCAAAATGCTAAAAGAAAAACTTGATCAAGAATTTTATATACTATCTTTAAAAAATGGGGATAAAATTTAGACATTAACAGATAAACAAAAGCTGATAGAGTTTGTCTCTAGTAGACCAGCCTTACTAGAAATGCTAAAGGGAGTTCTTCAAGCTGAAATAAAAGGGTACTGGACAGTAGTTCAAATCTACATGAAGAAATAAAGAGCACCTCATAAGTAAATATAAAAGACAGTTAAAAGTGTATTTTTAATTTTTTTAAACTTCTTTCTGAATTCCAGTACAACAGCATAAAGCAATAATTTTAACAATACACTGTATAACAATACAGTGAATGAGTAAAAATGAAAATCTGACATATTAAGATTTGCAGAAGCACATCTAGAGCAGTGCTGAGAAGACAATTTATATCACCCACTGTATGCATTGGGAAAAGGAAAGCCAAAAATCAATAATCTAAGTTCCCACCTCAAGAACTTTGAAAACTTCAAACAGCAAGTAGAAGGAAGGGAAAAATGAAGAACATATATCAATGAAATTTAAAACAAAAAACAATAGAGGAAAATCAATACAATAAAAGCTGGTTCTTCAAAGAGATCAAGACAATAAATCTCTAACAAGACAGACAAAGAAAAAAACAATGAATACATAAATTACTAATGTGAGTGAAACCTGGTATTTTACTCTAGACTCATGGATATCAATAGGGCATAGGATACTATGAACAACTCTAAATACATAAATTTGACAACTTTTAAGTAGAATTTTTTTATTTTTAAAAATAGAGTCTTGGGGGCCAGCAGGTGGCATGATGGTTAAGTTACTTGAATCCCACATTGTCAACCCAGTTGGAGTCCTGGGCCTGGTGGCTTGAAAATTATAACAGATAAATAAGTAAGTGAATGAATGTTCAAAAGAAATAGAGTCTTGCTGTTGAATCCTCATGAGTCACTGATATTATAGTCACACTCCATGGTGCCTGGCCTTCAGGGTGGACAAAACTTGAACCTGGGCCTCCCATGTGGTCCCAGGCTACCAAGCACAGCATTTAGCAGCGTCACTATGGCTGGGCTGACAACTTACATGGAATGAACTAATTCCTTATAAAACATAAACTTTCATTACTCATCCAATATGAAATAGGAAATTTTATTAGCCTTGTTTTATAGAAAACCGAACTCATAAACCTCTCCTAAAAAAAGAAATCTCTAAATCCACATAATTTCAGTGGGTAATTCTACCAATTGTTTAAAGATGAATTAACGCCAATTCTGCACAATCTCTTCCAGAAAAAGTAAGGCAAGAGAATACTTTCCTCTTCACTTTTGTGACACTGATGCTATCCAAACTATGTGGTCTGACATCAAAGCCAGAAATAGTACAAAATATGAATAGAATTAATCTATTTAAAGAGGAGTTATACTTTATTCCAGGTAGGATTTATTCCAGGGGTACAATGCTGGCTCAATATTAAAAAGCCAATCAACGTAATTTACCATAGTAACCGGCTAAAATTGAAAAATCACACCAACCGATGGAGGAAAAAAAACACTTGCCAAAATCTAATATCTGTAAAAGCTCTCAGAATAATAGAAATAGAGGGGGGAATTCATTAATTTGACAAAGAGAGTTTATTTTAAAAAACCTATAAAGTTATACTTAATGGTACTTTCCTCCTAAGACACGGAAAAGGGCAAGGAGGTCTGTTGTCACCACTTTTACTCAATATTATGCTGGAAGTTCTCACCAGGACAATAAAGAAAGAGAAGGAGAAAAAAAGAGAAGAAATAGAAATAAATATCTTTAATTGCAGGTGACATGATTATCTACATAGAACTCCCAAGGAATCTGCAGAAAATCTCCTAGAAAACAGTGGGTTCAGCAATGTTTCAAGAGAGCTTTATAAAGTGGGTAGTTGCGGGTATGAACTGGGGCTGGTTGGTTTTCATAAAAAAGTAGTGTATAGTGAAGTTGTTGCTATCTCTAGGAAGTGGCTAACCCAACAGGGGTATACTCCAGGGGTCAGCAGGGCCCCAGAGGGTGAAGAATGAGAATACAGAAAATAAAAGACATGGTTAACATACCCAGGCCCATGACTTAATGCTGGTTCTTGTGTCTGGTATGGGCTTCCCTTGCTTGTTGCCTGGCTGGCTTCTTTTCATCCTATGGGTCTCAGCTTAAAAGTTGCTCTTTCAGAAACAGCTCCTGGCACTCTGAAGTCCAGAGGTCCCTGCTTGCGTTGTGTTCCAAAGCAGGGCCCAGTTTACTTCATTCCCAGCATTCACATTTTTAGTTGTGTGTCAGTGTACATTATGCCCTCCAGGAGGGCAGGGCCTCGCCCACCGTGTTGTCACATCCCCAGGGCCTGGCAAAGGGCCTTGCACACAAAGGGCACTCAGTAAATATTTCTTTAATGAAAAAAATAACTGCATGAGGATCACAGAGTCCAAGTGACTTTCCAAGAGTGTACAGCTGGTAGGCAGAGAAAGCAGCAGATGAGATTAGTTCTTTTAACTTCAGTCTTGTTTATTTCTTATTCTTTGGTACTTCCCAAAGCCACAAAACAAATCTCAGTCTGGCTTTGCCTGGCATCGAGGCCCCGTGAGAAACGTCAGCAGCAGCACCACTTGATTCACTGGGTGTGAGGTGCTCAGTCCCGTGAGTTTGAGGGAGACAGCAGCTTAGTCGAAGGTCTGAACGAGGACTACTGTCTCCTTGTCAGGGTCTCCCGGTCCTGGCAGATGACCAGAATTACATAAGGACTTTGAAATTTTAGGTTATTAAGCCCATTCCAGGGACTCAAGAGATATTTAATTCCGTAGGCCTGTTAGAGTTGGCAGATGTGTTAGATAAAAATACAGGATGTTAAGCTATATTAAATTTCAGATAAGCAACCATGCATTTTGAAATACAAACATGTCTTAATGTTGCATGGTACATTTTTTTTTTTTTGAGAGATTTTCGCTATAGGGCACGCACGCTCGCCAGACAGACAGAGAGAGACATAGAGACAGAAAGCGAGAAATCACCCCCCAGGGGGGATGGTCATGCTGCAATCCCTTCTCCTCCATTCTCCTCTTGGGATCTTGGGCACGCACGCACACGCGCCCGGCGTGAGTTTTAAGCCACCGGGTCCGGGACGCGAACCGCGGTCGACTACGTGGGAGTCCAGCGACATAGCCATTACGCTAACTGCTGGTTCCCTTGCATGGTACATATTTATAAGGAACGACTATTTACTGTTTGTCTGCCATTCGAATCGAACTGGGCACCCTGTATTTTGTCTGGTTACCTTACCTGGGATATATCCCCAGGGACTGTATTTTAAAAATGGGTCTCCCAGTTGATTCTTTCCATTACCGATGCTGGGAATAACTGCAAATGCCAATCAGTAATTTTAAGTGTTATTTTTGCTTTCGTTACTAATTGGTTAGTTTATAAATTTTTACTTGATTTAGGAATCAGAGTCCTCGTCTTGACAGCCTCTCGCTGGCACACAAGACTGGAGAAGTCATTCTCCCCAGGGTTCATGATGTACGAAGACATTCCTGGTAGACAGAGATGGGCTGGGAGTGCGTTGGGGGCAGGTAGAAGACTTACTAGCAAGTGCGTTGTGTGCGTTTTACTCCTGCTGGAAGGTGGATGAGGTGGCAGACAGAAGGGGCAACGCTGGAGAATTACATCTAGGGGGATCCTATGGTTTTGTTGAGATGGGCAGATAGATGATGACACCAGTAACCAGAACTGGGTACACCAAGAAGCAGATGTGGGGAAAGAAAAACATAGAACATTTTTGGAGATACTTGTCTGTTCCTTTATACCTCCAGGTGAAGTTTACCAGGCAGATCAGTGATGGGTCTGGCATTTGGGAGTGTGGTCTGAGCTGGGCATATTGTTTGGGGGGTCATCGATGTGTAGGTGGCCAAGGACAATGGCTGTGAGTGCAGACACCTGCGGCAAGGACAGGGAGAAGGGAGAGCACGTCAGCAGCCAGTCCCCTTCCTCCCCTGGGCACGTTCTCTCTAACCAGCGGTGTCTGACACAGAGTTCTACCCAGTCCTGCTGTGGGGAAGCTGCCCTGGCGCCCCCACACTCTGTAACCTGAGGGGTTTATTTGAAGCAACCGTGGTCAAGAGTGGTCATGGTGCTGGTTCTGTGATCTTCGACATACTGCCCCAATCTTTACACAGTGAATGAGGCCCACATGAGAATCGTTACTTACACACGTGGAAAAATGATCATGTTTATGGGGTGCTCAAGACTACAATCTTAAAAAAGACATATGGGAAGGATACATGAACTGGAACCTACAGGCATTGTTCCCTCGGCTTCTAGAAAGGTTGGGCAAGGTAATGTCACCTCTCTGTACTGTGTCTCTGTGTTGCATCTGCAATCGTATAGTTGTAGTGCCTTCCTCAGATGGCTGCTCTGAGGGGTGTAAATGAGATATCCAGGTGTGCATGTATGCATACATATGCTTATATAGGCACAGATGCATGTACACATATATGGGTACACACATACACACATTCAGTGCTTGGAACAGGATTTAACACTCAGAAACACTCAATAAATGTTAGCTATTTATGTGTTGTTTTCTATCAAATTGCACATAACTATTCAACTTGCTATGAGTAATTTCCTGCTTAGGTCAGAACTGAGACAGAGTGAAACCTGTTTTTCTTTCCCCATACCCACTGGGTAGAATTGGGGCCTCCTTCATGCCATTTTCATTTGTTTTAAGTAAGTCTAGAGCTGTATAAGCTCCTCAGCCTCTTTTTTACCCTCAGTAGAAAGAGCTTTGGTCTGGGAAAAAGAACTACTGGCCTTATTCACGTCCACTTGTAAAATGCTGGTAAAACTTCTTGCCACACTGCTATCCCTTTTCCTTCAGTCTCCTCTCAGAATTTTGGGCATGCATGCACGTGCACCTGGCATGATGTTCAAGCCACCAGGTCTGGGACTCAAACCATGGAGTTGGCAATATGGAATCCAGCGCCTTAAACTCCTTGCCACCTGCTAGTCCAATATGATTTCTATTTAAAAAAAATATGTAGAGACTTGTTTTCTGTCCTATTATTTGATCAGTCTTAGAGAATATTTTTATGTGTAGCAGAATGAAATTCATAGTCTATATTTGTTGGAGACGTGTTCCAAATTGTCAGTTCCATTTGGTTTATGGTATCATTTAGTTAATATCTTTGTTTAATTTTGTTTAGGTGATTTATTTAGTGGTGAGAGTGGAGTGTTGAAATCCCCAACAATTGATGTATTGGAGTTTATGTCTTCCTTTAGGTCTAGCAGACTTTGTTTTATCTATTTGGCTGTTCTGTTGTTGGATATATAAATAGTTTTAATTGTTACACCTTCTTGGTGAGTTGAACCCTTTAATACTACATAGTGACCATCTTTTTCTCTTTTTACAGATTTTTACCTTGAATTCTATCTTGTATGATCATAGAATAATAACCTTGCCTTTTTTGTTTTTTATTTGCGTGGAACAACTTTTTCCAAATTTTCATTCTTAATCTGTTTGTGCTTTTACTGATAAGGTGTGTGTCTTATAAGCAGCATATAGAGGACTCTTTGCTCTCTCTCTTAAAAAAAAAATTCAGTCAGTCCATATCCTTGATTGGGGAGTTTAGTCTGTTTACATTCAATGATATTTTTAATACATATGGATTTACACCTGCCATTTTGCTGCTTGGTTCCTGATTGTTCTGTGCTTTCTTCTTTCCTTGCCCCTTCCCCCCATTATTACTTACCTTTGCCATTTGGAAGTTTTCCATAATGATGAGGATTGAATAATTTCTCTTTCTTCTCTGTATAGTGTTCTACTGGTGAGTTTTATACCTTCATGTATTTCATAGTGTATTTATCTTTCCCTCATTTCCAGATAGTGTTCCCTAAAGTATATACTGGTGTAGTATTGGTAAATTATTTCTGGTTATGTTTGTCTGGGAATTATTTTATTTCTCCTAATAGTAAGGAAAATTTTGCTAGGCATAGTATTCTTGGCTGAAACAGTTTTTCTTTCAGAATATTTATGTGAACAATTATTTATTTAATTTTATTTATTATTTTTTAATTTGACCAAAGAAACACACAGAGAGAGACAGGGAGGGAAAATGAGGAAAGCAAGCCACCAGGTCCAGGACTCAAACTGTGGTCAGCTATGTGGGAGTCCAGCACCTTAACTACCTTGCCACCAGCTGGGCCCTTCATTTTTATTTTTATTTTTAATTTTATTTTTTTTGTTTTAGGTTTTGCTATAAGGCATGTGCAGTTGCTAGAGAAAGAGAGAGAAAAAGAGAGAGAAAGGGAAAGTGAACTCCCAACCCCTGCAACCAGGGAAACGATGGCCATGTTACAGTCCCTTCTCCTCTAGTCTCCTCTTGGGATTTTGGGCATGTAAGCACACATACCTGGTGTGATTTTCAAGCCACTGCATCCAGTGCTTGAACCATATAGTCAGTCATGTCCAATCCAGTGCCTTAACCTCTGTACCACCTCCTGGCTTGCAGAACATATATATAGATATAGATATAGATATAGATATAGATATAGATATAGATAGATATAGATATAGATATAGATATAGATATAGATATATAGAGGTTTTTGCCATAGGGCACATGCACTCGCTGGAGAGAGACAGAGAGAGAGACAGAGAAAGAGACAGTGAGAGGGAAAGCGAAAAATGACACCCCCCCCCCCCCCCCCCCCCCCGGGTAGGATGGCCACACTGCAATCTTTTCTCTTCCATTCTCTTCCTGGGATCTTGGACATGCACACACATATGCCTGACATGATTTTCAAGCCACCAGGTCTAGGACTTGAATCTCAGTAGGCCATGTGAGAATCCAGGGACATAATCACTATGTCATCTGCTGGCCTGGTCTGCAGAATTTTTAATATGTCACCCCATTCCATGCTGTCTCATAAGGTTTCTGCTGAGAGGTCTGAAATTAGTCTGATGGGGTATCCTTTATAAGTAGTTTGGTGCTTCTTTCTGGCCATTTTAAAAGGCTATTTACCTTTATCTTTTGACATTTGCCTTGTAGAGAATCTTATGTTGAATTTATTTGTTGTCCTATTAATTTTCTTTTTTTGAGAGTTTTTTGCTCTAGGGTGCTTGTGCTCGCCAGAAAGTCAGAGGCAGAGAGACAGAAAGTGAGACATCACCCCCCAGGGGGGATGGCCATGCCACAATCCCTTCTCCTCCATTCTCCTCTCGGGATCTTGGGCATGCATGTGCACACGCCCGGTGTGAGTTAAAGCCACTGGGTTCAGGACTCAAATCATGGTAGACTAGATGGGAGTCCAGCGACAAAGCCATTACACTAACTGCTGGTTCCTGTCCTATGAATTTTCTATATCTGTATCTCTCTTTAGAGTTGGGACGTATTCAGGAAATATTTCATGAAATAGATTTTCTATGCCTTTTCTTATCCCTTTGCCTTCTGGGATATCCATTATCGACTATTCAGTTGCTTAATGGTGCCTCAAATTTCCTGTATGTAATATTAATTTTATTTATAATAATAATAATTATTATTATTTTAATTTGATGAGAGAGATAGAGAAAGAGAGAAAGTGAGAAAGCAAGCTGCCAGGTCTGAGACTTGAACCATGATCAGCCATGTGGGAGTCTAGCACCTTAACTATCATGTCACCTGATGGCCCCTATGATATTAATTTTTAGCAGCTTTTTGTTTTTCTTTTCAATGGTTTGGGCTTTTGAAAGGTTGAGTTTTCAGATTTGGACATTCTTTCTTTTGTATAATATAACCTGTTGTTGATGTTCTCTACAATTTTTTTTTAAATTTTCTATATTATATTCTTCATCTGTGGAATTTCTGTTTCTTTTTGGAAGATAAGAAAAACATACCATAGGCATGTATAAGGAATATTTTAAAAGATGTCTATCTTTCTACTGAATTCCTTATACATGTCTATGGAATATTTTTCTTATCTTCTAAAATTGTGTTTTCTATATCACATTGAGTTTTGTTATGATCAATATTCTGAAACATGTTTCTGACATTTCTGTGATTTTCTACATTTTGTCCATCGTTAATGGGGAGTTAGTGTGTTCCTTTGGAGAGAAATATTTCCTTTACCCTCTCATATTTCTGATGTCCATGCATTGTTGATTAGGCATACAGTGGAATACTTAATTTCTTCCTGTAAAAGGAATAAATTTCTTCATGCCAGCAACAACTGCTATAGGTTGCCTGAATTCTCAGATTCAATGTAGGGTGTGTTGATTCTCCTGGTGAGGTAGTCAAGTGGAGCGATCTACTAGAATAAGAAATACCTTTTGTCTTGAATGGGTTGTACACAGGAGAGGTGTGGATGCTGGTTGAGGTATTGTGACTCTAGGTGGCTGGTTGCTTAGTTTATCATTTGTATGCACTTCCCGGCAATGGAGAAAACTGTCCTCCTAAGTGTCTGAATCGTTCCATAGTCATCATACCTTTCTACTATGTGACTAGTTCCAGGAGGGAGAGGTGAGGGGTGTTGTTGGTGCAGGTAGGGACTCTGGGTGGGTGTCTGTTATGCTAGCCAGTGCCTGTAGTTGCTCTGGGGTCTCAGAGTGGGCCTCTGTGTCACAAGTGGGTGTAGTGTGTGCACAGGGGAGGGGTTATAGGAAGGCCTCTGTGCTGTATCTCTTTCTCTTCCTCTCCACTTGAGATCCCCAGCATCTTTCTCTTTGTTAGCCATCTTTTCCCTCTTCTCCTCTCACAGTCACAGTTGAGGGAGAATCTGAGAAGGTGCTCTGCAGATGGCAGAGGGGACAGGAAGCTGTTTCTGGTTTTGAGACTAAAGTTGGGGTAGTATGAGCACAGACCTGCCAGTCAATCAGAGGCAACTGTGTCTTTTCCTCTGTCTTTTCTGCAGGAG
This sequence comes from Tupaia tana, assembly GCA_026018925.1. Classification (NCBI taxonomy): domain Eukaryota; kingdom Metazoa; phylum Chordata; class Mammalia; order Scandentia; family Tupaiidae; genus Tupaia; species Tupaia tana. The sequence goes on from JAKSZU010000010.1 coordinate 81,766,377, forward strand.
AGGGGAGGGTAAACACATATATTAATTTTTTCTCCTCAGAGCAGTCTTCCTGCTGTGTTGGTCTGTCCATATTCTGAGGTGAATTATCCTGCGTGGATTTGGGTGCCAGAGTCATATCTCTACTGCTCTATGTAGCTGGAGTGGTTGCTGCTGGTGGGGCCTAGTGGGATTTCGATGGGTTCATAGGGATGTGAAGATTTGCAGGCTGTTGGCCTTTGGTCCACACCAAGGGAAATCCACTTCCCTTCAGCAGTTGTCTGTTCTCTAATGGTGCCACTCTGCAGCTGGTTGGATCCTGGGAGTTGGGGTTAACCAGTGTAAGGTTATTCCCTGGAGTTATGTAACCCTCCTCTCTGGAGCTTCACTTCACTGGGCCCAGGGATATATGGGATGATTCACTCCCAGACAGCTAGGAATCACACCCGCAGTGGTGTGTGGGCAGTTGGGGATCTCTTGCTCACCCTTTTTCTTTAAAGGGGAATTTCTACCAATTCCAGCCTACTTCTCTCAGCTGGTTGGTGCTTTAGTTTATTTTCTATGTTGTTTCTCTTGAGTTTCCACATTTTGGAAAACTTCAGGTATCTCTTTGGTAATTTAAATGTTTTTTTTTTTTTTTTTTTTTTTTGAAATTCCAGTTGAAATGTATCTTATAATTGTTGTTAAGTCCTGATTGCAAAGAGATGAGTGCAGGGTGCTTCCCACTAGCCATCTTAACTCTCTCCTACCTGTCAGTAATTTTTTTTTTTTTTTTTTTTGGAGAGGTTTTTGCTATAGGGCGCGTGCGCTCGCCAGACAGACAGAGAGAGACAGAGAGATAGAAAGCAGGAAATCACCCCCCAGGGGGGATGGCCACGCCGCAATCCCTTCTCCTCCATTCTCCTCTCGGGATCTTGGGCACGCACGCACACGCGCCCGGCGTGAGTTTAAGCCGCCGGGTCCGGGACTCGAACCGCGGTCGACTACGTGGGAGTCCAGCGACATAGCCATTACGCTAACTGCTGGTCCCAGTAATTTTTTTTAAATCATATACGAGCTATTGTGAATTTCACCCTGTTGGGTTTTGCATATCTTTTTGTATTCCTATAAATATTCTTGAGCTTTATTTGGCATGCACTTAAGCTACTTGGAAACAGTCTGATCCTTCTAGTTCTTCTTTTAAGATTTGTTAGCTGGGGCCAGAATAACATTTACTTTTGGATCAATTATTTACCACTACTTAGCAAGATCCTCTGAGTACTCTATCCAACATCCCTTGCACTGAAGGTTTTTCAATTTGTCTGGAGGGCACAGGCACTGTTCCTGGCACTGTGTGATCACCAGGTATTATTTTCTCCAGGCATCGTTTTTTTTTCCCCCACATGCATGTGCTTAATATTCAAAGGGGACCCTCTACAGGGCTCTGTAGCTCTCTCTTTGTGAAACTCTTTTATATCTGGTGCTTCGTCTTGCAAAATATAGTTGCTTTGGTACCCTTAGTTTTGTGTCTTCAATTTAGGAGTCCTGCATTTCCCTAATATCTCTCTCCTAGTCCCATGCTGGAAATTCCACCAGTGAGCTGGGAGTAACAGGGGTCACCTAGTTTGTTTTTCTTCTTTCAGGGATCACTATCCTCCGTTGCCTATTGTACAATGTCTTGAAAACTATAATTTCATATATTTTGTACATTATATTTATTGGTTTGGACCAGAGGGTAAATTAGCACTTTATTACTCCCTCTTGATCAGAAGTAGAAGTCAACTTGCAATACGTACAAAATAATAAAATAATAGTAATTCTTTCTTAGGGATAAAATGTGGTAATAATTATAAATGGCTTAGTCTAGAGCCTGGCAAAAGGAAGCATTCAAATGATGTTAGATATTACTACTACTAATACTGCTATTAATACTGCAACTGCTGCTAGTAATTATTTCAAAGGGATAGTACATGTTAATTAAAGAAAAGTGCTTAGCCAGAGCCTGGAACTGAGTACTCAGTATTTCTTCTCTTCCTTCCCACTGCCTTCTATTGTGGTGGCTATCATACTATTACTATTGTAACTGTTATCATTACTACAATCTATCTAAAAATACTGGCTTCAATACTATCTCACTGGCAAGTAATAGAACCTGACCAGCCGCATCTGAGATAGGCCCTAATTAGGGTTTATCTGATAAAGTGAGCATGACTTTTCTAACCCAAGACTTGGTTAACTGATTTAGGGGAAATCACTAAATCATGAGTCATGCTTTCTGCTTTGGTCTGGGAGATGTCTTTTTCCTGAAAATTATAAAACAGAGTTAAAAATTCAGCTTTTCTGTTGTATGGTCTCTTCAACACAGGTTATATGTTCTTTCTTTCCCTAATTATCTCATCCCTAGTTTCTGAAAGTTGAGAGAAATAGGATAGGAATGGGAACTAGCATCTACTGAGGGCCAAAAATTCTGCCTGTTGCTAAAATGACCCTTTTATTTGATTTTTGAACCTCATTTCATCAACTATAAACTAGTACAAAATCTTGCATTGTTCTTATGAAAATGAATTTTTAAAATATACACAGTGTCTTGGATAGCATCTGTATTCAATACATTTTATCTATCTTATCCTCACACAAGTCCTATGTCGTAGCTAGTGTTATTGTGTTTCTGTCCTGCTGATAGTTAAAATGGTGTTCACATAGGACAACTAACAGAGCCAATATCAGACCCACGGGGAAGGATAAGCCTCTCCTAAATGCTATTCACACGCTCATTTGTTGGAGAGTTATTGAAAAATTCCCATAGTCTAGGCCCGGGGAATGCAGATTTCTGCTCTCATGGAGCACATGGTACAAACAAACAAGTACATTTATAAGTGTAATAAAATATCATAGGAACATTGATCAAAGTTTGTGTGGAAGGGACTGATTTTATATGATTTTGGGTTGTCATTAAACACTTTACCTGGACTAAATCTTGAGCTACATAAGTGTTTGCCTGGTGGAGAGGGTAGGGAAAATGCATTCTGAGCAGAGGGAATAGCATGAATTAAGATCAAGAAGCTTACAATTGCCAGATGACCAGTATGTATAGGATGTAAAATACCAGTAGGGCCTGGTAAGAGAGGAGTCTATAGTGGGAGAGTCGTAATGCCAAGGGAAGAGTTGGAATTTTTTCTTGTCAGCAGTCAGAATCCACTGGAGGGTTTTACACTGCAAAGTACCCAAGCCAGTTTTAAAGCAAATTTTTCCTCACCCAAATAATGTAAATTAACATAGTCCCATGGTCACAAATGAAATAGTACATATTCAGGTCGGAAGGGCTGGGTTGCTTGGTGCAGATAGCTGGTAGAAGTTTTCAAACTGTGGTCTCTGTGGATAGGATTCTCTTCTGGCTGGATATTTTGCTTGTGATTAGGCATTGTCAATGGACAAGTGCCGCTTAAGGGTATGAGGGCAGGAAGCCAACAGCAGGGCATAGATTCCCTAAGTCCCTGAAAGAGGAGAGGCTGAATCTGAACCTTGGTCCCCACTGCAATGATCCCGATCTCAATTTCCCTTAATAAGCCTCCTTGTCAACTCTTATTGATGGGTCCAAAGTCCAGAGCTTCTCTGAAAGTTGTGCAACAGAGTGCGTCTTTATCTGGCTAATCCGTTAACAGCTATCATTCTCTTTTGAAGCTCTAAAAATGGTCAAAATGTTCTTTTCACTAATGACCTTTATCTTCATTAGTATATGGTCTTATTGTTTTTATGCCTCTTTTACCTTGATATTTGTTTTAGTTTCCTTTCTGGAACTAGAACCCTGGTTTTGGTTTTTCGAAAAGCTCACATGGTCTGTGAGGGGATCACTGGAAAGGCATGGCCTGGATGTAGGGAGGCCTATCCAGAGTATTGATCGTGTGGCCCAGGTGCTTTGTCATGGGCCTTGTCTGAGAGGAGCAGAAGGCACAGAGAGGAAAGGACCTGGGCTACTGACAGCACTCACAGGTCGGGTATGGGAGGCACAGGAGGGCAGTAGGGGAAAATAGCAGCCAGATCTGGGCTATGGCTGGCTGGGTTTGAGACAAAGCAGGAGGAAGAACAAGTTTAGAGCAGAATATAAGGGGACCGTTTTAGACAATTTGGATCTGTGGGTCTATTGAGGCATCCTGGTGGTGATGTCTATGTAGAACGAGTACTCAGAAGTCACGTATAGAAAAAATATGGATTTATCAATGTAGAACTTTTGATGACATGGTGTGTTATGTTGAGGGTGTCCAAGACCACCTCCAGGTTCTGAGAGTCAATAGAAAGACTTACAGAACTCAGAAACACTGTTTTATTCTTGATTATGATTTATTATAGTGAAAAGAGGAGACAAACATCAGCAAAGGCAAAAGCTGTGAAAGTGCAGTCTGGGGGAGACTAGGCATGTGCTTTCAGCTGTCCTCTCCTTGTGGATTTATGCAGATAATCCTTTTTTCTTCCAGCAGTGATGTGTGACAATGTGTATGAAAGATTGTTAACCAGGGATTCTGATCGGAACCTAGGTGTCCAGGATTCTTGTTGGTGGTTTGTCACTTAGGCATGGGTGTCCACCTACTCACCTTAGCTACTCAGCCTTCAGCCCCTGAAGAGGTCACACTTAAACCACATGGCTCAAGAGCCCTCAGCATAAATCACATTGTTGGTATAAATTGTCTGGCATAAGTCAAGGTCCTAGAACACAGACACTCTTATCAGGTAAGATACTATAAGGGGAGATCCTCGAGGTTTACTCCCAGGAGCCAGGCAAGGGTCATAACTTTTTCTGAAATGTATAGGGTTTAAGGATTCCACACCTGCTGAATCAGCACTTGCCTGGTCACATGGCATTGGGTGAAGTCACTAGGATGGGTCGTAGGATGAAAGAGTGCCACGGGCAGTAATGTAGAGCACCTCAACTTTACAGAGATAGAGAAAGAGGAAGAATGTCAGAAAGATAGGAGAACAGCCTAGGAGTGCCATCCCAGAAGCTGGGGGAGCAGGACATACCAGGAAAACTCACCAAATGTGACAGATAATTCAGGAAAAAGGATGACTAGACAAAGAGCCACTTGGCTAGCAGGTTTTTTCTTTCTTTTTCTTTCTTTTTTTTTTTTTTTTTGTGGGGGGCAGGTGTTGGGTAATGCCATTTTTAACTGCAGTGGTTGAGCCTGGAAGCCTGACTGCAGTAGGCTGGGAACCTTAGGAAATGGAGACAAGGAATGTGGACAGATATTTTGAGCTGTTGATAACGAAGGGGCGTGTTGTGGTGGCAGTGAGAAGGATAGCAGGTCAAGAGATGTATTTATTAGACCATGGGAAATGCGGGGAAGACATGAGAATATTTATAGGTTGTAAAAAATGACCTGAAAAAGAAAATAAGTAAGAGTGAGAGAGAGGGAAAAAGGGGAGAGCAATGACTTGAAAATACAGAAGAGAAAAGCATGTTGACTGGAGAAGGCATATGAAGGGAGTGGAGGAGCCACTTTAGGGAAAAGGAGAGAGTTTGCCAGGGAAACATAGAGAGTGTCAAGCACTTATGCAAGTTATTAACTAATGTGGCCCATCACTGATTTTAGGTTGGAAACTAGAATCTGGAATTTGAATGTTATAGAATAAGTATGTGAGGATGAGGATGTGAGAAGAGTACAGAGAGCAGTTACAGTAAATGAGCAGGACATGTAAATTTGGAGGTTGTGTTTGATAACAAAGTCTGTGGTGTGGTTCAGGGTCCATGTACATATAGAAGCTCAGAGGAGTCCAGGGGTTAAGATGTGTTGAGGGTTGGAGTTGGAATGGATCATCCATAGGATGGTCTTTTGTTCGGACATTTCTAATGCCTTACATATCCAGAAGTCAACTGGAAGTTTCAGTGGGTTGGTTTTCTAAAACCTAACTTATTATTATTTTTTAATTGCCAGAGAGCGTGTGTGCTTACCAGAGAGAGAGCTAGAGAAACAGAGAGGAGAAGGAGAGAGCACCCTTCAATGGGATATGGTCACACCACAACCCCTTCTCCATTTTTCCATCCTTTTGGGCTTTTGAACATGAATACATATATGTCTGGCATGTTTTCTAAGCCTCCTGGACCCAGGATTCCAACTGTGGTTAGCCATGGTGGGATCTCCTAACCAATAGGCCATTGGGCTGACCTGAGAAGCTAAGGTTAATGTCTATTTTCTGTGCAATATAGCAGTGATTATGACATAAACCATAAATATCAGAAAACTTAAAACCAACTGGAAATTTGTGAGATAATTAACTTTAGAGCCAGCTTGATCAATAGTATTTTACTACTATTCACCTCTGTATTTGGGATTAATTATTGTTTTATCCCCCCATACTATTTAAGAATTTGTAGTGAAGTATACATAAAATTTACCATCATAACCACTTCAGGCAGATAGTTCCTTGGCATTAAGTACATTCATGTTGTTATGTAACCATCACCACCATCCACTTCCAGAACTCTTTGTCTTGCAAAACTGAAACTCTATATTCATCAAACAGCCCCCTACTCCTCCTCCCCTCAGCCTTGGCACCACCATTCTACTTCCTGTGTCTATGAACTTGACTACTCTAAGAATTTCATGCAAGTAAAATAATTTGGTATTTGTCTTTTTGTTACTGGCTTATTTCCTTAAGCGTGATGTCCTCAAAGTTCATCCATGTTGTAGCCTATATAAAAATTGTTCCTTTTTGAGGCTGAAAAATATTCTATTGTATGTACACACCATACTATGTTTCTATTATTCATTTGTTAAGGGACACTTGGGTTCTTCCACCTTTTGGCTATTATGAATCTTTCTGTTGTGAATGTGGGAATGAACATATCTCTTTGAGTCCCTACTTTCAGTTCTTTTCTATATATGACCAGAAGTGGAATTGTTGGGTCATACAATAATTCTATTTTTAATTTTTAAAGGTACTGCCACATGATCTTCCACAGTGGCTGCACCATTTTACACTCCCACCAACTGTGGGCTTAATTCTTAAGCTGCCTCCCCCGGTAGCAAACATTCCAAGATGGGTAGTGCTGAGACACATCCTGCTTCAACTGTGTAGGGTACATGGCTAACCCTGGACTGATGACTGGCAAAAGTTATAGGATGAACTGGTGGTCTGCAGACAACCTGGGCCCTCCCACCCACCCACCAACCCACCCGTGGTGCAGAGCATGGCGTCGACATTCTGTGTGCATATGCTACACGGAACAAGGGAGATTATCTGGTCCTTCAGCATAGAGGGACATGGCTGCAGGGGACCGTCAGCTCTTGCCAATACTCATAATGTTGAGACCCTTTAATTATTTATATCTTAAAATATAACTGACATACAACAAGCTACACATATTTAAAGTGTGCCGTTTGCTTAGTTTTGACATATGTGTGTACCTGAGGAAAAAAAAGGATAGTTTGATCATCAGTTTAAAATATTACTCAAGGGAACCAGCAGTTAGTGTAATGGCTATATCGCTGGACTCCCACGTAGTCGACCGTGGTTCGCGTCCCGGACCCGGTGGCTTAAAACTCACACCGGGCGCGTGTGCGTGCGTGCCCAAGATCCCGAGAGGAGAATGGAGGAGAAGGGATTGTGGCGTGACCATCCCCCCTGGGGGGTGATTTCTTGCTTTCTCTCTCTCTGTCTCTGGTGAGCGCACGCGCCCTATACTGAAAACCTCCAAAAAAAAAATTACTCAATATATTTTTCGAAGTATGATCGTAATTATGTCCTAGATTCCTAAACTATTTTAGAATATGTTACTTGGTTTTCTAACATTATTCTTACAACACTATTGTAAAGAGGAGTTTTATCTGTACTGTACATATTGGGAAATTGTAGTGCTAAAGTGACTTCTCCAAGGTGGATGAAGCTAGTGTTACAAAGATGTCCTGGTTCCCAGCCTAGTGGTCTCTGATTTAACCATCTATTTTCTCTATTCAGGGTGTATATGGAGACTTAATATATATATATATTCTTTCCTCTAACAAACTAAATGACTTGCCAGAGATCAAACCCTGAGCTTAACTCAGTCCTCTTGTCTGGGATTGGCCGGGCCATGGGCTGAGCGCAGAATGACTATCCACCAAAACTCCAGCCCACTAGCAGGTGGTCACTCATACTAACATGCCGGGGCCAATACCTGAAGGCCGCGTAATGGCCGGGACCTGGAGACTGATCGGCCTCAGGCTGGCCCTGCCTGCTGAGAGTGAGTTTGTCGTTGGATGGCCTGGCTGTACAGTCTGTGCAGAGTGCAGTTTGGTAGGGGAAGGAAATTGCATCCTTCCCATTTCAGGGTCCAGAGAAGAAATGCATTTACAATGGGGACTCCGATGACCTTGGGTCAGGCCCTCATGCCTGAGGTCACAGTTAGGAAGAACATTTATTACAGGACAACCTCAAGTGAAAGTGCATATCTATCAGTGGTTCTTAGCCCCAACAGGACATAAAGTAACCTCGGAGGTATAATCAGCTGCCCAGTCTCCCTTTTCCTCCCAGGTCTTGGTTTAATTGATCTGGGTGAGGCCCAGGCATCGGGATTCTCAGTCAACACTGCCCAAGTAATGCTAGCATGCTCCCAGCCTTGAGTGAGGACTGCTGATATAAATGGTTACTTCAGCTAAAATGCATTTTCACTTACATATGTGTTGAGAGACCATGCTCACGAAATCTGAATTCTTTTACTTTTCTACATTATTATTATTTTTTTAATCACCAGAGGGCACATGTGCTCACCAGACAGAGACAGAGAGGGAGAGGAAGAAAGCATCCTACGATGAACATGGTCACTCAGCAATTCCTTCACCTCCATTTCTCCATCCTGTTGGGATCTGGGACATGCATGTACACGTGCCTGACATATTTTCCAAGCGTCTGGGGTGAGATTTGAATTGTGGTAGGACTGTGTGGGATTCAGTTTACTTTCACCATTAGGCTACAGGGCCAGCGCTCCACATGCTTTTTGTCTCTGCTTAACTGAAGCACAACCATTTCTCTGACATTTGGAGCAGTTGGCCAATGATGTAGGATTGCTAGGAAAAAGGCTGTCTTGCTTTTAACACATGGTTTTCTTTTATTAACTTTACAATGAAGGGGAAGCTTTTGCCAAACATCCAGACTTCACAGTTTGTCATCTACAATTGGAGAAGGCATTTGGGCCATGTTCTTCTGGTTTCAGAGAAAAGAGCTGTTTCAGTCCTTGGGAGGTTGTTTACCATGGGCCGGCAGCAACCTCCAGCCTCTGGGCAATGGCATTGCAATCTTTCCGAGGGGTCCAGGCGGGGCGCCACAGGCCATCTTCCTCAGTCACTTGGATGATTTACGATTGCATTAGCAAAGAGATTGCAGATGCCGGGTCCCAGGTCCACATTCAAACCAAGACTCGAAGGGAAAGGCCTTGGCAGCAAATAAGCCTGGCTCTTTCAGAGGCAAAATGTCAGCAGGTTACAGCTGAGCTTCTAGCCCATTTTGAAGGCTTCGCTGAAATCATCACTGGCTCTCGTGAAAATGTCAAGGCACCAGTTGTGGCCACCTTCCTAGCCCTGCAAATGGAACTTGGAACCTAAGTACAGATGACAAGACAGGCCTTCTGAGACCTGCCCCATTCAACTGCCCTGGACCCTGTTTACTAGGTTGGCTCTTTTTGCCGGTCAGCCTAGGGTACAAGGACCCCAGAGCCATCTCAGCAGTACAGGCATCGATTAGAGTCCCTCTCTCCACCCTGGGGCTGGCAGGCATGCCTGTTCTATGCTCCCTGCTGGAGGATTTTTCTGTTCTTTGAGAATGAAGGGCCCTTTGGTGCCTAGGCTCATCTGTAGTATTTTTTCTTATCTAAATAGGACATCAGTCGGTTGGTCAAGACTAGAGGGGTCAGGGCAGACCTTCTTCCCAGTTCTCTTGGTCCCACACCTCTAGGCTTCTTGGGTGGAAGCTACAGCTAGTGGCCAACTGGTGGAAGGCCATCAACAACCCTGCACCAGGGCTGGTATTAGTCTGACCATGTGGGTTCCTACCCATCCCCAGGCTGCAGAGGGAGACCCATCTTCTGCAGGGGGCCCAGGATGCTTTGACCTCCACGCTGACCGCCAGCCACCTGGCTTTGTATGGCTCCGGGCAGGCGGGTTCTTCTTCACTGGGGCCTCCCCAGGCAGCAGAGAATGCTCCCCAGTCTGGTTTCCCACCCTCTAACAACAGGGACTTTGACTTCCCTGGGTGTTCCAGGCCCTTCTTGTTTCAGCAGGAGGATCCTGTGCGTTTGATCTAAATCTGGTCTCCTGCTGGAGAGACCCAAACAATCTAAGTCAAAACAGTATTAACAGGAAACCTGTCTCTTCGGGCCAAGAATGCAACTGAAATAGCTTGAAGTCTTTAACTCTGAGAGCAGTGCCATTTGGGGAGGCCTTTACCTCAGGGAAACAATACGTGGAACTCTGCCCCCAAATATTCTGCCCTGCCTCTGCACCCTCTGCAGGGCCTGTGGAGTGCAAGGAGCAGAGGGCTGCTGGGTAGTGTGCACCCCAGGGGGCAGGGCTGCTGACCGGCATCCAGGGCCAGAGAGCTGGGGTGCCAGCTCCACTTGCACTGAGTCACCCAGTGAGCACCACAGTCAAAGGAAGCTTTGAGTGAGTGAATTGACCAGATATTTTTGTTTCGTAGAGATAACTGAGAATTTTAGAAGAAAAAAAAAAATCCTGTTGTTTCTTTCTTATTAAAGTACCTCATTTCACTGAGGAGTATTTATAAACCCAAAATACTACAAGGAAGAAAAGCCGTGCATCATCTTCCAGTTCAGAGAGAACCACAGCAAACACCAGTGTGTGTGTGTGTGTGTGTGTGTGTGTGTGTGTGTGTATATATTTATATACACACATACACACACAAGCACACATATTTTTAGAGAGATATTTTTGCTTTAGGGTGCATGTGCTTGCTGGAGAGACAGAGGGGGACAGAAAGACAGAAAGTGAGAAGTCACCCCCCCCAGGGAGGATAGCCACACCTTAGTCCCTTCTCCTCCATTCTCCTCTTGGGATTTTGGGCATGCGTGCACACGGCGTGAGTGTTAAGCTGCCAGGTCCAGGATTAGAACCCCGGTCAACTACGTGGGAGTCCAGTGACGTAAGCATTATATCATCTGCGGTCCCCAATATTTTTTTCTGTTTATGTGCATGTGTGTGTATATGGGTTTTATGGTTTTGTGTACCTCCCAATTCACTGTTTTCTTCAGATAGGCAGCCACTGATGCCAGTTTGCAGAGGTAATCTCTACACATACATGTTAATTTATTTGAATTTTCATATGCAAGTAGCAACAGAGCAAAATACTTGTGTGGACCTTCCTTTTTAAAAACCTGAATATATCTTTTGGAGAGCCTTTCCCATTGGTACATACAGACTGCTTCATTCTTTTAAAAAGTTGCATAATATTCCACTGCATGATTGCACCATAACTTATTCAGCTCTCTATTGTGGACATTTAGATTGTTATCAGGCTTTTTATTTTTAAAATTATTATTTAAAAAATTGTTATAGGGTGCCTGCACTCACCAGAGAGAGACAAAGAAAGAGAGTGAGAGAGGAAAAGTGAGAAATCATCTTTGAAATGAAAAAATAGGACAATTATAGCAATACGCCATTATCACTATTTAATGATTTGAGGCCATTACTAAGTAAATGAAGGCGTATGTGAACACAAGCACTGTGATACCAAGATGGTCAGTCTGAAACCAAGACAGCCACTAAGTGACTAGCAGGTGGGCAGTGCACACGGCGTAGATGCGCTGGGCCACGGGATGATTCGTGTCCCAGGTGGGGCAGAGCTGGATGCTGCAAGATTTCATCATGCTGCTCAGCATGGCATGCCACTTCAAACTTACGCACTTTTTCCTGGAATTTTCCATGTAGTATTTTCAGATCAAGGTTGACTGTGGGTCATTGAAACTGGGAGACACTAAACCATGAATAAAGGGGGACTGCTGTGTAATATTTGCTGTATATTCAAAGGAGAAATAGTATCTCAAACATCAGAAAATCCTCCAGTATTTGGGATTCATAAATTTTGACTGTATCGAGATCATTGTTACTGTGGTAGCTGCTGACATTCCAGAGTAATGATAGCAATAAACAAGGGTAAGGAAAAAAGGTAGCAGTTATATAGGATTTAGTATGTGCAAGACACCCTTCAAAGTGTATAATTTTTATTAACTCATTTAACCCTTATAGCAAATTTTTTATTCAGACAAATTTTAAGGGTTTGTCCCTGGGAGATGGAATATATTAGAGGACCCTTTACCGAATGTCTTTTTTCTTTTTGAGTGATTTTTGCTACAAGGTGTGAGAGAGAGATAGAGAGACAGAAAGTGAGAAATCATCCCCCTGGATGGTGGCCATGCCGCAATCCCTTCTCCTCTATTCTCCTCTCGGGGTTTTGGGCATGTGCACACTCATGCCCAGTGTGAGTTTAAGCCACTGGGTCCAGGACTCGAACCATGGTTGACTACATGGGAGTCTAGTGACATACCATTACACCACCCACTGGTTCTCTGAATCTCTTTCTTACTTATGTTTCGTTTATACAGTACAGAGGTGTATTTTTGCTTTGTTAGTCAATGTGAGGAACACTTGTTTCTTTCATGTTACAAATGAAGCAACTGTGACCCAGAGAGGTTAAAAAGCTTGTCAGAGGGTACACAGCCAATAAGGGGAACAAGACTGAATCAAAGGACACACACTGTGTGTGTGTGTGTGATGGACACACACACAAAAGCGTTTATATGTATTCTATAATGAAAGAACTTGTTGGATTGAGAAATTTAACCTAGTAAGAAATATGGTAGCCAACAGTTTAATTTTTTTTCCAGAGACTTTTTTTTTTTTTTTTTTTTTTTTTTTTTTTTTGCTATAGGGCACGTGTGCTCACTGGAGAGCCAGAGAGAGCCAGAGAGACAGAAGGTGAGAAATCGCCCCCCAGGGGTAATGACCACACTGCAATCCCTTCTCCTCCATTCTCCTCTTGAGATTTTGGGCACGCATGCACACACACCCAGCATGAGTTTCAAGCCTCTGGGTCCAGGACTTGAACTGCAGTTGGTCATGTGGAAGTCCAGCAATGTAACCTTTACGCCATTTGCTGGTCCCAACCAACAGTTATTTTGAATGGGCATCCCAGGTGAGATGGGTTCTCAAACTCTTGAAAGTGGTTTAAGGTAAACTCATAGCTAGGTTCAGGGATATTGGAAGTTTTTATTTATTTCATTTTATTTTTTAAGAATTATTAAAAAAATTAACTCTATTTATTTATTTATTTATTTATTTATTTTAATTTAACCAGAGAGGGACAGAGTGACAGAGACAGAGAGAGAGGGAGAGATAAAGTGAGAAAGCAAGCTGCCAGGTCCAGGACTTGAACTGTGGTCAGCCATGTGGGAGTCTAGCACCCTTAACCACCATGCCACTGCTGGCCCTGCAAGTTTTTATTTTTAGAAGCTTAGCTTTTTTTTTTTTTTTTTTTTCTTTTTTATCCAGATAAAGTTTAAGATTTTTCCTTGGGGGAAATGATAATCAACAGAATGTATTGGAGGACACTTTACGGAGTCTCTTTGCTTATTTATGTCTCTTTTATATGGTACGAAGGTAGATTTTGTCTTGCTAGTCAATTTGGTAGATGAGCTTAGCCATGTCTATGTATTAATATAATGACGTGGTCAACCTCAGTTTGGCCACATCATGTGTTACTTGCTCTTTTATTGGGTATTGGCTTTGGTATTCAGGAAGTTTTGTGTGTATGTGTGTGTGTGTCTTCTAGTAATAACCTCTATCTTTAGATACTACTGTTGGTTTCTCACTTTCAGCAATATGAAATTTTTTTTTTTTTTTTTTTTTGGAGAAGTTTTTGTTATAGGATGTGTGTGCTTGCTAGAAAGACAGAGACAGAGAGACAGAAAGGGAGAAATCACTTCCCGGGGGGATGGTCATGCCACAATCTCTTCTCCTCCATTCTCCTCTCCGGATCTTGGGCATGTACGCACATGCACCGGGTATGAGTTTAAGCCACCAGGTCCAGGACTCAAACTGTGGTCGACTACATGGGAGTCCAACAACATAGCCATTACGCCAACTGCTGGTCCCCGAAAAATTTTAAAAATGAATTATGTATTTAATTTTATTATTAAATTATTATTTTAAAATTTGCCATAGGGCACATGTGCTCACCAGACACACACACACACACACACACACACACACACACACAGAAAGTGAGAAAGCAAGCTGCCAGCTAGGTCTGGGACTTGAACCACGGTCAGCCATGTAGGAGTCCAGCACTTCAACTGCCATGCCACCTGCTGGCCTCAGTAATGTGGAAATTTTATAGAAGCCACTTCTCTTTCCCACTTCCTAAGCTTTGACTTAATTTTTGCTGGTTTTATCATATAAGGATCATCTTTGTAGTCTTCAATACACTCAAGCTTCTCTGTTTGACTTGTGAACTCAAAAGACATCTTTTACTCTCAGCTAATACCAAGAGGCAATCAGTGATCTTTTGCTTTTCAATTGCTCTGTCCCATTTTCTCATCTACCCTTTGGTGAAATGTTTGTTCAAACATTTTGCTCTTTTATTTTTTATTGAGTTGTTTTTATATTATTGAGTTTTGAGAGTTGTGGAAACAAGTCCATTTTTAAAATGATTTGCAAGCATTTCCTCCTACTCTGTATTTTATGTTTTCTTTTTATTTTTAGAGAGGTTTTTGCTATAGGGCGCGTGCGCTCACCAGACAAGACAGAGAGAGACAGAGAGATAGAAAGCGAGAAATCACCCCCCAGGGGGTATGGCCACGCTGCAATCCCTTCTCTTCCATTCTCCTCTCGGGATCTTGGGCACGCACGCACACGTGCCTGGTGTGTTTTAAGCCACCGGGTCCAGGGATGCAAACCGTGGTCGACTACATGGGAGTCCAGCGATATAGCCATTACGCTAACTGCTGGTCCCTGTTTTATTCTTCTAACAGTACCTTTTGAAGAGCAGGAATTCTTAATTTTGATGAGATCAAATTTATCAATTTTTCCCTTTATGAATCATGGTAAGAACTCTGTCCAACCCATTTCTCCTATGTGTTCTTCTAGAAGTCTTATAGTTTCAGGCTTTGCTTGTTTGTTTTCTGTGGGGTGCATGTGCCTACTGTAGAGAGACACATGGGGGTGAAGGGTGGGGTGTGGGGATGGGGGCAGTGAGAAATATACCCTCCAGGGAGATGGCCACACCACAATTCCTTCTACTTCATTTTCCTCTCAGGATTTGGGCAGGCACACACATGTGCCTGGCACATTTCTCAAGCCACCAGGTCTAGGACTTGAACCACACAGTTGGCCATGTAGGCTCTAGTACCTTAACCACGATGCTACCAGCTGGCGCTATAGTTTAGGCTTTAAATGTAGGTGTGTGATTAATTTTGAGTTAACTTTTGTGCAAGGAATGGGGCAAAATTTTTATTTTTTGCATGTGACCAATTGTTTCAGCCTTGTTTGATGTCCTGTGTGATGGTTGCCTCAGTTCTCTGTTCCTGTGTAGGGGGTGAGGTCTTCCTCAGGGAAGATAGTCAAGTGGAGATATCGGTCTAAAGTAACTGATGTCTTGTCTTCATTAGGTTGCTCCCAAGAGTGATGTGGGTAATGGATGTAGAGTCATGTGACTCAGGGAGTGGTTAGTTGTTTAGATCAACATGTGTGTGTTCTCCCTGCAGATGGAGAAAGCTCTCTGCCTCAGTGCCTGAGTCTATCCACAGCCACAGCCCCTTCCAGAGGTGGTTTGTTGTAGGAGGGAGGGGACAGGGGCTGTCGTTGTTGTAGGCTGTAGCTCCAAGTTAACCTCTGCAGACCTAGCAAGTGTGTGAGGGCTCTGGGTGGCCCTCCACAGGGCAGGTAAATGGGTTTTGCATGTGCAGGGGTTCAGGCATGACTCTGTGGCAGTCTTGGGTACCAGCATGTGCCCTGGAGGCTTTGGGTGGTTCTCTGTGGTACTAGCACATGCCAGAGGGTGCACAGTGGTGGGTCACATGGTGTTAGCATGTGACAGTAGTTGCTCCAGGGGCTGGTAGGCCTTTGAAGTGCTAGTGGGTGCCAGTGGACACACTGGGGGCTCTGGAATGGCCTTTATAGTGTTTATGGGTGTGTGGGGTGCTTCTAGCAGAACCCTGTGGCACTAACTGTGCCAATGGGTGTGTTTCGTGGCTCTGAGTGGGCCCCTACAATGCTAACAGGTGCGAGAATTCGAGTTAAGTGGGGGGTGGCTCTAGGTAGGCACTACCATGCTAGTGGGTGCTTGTGGGTGTGCTAGGGCATTCTGGGTGAGTCCCCACCATGATAGTGGGTGATAGTGAGTGCATAGGAGGCTCTGGATGGATCTCCATACTGTATCCCTGTCTCCTTCTGTCACCTTCCTCTCTACTCCTCTGACATTCATGGTTCAGGGAGATCCAGAGATGGGCTGCAGATAGCAACAGGGTGGGCAGGATCTGTTTCTGGAGTTTGGAGTTCTAGGGGAGAGGGAGTGCTGGTGCAGGCCTGCCAGTCAGTGGAGGTCAAGGTGAGAAATGTCTGGTTTCCTCAAGCTCTTCTGTGGGGGAGGGGAAGGCACACTTGCACCTTTTCTCCTTGGAGCAGCACTCCTGCTGCACTGGTTCTCTATATTCCAGAGTGTGTAGTGCAGCGTGGGCTTGAATGCGAGTCCAGCTCCACTGCTCACTCACATCAACTGCTCATGCAGGTCTGGTGGTATTTCTGTGGGCTCTCAGGGGTGTGAAGATTTTCGTTGGGGCAGGTTTCACTTCAGCAGCTGTTCAGTTCTTAAAATGGCACTGCTCTGCAGCTGTTTGGGTCCTGCTTCTTGGAGTTAACTAGCCAAAATACTTCCCTGGAGTTAAGCAGCCCTGTGGATCTCAGGAGCTTCTCCTCACTGGATCTGGGGCTGTGGGGAGTGCTGTACTCCTAGGCAGCTAGGAATGCCCTCCACGATGGTTTTGGAGGCTGCTGGAGGTCTCTCACTTCTCCAGCAAAGGGGGGGTGTCCTCTGATATTAGCCTGCCTATCTCAGCAGCTGGGTGTGTTGGTTTCTTTTCTATGCTGTTGCTTTTGAGTTTTCACGTTGCAGACAACTTCAGATCTTTCCTTGGTGATTTCAACTGCTCTTACTTACAAATTCCAACTGAAATATCTCTTGTAGTTATTACTTTATACCCTGATTGGAGAGAAGATGAGTGTTGAGTTCTTCCTATCGATCATCTTTTTTTTTTTTAGAGAGAGATTTTTGCTATAGTGTGTGTGTATTTGCCAGGGAAACAGAGATAGAAAGCGAGAAATCACCCCTTGGGGGTTGGCCATGCCACTGTCTCTTCTCCTTCAGTCTCCTCTCAGGATTGGGTACACACACACATCTGCCCGGCATGACATTTTTTTTTTTAATAGACCACAGATTAGTTTATTTTTAACACCCATCATGTCATAAATTCATAGGGAATAGGTTCCAGTAGCTCAGGCTCGTTTCCATTGGTTCTCACAAAGTGTGCTTCTCTGGGTGGAGCAGGCTGGCACTTTAGTTGAACCCAGGTACCTTTCTCCGTGGTTCTTTCTTTTTCTGGTCATTTTCTTTCATACTTTTAGGAAGCTATCTCTGCTTTTAGAATGCTTAATATGCTCAATACACACATTAATTCTCTTGGAAGAATCTTGCTCTTAACTTGTTTGTTCACAACAATGCCAACAGCATGCTGGGTAACGTTGTAGACTCTTCCAGTTTTGCCATGTTAACCTTTGTGGGGCATTCCTTTTTGAACAGTACCTATTCCCATGATGTCTACAATATCACCTTTCTTGTAGATTCGCATATATGTTGCCAAAGGAACAACTTCATGTTTTCTAAAAGGCCTAGAGAACATATATTGGGTGCCTCTCCTCTTTCCCTTTGTGTTTGTCATTTTGGTTCATTGCTGGAAGATGGTGGTTCTGGCCAAAAAGCCAGCATGAGTTTTAAGCCACTAGATCTGGGACTTGAATCACAGTTGATTACATGGGAGTTCAGCGACATAACCATTATGCCATCTGCTGGTCCCTCTGCCATCTTTTATATGTTTATGATGGTCGTATTCTCTTGACTAATTCACTCCCCATCATTAAACGATGACATCCTTTTCTCTTGTGACAGTTTCTGGTTTGAAGTCTATTTTATAAGATGTAAGTATTTTCACTCCTTCTCTATTTTGGTTATCATTCACCTCAGTTCAGCCCAGTTGAGACCACCATACATGTCCTTGTCAACAGATAATAAACTTTATCTGTCCCTCAAGTGTCTTACCTCTCCATCCCCCCCCCCCCAATTTCCTATGCTTTTGCCCTCCCACACTCTCTTTCCAGTCTGTCTCTAGTATCCTTTACTTTTTAATAGCCTGTGTGTGTCCTTAAAGATTAAGTCAGTCTTTTGTAGGCAGCTATTTAGTTGGATTTATATATTTATCGACTCAGTCACTCTCTGTTTTTTGGTTGGGGAATTTAATCTATATACATTCAAGAATATTATTGATAGGAAAAAATGTGCTATTATATTTTGTTATTTGCTGTCTGGTAGTTTTGTATCTCTTTTGTTCATTTCTTCCTCTTGTTTTCTACTTTTGCATTTTGATTATTTTTCTGAAGTGCTAAGTTTTGATTTTTTTTAAAAAATCATTCATATGTCTGCTGAAGTATTGGTTTTGTGCAAGTCTGGTTTGTGAATCTGTTAGTGACAGAAATACCACATTATAGTTGTAATCTATGTTTTTAGGTTAACAACTTATCTTGTCTCACATACAAAAACTATTTTTACCCATGTTTTTAATGTCACAAGTTACGTCTTTTTGTATTGTATATCCTTTAACAATTTATTGTAGATTTAGCAATTTTGTACTGTTTTGAACTTTTAATTTTCATACCAGAGACATGCGTAATTTGCACACAGCCATTACAGTACTGGAATATTTTGTATTCAACTATGTATTTACCTTTACCAGTGGATTTTCATATGTATTCATCATAGCAGTTACAGTCCTTTTGTTAATGCTTTAAGAACTCTTTTGAACAGTTTTTTTTTTTTTTTTTGAGAGAGATTTTTGCTATAAGACATGTGTGCTCACTGGAGAGACAGAAACAGAGAGACAGAAAACAAGAAGTCACCCCCAGAAGGGATGGCTATGCCACAATCCCTTCTCCTCCATTCTACTCTTGGGACCTTGGGATACACACACACACACACACACACACACACACACACACATTCTCTCAGTGTGAGTTTCAAGCCACCAGGTCCAGGACTTGAACCACAATCAACTACGTGGGAGTCCAGTATCATAGCCATTATGCCATTTGTTGGCTCCATTGAACAGTTCTTATAAGGGAGATCCAGTGGTAGCGAATTCCCTCAGTTTTTCCTTGTTTGTGATATACTTTATTTTTCTTTCATTTCTGAAAGACAGCTTTGCTAGATATAATAGTTCTGGCTTGCATTTTTTTTCCCTTTCAGCATTTCAAATATATCATTTCATTCTCTCCTGCAGAGAATTATGAATTTTTTGGCAAAGAATCCCACCGATAGTCTAATGAGGATTCCTTTATATATGACTTGATGCTTTTCTCTCATTGCTTTAAAAATTTTTTGTCTTTGACTTTTGACAATTTGATTGTAAAGTGCCTCAGAGAGGACCTCTTTATATTGAATCTGTTTGGAAACTTTTGAGATTTATGGATCTGAATGTCTATATCTCTCCCAGGACTTGGGATGTTCTCAGCAATTATCTCATTAGACAAGCTTTCTGTCCCTTTCTCTGTCTCTTTTCCTTGTGAAATTCTTATGATACAAATGTTTGTTCATTTAATAGTGTCTCATTAGTTCTGTAGGCTATCTTCACTCCTTTTTATTCTCTGTTCTTCCCAGCCTCACCAGCTGAATATTAATAATTTCAAAAGGCATATCTTTAAGTTCACACTTTTTTTTTCCTTCTGCTTGAGCCAGACTTTTGTGGAAGCTCTCAAATATATATTTTATTTCATTAGTTGGATGAAATAAAAAACCCAGGCCTCTATGGGGCCTCAACCATCATGTGACAATACTTTATTTTTTTTTTAAAGAACTGTAGAGTGCTTCGACTTTTCCCTAATTTTCCTAACTTGAATCCTATAGCTGCTGATCTCCCACATTCTTGTTCACTCACTTTCTTTTTTCATGTTCATAAAGGATTTTATATTACTCACTGTTGTTGAAGCTGTTATCTGTGGAGTTTTTTAAAACTTCCATATTTGTTCTGTTTACTTTAAAGGTGTTTAGAAGATTAAAAAAATTACTCTGCTGTTATGGTCAGTCATATCACTGGAAGTTCATGACTTTAAAAAATTTTTACAAAAGTATTATTACATTATAAAAGTCACTATGTTATAATGGAAGTTTCTTTTTCTTTTTTAAAAAAGTTTATTACTTTATGAGAGAGTGATGGAGACAAAGACAGAGAGGGAGAGATAAGCACCTTTGGCAAAGTCTCATGTAATAGTACCCTTCAAGCCTTTTGGTTAGCTAGGACTATGTCCATGCATATGAGTCTGACATTTATAAGTCACCTGGAAACTGAAACTTGATTATCCATATGACTTCCAACATTGCAGAGTTGTACATGTGCATATGTATATGTTTGCATACATACTATCTGTATATTTCCCCCTTATATCAATATATTTAATTTACCAATTTAACTATTCATCCACATTTTTTTATTCAGCAGGTTTATTTATTTATTTAGAAAGACAGACACAGAGAACCAGAGACAGAGGGGTAGCACTTCCAACAAGGTCTTCATGTGTGATCACCCCTAACCTCAACCAATCAGGATCATGGGCAAGTATGTGTGCACCGGTGTGCATAGGAAGACCTTGAGACATGAACCTGGGACTTCCTATGTGGTCTCAACATTCTAGATCATTGAGTTTCTGCCACACCATTGCAGCTGGCCTGCCTTTCTGCTACTTCAAGTTTTTCGCTATAATAGAGAGACTACAATAAACATGCTGTTACATTTCTTTTTCATTTAAATTTCATTTAATTTTTACATTAAATCACTGTATATCATTAGTGCATACCAAATGAATTTAGCCATCATGAGTACACTGTATTATAGCTCAGTCAAAGATATTGCTATATACATTATCAAGAGATAATTTTCCATTTTCATGTCCCTTTTCTTTTTCTGCTTGATTCCCTCCTTCTCACACTCCTCCTTTTCTTGCCCTCTTCCCACACTGTCCATAGCATACACAGTCACTCTCCATGCATTTATACTTCTGATCTTTCAGTTTCTGCCATAGAGTGCAGATATTTGGTATATATTGATTGAGGACATAAGATTCCTCTCTTTCATAGTCTGGCTTGCTTTGCTTAGCAGTAAATCTTCCATATGTCAGCTTTCTATTAAATGCTAGAGTCTAATTTTTTTTAATGGCTGAGTAGTATTACATAGTGTATACATGCCACACTTTTTCTATGCATTTATCTATTTGTGGGCATTTGGGTTGGTTTTATCTTAGCAATTGTGAATAATGACACAAGTGTTTTTCCAAATGAGCATATTCCTATATTTTGCTTACACTCATGTGTGAGGGTTTCTACAGTACTACTTTTTAAAAATTTATCTTTAATATTTTAAAATATAAAACATGAAAGAGCTTTGTAAATGGAATTTGGTATACAAATGTTAGGTACTTTATCTGAGATTCTGGCCTTTTGCAATTTTTAAATAGCTCTTATTTTTTGATAGGGGCTCTTTTGGACAGGAAATAACTGAATTATTTTTGTTGGTTTGTTTAATTACATCTTATCAAAAAAGTCTCATTTTCCTTTACAAGTTCCTTGAATTTACTATATTTCTCTCAATAGGTCTGATACATAAAGAAACACACACACACATACACACACACACACTCCAGAGTCTTGTATGAAAATTTTGGTTGGTAGTTTTCTGTGATGATTGCTCTTCTAGTTTGCTCTAAATCAAACATTATAAAAGAGAAAAGAGAAGAGACAGCTCCATGGCTCCTGTGATCTAGCCATTTTGGGGGAAACGGAGAAATGAAGAGGTCCCACTGATAATTCGACCTCCAGCATACAAAACTCGCATGGAGAGGCGGAAGGGAACAGAACAGGTCTTCTTCAAGAGACAGCTCCATGGCTCCTGCGATCTAGCCATCTTGGGGGAAATGGAGAAATGAAGAGGTCCCACTGATAATTTGGCCTCCAGCATACAAAACTCGCATGATTGAACTTCCCAGTTTGGGAAGAAACCGACCATCCACCAGATGACTAGAAATCGCTGCAGAACCAGAAGAAATACGGGGAAGCAGAAAAATGTCTCTCCTCCAAAGGAAAAGGATAACTCCTCTTCACTCACACACAGTTAAATGGAAATCATGGAAATGTCTGATAAAGAATTCAGAACATTCATAATGGCAAAGCTTACAGAGATGGAAGAGAAGAGAGACAAGGAACTGCTGAAGAGGAAGGAGAAAAGAGTTGAAGAGTTCCAGGAGGTGAGGAAATTCATGCAAGATCTAAAAGAGGAATTTCAGACTTTACAAAAGAATCAGATGGAACTGTTAGAGATGAAGGCTATAATACAAGAAGTCAAAATTTCCCTTGAAAGTATTAAAAGCTGACTAGATCATACAGAAAATAGAATCTCAGATGTAGAAGAGAAAATTGCTGGCCTAGACAAATCCACCATGAAGACTGAGAAAATGGCCCAAAAATTTGAGAATAATATACGAGAAATACTAGATGCAATTAAACGTCCGAACATCTGGATAATAGGCATTCCAGAAGGCGAAGAAACTCATAAGGGCATTGATAATCTATTCCATGAAATCCTGCAAGAAAACTTTCCAAATTTGGAGAGGCACTCAAAGATTCAGTCCCAAGAAGTACAGTGGACCCCAAATACAATCAACCCTAGAAGATCTTCTCCAGGACACATTATAGCCAGATTGACCAAAACCACAGACAAAGACAAGATACTAAGACTGGCAAGAGAAAAACGGCAAGTTACCTACAAAGGGTATCCTATCAGACTAACGGCAGACCTCTCATTGGAAACAATGCGAGTGAGGAGAGAATGGGAAAATATATTCAAAGTATTAAGGGAAAAGCAATTTCAACCGAGAATTCTGTACCCAGCAAGGTTATCGTTCATTTGGGAAGAAAAGACACGAACATTCCCAGATAAACAAAACCTGAAAGAATTTACCAGCACCAGACCAGATCTCCAAGAAGTTCTTAAGGGAGTGCTATGTCAGTAAAATTAAATGCAGACACACAGAAATAAGAGTTCAGAAACTAAGAAAATGGGCAACTTAATTGTAGGGACAAAGTCTGGAGTTGAGTATTATATCCCAGAGTTCAATCTGAAGATCGAACCTCAACAGAAACAGAAGAAAGATTAAGTACATGAGACTGAACTGATGAAACAGCATTCTGTGACTTGACTAAAATGTTGCTGCTTTTCTTCTAAGCTTGGTTGTCCGGTTTTAAGGATTTTTGTCCTGTCTTGAGCTGTCAATAGATTCATGTACCTACTATTTGAACAGAATACTAACCTGTTTCTAGGCTTTAGGTTTCAAGGAAATATCCTTACTAGTTCAAAACTACTTTTCTTGAAACCATCAGCTGAACTTGCTATTGAAAGTAGTTAGATTACATATGATATTGTGTAATCAACAAAATGTTGGGGGAAAAGGAATGCAGACAACTGTAGACAGCAGAGATAGTGTAATAAGAGAGTGGAATAGGGCAGAGGGTCAGACATGGGGTGAAAAACATATATATATGAAAGTAGAAATGGAACATTATGGATGATAACATCCATGATTAAGCCACTATGCAGTTTATTCTAGATGGGAAACCACATTTAGTATGTTGTGATGATGCTCAGGGAATTAATGTAAATTAATAAAAAAAAAATTTCAGAAGGAAAAAAAAAGAAAAGAAAGGATTACAGCATGACCATACCCCTTTGGGGGGTGCTTTCTCCATCTTTCAGAAGAGAGCATGTGTGCTCTGGCAATTAAAAAAAAGTAAATATAATTTTAAAATATTGTTTCTTTTTAAAAAACATTTTAAATGGTTTATTTATTTATTTCCATTTATTATGATCTTTTTAATTTGACCAGAGAGAGATAGATAGAGAAAGGGAGAGAGCAAGTCACCAGGCCCGGGACTCAAACCTCAGTCACCCACATGGAAATCCAACGCCTTTAACCCCATGCCACCTGCCGACCCCTAAATATTGTTTCTATATTGAAACTTGTTGAATACATTGGGTTAAATAAAATACATAATTAATTAAAAAAAAAACAAAGAGAAAAGAAGGGTATATTGGATTCCATTGCAGGTTTGTCTCTCCTATATTCATGTCCATTGGTTTCTTATAGGCTTCAAGGGATTCCAGCCAGGCAAACCTTCCTGAACTAAAATGAAGTCTGTTAGTTTGCATATTGTTTATTAACAAATAGGAGCTTGAATTTTTGGTTGGAGGCTTACATTTTTAATTTCAGTAAAATAGGAACTCATCACAGAAAACTACCAACCAAAATTTTCATACAAGACTCTGGAGTGTGTGTGTGTGTGTGTGTGTGTGCATGCGTCTTTATGTATCTGATCTATTGAGAGAAATGTAGCAAAATCAAGGAACTTGTAAGGGAAAACGAGTTTTTTTTTTGATAAGATGTAATTAAACAAACCAACAATTAAGGAATTGAATTCAATTCCTTAAATTTCCTGTGTATTCTTTTGTCTGGAAAGCAGTGATCTTAATCTTTCTAAATATGATTCAGGCAACTTTGACAGCCCTAAACTAGGGTAGGTAACATTTCTAATTTTTGCCCATCACTAATTGTTTTAGAAATACATTTATTGTCCTTCTGTTTGACAAACCTTTATGGAGCACCTGCTGTGTGGTATGTTATGGGAGGAGCCGGGCGTGAAGGGATGGTGATGATGATACTGGCCACAATGGTTAAGTACGTGGGTGTAGTTTCTTTCTTACAACAGTTGGAGGGTATTTTGATATTTTATAAATATACCACATTTAATTGATTCATTTCACTATTCATTCACATTTATGCTATTTTGTAGTATTTATTGTTCTAGTGCTTTACACATATGAACTGCTTTCATCCTCACAATTACCCTATGAGCTTAGCAATATTGTTATTGCCCCCATTACATGAAGAATGAAGGCACAGAGAGTTTAAGTAGTTTTCTCATCAGTGCTATGGGATAGGATGCCTAAGCAGCCTGGCTCTGAAGACCACGTGCTGCTTGTTCTGCCTGTTTCAGAATTAGTCACTGTCCCAAGGAATTCACAAGCAAGTAAATAGGTTATAGCACATGGTAATAAGAATCATAGAAGGACACTTTAAGTACAGGTGTAGCACAGAGAAGAGGGGACTGGCTCATCTTTGAGAGGTGGGAGGAAGTCTGCCAGGGAAGAATTCTTGTTTGGAAGGATACTTAGGCTCAGACCGATCGTGTACATTCCGACACCGGGGGATAGTATTGACAGTGCGAGCTAACACATAGCAGGGTGGTCCAGTGATTGCTCCCCTGACTCAGTCCACTTGAGGTCAGGAGTTCAGACCCTGTCACTTCTGAATCTCATGGCCTTTGACAAGTCACTTAACTCTCCTGATGTGGTCCTCACTTAACAACCTCACACGCTGGTCTCTGTCTCAAAGGGAATAATTAATGCAGAAGTTCCCTATGAATAGTGAAGTGTTAGGCAACTGTAAAGGACAGTTGCCATTTCTTGAAAAGGAAAAATAAGGCCCAACATGTCCCAAGGGGGGAAAAGTGAGTCATAACTCTATTGCTTTGCTTTAGTGACTTCCTAATAAACTGACTTAATCTCTTACTTAGTTCCAATCTTGAGTTTCTCAGGAAAAATGTCAAGTACAATGTTTCTCCATGAATTCTAAACTGTGTGGAGTTGGTTGACTGGCGGGAAACTGGTCCATGGGCTGAGGACAAGCCACTTTGCAGTGATAGCCTTTCTTCCTCTCCAGGCCGAAGATGCTTCTGTATGATTATTAATAGTTGGTTTGGTATTAACACAGTCACCAAAATGGTCCCAAGCTACTCGAATAGTGTTGGCAACTCTATGAATGGAAGCAGAGACTTTCCCTTACATAGTTCTCAGAAACTGAGGAATGTAAAATTGAACTGAGGGTTTGTGCTAGGAGGATTAGTCAGAATAAGTACCTTGTTAAGAGGTTTCATCTATGATTCAACTTATAATTCTAAGAACTCTCATTATTTTTAGACTTAAGTTCTCCACCAATGACTAGAGAAAGACTCAAGAGTAGTCTCTCTCTCTCTATCATCTCTATCTATCTCTATCTATCTATCATCTGCATCTATCTATCTAGTATAAATTTTACTGGAGGGCACATGTGCTTGCCAGAGACACAGGCTAGACAAAGAAAGAAAGTGTTGGAAAAAGTACCCTCCAATGGGGGTGGTCATACCGTAATTCCTTCTCTTCCATTTATGCATCCTGTTGGGACTTTGGACATGCACACATATGTGCCTGGTGTGTTTTTCAAGCTGCCAGGTCCTGAATTAAAGCCACACCATTAGCTATGTAGGATCCAGCCCCCTTAACCATTAAGCCACAGGACCAACACTGAGAATATTTAAAGAAATGGAACCTCCAATCTGATGATGATGAAGACCAAACATTGAAATGGTTATAAAGATTTCTCTAGATCCTGAGTCCCTACAGTTTCCCAAGCTCCCTCCCGAGACAGCTACGTTCCATTTAGATCACGGAGGATTTACATTTAGGGGGTCCATTTAGTTTTACTCCACTGAATCCAGTAGCTGAGATGGCCAGAGGAGTCCCACCTTGAATGATGGATGATGATGAACGGGACGGTTTCTTTCCCTCCAGACTGGGGGTGACTCAGCTCTGTTTCTTTCAGAAGTTTCTTGTGAAAAGTGGCTCCAGCAGCTCATTTTTGTCTGTCTTGCTCTGGCTACTGTGAGCCTGTGGCAGGTGTATGCAACCCATTTGAGGAAGCTTTCACAGCAATGACTGATTTGGAAGACTCACTGTCTCTCACTCAGCATGTCCTGGCTTTAACCTGGCAAAAGCATCAGCTTTACAACAGCCCAGGCCCCGAGGTTCTGCGCCCCCACTTGTTTTCTCACAATTTGTGCTTAATTAACCTCAGGACTGTTTTAAGTTTCCCACCTACTATTTCTGTATCTTTGTTCAAGTTCTTCTAGTGTATTTCCTTACTCTAAATCATGTGATTTGGACTTGGCCTTGCTTTGAGTGACTAATTTATTTCATGGCAGTAAGTGATTATAAGCCCTCAATTACATGTGTCCAACTCAGCTGAGGTCGTAATGAAGCCCTGAGTACCTTTCAATAGTTCTTAATGAGGAGCCTTGAGAGGACAAGCAGTTATTGACACAAGTGCACTGGAGAATGCACAACACTGGGTCAGGGTTACCTTTGGTTTATATTCTCAGCTTGTGGCCCTCCAGTGACCTCCCAGCTGGCTCAGTCAAAGCCAAAGCTGCCCTCTGCCTTCATCTCCTACTCCCTCTTCCTTACACCCTCCACCTCGCCAGCTTCCTTGCTGTTGCTTGGCCACACCAGCACCTGCTCACCTTCCTGGACACCTTCACATTCCTGTTCCCTCAGCCCCAACACTTTCTCTCTGGTGTCCACACGATGGCGCCTTCACTTCCTCCAGGTCTTTGCCCCCAAATCGCTCTATCAGGGACTTCAATGATCTGAAATTGCAGCAGCTCTTCAGAACCAACCATGTGGCTCCAGTACTACAGGTCAGAGAGTTACTGCCTATGCCACTGAGGCTGGGCCTTTCTAAATTATATCCCATTTACAGGATACCTTTTACAGCATGTTTATACAGTGGTCAAATAGATGACAGCAGTGACTTAACAGCTATAACTTCCTCCTCTTCCTCTCTACTAATCTCATCTCTCAGAAACACCTTCTTTAAGAGTATTCGCAGGACACTTACAGTTTTCCCGGTGTGGCCAGTGAGGTCACAATGCTCTCTAGAATCATGTTCTCAGCTTTCCCTTCCTGAAAAAGGGAACATTCCATATTCCAGAATCTCTACGTGTGTAGGCCCTAGCCTCAGAGGGGGGACGTGTAGGAATGTTACTCTCTTGCCCAGCCTGATGGAAGGCCAAGTGGATAAAAGCCTAGATAGTCCTTGGGAAACTGCCTGTGCAGCATCTGTAGACAGAATGCTGGCCTCGTTTCTGCCTCATCCTCTGTTGCCATCACTTTTACTATGTGCTTTCTAGGGATATACTTTGTAGATGGAGTAAGAATGTCAGGTCCTCTCAGCACCCCAGTTAGGCCCAGGGGAGAGTTGATTGTTACTTTCACAGGTCTCCATGCCTAGCAGATCTGAGATCCTTCTGGATCAGACTGGGGGCTCATTCACTAGGGTGGTCACCTTTCTGTAAGTGCACTTGAAAGCTTGTGGGCTCCGTGATTCTCGGGAATTCAACTGATCGATATGTTAATCTTTTCCAGATGGGTTGAACTGAAAGACTCTCCTTGATCCAGGAATTTAGGAACTCAGTAGATTTCTTGACAGTGCCAGCTCCTCTGAGGCACTAATTTTACTCCTTGGTGTTGTCTG
The DNA here is from genome assembly GCA_026018925.1 of Tupaia tana. Classification (NCBI taxonomy): domain Eukaryota; kingdom Metazoa; phylum Chordata; class Mammalia; order Scandentia; family Tupaiidae; genus Tupaia; species Tupaia tana. The sequence continues at coordinate 81,795,083 of JAKSZU010000010.1, forward strand.
ATTAGATATGCTTTCTAAGATAAAGGTCTTGATATATTGGCAAAAGATCTGGATTTTAGAAAACACATTTTTCTCAAATTTAAAGTCTTAAGTCCTCTTTTGCCTCCAGCTTTGTGGAAGAAAATACCTTTGGCAAAGGTCCCAGTGAACTGGCACCTGTTTGTGCTTAGCCTCAGGGAGAACTGGCTTGTACAGTAAGAACCTGCTTCTTCCAGATCTGATCTGGAAGCCCCATTAGTTATACGGTCTGCAGTCAATTGTCACGGGCTCTGGTTGATGTGCACTCTATCTACAATGCCGTTCAGTTTCATTGCAACCCAACTTTAATCTAGATCTGTACACTAAGAGGGAACAGTTGTTCAGAAGATCCATCGCTAGACTGAGCCATGGGCTGACAGGGTCCACTGGGAATCTGTGGGCCATGTTTGTAGGTGGTGTGTGGTCACAGTTGGGAGCAAGGTTGATTTCAAGGATTTGCTATAGTTTATAAGTGGATTTTATCACCACAATATTACTCTTACTCACTTGACCTCTGATCTGCTCTCTTGAGCAGGGGGGAAGGTCAGAGTGTCTCAGCATGTGTAGAAGAACCACCTTGATCCCTGGGCACTCCCAGGAACACTGTACTGGGTCATGGGTTCAAAGAAAGCATCTGTACTCACATCAGAGCTGTAAACACTCAAAGTCCACCCTCTCTTTTTTGGTAAACAGTAAATCCACCTGAGATTGCGTATATTCTGAAGACAGAAAGTTCCTTGTCCACTCTGTTAAATAGCATTAAGATACATTTATGACTTGCAGGCTGGGGACCAAGGTCAAAGGGTTTTCTTGCTGTCAAGTGTCTCTGTTGCAGGACTAGGTGTGCACTGCAGACTCACACCTCTGACAATCTCAACCAGATGGGATGAGGGCCATTCAGGTGGGGATTTAATGTCTAGACTTTACCTATAACCATATCCTAAAATGTTACACAGCAATTTAAAAAGCATGCTTTTGGAGCTATTTGAAGATGTTGGGAATGTTCATAGTGCAATACTAAGTTTACAAAAAGGTGGGACCCCAAATTGGTGATTTATTTATTTTATTTTTTAAATATATTTTTTATTTCAATTTCTTTTATATATTCAATCACATATGTTACTTAGCTTGGAAAGTGAATATTCCAACATATATACAATTCTCACCAGTCCAGTTGAGAACACTATACATGTTATCTTCAACAGATAATAACCCATTTCTTTGTCCCATAAATGCCTTGCCTCTCTATTTTTCTCCTAATGTCCTTCCTCAGACTTTGCTCCTTCACCCACCCTCTTCCCACACTGTATCTGGTATTTATAACCATTTTCTATGTTTCTATATCCTCTAGTCATTTAGTTTTGACTGTAGAGTGCAAATGCCCAGTATATATTAAGTGGAGACATACAATGTTTCTCCTTCATAACAGGCTTGCTTTACTCAGCAGTAAATCTTCCATATTCATCCATTTTCTGTCAAAAGCCAAGGTCTTGTTGTTTTTTATGGCTGAGTAGTATTCCATAGAGTATATGTGCCACATCTTTTCAATCCATTCATCTGTTTATGGGCATTTGGGTTGGTTCTATATCTTAGGAATTGTGAATAATGCCACAATAAACATCTATGTGTAAACACTTTTCTGACTAAGGATTCTTCTGTCCTTTGGGTAGATACTAAGGAGTGGGATTGCTGGATCATATTGTAGTTCTATCTGTAGATCTTTGAAGAATCTCCATATTGTTCTCCATAGCAACTGAACCAATTTTTAAAGTATCATTTTGTACATTGTACATTGATGAATCAATACTGGGATGTTATCATTAACTCAAGTCCATAGTTTACTTTAGGTTCCACTCTTTCATTGTTTCATACTGTTTCTTGAGCACAGGGTTTTTATTCTATAATTTTATTTTTGAGAGAAATTTTTGCTATAGGGTGTGTGTACTTGCTGGAGAGAGAGAGAGAGAGAGAGAGAGAGAGAGAGAGAGAGAGAGAGAGAGAGAGAGGGGGGAAGTGAGAAATCAACCCCCAGGGAGATGGCCACACCACAATCCCTTCTCCTCTTGGGATTTTGGGCATGCACACTCACAGGCTCCTAGCATGAGTTTTAAGCTGTTGGATCCAGGACTCAAACCTCAGTTGACAACGTGGGAGTCCAGTTATGTAACCAGCACGCCATCAGGTGGTCCTTTAGTCTATAATTTCTAGAGTAGATTAGCTCTAAGATTAGAAAAGTCTGGACCAAATAAATCATTTGAAGTATCTGTCTTCCAACTCTATAGACCAGGAACCAATGAAGTATAAAAATGGCCTTTATAACCTCTGAAAATTAGTTGAAAACACAGTAGCCAATACTAAAATCACTACTCTGGGCACAAGAAAGAAACTGAGGTGAGAATGTTTGCCCAAAGTGTGGGACAGGTTTGGGATAGGGAGGAGACTGCCTTTGTGCAGCCTATGCAGGCCTGGGGAATGCAGAGCCCTCTGTGTAGGGAATGGTAACTTTAATTGGAGCATAGTTGTTAAGGTGACTGGAGTGGGAAAGAGAGCTCAGAACTTTCCCCAACACTGATTGGAACCAGGACCTACAAAAGGGATTACAAAAAATAAAAAAGTAATCCTTCTGGCAACCTAATTAACTAAAGGATTTCTCAGAAGTGGAATGGAGGAGGGGTGGTGGTGGTGGTTATGTGCTCTGCCATTATATCACCATGGCCCTGTAGCTCTTTTCCGGACACCTGCCAGATGCTAATTAGTCAAATCCTCCTAAGCAGGGATCCAGGTGGTAGTAAGCAGGGAGCAAAGGTCAATTTCCCAGGACATTTGCAACAAGTCTGAGTTTAATGGCTGGCCCACTTGATCAAGCCTTGAATGTTTGCTTTCTACATGAATGAGGGGATCAATTATTGTCACAGAACTGACTCCATCCCTAAATCTGTCATGACAGTCATTGTAGGGACCATGTCGACTGTTACTCAACAATATCACCAGCAAGCATTTACTGACAAGGGATCCAGTGGTGGCAAGACAGGGCTGGCTTCTGCCTCAGGGCACTGACCTTCCACTCTGGGACAGAAAGGCCCCTGAGGACAGGTGGTCTGCTTCTCATTTGCTTATTTCCAGGGGCTCAACCTGTATTCACCCCACTCCCTTTGCTTCCATCCTGAGACAGAGCACATCTGCCTGCCCGGGCAAGGGAGACACTACCTTGTTCTCTCCTGGTTCAGAACCTGGGCCATAACCAAGCCCTGCGTGGGAACTGACCAGAGAGCTCCTTCCTCTGCTTTATTCCCCCATAAGCCCTATTTCTAGAACCGTTCAGAAGAACAACTTCCACAACTACAGACCAGAAAGTAGGGGATGATCAGTAGTATCACCTGATCTCCTTAATGTTTCCTTTACCCTCTACCCTTCCACCCCCTTCCCCTGCCAAGGTCTGCTCTGTGGAGAATAGACTGAGTAAAGGGACATTTGATGTGGCAAATAAAAGATAAACTGGGGAGGTGTTAAATAGGAGAAGATTTTGGGCTTACATTCTTTAATGGATAATAGTAACGTTCAGTGAACTAGAAAACACTCGAAGACAGCAAAACCAAGCATGGGTAGTGTGGGGAAAATAACAAAACAACTCCAATAAAGCACTGTGCGGAGGTTTATTATAGGATAAATTCACACGCAGGAAGGGGTCAGGTGGATGGTGACCCCAAGGCATTCACAGCTTCAATCCTGTGCTTGCTCTGCTATGCTTTGTACTTCTACTTCCACTGCTGTCCTGAAGGCCCTTCCATCCTGCCCTAGCCAGGGCTTTAGAAAAAGGAATTCAAAGGGATTATACCTGGGTTTGGAGTGGTTTGCCTTGTGCTCCCAGAATCGATGTATCTTAACAGCAACCAGCTGGGTTGGGGAGGAAACTGTTGTTACACATCATGGATAGAAGATGTGGAAGACGAACAGGATACTATCTGTCTTTAAGAAGTAGGGCTAGGAGGTCAGTGGATGGTGTGGCAGTTACATCATGGGACGCCCCTATGGGCTTATGAGGTTCGAGTACCAGACCCAGTGACTTGAAACTAGTACCGGGTGCATGTGCATGTGTGCCCAAGACCCCGGGAGAATGGAGGAGAAGGGATTGTGACATAGCCATGCCCCATGGGGGTTGATTTCTCACTTTCCTTCTCACTGTCTCTGTCTCTCTCTCTCTGGCGAGCGCACATGGCCTAAGGCAAAAACCTCTACCAAAAAAAAAAAAAAGATATAGGGCTGATCAGACACATTTATACAAGGGTATGGATGGAGAAAAGAGGGGGCTTGGGGCATTCTGGAGAGCTCCAACATTCCAACTTTAAGTAATAAAGGGTGAACTTGCCAAGAAGGCAGAGAAGTTTCTAGAGGATCAGGAGGGAAAGCAAGAGATTGTGACTTGAGTGAAGTTGAGGGGAAATTCTTTGTATTACTGTTGCAACATGTTTGTAAGTCTGAAAGTATTTCAAATAAACAGTAAAAATATCATTTTGTTAGTGCTTATTAGGTTAAAGGCGAGGGCATCCTCTCCATCTTGGATAACTGCCCTCCCCTTGATAGAAACCTTTCTTAACGGGGGTCATTTCTTTCACATCCTCTTCAAAAAGCCAAATTTAACTCCTCCAAGTCTATGTACTTTATTTTAGACACCTACCAATAATCTCTGCATCCAAACCACTATCATCTTAGGAAATAAAACGATTAAAAATAGGTAGATTGGGAACCAGCAGTTAGCGTAATGGTTATGTCGCTGGACTCCCATGTAGTCGACCGCGGTTCGCATCTCGGACCCGGTGGCTTACAACTCACGCCGGGCGCGTGTGCGTGCGTGCCCAAGATCCCGAGAGGAGAATGGAGGAGAAGGGATTGCGGCGTGACCATCCCCCCTGGGGGGTGATTTCTCAATTTCTATCTCTCTGTTTCTCTCTGTCTGGCGAGCGCACGCGCCCTATAGCGAAAACCTCTCCAAAAAAAAAAAAAAAAAAAAATAGGTAGATCACTTCTGTTTTAAGCATTTTATTTAATTTAAATTGAATTTATTAGCCAAAGGTCACATGTCCATGCCAGAGTGAGAGACAGGGAGACAGAGAGAGAAGAGGGAGAAAGTACACAATGGGGTGTGGTCATGTTGCAGTACCTCCTCCATCCTACTGGGATTTGGGCCACGTATACATTAGAATGTTTCTCAAGCTGCCGGGACCAGAATTCAAACCGTATGGTCAGCCATCTGGGTCTGGCTCTGTTGACTATCAGGCCGTGAACTGGCCCAAATTTTTTAACACTTTAAAAAAATGCTACTGGGTTATTAAATGCATACCACGTTTTAATGTCTCCTCACTTATTTATCAAACAAACAAATGAACACTCATACTTGAGAAATTTTAACTTTTACCAGTAAGGTTAGGCTAGATTTTATTGTAACAACCAAACTTCAAATCTAGCAGCTTAGAAGAACAAAGCTTTACTTCTTGTTCAAGTGCTATGTCTACTATGGGTTGTCAGAGAGCTCAGCTCCTAGCTGTCACTTTAAGGCTCTACTCCATCCTGGTATTTCCATGCTGCTGCTGCTGCTGCAGCAGGGAGGGAGGGCTGCGGATGAAGCACTGCAGCTAAATCTCTTGGTCTGGGACTACATACTCACTTCTGCTTACCCTTCTTCAGCTGCTAGCAGCGGGTTGTGCGCAGCTCAAGGGAGTGAAAGGATCCGTCCTGTGTTTGTGAAGTAGAAGAAATCTAGAACGAATGGAAGTTATACCATGCAATTTAAGGTCTGTCAGCAATAAAAGCCAACAAATCATGACATTGTGGAAGAAACCAATAAGAACGTACTGAGTGTTCATTCTTCTCTGTTTCCCCACTAAGAGAACTCTGGTGTGTCAATGCATATTGAACAGTAATCAACTCTACAGACAACCCAACCGCGATGAGTGGACGGATGACCAAATTCTGGCTTTTTGTTTGTTTTTCTGATGATCAGGCCAGCTGGCTTGTTCCTTTGCCCCTCTGTCCTTTACCTTTGTCTTCTTTCTGCCAACTTGGAATGTGGACACAGCCTATGGGAGTGCAGCAGCCACTGGTAACCATGGCATAGAAGCCTCACACTTATGACAGTAGGTCAGGACTGATCCGTGGCCTGGGTCCTCGTGACATTGCTAAGATTGATACCAGCCATGGATTGCTTCCCCCATATTGCTGCAGAGGCATAAGCTAGCACTATTCTTTTAGCTGCAGACAGAACCAATCTGAATAATTTAAGTAGAATAATTTTATTATTATATATCATAAGTAGGATCCACTTTGGGGAATGATGAGTTGTAATCTTTAATCTTCTTATAAAACCAAACAATCTAACCTAATCATTTAAGACATTGAAATTAGTTACTCAAACACTGACAGTCATAATTACAGCAATAGTACATGTTCCTCTTTCAACTAATCAAGACACTTCGGTTTTTGATATGTTATTTTAAATACACAGTTCGTTTAGCAAAAGAAGTATTGACAATGGCATCGTCAAAGAAAATTTAAAAAATAGCACAATGTTAAGATGATACTCTACAAAAGGAAACAGCTGAGATAGCATTTTGGAAATTGCTAGAGAAGTAGTCTGCTCTTTGAAAATTAGACAAAAAGCTTTTGTTTTTGGATATAAAATTGATGTCATTAGTTGGCACATTTTCCCCTCAAATACATGTCCATGTGAATTTCTGTTTCACTAATGACATTGTATCATAAATTATATAAAAACTCAATGTGTTTGCTTTTCTTTAAAAAAGGGAATGAGTTATAGTAATCTTCCCCTCACACTTACCTCACAGGTGGAGAATATTTAGGAGAAGATGTTCCAGGTGTGAGAGCCCCCCTGCAATTCTGCAGCTTTTCTAAAATGCCTGTGAAACATCTTGAGGATCTCTGACTGTTTTCCAACGAGGGAACTCTGACTGAATCAACACACCTTTCCTTTGCAATTCACAAGTTAGCTCTGAACCCTCCGATTTCAAGAAAAAGCATCTCTCTTGCAATATCTCCACTGAGCCACTGACATGGGCCTGAGATTGCTTTTGAAGTGCTTAGATGAGACTGATGTGTACTTTTGGGTTAACAGTGAGGAAAGAGGGGTCTTAGAAAGATGATGGTTGCTGGTAACTTTGGTGTTCTTTTAAACGCTACAAACCTGAGGATGGGGTGATGGTCAGGGATGCTGGTTGCAAAACATATTTTGTTCTGAGCTGTGGACATTTCAATATTTCTGCACCCCACACTTCTACTACATTAGGTTATTCTTTGAACATTTCATGCATATTTTACTTCCATGCAAATGTCTTCCCAAATTCATTGTTTCTGTGCAGAGTGGCCAAACCCTAAACCCATTTCCTCTAAGAGCTTTTCCAGATCTTACCAGTCCTCCTCTATAGATGCCAATATTTTTGGTCTATGTCCTAGTCCACCTTGTATTTTGTGCTTGCTTTTTCACTGGTCTGCCTGTTGAGAGGAAGACATTGTTCTTACTCATGCCCAGGGCCCCTAGTTTCTGATGTACAGAACATGGACCTATTTTTTTTTTTTTTTTTTTTTGAGAGCTTTTTGCTATAGGGCGGTGCACTCACCAGAAAGACAGAGACAGAGAGACAGAAAGTGAGAAATCACCCCCCAGGGGGGATGGCCACGCTGCAGTCCCTTCTCCTCCATTCTCCTCTCGGGATCTTGGGCAAGCATGCACACGCACCCGGTGTCTGGGACTCGAACTGTGGTCGGCTACATGGGAGTCCAGTGACAGAGCCATTACGCCAACTCCTGTTCCCAACATGGACCTATTAATAGCAGGAGCTTCTCATGTGCATGAACAGAAGGGGCAGCCATGATTGTCTCGCCATGTGCTAATGCTTTCTCTACCCATCCAGAGCTGGGGACTGCTTCGAGGTCTGTGAAGTGGTCTGTGGCCCTTGTGAAATGAGAAGTGAAGGGAACCTTTGTGAACAGAAGAAATGGAGAGGCACCAACTTCTAGTTTTCTACGCCAGAGGTTAGGACATTGCTTCTTCTCTGGGGATTGCTCTGACTCGCTGAAATCAAAACTTCCCTTAATTTTTGAGCAGTAAGGGTAATCATGGGTAGATAAGAGCTTCTGGGAAGTTATTATTGCCCATTGGCTTGGCACTGATGCTGCTCCAAAATGATTATCCAAGGCTTCCTTCCTGCCCGCCCTCTTCCCCCCAGTTAGAGCTGTTTTTAAAAGCTCAGAGTTACCCGATTTAAAAGTAATCACTCTGACAATACCGAAAGCCTGGGAGTGAGCCTCAGGTGTCACTTGAGAAAGTATCCAGACAGCCCAACTTTTGGTAGATGTAATGCTCCATAATCTCTTTGGATTCTTTTGTCATTTGCTGACGACATGATGAAGTTGTGTCTTGGGGTGAAGACCTCACAAAAGGATCAAAGAGCAAACTTTTACCTGCCAGGTGAGCTACTGTTGGTGAAAATGTTGGAGTGCTCGCACAAGACAATTTACCTCAGAAAAAGTGAACGGGATTAGGATCATTTCTGCCAAACCTGAAGAGGATGCAGTAAATTCCCCAAAGCACAGTCTTGACCTTTTGGGCCTTTACCTCACCCTCGCCTCACTCCAGCCCTCGGCTTATCAGAGAAACATGTAGACTCAGTGGGTCCCCTGTTCTCTGTGCTGAGATGCTTGCTTCAAAACCGAGGCCAGGGTACCAGGCCAGGACACCTTCTTCCCCACTTGGCCTTGTTTCCAGGACACACACACTAGGCGTCTGGGTTGTCTTGTCTGGTGGAACTAGCAGCAGAGGAGAGATGTTATTCCGTATGGAGTTATAGGTCTCAGTCCCCCCAGGTCTGACCCTGGTGAGCCAGGCTCCACAGGGGTGATGCAGAGAGAGACTGGGTAGGGGGTGGCCCAGCACTGGGCTGGCAAGTGTGTGGGGGTGTCCTGTGCTCTTGTGAACTGAGAAGTGAAGGGAACCTTTGTGAACAGAAGAAATGGAGAGGCACCAACAGAAAGAGTTCAGCTCTGGGCTCTTGAATGTTGTTACAGGCTTTAAAATGCCCAAGACACTACAGTTGTGTTGTGCAGCTCTTAGTATCCCTGTGCAATGATGTCCTTGTGCTTGTAGGGGAACTGTGTATTCACTGCAGCAGTGTCCCCACCCTGGGAGAGCAGAGGGGCGTCTCCATCCACAGTGCTGAGAAGTGCCAAGTGCAATCTGTGGTTGACTGTGAGCCAGCACCGTGGTAGGTACAGGTTAGTTTTTGGATGGTCCATGTAGTGAGGAAAACTTAAGAACAACCACAAAAAAGGCTAGGAGTCAGAGATTTGGGGTGGTTTCCTACCTCTACCAGAGAGGGCACTGTCCTTCGGCTTCAGGACACACTTGGGCTCTAACCACCTCTATCATGGCGTATCCCCCACTCCTCCACCGGGAAGGACTCCACACTTTGCTTTCAGAATGACTTTCCGTTCTCACACTCTTTATGACTCCCTCTCTTCATTCTCCCCGATACAACTCTGCACACTGACTCCCTATATTCTGGAGATACTCATTTTGGGAGTGAAATGGAGAGAGGATGGACTGTGTGTGGAAAGTACCAGAGAATGCTGGTGAGGTGGAAGGGAGCCCTCTCTGCATGGGTTCTGTAAGCACTGTATCAAGGTTGTGAAAAGCTGGGAACAGGTATCATGTTGCTTTTTATCCTACTCCCAACTGGCAGGTGCCCTGGTACACCGGGGTGCCCTCTGCTGTGTGTGGTTGATGTTGAGAGAGTATTCCGCTTACGAATAGGGCCGCTTTCTGCTCTGGTGGTGAGGAAGGCGGGCTGGGCTGGGAGTGAGAAGACACTGACTCTAGGCCCAGCCTGGAGCCTACTTGCACAGCCTTGACTGGATCACTTCTGTGCACACACCTGTGATGGGAAGCGTGCCTTTTCTCCAAGGTGTGCCTAGTGCTGAACATGCTGGGACTACTGCCCTTCCATTCCCATTAGTGACATAACACCTCACATTCAGAGGAAGAAATAACGATGTGGTATGAGAGACACATATTTTGTTCTGAGTACAGGTGGTACTCAACTAGAGGAGGACAGGGGATGAGCTGGCAGAAATCCCGAGGGAGGGCGTGGTCTGTGGGGCCCAGGCCCAGACGAATGGCCACTGAAATCCTCCAGGAGATTGGTGTGGAGATGCTCAGGGTCATCCTCACTCCATTGATGTCACAAATGTTTACGCCTGTACCATAAGTGAGTTTCCAGGCAGAGATGGTGGGAGATGCCCGCCTCCAAGGGCCTACCTTCCCAGGAAGAGGGCTAAGAGGGGCGCTCATGCTAACTGTGTATTTGCAACAGTGAACAGCCTGTGAAGGGCACTATCATTTACCTTGGGAAATGATCTATTCGGAGGAACAGATTTTCTCTTCTTTGAAAAGGGTTTAAGAAGCAGAGAGGGGCACAGGTTCCTCCCCAGTCCGTGATCTTCTCCAGCCTCATGGCTGCTGAGTGTGGAGCATTACAGAGTTCTCTCAGTCAGGCAGGAGTCAGGCCCCAGACCTCAGGCCTGTGAAGGGCAGCACCAGGAGCAGGGCCAGAATTCCCATCCTCCTGAGCATCCTCTCTCCTGATAAGAGAAAAATCCTCCTAGGACCAGCAGATGGCATAATAGTTAAGTTGGTGGACTCTTATGTAGTTGACCATGGTTCAAGTCCCAGGCCTGGTGGCTTAAACTCACACTGGGCATGTGTGCATGCATGCCCAAGATCCTGAGAGGAGAATAGAAGAAAAGGGATTGTGGTGTGACCATCCCCATGGGTGGGGGTGATATCTCGCTTTCTGCCTCTCTGTCTCTCTCAGTATTTCTGGTAAGCACACACACTCTATAGGAAAAAAAAAAAAATCTCTCTTAAAAAACAAAATCTTCCCAAAACAGACCAAAGGCCAGATAACATCTATATGCCTCTAAACAATGGATATTTTTTACATTTTTAGCTTAGGCTCCCTATAATTTTATATCATGTAGACAGAAACTTTGTATTTCTTTTTATCTCTAATGTATAATAGTGCCCAAATATAATACTCTGGACAATAATTCTTCTTCTTTTTTTAAGCTATTTTTTCCTTTTTAAATATATATTGTAATTTATATTTACATATAATCAGTGCATATCTCTGTAGGATACAGAGTAGCTTTTAAAGGCATAGATACAGTGTATAATAAAAAAATCAAGGATATAAACATATTTACCACTTTTCAACATTTAACATTATGTTTGAAACCTACCCCAATGGTTTTTCTGCAAGTATGTACTGAATTGTCTATGGTGTTCTTTACTGTGAGAAACAGTTCCAAAGAAAAACATGTTGATTAAAAATCAGGCAACAAATAATTTCATAAATTAACAAAGATAATTTTAACATGTCCAATAAAAGAAGAATTTGTAATTTCCATGTAGAGGACTGTGGGAGATAAGAGTTTATAATCTGAAAAATTCTGTGGGTATCAACCATCTGCACAATAACTCTGATGAATGAATTTACCTTATTTTTTGGTGAAATTATTGGCCCATGATGGTGTCTGTTTAGGTTTTGAAAAACATAATTTCTGGGACCAGCAGTTAGCGCAATGGCTACGTTGTTGGACTTCCATGTAGTCGACCACAGTTCAAGTCCCTACACCTGGTGGCTAAAACTCACCGGGCACGTGTGCGTGCATGCCCAAGATCCCGAGAGGAGAATGGAGGAGAAGGGATTGAGACGTGACCATTGTCCCCCGGGGGGTGATTTCTCACTTTCTGTCTCCGTCTCTCTCTGTCTTTCTGGCAAGCGCATGTGCCCTATAGCAAATACCTCTTCAAAAAAAAAAAAAAAAAAAAGAAAAAAAAAAAAAAGAAAAACAATTTCTTTTGTATGCTATTTGATACATACATATACACACACACAGAGTCATATAGCAACATGTCAGTCAATGAAAAATCCCATGTACATTGATGGTCCCATAAGATTTTACTATATAGGTTTGTGTAAGTATACTTTATGATGTTTGTACAATGATGTGTTTTTTCAGATCATATTCCCTTTTTTTTTTTTTTTTTTTTGAGAGGTTTTTCGCTATAGGGCGCGTGCGCTCGCCAGACAGACAGAGAGAGACATAGAGACAGAAAGCGAGAAATCACCCCCCAGGGGGGATGGTCACGCCGCAATCCCTTCTCCTCCATTCTCCTCTCGGGATCTTGGGCACGCACGCACACGCGCCCGGCGTGAGTTGTAAGCCACCGGGTCCGAGACGCGAACTGCGGTCGACTACGTGGGAGTCCAGCGACATAGCCATTACGCTAACTGCTGGTTCCCAGATCATATTCCCTTTGTTAGATGAGGCATGCCTCTGTGTGCATATCTATGTTACGAAGACTAACATAGGCTGAACATTCATAGCTTACCACACAATTTTAGAAATTACCTTCCTAGGTCTCATCTCTTCCTTCCATGAAATCCTGAATTTTGTGTGTGATGCCCATCACTGTCCATACTGTATGTCCCCTAGTTGTATTGTTTAGATTCTATAAATACTGGCTTTGTTTAGAAGTGCATAGTGCATTGGTTACACATTATAGTTTTAGAATCAAACCAGTTGTCCAGAAAGGATGTTAACTGGGTAGAGGAGAGTGGATGCCATTACCAGATCATTAATTAGCAAGTTGCTCCACCATGACAGGAAATGGTTCATCATTCTGTGAGTAAAGAACTGCACAGCCCTCTCTCTGTCCTGTCTCATTCTGTGTCAGTGTGACAGATGCAATTGTCCTCACCAGAGTTCGCCAGGGCTTTCCTCCCACTGTGCCTTATCAAGATAAGCCAGAGACAGAGGATGCCAGTTGCCATGACATTTGCTGAATGCAAGAGCTCTGAACTCAGAGGGAGCTGGGGCCAAGGGCTTCCAGGGCTGAAGAGTCAGGCAGGAAGCCCCCAAAGATAAATGAAGACTTCTGGAACAAGATGAAATGAATAAACTATTTGCTTTGAGCACGGATATGATGTTCCAGAAAAATCTACTTTGGCTGCCAAAATAACCCTTTTGGAATTCACACAGAACCACACAACGGCTCCTGCAGACAGACCCAGTGCTCAGGGCCTGTAGCCCATGTTTTTCAGCAATTCAGGGAAGTAGGATCACCAAACTATTTGCACAGAGGATGAACCTGAGAGCTAGAAAACAAAAGTTATTGCCCAAATTAAAATATCTATTGGTAGAGGTGGTATATTGAGTTCTATAGAGACAGCACTGGGGTGAATGAGAGCTGAACAGGTACCAGGTGACTCTGTGTCTCACAGAGGAAAACTAACTAAACATGGGCAAAGGAGATCCTAAGAAGCCGAGAGGTAAAATGCCATCATGTGTATTCTTTGTGCAAACTTGCCGGGAGGAGCACAAGAAGAAGCACCCAGATGCTTCAGTCACTTCTCAGAGTCTTCTAAGTGCTCAGAGAGGTGGAAGGCCATGTCCGCTAAAGAGAAAGGAAAGTTTGAAGATATGGCAAAGGCAGACAAGGCCCGTTATGAAAGAGAAATGAAAACCTATATCCCTTCTAAAGGGGAAACAAAAAAGGATCCCAATGCACTCAAGAGGCCTCTTTCAGCCTTTTTCTTGTTCTGTTCTGAATATCTCCCCCAAAATCAAAGAAGAACATCCTGGCCTCTCCATTGGTGATGTTGCAAAGAAACTGGGAGAGATGTGGAGTAACTGCTGCAGATGGTCAACTGCCTTACGAAAAGAAGGCTGTTAAACTGAATGAAAAATACAAAAAGGATATTGCTGCATACCGAATTAAAGGAAAGCCTGATGCAGCAAAAAAGGGAGTTGTTAAGGTTGAAAAGAGCAAGAAAAAGGAGGAGGAGGAAGACAAAGAAGATGAAGACCATGAGGAAGAGGAGGAGGATGAAGATAAAGACGATGATGATGAATAAGTTGGTTCTAGCAGTTTCCCTTTTCAATAAAGCATTTAAGCCCCCTGTACACAACTTTTAGAGAAAAATTGAAAAGTAAGCCTGTGTAAGATTTGTTTTTAAACTGCACAATGTATTTTTTTTGGTATAGCTAATAAACTACTGAATGTGTCTTTAGCTAGCCCTGTCTTGGTGGTATTTTCAATAGCCACCGACTTTGCCTGGTACAGTATGGGGGTTGTAAACTGGCATGGACATTTAAATAAGATTCTTGATGGTGCACAGCACAAATTAGTTATATATGGGGATTGTAGTTTTTTCATTTTCAGTTGTCTCTGATGCAGCTTATACAAAATAATTGTTCTGTTAACTGAATTCCACTGTGTAATTGTGAAAAAAAAAGTTGCAGCTGTTTGGTTGACTTTCTGAATGCTTTTAAGTAAATACTATTTTTTACTAGTTAAAAAAAGGTATCTATCAATAGAAAGAGGCTGATTTGGATTCCAAATCAACATCTGTCTGATTCCAAAGTTCAGGCTTCCTCGATTATTCCGTCCCATGTCCTTCAGTAGGGTGACAGATCACCACAAACAGGACAGCCATTGATCGATGGTATCTTTTTATTGCCAGAGGGGACATGCACTTACAAGTGAGAAAGGTGGAGGCGGGGGTGGGGGATCCTTCAATGGGAGGGGTGGGTCATGCCACAATCCTTTTCCCTCCATTTCTCCATTCTCTCAGGATTTTGGGCATGTGCACACCTGTGCTTGGCATATTTTTAAAGCTGCTGGGGCTGGGATTCAGACCACAGTTGGCCAAGCAGAATCTGGCTCTATATGTGTAGTGCTTAACCATTACGTTAGTGGGCTGGCCGAGTCAATGGTGTCTTAGTCACTGATTGACCACTGCCTTTAAACACTCACTGGTCCTTTAGTGCTGAACAGAGTATACATCTTTTGCTTCTTCTCTTGCTTGTTTCTAATCTTTAAAAGCCCATCCTCTTTGGTTATAGAGATTTCAGATTGGCCAGGGTTTGTAGGCAATGGGCAACAGCACACAAGTTGTTAGGGGTGAGAGGAAAGTTTGTTATCCCATGTGCCAAGAAAGCCGAGAAACTGTCTCAACCAATTTGTCAAGGTAGGAACCTTTCAGGAAAAGGATATGGCTAAGAGTTCTAAAACGAGAGGAAAAGGGAGCTGAGCAGGAAGGGGTGAGAAAAGGTATCTATATGGAATGTGTAAGTTGATCAGTACAGTCCCTATGATGTCAAGAAAATGAGCAGAAATTGCCTGAAAGTAGAAGAGGCCCCACAGCTTGGACCTGGGTGGTCAGGTCACAAGTGCAGCCCATGCAAACTGCACACCTGGCTGGGGCCTCTAGGGAGCTGGCAGGAGGCACAGTGGCTGCACCTACTATTGAGTTGTTTCAACGAGAGATCTAGGGTTGAAGGAAGGGTTTTGCTAATCCCTTGAGCTTGGGGTGAGGGGCACGAGAACAATATATAGGATATATTTTAAACAATCTTAAAATAAAAATTACTATCATAAAACCATATGTGGTTTTTATTCTCTGATATAATTAAGAACAAATTTATTAATACAGGTAGAGAGTAGACATTTAGATAAAAGGAACTAGAGTTAAGCATTTGGCCACAGTTTCACTTACACCCTGTCCTCACCATCCCTGCTTTAATTCTTTTTTTTTTTTTGGAGAGGTTTTTGCTATAGGGCGCGTGCGCTCGCCAGCCAGACAGAGAGAGACAGAGAGATAGAAAGCAGGAAATCACCCCCCAGGGGGGATGGCCACGCCGCAATCCCTTCTCCTCCATTCTCCTCTCGGGATCTTGGGCACGCACGCACACGCGCCCGGCGTGAGTTTAAGCCACCGGGTCCGGGACTCGAACCACGGTCGACTACGTGGGAGTCCAGCGACATAGCCATTACGCTAACTGCTGGTCCCACCATCCCTGCTTTAATTCTTCCCACCTTCCACTGAATTATTTAAAAGAAAATCCAAATATTATACATTTTATTCACAAATGCTTACCTCTGTGTCTCTAAAAGCAAGGAGCTATTTGTGTGTGTGTGTGTGTGTATGTGTGTGTGTGTGTGTGTGTGTCTGTGTTAATTAAACATTACACCTAATCATCATTGTACATCTTTATAGCATACAAAATGGTTTTTCCCAACATGAATACAGTGTATATCAGTCAAGTCAAAGATATTACCACGTACATTATTATCAATAGATAACTACATTTTTGTGTCTGTTAAATGTATTTTTCTTTCCCTGATCACCTTTCTCCTATTTCTCATTACCCACGCTCTCCTATACTATCTCTGGCATCTAAAATTGCCCTCTCTGCAATTACATTAGGTTGTCAGGAAAGTCATGAAGAATTTTCCTATGCAAAAATATGTTGTGACTTTCCTGATGACCCAATAACTTTAAATCTCTCAGTTTCTGCCATAGAGTGCAGACATTCAGTACATATTGAACAGGGGCATTCAATACCTCTTTTTCATGGTCTGACTTGCTCTGTTTAGCATTAAATCTTCCATCTTTGTCCATTTTGTACCAATTGTCATCATTGCTTTTTATGGCTGAGTAGTGTTACATAGTATATATGTGCCATGTTTTTTTCAATCCATTCATCTGTTCTTGGACATTTGGGTTGATTCTATGTCTTAGCAATTGTGAATAAAGCTGCAGTGAACATGGAGGTGCAACTGCTTTTCTTTTTTAAAAAATAATTATTTAATTTAATTTATTATTATTATCACCTTTTCAATTTGATGGGAGACACACACACACACACACACACACACACAGAGAGAGAGAGAGAGAGAGAGAGAGAGAGAGAGAGAGAGAGAGGGAAAGTGAGAAAGCAAGCTGCAGGTCCAATACTCGAACCATGGTCAGCCACGTGGGAGTCCAGAGCCTTAACTACCATGCTACTTGCTGACCTCCTGACTGTGTTTTTCTATCCTTTGGGTAGATACCCAGGAGTGGAATTGCTGGGTTGTGTGTTGTTTGTTTGTTGGCTTTTTTTTTTTTTTGGTAGGTTTTTGAATAACTTTCACATTGTTCTCCACAATGACTGTACTAATTTACATTCCCACTAACAGTGTAGAAAGGTTCCCTTGTCACTGCAGCCTTGACAGCATTTATCCTTCTGTTTTTTTACTCTTAGCCATTCTGACAGGGGTATCTCATTGTGGTCTTGATTTGCATTTTCCTTATGATAAGATATGCTGAGCATTTTTTCCATGTGCTTTTTGGCCTTCACTGTCTGTTCAGCTCATTTGCCCATTTTAAATTGGATTGATTCTTCCTCCTCTTCTCCTTCTCCTTCTCCTTCTCCTTCTCCTTCTCCTTCTCCTTCTCCTTCTCCTTCTCCTTCTTCTTGATAAGCTGCTTGACTTCCCTATATGTTCTGGTTCTCAGTCTATTATCTGAGGCATGGTTTGCAGATATATTGTCCTATTCTGATGGTTGTCTTTTCACTCTAATTATTGTTTTCTTTTGCTGTGCAGAAGTGTTTTAGCCTGATTCAGTCCCATTTGTCTATTTTTGAGATTATTGCTTGTGGTTTAGGGGTCTTATTTAAGTCTTTGCCTACTCCAATGTCTTCAAGAATTTCCCTTGTTTCCACAAGTAGTTTTAAAGTTTGAGGTTTCATGTTTAGAGCTTTGATCAATTTTCAGTTGATTTTTGTTAATGGTGAGAGATATGAGTCAAGTTTCATTTTTCTGCAGGTGAATATCCAGTTTTTCCAACACCATTTTCTTTTTTCTTTTTCTTTTGAAGAGGTTTTTCCTGTAGGGCACGTGTGCTCGCCAGACAGCCAGAGAGAGACAGAGAGACAGAAAGCGAGAAATCACCCCCCAGGGGGGATGGTCACGCTGCAATCCCTTCTCCTCCATTCTCCTCTCGGGATCTTGGGCATGCCCACACATGTGCCCGGCATCCGGCGTGAGTTTAAGCCACCAGGTCCAGGGACTTGAACTGCGGTCAACTACGTGGGAGTCCAGCAACATAGCCATTATGCTAACTGCTGGTCCCTCCAACACCATTTTCTTAAGAGATTTTCCTTTTCCCACTGGATTGTCTTGTGCCCTTTGTTGACAATCAGTTGGCTCTCTGATTTAGGGTTTATTTCTGGGTTCTCTATTCTGTTCCATTGGTCTCATATGTCTGTTTTTGTGCCAATATCATGCTGTTTTTCAAGGGGGCTATTTTAAAATATATAATCATTTTATCATTACCACACCAGAAGTATGAAAAACAGTTCCATATCCAGTCAATGCTTAAATTGATCTGGTTCTTTTCAGTTGATTAAAAAAGAAATAAACAGTGTGTGCACCTTATATTTAGTAATTTATCTGTCTCAATTAACAGTTCCCCCTTCCCCTTTTCTCCTTTATTTGTTAAAAAAAAACAAAAAAAAACCCAAAAAAACACAAGTCATTTGTCCTGTAGAATTTCCCACATCATGGATTTGGCTGACTACAGTGTAGGTGTAAGTTGTTAATTAGATCCAGAGGCTTGTTCAGATTTGAATTTTTGTGTTTGTAAGCATATTTCCCATTTGTTGTTGTGCTCTTCCCATAGCACCGTACTAGAGTACTGAAGGCTGGTGCCTTTTCTTTTGAGATGTGCAGATTCTTCATTGGGTGATGTCAGCCTGATCTAGCCAGTAAGCAATTCCTTACCAACCTTCACCTAATGGATATGGGAGAAATTCAGTCACTGGCAAATTCAGTATTTTATCTTATTTAATTTTTTTGAGAGGTTTTTGCTATAGGGTATATGCACTCACCAGAAAGACAGAGAGAGACAGAGAGACAGAAAGGGAGAAATCACCCCTCCAGGCGGGATGGCCATGCTGCAATCCCTTCTCCTCCATTCTCCTCTCAGGATCTTAGATATGTATGCACACGTGCCCGGTGTGAACTTGAGCCACCAGATCCAGGACTGGAACCGTGGTCGACTACATGGGAGTCCAGCAACATAGCCATTATGCCAACTGCAGGTCCCAAAATTTATTAAGGTTGCAAAATGGTAATATTTGTTTTATTAAAATTTTATTTTATAATTCCTGTTTCCGTTTAATTGTACATCTTTATGGCATATGTTATGGTTTATCAAGGCATTCATGTGGTATGTGACAATTAGATCAAGGATGTTATCATGTGTGTCATTTTCAACAAAGAAACTTACACTCGTTTGTCTGTCAAATGTTTTTTCCCTGGGTCCTTCCCACCTACTCTGTACTATCTGCCACCACCCCCCTCCAGCTCCCAGTACATCTCTGGTGTCTACACTTGCCCTCCCTACTATTATATATTTGATTTTTTTTTTCCATTTCTGTCATAGATTACAGACATTTGGTATATGTTGAGCAGGGATGTACAATGTTTGTCTTTCAGAGTCTATTTTTATTTTGCTTAGCATTAAATCTTCTATACTCATTCACTTTGAATCAAATGTCAGGGTGACACGATTCTTTATGGCTAAATACTTAACTATAAAGTACTATTTCTTAGCGTGTGTGTACCATATTTAAAAAATCCAGTCATTGGCTTTTGGATACTTAGCTTGATTCTATGTGTATTCCTTATCGTGCATAATGCTGTAATGAACATGGATGTGCAAGTGGCTTTCCAATTGAGTGTTTTCCTTTGGATAAATTCCAAGGAGTGGGATTACTGGGTCATATGGTAGTTCTATTTTCAGATTTTTGAGAACCTCCTTATTGATTTCCACAGTGGCCATACTAATTTACAATCCTGCCAATAGTGTAGGCAGGTTCCCTTTTCACTACAGCTTTACCAGTACTCATCATCCTTTCTTTATTTCTATCTTTTCTTTTTTTAAAAATCATTGTCATTCTGACGGGGGTTAAGTAATATCTCATCGTAGTTTCTATTTGCATCTCCCTTATGATAAGAGATGTCAAGCATTTCTTCATATGATTTTGGCCATTTGTATGTCTCCCTTATAGGGTTGTCTGTTCAACCCATTTAAAAATTTTTATTTATTCATTTATTTAAAAATTATTAAAAAATTTTAACTTTATTAATTACTATTATTATTTTCCAGTTTGACCAAGAGAGACAGAGAGAGAGAGAGAGAGAGAGAGAGAGAGAGAGAGAGAGAGAAAGGTCGAATGGAAGCCAACAGGTCTGGGACTTGAACCACTGCTGGCCATGTAGGAGTCCAGTGCCCTTAACCACCACACCACTGGCTGGCCCTCATTTTCCCATTTTTTAATTGGTTCCCCCCCTTTTTTTTCTGGTGAGCTGTTTGAGTTCCTTATATATTATGATTGTCAATTTCTCATCTGAAGCATAATTTATAAATATTTTCTCCCATTCTGTGGGTTGTCTTTTTTTTTGAGAAGTTTTTGCTATAGGGCACATGTGCTCACCAGAAAGATAGAGAAACAGACAGAAAGTGAGAAATCACCCCCTAGGGGGGATGGCCATGCCACAATCCCTTTTTCTCCATTCTCCTCTCAGGATCTTGGGCACACGTGCACACGCGCTTGGCGTGAGTTTAAGCCACCGGATCTGGGACTAAAACTGTGGGTCATTACATGGGAGTCCAGCGACATAGCCATTATGCCAAATGCTGGTCCCTGTCTTTTCACTATAATTACTGTTTCCTTTGCAGTGAGGAAACTTTTTAGCTTGATGTAATTCCAGTTGTTTATTTTGGGGATTATTATCTGTGCTTTAGGGGTCTTATTTAAGAGATATTTACCTGCTCTAATGTCT
The DNA here is from genome assembly GCA_026018925.1 of Tupaia tana. Lineage (NCBI taxonomy): Eukaryota > Metazoa > Chordata > Mammalia > Scandentia > Tupaiidae > Tupaia > Tupaia tana. Next base: position 81,815,850 of record JAKSZU010000010.1, read on the forward strand.
TCAAGTGTTTTTCCTGTTTTCCACGAGTAGTTTTATAGTTTGAGGCTTTACATTTAGATCTTTGATCCATTTTGAGTTGATTTTTGTTAATAGGAAGAGATAAGGGTCCAATTCCATTTTTCTGCAGCCAGATATCCAGTACTTCTAGCAACATTGACTGAAAAATTTCCTTTTTCTCTTGGCTTGTATTGTGTTCTTTGTCAAGTGTCAGTTGGCTGTATGTTTTGGGGTTTATTTCTGGATTCTCTATTCTATTCCATTAATCTATATGTCTTTTTTTTAGTCCCAGTACCACACTATTTTGATTATCACAGTTTTGTAATATATTTTGAGGTCATGTAGTAAGATGGCTCCTAGCTTATCCTTTTTTCACAGAATTGCTTTGGCAAAACAGGGTCTTTTATGACTCCAGACAAATTTTATAATTGTGTTTTTATATTTCTGTGAAAAGTGTTACTGGTAATTTTATATGAACCACATTGAATTTGTAAATTAATTTGGATAGAATTAATATTTTAATGAATATTGATTCTTGCAAAATGATAATATATATTCTAACACAACAAGTTTTCTGCACTTATTTTCTACAAATTAGTCCATAGACAAGAATTCTTGGTCATTAACTGATTAGTTTATCTAAAAGATAGTTTGTACAGGAAAGTTCAGATAAATGTCGAACTTATTTGTTAGTTTACAGAATAATGATTTGGTGTTTTGGCAGCCTCTAATGTGGCCAATGCATTTTCTTTAGCTATCATTATGTGCTCAAGAATTTTAACTTCTTTGTAATAGTTTGATTCATTGCAATCATTGCTTTTTTATGCTTAAATTACCCCATTCTTGGACAGTGAGAATCATTTCAAATTGGCCCCTGGATCCTTTGACATTTCCCTGATAGTCCTGATTAGCTTCCTTGCTTTCTGGCATGATAAAGTATTCTTGGATCATCTCTTAACATTTCTGAAGATACTTGAAATCAGACTTTTTTCTTTTCTTTCCCAGTGTACCCCTAGGGAAAATATTTAGAAACGAAAATCTAGACACTATGGGTGATTACTACTACTTGATTTTCATTTCTTCTAGGTGTTTTTCTTGGAAATCAAAGAAATAAGCACTTCCACTGAACAAGAAAATACATATATTTTTGCTTTAAAAAGAAAACTATATTACAAATTTATACTTGTATTTCTAAGCCAAATTTAAGGTCTCAGGGATTTTATTTAAATTATGTAATTTTATATCAAGTTTCTTTACTCTCATTACTAAAAAGTCTTGATTTTTATTAACATGAGATGTGTGTGTGTGTGTGTGTGTGTGTGTGTGTAGTTTCATAAGAAAATATCAACAGCACTACTCATTATTAATAAAAAGCAAAACAACTGAATACTGCTTATGATTTGTTTGTAGTCTTTTGTCTTTAAGATATATTCCAGTAGGAATGAGCAGTTCTGTTCCTATGTTCTAAATTTATTTAAAGTATTTTTTGTGTGATTAAATACCAGCCTGACATATATATTATATCTATATATATTTTTTTGAGAGATTTTTGCTATAGGGTGTGTGTGCTCGCCTGAGAGACAGAAAAAGAAACACAGAAAGTGAGAAATCAAACCCCCCTGGGGGGAGAGGGGATGGCTATGCCACAGCCCTTTCTCCTTAAATTTTCTCTTGGGATTTTTGGGCATGCACGTACGCATACTTGGCATGAGTTTCAAGCTGCTGGGTCCAATTTGAACCACAATCTACCATGTGGGAGTCCAGCATCTTAGTCACTATGCCACCTGCTGCCCTCCCCAGCCTGATATATATTTAGGTTCACTTGTTTTAATTTGTAAGTATTTTTTCCCCATTGGTTTACTTTATTTTTATTTTTTTATTTTTTGGAGAGGTTTTTCGCTATAGGGCGCATGCGCTCGCCAGACAGAGAGAGACATAGAGACAGAAAGCGAGAAATCACCCCCCAGGGGGGATGGTCACGCCGCAATCCCTTCTCCTCCATTCTCCTCTCGGGATCTTGGGCACGCACGCACACGCGCCCGGCGTGAGTTGTAAGCCACCGGGTCCGGGACGCAAACCGCGGCCGACTATGTGGGAGTCCAGCGACATAGCCATTACGCTAACTGCTGGTTCCCAGTTTACTTTATTTTTCAACTGCGTAATATGAGGGGATTTTTAAGAGTTCACAGAAAAATAGAGTTAAAGGATGAATTTATTTTGATGCAAAAAATTTTGAAATCCATTTATAGTTTTTTCATAACACATTTTCCATGAAGTTTTTGAAGTTCCTGCATATGTCTCCAAGATTCCAAAGTGACAACTAAAAGAAAGGTGCATTCAGAGAAATCTAGCTTCTGTTCCTGACTATTTCCCATTTTCTCCTTTTCTCATGGGAAATCATTCTTTTTAAATTAAATTTTGTTTTTATTTCATTAAAATTTTTTTATGTATTCACGACAATGTGTGCATATACATGTGACAGTTAGTGAGAGAACAACTGAGAAAGAGAGAGAGGAGAGAGAGAGATGAGTACTCTCCCAGGGTCTGGCCATACTGAGTCTCTTCCAGTTTATTGGATCCTGGGCCAGGAGTTCAAACTGGGGTGGCCATGTGCAATTTGGATTCTCTTGAGTATTACATTGCTACTGTGGATTGGAGCTGGTCATATTTAATTTATATATATTTAAATTGCCAGAGGGAGTGTGTACCTGAGAGTGTGAGAAAGAGAGATCCTCCCCCGCCCCCCTCCGGTGTAGCATGGTCATGCTGCAATCCCTTTTTCTCTGTTTCCCCATCCCATCAGGATTTTGGACACACACACATATACACCCTGTGTATTTTTCAAGTCACTGGGGCCAGGATTTGAACTGCAGTTGACCAAGTGGACTCTGGCTTCCTACAGATAGTACTTAAGCACTTCACTATAGAGCCAGCCCCTATCTCATTTTTTTTTGAAATTTGAATTTATTTTATTTTAACATTGTATATCTTTATAGCATCATACAAAGTGAATTTTCCCCAGCATGAATACATGTATTAGATCAGTGGTACATAAATTTATCAGTACTGCCTCTTTTCTTAGAAAGTATCATATTATACTCACTATTCAACACCTTGCCTTTTATTTTTTAGTGTAACTATATATAAAGATCTTTCTTATTGCTTTTAACAGCTGCATAGATCTTCTTTATGTGGATGTTTCATAGTTTATTCAATTTTTCCCTCTTTGCTGGACATTGAGGTTATGTCCACCTTTTTCTATACCAGTAAGATTATAATAAATAACTGTGTGCATGTGTTACTTTGCATTCCTTTGGCAACAAGTTGAATGAGCTTAGAAGTCATCTTTGTAAGGTGTTAGGGGAATAGATTACTAACTTGGTATACAGCTATTTCTTAATGCTTCTTATGTTCTAGAAATGTGCTAGCTCTGAGGAAGGAAGCCTGGATAGATTGATGGATAAAACTGGCATATCCTTGGCCCCAAGGAGTCACAACTTAAAAGAGAAAGTACATGACTGATAGTGGTAACTAATGTAAAATTAAATGTGTGGTAAATGAGATGAAAGGAATAACCTACAGGGGACCTAGACGAGAGTGAGTGGTCCAAAAACCCTCCAGGAGGAATGACCATTGGTGGATGGGAGAAGAGTAGGGCATTGGCCAGGCAAAGATGGGGAAGAAAACATGCCAGAGAGGGTGAACACAGTGAGGAGTGCTAAGGAGGAGAAAGGACTACATTTCAAGCAGTAAAAGAATGGTGAGTGTGGATCATACAAGCAAGGAGCGTGGCAGGAGACATGACAAGTGATCTGTACGAGGAGCAGGTCAGTGGCCTGGAGGGACTTTGGACTCTATCCTAGGTTGAAAGGATGCCACTGGAGAGCTGTGCAAGAGGTATGATCTAATTCATTCTTTAAAATATTGTTCCCATGTTGGTGTCCAGGAAGGCTGGGGATGAATAGGTGCAGAGGCATGAGAACAAGTGAGGGATGATTGGAAGAGTCCAGGAAACTGATGATGATGGTTTGGTCTAGGGTGGTGGAGTGGAGCTGATTAAGAGGGAGTGGGTTGAGTCTTTTTTGAGGTAGAATAGGGCAGGATTGATTGGGTGGGAAAACTGGACAGGATGAGAAAGAAGAAGAAGGAGGTGTCCAGAATAACTCCTTGGAATTGAGCAAAAGCAACTGGCTTTTGAGATGGATGACCTTGGAAGGATCACATTGGAGTGGGAGAGATCTTCAATTTGGGACATTTTAGTTTTAGATGACCATGAGAGACCCAAAGGGCCATAGGGAAGCTTTCTGGGTACACGTAGTTAGAGCCTTGAAGGTACCGTCTGAGAGTGCAGACACCCCCAGGATGAAGAATTGCCCAGGGGAAGGACATTGAGTAAGCAAAGAGGCTCTAGGACTTAATATAAGGAAGTCTAACACTGAGGGATCAGGGAGAATGAGGTAGTGACTAAGAATATGGGATTAGTTTTTAGTATTAGCAGCAGTAAAAATGGCTTTCCATTTAATTGATAAGGAAAGGAATAGGGGTTTTTTGAAGTTATTTTGTATTGTCCACCAGTCAGCACAATCTGCCCTGTACAGATATCCTAACTCTCAAAGGAACACTGACCTTCCCACCAAGGGAGGAAATAATCACATTATTTCCACATTAATCAAAGTTATGCCTATGATTTGTCAGTGAGTTCATCAAGATATAATCCACACTTAATCTACTTTTTTCATCTTCCAAATCAGTTTCAGTCCTTATAACTAATTCTCTATGGTGAGTCTAGCTCGCGGTAGGAAAAGTAGCTTGCAAATACAGGAAAAAAAAAATAAAAAAAGAAAAGAAAACAAGGAAGTATAAAGTGGCTCTTGGAAGCCTTTCTCTAAGGTGAAAGGTGGTTAGCTCCTTGTGGATCTTCCAAAAGGAGCTTGGTTGCCCCTGAACATCATCATAATCTTCTCCTTTAACTCAGCTGTCTGGGAGGACTCGTAGGGTCTCACTGATCTGGAACTTGATATTAGTGACCATGGGAGGCAAATGTAGTTGGATATGGATTCCTGTAGCTGGACCTTGATCTTGTTTGTCACATTTTCTTCTTTTCCCCAACTGTGGGCATATGGTGGGATTGCCCTTCTTGGTCCCCTGTGGCTAGGTGGAGTCATGTAATCACTTCTGGCTAGTGAGTTGTGACTAGAAATAGAAATAGAATAGCTTTACTTCCTGGGCAGAGACTTTAATTGCCAACATGATGGCTCTTACCTTCTGGTGCAATCTTTTTTTTTTTGGAGAAGTTTTTCTTTTTGCTATAGGGCGCGTGCGCTCGCCAGACAGACAGAGACAGAGAGACAGAAAGCTAGAAATCACCCCCCAGGGGGGATGACCACGCCGCAATCCCTTCTCCTCCGTTCTCCTCTTGGGATCTTGGGCACGCACGCACACGCGCCTGGCGTGAGTTTTAAGCCACTGGGTCCGGGATGCGAACCGCGGTCAACTACGTGGGGAGTGCAGCGACATAGCCATTATGCTAACTGCTGGTCCCCCTTCTGGTGCAATCTTTGAAATAGTGATTGCCTCATTAGGCAGGATTCTGTGAGAAGCAAGGCCCCTGAGATAACCTGAAATTGACATAAGCAAGTATGAATATTTTTAATTTTAAGCCACTGTTACAGGGCTCATAATAATTTTATAGGGCTGTTTGTTACTATAGCATAACTTAGTCTAGGCTGATTCAGACCCTGGATAGTCTATTGCCTGCGTTTTAGGAACTAAATAGAGCAGTTCTTCAAGGACAAGTAGACACTTCCATTTTCCCCAATTCCAGACTTTGACTTTCAATGAATTTCATGCACCAAGGAGTAGGGCTGGGATATACCATGGTGGTCTTTTCTACCAGTAATACGGAAACAAACAGATGGGCCTTCCTAGAGGAACTAGTTGAAGGGAAGGAGAAAGCTCAAGGAATAAAATAACAAGCAAGCAAGCAAATAAACAAGAGAAGCATTTGCCATCAGGAGTGGAAGCTGGGGTGGGGTGGGGGTGATCAGGACATATGAGGACCACCTTCCCAAAATAATTGTGAGTTTTCCACAATGTTCAGGTGACTCTTCCTTGTTATTTTGTGTATCTTTTTCCAAAAGGAGCTGGAAAAACAGTAATGCACTCTACATCCAGTAGGAGAAAGAAGGTATGGTAGAAGTAAAAGGCAGCAGCTCGCCTCAAACCTGAGACGAGTAAGAAGTGTGCAGGGGTTTTCTGCTGTAGAGGGATGCCTGGACCCGAAGCACGGAGAGTGTGAGAAATTCCGAGTTGGAACAGTGCCTGAGAGAGGACCCAGAGGAAAGTCGTGTCATTTGCCAAAGCAGGTTCTAATGTTGGAGAGGAACACGCCTAGTCTCAACCAGAGCTGAGGCCACTAGAAGAAACAGCCTCCTGCGATGGCCTAGTTTGTTTTCACTCTTGGCCACGTGAGGGGAATGTCTGCTAGCTTCTTATTGCCAGCACACAAATCCCTGAGTGTTTTTTAGGGAACTCCGCAGCTAAGAGCATTTATGGATTCAACTGTGGAGTAGCCAGGATCTTGCTGTGTGTGGCCAGATAGATATCCCCCGACAAATACATCTCCCAAGAGAATGGCAGATTTTCTGTCTTTGACATATGTGGGCTTATAAGAAGGTGACTGTTAACTGATCCAACTCTGGGAGGCAGCTTAGCTTTGTCACACACATTTGAATGTTGAGCTGTCGTGCCACATTCCTGCCATTGTGGCTGGGTCTTCTTTATGCCAACAGTCGGGAACCCAGGGGCAGACGGTGGGAAGGGATAACCAGACACATTTGTGGCTCTGCCCACAGCATGACAACTGATGGCTGATGGTCAGCGCCAATTGTCATCGTCCTGCCTCTTCTTGTGTCTTTCTGTGTTGTCACACAAAACAAGGGGCGAGGAAGCTATCTGGGGCCTCTTTTCTAAGGGCACTAATTTTTTTTTTTGGAGAGGTTTTTTTTTTTTTTTTTTTTTTTTTTTTGCTATAGGGCGCGTGTGCTCGCCAGACAGACAGAGAGAGACAGAGAGACAGAAAGCGAGAAATCACCCCCCAGAGGGGATGGTCACGTCGCAATCCCTTCTCCTCCATTCTCCTCTCGGGATCTTGGGCATGCACGCACACGCGCCTGGTGTGTTTTAAGCCACCGGGTCTGGGACGCGAACCACGGTCGACTACGTGGGAGTCCAGCGACATAGCCATTATGCTAACTGCTGGTTCCCTCTAAGGGCACTAATTTAATTTATGAGGGCTCCACCCTCATGACCTAACCACCTCCCCAATGTTCCACCTCCTGATGCTATCACATCAGGTTTGAACACATGAATTTTGGGGGACATGGAGATTCAGACCATAGCAGTGGGAGTGGTACCAGATGAAGCAGGTAGATTTTATTCACCACAGAACCTTAAGAAGGTCTATAGACGGTCTGATTCTTTCGTCACAGAAGCAGGTAGTCCACAGGAAGCATTGTTCCCTGATTGAGGTGTGTGATGCAGCTCCACCTGAGTGATTGCTGGGAGGCAAAAGCTGGGGGAAGAGCTCCATCAGCTCTTCAAACAGTCCTCAGGGAGGGGCGGTTGACCTCCCTGAGTGGAAGGCGGGTGGGGGGCGCTCTGGGACAGTTCACATCCTGTGTGTGTTGGCAGATACTAGACTTGCATATATATTTTTCCTTTTCAAAAGATGAGCAAGAATTAAAAGATGTTCTCATGGAATTATTCTGCATGTTGTCTGGAGGACTCAGAGAAAAAGCAGATCTCTGTGATAGCTTTTTACAGGAAGGAGAAGAATGTCTTGGAAAACATCTGTTGATGTTCTCAAAAAAGGGACAGGAGGCTTGAATTCTCTGAAATGGGAGTAAAGTCAGGAGAATGGCAGATTGAACCACATGGGTTCTGGATGAGGTAGAGCCAAACAGAAGCCCCAGTGACGGAGTTCAGGGAGATTTCCTGCCACCTGCACATTTGCCTTCATTGGGAAAGGAGTCTGTGCGAAATCAAATACAGGGGCAGGGATGGCCTGCCCTACAAGGACAGCCTTTCAGTGAGCAATGGCAGGCTCTGCCCTGAAGATACAGGAAATAAACCCCTTAGCACTGAGCTAGGACCTCTAGTCACTTTTACCTCTGGTTCTAAACACTTCCCACCTCCTGGGAACTCACCTGGAGCACAGAGCCCCTATGAATCTCGTCTTTTTTGTTTTTTGATCTTAGCTTGAGAAATTCTGACTGGAAGGCAGCAGTCTCTGTCAGAAGGCTCCCCATGCTGTGTAGATCTCCCTCTGCAAATACAAGCAGGGGGAAGAAAAGAAAAAAGAATAGAAATCACTGCACACTTGGTTCATTTGTAGTTAGAGCCAATGTTCCTCCAGGAAAGTCCTGATTCTAAGAAAAATGAGAAATTATTTGAAAATCTGGATTTGGATTCTCAATGAAACAAGAATACTATAAGTTTATGAAAGAGAACAATCTGTGATAAGCAATCAGTGGAGTTAAAATGGAAAACACAGTTACCATAAATAAAAATGGCACAGAAGCAACAGTGAACAGATTAGGTGCTGCGGAAACTTGAGTGAGCAAATAATTGGTCTGCAATTGCTGTGTGGCAAAAGTACAGCACAAAAGCCCTCCCACAAGAAAAGGAGAATTACAGCGGTATAAAGAGAAAGCACACGAAGACAAGAAGCCGAGGTTAGACCCAGGGAAGTCCACCTACACCAAAAAAGAGCAGAAAGGGCACTCAGGGCACACGGTATTCATGTTCATTGGTATAGGCTTGTAGACATGGGTCACTTGGAATGTTCAAAAGTGTCTCAAATCGAGCAAAAGCAGAAATAAATGACAGAGGAGTAGCCAGGCATACCTTGGAAACGAAAAAATATTGGGTTGTAGGAAAAGTCATGATGCATTTTTGCATAGACAATATATGTCATGACTTTTCTGACAGCTTAATAGTTTTAAGAACAACTCTTTATGTCACAGAGAAAGGCAGCACTGCAATTACAAACTATTCAGAGAGTAATAACAGTAACTTAAGGGTATATGGCTGGGAGCCAGCAGGTGGCATGGTGGTTAAGGCACTGGGTTCCCACATGGCTGACTGAGGTTTGGGTCCCAGACCTGGTCGCTTGCTCTCTCACTTTCTTTCTCTTTCTGTGTCTCTCTCTGGTGAGTGTACATGCCCTATATCAAATTAAAAAAACCCAAAAAACAAAAAAATAGTTCCTTTAGGCCGGAACCGCCATCTTCCAGTAATTAACCAAAATGACGAACACAAAGGGAAAGAGAGACACCCGATATATGTTCTCTAGTCCTTTTAGAAAACATGGAGTGGTTCCTTTGGCAACATATATGTGAATCTACAAGAAAGGTGATATTGTAGATATCAAGGGAATGGGTACTGCTCAAAAAGGAATGCCCCACAAATGTTACCATGGCAAAACTGGAAGAGTCTACAGTGTTACCCAGCATGCTGTTGGCATTGTTGTGAACAAACAAGTTAAGGGCAAGATTCTTGTCAAGAGAATTAATGTGTGTAACGAGCATATTAAGCATTCTAAGAGCAGAGATAGCTCCCTAAAACATGTGAAGGAAAATGGCCAGAAAAAGAAGGAAGCCAAAGAGAAAAGTACCTGGGTTCAACTAAAGCGCCAGCCTGTTCCACCCAGAGAAGCACACTTTGTGAGAACCCACGGAAAGGAGCCTGAGCTACTGGAACCTATTCCCTATGAATTCATGGCATGATGGGTGTTAAAAATAAACTAACCTGTGGTCGATAAACATGTTTGCATTAATTGAGTAGAATTATGTTCCCTCCCTAAAGCTAATTTTTATTGGGCTCTAATTCATTTTGTAATATCTTTATTCAAATTTAGTATTTTTTCACCTGAAAGATGTTAGGTGGTTTGGTTTATACAATAAGTAAAACTCACTTGGTTAGAAAACTGTCAACAAACAAACAAAGAAACAAAACAAAATAATTATTACAAAAAAGAGTATGTGGCTGAAACTGAAGGAATAGATCATTATTTTACTGAAACTCTTTTAGAAACTTGCAGAAAGGAACACATTTCCAAATCCTTTTAACAGAGGTGGAATAAAGCCTGATTTAAAAAACCCATAAAAACAGTATTTAAAACATTAAATGGTAGCATTTTCTAATATGCAAAGTTAGCATAACTGTAGTCAATATTCCAACATGATTTCTTTTTAGAACCTTACCAAAAGATTCTAAAGTGTGTCATGAAGTGAAATGTGCAAGGAAAGCCAAGAAAATTCTGGGGAAAAAAGAAGGTAATTGGTAATTGCAATAGCTATTAAAGTGTCTCACAATATTTCAATGATCAGAATAACCTCGAACTAACCTCAGGGAAGGTGGTCATTAGGAAAAGATAGAGCAGAAACATACACCCAGAAACTGATATGTATGTAGGAAGATTTCTGAAATAATAAAAAGTGTTTACATCAGCACAGCAAGGGTTTATTACTAAGTACAATATACTGGCACAACTTGTTACTTACTTGATAAAATACTAGTGATAAAAATAGTAACAAGAATAGGGACCAGCAGTTGGCGTAATGGCTGTGTCGTTGGACTCCCATGTAGTTGACCACAGTTCAAGTCTCTTACCTGGTGGCTTAAACTCACACTGGGCACGTGTGTGTGCGTGCCTAAGATCCCAAGAGGAGAATGGAGGAGAAGGGATTGCAGTGTGGCCATCCCCCCTGGGGGGTGATTTCTCACTTTCTGTCTGTTTCTCTCTGTCTTTCTGGCAAGTGCGTGCACCCTATAGCAAAAACCTCTCAAAAAAAAAAAAACAAAAAAACAAAAAAAAACAAACAACTTAGATCTTCATCAGATTAATTAAATATAAATAATAACACCATAGAAGTATTAGAAATGCAGGAGAATAAGTATCCAATCTTGGGATGGGTGAGGCTTTGAGAACCAAGTTCCTGGAATCAGAAAATTTGGGACCAGCAGATGGTATAACGATTACATTGCTGGACTCCCATGTAGTCAACTGCTGTTCAAGTCCTGGACCCGGTGGCTTAAATTCACACCGGGCACATGTATATGCATGCCAAAAATCCCAGAAGAATGAAGGAGAAGGGATTGCAGCATGTCCATCCTCTCGGGGGGGTGGGGGGGGGGTGATTTCTCGCTTTCTATCCCTGTCTCTATCTCTTTGGTGAGGGAACATGCCCTATAGCAAAAATTGGTCCAAAAAGAAAAATAAAGGAATCAGAAAATTTGATAAAATTGACTGAAAATAATGAGAAAACTCTTTTGAATGGAAAATGCTATAATAAAAATTAAAAATAAAGCTGAATTGGGAAATTCTGATAGATTTATATAATTAACATGTAAAGGATTTTTTTGGCACCCATAAGCAAAATATTAATACCCCAATTATTGTGAGTACAATGGTTTTTACCCATATTCCCCCTTTGGGACTAAATTCCTTGATCCCCAGCTGATGGGAGTGTGGGATTGCCCGCTGAAGAAAGTTGCATCCCCAAAGGCTGAAACATCCCACAATGGGTAGCCTGCCACAGTGACAGAATTCTGCAGGGCTGTACCTGCTCCAGGGCCCACCTATGATGGCCGCAGGGAGCTGTGTCATGGGCTATGCTTTCACCTCTGCCAAATATTGTCCTCTGTCCAAATAAAAATAGGTGAGGAACACGGGAGAGCTCACAAAAGGAAAAAAACAAAACAAAAAACGAACAAAAACAAAAAAGGTGGCCAATAGCTCTGAACACATGAAACACTGTCCATGCAATGTGAACCAATGCCAAGGAGAGCTGTTCAGAATGGTAAGGGGTGCAGTATTTCCAAATGGAAATTAAGTAAAATTGTGTCAGAATTTGGAAAGTAGAAATGCCTTTGCTTGGCAATCTTCCATGAATTTATCCTAAAAGAGAATTGTAAAAACATATAGACAGGTACATTAGTCAGGGTTCTCTAGAGAAACAGAACCAACAGAGTCTGTGAGTGTAGGCATCTATATACACAAGATGGCTTCAAAAAATTCATGAAAATGCATATTATGAAAAACTATGAATGAATTTCAATTTCTTTTTGCTCCAAAATGAATTCTAACTCTATTTTTTCACAAACTTTTAAAAGTCACCTTATATAGTCACAAACCAAGGCCCATTCTGAGATGGTTATTGAACTTCATCAGTGAAATACTGCTTTCAGGGACTAAAAAATGAAGACTTCTTGCTGAGACTTCTCCCTCCAGATTAATTTCTAGATTGGTAGGGCGACCTTCGTCTCCTTCTCTCCATCTCTCTCTGTCTCTCTGTGTCTCTTAATTAAAAAAAATTTTTTTAAGTTAAAGTATTCACTGGCCTCTCAAGCTCCTCCTTTAACTTGCTAATTTGTGCCCTTTCCACTCCCTAGTAGGAGAGGCACAAACCAAGGCCCATTCTGAGATGGTTACTGAACTTCAGCTGTAAAAGATGGCTTTCACACAGCATACCTGCGTGCAGTGCTGTTTTCATATTTTGCCTTTTAAAATTAAAATACAAAATTATTTTATTTTTTTAATATATATATTTTTTCTTCTTTCCTCTTTTTCCTTTTCCTTTTTCTTTTAACTTCATCCCTTGTCGGCTCAGTCTCCATGAACTGAGTGTCTAGGCAGTTTATCCAAACATCTCATTACTGTTAGGGTCAGAATATTTCTCAATTCCCACTGAATCTAATGCACAAAGAGTGCACCTCCTCAAGCATGCCTCTGAAAGCTGAGATTGAACTTCAAGAATTAGGAGGAAACACACAACCCATCTGATGACCAGAAATCACTGCAGGGCACAAGAAACATGAGAAAGCAAGAAAATACCTCTCCACCAAGGGAAAAGAGTAGCTCTTCTTCATCCACAGACAGTACCGTGGAACTCATGGAAATGTCAGATAAAGAATTCAGAAAATTTATAGTGACAAAACTAATAGAGCTGCAAGAAAAGAGAGACAATGAACTCTAGAAGACACAGGAGAAAAGAGCCAACGATTTCCAGGAGGTGAGGATGTTCTTGCATGATCTGAAAGAGGAAATACATATCATAAAAAAGCATTAAACAGAGCTGTTAGAAATGAAGGCTGTAATACAGGAAATCAAAACCTCCCTTGAAAGTACTAAAAGTAGACCAGATCATACAGAGGATCGAATCTCAGATGTAGAAGACAGAATCACTGGCCTAGAAAATTCTAACATGAAGACTGAGAAAAGAGCCCCCCAAAATGAGAATAATATATGAGAAATACTAGATACCATTAAATGTCCAAACATCTGGATAACTGGTATTCCAGAAGGTAAAGAGGCTAATAAGGGCATTGATAATCTATTCTGAAATCCTGGAAGAAAACTTTCCAAACCTAGAGAGGCATTCAAAGATCCAGTCCCTAGAAATACAAAGGGCCCCAAAAAGAATCAACCTAAGAAGATCTTTTCCAAGACACATTATAACCAGATTGACCAAAACCACAGACAAAGACAAGATACTATGATTGGCAAGAGAGAAATGTCAAGTTACCTACAAGGATATCCCATCAGGCTAACAGTAGATCTCTCATCAGAAACAATGTAAGCAAAGAAAGAATGGGAAAATATATTCAAAGTGTTAAGTGAAAAACAATTTCAACTAAGAATACTGTACCCGGCAAGATTATCCTTCATATGGGAAGAAAAGAGAAGAATGTTCTCAGATAAACAAAACCTGAAAGAATTTACCAACACCAGACCAGCTCTCCAAGAAGTTCTGCAGAGAGTGCTATACCAGGAAAATACAGACACACAGAAATAAGAATTCAAAAGCAACTAAGAAAATGGCTACTTGTAGGGACAAGTCTGGGGTTGAATGTTATCTTTCAGAATTTAAATGGAAAGATTGGACCACAACAAAAGATAAAGTACGTGAGACTGAACTGGTGAAATAGAATCTTACGACTTTTGACTACAACATTACTGATTTTCTTTTATGCTTTGTTTTCCAAATTTAAGGGTTTTTGTCTTGTCTTGAGCTACCAATAGGTTCATGCACCTACAATTTGAACAGAATCCTAACCTGTTTCCTAGCTTTAAGTTTTAAGCAAATCTCTCTTAGCATGTTTTAAATTTTGATTTAAAAGCTAAAACTGCCTTCTTGAAATTAACAAAATATGTTAAAAAATACCTATTTAATGACTGCAGTAAACTATATAGCATCAGCTAGGTGCTACTTTATAGTATAATCATTCTAATCAGCCTAAAGTCAGACATGTGTTCACAGATATGTATATATCAGCTGAACTTACTATTGAAAATAGTTAGATTAAGAAATTTTGTGATTCAATAAAACATGGTAGGAAAAGGAATGGAAAGCAACTATAGACACCAGAGACAGTATGGGAGGAGGGTGGGAAATGCCAGGGGGTTGAGAAATAGGGGGGGGAAATATATGTACATATATATAAAACAAGAAATGGAAAATTATTTGTCAATGATAACATGTATGATTAAGTCACTATGCAGTGTATTCTGCATGGGAAATCACAGTTTCTATGGGCACTAACGTCTTTATTGTGGCATTTCCTACTATTCTTTATAAAAGCCTCCTGAATCCAACCCATGTAACAGGACCCTTCTACCCCCAGCCTGTGAAGGGGGGAGGTGAATTTGGGCCTGAACAAAGCTGTGATGATGCTCAGTGAATGAATTTAAAATAAATTAATGAAAAAAGTAAGCTTATATACATAGAGATTCATTATAAAGAGTGAGGCACATGATTGTGGAAGCTGAGAAGTCCCAAGATCTGCAGTGGGAAAGCGGGAGACTCAGGAGAGCCAGATGATACAGTTTTAGTTCAAGTCTGAAGGCAGGAAAAGATGATGTTGGCTCAATGCAGTCAGGCAAGAGGAGATCCTTGTTATTCAGCCTTTTATACAGGACTTTAACTGGATGAGGCCCAGCGGCATTTAGGAGGGGAATCTGCTTTAGCCTACCTACTCAGATGTTAATCCTTTTCAAAGCACCCTCTCAGATGCACCCAGATGTTTGACTGAATGTCTGAGCACCCCATAGCCCAATCAGGTTGGCACATAAAATTAGTCATCACAACAAATATGCACGGAATGGTGCTTGGAGCATTGCAGTTTATGCCTATTGCCACGCTCTGGGTGCATACAAAATCTATAGCCAGACTCGGGGGTGAGACAGTAGCAAGCGTGCAAGAAGGCATAGCACAGGGAGATGTTGTTCCACTTCACCAGCAGCACTCAGAACCCAGCATCCCATGAAAGCATTATTCCAGACTATGTTAGAACTTTGGGCCGAGGGCCCTGTCCTGCATGTGTGGGTGGGGCGAGGGGGTTCCCATTCTTGACCCTTCCAGAGCAGCTGATGCTGGCTAGAAATTAAAGGGAAGCCACAAATGTAGACTGGTGTGAGTCATCTGCTTCTTCCTACTTATCTCAACTCACCTTATCTTCAGGTTCCTGAATTCTCCTGTCCGTACTCGGGTTTTATATTAGTGTTTTCCTTTTAGCCTCTCAATTTGATGTACACATAGGCTCTGAACCTATGGAGTCCTATGCACCTAGAACATTTGACTGAATGTCAGGATTTTTAGGCCTCCATGAGGTTCAGATTTTCTATGGGCACTAACGTCTTTATTGTGGTATTTTCTATATTCTTTATAAAAACCTGACTCCAACCCATGTAACAATGACCCCTCTGCACCCAGCCTGTGAAGGGGGGAGGGGATTTGGGCCTAAAGGAGCAGGCTTGCCTGTCTTGCAGAGGTGCCAGGCATCTTGCCAAGCAGTCAAGTGTGTACTTTTAGGGAAGGATCACTCACCTTTTTGAGGTTCTTTGTGAGCACCGTTGAGATGGCTCTCGGAATTTACATCACAGTGTTCCTTTTATAACTCTCAAGATCTTTAATTCCAACAGTTTCCAATGGCAGCCAATAAGGCCTGTAGATAGGTAGCAGGGACTGAAATGTTTCAAAGCTTTTTCACAGGTGGAGATCAGCAATCTTTTTTGTCTTTATTTTTTTAAGACAAAGTAAATTTTAAAGTGAAGTTGGCATCAGGCAAATGAAATGCTTTCAGCAATCAGAACCCTCAGAAGGTACTGAATGAATGTAACCACATGGTGCTTTATTTTTTAGGCAATTACTCATTGGGGAAGGCAAAAGGAGTCACACTATTTCTCTAGTGGTGACCATTTGACTTCTAACATTTCCAGAGGCTGGCAGTATTTTCACAGGATCCTATTTCCTCTAAGAACTCCATTAGTTGGCTTTCCACTGCAATGGATCCCTCATTCCTTCTCTTTTCCCTCTTCCACTCTTTTTAACTAATTAAAAAAGAAGTTTTGCAAAAGCAGTACATGCTGAAAGTAAAAAAAAAAAAATCAAACAATATAGAAAGTGTAACAAAAATGAACAGCTTCACTGTCCTCAACCTTTGCACTCCACAGCATGGTTTCTTTCTAGGACTTTTCCCACATAGATAACCAAAGAGACAGATCAATAATATACTGATTAATTAAAAGATGGCTGGGTAATAGACCATTTAATGTTCTTTCCTTGCTTTTTCATTATATGTTTCACAGCAGTCTTTAGTCAGCTCTAGCACCCTTTTCAACGTTTGCATTTTGTTCTACTGTAGATGTGTAATGTCACTTATTTAACCAACATTCCACAAGTATGGAAGACAGAAGTATTACTTCGGAGGTTTTTTTTTAATTTTAATTTTAATTAATTAATTTTTTTAGATTTTTTTTTTTTTGTTGTTGTTGTTGTAGGGCGCATGTGCTCACTGGAGAGAGACAGAGAGAGACAGAGAGTGAAAGTAAGACATCACCCCCTAATGGGGATGGCCACGCCGCAATCCCTTTTCTTTCATTCTCTTCTTGGGATTTTGCGCATGCATGCACATGTGTCCTGGGTGTTTTTCAGGCTGCTGGGTCCGGGATTCAAATCATGGAGTCAGCTATGTGGGATATAGTGCCTTAACCACCATGCCACCTGCTGGCCCACTTCAGATTTTTTAATATTAAATCTTCCAGTGAATATCCTTACACAAATGCCTTGGAAGAATTGGGGCTAGTGCATTAGTAGAAAAAAAAATTCCAGAGGATGCATGTACTTGCCAAGAGAAAGAGAAGGAGAAAAACAAAGAGGAGAAAGAGAAGGAGAGAAAACACCCCATGGGACATAGTCACACCACAATCCCTTCTATATCTCTCTCCCTCCTCTCGGGATTTTGGGCATGCATGCACATGCACCTGGGGTATTTCTCAAGCCATGGGGTCTGGAATTTGTACTGTGTAGTCAACCATGTGGGATACAGCTGCCTTAACCACCACACCACGAGTCAGAAAAAAAATTTTTTTATAGGTCTTCATAAAATTAAACTCTTTAAAGCTGATACAAAAATTTTATAATTGTCAAATCAAGAGGATGTTTTTAAAATTTTTGCTCTTTTAACATTTCTTCTCATTATTGGTTGACATTCTTTTTTGTTTTAGTCTTCTGTAATCCTGCCCCTAAGCTGTGACAAAATTAATCTTTAAAAGAAATTTATATTGATCCATGAGATCCATAAATTTTTTTTATAGATCAGTTAAACAATTATGTTTTGTGGACCAAAGCTCAAGGCTGGCTGTGTAACAGCACCCTCCACTGCCTCTTTGAACTGTGCATTATGGTGACTTTCCCCCCTCAGCCTGACGAGCTGACCTTTGTTGATTTTACTTGAAGCTATTATTCCAATTGACTCACTCTTGGCGGACATCTGGATGTGTTTTATAACAGACTGTTTTCATAATTCCACAAAAAAGTTCTCAGGATTAATACATGTTTATTTTCATCTTCCATTGGACCTTAAATAAACTAGCAGCCAATTTTAGCAGAACCCCTTACTGGAAGCCATTTTGCATAAGTGAAAGGGATGGTAAATCCATCAAACCTTGGGTTTCTATTGCTTTAAAACCTCTTGCCAACCAAACATTATTCTGCAATGGCTATAAAGTCAACCAATAGCAACATACTTGGGAACATTCGCAAGTTAGCCGGGGCAGAAGCAGCCAGATGTGTGGATAGGGTATACAGTTACCTTCCCCTTGTAAGTAAAGGGGCAGCAGGAAGAGGAGTGCACACATGCACATGTGCGTGTACAGCTGAGCACACGGATGGCAAGATATTTCATTGGGATAGTGTGTGTTTTGTTCTCTATGTTGTAGGCATTGCTTTCCTCCTCCATCTGAAGACAATCTTTCTTTGTTTCTTAAACTTTTGAGATTGGACTTTGAGAGTTGTTCAAGATACCTAGGTTTCAAATCCAGGGTGTTAATTTAGGGTTTTGTTTAGAAGACCTAGGATTATTGAAGGGATGAAGTTATATCTTCCAGGGGAGGAACGAGATCGGAGACTACTTTTGAAAGAGATTTCTTTAAATTATATTTTTGGTTTGTTTGTCTTTTAAAATTTGTTTCTAAAGTTTTCCTGACCAAGAGGTGCTTTTGTTTTGTTTTGTTTTATACACTTACCTCTAAGTTGTGATAAAATCGAACATTTAAAAAACTTACATTGATCTGTTGTGGATTATCATGGTCACAGCTCATGTCTTCTCAGCAAACCAGAAAGCCTGCCATTAATGCAAAAGTATGCAAAGATTTCAACAATGTGATCAAGAGCCACTCTTAGTTCTCTGATGACTGAGTCAGTCAAAGGTAGAAGGTATGATGTGAGCAGATAGCCGACTGGCGTGTCTTGTGAACTCATAAAATTCTGCACCTTTCCTAAATGTACAATTTTGTTTTTGCAGTTGATGTGATGTGTATTGTCTTCATATTGTGTTGGGAGAGCAGAAAATTTACCCCTCCTTCAGGAAAGAACATCGCCAAGGTATACAGTAAAGGGGATGCATGAGGGGAGGCACACTTTCCATTTCGCTTGGCTTTCAGTGACACACTTCTTATCACATCGGTGAAGGAGTTAAAATCTTTTCTTATTGGTTCAATAAAGAATTTTTTTTTCTTCCTCACACTCCTGGAAGACAGAACGACAACAATGACGACAAAACACAAACCATAAACCTTAAGCAGGGAAGTTTCTGTATTGAGGATAGGACTCAAGTGGTGTTTCTACATTTTATGTTAAAGCAGGACTACAGTAACTCAAGTAGGCTGTAAAAGTTAAGGAAATGTGTCATAATTTCCACAGAAATCACTAAAAATGTAATGCAACCAAGTATTGCTTAAAAGCCAATAAATTAATTAAAATAGAATTCCAAACACTTAAATAAACATCCAGTAAAGTTGAGAATAAGTCATTTAAACTCTTTGGGGGCAGACAGCAGACCCGAGATGAATGGCCAAAAGAAAATTAAGTAGAAGTACAGAAAAACAGAAACAAAAGGAAAACATTCTACATCTTCTCTGCTAAAAAATTAAAGAATGTGAATGGCAGAATACAGATTAAAATATTTTTGGAAGAACACTTGCCTCAGTAATGTACCTAAATAAGATAATTTTAAACAATAGACAAAATAAAATAGGTTTTATTTTCAAGGATATAACTCTGAACTTTATAATCTAGAGATCAATGAATGAGATATAAGAGTAATTAGTAAGTAAAGAGGAACAATTCTAGTATTTCAGGATTACTGGGTTTATCAGAATTGATGTTGTCAAAAATAGAACTGTGGGGGGCCAGTAGGTGAGGTAGTGGCTAAGGTGCTTGATTCCCACATGGTGGAACACAGTTAGAGACCTGGAAGCTTGGAAATCATGCTGGATGTATGTGTGTGTGCATGCCTGAAATTCCAGGAGGAGAATGGAGGAGAAGGGACTGTAGTGTGGTTGTCCCCTGTGTGTGGGGGTGATTTCTCACTTTTCCTCACATTGTATCTCTGTCTCTCTCCTCTCTGGTGAGCACATGTGCCCCATGGCAAAAACCTTAAAAAAAAGTGGATATGGTATGTGGCCCATAAACTGAAACACCATAAATTTATAAATGTGTATAAATATAAAAATTACTACTTGGTCTTTAAATTTGGCCTTATCATATCATTATTTATCCATGTAGGAGATACATGTAAATCTAACGTGTGTGTATATATATGTGCATATATATATATATATATACACATATATATATACACACACACACACACATGTATATACAATTATTCTATTTAACTTTATTTATTTATTTATTTTAATTTGACCAGAGAGGAACAGAATGAGAGAGAGAGAGAGAGAGGGAAAGCGAGAAAGCAAGCTGCCAGGTCCGGGACTCGAACCATGGTTGCCCATGTGGGAGTCCAGTGCCCTTAATCACCACGCCACCTGCTGGCCCCCTAATGTGTATATTTTAACTATTGTATAATATTCTGTTCTATGAGTAAATTGCAGTTTATATATACATTTCCATATCAAGTGACAGCTAAGTTGTGTACAATTTCTTTTGTTATCATCAACAGTACAAACCAATGTCTTCATACATGTTACTATATATGTGTGTATACAAGAGGTTTCCTCTGGGGTACAGATATACACACTTGTATCCATATGCCCATATACATATATGCATGCATATGCTCATATGAGGAGACTTTAAAAAGTTTGTGGTGGGTTGTTTCTAAGAGGCAGTGGATAAGTTGGATCCCACACGGTGACCACAGTTCAAGTCCCCAGGCTGGTTGGTTTGAAACACGCTGGGCACATGCACAGATTCTCAGGCTCCGACTGGCTGAAGAACTGGAGGGAAGGATTACAGGTGACCAAACCCCGTGGAGGGTGCTTATCTCTGCAGATGCACCGACATTTACTTTCTAAGTTCTGTTCAGCTCAGTTCTCAACCATGCAGTGGGAATACCACCTGGCAATAGGTTGAATTACATGGCATCCTCAATATTTGGTAACTTTTGACCTACAAAATTTCAATTTTTCAATCAAAATTGGAGATGTCCATAGTTTTCCAAACAAGAATACTATTTAGAAATTCTAACATGGACAGTGGATGTTTACATGAGTTTTATTACACATTACATTGGCTAAAGCATTTTTTAAAGTTTAAAAATAGCATTGTCATGCAGGATATGGGGCTTTCATACACGAGTAGAGGTGACCAGTGAGACCCTCAGCAGGAGAGCCATGACCAGCTGGTGGTACAGTGGTAATGCTCTGCTCAGGCAATGGTGGGTCCACATGGAAGGTCACAGGTTCAGTTCTCCAGTCACTCTGTGCACACCAGGCACATACATGTGATCCGGGCTGACTGAGAGGGCTCGGGCCAGAAGATCATAGCATGGAATGATGTGAATGGAACGAGAAGATGCTTCTTTCTCTTTCCATCTCTCACTCTCATGAAAGAAAAAATTTAAAAAAGGAAGCACATGTGCACAGTGCATATGGACAAGTTGAGGGTGAGCAGATCTTAGGACACAGCGGTTGCTCTCCTAGGTGTCAGCACATCATGCCCACACATACAGACGCTTACATGCCTAGGAGCAATTGCTTTCTAATATGCACATTGTCAGTGTTACTGGATGTTGTGACATGGCTCTCTCTCTTTGTAAAAGTTTATTTATTTATTTCGTAGGAGTGTGGGTACTTATCCTTTGTCATGTGTACTGTATATTTTCCCAAGTTTTTATACTGCCTTTTGATTTTGATTATGATGATTTTGCAGAACTATTCATATTTTACATAGTCGTATTTGTCTGTCTCTTTCTTTATTATTAATGTATTCTGTGCATGTTTAGAAAGGCTTTATTTAGCCCAGTTTTATAAAGATACATTATATTTTGGCATTTTAAAATTTCAATGATTATGTTTAAATATTCGTTACAACTGCAAATAAGTTTGGTATGTGGATGTGGGTAGTGGACTATGCTGTCTTCTTTCCCTGCCAATTTAGCTGTTTTTTATTTATTTATTTATTTATTTATTTATGACATTGCTTATTTGTGGCAATGAAAAGTCCACATTTATAAAATCCAGTACTTCCATTTTTTTTTAGTTTACTTGTTATTTCTCCTATGAGAGAAAGAGAGCGAGAGAGAGAGAGAGACTCCCATTCCAACAGGGTCTTCATGCTTTATCCAGTTCCAGCCTCAGTCATATGGACTCACAGGCACACACGTGCTCTCCTGCACATATAGGGAGACCTCAGGACGCAAGCCCTTCTCACTGGCCTCAGTTGCTTGGAGTGTTGCATTATCACTGCACCACTGGCTGCCCCCGTCCCATCTATTCTTGACTGCATTTTTTGATTCTGTCCTGTTCTACCTCTGTGTTTACTTCTATATCTGAACCAGGAGATTTTAATTATTCTAGTCTTCAACATCTGGCAGGGCAAATCTTACCCCCTTATTTATTTTAATTAACTTTCCAACTCTTTAGAAAGCTACCAACTTTCTAAAAAAGGAAGTGTTTGGATTTTTTATTGTTATATTAAATTAATTGTTATTATATGACATATACTGAGAGTTCTTCTCTCAGACCAAAGTATGTTTCTCTATTTACTTTGATCTTGTTGTATGGATCTCACGAGAGTGGGTGAGGCTTTTGTAAGCAAAACAAAACAAGACCCAGAAACTATAAGGGAGAAGACTAATGGATAAGAGTACATAAAAATAAAACTAAAACTCACCCAGGGAAAACAATGGCAGAAGTTAAATAAAAAAATATTAAGCTGGAAAAATACTTGCCAAACACGTTGAAAAAAGAACATGTCAGTAACGTAAAGCCAGGGATTACAAACCCATCATCAAAATACCCAAACTCAACAGACACATTGACAAAGAGCATCCACAGAAAAAGAAAACGAACAAAACCCAAACAAACAAAATTCATAAAATCCCTGACTGCGTCCCGTTGCTCACCTGTCTGCCTGGCAAACAGTTATCTTAGATTAACCAGTCCAGCTGGGGGAAAGAGCCTCTGATACTTGGGCTGGAGTGCACATTTATACACTGTTACGGGAGAGCAGCTTAGCAGTTTTTAACAACTGAGCAGACCTCACAATTGTCCTCCTAAAGATTTATTTCATAGGTACGCTCATGCCTGTGGAGAAGGCCACACCAACAAGGATGTGGTATTACCTGCAAAATCAAAAGATGTAAGTACCTAAATGCTAGCCTTTGGCAATTCAGGAAAATACATGATCATTGTTCTATAAAATAAAAATATAGCATCGTTTTGAAAAAGAACAAGTGGGGTTGAGTGGGCTGATTGCTTGCATTACAGTAAAGACACTAGCTTCTGAAGAGTAGGTAGTGGATGCTGTCCTTTGATGTGGAAACGACTGAACACGAACACAGACGAAAACATGGACTTTCAGATGTATGGATGCTTCTAGAGAAACAGACTATTCATGGTGGTTCCTTCTTGCAAGGAGTTTTGGGGTCTCGTTTGTGATGGAGATCTACTATTCACTGTTTTACTTTCATGTAGTATCTGGACCCTTTTCTTACATATACAAGGGGACTTAAAAGTTTGTGGAAAGTGAAATTAAAGTATAAGTTTATTTTGATGCAAAACATTTTGAAAAGCATGCATAATCTTTTCATAACATGCAGTGAACTTTTCGAAGGCCCCCTTGCACTTGCCTTCCTTTTTAATCAATTAATAAAATAAGATTAGATAAAAACTGGATAATGGCTATGAGATATGAACCATCAAATTTTGGTAAACCGATAATATAGAATATCTCTCTAAGAAATCAACTGTGATTTGCAAGGTTGGTCAAGTTATGAGTTCTTAAGTTTTGCAAAAATTTGAATTCAATTCTGTTATGTTTTTAAGTTTCAAGAGCAGGTGGTTTGAAATTCAGATGTGGGGGGAATCTGTATGCCAAGGACCAGTTTTAGTTTAAAAAGAGAGAGATTTAGATTGCTTCACTCAGATGAGCTGAACCTTTGCAGAAAAGGGCTGCCGGGGTGGGGGCCAGGAAGCAGGACTGGGAGGAGCTTGTCCTGTCCTGCACCCCACACTGCTGGGCCTTGATTTTCTCTTTCTTCAGCCTCTTAGGGCTGAAGAACAATTCTGGGTTCCTTTTCTGCACCCAAGTATTGCTTTTGTTTCTACCCTCTTTGATATAAGAATTTTAATGATTTCTTCAGCCCTTGGTCTGAACAAAGCTAGAGCCAGTTTCTTCCTACTAGACCCTGCCAAGCTCCTGGCTGTGAGACTGTCTGTGGGAGTCCTGCTGAAACAGGCGGCAATTTCAGAACGGAAGATTGCTGATACATCCACTGTGAGTTCTGAGAGTGTTGAAAGCTTTTCAGAGTAGTCTGGAGATAAAACCCTGATCTCGTCCAGCTCATGTTGAGAAAAAGCAGATGTGGATAATTAGTTGTTGGTTCTTTATTTTTGGAGGACATAAGTAATATTTTTCTTAAAGAATGCACAAAGGGCATACATTTTACTATGGCAAGAGGAGGGTAGTAATAGGAACACGCACGGAGTGTTATGGGAAAGGAGGGGAACGAGACTGGGAAGGAGTCGAGGAATGAGGATAAATTTGCCAAATGATAAATGGTCCTGGAACAGAAACACAGAAGGCGCAGGGTATGAGAGAGCAGAACACGGCACTGGTTTAACAGGCCGACGAGGTGGAAATACACATAGAGGTAGCCCTCGCGCACTCTCAGGGGATCTTAGTGACATGGGGGCAACGAGGGGGTTTCCATCCCTTCCTTCTGCTAAGTCACTCTGGGAGGCACGGAAGGTCTACACTTACCAGTTCTGTGTCATTGTATAACCACTCACCTGCAGAGCCCCCATTTCCTCCTTAGAGCCCCCATTTCCTCCTTAGAGACTTGTAAATATTTAGCCCCAGCTGCACAAAGTCTCGTACCTGGCACTTGGTAGGGGTGGACCAAATACAAGTTCTCTTATCCTTTGTGGTTTCTTTCATCTAAGTACTATCTGTTCATCAATTTAGTGTTAGCATTTTGAACCACTTATGTTAATTATTGTACAAATGTGACCTGACATTTCTGAATGCTAAATGAGTTTTTTTTTAAATTATTTATTCACTATTTATTTATTTTAGTTTTACTCCTAAAGAAAGAGAGACTCTGATAGGCATAATCCTCCCCCTGGACTTCCAGCCAGCTGGGACCATGAGCATGCCTGCAGGTGTGCCCAGAATGTTCAGGTCAGCATAGGAACTGAACCCTGGCCCTCCCCATATGGCTCCGGAATAGTGCAGCAGCATCCCTACCATCTATGAGACGATGACTGGGCCCTAGACTTGACTTTGGTGACAGAAACAACAGGAGCTAGACAGTGGCACTGTAGTAAAAACCAGCCTGGGCAAGGCTGAACCATATGGAGAAGGTCTGGGTTTGTGTCTAGAGACTTCCCTCAACAAGCCGGTCATGCATATGCCTGCGATCCAGGGCTGGCCCAGGCTGGGGGCGGATTGTGGCTTTGAGACCCTGTTGGAGACATTGCCTTTCTGTTTCTCTGTCTCCCTTTCTCTCTTGCTCACTCATGAAAGAAGTAAATACACTTAAAAAATCTGTAAATCAATTACTTAAAAAAAAAAAAAAGAAACATCTAACATTATCCGAGCAAGGTATCCTTACTCAGACTTCTAGATCTTTCCATCATACGTGCCCTCTGATTCAGCTGGGCTAGGAACAATATGGGCTCAAAATGCAGAAATGGGATTTGAGGGAGGTGTAAGTGACCGGCAAGGCCACCATGCAAGTGCCAGGCGTGACCAAGCCTCAGCTGTGTCCTCTGACTCTTTTGTCTGAGGTGGCAATGGTTCTTCTTCAGGCAGGTCATTAAATATGAAAATCATGTGGCTCCCCCTTTTTTCAAGTATGCTTCCTTTTTGGCCCATGGAATCTATTCATTTTTAAGGTCCATTTAAAATCTTTCATATTCCAGAAATTCTTCCAACACCAGTGCGTGGTGTGTGTGTGTGTGTGTGTGTGAGAGAGAGAGAGAGAGACAGAGAGAGACAGAGAGAGACAGAGAGAGAGAGAGAGAGAGAGAGATTGTAGTGTCCAGTATTTTTTAGGACACCCTCAGGAGACTCTGGCAGAGCCTATACAATTCCTTCTTAGTATGGGAAGCAAGTATGAGTAACATGCAGTGACTGTGTTCTTAGCACGGAGGAGCAAAAGACCACGTGTCTCTTCATAGAAGATGGACTTTGCAGACACAGTAGGAGAAAGGAAAGGGTGTGTGAGGTTTGTGGGTGCCCTGGGAGAAGGCCTCTGTTGTCTCGAAATTATTTACGCTTCCCTTTATAATGCCTTGGGAAAGCAGAAAGAAAGCCTATTTCCTGAGTGAGATAAGAATGTTTTTGATTGAGTGTCACTACTGAACTGGCCCCAAGCGGCAGGAAAACTGTGCCTGGATGTCACTGTGGACCCATCCTATTTCAGTCCTGATGAAAGTGATAGAAGGTCTCAGCCCCCTCCCCCAACCCCGTCTGCCCCCAAGCGGTTGCTGGTTCATCCTGTGGAGCTTGTTGGTAGCAGGCATCCCATCTACTATTTGACCCTAGGAGGTGTGCAGTGGTTGGGTCCCTGGCCACTTGCAGCAGGAAGCCCAAGGGCCATGTCCAGGTGCTCCTTATCACCAATCCTGTAGGAATTAAAGGATATTACAGCCCCATACTCCTGACTTTGCTGTCTCCTTGTGATGGAAAGAATCACATGAGGTCTGGCTCCTAAGGGAAGGTTTCCTGAGTTGGGAAGTTCCTGAACAAACCTCAAAGGAGCCCTCTTGAGTCAGAAGACCTCCATGCCAGCTGTGTTCCCAGCAAAGTGCTCTCCCCACCCTGTACCAGTGGCTGGAGCACTCACAGTGACACACTGAGCGGCCTAGACCTGCCCTGTGAGCCTTCTGTCAGGGAAGGCAGAGATGGACCAGCCTGGAGTGAGCAGAGAATCAGCCGTCCAGATGTAACTGGCACTGGAGTAGAGGGGCTAAGAGCCTGTGTTTGCTGGGGGGCCCAGTTATTCTGGGGGTGAGGTTAGGAGAGGCCCCATAGGGAAGACTTACACCATAAAGGGGCTGATTTTCCCCAGAACTCATGGGAACAAACTGCCTATACCAAGTTTTAAGGAAGACTCTTATCAGCATCCACAATGGATTAAAGTCACAACACAGGGAGAGTGTGAGTCAGATCACTGAGGCACATACTCTCTCTGACAGATGAGGAAAGTGAGGCTCAAACCGGGGGCTCAGAAGGCCGGGTCCTCCTGTTGCTCAGGTCAGCAGCACTTGGCCACTGGATAGGGAGATCTGTGGGTCTGGGGGCATGATCGGGAGTCAGTGGCCATGGCTGAGCCAGGGCCGAGGTGAGCCCAGAGCTCTGGGGGAGCTCTGGGGTGTGTCAGCGCTGCTTGAATATCATCTCTGGAGCTGGCCACCCCACTGCTAGAATCTTAGGGGGCTCAGAGAGAGGGTGTGGCCAAAAGTGCTACATCACTGCAGGAACAGCACCCTCTGATGGAATCAGATGGGGACGTGCAGGAGGCTAAGGTGAGGCCCTTTGCAAAAGGCACCTTGAAATGAAATAACTTCACAGGACTTGTAAGTAATTTATAGGCAGTGAAAGTGAGTCAGAGTGGTCACCAACAAGTAGATTAATGACTATTGTTGAATATCTTAGGTTTAGCTTTCTGGAAAGTAGTGTTCTTCTTTGTAAAAAAAAAGTGACAGTTGGCCTTTTCTGTAAACACTGCTGCCTCCAAGCTTTGCAGCCGAAGCTGGAATTGCTTGGTAACTGTGAGCCTGTAAAATGAATGGAGGGCTCTGCAGTTTATCATAGAACTTCCAGAAGCAGCTGTTTGTTTTTCTCCTTTGGTTATGACATTCCACAACTAAGGGATTAGCGGACCTTTAATGTCCTCAGTTTTCCTAACATAATGAGAGGAATTGGCCTCAGACTCTAAAAGAGGTCTCAGAATGAGTGAGAAAGAAGATTTTGTTTTAAAATCTTGATGAGGCTTTACAAAAAGAAAGATGGATGACCAGGGCTCATGCGCCAGTAGACTGGACTCTCTGAGCGTGTGTCAGCATGAAAAGTGAGTCTGAAGTGGGGACCCTGGGCAAGCTGAAGAGAGACCGCTCATTCTTTCTGAGAGCTGCATTGCCCTAAAAAGGCTTCGATCAACCATTCAACCCATGAGACACCGTGTCCTACTGGCGTTGTTTCTCTTGCACGCCAGCTTTTAATGGAATCCAATTGCTTTGAAGAGGGAGCTTGGGTGACATTGTCACTATCCTACCATCCAGGTGACCAAATGGGGTGAAGACATGACGTAAGTGGAGAATACAGACGAGAGGGGTCTTTGTGTGTTCTGACTGCAAGTGCAATCTGACTGGAGAGGTGTGATTATTCCTGTGACTTGGGGCCTTCGGGGGCAATTTCTCAGACAAAGTTGTACTTGAGTGTGATCTTGAAGATTGTGTTAATTCCCGCTAGACTACTTCCTGTGAAAAATGTCACTTTACGAGGACCCCTCAGGGCTACTTGTGTCCCTAATTCCAGCCCCTCTGCCCCTGGAGAATAACAGCACCACCAGGGATTGCAGCGACCAGTGCCAGCGTGGGAACATCTTGTGTTGCCCACCAGAGTGGTCTCAAACCTACTAAGTCAGATCAAGAGATGAAGGTGACGCTGCTAAGCCCGATTCCGAATTTTTCTGTAGCGTTGGTTTAGGTGACTTGCTATGAGGCCAGAGCTCTCCACTGTAAAAACTTTACCAACTTTCTGATAAGTCTGGGAGTATTGCTAGCATTCTTGGGGAAATTAAAAAAAATTTTTATTTCTTTTTATTTCTATTTCTTTTATACACTCAATCACATTACTTAGCTTACAAAGTGAATATTCCAATATGTGTACATTTCTCACCAGTCCAGCTCACCATACTAGAAAGTTATCTTCAATAGGTAATAAAAAATATGGAACGCTTCATGAATTTGCATGTCATCCTTGTGCAGGGCCATGCTAATTTTCTCTGTATCATTCCGATTTTAGTATATGTGCTGTCAAAGCGAGGACAAATTATTTTTCTTACTGATATTGACTAAAAATTAATGAACACTTTCTAAGTCTTTTATCATGTCTCTATCCTATCACTTAGGATTTTACAGTTACATACTGTACTCACTCAAACTTCATGGGAGACTTTGCTTTCTTTGGAACCTCAAACATGGTGGAGAAAAGCAAAGAGCTAGAAAACTCTTCCTCCAACTCTGACCATTGTCTCAAGAAAACAAAGCTAGGCAAGCAAATGGGACTGTGCTATGTGCTCTGGCAGGGGAGAGCTGAGTTGGCTGGCATTTTGAGGGCCACAGTTGTTTTAAGTAAAGAAGGAAAGAAGAGGAAGCATTCTGGAAGCAGGGGTGAGCAGCTTGGGGTCTCTAATACCAGCAAGAAGGCTGCTGGCAGAACAATTGCAGCAGGCCTGTAGCCCGTCCAGCAGCCCTGCAACAGAAAAACACTTCTTCAGCGCAGAAAGGAGGTCAAGTGCGTGTGCGTGGAGCTTGATTACGTGTAACTCCAAAGGGGTATGTTTGGCAGCTCTCTACCAGACATGGAGATGGGGATGATCCTCCAGCACCATCTCTCCTGCCAGGCACCATAGAGGAAGGGGAGAACGACCCCAGATTCTAAGAGGCTGGGTCTGGATGGTGTAGGTGCTGAGCCTGGCCACTGACCTGCACTTGGCAGCAGGATACACAGTGGTGGGGTTTGGAGCAATGCCTCAGCAACCTTCAGTGGCAGTTCCATAATACGGCTGCCCACTCCGTGACTTTCTCCCATTAGAAGTGGAATCTTTGAGTGTTCACCTCCAATCTGGTAGGTTTGAACTCCTACCATTGCCAAGTTTGGCAGAACTGATGCTGTGTTGCCCAGTTCACTAAGCACGTGTGCTGTCAGGATACTCCTTTGGGGAACAAAGATGCCCTTATGGGTAAAGCCTCAGCTATGTGGGCAGGCCACATGGACAGGCCACATGCACTTGCTTCAGCAGATGGATCTTTTGATCTCAGCTTATGGGTCATCCCTGTCCTTGCACTAGACATGTCAATGGCCTTAGTAGAAGTGCATTCTCACTGTGCCGTTTGAGTTCCTGAGCCACAGAATCTGAGGGTGTAGTAATTCTTTTCTTTATTTTTGATAGAGTGTGTGCATGTGCATGCACGAGAGAGAGAGAGAGAGAGAGAGAGAGAGAGAGAGAGAGAGAGAGAGAGACACCCTCTGCAGGGTCTGGTCCTGCTGCAATCCCCTTTCTCCAGTCCCTAAGTCCATGGGATCTTAAGCACTGTGCATGTGCCCAGTGTGTTTCATGGCGACCTGACCAGGTTTCAAACTCGGTCACCACGTGGGATCTGGCTTCTCTGGAGCAGCACATTACCACTGCACCCCAGAGCCAGCCCTGAGTACATAATAAAATAATTGTTTCATGCCGCTGAGAGTGGGGGCATTTGCTGTGTAGCAACAGAAAACCTGAATACGACCCAGACATTTTGATTTCTCCATGCCTTCACCATGCACCGTGCCTGCTTGCTAATGACAAGCTAGGCTCTAGCCACCCTTTGTCAAAGGTGATGAAGAAAAAAGAAAATAAGTTAGTATCTTCAGAAAAACACAAGGAACTATGGATAAAATGCATAAAAAATAAATCCTGTGAGATTGTGACATTAAACTTTTAATTAAAAATTAAATAACAATTTCTAATTTTTATTTAATTAACTTCTGATTAAGATTAGGGAAAAAAATGCCTACAAAAACCAAGCTAATTGTAGCCTTCTCTCTGCTAGAGGACGTCTACAGGGTTTTGAAGGAAACGAATTCTGCTTTCGGCTAAGTTATGTGAATGTGAATGTGAATGCAAGAAATATTATTCTCTTGTGTGCAGAAGCCTGGAAAGTTTTCCATCTACGGCTCCTCCCTGATGCCTGCAAACTAACTGATGCACAAATCACGGGAACCGTCCGTGAGAAGCTGTGGTAAAAGCTCAGTGATGTACGGGAGTAACTGGGGTCTCCCCAGAGCCTCCCCTCCTGTCCCCTCTCCTTCTCAGTCTGCTAATTTAACTCCTCAACGTCGCTCACCTCCACCTCTTCCACCTTCATTCCCACGCCATTCCAAGGCAACTCACTAGATTTCTGAGACTCCTCCTGTTTGGTCTCCATTGCCTTCTCGTTTACTTCTGTAACTGAGAATAGGAAGGTGACGTTGACGTGTGACCGCATCACTCTGCAGTTTGGACAGCCTCCATGGTCCCCTTGCTGGCTTTGGAAGCTGCCCCAGTTTGTGTTTATCTCCTGGCCAGTTTTGGAGATTTTGCTGTCTGCCAGGCTCTCCCCTGACCTCCGCCCCTCCAAAGTGGTCATTTTCCCAGGGGAACCTCCCTGTCCATGCACGGCCTGTTCTCCTAGCAGCCCCTGAGCATGGGGAGGTGGCATGGGGAGGTGGTAGGACCTCAGGAATGCTCCTCATCCTAGCCTTAACATCCAGCCCTTGGCCAGATATGCAGTTCATTTGTATTTGCTGAAGGACTGAATGAAAGCTTTACTGCTGGGTTAAGTTGTCCCTACGCTTCCCAGAATTCCTTCCCTCTCTGGGCCTGTCTCTCATTGGTCCTTGAGTTCTCTGCATGTCATGGGCTCAGCACAGGGTGAGCATACACCTACGCTATTGGGCCAGCACAGCTTAGCACTGGTGGTCAGTTGGGGGTTAGCACGACCCATTCTGACTTCCAGGTGGAGGACCACTGTCTATCTGAATTTTCTCTAAAATCCGTGGCAGGGTCAGATTCGTTCTGTGCTTCCAGGGAACTTTGTGCAAAGCCTCAGTGTAAGACTACTCACTACACTGTATTTTTTTTTTTTTTTTTTTTTTTTGAGAGTTTTTGCTATAGGGCGTGTGCGCTCGCCAGACAGAGAGAGACAGAGAGACAGAAAGCGAGAAATCACCCCCCAGGGGGATGGTCACGCCGCAATCCCTTCTCCTCCATTCTCCTCCCGGGATCTTGGGCATGCGCCTGGCATGAGTTTTAAGCCACTGGGTCTGGGACGCGAACTGCGGTCGACTACATAGGAGTCCAGTGACATAGCCATTACACCAACTGCTGGTCCCTGCACTGTATTTTTTAAAAAGGAATTTAAAAAGAAGAATTATTTAATTAATTTTATCTATTATTATTATTTTTAAAATTTGACCAGAGGGAGAAAGAGAGAGATAGAGAGAGAGAGAGAGAGAGAGAGAGAGAGAGAGAGAGAGAGAGAGAGAGAAGGAATGCAAGCTGCCAGGTCTGGGACTCAAAGCATAGTCAGCCATGACGGAGGTCAGCACCTTAACCACTACGCCATATGCTGACCCTGCATTCCATTTTAATCTTAACTTATGCCTCGTTTCACTGCTCTCTGCTTTGACCATGGGTCTTCACAGATATCAGTGGCACCTGTAGGAGAGCATGGGGCAGGTGGCAGGGAAGGCAGCAGTGGCTTCTCTGGAGAAATAGATGCTGGCTGAGGCCCAGGTCTGGCCAGGGGCAGTACAGAGTGGGGCTTTAATTTACCCCCAGAGTCATCTCTGGCTCAGTCACTGCTGTTTCCTGTGTTCCTGATCGGCAGAACATTCTGCCCCAGGTTGGAGGCAGGTATACTGATCTTCAGGTCCTTGAGACCTTGTGATAAATCCCACAGGCACTTACAGTGTGGTTGCTTATCTGCAGGGGGTTTGCTTTTGGGAGGGGTAGTGTAGGAGAGGATCCCTGTGTCCTGCAAAGCAGTTATAGGTGTGGTCAAATGCTTAGGCAGAGGCAGCTTTGAGAGCCAGGATCATAGGGAGGAGGAATCTTCTACTTCTCACTGAAGGGGCTGGAGCCAGGAGACGCTTCTGGAGGAAATGGCACATGTGTAGGACCTTGAAGGATATGTATGCCTTTATTTATTTATTTTTAAATTTTATTTTTTTAAGAAGATTTTTGCTATAGGGCACGTACACTTGCTGGAGAGACAGAGAGACAAAGAGAGACAGAAAGCAAAAAATTACTCCCCAAGGGGGGATGGCCCCACTGCAATTCCTTCTCTTCCATTCTCCTCTGAGGATTTTGGGCATGCACGCACACATGCCTAGCATGAATTTTAAGATGTCAGGTCTGAGACTCGAACCACAGTCAACTCTGTGGGGTCCAGCGACATAACCATTATGCCATCTGCTTCCCTGTGTGTGACTTTAATAGTCAAAAGGAGGGAGTATTGGGAGCAGGGTCATGGGGAGTGGCAGGTGATGACTCTGGGGTCTCAGATTACTTAGGGCCTTTTGCCCTGGCCTGAGGAGGTGGGACTCTGATGAGTGAGAACGGAGCTGCTGAAGATGGTCTACCTGATGGTGATTTAGTTACTGCACTGAAGAGCGGAGACAGAGATGAATTAATGAGTGGGGCTGGCCTGGGGCAAGACCACAGAGCTTGAGCCACTGGCAAGGGAGATGGGATATAGAGGCAGGCTGGCAGAATGAAGGTTTCCGCTACCTCCAGGTGTGAGTGACTCTGGAGAATAAGGGGGATGTGCTGAGCCCATGCTGCAGTCTGAGCTCAGCTCCTCCCCTGCTAAAACACAAATGGAATTTCATTCTTTTATTTATTATTATCATTATTATTATTATTATTATTATTATTTTGCCAAAGAGAGACAGACAGAGAGAGAGAGAGAGAGAGAGAGAGAGAGAGAGAGAGAGAGAGAGAGAAGCGAGAAATCACCTCTCCCCCCAAGTGGGGTGACCAGGCCTCAATCCCTTATCCTTATCTCCTCTTGGGATTTTGGGCATGCATGCACATGTGCGTGCACGTGCACACACACACACACACACACACGCCTGGAGTGATTTTTCTTTTCTTTTTTTTTAAATTTTATTTCAATTTATTTATTTGTATTCATTCACTGTACATCATTACAGCATACAAAATGAGATTTTCCATCCAGAGTACACTGTATATTGTCTCAATCAAGCACATCAACAAACATGTTATTGTCAGCGGATGATCTTACATTTCTTGTTTTCTGTATGTTTAGCTTTTTTTCCTCCCATCCTTGATTCCCTATTTCTTACCCTCTGTCATCTCCCATTCTCCTCCCACACTGTCTCTCTGTCTCTGGTATCTATGTTTGCTTTCTATACTGTTTTCTCCCCACATTTTATTGAATCACCAAAGACCCTAATCAATCCAAATACCCTCATAGCAAACACAGGTGACATACACAGTTCCATGAACACAAGTCTAACTTTACGCATCCTATAAAGTAGCACTTAGCTGGGGCTACATATCCTACTGCAGTCACTGAATATATATATATATATATATATATATATATATATATATATATATATATTTTTTTTTTTCCTGAAACTTTTTTTTTTTTGTAACTCAATTTACATCCCTTCCCTAAGCATCATCACAGCACACAAAATGCGACCTCCCATCCAGTACACACTGCATAGTGACTCAATCATGCACATTACAAAACATTTTCCATTTCTAGTTCCTAGAAATATTTCCACCCCTCTTTCTGACCCTCTGTCCCTTCCCACCCTCCTCTCACACCACCTCCGGTGTCCACAGTTGTCCTTCATTCCCTTCCCACCCACATTGCATTGATCACACAATTTCCTACATAATCTAACTACTTTCAATGGTGAGTTCACTCATTACTACTAAGAAAACCAGTTTTAACTTAAATCAAAGAAATGCCAAGGAACTTTGCTTAAAGCCAGGAAACAGGTTAGGATTCTGTTCAAATGGTAGGTGCATGAACCTATCAGTCTCATGTACTTTTATCTTCTGTTCTGGTTCAATTTTCCTGATTAAATTCTGGTAAATAACATTCAACTCCAGACTTGTCCCTATGATTAAGTTGGCCACTTTCTTAGTTTTTGGACTCTTATTTCCATGTGTCTGTGTTTAATTTTCTTGATACAGCACACCCTTGAGAACTTCTTGGAGATCTGGTCTGGTGCTGGTAAATTCTTTCAGGTTCTGTTTATCTGAGAATGTTCTTGTCTTTTCTTCCCACCTGAAAGATAATCTTGCCGGGTACAGTATTCTTGGCTGAAATTGCTGCTCTCGTAACACTTTGAATATATTTTCCCATTCTCTCCTCACTCGCATTGTTTCGGATGAGAGATCTGCTGTTAGCCTGATGGGATGTCCTTTGCAGGTAACTTGATGTTTTTCTCTTGCCAATCTTAGTATCTTGTCTTTGTCTACAGTTTTGGACAACCTGGCTATAATGTGTCTTGGAGAAGATCTTCTTGGGTTGATTCTATTTGGGGTCCTTTGTATTTCTTAGGACTGGATCTTCAAATGCCTCTCTAGGTTTGGAAAGTTTTCTTGCAGGATTTCATGGAATAGATTATCAATGCCCTTATGGGTCTCTTCACCTTCTGGAATGCCAATTATCCGGATATTTGGATATTTGATGGTATCCAGTACTTCTCGCATATCATTCTCAAATTTTTGGGCCATTTTCTCAGTCTTTGTGGTAGATTTTTCTAGGCCAGCCATTTTCTCTTCTACATCTGAGATTCTATTTTCTGAATGATCTAGTCTGCTTTTAATACTTTCAAGGGAGATTTTGACTTCTTGTATTATAGACTTCATCTCTAGCAGTTCCATTTGAGACTTTCATAAAGTGTGTAATTCCTCTTTTAGATCTTGCAAGAATTTCTTCATCTCCTGGAACTCGTCAACTTCTTTTTACTTTCTCTTTAGCAGTTCATTATCTCTCTTCTCTTCCATCTCTGGAAGAGTAGAAAATCTTCATTCCCTGAAAAATCTAGTTCGCTGGGGCCATGTGGGACCTTCTCCTGAAGGCCCGGCTTCTTCTGCCGCTAGCTTTGACATTATAAATGCTCTAAATTCCTTATCAGACATTTCCATGATTTTCACCGAACTGCTTGTGGATGAGGAAGAGTTACTCTTTTCCCTTGGAGGAGAGGTATTTTCTCGTTTTCCCATATTTCTCGTGATCCGGCGGTGATTTCCTGTCATCTGATGGATGGTGTGTTTCTTTCAAATTCTTGAAGTTCAGTCTAAATGTTCAGGAGCAAGCAGACAGAGGTGATCTAGAATCTCATTGCCGTTCTGTTGTGATCGCTGGAGCAGCAGATTCAGTAGATATTGGGGAATATTTTAACCCTATTAGTATTTGGATGTTTAGCTACAGTGCTCTTAGATCTGTCGCTAGCTCGTTTGTTGGAGGCTGAATTATCAGTAGAAAATCTTCATTCCCTGAAAAATCTAGTTCACTGGGGCCATGTGGGACCTTCTCCTGAAGGCCCGGCTTCTTCTGCTGCTAGCTCGTTTGTTGGAGGCTGAATTATCAGTAGAAAATCTTCATTCCCTGAAAAATCTAGTTCGCTGGGGCCATGTGGGACCTTTCTGGAGTGATTTTTCAAGTCACTGGGTCTGGGACTCCAACTGAGCAGGCAGCCATATAAGATCCAGAATCTTAACCTCCATGCCACCTGCTGGTCCACAAGTGGAATTTCAATGACCCCATCATACGCAAAGATTCTCATCTTTCAGGATCAGAGTCATTCAAAAGATTTCCCCATTCCCAAATCTGCCCCTGATGCAAAACCATGAATCCAAAGGATACCTGGTAAAGCTTTGTGCAAGAGCTGCAGATCTGTGACTTGCAAAACCAATGAGTTTGGACTAAAACCACCGGGTTGTTGCTGTTGCATTCTGTAAGTCAGTTTAGTGAAGGAAGCATGAGCTCTTGCTGAGGTTTGAATCTCAGCTCTGCCACTTAGCAGCTGTGTGACCTCAGGCAATTTACGTGTTGTGTGTCAGCTTTCTTTGTAAACAGATACTGACGGTATTTGTCCCTTAGGATTGTTTCAATGTGTAGAACTGGGCCTGCTGAAAACTAGATAGAAGTTAGCTTATACTTTTGTTGCTGTGGATGTAGAATTCAGATGGTTCAGTATCGATAAAAGCAAGGTAACAAAGCTTAGAGGAGGTTGACAAAAATAGTTCAGTCATAAATGCAGGCAAAAAGCTTGTATATAAATTTTAAACATGGAAAAAAAAAGTCTGGCTAGTAAAAGCAGTGCTGTTTTGGGCAGAAGCATTATTTTCCATTGTAAATACTAAGTTATTAAGTCCTTGTGTGATTTTTGGCATCTTTTCATTTTTTTTTGGAGGATATTTTCAATAGTTTTGTTTCCTTCTGACTACCCGTGTATGACTTCATAATACTATTTGGAGTAAATTATGGGAGCAGAGAGGCTTTAATAGAGAATATTAAATGCACAGTCTCAGTGTTTTAACAATGCTGTCATTGGTGTTCTTGGAATGCTGTTTCTAGTGTGTTTTCGCCACACTTATAAGTTGGGACATTTTCTGAAAAAACATTATATTTTAAAAAGTTGTAAGGAAAGAGTCACAATCTGATTTATACATTATATCATGCTATGTAGTTAAGTTTTTGAAGTTTGTTTCTTGAGGGAGAGAAGAAAAGAGAGAGAGAGAGATCACTTGTGATCTACCCACGCTCCAGCCAGCCCTGCACATGGGCACGTGTGTGCCTGGCATCTTCAGGGAGTTCTCTGGATGGAAACTCAGAGCCTTCCCATGTGGGTCTGCCTGATACAGCTTTGTGTTACCACTGTGCCACCATCTGTCCCCTATAGTCTGTATTTTCTTTTAGTACTTTTAGTTGCTAACTCTGTTTTCCACGATAAAGAAGGTTTAGCACACAAGGAGTATCTGATATATTTGGAATGTTCTCTGAGTGCTTACAGTAATTGTGACATAAACCCAGAGCTTTAATTCTATGATTTCATTAAAAGGCTTGCTATAATAGCACTCTGAATATGGTCTCTTTAGACTAAGGAAGAATTAAAGTTAACGTAAGACTGAAAAATCACTTAGTTATAAAATTCGACTATGTTACTTGCTTTCAAAGAAAGTTCTCAAGTTAACCAGATATATTATTACAAAAATCTAGACAATTGGCTTAGGTACACAAAAGTGGATGTTTGTAACGGAATTAAATTGCTTTATTCATGTTTGCTACTGTATAGACACATCCTTTGCCCTGTCTACAATCCCACTCACTAGCAATTTTCAAGGGACACAGTCCTCTCAAGCCATCGGAGTTTTGCTCCAAATGCCATTTTTTATCTATTTTTCACCAAGCTGATCTGCTTCCTGAGATTCACAAGACACATTCCATTTATTCTGGTTTGTCTTTGATGACCTTCTACCTGCCCAAAATGATCCTTTGATACATCCTATGGCCAACTCGTCTACACAAATGGGACCAGTCTTAAACTATTGGGAAACCTTTATCTTGTCTTGCCAACTTAGAGGAGCAGGTCCTGGGGACAGTAGGACTTTGGGCCATCCTAGAGCTTCCTTGGGATGTGATCAAGGAGCTTGTGGGGAGAAACTTATTTGGAAGCTGATCTCTTGTGTTCACTCTCACTTCAGAACCCTTGTAAGGAGCCAAGACCCATGAGACTTGGTTCCAGAGCAGTGCTGTGATCAGAAGAACACAGTCCAGCTGCCAATGGTTATGTCAAAATAACTCTTAAAAAAAAAGGAAAAGAAAAAAAAAGAAAAAGAAAAAGAAAAAAAAGGAGAGAGCACAGCTGAAAATGCTGCCTTATCTCCCTAGTTGTGACTTCTTTCTAGGCCACCTCAGCTTCCTCCAAAATATCTTCCACCCCGTGGGTTAATTCGTTATTCCAGATTCTGAATAAATAAAGTAACAAAGAATCTACTTGGCAAAAACCAAGCCAAACCAAACCGAAAACCAAACCAAACCAAAAACCAAACAAAACTTGTTAGATGCCTGGGCTGAGGGAGAGCTCCCGAGAGTACATCCTGTCACAGTGAGCAGGTAGAAGGGATGGGATGGCATTTACTAACCCGAGAGAACATGCTGCTGTTGACACTTGTGACATTTGACATTTCACCTCTTCTCCTTCTGATAATGTCATACTTATGACTAACTGCAGAGTCCTTTCCAGTATGTTAGAGGGGACCAGCATATCCCAGTGGTACTCTCCAGGGACATTCACTGCCTCTTCCTGCTTGTGCTTTCCTCACAGAGACGCCTCCCCTGGTAACATGCAGATAGATAGCACTCACGGACCACGTCAAAGGAATTTCCCAGCCCAGCGTGGTAGTTCATTTTGTTGGACACTGCTACTCATACGGCTGTGGCCACATGAGAAGCCCGGGTTCGATTCCCAGCTCACCACACTCAGTGTGGTGACATATACCTATATATTCCCAGCTACTTAAGAGGTTGAGACAGGAGGATTGTGACATAATGAAACCCTGTCTAAAAGAAGTTTTAAAAAGGAATTTCCCTGTTGCTTTCTAGTAGCTATAGGTTGCTTATAGCTGCTGGGGGAAGCTCATTGACTTTGCAAGGAAGGAAAGGAAGGAAGAAAAGAATACATAGTGACTGTGGTATTGGTAGAAAGAAATAAGGACATTCTGAGGGCCTAGAAGGGAGTGAGGGAGGAGAAATAGCTCACAATCTGTACCACGAACCTGCCTACTTTGTCAGAGGCTTGTTACTCAGTTCTCAGAGCATTCACTTCTCTGAGTATGTGTGGCTGAGTCAAGGTGTGGCGTAAAGACTTCTCATACAGGTGGGCCTTCTCAACGTGGGGGAAGACTCTTTCTGAACCAAGAGCACTTCACCAAGTCAGCTATATGTTTTCTCATTTTCTCCTACCAAGGTTGTGTGAGATGTACACAATGCATTGCACTCTGGGCTCTGGTTACCTCTGGTCAGCGTCTTCTCTACCAGAGTGTGACTGATGTTACTGAGCATTGAAATACTGCTCCAGGTTCTACTTTATTTACGATAGTCCTCACAGGTTAAGTAGTCTTAACATCCATGATTGCCAAGTGAGCAGACTGAGGCACAGGGAAATTGACGTGGTTTTCTCAAGCCAGCACAGTTCGGAGCAGAGATCTAATCCTGGAGTCTGTGCTCTAGCCATTCAGCAGCATCTCAGTAAAATGGATCAAGGACTAGCCACATAAAGATGGCGTACTGGCCTACAGTCCTGGTCACATCAAACATACCTACCTAGCTCCTTCCTGTCAGGCTTTACCCTTTTAGCTGCCCATTCCAACTTTAAATAATCTGGAAACTCTAGCTTATTCTCAGGGGAGAAGGACTGAGAAAACCAGCACACTGATTCTGAAGCAGGGCTTTAGATGAGTAGGGTCTCTGCTGATACAACTTTGCCACTAGAACTTCAGGACCAAATAGTAGGCAGGTCCAGGGACCACAGATGGAGGTCCATTGTAAGTGAACGTGTAATTAGGCTATACTTTCTAGTAAAATACTTAATTACAAAATACTTAAGTTGGGTAATTTAAGAATTCACAAATATACAACTTTATCATCTTAGCAGGAATATTTTTGCCCCAGGTGTCACCCACTGTATAGCATGTGTTCTACCATATCTGAGTCCATTCCTAAATGATGTTTTTCTTTAAGTAACAGGATTCCTATAGGTAAGATAACTCTCTCCTTCTAAGAACCAGCCTGGACCAGTGGGATCCAAGATGGCTCTACATCATGACCTTTGGGTGACCTCAAATCTCATCATGATGTCATTTACTTGTTAAATGACACACCTACCAGTACAAAGTTTGTTGATAGGATTGTCACTGGAAATGAACTTATAAGGGCTAAAAAGGAGGCAGATTTTGGAATTCTAGGAAAAGCTCTGAATATTCCTCCCCTCTATTATCCTGTCCCTCATTACCCCATTTTCTGTATCTTGAACTCTGCTAAAGATAGGCAAAAAGGTGATTTGTGAGCTCGGCTCCCACTTGTGCTTTTCTTGGCTGTTGAACAAAGTGTGTGCTGTTGAAACTCAGTTTCATAAGTTGTCTCTGTGTTACCGAATAATGAAAGATCTCGTTTTTGGTAGGTACTAAATTAAAAATTCTTACACAAGGACACCAAGTTGATTTTATAAAATATTCAAATATGAACCACCTTGCAGCCTCGCAGGTTCTTTTCTTTTTCATTTCTGTTATTTTTTAGAAATGGAATTTGTATATGTAAAGTACTTAGTGCAGGAGCTGACAAAGGGAACAGATAACACATAACGGGAATCGTGGAAAGCACTGCATTTACCTGGCACCCCTCCACCCACTCTGAGTACCCTGCTGGGCACTTGGTAACTCTTCACTTGAAAGAAGTTTAAAGAGCTTTGACTTATAGAAACTATAATAAATTTTAAAACTCTAGACCTTAGGTAATCCCCCCCCCCCCCCCCCACACACACCCTACATCTTCACAAAACTAACACATTTCTAAGCATTTCCAAATCACAGGGCGAAGGAAAATGGAATCTCTGTCTAGGGTTGACAAGACTTTCCCCAGCTGTGAGGTTGCTTATCCTCTCACTGTGGACCTCTTAGCTTCTAAGTAGTCCACTGCTTCACCATCTTCTCTCAATCCTTGTTATTGTACAGAGTTTGGAAGCTCAACTACAATCCCACCCTTGGTCCCATGGGAAAAGGTACTCAGTTTAAAAAAATTTTCTCCAGAATTGCTTCCATTTGCTTTCTCTTTTATTTTTCCCACAGGACACAAACATTTCCTCTAAGACTAATAAAATGTTCTTTTACATTGTCCTTAATTAAACCCTGGTCAGCCAGTTCATCCCTAAAAGTGACTAATTAAGTCATCTAAGGATCAACACAACAGAAGTAAACTTAGAAATTGCCATTTACAATTCTATTGTATAGAATGTAAAACAGAAATTTTGAATCAGGAATATATATGGAATGTGGTGTCAAATTGTTGCAACCAGGTCAGACTCCTCAAATATTATCTGAGGTAATATTTTTCTTTGTATTTGCCGAGAATAAAAACTTTCCAGTTAGTCACAGGAATCATAATTTCTCCCTCTACTTTCTAACAGAAAAAAAGAAAGAAAGAAGGAAATAAATAAAGAGTAAGAAAGGGAAGAGAAGAAATGAGATTTCCATTTCTGGCAGTATGACTGACTAGATATATAGGAAAACCATACCAATTTAGAACATCTAAAAATGCTAAATAGAATATTCAAAAAATCTTTTTTTTTGGAGAGGTTTTTGCTACAGGGCACGTGCACTTGCCAGAAAGACAGAGAGAGACAGAGAGACAGAAAGCGAGCCATCACCCCCCAGGGTGGATGGCCACATCGCAATCCCTTCTCCTCCATTGGGATATTGGGCATGCACACACACGCGC
Organism: Tupaia tana; assembly: GCA_026018925.1. NCBI lineage: Eukaryota > Metazoa > Chordata > Mammalia > Scandentia > Tupaiidae > Tupaia > Tupaia tana. The sequence goes on from JAKSZU010000010.1 coordinate 81,858,178, forward strand.
CCAGTGTGAGTTTAAGCCCCTGGGTCCGGGACTCGAACCATGGTCGAATACATGGGAGTCCAACGACATAGCCATTATGCCAATTGATGGTCCTCAGAAAATCTTTTAAAATGCATGGGTAGTGGGAACCAGCAGTTAGCGTAATGGCTATGTTGCTGGACTCCCACGTAGTCGACCGCGGTTCGCGTCTCGGACCCGGTGGCTTACAACTCACGCCGGGCGCGTGTGCGTGCGTGCCCGAGATCCCGAGAGGAGAATGGAGGAGAAGGGATTGCGGCGTGACCATCCCCCCTGGGGGGTGATTTCTCACTTTCTGTCTCTATGTCTCTCTCTGTCTGTCTGGCGAGAGCACGCGCCCTATAGCAAAAAAAAAAAACAATGCTCTCCAAAAAAAAAAAAAAAAAAAAAAAAGCATGGGTAGTCATATGTGAAAATAAAGAATATTCTTAGAGGCTAGAAATGATGAAAAGGTTGATATCTAGGAAAGTAAGCCATTTTCATTCAGTTTTTGTCCTGGAAATGAGGTGAGTTCGGGCTATTAACATTCTCTGTAAATACTAGGACTAGGAACTTGTTTTTCTGTAGGTTTCACAATGAGACAAAAGAAAAATCTAGGGTCTAATGAAGGTTCCATGGAAATGAGAAAGTCCTACATAAAGCTGAAATTCTGAAAGAAGACAACTTCAACGAGTGAACCTGGGAGATACCTATCCTCCATAGTAGCACTCTTTGGTAAAACTTTGTGTTGATGGAACGGCTCTGTATTTGTAGCTATATGTGAGTATTGAACACTTGCTATGTTATAGAACAACTGAGCTTTAAGTGTTTAATTTTTACTAATTTATATTTCAATTAAAAAAATGCTATAGGGTGTGTGTGCTCACCGGGGAGAGAGAGAGAGCAAGCACACATCCCATAGGGAGAATGTCCACAACACAATCTTTTCTCCTCCATTCCATTATTGGGATTTTGGGCACACATGCAAATTTATGCACCAATATATTTTTTTGAGCCTCTGGGTCTGGGACTCGAACTGCATGGTTGGTCATGTTGGATCCAGCTGCCTCTGCCACTATGACACAAGCTGGCCCTAAATTTGAGTTTGAATGGCATCAAATTTAAATAGTGGCTACCATACTAGAAACATTCAGCAGTATAATTTAAGAAGGGATATACAGTCTATAGCTAGCAGGCCATACCCAGTCCACCACTGGATTTTTAAAAGTTTCATTGGAATAATAACATGTTTTCTATGGCTGCTTTTGCAAAACAAGGGCAGAGTCAAGTAGTTGCAACTATATGAACCATGGAGCAGAAAATATTTTCTATTGACCTCCTCAGAAAGTTTGCTAACACCTTGTTCTTGAGTAACATAGTTGGAATAGATACTTGCCTGACTTGGTTTTGGTTTTCTGAGTGGAGGGAGAGAATAAAAGGGGGAAAATACCAATCCTTAAATTTATAAAGTTTAATAAAACTGAGAGAAAGCATTAAGAACAAACCAATACTAGGGATGAAAGAGGGTACAATTACAAAGAGAATTGAAATCCAAAAAACAAAACAAAACAAAACAATAGGATACAATAAACAACTTTATAACAACAAATCTGAACATGGGTGAAATGGAAATATTTACAGAAAAATATAAATGACCAAAACTAACTCAAGGAGAAATAGTAATTCTAAATTAACCTAGTCAATGAAAAATATAAATCCTTAGTTTTTAAAAAATCTATTCTTTTGGGAAAACACTAGGCCAAGATAATTTTATAAGCCAGTTTGACTGACTACTCAAGGAACTGAAAATTTATCTTATGTGATGTTTTTATAATATCAGGCCCAATCATGTGATGCAGGCAGTAGGGCACTGTTCCATGATACTAGAGCCATATGGAAGGCCTGGGTTCAGATCCTAGTTGACCTGAATATACTGGGCATGTTCATTTGTGCTTGTGTTGGAAGGCTATGTGGAATACTGCAGAGTGGCAAGACCCTGTTGAGAGTATCTCTGTCTCTGTCTCATTAAAAAAAAAAAGAAAAAAAGACTAGAAAACAAAGTAAGAACTCAAATGTATTAAAAACTTACACATAAGACCTAGAACAGTAAAATTACTAGAAGAAAACATAGAGGAAAAATTTGACATTGGTCTTGTTAAAGATATTTTGGATGTAACTCCAAAAGTCCAGGCAACAAAAACAAAAGTCGACAAATGCGATTGCAACAAACTAAAATGCTTATGCACAGTAATGGAAACTATTAATTGAGTGAAGAGACAACATACAGAATGGGAGAAAATATTTGCAAATTACTTTATCTGGCAAGAAGTTAATACCCAACAGTAAATCTTCCATATTCATCTACTTCCTGTCAAAAGCCAGGGTGTTTTTTAATGGCTGAATAGTATTCCATTGAGTATATGTGCCACAGTTTTTCTATCCATTAATCTGTTTGTGGGCATTTGGGTTGTTTCCATGACTTAGCAATTGTGAATAGTGCCGCAATAAACATTGATGTGCAAGCACTTTTCCGATTAAGTATTCTTCTGTCCTTTGGGTAGATACCAAGGAGGAAGGACATTTAGAAGAAAATTAGGAAGGCAAAGCATTAATGGCACAAAGAAATGTAGTATTATTTGTTGAAGATACTTTGTAGTTTTATCAACTGTACTAGGGAGAAATATTCATCTGTTGAAATACTCATTTTGTAAGACAAATAATAATGTGATTGAATGTCTAAAAGAAAATGAAGTAAAAAAAGGAAAAAAAAAGTTAATACCAAAAACATCTAAAGAACTCAAACAACCCAATAACAAGAAAATATATAACTGATTTTAAAAATGAGTGAAGGACCAGAAAAGACATTTCTCAAATGGAGACATACTAATAGCCAACAGGTATATGGAAAAAAGACTCAAAGTCCTTAATCATCAGAGTAATACAAATTAAAACCACAATGATATATCACTTCACACCTATTAGGGTGTCTATTATAAAAAAGACAAAAGATAACAAATGTTGTTGAGCATATAGAGAAAAGGGAATCTTTGTATTCTGTTGGTGAGACTGTTAATTGGTGCAGCCATTATGGGAAACAGCATGGAGGTTTCTACAGAAATAAAAAATAGGGCTATCATATAACCCAGCAATTTCTATTTTGGATATATACCCAAAGAAATGAAGTCACCACTTTGAAAAGATAGTTGCACTCCTGTGTTCATTGCCGCATTACTCACAATAGTAAAGATATGGAATTAACCTGAGTATCCATCAATGAATGAATGGATAAAGAAAATATGTTATATATGCAATACAGAAGGCTATGATGTCAGAAAAAGAGCAAACTCTTTAATTTGTAGCAACATGGAGGACATGTCTTCTATGCAATAACATGCAATATATGTCTTGGAAGACATTATGCTAGATAAAATGTGCCAGGATTGGAAAGACAAATGCTGCATAATCTCACTTTTACATAGAAGCTAAAATGATCAGACCCAGAGAAACAGAAAGTAGAATGGTGGTTACCAGGGACTAGGAGAGCGTCAAAAGATGCAAGATGTTAGTCATACAGAAAAAAGTAAGTTCAGGAGATCTATTGTACAGCATGGTATTTGTAGTTAATAACAATGTACTGTATACTTCAAAAGTACTAAGAAAGTGGATTTTTCTTTTTTTTAAAGAGCGATGTTTGCTATAGGGTGTGTGTGTTCACTGGAAAGACAGAGAAAGACAGAGAGATGGAAAGTGAGAAATCACCTCCTGGGGGGATGGCCACACCACAATCCCTTCTCCTCCATTCTCCTCTTGGGATTTTGGGCAAACATGCACATATGCCTGGCGTAAGTTACAAGCCACTGGATACAGGATTCGAACTGCTATTAACTGTGTGGGAATGCAGTGATGTAACCATTACACCATTTTTCTGGTCCCTAAGAGAGTAGATTTTGGGCCAGCAGGTTGTGTGGTGGTAAAGGGTGCTGGACTCCCACATGTCCCACTGTGGTTTGAGTCCTGGACCTGGTGGCTTCCTTTTTTACTTTCTCTCTCTCTCACTCTGTCCCTCTCTGGTCAAGTTAAAAATAAATAAATGGATAAATAAATAAAGTTAAATAAAATAGTTTTTGAAGAAAAAAATAGCATAGATTTTACATATTTTTACCACAGACACACACACCAAGTAGGAGAGGTAATGGGTATTTTTTCTTTTTTAAGAATTACTTTATTTAATTTTATATATTTATTTAAAATTGACCAGAGAAGGACAAAGTGAGAGAGCAATAGCAAGAGCAGGAAAGTGGGAAAGCAAGTCACCAGATCTGGGATTTGACCCACAGTCGGCCATGTGGGAGTCCAGTGCCCTTAACCACCACACCACCTGCCAGCCCCAGTAATGGGTATATTAATCAGCTTGAGTTGGTCCTTTCACAATGAATACCTATATCAAATCATCCTGTTGTGCATCAAACACATACACATTTTTTGTTTATCAGTTAAAAGATAAAAGTAAAGGCCAGTGGTTGGCAAAGTGGCTAAAGCACTGGACTCCCATATGGTAGACTGTAGTTTGAGCCCCGGACATGGTAGGTTGAAAATCATGCCAGATGCAAGTGTGTGCATGCTCAAAATCCCAAAAGGAGAATAGAGGAGAAAGGATTGTGGGGGATGATTTCTTACTTTTCTCTCTGTCTTTCTCTGTCTTTCTCTGGGAAGTGCATGCAACCCATGGCAAAAACCTAAAATATAATAATAAAAAATATATAAAAAGAGGTATAAAAACCATAATGGAAGGGGGACCAGCAGTTAGTGTAATGGCTATGTCACTGAACTCTCATGTAGTTGACCGCAGTTCGAATCCTGGACCCGGTGGCTTAAACTCATGATAGGCACATGTGTGTGCGAGCCCCAGATCCCGAGAGGAGAATGGAGGAGAAGGGATTGCGGCATGGCCATCCCGTGAGGAGTGATTTCTTGCTTTCTGTCTCTCTCTGTCTTTCTGGCAAGCACACATGCCCTATAGCAAAAACCTCTCAAAAAAAAAAAAAAAAAAAAACAAAACAAAAAAACAAACTAAAATAAAACAAAACCCAGAATGGAAGAATTAGAAATATGATTACTTGCAGATATATTAATGTCTATATACTAAATCCCACAAAATATATAGTGAAATAATTAGAATTAGTGGGAGCTTAGCAAGGATGCTGGGTATAAAATCCACATACAAAAATGATTTGTATTTCTATACACAAAAAATAACATTAGAAATTACTAATTGCTATTAAAATATTAATTTTGAAATTCACCTGGGCTGTGGCTGTAGCATAGACTCAGTATATAATTTCTGTTCCATTATTTCTTTCGGTGTGACTTTGGTCAAGTTATTTAACTTCTCTGTGTCTTAGTATCTTCATCTGAAAAGTGAAATAATAGGATAATAATTATACCTTCTTTATGTTTGTTAGAGGAGTTAATATACAAAACAGAATAGTATTTGGCTTGTAGTAATTGGCACATAAATCTTTGTGAAATGAGTGAGTGAGGAAAGAAAGTTACCTTGGAATAAATGTAATAAAAATTGTGCAATATCTTTATAAAGAAAGTGATAACTTTGTTGGAAAAGAAAACCTAAATAAATAGAGCAATATGTCATTTTTATGGATAGGAAGGCTTAATGTTTATAAAGATATGAATTCACTGAAGTTGGCCTTCAACAAAAACTCAAGAGAAAAACTGAAGCTATATTTTGTACAAGAAAAAATAAGTCATTGAACACATAGAAAATGTTCAATCTCATAAGCTATCAGGAAAATGCATATTAAAACTACAGTGACATAAAATTTTAAGTCCCCCAACTTGACAATGGAATCTCTGACCATACTAATTGTTGGTAAGGATGTAGTACAATAGAATCTCTTTTTATTTTATTTTTAAAGAATTTGCTATAGGGTGCATGTGCTTAACACACACACACACACACACACACACACACACACACAGAGAAGCTGAGAAAACACCTTTCAGGAGGATGACCACACCACATCCCTTCTCCTTCAGTCTCCTGTTGGGAGTTGGGGGATGCAAGCACAGCGCCTGGCATGTTTTTCAAGCTTCCAGGTCTAGAACTCCAACCACACAGTTCAGCTGCCTTAACCACCATGCCACCTGGCTGGCCCACATAGGAACTCTTACACATTTCTTCTGAATATATAATATAATCATTTTGGAAAAAAACATGTCATAACCTATTAAAGCTGAATAAATGATTACCTAATCACCTAGAAATTGTCTTTTGTGTAAAAATCTTATAAAATTCTTGTTAATTTTCCAATAATATTTTTCTAATTAATAAAATATTCAGTTTTGTATATATTTCTACATAAAATTGCAAAAGTTTATTTCTAGCTTGTTTCTCCAAATTCTTCCAGCTTTTATTCATCATCCTGTTCCAAAGCTGCTTCCACATTTTAGAAGTATTTGTTATAGCAAACAACAGTTTGCTTCTTGATACCAATTTTCTGTCTTAATCTGTTTGTGTTGTTATAACAAAATATTTGAGACTGGCTAATTTATGAGGAACAGAAATGTATTGGCTCCTAGTTTTGGCAGTTCAATATCAAGGCAGCAGCATCTAAGATCAATGACCCTCTCCCAACATCATCCCAGGGACGGATGGAAGAAAGAGAGAGAGAGAGAGAGAGAGAGAGAGAGAGAGAGAGAGAGAGAGAGAGAGAGAACTTGCCCTTTTATAAGGAACCCTATCTCATGAAAAGGGCACTCATGAGTTTGGACCCCTCATGGCCTAAACACCTCTTAAATATTCCACCTCAAAAAAAATTTTTTTAAAAAAATTTTTCTAGAGTGTGCGTACACTGCTGCCAGACAGAGACAGAGGAGAGGGAGAGGAAGAATGCAGACCTCATGGGGAATGGTCATGCCACAGTCTCTTCTCCATCTCTCCCTCCTTTCTGGATTTTGATTATACGCTCACATGTGCCCAGAGTGTTTCTCAAGCTGCTGGGTCTGGGATCCAAACTGTGGGGTTGGCTATATGGGATCTGGCTGCTTTAACCACCAGGGGATGGAGTCTGCCTCATGGCAGCTTTATACTGCTGCAATAGTAATTCAGTTTCAACATGAATTTTAGAGAGGGCAAACATTAAAATCATAGCACCAGGTAAGCATAATTAATTATGTTTCCTGCATTGTAAGTATTAATAACAAAACCTGAGAAGGATAAGGGTATAGAGAGTGATGCAGAGGAGAATTATTTGAGAATGAGTGTGGGGAAGGTGTCCTTATTCCATTCATAGCAATTTCTGCTTGCTCTTTAATGGTATGTAATTTGTCACATAAAGGATTATGAAAGTCAAATGTTTATTATGGATTCTATACAGTAGTCCTCTCTTATCCTCAATTTTGCTTTCTGCATTTTAGCTACCCAAGGTACAGTACAATGATGAATTCTGAGAGAGAGAGACCACATTCACAGAGACTTATTACAGCATAATGTTATAGATATTCTATTATTAGTTACTATTGATAATCTGTTACTGTGCCTCATTTATAAATTAAACGTTACTGTAGGTGGTTATTTATAGGAAGAAATGGTATATATAAGGCTTGGTACTTGCTGAGGTTTCAGGCCTTCACTGGAGGTCTTGAAATGTAAGCCTTGCAGGTAAGGAAGAATCACTGTATATCGCTATTCTAATGCAGCGTTTACAGAATTTCAATGCCTTATTAAACTTTGATTAGTTTTGTGTATTAGTATGGAAGCCCCTGCCTTGTTTTTGTTTCTGTCTGTGTGAGCCAGTTGTCTCTGGACTGCTCTTCCCTGGGTCTATGTGCTTGAGCTGTTTTCATTTAGCTTCATTTTTTTACTCCAGTTGAATGCATCTTATTTACATGTATTGCTCTAACGGCCATGCTTGCTCTTACTTCTATCTTCTCCTTCATTGTATGTTTCTTTTAGTGGCTATTTGTGTTTTCTGTTTTGCTAATGGGCTGTTTCCTTTGCCTTTTCTTTGTTCTGATAATTTGGAAGGCACACAATTTCTTTTCAGAAATTGCCAGGCAACATTTAAGACAATAAGAAAATCATTTTGGGGAGCAGAATCATTGCTTAGAGGCTGGTCAGAGGGGAGGTGGGCAACAGGCTCCTGGTTGACCCGTAACAGGGCTGAGACGTCAGGCAGTGACCTCAGGTCTGGGATATGCCACTTCTCTGTACAGCCGAGAACTTCCAGTTGATCTGGCTGCAGCTCTGGAACTATTCTTTCAGCCATGGCTTGTGAGTTTCAGTGCTAAACCAGGGTATCCAGGTGGTAAGGACCATCCCAGGAGCTCCTTGGAGGAGAGGGGAATAAGACGACGACATACAAAATGCACATCTAAAAGACGGTAACTGATGTGAGTGCTCTATTGTGGATTGATTTATGCTGGTAGAAGTCAGGATGGTGGCTGCTCCTGGGCTATGAGGAACTCAGGGGCACATGTAGGCTTCTGTGGGATTGGTCATGCTATTTGTTAAGCTGGGTGCTGGTCCCAGGTCTGAGGCAGGGAAAGCCAAGCTAACTTAAACTTGAAGTCATACCGACAGTCACGGCATCTTTGGGTAATCAAGAGAATGGCTGATGCAATCAGTAGGATAACAATGTGTCACTGAGTTAATGGACATAGTGTGTCTGGAATGCACATACTTTTCAACCCAATGGCAGACCTACTGCCATGGAGGATGGAATTTGTTCCAACACTCTAAGCTCTAAGGGACTAGAACCACTTGAAGATTGAAGCAAGACGGTTTGTTGCTTCAGTTCTATGAAATGAGCTGCCCAGAGCCAGCCTTTCCCCTCCAGCTGGCTTTATCCAGGTTGGAAGCAGAGGTTTATCCAGGCTTGGGAACTTCTGGACACACGTGATTTGGCTCCAGTCTTTAGTTCAAACAAAAGGCATTTCTGTAAGCCTCTGTCTCCTTGCCCTGAGTTGATTAAGTTCAGCTCCAACTTCTTGAATTGCTTTTGGCTCTGGCCAAATTCTGCTGTTCTTGGAGATTTACTTTGTTTCTTTTTGATGCTCTACAAGTCAACAATTGCAACATACACCAAGGAGAGAACATATGGGGAAGACAATGAAAAACAGATCCAGGCCTGCCAGATGCAGAGGTGAAAAGACAAAACCTTCCAGTTACGTAAGCAGCATGGTTCAGGGTGTGCTCCCAGAGAACGCGCCCTGGCCTGGTGGTGGAATTCCTCATGAACCAGTACTTCTCTTCATATCTGGGTTCAATAAAGATAATTTACTTCAGCCAGTGCAATCTTCAAGTATTCTGTGGCTTCTTTCCCAAGATCTTTCACCTACTTTTTAAATGCAACCAAGTATGGGTTTAGGGCTGAGCTGGAAGAGATGATGAAAAGTTGGCAGTTTGGGGCACCATTTTCCCAAAACCATCCGCATTTCACCATTGCTGGGGAGCTTCTGAAATTCTCTTTTATTGTAAAAAAAAAATCTTGTGAAATTCCATGAACAAAAGGAGGCATGAAGCCCATGTCTCATGGAACCTGGTCCACCGGGTGCCTCGATGTTGGGATTCTCGGGGATTTGAGAGTACTGCCAAACGGAAGGCTGAACGGCATCTGTGAAAAGAAGAGGGAGTCCTTTGATTTGTCATTCAGGCTCACAGTCATCAATACAACACTTGAGTGGGATCCTGTTTGACACTAGAATGAAGGACAAAAACCTGAATTTCTGACTTCCCAGTATCTGGATGATACTTGTAACGGAGCAACTGAGAATGCCAAGTAATGATTTATTCTCATGAGGGGCCGGATACACTTTCACAGTTAATATAGTGTCAGAAAAACAAAACAAAGACAAGCCCTCCAGCCCAGTGAGGCGGAAACAACAGAATCCTCCTTCATAACATCCGTAATTATTTTAAATTAATATCCATATGTGTACATATTAGCTCATTTATTTTTTTCTGTAAGATGGTTAGTTCCCCGAGAGTGCAGTCCCCTCCCACTTCTATTTTCCAGCCTTGGAAAGATTGTGGCTTTACAATTTATCTAGTGATTTACATATTTAACCAGAATTTAGTGAGTGCCTGTTATATACTGAGTGCTATTCTGAAGGATGTCACAGTGGACAGAAGGGGCAAAAAATCCTTTTTCCCAGGACTCATATTTGAAAGGCAAGAGAAAGAAAAAAACAAGAAGAAAAAGGTTATGGATTATGTGAGTATATGCATTTGTGGTAGAAGAGGTGGTGGGGTGGTGTTGGAATTTTGAAGGACAGATCCAGGACGGGAAGGCCATTTGACAAGGTGCCATTTGGGTAAGACTCAAGGAGACGTAGATTTAGTGGGGAAAAGCATTGTAGTCCCAGGAAGCTGCAAGTGCAAAGGGCCTGAGGTAAGCATGCTCCAAATTCAAAGATCAGTGTGGAGCCTTGTTGTTGGAGCAGAGGGAACAGGGCGATAGAAGGGAATGAGGTCGTAAGATGAGATAGGACCAAACATGGGAGGGTCTTGTGGCCATCTATGAAAAGAGCGTCTGTGAAAAGCTTTGGCTTTTATTGGGAGTGAAACAGAAAGCTATGGGAGGATTAGGGCTGGGGAGTAACATGATCTGCCTGAAGTTGTGATAGGACCACCCTGGCTGATATGCTGAAAGTACATTAGAAGGTGCATCGCAAGTGCGAAGGCAGATGGGGCTAAGAAGCTCTCATAATGGTCCAGGAGAGAGAAAATGGAGGCTCGGTTCCAAGGGCACTGGTGGAGGTGGTGATACATGACAGGACTCTGGGTATATCTTGACAAAAAGCCAATAGGCTTTCAGATGGGATCAGATGTGGTATGAGGGAAACGGGAATGAAGGATGTCTTCAAGGTTTTCATCTAAGCAACTAGAAACATGGAGTTACCATTTGTAGAAAAATGGGAAGCCTGTGGGAGAAGCTGGATGTGATGGTTTGGGGGTGTATGCTGCACCCCAGGGTATGCTGAGTTTTAAATTTACTGGGTAATGCTAAGTTTTTCTCCAAAGTGGTTGTCTAAATTACAATTCTACCAGCAGGATGTGAACATTCCTATTCTCTACGTGCTCTCCAAAGGTTGCTAAACTAGTGTAAAGGAATATTGTGTAGGCACGTCACACAATAATGCATAGGCTTCCCTGTAAGTGAGATGGAATCTGGTCATACATTGATTGACCTTAAGTGTCTTCTTCTTTGAACTGCTTATTCATATCCTTTGTTCACATTTTATTCTGAATTGCTTGTCTTTTTTCTTATCGGAAGCAGTTCATTATATACTCTGAGTATTGTCTATTATATTTATTGTAAATATCTTTTCCCATTTGATTTTAAACCCAAAGGATAGTTATAATATACTTAGTTGTAAATATTTATAAACTTTAATGTAGTGGGACTAGCAGTTGGCGTAATGGCTATGTTGCTGGACGTAGTTGACTGCGGTTCGCGTCCCGGACCTGGTGGCTTAAAACTCATGCCAGGTGCATGTGCATGCGTGCCCAAGATCCCGAGAGGAGAATGGAGGAGAAGGGATTGCGGTGTGGCCATCCCCCCGGAGGGTGGGTGATTTCTCGCTTTCTGTCTCTCTATCTGGTGAGTGCACATGCACTATAGCAAAACCTCTAAAACCCCTTTAATGTAGTCATATTTATTCATCTTATTCATTAGGTTAATGATCTTTGCTTATAATATAAAAAAACTCATCTTCCCTGAAGTCATAAAGATACTTATATGTGAGAGGCCAACCAGTGGTGTGCTGGTTAAGGCACTGGACTCTCACAGGTCTGACTGTGACTCAAGTCCCAGACCTGGCAGCTTGAAGTTATGCTGGGCACTTGTGCGTGCGTGTCCCAAATCCCAGGAGGAGAATGGAAGAAAAGGGATTGTGGTTTGCCACTTCCCCCAACCCCCAACCCCAGAGGGAGGAGGTGATTTCTCACATTCCCTCTCCCCATCTCTCTCTGGCGTGTGTGTGTGTGTGTGTGTGTGTGTGTGTGTGTGACCTATGGCACAAACCTAAAAAAATTAAAAAAAAATAAAGATACCCACATGTGGGGCCAGCTGGCGACCTGGTGGTTAAGGCGGCTGGATCCCACATGGCTGACTTCACGGTTTGAGTCTGGACCTGGCAGTTTGGAAACCATGCTGGATTGACATGCATGTACGCCTGAAATCTGCAGAGGGGAAGAACGAAGGAAGGAAGTGCACCATGGCCATCCTCCCTGAGGGGCGATTTCTCATTCTCTGTCTGTGGTGGGCATGTGTGCCCTCTAGCAAAAACAAAACAAACAAATACTTCTTCTAGAAGTTGTTAGTTTTGACATTCAACTTTAATTATTTAACACACACTTCAATGTACCAGATGCTGTTCTAAGTTATGTACAAAAATTATTTCATTTAATTTTCATGACAATCCTAATGACACTGTTATTATCCTCATTTTACAGATGAGGAAACCGTAGGGCAGGAAGGTTAAGTAACTTGCTAAAGGTCAAAATTCCATTAAATGATGGAATCTTTAATTCATTTGAAATTACCTGATATGGGGTGAAATAATTCTTTCTCCATATGCATGACCAACCATTATGGTACCATTTATTAAATTGTCCCTCCTTCCGTCACTTATTTATAATACCAAATCTGTTGTAGTTCAAATTCTTATAAAAGTGTAGGCCCGTTTCTGGGTTCTCTGTTTTGTTAAATTGGCCTGTTTGTCCTTAGGTCAATCAATACCACATTGTTGAAATCACTAGAGCTTTTTTATTTTTAAGGTTTTTGCCATAGGGCACCCGTGCTTGCCCTATAGGAGAGAGATGGAGAGAGAAAGTGAAAGGGAAAGTGAGAAATCACCTTTCGGGGGATGGCCATACTGAAATTCCTTTTCCTCCATTGTCCTCCTGGGATTTTGGGTGCACACGTGCACACACACACACACACACGTGTGCTTGGTGTGATTTCCAAACCATTAGGTCTGGGACTCAAACCACAGTTGGACATGGGGGAGGCCAGCACCGTAACCGCTATGCCATCTGCTGACTCCCACTATAGCTTTTAAAATAAGTCTTGGGGGCCAGCAGGTGGCATGGTGGTTAAGGTACTGGTCACTCCCACATGGCTGACCATAGTTCAAGTCTTGGACTCGGTGGTTTGCTTTCTCACTTTCCCTCTCTCTGTGTGTCTTTCTCTGGTCAAATTAAAATAGATGAATGAATAAATAAAGTTAAATAAATGATTATTAAAAATAAGTCTTGCTATCTAGTATGTCAGTAAGTTAGTCTTTTGACTTATTCTTTATTCTTTGACTTCAAAATGGTCTTAGCTATTTTGTAATAGTCTCAGCTATTTTACTGTTTCAAATGACCTACAGGATTATCCCCAAAAGCTCCATGGAAATGCTGTTTAGAATTTTGATATACATTTAATTGCATTTGTGAATTATTTGGGTGAAAAGTGACATCTGTATGATATCATCTTTACAGCCATGACTATGGTGTCCAATTCAGGACTCCCATTTTTTAGACCTTCTTACATGTCTTTCAAAACAGTTAACAAAAATTTCTCTGTAATGGTTTTGAAATGTTTCTTTTGGATTGTTTGCTAAATAGTATATATTGTATACTCTTGTTATTGGGAATACAATCCTCTCAAATTGTATTTTCTTTAAAATTTAAAAAAACTTTTGGATGGTACACATACTCACCAGAAAGAAAAAGACAGAGAGAGAAAGGGTGTCCTAAAAGGGACTGGTCATGTCACAATCCCTTTTTCTCCATTTCTCTATTGTATCAGGACTCTACACAGCCAAACACAGCACCTGGAATGTTTTTCAAGCTGCTGGAGCTGGATTTGAATCAAGGGCAGTCATGTGAAATCCAGCTCCCGATACCATGTGCTTAACTACTGTGCTCTGGAATAGGCCCTCCTAAATTCTTTCTATCTATCTATCTATCATCTATCTACCTATCATCTATCTATCTACAGTCATTCAATGTACATCAATACAGTATAAAAAATGAGATTTTCTAGCCAGTATACATTGTATATTGACTCAATCAAGGATATTACCATACTTGTTATTATTAACAATTTTCTATTTCTTGCGTCATATATATTTTGCTTTATTTTTTTCCCCTCTTGATTCCCTACCTCTCACCCTCTGCCAACTCCCCCCATTTTCCTGCACTGTCCCTGGTATGTACACTTGTTTTCCATACCTTCCCCCTCACATTTTATTGATTCACTAAAGATCTTAATTTAAAGACTTTCAATAGCAAGCACAGCTGATATATGCATACTTATGAACACATGTCTGACTTTAGGTGTAAACCTCAGTGAGTAAAGTGAACGTACTATTAAACTAGCACCTGACTGGGGCTGTATAGCCTACTGCAGTCATTAAATAGGTATTAATGTTTTTTTAAATGCATTTTTAAATTTGAAAACAAATTTTTATAGATCAAAATAAAAAAAATGATAAGAGAAATTTGCTTAAAACTTAAAGCCAGGAAGCAGGTTAATATTCAGTTCAAATAGTAGGGAGATGAACCTATCAGTCATTCAAGAGAAGACAAAAATCCTTAAATATGGAAATCAAAGTATCAAAGAACATCAGGAATGTTTTAGTCTAAAGTAAAAAAGTTCTATTTCCTGAGTTCAGACTCATGCAATTAAGCTCTCTTCTATTGAATTTGCCATGTTACTGTGGTCCGATCTTTCCATTTAAGCTCTGGAAGTTAACATTCAACTCCAGATGTGTCCCTACCATTAGGCTGGCCATTCTCTTGGTTGTTTTTTGTACTCTTATTTCTGTGTGTCTGACTTTAGTTTTCCTAGTATAGCACTTCCTTCAGCACTTATTGGAGAGCTGGTTTGGTGGTGATAAATTCTTTGAGGTTTTGTTTATCTGAAAATGTTTTTGTCTTGTTTTCAACTTTTAAATAAAAAAAATGTTCCTTTTGAATCTTTTTAAATATTAATTATTTATTTTGCATTAATTCACTGAATGTATAGTGGCTTAGTCATACATGTTATAATTACAAATAATTTTCCATTTCCCCTTACCCCCCCCCCCCCCAATTTTTCACCTTCTGCCATATCCCACCTTCCTCCCACTGTATCTCTGGTATCTGCAGTTGCTTTCCATTCCTTTTTTTTCTCCCACATTGTATTGGTTAACATAATATCTTAATTAATCTAACTACTTTCAATAACAAGCTCAGCTGATATAAAAATATCTGTGAACAAATGTTTGACTTTAGGCATGAAACTGTGCATACAATGAATATACTATAAAATAGCACCTAGCTGAAGCTAAATAGCTTACTATAGTTATTAAATAGGTATTTTTCAATATGTTTTTTTAATTTCAAGAAAGGTACTTTTAGCTTTAATAAATCAAAATAAAAAATGTTAAGAGAACTTTACTTAAGGCTTAAAGCCAGGAAGCAGTTAAATGATAAATTAAATTTCTGTTCAAATAGTAGTTACCTGAATTTCTCAACAATTTCAGAGAATACAGAAATCCTTATCTCTGGACTACAAAGCATAGAAAACATGTTTTTGTCTTTTTTTCCCATATGAAAGATTATCTTGCCGGGTATAGTATTCTTGGTTGAAATTGTTTTTCACTTAACACTTTTAATATATTTTCCCATTCTTTCCTTGCTTGCATTGTTTCTGACGAGAGGTCTGATATTAGCCTGATGGGATATCCTTTGAAAGTAACTTGACATTTCTCTCTTGCCAATTTTAGTATCTTGTCTCTGTCTGTGGTTTTGGTCAATCTGGCTATGGTGTGCCTTGGAGAAGATCTTCTTGGGTCGATTCTACATGGGGTCCTTTGTATTTCTTGGGTCTGGATATTTGAGTGCCTCTCTAGGTTTGGCAAGTTTTTTCTAGGATTTCATGGAATAGATTATCAATACCCTTATTAGTTTCTTCATCTTCTGGGATACCAATGATCCAGATGTTTGGGTGTTTAAGGGTATCAAGTATTACTTGTACGTTATTCTCATTTTTTTTTGAGTTATTTTCTCAGTCTTTTTGTTGAATTTGTCTAGGTCAGAGTTCTATCTTCTACATCTGAGATTCGATCTTCTGTGTAATCTAGTCAGCTTTTGATATTTTCAAGGGAAGTTTTGATTTCCTGTATTACAGCCTTCATCTCTAACAGTTCCGTCTGATTCTTTTTTATGATGTGTATCTCCTCTTTCAGATGGTGCAAGAACATCCTCACTTCCTGAAACTCGTGTGTCTTTCTCCTGCATCTTCTGGAATTCTTTGTCTCTGTTCTCTTCCATCTCCTTTACCTTTGTCACTATGAATATCTTAAATTCTTTATCTGACATTTTCATGCGTCCCCTTGTATTCTTTGTGGAGGAAGAGGAGCTATTTTTTCCATTAGAGGAGAGTTATTTTCTTCGTTTCTCATTTTTCTTGTGCCTCTACAGTGGTTTCTAGTCATCTGATGGATATGTTTTTCCTGACTCCTGGCTAGACTGGGGAGCTGGAGGGTGAAGTCTGGGCAAAGGGTCTTTGGTGGTTGAAATCCCTAAATTATATGTTCTAATTAGTTGTCTATGATAAATATAAACATATTTTGTACATTGTATCTAATACCTTTTCTCTCTAGTTTGTCCTAATAGTTTGCCTAAAAATGCTTTTGGATTTGGGGGAATTACCATAATATCATCTTCTGTTGTCCCTTTTCTCTATAACTACCCCTCCCCCCACCTCCACACCTTATCCCATTCAACCCTTAGCACTCGCTTTCTCCTGGCTCTTGAGCTCAGTGTTTATTTTGCTAAGAAACATTTCCTAACCTTCCTGGTATGGTCCCTTTCATTAGCATTGGAGAGTTTATCACTTAGGTTCTAAGTAACATGTATTAGTATAAATGAGATGAATAAATCAATCCCACCATAAACCAAGCACAGCAACAACAAAATAAACATAATAATATGAGTTCTTCAAATAGCACGGCAGTGACAATGATGCAGGATATATTTTAGTATGGATTTTTAGCAACGATAGTTTATAAACTACGGCAAAATGAAGCCATAATCGCTAGTTGTTTTTGTGAGTTCCATGACACCCTGACTGGGTTATTTAAAAATAAAATCAGTTCCTTCAGTTGACAACACTGCTGGTCTGTGAGAGCTGGATTTGTTTGGCTGTTAGGGTCTCAAGACATCAACAAGGATGCTTCGTGTTTCAGTTCACTGCTTCAGTTAACGACGATCTCATTCTCCTTCATGATAGCCAATACCTAGTTTTACACTAAGTGTCATTTGTCAAATGATAAATTAGAAGATAGATTTGTGTGCACCTGGATAGGCAAACTTATCCAAAGATTGATTTGAAGTGGGAGGGAAATTTTTCAAAGGTGTTTTAATGAGACAGTTGATGGCTATCTGACTTAATAGGAGGTTGATACAAAATAGACAATCGAGAAATGCGTTGGATCAGAGTCCAGGTTTGTAGAAGGATGTCTGCAGCTGCAGTCATGTGGAAAAGATTAATTGTACCTTGTCCAAATGGAGGCCAATATGTAGAAGGAAGGATTACCTAACTATTAGAACTGACATAATACATTTATGTTGTTTTGTAAAGTACCACATTTCCCTGGAGGGTGACTTCTCACTTTCCTTCTCTCTGTCTCCAGCAAGTGCATGTGTCCTATGGCCAAAAATTAAAAAGAAAAGAAAAAAGAATAACTTTCTTCACAGGGACAAGAGGTGTCCCTCAAGCTGGACCCTACAACTCTCCAGGTGTCCTCATTCTTTACCTGAACAAATACTGTTGTAGATGAAATAATTTTAGAAGACAGTGTGCTCAGAGGATTGCAGGAGAACATGGTTTCTCTCAGACTGAGGAAGAAAAAAACAAAAAGAGGAAGATCACATAAAGGTAGAGCACCCCAGAGAGCCATCTGAAACAAGGACACTGTGCAGGAGTGTGGGTGGGTGTGGGTGTGGATGGGGCAGGGTGCCCACCCAGGGACACAATGACAAAGAGGGCATATCCAGCCTCCATCCTTTCTGCCCAGCTGCTAGAATGGAGCTGACGCACCCTGAGCTGTGGTTGAAGGGAAATAACTATAGGGATGCAGCTTAGCAAACAACCTTTTCTGACTCTCAGCTCTTGGGGGTGGGAATTGGCATGGGATGGGGTGGGAGATACAATGTGCAGCTCTAATCCTCATGCTTCTCCACAGCCAACATTTATTCTTCTATCTTCCAAATCCAAGGGGGGGAAATTCATGTCTTCCTGACTCCAGCAATTAGTTCCACTCATCTCTTGGCCTCTTTTGCTTGTTAGGCGGAATGCCCGAGGGGCTTCCCTCCTAGTCTTCCAGGCCCCTTCCCCAAGTTCTCCGCAGCGGCTGAGTTATGATTTAAACCCGCATCTGCTGACTCAGATGTTCCTGCTCCTTCCTTTGGGCTCTGTCACCTTCCAAGAGTGAGGCACAGGGTGTATGTGAAGCACAGTCATCGCAACTGCAATTAAGAATGTGGTTTTACACACTTGGACCATTGAGCCACTGTTACTTCTCCTTGTTGCGTAAGAACAAGACTTCCTCTGAATTTGTCAGCTAAATCTTAATGAGATGGAGGCATGGGTTATCTGAGTGATTCTATGTTTTTCCTGTTAGAACCCCAATTTGTCTACTTCTGATGATTTCATTCCCAGTGACCTCTCTTGTCATAACCTGGAACGTTGGCAGGTGGACAAAGGAGGAGTTGAATTTGTAACAATACTTACCTCTTTTGGCATTCTCCCTATCATCTCCTTGGAACAGAGGTAGATTCTTTTATTTTATTTTCATTTCCTTCTTCTCTTATTTTCTTTAACTTTTTCTTTCTTTCTTTCTTTCTTTCTTTCTTTCTTTCTTTCTTTCTTTCTTTCTTTCTTTTTAAGTGGCTTATAGTCTTTGTTTTAGATTTGTGTTTGTTTTTGCTGTTCATCTTCAAAGGAGAATTGGCAGGCAGGATCTTGTGGTTATTTCCTGATAGAGTTTCCAAGACCCAGGAGATAGTCTTGTTCTTTTATTTTCAACACAGAGGTCCCCAGGACTTTGCATTTTCCAAGTGGGGACAGGTCAACAGGAATAGTTCTGAGAAGAAACCTCTGTCTGCCTTGTCTTCACCATGAGACTGTAGCACATAATGATGAAGACAGAGCACATGGAGAGAGAGGCATCCTATATTGGGAGAAGAGTGGGAAGAGGGACAGGAGAAGACACAAACAGATAAGCCCCAGAGAGTAGAAGTGGTGAACAACACCGAGGGCTGTGTGAGAAGCCACCAGGCTGCTATGCCCTGCTCCCTCTTGGCAGCACACAAAGCAGGGTTGCAAAGAGAAGGATCTTGCTATGCCTTGTCCAAGCATGGGCTTCTGTTGGGTTGGACACTAGATTGAAAGTCAGCGGGTTCACTATGGTGGAATAACATCCCCCCACACCAGAGGTTAGGGGTGGGCCATTGCAGGAAGTTGGGGCAGCATCAAGGGGGTGCTCTGTGGCACCCTGGGTCATCGACAAGAATTCTGCATCAGTATAGGATACGAAGCACAGCTGACATTGAAGTTCTATTGTTTTTCCCGTTTGTCTTGCTCTCTGGGCACAGTCATCTCTCCAAGCAACCTCATTGGCTGTGGCTGTCTTCTCTCTACACAGCCTCATCGACTGTGTTGTGGCCTGGGGGAGGATCTGGGTATGATTGGCTGTCATTCAATAGAACACCCAAAACAGCACCATTTCTGAAGCCAAGGTCTGCTTTTTATGTCCCCCTATTGGGCATCTAGCTGGATAGAACTCTGGTGTGGGTGAGGGCTGGGAGCCCAGGGCTTGGGGCTTGGGGCCTGCTCTGAATCTCAGCTCAGCCTCCTGGTCTGCGACCAAGGGAAGGTCACTTACGTGTTGTCTCAGTTTCCTTCTTCGTAAAAATGAGCTATTATTATTTTGGTGAGAGGAACAAACAACAGGTGAAGAAACCAAATAACTGGAGAAGACTATGGCATAAAACATAGAACACAACCAGGGACAGGGTAAGCAAATCCAGTTGCCATGGTAGTTAGTTGCTGTGGTAGTTAGAATGGCTGTGGCCAGAGGCAAGTATGAAATAAGGAATCCATAGAATCATGAGGGAAGAAGAGGAGTAATTATAAAGGGAGGTTCCTATTTCCAGAGAGTTGTAAAGAACCACCAACAAGCTGTCAAACAAGGCTAATGCCAGCCTGGTCCTCAGGCCAAAGCATTCTGCCCTTAGAAGCCTTGCCTTCGGCACTTCCTGCTCAGACAGGAAATGGTCCTGGATCTTGGGAAATCAAACAGCAGGTAAGGGTGGAGATGTGTCTGAACGTGGATGAGAAGTACCCTTTGAGCTCTGGTTACTGCTCTGAAAATGAGAGGTGGTTATGGTGGATTCTGACCCTGGAAATACGGGCTCTCCATATTTCCACAGGTATGTACAGCTTATTCATTCTTTTAATTACCGGGTTCTATGCTATCCCTCAGTTCCCAAACATTCACTGACATTTTAATGTTCACCCCACATGGCATATCCTAAAGATAAAGGAGACTCATTCCTTATTTTTTTTTTTTTTTATGGTTTAATAAAATTCTTTAATAAAATTTATAAAAATCCATCTTTGAGAACAATTTTCTGTTTGAATTGTTTTCCTTTTCCACCCCCAAACAAAATACAAAATTATCAGCACCCACACACATATACACTCTCTAAACTACGGTGGAATTCTCTAGAAAGAACTACATAGGATACAGTTTAAACTACAGAAAAATCAAGACAATTCCAAGAAGTGAATGCAGAAATGATTTTTTCTTCTGAAAACAGCTGACAGACAGTAAAGCGACTTAGTCTTTCCTGTGATTGTCAGAACCTGAAATTTGCATTTTGAGTAAGAAAATATCAAAATCAAGATCCTCTTCATCCCTGCCTCCCCTTGCTTAACAGCCTTTAGGGCAGTTTTTTTTTTTTTTTTTCTTTTCTTTTTTCTTTTTCTTTTTTTTTTCCTTTTTGGTGCTCCTAAGAAAAACTTGAGATTCCTAATATTCTCAGTTTTCTATGCATACTCGCAATCAGGCAAATATGTCCAGATCAGTCAGTATTTTTCAGCAGACTTCTACAAAAACAGGCACTTGGGGATTCCGGACTTTGGGTACAAACCATGGTATGAGGATCCTGCGTAGGAAACACATGTTGAGAGGCCTCCATTCTTGCAGAACTTTCAGAGACGAGTTAGACCCAACCTCAGCTATCCTCAGCATCGGTCTACTGAACCGCCAGGCTCAGTGACAAGTTTTCCCCCAAGCCCGCTTTCCGTATTACCTCTCTGTCTTTGGCTGTAGCACTGTAGGCACTATTCGAAGTCTTGGAATACGTCATTCCTTTGTTTCAGTGGTAACACTCGTTAAAAACTGAGTAGCACCTGAAAACTCACCACGTTTTCCTGGTCAGGTCTCCCTGTTTAGAACCCAAGCAATCCAATGGCATTCATGTAACATACGTTCTTATTCAGAATGAGTAAATGGGTAGACACCTATTTCAAGTTAGTACTCAGGAGATGAAAAAGGAAAACCACTAACAGTATTTAGAGTATACAATGCCCAGTTGTGATACGGCCAGACCAAGACACAAACCTCCCCTAAAAGGGCCCAGTCATTTCTGCATCAGGGAACTCCCATCTGAGGCAAATAATAGAATTAAGAAGTAAGAGTGGATATTAGAACATGAGACATCAGTGCAGTGATGTGGGGGGAGCACATTAATTTTTTTTAAATTATTTTTATATATACAAAACAATATAATAAAATCAATTGATGATTCTTCCCTTTAAAAAAAAAATGTGAGGCAAAACCCCTTTTAAGGAAATCTGCAAGTTGCCAGCAGAACCTTCTAAGGCAGAAGTTGTTTCATTCCTTATTTTTAAGATGCTTACATGAAGTTGGGGAGGCTGAGGTGGAATCAATAATTGCATTATTTTAATTAGTGCCTAGAATGGAAGTGGGTATTTGACCTTGCAGTGACAAAAGGAGGAAATAACCAATCTACAGATAGATTAAAATTTGTTAATAGCAAAATATTTAAGATGTTTTAAAAGTTGCTTTTGCCTCTCAGTGGAGGATCTTGGGTGGTTGTATGACCAGAGCACAGAGAAGGGACAGGGACAGGGCCTTTCTTTCTTTCTCTTTCTTTTTTCTTAGGACCTTTCTTCATAAAAACTTTTCATTCACTTTTTTTTTGACGCTTAAAATCAGAATATTTTCAACTAAAAAAACCACAATAGGCTCCCATAGTACTTAGAGACTATGGCTTTTTAGCATTCATGTACATGTTGGGAATATATTTTCTGCAATGCCTGAAGAGAGACAAGCTGAATTTATTGAGCAAACTAAAGAGAAAATAAAGTTTCTTGGAGTACTTTTAAAATCACCGGGGGCTGAATGCTGTGCATGCGAAACACTGATATGCTGGATAAAATAAACATGCAGTTAGAAACTGAATTATGTGGTTCTTGACTGAAAATACCTTTTGGATTTTGTATCATGTGTATATATTACTTATTAAAAATTATTTTGTAATTTTAAAAGTAGTAGAACAGTGTAAAAATCAGCTACTCCTTATTGAAGGCTGTCCTCTGTGCTAGGTGCCCAGCGTGTGCCATCTCATTCCTTGAACAGGAAGCACTTGCAGAAAGACTTGGGATGAGTGGACGTGTTCCTGATGCCATGGGCAGAGGAGGAGTTAGACATGAGGGCAGATGGGAGGGCCTTACAGGGAAGTGCATGCCAGCCTCATCTTCCTGTTGGCAGGGGTGAGTGGGAAACACCTGGCAGGAAGTAAGGAATTTCTTACTGTCAGCCGAGGCATGGAGAGGCTCACCAAGTCTGAGTACACTAAGGATCAGCTAAGCCCAGAGTTCTGTGTGGCAAGTAGTTGATACAAAGCCAGGTTGCTACCTCGAGGGAGGACAATTTTAATGCAAACTGGTCTCCAGTCATTATCATTTCCAAAATGATAGGCAGAGAGGTTCAGTAGGAAATGGGCCAGGAGAAATATGGACGCCTACAACCTGCACGTCACATCTCTACTCAGCTCTCTATTCAGGAAATGAATATTTGGAGGGAGGAGGAACATGGTGCCTCAAGACAGACACGTTCAATGTGACCAGAGTGGGGGATTTGAATGGTGGGAGGAGGTGGTGAGGGTGCAGCAGGGGAGAAGGCGGTGAGGGAGCAGCAGGGGTGGCTTTGCTTTTACACTTTGCCTCTGGTGTAAAGAATTCTAATTTTTCTTTTATGCTATAGGCAATAGGAGTCTGAAAGATTTCAGCAGAGGAGTCATACAATCAGTTTTCTGTTTTAGATACAGACAGAAGGGATCAAAATCCTGGAATCAAGATGATATCAGAGCTGGAAGAGACATCTTCCTTCATCTAATCCCAAGTCTCCTTATGTTGAGAGCAACTTGCCAATATCATCAAACCCTTTATTTAAAATCACAAACAAAACAAAACAAAACAATGCAAGCCCCAAATCCTTCCTGTTGCTGACCTTGGGTCACCGACCTATTTCTATTGGATACAATTCCATTGGTGGCAACTCAGCTTCTTGACTGTGTCTCCACGGCAGGCCTGAGTCTTTTCCATTTAAGATACACTCTGGAACAGTGCCCTAGAATTCCTGGTTTTATGGTGCCATGAGCTGGCAAGATTGTTGTGTTGTTGACACTTATTTTTCACTCCCTTACTCCTCCTTCAAGACAATTTGAATCAAATAACATTATTTAGTTCTAAAAGAAAGTTTAGTAAAATAAATTACAGAAATGTGTACATAAATTGAAAGAAGACAGACTTACAGATGACTAGTCTGACCTCTTAAACTAAAATATTTCCTGCCCCCCCCAAAAAAAAGGATCCAGAGTGGTTATACAAGTTTCCTGAACCCACATAATTAGCTGGTGATAGGGCTGAGACTAGAGAACACAGTTCCCAGTGTTCTTTCTGTGTTTACTGGCCTTTCCTTCATCATCTCTTTTAGTATTGATTAGGAAATATTCCTGTTAACTATTGCTGCCTAACAAATGATCCCAAAACTTAGTGTTTTAAAGTAACACTTGATTATTTCTCACTGTTCTGAGTTGACCTGGTGGTTATGGTCACATTGTTGGCTGGGGCTGTGTATTCTCTGAAGGCTCAGCCAGGGGGGCCATCCAGGATGGCTCACTGGCCTGGCTGCACGTTGATGCTGAGACTTATACATAGACTTATCCGCAGACCCTTCACGTGGCTCGTGTGCTACACACCATGGCAACCAGGTCCCGAGAGTGAGAGTTCCAAGAGAAGCCTACAGAAGCTACAATGTTCTGTATGACCTAGCCTCAGAAGTCTCAGTGGCGCCCTCCTACTCCATTCTATTCATCAAAAAAATCATTGAGACTGGCCCAGATTCAGGGGGAAGGAAGGAAATCAGATCTCCTTTCTCAATGGGAGATATGTCAAAGGAATCATGGCCATTTTTAATCTGTCACAAAGAAAGTGGAGAATGTGTACTAAGCAACTGAATTGAAAATCTTTGCAACAAGAGTGTAGGGCAACATAGAAGTGAGTTAAATTAAGTCAGCAGAAAGCTAGTTGCACAGTTTTAGGTAGTAGGCATACTAAGATCAATACACTATCTCTGTCTTTCAGTACTCATATTCTGTCAGGATGCAGACATTAAGCAAATATTCAGAGTTTCAGTATTATAAGAGAAGTAACCGTCATTCACGAATGTATCTGCCCATCTATCTTTCCACCCACCCATCTATTTACCTTCATCCATCTATCCATTTATCTACCCATTGCTTATCTATCTATGCATGCATTAATTCAATAAATATTTATTGAGGTCCTGGGGCTAAGGTCTCTTAGATCATAGAGCTTACGTTCTGGTGGGGGAGAGGTAGACCGTTTCAGGTAGTAGATATGAAAAAAATCACTGCAGGCAGTGATAGGAGAAAAAAATGGGGAAAAAAAAAAGTGAAGAGTGGGATGGGAAAGAAGCTGCATTTCAGTTATGGTGAGCAGGAAAGTTCTTTAAGAGAACAGAAGAGAGGGGCTGATACCTGAAGGATAGTTAGGATCCAGTTATACAAAGATTTGGAACAGAACTTTCCAGGCAGAGAAAATTGCAAATGCAAAGGTCTTTAGGCACAAATGGTCTTGAGTATTCAAGATACGTAAAGAAGGGCCCTGTGGCTGCAGCTCAGTGACCCGGGACTAGAATGAGTGGTGTAGGAGGAGATCAGGGAGAGTCCGATGCAGTGCTGGGAGTGTAAAGGGTTAAGGGCTTGTATTACCTGGAGATGGCTTCTCCTCACAGAATGGGTGGTGTGTGAGTTGGGTTTTGGGGGATTAAAAACTGAACTTGGTTCGGGACCAGCAGTTAGCGTAATGGCTATGTCGCTGGACTCCCATGTAGTCAACCGCGGTTCGAGTCCTGGACCTGGTGGCTTAAACTCACGCTGGGCGCGTGTGCGTGTGTTCCCAAGATCCCGAGAGGAGAATGGAGTAGAAGGGATTGCGGTGTGACCATCCCCTCTGGGGGGTGATTTCTCGCTTTCTATCTCTCTGTCTCTCTCTCTCTTTCTGGCGAGTGCACGCGCCCTATAGTGAAAAACCTCTCCAAAAAAATAAAATATAAAAAAATTGAACTTGGCTCAAGTGACTTTATAATGAGGTGGGGGGGAGGGGCTCACAGGAGGCTCAGGTTGTAGGCAAGGACAGGCAACAATAAAGATTACTAATGTTTATTTATTCCTAATGGTGTTCCCAGCACAGTGCTGTGTGCTTTCTTCCATTTAAACCTGTGATTTCTCTGTAAGGAAAGTGCACTTGTTATATACATTTTACAAAAGAGTAAGAGAAGGGTCAGTGGCCAGTTGTCACTTTTGGGGCTTGTTGACTTTGAGGTACCCATAGGAGTCATCTAGGTGGAGTTAGAAACATAAGCTGGAATTGATATCTTGCTCATGTTTGACACTCAGTTAATAAGTGAGGGGTAAAATAAAATAAAAGCACACCTTGTGAAGTAAATCCTTCACGGGTGGTACTGAACTTGAGTGGGTAGAGTGCTGACTGCAGCTTACAGACAGGGTGAGCTGGGGTTGCCGAAGTGCTGATTAAAGTCTGCTATACTTTTTAACGAGGACTTTTAGTGATCACGTGGTGTCTGCGTGTCTTTTTTGGCCAGTCTTAGAACTCCATTCCTGTGTTTAGATAGAGCCTTTTTGGCTTTTATTTTGCAGATCCCATCTCCCACAAAAGAAGTGACAGGACTTTTCTTTTAAGAGAGATTTTTGCTATAGGTGCCTGTACTCACCAGAGACACAGAGAGAGAGAAAGTGAGAAACCGCCCTCCACACCAGGGTAGGGAATGGCCATACCACAATTCCTTCTCTTCCATTTTCCTCTTGGGATTTTGGGCATGCATGCACACGTACTTCCTGCCAGTTTTAAGCCCCTGGTCTGTGACTTGAACAGCGGTCAGTCATGTGGGAGTTCAGGGCACCAACCACTATGTCAACAGCTGGTCCTGACAGGGCTTCTTTGAGCTAGTGTGTGGCCATGGGGCTCAGAGTCTGAGAGCCAGAATTATCTGCCTGAGCTTTTAAACCAGAAGCTGGGACTCACAGAATCTATTTGGAGGTATCATTAGAGGACCGAAAGTGGTGGTCAGAGACTGCAGGGATATAAGTTCCATGTCTGAGCCTGGCAGAGTTCCCATGTTTTTTTT
Organism: Tupaia tana; assembly: GCA_026018925.1. Taxonomy (NCBI): domain Eukaryota; kingdom Metazoa; phylum Chordata; class Mammalia; order Scandentia; family Tupaiidae; genus Tupaia; species Tupaia tana. The sequence goes on from JAKSZU010000010.1 coordinate 81,884,998, forward strand.
TGTTGTTTTTTTTTTTGTTTTTTTTTTTGTTTTTTTTTTTTTGAGTTCTTTCGTTTTGACTCAGTCTTTTTTTATATTTGCCTTTTAAGGAAATTGCCTAGTTCATTTAAATGATCATACTTATTGTGTAGAGTTGAGTGTGGTACTTCGTTATAATTATTTAGTCTCTACTGTGTCTGTGGTTGTATATCCTTTTGTACTGCTAATGCTGTTTTGTGTTTGATCTCTTCATATTTTCCTTGGCCTGATCTAAAGAGGTTCGACTACTCTGTTTAATTTTTAAGAAAATAACTGTTTTACTTCGCTATTGAGTAATTTTCCCCCTTTATTTTTTTAATTTTTGGATTTGCATTTTTTCTCATTTATTTTGGCTTATTTATTATTGTTTTTCTACATGCATGTGTTAAGTGCTTAATTTATTTCATTATTTTTACTTCTACAAAAGCATTTAATTCTATTAGTTTTCCTCATGTACTATATCAACCAGACTCCATGAATTTTTGGATTGGACATCCTATTGTACCTCAATTTCAGTTTCATTTACAATATGTAGTTCCATATTTGTTTGAATGTTTGAGTGCTTAGTTAGACATTAGTTGTTGACTTTTCTTTTGTTATTAACTTCTCGTTTTATTTCACTGCAGTTAGGCAGAGTAGTAAGAATGATGTCAATTTAAAAAATATATTAAGAGCTGTGTTGGACCTCTGGGTTCACTTTTAGGGCTGTGAACCCTCCCCAGCCAGGGGTACTCTGCAGACCCCAGTGCTATTCAGGACAGAAAGCCTCCAGGCTCCTCCACCTCTGCCTGTGTTGGGCCTTTGCACAGCACTTGCATGCCACATGGTTTTCCATTTTCAACCCAATTTCATTTTCTGAAATGTGATTTCTATTTTTTCCCCTCTTTTTCTTGTAGTATTTTTCTTCTCTATCTTTTGCCTTTTCTTCCTCTTTCTATTTTCTACTTTCTTTTTCTTTTTTCTTACTCTTCTATTTTACTGCCCAGCATAGTAGCTAAGCATCTGAACATTGTGAGTTGCAGAGAATTCTTTGCACCTCACTGTGGTTGTAAAAAATTTTGAAATTCCCCTTCATAAATTAGATTGCAAAACTCCTGTTTTTTTTTTTTTTTTTTTTTCTGCCTTGGAGAACACAGTAGAAGGAAGAAAATAGCACCAAATTATTTCACAGTAAGGGAAGCACATGAGCTCACAGTCACAGAATCCTTCTCCAACAAGTTAGCCAGAAGTAAATACATTACCAAATGACTAAAAATCGAAGAGCTTCAAGGCTGAGAGAGTCAAGTAATACATCTCCAGCAAGGAAACATGGTAACTTGTCTTCAAGTAGGGAAATATTAGAGGATATTACTGAAATGTCAGAAAGAGAATTTAGAATATTTACAGTAACAAAATTCTATGAGATGCAAGAGAAAAGAGACATTGAATTCCAAGAGACGAGGAAGTCCTTCCATGGTATGAAAGAAGAATTGGACACCACATAAAAGAATCAAATGGAACTTTTAGATATGAAGGCTGTAATACAGGAAATTAAAACCTCCCTTGAAAGTATTAAAAGCAGGTTAGACCATGCAGAAGATTGAATCTTGGAAGTAGAAGAAAAAATGAATCACCTAGAAAAAATTATCAAAAATACTGAGAAAATAGCCAAGAAAACTGAGGGTACTATACAAGAAATACTAGATATCATGAAATACCCAAACATCTGAATAATTGGTATCTATCCTAGAAGGTGAAGAAACTAGTAAGAGCATGAATAATCTATTACATGAAATCCTGGAAGAAAACTTTTCAAGTCTAGCGAGGCACCCAAACATCCAGACCCAAGGAATACAAAGAACGCCAAGCAGAATCAATCCAAGAAGATCCTTTACACGGTACATTACAGCTAGATTGACCAAAATGACAAAGACAAGATACTAAGAGAGAGAAACGTCAAAACACTTACAAAGGCTATCCCATCAGGCTAACACCGGATCTCTCATCAGATACAATGCAAGCACAGAAAGAATGGGAAAATATATTCAAAGTGTTAAATGAAAAACAATTTTAACCAAGTATACTTTACCTGGCAAGATTATCCTTCATATGGGAAAAGAAAATAAAGACATTCTCAGATAAACAAAACCTGATAGAATTTACCAACTCCAGACCAGCTCTTCAAAAAAAAAAAGAAATTCTTAAAGGAGTACTATACTAAGAAAACTAAAGAGAGACAGACAGCAATAGGAGAACAAAAACCAACCAAGAATTTGGCCAAATTAATGTTAGGGACAAGTCTGGAAATTTTGATAATAACATTGAATGTTAATGGATTAAATTCTCCAATCAAGAGACACAGACTGGCTGACTGGATTAAAAGTCAGAAACCTTTTATCTGCTGCCTAAAGAAACTCATCTCATGGATAAAGACATACATAGACTAAAAGCGAATGGCTGGAAAAAGGCATTCCATGCAAATGAAAAACAGAAAGAAGCGGGAGTTGCTATACTGATTTTGGACACAATAGACTTTAAGACAAAAACAGTAAGAAGAGACAAAGAAAGGCATTATATAGTAGTAAAAGAGCTAATTCACCAAAAAGATATAACACTTATAAATATCTATGCACTGAACTCAGGAGCACCCAAACATGTAAGGGAAAGACTGCGAGATCTAAAAGGAGAGATAGATTATAACACAATAATTGTTGGAGATCTCAACACCCCATTGTCTCCTTTAGACAGGTAAATGAGACAAAAAATAAACAAAGAGATTCAGGACCTAAATGATACCATAAATAAGATGGACCTGATAGACATCTACAGAACTTTCCACCCCCAAAACACAAAATGTACATTTTTCTCAGCCCTGCATGCTACTTTCTCAAAGATTGACCACATGATAGGGCACAAAACTAGCCTTTACAGATTCAAAGACATAGAAACTATATCCAGCATCTTCCCCGACCATGATGGAATTAAACTTGATACTAATCTCAGAAAAACCCTCAAAAATACTCAAAAACATGGAAACTAAGGAACCTACTTCTGAATGACTACTGAAGAGATTAAGACTGAAATAAAGATTCATGGAAACAAATGATAATGAGTACTGAAGAGATTAAGACTGAAGTAAAAAGATTCATGGAAACAAATGATAATGTGTACACACCTTTCCATAATTTATGGGACACTGCACAAGCAGTCATAAGAGGAAAGTTCATAGCAATTAGTGCACACAAGAAAAGAATGGAAAGGTGGCAAAAGGACAACTAACATTATGCCTCAAGGAATTGAAAAAACAACAGAAAAATCTCAAAAATGCCAGGAGAAAAGAAACAATAAAGATTTGAGCAGAAATAAATGAAATAGAAAATAAGCAAATTATACAGAAAAGAAATGAAAGCAAAAGCTTCCCCATCCTCAGGCCTTTGGACTCAAACTGAATTGCATCACTGATTTTCTATCTATCCAAATTGCAAACAGCAGATTTTGAGACTTCTCTAATTTTGGATGTCAAGTTGACTAGATTGAGAGATATAGGATAATAAAGGTAAAACATTGTTACTGGGTGTGTCTGTGAGCGTTCTGCTAGACAAGATAGACATGTGAATCAGTGAATTGAAAGGAAGACCTGTTTTCAACATGAGTAGGCACTGTTCAATTGCTGGGGGTGCAGGAAGGACAAAAGGGGGAAATGGAAGATGATATTTTTTCTCTCCAAACCCTTCTAGAGTGTGCTATGTGTTCTATTCCTGCTGCCTTCTCCATTCCTGCTCTGTGACTCAGCCCTGGCTTTGTTTGGTTCCTGTCAGTGCTTAACTTCCTAGTTCCATGTTAATTCACATGATTAATTTGAAATCTTTCTGAGGATACTAACTAAAATAATCCAAATTCACTTATGTTTTCTCATGAGCAAATTATTCTACTGGTCTAGCTTGTGTCTCCTTTAGACAACTAGTTTTTCTCAAATTTGATTACTGATTGTTATTTATATTTGGGAAGAAAATTCTAGATTGGACACTGGATAGTGGTGTTCATAAATATACTAGTTGTGAGAGGCAGAGTTCATCTTTCCTGCCAACCTTTTTGCCCTTAACCCCCACAGAGGGCTATGGGTATCTGGCTTTTTTGCTAGCTAGGGTTAGACCATCAAGACATGCTGGTAGGAGGGTGATAAATAAGGAATGGGCAGGTAGGCTGAGGTGTCACAATGAAGGTGTTGACCTGGGAAGAACTCATTATAATATGTTAAAATTGTCTCAGGGAGATAGTTCTCTTCCTCTTTCCTTGTATCCATGAGGGCAGAGAGACCTTACCAAATATTGTAGTGCTCCTCTGTTTATTCCTAGTGCCCTTCTGGGACTTGATAGTTCTCCTTTGACCCAGAGTCAGAAATTCCCTGGAGTTTCTGGTCCTCTAATGAGAACCTTTTCCTATTTCATGAGCATTTGCTATTACTGCTATGTGTGTATATGAATATATATTTGTGACTTCAATAGAATATGAGGAGGGAAGAGATAGTGGCCTTATTTACCATCTGGGGTTAGAAATCTGCATGTAAACGTTAGTGGGTGATAATGTAATGACAAACATGGATTTGCATCTTGCCCCTTTCCCATTTGCTTGCCACACGGCAGCAGGGCTAAGACAGAGACTCTTGAATTGGGATTAAAAAGTCAGTGAGGGGGACTAAGCAGGTGACATTGTAGTTAAGGTGCTGGACTCTCACATAGCAAACTGCAGTTCGAGTCCTGAACCTGGTGGTTTGAAAAATCACACTGGGAGCATGTTTGTGAATGCCCAAGATCCTGAGATATGGAGAAGGGATTGTATAGCACTCCCTCTAGGGAGTGATTTCTCACCTTCCCTCTCACTGTTTCTCTCTAGAGTGCATGCATCCTATGTCAAAAACCTAAAAAATAAAAAAAAAGTCAGTGAGGTTTCAAGAATGTAGATTTAAGGTTTTATTGGGGTTTGACTCCATCTATCTATGGGAATCCTAGTCGCAAGAAAAATCATCTTTTTCTGGCATGAAGCCAATTCTGCTGACTCACAGTGGCATATCCTAAGGGCTATGGTTAACCTGGGATTTTGGGAGCTGGTGGCAGTGAGGGAACAGTTGCTTATAGGAGAGCTCTAAGGCAGGCAGATGAGAGTAAGCTCAGTTTTAAGGAGATAAAGTGGTGGAGAAGCTAACTGGGAAGTATTGTAGCTGTTAGTGTTTGTGAGAATGGCACAGGGCAGGAAGCACAGAGGTCACTTGGAAAGAGAGTTTCATGTGACAGGAACAGAAGGGGGTGTTGGGGATGAAGCTGAGCCAGCCAGGTGGATCTAGGTATTTATGAGCCGTACCTACTAAAATAGTTCTGTTGTATGTAGTGGGCAATGAGACTCATGTAAGGCTTTCAGGAGGGCAACGGTGTGATTGTAACCTTATATTAGGTACCAGAGTGTGGAAGGATGCAGAAGTGAAGACCCACCATGGACCCAAACACCCATGGAGGTTAGACACCTGCTATTTGGAACAAATATGTACCTGAGGGGCATGGACAGTGCTGGTGGGACTAGCATCACTTAGACAACTTGAGGGAGAGAGGAAATCCAGTGAGTTGTCAGTGATGAGATGACAGCTTGAGAGCAGAATTATTGAAGACCTTTCTCAAAGCTGGGCTTAGGCTGAGAGAGAACTGCAGGGCAAGAGGGCTCTAGCCTGAATGGGCCTATTCAGGAATCCAGCAAGAGGAGCTCACCCACGTACACAAGAACGCACACTGGAACCTCCTGGGATGAGAAAGCTCCTTCCTTCTTGCCCTGCAGTCCTTGCTTGGGAGGGCAGTGCTGGGCAATGGTCAGTACTGAGGGGAGACATGTTAACTCAGGGCACAGCTAAATGGCTCATGGCTGAGTTTTCTGTCTGGAGTCATGAATAGAGTTGATGGGGATGGAAGGAGGGAGAAGGGGAGGGACATGCCTGAGGGAAAAGATAATGGGTCGAGTTGGCAGCCTGTGGAATTTGAGTGTCCGTGGTACTCCAATTGGAGATGTGCAACGGACAAGTGAAGGCATCCAGTTGAGCACTGGAAATGGGACTCTGGAGCCTTGCAGAGAAGTCAGGAGTCGGTCCATTTCTTCAGAGATGATTCTGGTGGTGATGAAAATCTGTGTTACTGCTCAGGTTAAAGGAAAAAACAAAAAACAAAAAACTAAAGCCAAGGAAAAGCCATGGTCAAGGTAAGCAGAATAAGATCTACTGCATCCTTAAAGTTTTTTTTTTTTAAATCTATAAAAGGTGTTCTATTTCATGTGCAATGAGAATTCCAGCATTTTATTAGTAGTATTTAAAATAAATGACTCAGAGGGAATTCTGGCCCAACGTGAGAGCCTGTAACATGGGCAAGCCCTGTTGCCTGCCTTTCTGAACTGCTTGTCGCACAATTAGTCTATTCACTCTGTTCCGGGCACTCTGTGTGTTTCCTCTCTTCTGGATTAGACCTATTTGCTGGGGAAAACAATCCATTTCTCAGGGCTACAGTTTTGTGTACCATTTGATCTATTACTTTTTTTTCTCTAATCTCTTTCCCACAGTCAATGGTTTTTATTACCTGGAACTAAAAACAACCTGCAGGATACCAAAGCACAAGTTAATTTATTCAGAACAAAGAAAACCATCTATGAATCCAGTGGGGAAGGGTAGGACAAATACCCTACTTCCCTCGAAGGACATGTGACCTGAATAGCTATTTGAGGTTGCATTAACTTTTCAACCACTCATATTGACCTTACGTTTTTAATTAAACTGTAAATCTTTTTACTGCATTTAAAAATTAAGGAACACTTTTTTTTTTCTCCTTGAGTCCATGCATCTGAAGGCCATAGGTGGACAAGTGTACACGTGCCAGTGAGAAATGACTTTTCTGGAGTATCAGGTTTGGTCCTCAGGGACCAAGAGCACTCCATGTGGTGAACAATAAAGCTGAATTCTGTGTGTTTAATTAAGGTAATTTTCCTACATAGCTCCAGATGTGGAGATGAGATCTAATTTTATTATGCCTAAAAGAACATGTCCTTCCAAACATGTATGTCACCAGAAAGGAATGTGACCACAGATCGGCGTGTGATGAGCCTCTGCCTTCTAGAGAGAAAAGAGCTGTGATAGGGACGAGTTCTATTCCCCTTCTACCCCTGGGGTGTTTTCCATCGCATGGGTGTGGTTTGTGAGGTAATGGAGTCCCAGTATATACATGTCAGAAGGCAGTGGAAGAGCAGAGAAGGGCAAGAAGTTGAATCAACAGAAGAGATACTGGTTGATGTTTTCTTGTTAGATATAGTGTCAGTGAATAAAAAATTGATCACACAGAAAGACAAGGATCTGTACTCCTGAGCTCTTTGGAAAGCTGACTGATAAATGTTAACGGAATCACCTAGTATTTTCTTAACCGTCCGTGATAGTTAACTTTATGTATCAACTTGACTGGGCTAAGGGATACCCAGATAGCCAGCAAAAAATTATTTCTGGATGTGTCTGTGAGTGTGTTTCCTGATGAGGTTAGCATTTGAATTGATAGACTGAGTAAAGAAGGACAACTCTCCCAATGTAGGTAGGCACTGTCCAATCTGTGAGGGCCTGAACAGAACAAAAAGGTGGAGGCAGGGATAATTCTTTTCTCTCTGCTTGAGCTGAAACCTGAGGCATCTACTTTCTCCTGCCTTTAGAGGTTGCTGCTTCTGATTCTCAGCCCTGAAGACTAGGGCTTGATTTACACCATTGGCTTCCCTTATTCTCGGGCTTTCAGGTTTGGACTGAATTATACCACTGGCTCTCCTGGCCTTAGTCTTCATAGTTATGTAAGTCAATGCCCACAATAAATCTTCTCTCTATATCATCTGTCAATCAACCTGTCATCTGACTCTCTCTCTCTCTCTCTGTCTGTCTCATTGGGTCTGGTTTTCTGGAGAATGCTAATACAGTTCTTGAACAGACTCTCCAAAAACAGTAATATCACACCAACTGAGCACTGAGAATTCTAGAATGAAAGAGACCTTCCTGATAGCCATATCAAATGTGTCTGAATTTCCTCCATGGCTTTTTAATTTTGCTTTTTTTTTTCTTTAAAAAATGTATTTCTGGAGGGTACATGTGAGAGAGAGAGAGAGAGAGAGGTAGAGAGAGAGAGGGAGAGAAAGGAAGCAACTTCTAATAGGGTGTGGTCACACTACAACCTCTTTTTCTTTCATTCTTCCTCCTTTCTGTTAAGATTTTGGGTGCTCAGGCACGCTTGCCTGTCATGTTTATCAAGTCAGTGGGGCCAGGATTCGAACTGTGGTTGGTCATGTGGGATCTGTCTCTCTTAACCACTATGTTACAGGGCCGTTTTTTTTACCCATTTGTTTGTTTATTTAATTATTTCTTCTTTTGAGAGAGAGAGTACCACCCCTACCAGTGTCTTCATGCTGTGACTCACAGCCAGAGAGGATGACAGCCATGCGTGCCTGTGCTCATATGCCCAGAGAGATCTCGGGATGTGAACTCAGGACTTTCCCATGTGACCTCTACCTTGTAGAGTACTGTGCCCCCGGAGCTGACCAAGATTTATTGCTTTGAATAGCCCAACCTGTGCTTGGTCCAGTAGAAGAGACATCTTCTCAAAGGGAAGCCCGTCCCACCCTGGATAATTCAGGCTATTGGAAGTATGTTGCTGAAGGAGTATAGGGAAGGAAATCAGGGAGAAAAAATAGAGAGGCAAGACATTTGTGGGACATAGAAATGGTTTACTACCTGCTGATGATAGCGTGTATAGTATCCTACACTGTGCTGGTCTGAGGTGTATTTCATGCTGGGTAAATTCTCCTTATAAGTCAGTTAATGTATAGTGATGGAGTGTTTAAAAAATGAGAATAATTAAAAATAACTAGAATATAACAGCATTATATACATATACATATATATGTGTATATATATATGTATAATGAAAACATTCTCTCTATATATATACACACACATACATTATACACACACACACACACATATATATAGAAAGAAAACATACTCTGTGTGTTACATACTATATTCTCACAATCAAGCTAAAGAAAATGCTAAAAAAAAAAAAAGCGTGCTGCTTACAGAGTCCTGTTAGCAGGAGAGCAGGACCTGATGGATGAAGAATAGTCTCTCCAGGTGACTCAAAGGGACCAGCCAATGTCATTAACCTGTGCATGGACCCCATTAGATGGTCTGTGCTTGCACACCAATCCCAAACAAACAGGACACAGAAAGGCCTCAGGCAATCAGACTGCTTATCACCTCTGTTCTGAAGAAACAGAAGCATGCTTTTGTCAAGTCACAGAGACTTTAGGCTAACAAGAGAGAAACAAAGCTAGTAACACACACACACATGTGTATATCCTACTGGCCAGGAGGTCCTTCAGCCAAAAAACAGCAAGAGGGGAGCAGAAAATCTTACCAGAAAAGTCTCTGTCCTTCCCAGAACTCCTCATTTGACAGCCAGCTCCATGATAATTTTGTCTTTTCCTGGATTAACCTGTGTGTGACCACCTTCTCTGGGGACTCTGGCCTCTTCACCAGCGTCTTTCCATGTCTGACTATGGATGCAATGGAAGCAAGACCAGAGGTATAGTGTGAGATTTCACTCTCCTCAGTGGTTGAACCCACAAGTGGGACTGTGCTTTGGTTCTACAGAAGGGCATGGGTTGTGGTTGGCCAGACTGGGTCTGGAGGAGTAACCGAGCATGCAAAAGCCATGAGGTTATGGTGGCCAAGGAGGCCCTGGACCCAGAGGCAGAGCTTGGGCCAGCTCTAAGTACTGAGGTGCCATTTGTGGCTACCCACACCCATGGCTCACCCAGCCCAAGCGCATCTAGTCTCCTCTGCAGTAAGATGATAAGGGAAGTCAGGTCTAGTAGGATGGGAGACCCCCAGTGAGTATCTGGAAGAGGATGCTTTGAAATACCACTGCAGCTGGGGAGCTGGCTGAGGCCCTTTTCTATAGGTTCAGCAGCATGTCACAGCTGCTTCTCCCTGTCCTGCTTATCATGCCTGCAGGTGTGCTTCACAGGGCTGATTGGAACCTGGGTAGAAGGCCCCTCAGGCATCTATGTTGCATGCACGGTCTCTTTCTGCTTCCAGATACAGGCATGAGAGCCCCCAACATACCCTTTCTTCCCACAACGCAACAATTAGGGCTGGAGATACCTGGGAAGCCTAGGTTCATATCCTGGACCAATATAAACAGGCCTGGCCAGGGCCATGCATCTGTAATCCTAGCTAACTGGAAAGTTAGGACAGAGGATCACAATAGTGAGAATGTCCCCCAAATACCGGTTTTCTCTCCTTCTCCCCCTTATCTTTCTGCTTTCTCTATACTCTCTCTTGCACAAAATTTCTTCACCATAAGACTGTTGGAACATATAAATGAATTCAACAAAGTGGTTGGATACAGAATCAATATTGTTTGTATACACCAGTAACGATCTGATGAAAGAAAGACACCAGGAAAGCAATTTCATTCACAATAGCTACCAAAGAAAAACCAAAACCAAAACAAAACAAAAACTAGTAATAAGTTTATCCAAGGAGATAAAAATTCTATAATGAAAACTATAATACACTTATAAAAATTGAACACACAAATGGAAAGGCATCTAACTTATGAATTAGAATAATAAATATTGCTAAAATATAAATATAAAATATAAAACAATCTACAGATTGCTATCAAAGTTCCAATGACATTCTTCACACATACAGGAAGAACAATTAAGATTTTTATGGAACCACCAAAGACCTTGTGTAGCCAAAGCAAACTTGAGCAAAATGAACAGAGCTGGAGTAATCACATTACTGCCTTCAAATTATACTACAAAACTATCATAACCAAGACTGCATGGTACTGGCATTCCACATATGACTCAGATTATACAGTGCTGCTTTTCATGCCTGGCTTATTTCACAGCTTGATTGAATCTTTCTATAATATATAATACATTAAAAGACAGTTATTTCTTAAATAAAAATAAATTAATTAAAAAAGAAAAGCCTATCATATTTGATAACATGTATAGACTTTGAGGATATTGTGCTGAGTGAAATAAACTTGTTAGAAATGGCAAATACGACATGATTCCACGTACGCGAGGCCTCTGAATAGTAGGAACGCATAGAAGCAGGTCTAGCGGTGGTTGCCAGGGACTAGGGGAGAGGTTAAGGGGGAGTTACTGAATTTTCAGTTATTCAAAGTAATTAAATTCTTGAGATTTGTTGTACAATTTTGTTTCTGCATTAGCAATATTGTGTTGCATACTTACGTATAATATTACATAATTTGTTACAAGAATAGATTTCATAGTAAATATTTTGTATTCTCACCACATACAAAAAAAGCAGTCATTAGAGCAAAGTTAAAGGGATCTTTTTTGGGATACTGAATGCTTTAAGTTGGATTGTAGTGGTTGCACAACTCTGTACCTTTACAAAAAAAAAACAAAACAAAACTGTTTTTAGAAAACTGGATAATAGTACATGTAAATTATAGCCCAATAAAGTTGTTTCAAAAATTTAGCATGCCCTAACCCATGATTTCTACATGAAGGGAAAATAAAAACACATGTTTATGAAAGGAACATGGATATAAAGAGTCACAACATCTCTATCCTTAATAGCATATATTTGAAGCAATCCAAACAGCTATAGATGAATTGTGATAAGCTTGTACAACATTGAATTCCTCAAACATGAACAGAGTGAACTACTTATCTACAGAGAAACATGGATGTCTGTCAAGGACTACTTTAGGCAAAAGAGGCAGACATCAAAGTGCACATTATGGTTTGTTTCATTCTATGATGTTCAGGAACCGGTTAGGTTGATTTGTGTTAATAGAAATCAAAACAGAGGATGCATATGGTCATGGTGGGTGGGTACTGGTTAAAAAATTACACGGAGTATTTTCTTTACTAATGGACACATGTCATACATTGAGAGGGTGTTGGATACTGCACAGGGTATCAAGTTTTCTAAGTTTGTCAAGTCATACATTTATGATTGAATATTTTACAATATTTTTATTTTATATTGATATAAAATAAACATGATGGGTGTAAAGAAGAATGACCATTAGATATTAATGGAGATAAATGTATTCAATTTTCCAACCTCCCCTCCCCCTGCTAACTGATCAATCCATAATGCCAGTTGCTGGTTGGGTTCCAGGTGGAATGTTGGGATCTCCCTGGGGTTGTGGTTGCGGGATCCATGGTTACGGGGCAGGGCCAATGGTGTCTGCAGTGCCATGGAGGGGCTGCGAATCTCTGTGGAGTTTGGCTTTGGGCTGACATTTGGGAAGTTGGATGAGGTGGTGAAGGAACTGTTGCCCAATAGTCTAAGTCTATGGCTCACTTTTTACATCTCCCAAGGAGTGGTGCTGGAGTATCCCCTCTCCTCTCTTTCCTGATGAGCTTCTTGCTTTTATTCAGACTTGTTCAGTCTGTTGGAAGTTGACTTTACATAAGAAGAGAAAAGCATCTTGCAGAACGCTGGCTCTGTGTATGGAGGAGAAATGTCAACTTATTGATAAGCTTCATGCTGCTCAAAAGGGGCATGCAGGGACTGAGTTATCTTTAGAGAGTGTCAGGCAAGAGAAAGAGTCTTTAAATATCTTGTCGAAGATTACAGAAAGGCCAAGAGGATCAACTTGATGCTGAGGGAGGAATTAAGATCCCTGTTCAAGAACTGAGGGGGGAGAGATCTAAATGCTTGAAATGAGAAGAGATTGTGGAGATGCTAAAATCACTCAAGTCCCTAGAAGAAGAATCATTCCATCACAAGGAACTTTTGCAAAATTGCCAGGAAGCCAAGTGCCCATCCTTCATCCCTGCTTCCCCCGACACCCGAGTGAACTTGGTTCTTTTTTTTTTTTTTATTTTAGAGCGAGATTTTTGCTATAGGGTGCATGTGTTCACCAGAGAGATAGAGACAAAGGTAAAGTCAGTATTAAACAATTACATCGATTCCTAGACTTTGTGTAAGAAACATACCCCTGGTTCCCAGAACAGGGAACAATAATTGAGGAGACCTAGAACAAGGTCAGAGAAAAAAAAAAATCAAGGAGCAATTGTGAAATATTTTGTTTGTGTGTATATGTGTGTATGCATACATGTTATTATATATTATAATGTTGTGTGTCTATGTGATAAAAGGCCTTTAGGAATTCCATTCAATTTGATTTTTGAAAAGAATGCTCATACAAGTTAATTAAAAGGCTTTTTAAACTCATGTGACTTAAAAGTTTTGACAAATATGCTGGCTTCAAACATGGTGAAAGAAAGAGTTTAATAAGTGAAAATCTTCACAGGTTCCAACATATAGCTTGTCCAAGGGTTTATTAATCAGGCAACATCATATTTGTCTTAATATGGTTAGTTTAACGAAACAGTATTTATGTGTTATATTTTACATGGTGGATATCTAACCATCAGGAGGAATAGATTAATAACTAGCCTTTGATATTTTGTTCCTTACAGATAATCAGGACATAATGGTTAAAGAAAAAGTTTTGAGTGCTATTAAACAAGACTTTTTGGTTCTCTTATGGTTCAGTTACAGGACTAATGACTAAAAGTGGTAAAAACTAAATCTTATAAAGGAAATTTTATATGTGATCCATATGTTAGTCTTTGGATTGGTTTGTTGTTATCTCTGGAAGTCATATCTGGCTGCTATAGTCTGCCATGTATTCTGTTTTTAGTTTTCGTGTCAACAGACACTGAGTTAACCCTTTTACATCCCCAAGGTGCTTTGAAAACATTTGACTTTCATTTTTTGCTGACAGTTAAGTCAAGTATTTAAGCTTTCTGCTATCTTTGACAAAATTTCCTCCAAATTTAATTCTACATAAAGTGATTTCTGCCTCAAAATAACTTTTGAGTGTTTACAGAGGGCTCCTGAAACATCCAAAAGAGAGATGTTAAACCAGACAGGCTTATTTTCATATGTTAAATGATGATGGAAAACATTGTAAAGTTGAGTAATTTTAATTTTCTTTACTTTACATTTGAGTTATATGTATGGATATGTTATGCATATATTTATGAGTATATGTATATTATGTATTTATGTATGTATTGTGTTCCAAAATAATTTGAAATTCCTAGGAATCTATGATGTGATATTTATCAGACATGTTGTAGGTTATGTTAAATTGGTGTGTGTCATAGATACGGACAAATTTGTCAGTTGTAAATTCTTGTCAGATCTTTAACTTTGGTTCAAGTCCATAAACTATGTGCTAGATGTGGCTGCACCAGTGCCCAAGGTGGTCTAGATTTCTGCTTTCTGATTGGGTGGGATCAAGAAAAACCAAACAGGCCGAGCTTGGTGGCATAGTTGATATCAGACTGAACTGCAGTGCTGGAAACCATCTGGTCAACTGTGGTTTGGACCCTTAGGTTGGCTTGAAAACACACTGGGTGCATATGTGCATGCCCAGGATCCTGATGGGCTGGAGAGTTGGGGAAATGGAAGTGTGGCTCATGAGCTATCATGGATAAACTATTGGGTTGTCGGAAAAGTCATGATGTATTTTTGCATAGAAAAACAAAAACTAAAAACCCAGTAAATAAAAAAACCCAAGTAGACGCACACATTAAATCACCGTAGTTAAGTCTTAGGGATCATAAATAGGATTATAGAGAAGACAAGAGAGGGTGGTTGGAAAAGCCTTATGAAGATGTGATAGCTGAGCTGAGACTAGAGGACATGAGGGGATGAGCAAGTCTGTGCTCATGCAAGCAGTGCTAGTGACCTGGACATCATGCTGGGCTCCATGGGAAGGGGATCCGGGGAAAAGAATAGTGCTATCTAGACCCTCCACTTTGGTGGGCTTTTCCTGTTGTTTAAGAAATCTAATGGTATTTTTTATTGGTTAGCATCTATTTAGGTAGACCAGAGGAAACAAATCAAACTAGAGGATGTCTAGTTAAATTTGAATTTCAGAAAAACAATAAGCAATTTTTTAGTGTAAGTATGTCCTACAGAAAGGAAAATGTTACCATTCCTTTGTAGAAGCAAATTAAAAAATAGAAGAGAGAGAGGTGACAGACACCATCTCTAGTTAGAGGGAGGTGAGATAGAAATAGGTGTGTTGGTTGGCCTCCCCTCAACTTTGCAGAGAGGCTGATATATACCATGACTAGGGATGGGCTCAGTCCAAGGTGAAGACAGGTAGTTCATTTGGGGAGAGTGTAATGGCTGAGTTTGCCTTTTCTCCCCTCCAGGACCCACTACAGAAATGAATGGAGGGGCACTCCAGCCTTCATCCTGGAGTCAACATGGCAGACAACAATGGGTCCGAATGGCTGTTCAGGCCAAGGCTCTGAGGTTGCCCTGAACTTCAGGCCAGTTGGGTGCTGTGGACAATTCCCTGTACTTAGGACAGTGATTCTTTAACATATGTAAGGCAAATCAGGGAAAGATTTAACCCCTAAGGATTTTATGAGGATCACTTGAGTTAATTGTAAGGAAAGGTATTAGTTAAGTTTCTGGCCCACAGAAACTACTTTTTTCTTTTCTTTTTCAATTCCTAGGAAAATATAGTATCTGTTTGTTTGCTTTTTCGGCCAGTCTGTATTGCAGATGACTTAAGACCAGGCAGCAAATTTGAGGTGGAGCCATGATTATCAAAACGGCTGCCCAGACCACAAAGCTGATTTATCTCAATCATAACAGCAGCAAATTCCTGTTATTGTAATGAATCACAGCGTGTGTGCACACAGATGCAGGAGGCTGAGATTCAGAGGGCTAAGCTGTGCAGCTAGGGTAACAAAAAGCAGACACTCGCAGGATCCTAACTGCAGCAACCGAACCTGTAGCTTGGTTACACAAAACAGGCCTAATGAAATCCAGTTTTTTTATGGAATATTTTTTGTAAATGATAAGGTATTGCATATGGTTCTTTTCCCATTGTGTAGCAATCCCTTCCAAAGCAAACATTTTAAAGATTTTAACTGAGGTTGGAAAACGAAAACTTGCCTCAGTCTAAGAATGTTGAAGCCATCTGCTAGAAAATCACAGCTCTGCAATATAAAACAGGCAGAGCTGTGTTGCTCAAACTAATTTAATCATAAAATACCATTTCCTGGATCTGAAGGGAGAGATTTCTACTTGGCCACTAGAGCTTTCTGGGGAAAGGCACTATATATTTGCAGCATGGCATATTAGTAATGTTGAATTTCAAAGAATAAAACAGAGCAGGGATTTTGGAAAATAAATGCCAGGATCATCATTCCCATTCTTTGCAGATGATTTTGATAGAAAAGTTTTTGTTACAATAACTTTGACAGAAATAGAAAAGCATGGCCATCAGTTTGAAGGAAAATAATTGAATCGTGCTGTTTATGTTTTATTTTGCACACATTTAATAATTAAGGGCGTTTCTGTACCATGAGAGCAAAACCCCCAAACACCAATGTGATGGCAGAGAGTCAGGAGTCAAATCAGGCAGCATGGACAAGCATTATGCCCTTGGGATGAGGACGGACCATATTTCCAAGAAATTTCTCTAGGAAGAATCTTTATATGTATTATTTATGCATTTTTTCTGTCAGAATCTTTTGCAAAACTATTGTCTAATTATTTCTGAAAGATTCTGATATTGCTTCATTTCTAGCAAAGGTTGACCTTACCTTATTTCAATTTTAATTGACAACTATTTTCTTAGCTCTTCTTTTTGCATAAAATGGTGCTCAGTGAGCAAGGAAAATTTTAAGGGTAACATTATTCCCACATTCAAAAAAGAGTTTGTGTCATATGTATTCCTATTAATTTAGTAGTTGTGAATGTAATGCTAGCTTTCAGCTGTTTAGACAAAGCTCCACAGGTATAGTAACAATATATTAACCAATAATTAGCATATTTTAAAAAATGGGCCTCTGAATTGAAAATTTAAAACCTTCAACATTATATTAGGCATTTATTAGCCTGAGGAAGGATGATTCTTAAGCAAATGAAGCCGACTGCCATCATCTGGCAATTTCAATGCATAGCCCATCCCTGTAGATCAAGTGCTGCTTTTACTCAAATACTCATTGGTCTGTTAATAGATCCTAATACTGCTCTCTGTGCCAAATAAAGAATGCATCTGGAGTTGTAGGGCTCAGAACTAGATCCAAAATTTAACTGACAAGGTTTTCTCTCTGCCACACTCCATTTCTTCTTTGGTTTGCTTTTATTTTAAGGCCAGAGTTTTTAAGTGTAAGAATGTTAGGGTGGGTAGCAACAGAAGTCTCTGTTTCTATCTTGAAAGTCAACATAAGTGTTTCCTCTCCTGGTGACCAATCAATGCCTCATGTTTCTGGAATTACTGCGGCATTCCATTCAGATTTTGATCCGGATAAACTTGAAGCATTTCCTCAAAATTCACCATTGGAATAAACTCAGA
Source organism: Tupaia tana (assembly GCA_026018925.1). Lineage (NCBI taxonomy): Eukaryota > Metazoa > Chordata > Mammalia > Scandentia > Tupaiidae > Tupaia > Tupaia tana. The sequence continues at coordinate 81,902,451 of JAKSZU010000010.1, forward strand.
GACTCATTCATTTTGTTTATTGTGGCTCCTCCTTAATGTTTTCCACACGTGTCATTGGTCGTTTCAGATGAGCTGCTCAGTCTGGGGTTCTGTGCTGTTGGATCTTCTTCTCCAAGAACCTGGAGCTTCAGGTCTTAAAACTGATTTTCCTGTAGGCGTGAGGGTGGTTCTTCTCTATCATGGCTGGTCTTTAACTACACTCAGCACAGTTGTTTGAAGACAGAAGACCTGGGGAACTCCTTCCCATAGAGACTCACTGTCCTCAGGGCACATACGGATGGAAGTGAACTGGGCAGTACACATCTCAGTTCATCGGTAAATTTCCCTCTATGGCTATTAACCTATGAGCCCAATTCTCGAGCAACATAAGGTTTGAGAAAATCAGTCTTCTGGAAAATTCCAAGACTACATAGTAGGTAACTTGGCTCTACCTTTATGTCTTGGATCACACAAGGGAACACTTTTCATTGCAAACTAGAACTCAGAGTGTTGATCAATGAGTGCATTTTCTACAAGTATCCCAGTGTGCTCACTATACAGATTAAAGTCCTGAGACTGAAGAGAAAATCACTTTTCTTATTATTAGTCTTACACACAAAATGGTATCCAGTGAATAGGGAGGTTTTTAATAGGCGACTTATACATAGTAACAAAAACACTTTTTCTCCTAGACCGAGTCCAAGTTATCAGTTGGTATAGACTTCAGTGCAAACTTGTAAACTGTAGGATAAGAAGCAAACCAAGATAGAACTGTAGGGCCGGCACTGGGATTCAAGCCTTTTGAACAGCAGGCCATGGCTCATAGCCTTAAAAAGCCCGAGAGAAGAGGTTAGCAGGTGACGTGGTGGTTAAGGTGACTAGATTCCCACATGGCCGACTGTGGTTTGAGTGCCAGATCTGGTGGCTCGAAAATCATGATGGATGCCTGTGCGTGCATGTCCAAAGTCCTAAGAAGAAACTGGAGAAGAAGGGATTGCAGTGTGGCCTCTCCCTGGGAGGTGATTTCTCACTTCCACTCTGTCTCTCTCCTCTCCAGCAAATGCATGTGCTCTATGGCAAGAACAGCAAAAACAAACAAACAAACAAACAAAAAGGTCCCAGTGGTTGAGCCACTTAGCCCAGGCATGGCAAGTGTTGCAGAAAGAACAATACTAAAACCAAGTAAGGTATTTATGATTTTCATGTAGTGGCTGAGGAAATTTTGGCTGCACTTGCTGCTGTACATGAGATGATATCTTCCTTTCACTCTTGATGAATATGTATCTGTAAGGAGAATTGCTGGGACAAAGGGCAATACTACAGTTTTTACTACATATGAGGGGGGTCTTTATAAAGCTCATGGAAATTATGTATTATGAAAAAACTATGCATGCCTTTCCCCACCCTCCCCCAAATTGCACCAAAATAAAGAGCTACTTTAATTCCATTTTCCATGAACTTTTTGTGGTCCCCTTACAAATAGGAAGTATGAGCCGATTTCCATGCCTCCAGCAGTGTAGTGGAAGAGAGTCCCCAAACTGTCACCCACAGGGGACTGTCAGATGTTCTTTACTGTGCTAGCCTCATCAATAACGTGAAGACCCTGATGTGCTTTCTAAATATGTGCTAATTGTACTACCTGTCAGATAAGAGTGAACCTGTCTTCTTGGTTTTTCCCTTATACATACTGACCACCTCAAAACTTCTTTTCTTTTCCCACAAACTTTCTACCCATACCTTTTGCCTGGTTAGAGGGAATATTTTATTTTTTCCTACAGATTTATGAGGTTTTAAATGTAATGATAATGTCAAAATTTTGTACTGACATGTACTTTATCTTTTCCCATTTCCTTACGTGTACTTGAATGTTTTACTAATATTTTTCACATATGTGTTTTCTTACATTTCACATTGACTTTCTCTCTTACTCATCTATTTATCTTCTGGGTTCTGTCTTATATTCTTGGAGAGCTTCTCACTGTGCTGAAAACTCATGGTGTCTCTGAACTGGTAACTTCATCTCCTGTAATAGGAAAGCTTTCTAAAGGAAAAGCCTGGCCACTTCCATATCAAGTATGTGTTGCTTTGGAGTTTAAAGGTTTGGTTCTCTGGCATCATTGCTTCTTTTAAAATTTAACTTTATTTATTTTTAATTTTCAAATTTATGTATTTTTTATTATTATTCATGCATTGAATCGCTATATATCATTTAGAGTGTGAAGAGACTTTATCCAGCATGATATAGACCTCAGTCCAACCCAGTTGAAATGATGGGAAACACTAAACATATATGGAAGCAGAACATATGGTACAATTAAACTTCATTTATTCATCTCCCAGTTTCAATAATTATCAACACCTAACCATTCTTATTTCTTGTATCTCTCTCTTTTTTTTTTTTTTTTTTTTTGAGAGGTTTTTGCTATAGGGCACGTGCGCTTTCCAGAAAGACAGAGACAGAGAGACAGAAAGTGAGAAATCACCTCCCGGGGGAGATGGCCGTGCCACAATCCCTTCTCCTCCATTTTCCTCTTGGAATCTTGGGCCTGGTGGGAATTTAAGCCATCCAGTCCAGGACTCAAACTGCGGTTGATTACATGGGAATCTAGCGACATAGCCATTACACCAACTGCTGGTCCCTTCTTGTACCTCTTATTCTTTTTTTGTTTTTATCCTGGAGTATTTTGAAGCAGATTATAGATCTATTTCACCTACAAATACTTCAGTGTATATCTCTAACAGAACATGGTTTTTAAAAATGACAATCACTATATTACTTTTACACCTAATATAGGAATCATTAATACCCCACTAGGTGTTCATGTATAAACTGATGTCAAGACTGTCCCTGTGTAGGTGCTTTGCTGGATTCAGGATATAGACCAGGTCCCCACATTGCAGTTGCTGATGTGTCTGTTAGGTCTTTTAATCTGTACTAGTACTCCTTTCCTTCTTTATGCACTTATTTGCTGAAGAAGCCGGGTCATGGGTCATTATCCTAGAGGGTGTATTATGTCTGGATTGAGCTGACTGCCCTCTCATTGAGGAAGTTTTTATCTTTCATGCTTCCTGCAAACTAGTGCTTATGTCCAAGGCTTTTTTTTTTTCTTTTGGCAAGAATGCTTTATATGAATGCCATGTACTTCCTGTTGTATCACACTGGGAAGCAATAATGTCTGACTGTCTCACTTTTAATGCCGTTAAGGTTGATTGATGAGCTCAGGTGTTGTGGACCTAGGAATCACCAGCCCCCTACTTTTGTACTGACAGTTTCCTCCAGGATTTGGAGTTGATGGTGAGCATGGCAGCTAGGAGCATGGGGTTGCAGTCAAACACACTTTGGTTTGATTATTGGTTCTGCACATTACTTGTTATGTCTTGGCTAGGTTGTTCAACCTCTAGGACTTTTCAAGGCTGACTCAGCTTTGGGGAGTGGATAAATCTGTTTTGTGTGTGGGACTGTTGTTTGAGTAGGGTGATTTCTGTGAGCAGGGCCTTGGCATGGCGTAGAAGAGTGGTAGCTGTGATTTACTGGTATTAGTTTCAAGCAGATGGAATTTGTTTAGATGACCTTAAAGGTCTTTCTGAATCTGATGTCCTAGGATAAATTGTCAGACAGCTCCTCTCCTGGGTTACTCATGTATTAAGAGTAAATCTGTGGGTAGGCGGGCTCATCATCCGGTTGTAATAGCTCAGTAGAGATGACAATTCTGCCAGATTTGGGTCCTGTGGGCAGAGTTGAGAGGGCTGTAAATTCACATTTACTTTTCAAGTCCTGGTTTATAACAGCTTGCCAACTGTGTCATGAAGATGAAGATAGATTATAATGACTACATTTTGGTAATTCATTTACTTTACTGAAATCAGTGCTCAGTCATGTTACAGGCGAGACTCCATCTGGTTCCAATCAATGGGGTGGAGAGTACCATGTCTGTGCAGAGGAGCGGAGTCTCTGTCTGTTCAGGAAAAGCTAGATGGAGCAATTCGGCTGAGCAATTATCCAACAGATAATGGTATGGTGGGTGGTGTAGCCACCAGTGGGGCCAGTGTGGGTCCAAACCAGCCAGATACCTCTATAGGTGCCATCAGTTCACCTCTGCATCCCACAAATGCTGTGATTACCTACTTTGTGCCAGGCACTGTTCTAGGACGTAGGATAGAACAGGGAGTTTCCCGCCCTTCTGAGTTGATCACATTCTGACTGGGGGCCTTGGATGTGGATGACTGGCATATCTACAAGTTAAAGAGCAGCTTAGAAAGTGGTATAAACAGTGGCAAAGAAAATATAAAGAAGACTAAGAGAGTTGATTGTACTCTGGGAAGTCTGTGGGTTGATTTTAGGTGGAATGGTCGGAGAAGGTAGGCCTGGTTGGCTAGATCAAGCAGGATGATGATGGCTTCTTCACACCGAGCTGCTCAGTAAATTATGTCCTCGGCACTGATCCTGGCTTCAAGTGTAATTGTTGAGCTCAGAAGATCTGCTGTTCCCTAACATCACGTCCCTGGATGTCCAGATCATGGTGCCGCTCACCTTTCTGCCTCCTCCTCTCTGTGTCCTCTAGATGGTCCTGACACCTTCCAAGGCTCCTCTTCAGATTATGATTTCTGCTTCAGCTCCTTTGGAACTCTCTGTGCTTCACTTGTCCCCTGAAGATGCCTCTACTCCTATCCCAGCTGTCTAGGGACTATGAGGCCTCATGACCTTACTGCTCTATCAGGACAAGATTGTTTACAGAGAAGACTCTGCACTGATGTCTGGACACTTCTAGAAGAACACTACATTATTGTCACCACCATCATCACATTGTCCTCAAAGGTCCTATCTGGGAGAGTCATGTGTACACCACACGTGGGCTTGGCTAACGAGCTTTCCCGAGCCTGGTCTTTTGGGCGGGCCTGACCCAGGCTTTTGTTTGCCACAGGAAGACATCTTTGTGCAGGCCCTCATTAGAAAGAGAATGTTCAGCAGATGAATCATGCTTAACACGCTTGCTGGAGCCAGAGACTTTTGGCTCCTAGGCTGTTTACTGCAGTACAGACTTTGTCCCATAACTTCTTAGGAAATGACAATGGACACAAAATTGTCATTGTTGTTGCTCGAAAAAAACTTGAGGCCTGGAAGTAAGCCAATCCTAGAAGGGAGTGCCTCTCCACTGGCCTATTCAAACATATGCAGGACAACTGTTGGACTGGTTTAATGACAGGCTTCTGCACAAGTGCAGCCTGGTTGCCCACAGTCTACACTTTAACTCACATTATCCAGGAAACACTCATCTCTGCCCTGGCAGGCAGCTGTTACCATACTCCCATCCACAGATGTGGCCCTCAGACGCGGAGCCAGAGTATACTGTAGGAAAAGGAGACTTGGGAGTCTTTTCCTTGTTATCCCATTTGAAATTCTGGTGCATCTGAGGCAGGTAGGTATCATACTCATGCTTGTTCTGTGTATTTTTTAATGCAGTGTGCTTGATGGATTAGAACTTACTTTAATGTCTTACTTGTAGCAGAGTAGACTCTAAGAACACCTGCTATGGTAGCATGGATATTACTATTTGGAGTTTGCTATCACTTAGCAACTTGGACCTATAGAGCCAGAGAGGATGAAAAAATTTATTTTCTCCAGCCTCCTCCAGTCCCAAAATACAAATTGAGGCCAGAAAAGTTGAGTAGGTTTCCCCAGCATAGGTGGTCTGTCCAAGGGCCTGGACTTCTGTTCTCCTTCCTGTGCTGCCCTCCCTAGCAGGACTGGCCACGGCCTTGGCCTCGGCCTCAGCCTTCTACCCTTGATCTGATGAGTGGGGGCCTGGACACCTTCTTGCTTATTTCAGGGGCTGGTTGGTGCATGAATGATGCTTGTTATTGTTGAGGACCGATGGACTCACAGGGGCATTGCCATGCCATGCTATGCTAGGTGGACTGAGGCTCACACAGTGCTGTCACCCTTCCCTCCTGGCCTTGGGGTGGGATGGGCACTCAGGCTTCCCAGTCACAGGCATGCTGGGCCCAGAGAGGCAGAAGAGTGTCTGGGTGAGGTCTGAGTTTTGGTTCCAATAGCCTGAATGAAGTCCTGCCTCTACCATTTACCTGCTGTGCCTGGGTGATCAGGATGCTGACTCAGTGGGCTAGGTTACTGGGCAGGCTCTCTTTTGTTTCCGGACCTTGAGTATGGCTCTTTGGTCTCTTTCCTCTTGGTGGCATGAGAAGTAATCTCCAAGACATCACAGACTGGCCACTCAGCATGCTCTCTGCCATGCACAGACAGCAGATCCTAGAGCAGTTTCTTAGATTCCAGAAACTGTGAAGCATCTTCAGGGCTCAGAGGTGTCCACAGTCAACCAGATGTAGCTGCAGCCCAGAAGGGGAAACCTGCTGTACCACGGAGAAGTGAGAAGACAGCATGCGCCCAGGTGCACCCATGATAGTGGCTGGTAGAAGTTCACTGCCACCGTGACAGAGGCAATGAAAACATTTGCATTGTGCCATCTGACCCCATTTTCAATCCTAAATGGTACATCTGGTACCATTTACTACTTTGAGAGATAGGGAATGTGTCGATGTCTATTTATTTATTTTAGTTTGCTACAGGGTGTGTGCCCTTGCGAGAGAGAGAGAGAGAGAGAGAGAGAGAGAGAGAGAGAGAGAGAGAGATTGAGGGAAAATGAGAAATTGTCCTCCTCCTCCTCCATTCTCTCAGGACTCTGGGCACACACGCACACACGCCTGACATGATTTTTAAACCTCTGGGTCTAGGACTCGAACTGCACAGTTGTCCATGTGGGATCCAGACACCTCAGCCTCCATGCTACCTGCTGGCCTGAATATTTCAATTTTTTTTTTTTTTGGAGAGTTTTTGCTATAGGGCACGTGTGCTCGCCAGACAGACAGAGAGAGACAGAGAGACAGAAAGCAGGAAATCACCCCCCAGGGGGGATGGTCATGCCGCAATCCTTTCTCCTCCATTCTCCTTTTGGGATCTTGGGCACGCACGCACATGCGCCCGGCGTGAATTTAAGCCACTGGGTCCGGGACGCGAACCGCGGTCGACTACGTGGGAGTCCAGCGACATAGCCATTATGCTAAATGCTGGTTCCTCAAATTTTTTTTTTTAAAGGTTTTTGCATGGTGCACATGAGCTTTGTCAGAGAGTGCCTGAGAGAGAAATTGAGAAATCACTCCCTAGTGGGGATGGTGATTCTCACCCAGAGACCTCCCAGAGCACTCTGGGCACACACATTGCCCATGATGGGCTGCTGTCTCTTCTTTCACTCTCCTCCTGCAACTTTGGGCATTCACATGTGCCTGGAGTGATTTCTTAAGCTGCCATGTCCGGGACTTGAATAGCAGTTAGCCATGTGTGAGTCCAGTGCCTTAACCAGTCCTGCTAGCCCCTCAAAGTCTTAACTAGATGTTTACCTTTATATATGTTTTGGCTTCTGCTACCTTTTTTTTTTTTTAAATTTATTTAAGAGGTTTTTCCCTTCTGGTGTGTGTGCTTGCTGGGGAGTGAGAGAGACACAGTGAGAGGAAAAGTGAGAAATCATTCCTTGGGGGGGACAGCCATGCCACAGTTGTCCCCCCTACCCCCCCAAACTACAGAACAAAATAAGATGACAGCAAATTCCCTTCCTAGCCCCTGCTCAGCCTTAGATGGCTCACCTTCCCACATCCCTCTCCCAGCCTCAGATGGCAGCTGCTTCCCTCTGATTTCCCTCCTCCGTTTTCAGTCCTTTTATTGGGCACTTTCATTGCTTGGCCTTCCTGAGTTCCTGCCACCTCCTCCCTTTCCTCCTAGGCTCTGCCTTCCCATAGCACCTCTGCATTTTATCCATGCCCTCTGGGTGAGCCCCCGGCTCTCTGCTGGCCCCCAACACCACCGTGCTGACTCCTAAGCAGAGCTCGGCAAGCCACACTGGCTGAGGAGCATCTCTCCGTGAGATTCGGCTGGGATCTGGAACAAGTGCCATGAATACCGCTGCTCAGCACTCGTATCTCAGCCTCTGCCAGAGGGCATGAGCCTGCTTCTCCTTCCTGGGAACCCCTTAGCTGTTTCTGCCTCCTTCATGCAATGGCCTTTAACCAGCAAGCCAGATGTTCTGTGTATCTGTGTAGTCAGTCTTCAATTCGGTTACCATGAACTCAGTGACCAGGACTTCATCATCGACTGTCCATTTCCAGCGACACTACTGCCTTCTTCTGCACCCTCTTTTTCCTTATGAGACCATAGTGCTGCCTAGATAACGCAATTCTTAGCTCTGTGTTTTGTTAACTTAATTTTTCATTGCCAGAAGGTGTGTGTGCTTGCCATCCCCAATGGGGCATGATCATGCCATAATTCTTTTTCTCCATGTCTTCATCCTGCCAGGATTTGGGATATGCATGCACACACATATGTTTTTCAAGTTGCTTGGGTCAGGATTTGAACAGTGATTGGCCCTATGGGATCTGGCTCCCTATGCACAGGCCTTAAACACTGTACTATGGGGCTAGCCCTGGGTTTTTTGTTTTGTTTTGTTTTGTTTTGTTTTGTTTTGCTTAGGTTTATTTATTCATCAGAGAGATAGAGAGGCTACATGCTGACCAACCCTGTAGTCAGCCAGGATCAAAGAAAAGTCAATAGGTATCTTGAGGTAGATTTGGGTTATGACCCTGAGTTACTGTTTTTTAGTCCATGATTGAGACGGAAGGAGAGGGAAGCAGAGATACAGTAGTGTGACAGGGCCTTGATGGTGCAATCAGCCCTCAGCTTTGGCCAGCCCGTCATGGGCAACGCGTGTGCCCGGAGTGCTCTGGGAGGTCTCTGGGTGAGAACCAGCCGCTTCCCCTCGTGGGTCAGCCTCCCAGAGCTTCACGTTTGACTTCTGTGCCACAGTCCAGTCACTGTGAACTCAAGTTCTTATGGCATGTGATCAATATCTTTATAGCCTGTCATCAACAGGTGTTTTTTTTTTTTTTTTTTTTTTTTTTTTTGTTGTTTTTAACAGCATTTTCTGTAAGTATAGCCCTTGAAATTCTCTTTCTCTTTAGCTTTCCAGCAGTTTTTGGCACTGTTAACTATTCGTTCCTCCTTGATACACTCTAATTTCTCAGCCTCTGGATCACCCATCTCTCCTGGTTTCCTTTCCAGATCACGGGGCCTGGTTTTGCTGACTCATTGTCTCTGGTGAGTACAAGGAGTTTCAGTCTGGAGGTCTCTTGGAACCATCTTGTTCAAGACCTGGCTCCAGTGAGCTCTTCTGTGGAACTGACATGGATATTTAAATCTCTTTGTAGAACTTTCTTCCCAGGTCCAGAAATACATAATTAACTGCTTTTTTGAAGCTACCATTGAAATGGTATTTTGGTTTTAACATAATAGAATCTGAGTCTTGAACTCTAAGTGACTCCATGTTCCCGTTGTCCCTCCTGTTAGGAAATCAGTTGTGGTGACAATGTCCCCTCAGATACCACAAATGCAGTCTCTCCCAGATGATTTGCCTGCCAGGTTTTCTCAGACACACCCACCTTTATCCACAGCACATCTTGGTGGGCCCTGTAGCCTCTTTGCTGCAGCATTGAAGTGGCCTGGGCCCCTTCCCCACATCAGCTCCTGGTCACTGTTGATGCCTCTACCTGCCTCTGGCCAGTATGGCCGTATTCACAACTGCTGCATTCCACTACCCTGTCTAGACCCCTTCAATGGATCGACATGACTTCTTTCCCCCAAGGATAAGCACCAGATCCTTAACTGGAGTCACAGCCCTGACCAGTCCTGCCCTGCCTCTCAAGAGGCTGATCTCACCATGGCCCTGAACTGTCTGGCTGACTTCTGTGCTTCTCCATGTTACTCTGTTTGCTTCCAGGAGCATCTGACCTCTCTCTGACCTAATGACATGGGATTGCCCTCAGATTTCAGTCCAAGAGGGGGCTCCTTGGAGAAGCAGACCCCAACCTTTTTGATACCAAAGATCAGTGTTGTGGAAGGCAAATTTTCCACAGACAGAGCTGGGAAGGGGTCATGGCTTAAGAGAACGTGCAACCTAGATCCCACGTATGGGCAGTTCACAATGGGATTCGTGATCCTATGTGCAAGGAGGCAGAGCTCAGGCAGAAATGCCAGCCATGGTGGGAGGCTTAAATACAGACAAAGCTTCGCTAGCTTGTCCGCTGCTCAACTCCTTCTGGCAGCCTGGAACTAACAGATTGTCTGTGGCCTAGGGGTTGGGGGCTCTGCCGTAGAGAAGCATTGCTTGAGTCCCAGAGGGGCAGGGCAGTGTGCCCCTGGTGTTGAGTCTCTCCTTGATGGCAACTCCTGCGGTCGTTGTTTTATGTTTATTTACATAAATGTTTAGGAGAGGAGTCTTCCTAGGACCTTGGGAATCATGCCTCTCTTCAATGCTAGCTAGAAGAACATTTTCTTCTTCTAACTCAGCATTGGCATCATGCAGGCACCACTTGGTGGTCTTCTGCATGAACCACTGGGGCTCCAATAAGCATCCTTCATTGATGGAGAGAATGAGGTTGGGAGAATTAGGACTGTCATGAACCTGGTAAAAAATCTAGAGGCTTCAGCGTGTAGGCCAGCAGTGCTTGGTGACTTTAGATCCTGAAAGTGCCCTAATTTGGCTAGTCTTCTGTCTGCACAAAGCCCAGCAGGGAAAGAAGCCAGACTAGGGTGAGAGTGACTCATCTGGGGCCTCTCATTGTCCCGATTCACCCAGAGGAAGCCTTGTGTGGACATGGTTATCCTCTGGGGTGATTTCAGCGCCTTCTGAAAGGAGAGCAGGGTTCCTGCATTTGTAGTGAGGAGGTTCCGGGCTCCTTTCTACCCTGTCGCCACCTTCAGCCTGTCTCCGTGGCTTCCTTATGTTCCGGGCCCTCCGCCTTGGGTGGCCCCACCTATGATTCTTCCTGTAGCCCTGCTCTGTCCGGCAGCCCTCCTGCAGCCATGCCTGGCCCCAGGCCCTCGCCTCCTGGCAGGCAGGCAAGGATCCCTCCCTTGACCCACCAGGGCCTCCCCTCTGGAGGCAATTACTGCCTGGCCTGTGAAAATATATAAGGAGATGTGAAGGGGTATCATGTTACATCCTTCATATTTTACCAGCCATAAATCCAGCTCTTTCCTCTCGAGTGGACTCTCAACTCTATAAATTAGGAGGCTATTTCTAAAAAGGAAGATTTCATAGGCCCCGAGGTTCCCTATGACCTGCTCATATTTCAAGTGCCATACCAGAGTTGAACTGAGAGACCAGGGCTTTCAGAATAACAGGGAGTCATGGCTTCAGGACCTGTACCCACCTATACACCACCTGCCTCCCCGTCCCTTCCTGCCAGCTCTGTCCTTGGACTTTCTGATTTCCACACTGTGCTCCGGCTTTGCTTATGCTGCCTCACTCCACGCCTGGATTCTGCCTTTGCTTTACAATGGTGTCCCTCAGAATGTCCCTCAGACACCCATATCCACGCACCTACCTGCATTTGCTAAAGAGGCAGCTTTCTTGGCTCTGCACACTGAAGCAGAATCTCTGGGAAGGGCCTTGAAATCTGCATTTTTTCTCTTCCAGTCCATTCTTATATTTTATAAGACTTGAAAACCATTGTTCTACCTGCAGAGTTTTTGGGATCTGAGCTTCCTTTTCAAAAACCCTGGCCTTAACTTACTTCTTATTTCAAACTTCTCCCTGGGGGTTGTTGACCCAGCATTCTCTACAAAACAGTCCTCAGCACACTCAGAGACCTACTTTACCACTCCCTTTCTGGAAACCCCTCTCCCACGTACCCTTTCCCTGGCCTGGCCCAGAGCATGCTGTGTTCACACTGCAGAGCCCAGGAAGGCGAGGATGCCCTGCCAGCAGCCCTTTGGTGACTTGGTGTTGTCAGAGACATTTCTAAGGCATTTCATAAACATGTGCAGTTGAACAGAGGTAAATATTAGAGGGCTGTTAGAACCTAGAGAGAGAAGACGGGCTGCATATAACTGAGGGAGGTTGCAGGGCAGGGGCCAGGGGTAGGTGTCCAGTGAGGGACCGGCAGTGGGCCATGGGATGGCATAGAAAGACCGGTGTAGGTGGGCAGGTGTGGTCAGTGGTCCCTGATGGAGAGCTGGGGTAGGGTGACTCTTCGGGGCCTTGTTCAGAAAAGAGTTGATCCTTGCCTCCATTGTGGAATTAAGGGGAGGAGACATTAATCCATCTCGGCCACCCTGTGGCCCAGGTCCTGGGCTGCTTGGAGGATCTTGGGGCTCTGCTCTCTTTATGATCTTCCGAGGTGAGTTGCATACACTTCTGCCTCTGAGAACCACTGACTAGACAATTTGGAGTCAGTGGGAACAGAATTGAAATCTGGCCAGTGAGAAGAGTAATAGACTTCAGGTACAGTATCACTTTAAGGACTGATTCAGGGCCTCCAACTCTGACTGCATGTTAAAATCAGCTGAGGGGCGGGAACCAGCAGTTAGCATAATGGCTATGTTGCTGGACTCCCACGTAGTCGACTGCGGTTCGCGTCCTGGACCCGGTGGCTTAAACTCACGCCGGGCGCGTGTGCGTGCGTGCCCAAGATCCTGAGAGGAGAATGGAGGAGAAGGGATTGCGGCGTGACCATCCCCCCGGGGGGTGATTTCTCGCTTTCTGTCTCTATGTCTCTCTCTGTCTGTCTGGCGAGCACACGCGCCCTATAGCGAAAACCTCTCCAAAAAAAAAAAAAAAAAAAAAAAAAAAATCAGCTGAGGGGTTAAAAATAAATCAAGATATTTGACCACCTCCGGTGCCATTCTGCTTTCAGTGAACTCCGGCATGCCTAGGCCCAGGTCTGCTAGAGTGCTCCGGGCCTTTCTGATATGAGTGGCAGCTGGTGAGAGCTCTGGACCAGGGTGGCGACTCTCACTTTATGCTGGTTTTAGACATCCATGTTCACAGGCAATGTGTGATAGATTGCTCATGCAACATTTTTAGTCTGAGAATTAGAAATATTGGGAGTGATAGCCATGTTCCATCCATGGGTATTTTGGGGACGATGCCCTTGTGGAAGAAATAAGGGTGGGACTTTATTTTCGTATAAATGATATTCCATATCACACCCCTTCCCTCGCTACCCCCCTGCCCCCCCTCCACACACACACAACAGAGGAGCAGGTTGACTTACCTACTTACAAACTTCCACATGGACCTGTCAAAGGTCTGAGAACATAGACCTTCCGTATGGGTGCTGGGCATGATAATGGGTTTAACTTGGCTCATTTTGTTTTTGTAACCCTCATGTAGGGCTTTGGGTAACTTTATCCATGCCTGTGTCTTAATGACTTTGCAAAGATGCAGTTGGGAAGCAGGGGTCACCCCAAGAGCTGGTGTTGTCAGAAATGATCTTCGGACTCTGTAACCTGTTATCACGTGTTTTCCTTGCCCAGGGCTCAGTCCCATGGAGGTGAAGGAGAACCAAGGCAGCAGTGTTTACCTTGTGAGCCAACATGCCTCTGGGTCACAGAAGCTGGTGCTGGCCAGAGCCTGCCAATTGCCTGGTGGCCCTCTAGAGACTCACTGCTCTCCACATCTGGCTGACCTTCGCTGACCTCCCCAGAGGCCATGCTCTCTACATTTCCACTTAGATGGACTCCCTTCCTTTACTGGTTTCAGAGATGAGAGGAGAGGTTCAAGGCTGACCCAGGAACAGGAGGAGAGCATCTCATGTCATTCAGTGTCAGAGAAGGCTGTATTGTATCTCAGTGTGGATGCCGAGGCCTGCATTTGCAGAGCTGGTGGCGGGTTGCATGTAGGAAGTGCCCTGCCCTATCTATTTACATTCAGGTATTGCGGGGGCATCTTGGCTTCCTTCTGTAAATGACAGGGCAGGAGGAGGAGAGGGTGGAACATACCTTTAACCTAGCTTAATTAAACAAACCCAGCACATCACATGTGTTCCTGTCCTGGACAGTTCTTTCTTCTGAGATATGCTGGACTGTGCAGACTCCCCAGTGGCAAGAGAAACTCTGGAGAAATCTAATCTGGCTTTCCGCTAGGACCTTATCTCAGAGCATATTTCTCAGGACTATGATAAGAGATAGGGACTACAGCAGGGCATCCTACTTCCTGTTGGCTCAGTTACATTCAGATCTTGGAGACAGAGAACTCCCTCCATTCATTCTATCCTCATCTCCAGGGGCTGTTGCAGTTTAAACAGCCACTTCTACATGTTGCCATTTTCTCTCGTTTTCCAGGATACCAATGGGAAGGTTGTATGTTTGTGTGTGTGTGTTTTCACCATTTCTTTTTTTGGGAGAATTTTTTGCTATAGGGCATGTTCACTCGCCAGAAAGAAAGAGACAGGAAGCAAGAAATCACCCCCTGGAGGGATGACCACACCACAATCCCTTCTCCTCCACTCTCGTCTCGGGGTCTTGGGCACACAAGCACATGTGCCTGGCATGAGTTTAAGCCGCTGGGTCTGGACTCGAACCACGGTCGACTACATGGCAGTTCAGCGACATAGCCATTACTCCAACTGCTGGTCCCCAAAATAATAATTTCTTTTTTGCCATTTTAAAAAAAAATTAAAGTAAGACAATGTGATTAAATCAATGTACCACTGAGAATGTTTCTCAGAAAGATATCATCCAACAAATAATATCTGCTCCAGAATAAGACTTATTTAGTAAATATAGAATAGTTCAACGTATCTTTTTCTATAAGATTAAATTTTTTCAAATCCATGTAAATCATATTATTACTATAGAACCTCGAATTATTAAGGAAAAATGCCAAACTCTATTTATGTAAATAAATGATAATGCTGTCCAACTTTTGTTAGGTCATATTTGATAGAGAAGGAAGGTTTTCTTCAGGATTCATCACCCATTTTCCCTTTCAAGTCAAAATTACCCAAATATGAATGTTCTCTACCAGGTTGGCTAAAGAAGAATACAAATGCAGCAGAGTCTTTAATTTCAATATTCAACATCCACTGTCTTATTCAATGAGTTTAAAGCAATAATTGTGTAACTTAAGCCTCTCTTTTTACTGTGTTAGTGTGAACATTAATACTGTTGTTTATGAAAGTTTCTTGGCCTTGGATCCCTCGGTTTCCCAAAAGCCTGCTTTACTGAGCTGCTATATTCTAAATTAAATGGGAAAAGTTTAAAATAGGATTCCAAAGAAACTTGATGCTTCTTTTATTTAAACAACTACTAATAAGAATGAAAAGACTAAAGGTTAGAACTGAGACCAAACTGTAGTGAAGATTTCAGCTCCATCTGAAGTTGGAATGACTGAAGTGGCTTGCTCACAGTATTCTTAGCCTTGTAGAATGGATTGCCCTATGCCACAAATATTTTACTCAGAGGTAGATTCTGCAGTTGAGCAATTCACCGAATGCTGAGTACTACTTTGTGCCAGGTGCACTGGGATATGGTGTGAAGGAGAACATTAGACCCCTCTCATCCTGGAGCTGAGAGTGTGTATACATGAAACAAATGAGTCGTATGTTGGGACCAGTGCCCAAAGGAAACAAATAGGGTGCAGTGACAGGAGAAGATGAGTACAAGTTTAGGCAGGATCGTCAAAGGAGACCTTGCTGAGGAGGTGGGAATGGAACTGATTATAATTACTAATCCTGATGGTAAAATCTCAGAGCTGCAACTTATCTTGGAAGTCACTGAGTGTAAGACTGATGCACAGATCACAGATGCAGAGATGTAGCAGAGCACGTGGGGGTTAAAGGCAGAGCCAAGGCCAGGACCCAGGAGGCTCAGCCCCCAGGATAGTGCCTTTTCTACTGGCACTCATCTATGAGTTCTACTGTATTAGTTGGATTCTGAGACCTTAGGTGTCTTTCCAATTCCTAGATAGTAGAATTCAAAAATGGAGTGACAGGGGCATTTACAAAACCTGGTTGTTGAGATGGTAAAACCAAATTTACTAGGTCGTGAATATTGCTGAAACTCTTCTGGACTGACAAATTATACTGATTCCAAATTAGGTGGGTATCAAACTAGCTTGACTTTCCATTGCATTGATTCAGCCAAGAAATGAGCTCACCTCCTGATGTGAAAGAGAAGTGGGTGATGGATGCCTACCAGAGCTTAAAGGAACCTTCTTAGGAGTTGGGCCAGCAGATGGCATAATGGTTATGTTGCTGGACTCCCACATGACTGACTGCGGTTTGAGTCCCAGACCCAGTGGTTTGAAATTTACACTGGGTGCGTGTGTGTGTGCCCAAAATCTGAAAAGGAGAATGGAGGAGAAGGGATTGTAGTATGGCCACCCTCTCAAGGGGGGGGGGGGTGTGATTTCTCAGTTTCTCTCTATTGTCTCTTCAGCAAGCACACATTTCCTATAGCAAAAATCTCTTTAAAAAAGGAAAAAAGAAACCTTCTGAGGAGAGGTGGCTCTTCTAATATGGAGCTTAGCACTCTGCTTCCTTCAAGCCCTCCTTCCAAATAGCACATCCCTGGAGAAGAACCCTCACTTTTGATTCCCAAGTTGGAGTAGGTGCCTTCATTCTAGTCTGTAGTCTTCTCCTTGCCAATATGGGCATGCATGGAGGCTCAGACACTGTGAAGAGGTTGGAAGAGGAGGATCTGGCTTAACAGCTGAGGCACACAGGAGTCCCATCATCCAACCCTACCCAGCTATGCCCCCCAGGAATGGTGTAGTGTGAAGGGCTGGGTGCAAAGGTAGGGGTCTCCAGCTGCCTTAGCTGAACTGCCTTGAAGCTTTCTATGGGCTTTTAGGCTACTTTTGCTAACCTTGGGCTCCATTTCATGTATTCAGGGTTGTACCTAGAGTCACATAGTTACGTGGCAGGTGCAGGGCTGAGCTCAGATCTAAACTCTACAAAGTCGTAGAAGACCTTAGCAAGACTGGTGGGAATCTAGAAGCAGTGTGGGAGACAGCTCATGCACTGGACACATTTCACCTGGAGTAGAGATAATCTGCACACAGTCCCTGGATCTCCATGACCCATCTGTGACATAGGGAGATCAGATTTCCAGGCAGTCAGTGCTGAGCAACCACGTGCTGAACACACTGTCTGAGGAACTCGCCCCAGTTGGTTCCTTTTCCCTTCCTTGGCTGCCTGCGGGAAGTGGGGAAGTGCTCAGTGCGGATCAGACGGCCAGGACGCCTCACTGCAGGGCACTTCCGTGCTGAGGGTAGTGGAAGGGTTCCAGTTCTTGGTGGGAACTGAAATTTATTATCTTAAAGACCCTTCCCAGTTTATTACATCTATAATTAGCTACTGATAAACTCAGGGGGAAGAGAAAGAGTTAAATGCTTGTTTTTACAAAGCTAGGCATTGAGTGCTACTGGCACTGTCAGCTCCGCAGTGGACCAGCCCGCCTGGATGGAGGTGCCTGCCCTGGGGTGCCTGCAGCATGCGCCTGCATGGTGGTGTGTGAACTGCTGACCTCGTCGGGCATCACGTGTCATGAGTAGGTCTCATGTGCCAAATTTTATTAAATTAGCAAAAATGTTTAATAGTAACGTTTCTTTGTGTTTCTCAAATTAGTCACTAGTTCTTGTTTTAAGATAAAGTGGCCTTTAGAGATAAGGGTATTAAATTTGGTCAAAATTTATTAAGTCGTTTGAAAACTGTTGTGCAACACAGATAACTAGATGAGCTGTGGCTGATTAAAACAACTTAGTTGACCTACATGTCACCCAGTGCAGAGCAAGGAAAGGTTTTTGATACAGAAAATGGCTGGAATGAACAAAATCAAGTTACTTGGAAGGAAAATGTCCAGATTTTGGATTTATGTTTAAAAAATATCTAAGTCTTAGGATGGTGTAATGGTTACGGTGCTGGACTTCCTCGTAGTTGACCGTGGTTCACGTCCCAGACCCAGCGGCCTAAAACTCACACCGGGCGTGTGTGTGCATGTGTGCATGTGTGCTCAAAATTGTGAGATGAGAATGAAGGAGAAGGGAATGTGGCATGGACATGCCCTCTGGGGGATGATTTCTCCCTTTCTCTCTCTCTGGTAGGCACATGCTTCCTATAGCAAAAATTTTTCTCTCTCAAAAATAATAATAAAAAAAAATAAAGCCTAGTCTTGAGATTTTGTAAAAATCACTAGTCCCACTCAATACCTGATAGGACTAGTGTAAACATGACCAGGAATCACAGCTATAAAGTAAGACTGAGAACCTTCTCTGCTTCTGGCATGGATGAATTTTCCAAAACTATGTTTGGAGCAGGAAACAAATGTATTATCAATACATAATATGGGTGAGTTTATACCAAATTTCCTAGACTTATGAAAAAATCTTTAACTCTAGACTTATTCTCTAGAATCAATTCTCAAGCACTTTACTTATGCTTTTCATGGGAGCTACACTGGGACTGGATATCGTAGTTTATGAAATGACTTTTTCCCCCAAACTTCTGACTATGTGCACACACAGAGACAGTATATTAAGTTAGAAGAATCTGGGTTCTCTACATTGGGACATTTCTCTTTACATTTCTTTCTTTCTTTTTTCTTTACCTTTTAAAAACACAGGAGGAAACTCTTGGAGACATCAGAGATTTCTTAATAAGACCCCCAAAGCACAGACATTAATCCCAAAAATAAACAAGTGGGATTACATCAGGCTAAAAAGTTTCTGCATGGCAAAAGAAACAATAATAGGAGAGAACTGACAGCCCTCAGAATGGGAGAACATACTTGCAAACTATGCTTCAAATAAGGGACTCATAACCAGAATATATGGGGAACTCAAGGAGCTTACCACCCCCCCCCCCAAAAAAAAAACAATAAAAAAATGGGCAAATGAGCTAAACAGACAACTCTCTAAGGAAGACATATGCACAGCCAAAAAGTACATGAAAAAATGCTCAACATTATTTATCATAAGAGAGATGCAAATAAAAACCACAATGAGATATCCCCCCTAACCCTAGTCAGAATGGCTAAGGTTAAAAAAAAAAAAAAAAAAAAAAAAAAAGAATGATAGGTGCTGGCAGGCTGTGGAGAAAATAGAATGTTTTTACATTGCTATTGGGAGTATATTTGGTTGTCAGAAAAGTCATGGCACATATCTGCGTAGAAAAACATAGACAAATATGTCATGACTTTTCTGATGACCTGATAAATTAGTACAGCTACTGTGGAGAACAATATAGTGGTTCCTTAAAGATCTACCAATATAACTACTATATGATCCAGCAGTTCCACTCCTAGGTATCTACCTAGAGGATAGAGAGAAATACATTCAATCAGAAAAACAGTTGCACATCCATATTTATTGCAGCGTTATTCACAATTGCTAAGAAATGGAACCAACCCAAATGTACAAGCACAGATGAATGGATTGAAAAGTGTGGCACATATACATTACAGAATACTACTCAGCCATAAAAAACAATGAGACACTAGCATTTGATAGAAAATGGATGAATGTGGATGGTTTACTGCTAAGCAAAGCAAGACATACTATGAAAGAGAGGCACTATATATCTCCACTCAGTATATACCAGATGTCTGTACGCAATGGCAGAAACTGAAAGACTGAAAGATATAAAGGCATGGAGAGCAACTGTGGACACTGGAGACAGTGTGGGAGGAGGGTGGGAAATGAGGAAGAGAGAGAGGGAGGGAATCAAGGGGAAAATGAAAGAAATAAAACATTTAAGAGACACAAAAGTGGAAAATTATCTGTTACTGATAATATGTATGGTAACATCTTTGAATGAACCAATATACAGTGTATTTATGATGGGAAAATGGTTCAATTCATGGTGGGAAAATGCATTTGGTATGCTGTAATGATACACAGCGATTGAATGTAAAAAAATAAAAACTGGCCTTTAGGACTCAAAATTTCTAAGGTCATAATACTACCAAACTTGGGTTCTTGGGTATTCTGAAGCTTAACCTTGATATTTTTTTTAAAGAATTTTAAAAATTATTTAATTTTATTTATTCATTCACTTATTTTAACCAGAGAGAGACAGAGAGAGAGGGAGAGAAAGTGGGAAAGCAAGCCACCAGGTCCAGGACTTGAACTGTGGTCGGCCATGTGGGAGTGTCCAGCGCCTTAACCACCACACCACCTGCTGGTCCTAAACCTTGATATTTTGAAGTGAATGCTGTGTGAGTTTGTCTAAACCTTGTTTCTCCGTGTCTCAGTTCCTCCTTTGGTAAATTTGAAGCACTAGCACTTGCTCCTTTTAATATTCTGTTTTAATAACTGTTGGCAAAGGTTTTCAGATTGGTGGAATGATTTGCAATCTCTTAAGTAAAATGTACTCTAAACCTCTATTTCTTCTCATGGAAATGAAAAATAGTCCATTCACTTTTTTTTTCTTATCAGTAACAGTCATAGAGAGATTCAGTGAAAATAAAACTATTTTTGGGTATCATTGCTAATCATTTTACATTTTATGATTTCTAATTCACATTCAATTGTTGTACATCTCACACAATATTGTGTATAGCACATAATATGGTTTTCAAAGTTAAAAAAAGCTGGTATTTAAGGGTATTCTAACTGGGTTGCTTCTCTTCTAACTACAGCATTAGTTTCATGGACTCTGTTACCACAAGATGGAGACAGCTTCTGTTGTGTTCTAGTCAGAGGCTGCATCTAACACTTCTCTTGTCTCATGACCATTGCACAACAGTTATTAGAAATGCCACTGTGGGGCCTGTCAAGGAGTCGACCCCACACATACTTGAGTAAATCATGAGCTTGGACGTGGGTCTGTTTATGTTTGCTTTGCATGAAAATTGATATTCTTCTTGCCTTTCTTCCAGCGAATACAACTGAACTACACCTAGAAGGACAAAGTTTGTGTGTGTTGCTACTGCCCTCCCCCAACAGCAACCCTACAACATACCAAAATGGAAGTTAGGGAATGGCACTTTTCTCTCTTTCCTTTGTGTCCTTGGTTGTTATGAAATTATGTTTCAAAGTTATAATACATAACAGTTGAAGATATGGTAAGGTAGCTGGAAAACAGAAGCATGAGTCTTCTTACTCCAAAGTTTACCTAACTTCCTTTAGGATAAAGGGTAGAACTTTGTATCAGAATGTACTCCTATGCCTTAGTTGTGGGGAACTAAAGAGTATACATATTAAGTAAACAAATAAATGGAACAAATGATTTGGGTTTTTACTACTGTGAGAGGACAATTTCTTTTTTCTTTCTTTCTCTCTCTCTTTTTCTTTTTAAATTGCCCAAGGGCATGTGGATGAGAAGGAAAGAGAGAGAAAGTACCCCCAGTGGACCATGGTCATGCTGTAATCCTCCCCCATTTTCTCCCTCCTGTCGGGATCCTAGGGACACAAGCACACATGCCCAGCTTGTTTCCCAATCCACCAGGGCCGGGACTCAATAGCAGTCAGCCTTGTGGGATCTGGCTCCCAATGCACAGAGCTTAACTGCTATGCTACAGCGAGGCTGCCTGAGAAGACAAGTTCCAAGTCACTGCTAAGTTGTGGTGCTTCCAGTTTTAGAACTCAGCAGCAAGAAGGCTTCTATGACTGACTAGGGGTGACCCTGTCATTTTTCAGGTGGCATTCTGCTAAACCCTGCAGATCAGCCACTGTTGGCCACTGGTACCCTGTCTCTGGAGACAGAGATCTGGAGTTGGGGAAATGGAGGTCTTCTCTCTTGTGTCAGTTTGTTTCCTAGTGTATTTATTCCCACTCCCTCCTTTTTCCCCTTCCCTCCATTCCTTCCTTCTCCTTTACCACTTCTCTTTCTCCTTCACGGATCAGCAAGTGCCAGTCATGTACTGAGCCCTGAGAAGATGCTGAGTATCCGGAATAACCTGCCCTTCTCCCAGGAGAAACATTTATGAAATTCTTTAAGGAGTTAGGCTGATTGAGCCCATGTGACTGCAGGAGTTTTAACAAATCAAATAATCCAATGACGGAAGGTTTGTCCTGTGTTCTGAAAGGCCCCTCATTTCAGGCATGGGGTTGTGTGTTACAAAGTCTTGTCCAAGTCTATTCCCACACATTCCCACTGAGCTGAAAATGCACATGTGGAACATTTAGCAGCATTTCTAAGAACTCGTCCTATAACTTTGTTCTGTACTTGTGGTAGGATTTCTTTACTGAGTTCTGACGTAAGAACATCATTCATTGCCCCTTGCTGGGTAGGGATGGGTCCAAGGCCACACTCCGGCTGCAGCCTGGCGTGACTCTGCAGCTGACTTCCTGCAGCCTGGCGGGCCAGCACACTGGCCAGCAAGTGCCGCCAGGGTGGCTGAAGCTGTTGATTACAAAGCCACAGCTCATAGGCTACTAATCTTGTCTAGATTTCTATCGAGGCCAGGAAAGCCGGCCAATAGTCACTGCAGGAAATTTTAAAAGATTCAGAGCAGTTGACAACAAAATCCATTCTGGGATGTTTTTATCAAAACAATCAAGGATTCAGTGCTTTCCGGGGGTGAGGACCAAAATGGAACATGACTGGCAGCCGGCATCGCCTCTTCCACCTTGCACGTCTGTTCTGCACCCTGAGGGACGGTCTAAAAATAATACCTGGGCCTCGCACTCTTGATGCTTTTGTTATTTACCCTCTTAGGCTTTGGTCTTTTGAAAACATCTTTATCAAGGCTGAGAGTTTCCTATCACTTGTATTTATAGAGTCCTTTATTCTGAACACATCAAAGTGCCTGTTCCCGTTTCTAAGAACTAAGTGGTAGGTCTTCTGAGGGGAGAAGTAGCCCAGGTAGGTTAGAGAGAGCTGACGGAGGATGAGGAGAAAGGCCTCTGTTACCTACCTCAGTCTGTGACTTGCTCAGTTGCCCTGGTCCTCCCTGAGAAAGAACAGCTCCCTTCTTGCCGTTGCTAGTGCAGGCCCCCCAAAGGCCTTCCCCTCGCCTCTTTCTGCACTGTACTTTTCCTACAAGGGTTTCCTGGGAGTTGAGCCTTACTTGCCTTTTGCTCCCTTGTCTGATTTCTGGAGCACTGATGTTGTTGTGACCTGTCACCCCTTTTCTAAGTCACATTTCACAGTGTCTGTCTTTCCAGCATGGTCTTAGGAGGGCAGGGACCAAGCCCATGTTTCATGCCCACAGTGCTTGATGCTATAGCAGGTCCTTCACAATAGCCAGTAAACTTGGGCTATCCTACACTATCCTACATCTCAGACACTGTCCACGAGAGCAACCACGTGACTGAATGGAGACACCAGAGAAAATGTGCTCACCACCCCTCGCAGGGGGGAGAATGCAGCAATCTGAGGCAGCTCAAACCTCACTCCACACAATCCAGGTCCCAGCCCTGAGCACATATAACAAGGTGTGAGGTGGATGGATCACCCAGAAAGGAGGACACACTCCAGTCCTGCCTCTGCAGCCAGGTCAGGGTTATCAGGTATCAGCTTCTCACCTGACACCTCCTAAGGCCCAGGCAACCCTCAGCGGCTGGCTGTGTGTCCAGCTGCGCAGCTGCAGCCTACTTGTCCAGGTGTCCTGTGGTCTGACCTTGCTTACTGAGTTGATCTGGAGGTGCCTACATCATTTCTGAAAGGGAGACAGATATGAAAGCGATGTGGATAGTAAGCACACGGACTGCTTCCTATGGAAGGAGGTAGCCCATAACCAGGAAAAGAGGGACGTAGGGAGAGCTTGGAGCCAGAATCCAGCTGGGTAGAAAGCCAAGCCAGTCCCAACAAAGACTTAGAGGGCTGCAGTCGGGACAGAGGATGGGGAAGGGGTCAGATCTGGGACTCCCACATTCCAGAAAGCCATGAAAATAGCCCAGAGTGATGGAAACTGGTCATGTGAACGTTAGAGCCCGTCCTCGTCTGCGTCACTGCTGCTCTCCCCCTTACTTGCTTAATAAATCCTGAGCCATTTATTAACCTCCCTGAGCCCAGTTTTGTCATAAATAAAATGGTGGTTAAAGAACACACCACTGCAGCAATAAGCAAATTTAATGAGAAAATAACATATAAAGAATAACAACAAATACCACAAAACACCTAGGAGTATTTTTAAGGCAAATTGGTGTGATCACAATGAAGAAAATTACAAAACTTTATTGGCATATAAAAGATACACATAAATAACATAAGCATTTAAACAAATGTCATGCTCCTGGATAGGAAAATATAAACTGTTCTCAAATTAATGCACATTTTTTTCCGCAAAGTTTATTTTTACTTATTTATTTCATAGGAAAGAGAAAGAGAAAGAGACATAGGGACCCCAGCAGGATCTTGCCACACTGTGGTCTTCCCTTCAGTCTTCCAGCCAGCTGGGACCATGGCGAGCCCGGCACGCTCAGGGCACCCCAGGACCCAAACCGGGCATTTCCATGTGGTTCTAGTACCATACAGTGGCACCCTGATGCCTTTGACACCGTGGCTGGGCCCAATGCACACATTCAATGTAAATCATTTCAATATCCTTATGGCCATGAATTCTGAAGTTACTGTGGAAAGTAGTAATGAGTGTTTCAAGGAAATTTTTAAATAAAAAACTAAAAGTGACAAGTTTTTGTGGTTGTTAAACTATGTTTTAAAGATACAGTACTCAGAACATTTTGACCTTTGTTCATGAGCAGACAAATCAATGAAACAGAATAATTCAAAGGCCTTGACATACATGAGAGGTCTTCAAAAAGCTGGGACCAGCAGATGGTGTGATGGTTACGTCACTGGACTCCCACATAGTCCACTGTGGTTCGAGTCCTGGACCCGGTAGTTTAAACTCACACCAGGTGTGTGCGCTTGTGTGTCCAAGATCCTGAGAGGAAAATGGAGGAGAAAGGATTATGGACTGGCCATCCCCCTGGGGGGTGATTTCTAGCTTTCTGTCTCTCTGTCTTTCCAGTGAGTGCACAAGCCCTGTAGCAGAAAACCTCACTTAAAAAAACAGTTAATGGAAAATATAAATTATGAGTAAACTACGCTTGGATTTCAAAAGTTTTTGTACCAAAATAGACTTGTACTTTAATTCCATTTTCTATGAATGGTTCTAAGTACCCTCATGTATAATATTTATATATATAAGGTATATGTATTTACTTATACTGTATAGTTCATTCATGCATATTATATATAAATTATATTTATGTATGTATGTACATATATATGTATATATGTATGTGTATACATAATTATATATAGAATTATAATATACTTGAATGAACTATGCAGTGTAAGTAAAGCAACATGAACACATTATTTCACAAATCACTTAAGAATAGTTTGCTAGCAATCCGGGAGAAAGAGTAATTTAGTCTTAAACCAAACACATCAAAGTAAACTTTAGGTTAATACAAATATTAAAATATAGAGCAACCAAAGGCAGATAAAAGAAAAACATTCATCAAATATGAGGAGGAAGACTTTTCTGTCTATCTGGTGGCTCAGGAACTCAATTGCGAAACTGCACCAGGGTTGACTGAACTTCTGAGTTGCAGATTTGAGCTTTCCAAATTCATAAAACCAACATATGCAATGTGGTGACTATCAGCTTACAGCAAGGCCTGGCTGGTTCTGCTGTGGGCCCTTCTCCCACGTCTGCAGGGCTAAGGGTGAGTGTGGAGTCAGAGAGCAGAGGGGCTGGCCTGGCTCAGTGTAGACCTGCAGGCTGCTGCACCCATCTGTAAACCAGGAGTTGCTTCACATGCTTAGCTATAGCCACGTCCCGACCTTCCTGTATTCCTGGATGTCATGGAACCTGCTTGAGCACTCTCTCCCCAGCAGGTGGTGACAGTACCAGCAGGTTGGCTCACCCCTCTGGCCATGTAAGCGATGCAGTAAGCAGATTTGGGAGCCTCCATTTCTCTAGGTGGGCTCTGGTTCTTCATCCTACAGAAGCCAAAACCACAGGGTTACAATGGACCCTAGCCAGCAAGGGAGGCTTTGGGGTGTCCCCACTTCTCCTGGCTTGTATGGTTCAAAAACCTCCCACTAGCTCCCAAGAGTAGTCCAGTATTTAGGATTTGTAGCTCACTTTCCAGCTGTACCTTCTGAGTCCCTGTCCCATCAGGGCATTCGTGTCCAGGTGGCCTTAAGAACCAGCCTCCAGGAGCTAGTAAGCATTATCTTTGTCTCAGATGTGCTTTGTCCTGTTCCAACTTTTGAAATTGAAATAGGCCCATTCCAACCTTTTGTGCAAAATAAGGCTCATCTATTTGGCCCCAGAAGAAGAAAGAGGTCTGGTCATTGTCAAGTGATTCATGGGAGAGTGGCTGTGTAAATTGTTTTCCGAAACAAGACAATTTTGAGTGAGCGGTGGGGAAAGTATTAATAGTAATGATGAGAAAACTGGAGTAAACCAGCACCTCCAGCCCTGACTTGTGCGATCACTTTTCTTGGGCTTCTCTGGCCACCCCCACCTCCAACCATCACATTCTTTGGAACATTTATGCCTTTTGCCCTGTTTCATTCTTTATTGCCTCTACCCCTTCAGGATAATGTCTCAAATTGCTGTACTCACCGATTTTGGGTCAGCTATTATAGTGGAACTCGCAAAGGAAATCTTATTTCCCAGTTCCTGAGGGCATCTTAGGATGGCTGTCTGCTCATTTCCTCTCCTGCCCCTTACTAGCCAACCCACTGGGGGGATTTATCTTAATAAAACAGTCTGAAATTGTAACACTATTTAAAATGCAGAAATGAAACCCTGAGAGCAATGCAATTGTGCAGCAGTAAAGGGCTGTCCAAGTTGAGCAGACGGTGTGAAGATGGTTGGTTAATATTTAGGAAGGTGGTGATTTGGAAGAATTTGACAACATGGAAACTGTATATGCTATAATGACTAATGAAAAGTTAGGAAGGGCTATGCAGTTGTATCACTTTGACTATAATTATAAAAAAATTATGACAAATACATCAACATGTCCAAAGAGAAAAAACTGCCAACATGGCAACAATAGCTTTGTGTCGATTATGGGATTAGTGGTGACTTTTTTTCTGTTTCACTATTCTTCAGTTTTTCTGGAATGCAATTAATATAATGGGAACAATGCTCTCTCCCTCCCCTTCTGCAGGAATGAAATGAGGTAATGATTTCAAAGTGCGTTTTCTTTTGTTTCTCCCCTCTCTGCAACTCCATTGTATCCTGACGACCTTGTCCTAAAAGAGAGAGAGAATAGAGCTGAGCTGGATTCTGTGGTTCCCAGGGCAAAGCTTTCTCTAGGTTTTCCCCTTGTTCTCTGACCATATCAACCTTGAGCTACAAATGAAATGCTCTCGACAACCCCAAAGGACTTATCTTGGGGCCTCTTGCACCTGCAAGGAGAAGGCCTCCATATCACTTCCACAGAAACTTCAACTATGTCAGAAACAGCTTTGTTATGTAAAGTTTTAGTGAGAAAGGAGATGTCTCATGAATTTTCTGTAGTTCAGTGTAAAGAAGTTCTTTCTGCCTCTGACACTCAGATTTCTAGCCACCTTGGTGGTCCAGGCGGTCAGCATATTGAACTATGATTCCCCATTCAAGCTCTGAAATTATTCTGGAATTAGCCATGCCTATATGTTTTCCACTTCTTCAGCTTTGTTTTATTTTATTTTTAAAAACCATTTGTGGAAAGGAGAGAGATTCTTCTTAAGGATGAAACATCTTTCCTCCATTAACTAATGGAAGAATCCCCGGTAGGTCCTTCCGGGGAGAGGACAGGAGGAATGATGGCCCCTGACAGTAATAAGCAAAGGGTCTGTCTGATCTATGGGAAGCCAAGATTCTGCACTCGAGGAATTCTTCACTGAACATTGTTTTTAGATTTTCTTCCATGGGCCAAGTAAACCCAGAAAACTACCTTTAAGTCTTAAGCAAACGCTGATTTCACTAATGTAAAATGCCTTGGAAATACATCGCTGATACTATTTCAACATGCTTTGTAATAGTGGAAGATTGGAAGCATTCTAATATGCACTAACAGGGGCCAGGTTATGAATAAATCATGGTTTATTCTAACAACAAAAATTCAAATGAAGAAAAAGCAAGATGTGGAATAGTATACACTATAAGGTATCATCTGTATTGAAATGTATTTATATATGTATACATTTAGATGTGCACAGAATGTTTCTGCAGGTAAAGACACCAGGAGAAAGATAACTGAAGGAGCTGAAAGCAGAGGAGAAAAGACCAATTTTTATTTATTTAATTTTGCAGTTCTTTGGTTCTTGTTGAATTTCATATATATATGTATATATATTTATACTTACTAGAAATAAAATTTAAATGTGTAACTGGTGGGAATGCTACAAGACCTTTTCGTTTGGGTGAATTACCTCTGAGGATTATGATTTTCTTATTTTCATCTATCTGCATTAAAAAGGGAAATAATTTCCATGCCTATATAGTTGGCAAGCCCCCTCACCCTGCTTTCTTAAATTGCTTCAGGCTGCTGCAAATACATTCAAGGTTTGCTTTCTTTACTTTTCAGCTCCTCACTCCCTTGGGAGTCACTTTAAAATTTTTTTTGGCCAAGAACTCAGCCCCACCCACAAAAGGTGGTAAGAAATCTAAAACATAAATACTGAAAAACTGATTTTTGATAAGAACCTAAGACATAATATTTATATAAACTTTAGCTTTTGCAAGCGTGCCATGGCTATGCTGGATGCTGAATGATAAGGAGAACACAGCTTTCAGCAGCAAAGTTAAGGTGATCTAAAATCGTTCACACGTGGACAGAGGAATTAATAAGCGTGTGGCATAAGTTATGAATTGCTCCTCCACATTCAGGTGCAAAAAGCATCACATTTCTTTATTTTTCTAAATCAAATTACACCTGGCTCTGAGAATCTGCTCCCTGGGGTTAACAAGAAACACAATACGGGTGGTGCTTGAGGCTCCCTTCTCATCAATTGGCTTACGAGGTCACTGGTGCTCAAAAGCTGATTCTTGGCCTGTCTGGTTGGCATCACTGCCATTACTGCATCCTCTTTGCTTATGAGTCTATCTGCATCTCTAGGGCGTGGGAACTTGGGGCCACAGAAATGCTACTTATACCATGTTGTTGGCTGCTTGGCTCAGAAGAAGCAGAAAGTAATTTCCAGCTCCGATTCAGCCATGAAGGATTGGGTCATTTTGCCCTAAAGCCTGTCCCCACCCTAGACCATACTGTGTGGTGGGGACAGGTTCCCGAAGCTCACCTGTTCTTGCCTACACGAGGTACCTTCCCAGACTTAGAAACACTGTCTTCCATCTTCTACTCTTAACAAGTGATTTCTCTTAATGGACTAGTTTTCCAGAACAAAAACTTGAGTCTTCAGTGCTGTCATCCACTTTCTGAAATTTGGGACTTGGGTGTTTAACTCTCAGGAAAACACTGCTTGCTTCTCTGAGTAGTTCATGAAGCTTTCATTGATGGAGCTACAGCAAGGGCACCTACCACAGAAATGGCAGTGCTGGAGTCCTTCCTGATCTGACTCCATGGGCATGCTTCTCTAAATTCTTTTGCACTATCAAAAGATAATAGTTTTAGGTCTCTTCTGTTTTCTTCCATGAGACAGAGAGTGGATTGCCACTGTCTTCACACTTTCCTTTCTTTCTGTACCAGGTCCCAAGCTCAGCCCCTCTGTACCTGTAGACGACTCAGCGCCAGAGCCTTCTCTAGGAGTATACCAACCTGTGGACAGCAGGTTTATGTTTCACCCTCGGAGGTGGCGACTCCCTGGTGCTCATACTCCTCCCAGTGATTCCCTATGTCCCAGGGAACAAGGACACAGGCAGAAGTTTTAGAAGCTTTTATTCGGTGCTTTGTAATACTTGGCTCCACAGGAAGTTTTCCAGAATCTATAGAAAAGTGATTTTCAAACTTTGTGTTAAAAAATAATCTCTCCGATCTCCCTAAAAAATACAATACCTGAAGGACTGAGATGCTGGCTATGTGAAACCGGATTTTTTTTTTTTTTTTGGAGAGGTTTTTCGCTATAGGGCGCGTGTGCTCGCCAGACAGACAGAGAGAGACATAGAGACAGAAAGCGAGAAATCGCCCCCCAGGGGTGATGGTCACGCTGCAATCCCTTCTCCTCCATTCTCCTCTTGGGATCTTGGGCACTTACGCACATGCACCCAGCGTGAGTCTTAAGTCACCGGGTCCGGGACGCGAACCACTGTCGACTACGTGGGAGTCCAGCGACATAGCCATTACGCTAACTGCTGGAAACCGGATTTTTAAGCAGCTCCACAGTCAGTTTTTTTTTTTAAAGGGTTATTTACTTAACCTTGTTTATTAATTATTATTATGTAAAAATTTTCTATAGGGCATGCCCGCTCATCAGAGAGAGAGAGAGAGAGAGTGAGAAAGCAAGCTGCCAGGTTTGGGACTCGAACCACATTTGGCCATGTGGGAGTCCAGCGCCTAAACCACCATTTCACCTGCTGGCCTCTCCACCATCAATTTAACACAGTTGGTTGCTTGAGTTCATACTGAGAAATATTCCTTACATTTCCAAGAACACCGTAGATTTATTCTGACACTTAAAATATGTCCCCATTTTCCCAATAATATATAAATTACCATAAAGAACACAACACAGTCTTGCTGTGCACCAAGTGGCCTCAGTACTCTCGTGCTGTTCCTACTTGATAGCTCAAATGGTTGCTGCTATTTTCCTTGGTATGTTGTGAGGATCTCCAGCTGCTCCTCTGTGAGCTCTGAGCCCCCAGCGCTTGGTGGGGAGGATGGGCTTAGACACTAAAGGCTTATCTGGTGGCTGAAAGGATAGGCTGAGAACAGGTGCATGGATGGATAAAGGTATTAACCACAACGATCACTGAATACTGTAAGAACAAAAGGACAACAGGGTTAATGTTCTCAAGAAAACTACATACAGTTGCCTCATACAGTTGCAATTTGCTCTCAAATTTTACTTTTGTTTTTATGACGAAGATTAACACACATTTGAAATAACAATTTATACAATACAGAAGGATATAAAAAAAGTTAACAATGCCCACCTGCCTACATTACCCAGTGATGTACAGATCTAGTACAATCCCTATCTTAATTTTAATGACATTTTTCACAGAAATAGAAAAAAAATTTTCTAAAATTTGTGTGGAACCATAGAAGACCCTGAGTAGCCAAAATAATCTTGAGAAAGAAAAACAAAGTTGGAAGCATCACATTTTTGGATTTCGTATAATATCTCAAAGTAACATGAATCACAGAAGTGTGATACTGGCATATAAACAAGACACATATACCAATGCAACAGAATAGGGATCCTAGAAAGAAACCTAAGCATGTTGTGTCATCTATTGGGTCGTCAGGAAACACATGACACATTTTTGCATCGAAAAACATAGAAAAATATGTCATGACTTTCCCAATGACCTAATATATTTGACAAGGCCACCAAGAAGATACAATGGAAGAAAGAACAGCCTTCAATAAATGGGGCTGGGAGACAGCTCCATGGCTCCTGCGATCTAGCCATTTTGGGAGAAAGGAAGATGTCCCACTGATCACTGGGCCTCCAGCATACAAAACCCGCATGGTAGGAAGACCCCCTTCAAGTCCCCTGTCTTTGTCTCTCTCTACCTCTGTCTCTGACCTCTCTCTCTCTGTCTTTTTTAAAAATTTTTGCTTTTTAGAATTTTTTAAGGGGAGGCATTTCACAGGGCCCTTTGGCCCCTCCTAGCTAGCCCTTTATCTTGTTAATAATCCCCTCTCCTCCTCCCAGAACAGCCCTTCTTCAAGAGACAGACAGCTCCATGGCTCCTGCGATCTAGCCATTTTGGGAGAAAGAAAGATGTCCCACTGATCACTGGGCCTCCAGCATACAAAATCTGCATGGTAGGAAGACCCCATTCAAGTCTCCTGTCTTTGTCTCTCTCTACCTCTGTCTCTGTCCTCTCTCTCTCTCTGTCTTTTTAAAAAATTTTTGCTTTTTAGAATTTTTTAAGGTGAGGCATTTCACAGGGCCTTTTGGCTCCTCCTAGCTAGCCCTTTATCTTGTTAATAATCCCCTCTCCTCCTCCCAGAACAGCCCTTCTTCAAGAGACAGACAGCTCCATGGCTCCTGCGATCTAGCCATTTCGCGTGGCCTGCAAGCGCGCCGCGTGGTTTTCTCATTTTTGAGTTTCATTGAAATTCTTTGAATATTAATTTTTCTTTTTTAGATTTATTGAAAAGTTTTTCTCTTCTTTTTCTCTGTTTCTTGTCTGTTTTTTTTTTTTTTTTTTTTTTTTTTTGCTGTTGTTGGTATTGTTTTCCTCTCTCTGCTTCCTTTTCTGCACACTCCTCGACCATCAGTTTGAACTTCCAAGTTTGGGAAGAAACCGACCATCCACCAGATGACTAGAAATCACTGCAGGACCACAAGAAATATGGGGAAGCAGGAAAATACCTCTCCCACAAGGGAAACGGATAGCTCCTTTTCATCCACACACAGTTCAATGGAAATCATGGAAATGTGTGATAAAGAATTCAGAACATTCATAATGGCAAAGCTAACAGAGATGGAAGAGAAGAGAGACAAGGAACTGCTGAAGAGGAAGGAGAAAGGAGTTGAAGAGTTCCAGGGGGTGAGGAAATTCATGCAAGATATAAAAGAGGAATTTCACACTTTACAAAAGAATCAGATGGAACTGTTAGAGATGAAGGCTATAATACAAGAAGTCAAAATCTCCCTTGAAAGTATTAAAAGCAGACTAGATCATACAGAAAATAGAATCTCTAATGTAGAAGAGAAAATGGCTGACCTAGAAAAATCCACCACAAAGACTGAGAAAATGGCCCAAAAATTTGAGAATAATATGCGAGAAGTACTAGATACAATTAAATGTCCAAACGTCCAAACATCCGGATAATAGGCATCCCAGAGGGTGAAGAGACTCATAAGGGCATTGATAATCTATTCCATGAAATCCTGCAAGAAAACTTTCCAAACCTGGAGAGGCACTCAAAGATTCAGTCCCAAGAAATACAGAGGACCCCAAATAGAATCAACCCAAGAAGATCTTCTCCAAGACACATTATAGCCAGATTGACCAAAACCACAGACAAAGACAAGATACTAAGACTGGCAAGAGAAAAACGGCAAGTTACCTACAAAGGGTATCCCATCAGACTAACGGCAGACCTCTCATCGGAAACAATGCGAGCGAGGAGAGAATGGGAAAATATATTCAAAGTATTAAGGGAAAAGCAATTTCAACCGAGAATTCTGTACCCAGCAAGGTTATCATTCCTTTGGGAAGAAAAGACACGAACTTTCCCAGATAAACAAAATCTGAAAGAATTTACCAGCACCAGACCAGATCTCCAAGAAGTTCTTAAGGGAGTGCTATGTCAGTAAAATTAAATGCAGACACACAGAAATAAGAGTTCAAAAACTAAGAAAATGGCAACTTAATTGTAGGGACAATGTTTGGAGATGAATATTATATCCCAGAATTCAATCTGGAAGATCGAACCTTAACAGAAGAAAGATTAAGTACATGAGACTGAACCGTTGAAACAACATTCTGTGACTTGACTGAATTATTGCTGCTTTTCTCCTAAGCTTTGTTTTCCAGTTTTAAAGGGTTTTTGTCCTGTCTTGAGCTGTTGATAGGTTCATGTACCTACTATTTGAACAGAATACTAACCTGTTTCTAGGCTTTAAGTTTCAAGGAAATATCATTACCAGTTCAAAACTACTCTTCTTGAAATTACCTGCTGAAAGTAGTTGGATTACTTATGATATTGTGTGGTCAACAAAATGTTGGGGAAAAAGGAATGGAAGACAACTGTATATAGCAGAGATAGTGTAATAAGAGAGTGGGAAAGGGCAGAGGGTCAAACATGGGGTAAAAAACATATATATACGTATACATATGTATGAAAGTAGAAATGGAATATTATTGATAATAACATGCGTGATTAAGCCACTATGCAGTTTATTCTAGATGGGAAACCACATTTAGTATGTTGTGATGATGCTCAGGGAATGAATGTTAAGTAATTAAAAAAAAAAGTTGCAGGAGGAAAAAAAAAACGGTAAAACTGTTCGTATTGAAATTAAAAAAAAAATGTGTATTTGATGACTGCAGTAAGCTATATAGCCCCAGCTGGGTACTACTTTATAATATGTTCATTCTACTCACTGGGGTTTAGGCCTAAAGTCAGACTTGGGTTCATGTATAGGTATATATCAGCTGTGCTAGCTATTGGATATATTTAGACTAATTAAGTTCATTAGCAAATCAATTAAATGGGGGGTGGGAAGGCACAGAAAGCAACCATGGATACCAGAGACAATGTGGGAGGAGGGTGGGACATGGCAGAGGGTGAGGGATAAGGAATCAAGGATGGCAAAACAAAAAACAAAGTATACAAGACATAAGAATTGGAAAATTATTTGCTGAAAACATGTATGTTGATGTGCTTGATTGAGCCAATACACAGTGTATTTTGGATGGAAAATTCATTTGTATGCTGTAATGATGTATAGTGAATAATGTAAAAAATAAATTTAAAGAGAAAAAAAAATAAATGGGGCTGGGAAAATTGGGTGTTGACATGCAAAAGAATGAAACTGGACCTTTATCCTACACCAATCAAAATCAACTCAAAGTGGATTAAAGTCTTATGTGTAGGACCTGAAACCATAAAATTCCTAGAAAAAAAGCCTCAGGGGAAAATCTGCTTGTTACTGGCTTTGCAATGATTTTTTTTTGGATATGACTCCAAAAGCATAGGTAACAAAAACAAAAATAAATAAGTGGAACTACATCAAAGTAGAAATCTTCTATGCAGCAAAGGAAATAATCAACAAGATGAAAAGGCAGCTAATTGAGTGGAAGAAAATATTTACGAACCACAAATACGTAAGAAACTCACACAACTCAATAGCAAAAACATCAATGACAAATCCCCTCCCCTAATTTAAAATGGACAAATGACTCAGACGTTTCTCTGAGGAAGATACAGAAATGGCCAATAGGCATATGAAAATGTACTCAGCACCACTAATTATCAGAGAAATGCAAATCAAAATCACAGTGAGATATTACCTCACATCTTTAGGATGGCTATTATCAAAAAGACAAGAAATGGCAAGTGTTATCATGGTGTGAGGAGGGACTTTTCGAAAACTATTTGTGAAAATGTTTATTAGTTCAGCCATTTAAGAAAACAGTATAGCAATTCCTAAAGAAATAAAAAATAGGACTGTCTTATGACCCAGCAATTCTTTTCTGAGTATATATCTGAAAGAATTAATCACCACTTTGTAAAGATATCTACCATAATGTTTGCAACATTACTCACAATTGTAACACACACACACACACACACACACAAAAGAATATTATTCAGCCAATAAAAGGAGACCTTGGCATTTGTGACAGCATGAGTGAAACTGAAAGACATTATATTAAGTGAAATAAGCCAGACACAATGAAAAATACTGCATGAACTCACTTAGATACGGAATCTAAAATACATACACACATACATAGAAACAAAGAATAAAGAGGCGGTTACCAAGGGTGGAGCCAAAGGTGGGAGAAATGGGGAGATGCCGGTCAAGGAGTATAGATTTGCTGTTATGTTGAAGGAATGTGTCTAGAGAGCTAATGTGGGCTAAATTTAATAGTATTATGTCATATATTGAATATTTGCTAAGAGAGTAGATTTACCACCACCACCCCCACTCACACAAAAGGTAACTGATCGGATAGAGGTGTTAATTTATTTGACTGTAGTAATCATTTCACCACAAATATGGATATCAAAGCATCATGTTGTTTTCTTTTCCAATACATACAATTACAAATAAAAGGGAAAAAAATGTCCACCTCTCCAAACTCACATCACAAAGGTAAATGTGGATATGTGTCCCTCCACATTTTTCTTAGTGGCCATAAAAGTTACATGAATGAATATATAGGATGTTTTTCTTTCATTAAAAATATCACCATAACAAAAGTAAAGGGTTAGTATTTTGTTTATGCTGCAGTTTTCCTCTCACTCGAAATAAATTCCAGACATCTCTGTAGGTTATTTAAAGCAGATCTAGTTATTAAAATTTTTTTGTAATAGTCTGTGACATTATAACTCAGTGTTTTTAAGCTTCTTCTCTTTCTTCTCTTTTCTCTCTCCTTTTTTTCCTATTCTTTTCCTCCCTCCCCCACTCCCTCCTTTTTCTTCTGGTTGATACAAATGATCTTCTCATAAAATTTCTGTATCCTTCGAGGGCCACTGCCAGCCCAAATGGGGACTTAGGTAATTAGGAAAAGGCATCTCCCAAGATATTTTAGTGCCAAAAAAACTGTTATTAAATATTTACAAACTCATGATGACTAATAGGGAAATGATTCATTTGAGAGTTCATAATTGCACAACTTTATGCTGTGGTCCTCACATAGTAATAGCATTATTTATAGACAGATTCTCAGTCACTGCATATGCATACTGTAACTTAATAGTGTCTGTCAAATTATATTCCAAAAAAGCTGTAATACTACAATGTATGCAATGTATTGTACATACCCTCAAAAACATGAATTTATAATCTGTAGATAAATGCTTCAAAATAGCTTTATTGTTTTATGTAAAATGAACTAAGCTCATTGTCAAAAATCCCTAGAATTCAAATAGCTTAAGATGACAATTGTTAACATTCAGATCAGTATTCGTTCAGATATTTGTTCATGGTTGTTGATACATATTCATACTTTTACTTGATTGGGATCACATTAAAACAGCTGTTCTTTGACCTATTCTTTAAGACAAATGCTGGGTTGGGAGACCCTTTCTGGACCACCATAGGGCTGTGCAGAGTCATTTTCTTGGGGTTTATGCATTATTTCTCACTCTCATTTTCTGGGTCTCATACAGTATGTGGTGTTGTAACTACTAATTGAGGATATTGCTAATTTGTATCAAATTGATCAGTCTTCTCAAAGATTCTTCTTTTGGCTTTATTACTTTTCTACATTGCTTTTTTAATGTTATTGATTTCCATTCTGATCTTTCTTATTTTCCTTCTTCAGAGAAAGACTTCTTTTTTGAGTTTATTTATTTATTTTCCAGGAGAGAGAGAGAAAGAGAGAGAAAAGAGAGAGTTAATGCTCAGCAGGGTCCATTCCCAGCTTTATCCAGCCTTGAATCTTAGGCACAGCTTGCCTGGCATACTCAGGGAGGTTTCTGAAAGTGGATCCAGATCCTTTCCACGTGGGTCAGTGTGGCAGAGTCACCTTTTACTGTTGTGCCACCACCTGGCCTCATTCTTCTTTTATTTTTAAGAATTATTTAATTTTAATCATTATTACTATTATTTTAAAAAATTGCTACAAGGGAGAGACAGAGATGGAGAGAGAGGGAGTGAGAAATAAAGCTGCCAGGTCCAGAACTAGAACCACGGTCGGCCATGTGGGAGTCCAATGCCTCAACCATCACACCACCTACTGGTCCCCCATCCTTCTGATTTTGAAGAAACATCCTTATTTATTCTTTTTCTCCTATTTTCTCTTTTTTGGGTCAGCTTTGTGTAAGTCCTTAATATTCTATTTTCTCTAATTTATTTTTAAAGTAGAAAATAAAAATTGTAGATATTTATTGTGTACAACGGGTTTTGAAATTTTTTTCCTGATTTCTTGAAGAGGAAGTTTTCGAGTCTGTTTTTTTCTTTCTAATGCTAACATTTGGTGATATAAAATGTCCACCAATTATGCTTTAGTGTCATTCCACAAACTTCAATATGCTGTATTTTCATTCTTAAGCTCTTCAATAATACTTTTTAGTAACTGTTTTAATTTATTTTTGGATCCACTTATTTCATTGTATGTCCCCACTTAATATATATTGAGTGTCTGCACTCTATGACTGAAACCAATTGACTAAAGGATATAGAAACACAATAAATGGTTGTGAATGTCAGATATAGTGTGTGTGACAGAGTAGAGTCTGAGGAAGGACATTTAGAAAAAAATAGAGAAGCAAAACATTAATGGGACAAAGAAATGTGGTATTATCCATTGAAGATAATTTTATAGTATTATCACCTGGACCAGGGAGAAATGTACACATGTTGAAATATCCACTTTGTAAGCTAAATAACATGATTGAATGTATAAAAGAAGAAATAAAAAAGTTTATTTTTTCACATAATCGAGAATTTTAAGAAGATACCTTTCTATTGATTTCTGAAGTAGTTCTTCATTGTAAGAGAACATATTTGTATGACTTGTATGCTTTTAAATTTATTGTGATTTACTTTATGGCTGAAAATATGCTTTAGTAAATGTTCCATGTGTACTTGAAAAAATATGTATTTTGTGCTTGTCAGGTAAAGTGTTCTATTAATGAAAATGAGGTTAAAGTTGACTAGTTCCTTTGTTTAAAATCTTAGTTACCTATTTCTTTTCTACTGTTCTATTTAATTACTGAGATAGAGATGTTCAGATCTTACATTCTAACCATAGATTTATTTTTCCTTATAGTTCTGTTAGTTTTTGCTTCTTATATTTTGAAGCCAAATTATTAGTTTTAGACAATATCTTAGGGGGACCAGCAGGTGGCGTGGTGGTTGAGGCACTGGACACTCCCTCATTGCTGACTACGGTTCGAGTCCTGGACCTAATGGCTTGCTTTCTCACTTTCCCTCTCTTTCTCTCTCTCTCTGTATGTCTCTCTCTAGTCAAATTAAAATAAAATGAATGAATAAATAAAATCAAATAAGTAATTCAAAAAGAAAATATCCTTTTTATTGACCCCCTTTGATATTATGAAATGATACTCTTTATAGCTGCTAATCTTTCTCAAAATGTCCTTTTCTTGATATTTTTGCAGTTAGGCCCATTTTGTTTAGATTGGTGTTAGTATTGTATATATTTTTCTAATCCTTAATTAAAAAAATCTTCATGTATTTTTATTTAAAATGTGTGTGTTTATTA
The DNA here is from genome assembly GCA_026018925.1 of Tupaia tana. Taxonomy (NCBI): domain Eukaryota; kingdom Metazoa; phylum Chordata; class Mammalia; order Scandentia; family Tupaiidae; genus Tupaia; species Tupaia tana. The sequence goes on from JAKSZU010000010.1 coordinate 81,941,212, forward strand.
AGAATTATTTAATTTTATTTATTATTATTTTTAAATTTGCTATAGAGTACATGCACTCACCACACACACACACACACACACAAACACACACACACACACACACAGAGAGAGAGAGAAAGAGAGAGAGAGAGAGAGAGTGACAAAGCAAACCATCAGGTTAGGTACTCAAACCATGGTTGGCCATGTGGGAGTTCAGTGTCTTAATCACCATGCCACTTGCTGGCCTCAGAGTGTGTTTTTGTAGGCAGTATGCACTTTGGTTTTGCTTTGTCCTATCTTACAATCTCTGCCTTTTAATCGAAGATTTAGACTATTTATTTTTAATGTGATAAATGACATAATAGGCTTAACGTTATCATCTTACTATATGTTTTCTATTTATCTAGTCTATTCTTCATTCCCTTTCCTCTATTTATTTATTTATTTTTTGGAGAGTTTTTTGGCATAGGGTGCATGAGTTCATCAGAAAGACAGAGTGAGACAGAGATACAGGAAGCAAGAAATTACCCCTCAGGGAGGATGGCCACGCTGCAGTCCCTTCTCGTCCATTCTCCTCTTGGAATCTTGGGCACTCACACACATGTACCTGGCATGAGTTTAAGCCACCGGGTCCGGAACTCGAACCACGTAGTGGTCCACTACGTGAGAGTCCAGTGACGTAGCCATTACACCACCTGCTAGTCCCCCCGTTCCTCTATTATTATTCCTTATTTGGGGTGAATTTTTATTCTTTTATTTCAGTTTTATTAGGTCATAGCCCCCAATGGAGTGTGGACATACTGCAATCACATCCTTTCCATTCCTCCGTTCTGTCAGGATGGTCATAGCCGTAACTCTTTGATATGCTATATTAATGATTGATTTAGGGTTTAAATATACATATATAATTGATCATAGTGTAATTTCAAGTGATTGTATGTAGTATAAAAATTTTACAACAATAAACTTTTGTTTCCACCCTCCGTTTTTATGCTATTACTGTTACCCATTTTATTTCTATGCCCGTTATAAATCCTATAATTTTTTTTTGATTTAAATATTTAATGATTCTTTTTTTTTTTTTTTGAGAGGTGTTTTTTTTTTTTTTTTTTTTTTTTTTTTTTCCGTTATAGGGTGTATGCGCTCACCAGACAGAGAGAGACATAGAGACAGAAAGTGAGAAATCACCCCCCAGGGGGGATGGTCACGCCGCAATCCCTTCTCCTCCATTCTCCTCTCAGGATCTTGGGCACGCACGCACACGCACCCAGCGTGAGTTTTAAGCCACTGGGTCCGGGACGCGAACCGCTGTCGACTACGTGGGAGTCCATCGACATAGCCATTACGCCAACTGCTGGTTCCCTAATGATTCTTTTAATAAAATCTAAATAACTGGAAAGTACATTACTTCTGTAAAGGTAATAGGCAAATAGCTTTACCTACATAGTTACTCTTTCTGGTGTTCTTTATTCTTTTGTGTAAGTTTTCAACCAGTATTACTTTTCCTTCTCTTGAAAGATATCTTTTTCATTCTTGTACATTCATTTGCTAGAGCTAAGTTCTTTCTGCTCTAATATGTTGCAAAAGTTATTATTTTACCTAAAGTTTTGAGACAATATTTACTGGCTAAAACCTTTTAGACTGAAGATTTTTTTCAGTATTTTAAAGATATAGCTTTTCACACTGGGCATGTGTGCATGTGTGCCCAAGATCACAAGAGGAGAATGGAGGAGAAGGGATTGCAGCCTGGCCATCCTCCTCGGGCTGATTTCTCATTTAGAGTCTCTCTGTCTCTCTCTGTTTTTCTGGTGAGCACATGTGCCCTATAGAAAAAAAAGTCTCTAAAAAAAGAAAAGATGTAGCTTTACTTCCTTTTAGTTTGCTTTTAAAAAATTGTTATTTTTTATATTACATTTAATCACTATGTCTTTACCATGTATATCATTTCTTTTTCCAGCATGATTACCATGCTTATCAGTCAAGACAGATATTATCATCCACATCATCATCATCAAATGGAGACCTGCTGCCATCCTTGTTTCTTCATACTTCTGTGTCTTTTTCCTCTGATCACCTTCAGAATTTTCTCTATTTTTGTTTTCAGCAATTTGATAATAATTTTTTTGTTTGCAAAATCGTTCCTTTTATTTTTTATATTTAAATTTATTTATTTACATTCATTAACTATACATCATTACAGCATACAAAATGAGATTCCCATTCAGAATACACTGTATATTGGCTCAATCAAGCACATCAACATATGTGTTATCATCAACAAATAATTTTCCATTTCTTGTTTCCTGTATATTTTGCTTTTTTCTGCCATCTTTGATTCCCTAACTCTCACCCTCTGCCGTGTCCCACCCTCCTCCCACACTGTCTCTGGTATCCGTGGTTGCTTTATATGCTCCCCCCCCCCATTTTATTGATTTACTAATGAACTTAATTAATCTAAATATTTCCAATAGCAAGTGATATATACATATCCATGAACACAAGTCTGACTTTAGGCATAAACCTCAGTGAGTAGAATGGACAAACTATAAAGTAACACCTGGCTGGGCTATATAGCTTACTACAGTCATCAAATATGCATTTTTTTCCTGAAACATTTTTTTAAGTTAATTAATGTACATTCATCCTCTAATCATCGTCACAGCATACAAAAAGTGGTTTTCCATCCAGAATATACTATATACTGGCTTAATCATGTATGTTATCATCAATAATTTTCCATTTCTAGTTTCACATATGTGTGTGTGTGTGTGTGTGTGTGTATATATATATATACCCCTATGTCTGACCCTCTGCCCTTCCCACCCCTCTTCTCACACTATCTCTAGTGTCTACAGTTTTATTTCCCCTTCACTTTTTATTGATCACACAATTTCTTAAATAATCTAACTACTTTCAATAGCAAGTTCAGCTGGTAATTTCAAGAAAAGCAATTTTGAACTGGTAAGGAAATTTGCTTAAAAGATAATGATAAATTTTAGTGCAACTTTTTTTTCATATTTCTTTTTATTAGGGCTAGTAGAGATCCTTGAATGTGTCCATATATAATTTTCCTTACATTTGGAACATTTTCAGCAATTATTTCTTCAAATACTTTTCCAGTCTCTTATCAATTTATTCCAGGGTTCAACATGCACATACATTTGGTTGCTTGAAATCTTCCCACAGTTAGCTTATGTTCTCTCATTTTCAAATATTCTTATTTCTGTCCTGCTTTGAATTGTTTCTATTTCTTTTGCCAGAGCACATATACGCTCACCAGAGAGAGAGAGAGAGAGAGCAAGCACCCCTCTCCCCCAGCGGAGTGTGGACAAATTGCAATCTCCTCTCCTCCATTTCTTTACCTTGTCAGGATTTTGAGTACTCATGCACAAGTGCTCATTGTGTTTTTCAAGTTGTCGGACTCAAGACTAGAACTGCAGTTAGCTGTGTAGGATATGGCTTCCTTAGCTACTAGGCTATGGGGATGGCCTAAGAATTGGTTCTATTTCTATCAAAATTCACTAATCTTTTCTTTTGCAATGTCTAATTTGCCATAATATAATCCAGTGCATTCTTAGAAAATCTTAATCATTGTAGTTTTTTTTTTTTCTGTCTCTCTCTGTTTATTTATTTATTTTTTAAAGAAATTTTTGCTATAAGGTATATGCAGTCTCTGGAGAAATTGAGAGAGACAGAAAGCAAGACATTACTTCCTATGTGGGACCAGCAGTTAGCATAATGGCAATGTCGCTGGACTCCCATGTAGTCGACTGTGGTTCACGTCCCGGACCCGGTGGCTTGAAACTCACACCGGGCGCGTGTGTATGCATGCCCAAGATCCCGAGAAGAGAATGGAGGAGAAGGGATTGAGGCGTGGCCATCCCCCCTGGGGGGTGATTTCTCGCTTTCTGTCTCTATGTCTCTCTCTGTCTGTCTGGCGAGCGCATGCGCCCTGTAGCAAGAACCTCTCCAAAAAAAAAAGAAATCACTTCCTATGGAGAATGGCCATACCACAATCCCTTCTCTTCCTCTCTTTGGGCATGCACTCACACATGTCCGTCGTAAGTTTTAAACTACCGGATTTGGAACTCTAACTGTGGTCACCACGTGGGAGTCCAGCGACATAAGCACTACACCATCTGCTGGTCTCAGTTTTCATTTCTAAAGTTAAATTTTGGCAATTTTTATATATTCCACGTCCCTACTCAATATATTCAATCTCTTTTCTTCCTTCTTGGGCATATAGAAATCAATTATAACATTATTATTATTATTTTTTTTTAGTTTTTTTTTTTTTCCCATATGGTGTGTGTACTTGCCAGAGAGGGAGAAAGAGAGACAGAGAGAGAGAGAGGAAAAGTGAGAACCACCCCTAGAGAGGATGGCCATGCTGCAATCCCTTATCCTCCATTTTCCTCTTGGTATTTTGTGCACATGCACACGTGCACCTGGAGTGATTCTCAAGCTGCCAGGTTTGGGGCTTAGACCACGGTTGGCCATGTGGGAGTCCAGCGTCTTAACCTCCATGCCGCCTGTTGGCCTTAGTTCTAACATTTTAAAAAATGATCTGTTCTACTAAATCTACCATGTGTTTAATTTCTTAGCCAGTTTCAATAACTAATTTTTCCCCATTTTGAGTTGTATTTTCTTGCTTCTTTGTGTATCTGATAACTTTTTTAGTATTGACTATTTCTGTCTTACTTTAAACATCTTCAAGCTTTGTTCGTGAACTCAGCTAATAATTTAAAATGCAAATCATATCATATATAAAGTTTAAATGGTTAAGTCATTACTGTCACTCATTTTATTCTTATGTTCTGAATTTATTAGTTAACTTAATTTTAATTAACATGCTTTAATTGGATTATTTTTTTCAAGAATAGTCATTAGTTACTTGGATTATCAACATTTGGATGACTTACCTATCTTAGAATGTATCTTTATTGCCATTGGCACATGGCAATTGGGAAGCAACAGAGCTCTTGAGTAATTCTTTCTCCCTCAAATCTTTATTATTTTATTGTGTTTTGGCAAGAAAAAACATTGAGGAAAAGATTATAATTGGCTAAAAATTTTCTTTTTAGGATACCAGTTTTGTTTTTTCTTTATCAATGCATCTGTGATTCTTTGTTGAACAAATTTTAGTGTTTCTCATTCTGCATTATTTTGATTGGGCTATATAAAGATTTTATATTGTATTTAGGTGTATTATTTTTATTTTAGATTTACATTTTCTCTCCTACTGTTATTTTCACCCTTGATACTTTTCTTTATTTGCTTTCTGTGTCTTCCTTCCTTTCTTTCTTTCTTTTTTTAAGACAGATTTTTGCTATAGGGTGCATGTGCTCGCTGGAGAGACAGAGAGACAGAGAGACAGAAAGTGAGAAATCACACCCTACCACCCCTACCCCCCTAGGGGGATGGCCATGCCACAGTCCCTTCTCTTCCATTCTTCTCCTAAGATTTTGGGCATTCATGCATACATGTCTGGCATGAGTTTTAAGCCACAGGACTTCAACCATAGTCGACTATGTGGGAGTCCAACAATGTAACCGTTACACCATCTCCTGGTCCCTGCTTTCTGTGTCTTACTCATAATTTTTTTCTTCCTTGTTTTTCTAGAGTAAATTTCTTACAGTATTCTCTTCATCTGTCTTGTGCATAGTGCATGCATTTTTCCTCCTATCCTTTCCTCTTTCTCATCTCCTCCTCATCCTATATATCCTCTTCTCCCTATTTTTCTTTCCCTTTTTGCTAAGGGTTTATTACTCTCAAATAATGAGATCTTAAATACATTTGTCTTTGAATAGGGTTAACTTTATTTGAACTTTATAACCAAAATAATGTGTGTAGAATTTTTATGACTTTCTGTCTTTTTTATCTTGATACCATCCTGATTGTTCCTCAGAACATGAGTTAAAAGAATGTGCTAGATTCTGATCAAGGGAAAAAAGGAAGAAACAAACCATTTAAGGGTCACAAAAATGGAAAGGTATCTGTTGATGATAATATGTATAGTAATATCTTTAACTGGACTAATATACAGTGTATCCATGCTGGAAAAATTCATTTTTGCATGCTGTAATGATATATAGTGATTGAATGTGTGTGTTTACACACCCTCCCCCATATATATTTATATATAAATGTGTTAAATTCTGTGTTTGGGCATAGATTGTGCAGGGCTAGGAAGAGAATTTGGAATTATGATTCCGTTTCACCTAAGAACCAATGAAGCAAATAAGAAAAGAAATGTTTTTTTGACTGAGAGCGGGAACTTCTGGATGCCTGCTTGACCTGTCTTAAGAAGTACTAAATTAGGTAAAAGAATTAAAACCACTTGGAGCATTACCAGCTACTTCACAGACTGACGTCCTCAGTTAGTCAGGGCGGTAGTTTGAGGGCAGTGCTTTTTGATTAAACATTGCACTTTGTCTGAGACACCACATTTTATTCCAGATAAATTACACCATGTCACTTGGACTCTGTTGCATGACCACAGAACAAGGACATTTATTACAAATGAGAAGTCTGTGGCTGTGACCAAATTCCTGGAGTGGGTGACTCTGGGGCTCCAGACAGACAACGTCTGCCCTTCGGAGTGTAGAGTGAGGAGGGAAGTCCCCAGGCAGCACTGCCATTGATGCAACACATCTGTGTGGGGCGTTCAGTACAAAGCTCTCCTTTTCCAAACATTTCCTACACTGCTGTGGGGGAGTATATCCCACGAGGTACATTAGATCCGGGCTCTGCTGAGAGGCTCAGGACTCCCAGCAGTCTTCAGAGATGGGCAGTGTGTGTGATTTGGAGAGGTCATTGGGTTCCCTATCACTCTTCTTCCCTCCACACTGTGACATTTTATAAAGAGCTCACACTCAGCCATGTCAGAGCTAAATGGTGGCAGACTGATTTGGTGTCACTTGCTAATGCACTGGATTCTTTATTGCTGTTGATATGTACATGTGAAAGACAGCTCAGACTCCCAGTCACCCGGCTCGGTCCCCTTCCAAGCTGGACAGCAGACAGCAAGCCTGCTCCTTTCAGCAGCTCCTTTCAGAGAAAAGTCTTTGCCTTCATCTTGTTTTCCATAATTGCTTCTCAGACATTGACTGGACCTCTCATCTTAATATTCACTTGCTACTGCTTGTTCTGGCCCATGAACTTATGTTTTTAAAAACAAAATACACCAAGTTAGAAGGAACCCACAAATTATTTGCATGCAATAGATGTGAGATTTGCACCACTGAAATTGGGATTGAATTAGCCAAGCCAGCCTCAATTAAAACTTAAAAAATCTTCTTTTAGGATGTGCAAAATATAGAAAGTGGGGTGTCATCCAGCTTTATGATTCTCACAGGGTGTGAGTGGTGGTCACCTATCATGTCCCAGGCCATTCCTGATTGATTCTAAGGAGAGGAGCTTGATTCAATCCTACCCAATTGCATACTCTCTCTCATGATATGAACACTTGAATAGAGATAGAAGTACAGTCAGTTGAGGGACGAACCATAGACCCCGGGTCCTTGGGCTTCCTTGTCGGAGGCTCCTGGTCTCTCTTCCAAGGTTTTCTTGTATCTGCGGTACCCCTTCAATCTCATTCCTTCACATCTAGGCCTCTAGACTCAAGTCTGAAAATTGCCACAGTCACTTCTGCTGTTGGCCATGCTTGTGAGACATGTCTCCATATCTTATCAATGACACAGCTCAGACAAACATCCCCAGAATCCAGATTTATAAACCCAGTGTCTCAGGGTACTCAGGCGCCCTCTTCAACCTCTTTGTAGGACAAAAATCTCAAATTATGTAAACAAAGATTGAGGTATGTGGGTATTTGCTATTTAAAAGTCCAATAAATTAATTGGATTATGGATTCTTTTGGTCCAGGAATCGAAAATATGTCTAAAGACTTTAGAATTATTATGTGGAACTGAGATGCATACAATCATTAAATAAATTTAATAATAATTATCATTTTGGGTTTATGCATGATGTTATAATGAGAGGTAAACAAGATGTGAAAACTAAGTCAGTCTCAGGGAGTTTAAAATAGATAACCTTGGTTTACTTATTAACTAATAAGTTAATTAAAAAATTTATCTGATGCTCTACCATCCATTCAGCAAAATTTTTTTGAGACCAAGCTCATGGTAGGACGTTTTGGAGGACACTAAGGTAGGGAGAAGACATATATTCTTTTTTTTTTTTTTTTAATAAGTTTTTGCCTTAGGGAATGTGCTGGAGAGAAAAAGACAGAGACACTGAGAGGGAAAGTGAGAAATCAAGCCCCGGGAAGGATGGCCATGTTGCAATCCCTTCTCCTCCGTTCTCCTTCTGGGGTCTTGGGCATACATGGACACAAACCAGGACTTGAATTATGATCAGCCACGTGGGAGTCCAGCAATGTAACTGCTATGCCATCTGCTGGTCCCAACAACATCTATTCTTAGGGTACTCAGAAGTGGGAGTCAGTCCTAAAAACATACATCAATATGTGTCAATAAACATGAGAAAAGGCTTGTGGAAATGAGCCTAAAGAAATAAATTAAATTTAATACAGACATATATGAAAGCAAGTGGACTACCTAGAAGTGTCTTATGGTCCTGCAAATGGAGATAACGTTCTAGACTATGGCAATGATAGTGGCAATGACAATAGTCATGACAATTTCAAAAGATATTTAAGAAGTGGAAATTAGAGAAATAAGTTACTGGAAGGTATGGATGTGGACAGTGAAGGAGAGAGAGAGAGAGACAGAGTGAGGGGCACAGCCCTATTGCTGACCTGAAGGGCTTGGTAAACAGTGCCAGAGACAGATAAGTAGGTTTAGGTAGGAATATGTGATCTGTTTTCTCAGATGGGTTAGTTAGATCCAAGTGGCAATGTTTATTAAGTCTAAACTTAGGAGAGACATCTGGGTGGAATATCTAATTGGAGGATCTTTTTTGATTGTTTGTTTTATAGCTTTATTGAAATAATAAAAAATAATTTTCTTAAGAGATAGTAATGGAAGGCAGGCAACCAGAAGAGATGATTAGGAAGAGTGAATCAGGAGAGACATGATTATCATTAGAATAAAAAAAAACTTAAAGAGGTCCTGAAAAGAGGGATGTAGGAGATTGAAAGAGGAAAAAAGAGGTAGAAGGAAAACTAGTATAAGCTGAGGTTAAGGAAGCCAAAGAAGTGTTTGGATTTGAAAGGAGGAATGATTTCTATTGAATACTACTGAAATGTGAAGGAAAGTGTGAATGAAGTTCTTAATTGATAACTTATATTTTCTCTGAGCAGCAGGAAAGTTTTCCAGTGAGAGTGAATTTCAGAGATTTGAGGACAGGATTTCTGGGCAGCTTTTCAGCATTATGTAGGGAGTAGGATGAGGTAATTTATGTAAGGCACTTTGAATAGTGCCTGGCAGGGACTGAATTCTTAATAAATGTTGCCAACTATTTTAATAGCATCAAATTGTTCAGCTTTGTGGTTTTTTCCTAACAGTGATTAGCACCTGGGATGTAAACACAAAACATTTGGCAGATATTTTAATTCTGAAGTGGTTTTGTCAAGAAGTGAGAAGGAAGAATAAGGCAGTTGTGGAAATCAGCAATATGAAATACAGATTTAAAAACAAACAAACAAAAGACAGAAAGAGGACTGTTAGATAATGAGAAAGTAGACAGTTCTTGGTCCAGAAAGTCTTGATGATATTAAAACTGGTACAGCAGGAGTAATTGTGTGAAAGAGACTGAGGATGGGAGATTGAAGGAGAGAGTGGGATGTCTAAGTTTGGACGTCTGAATACAGCATTAATTGGTGAAGACAGTTTTCTAAGGAGGTGATAGAAGCAAATTGATAAAGTGAGATGTGAAAGTTGCTGGAAATGAACTGATCAGAGGACTGAACACTTAAGGTCTAGAACTTGAATGTTTAAGTCACCCAAGATGATGACAGGATTTGGAGGAGAGTAACCAGGAGGCAGGAGATGACAAAGGTGGAAGTTAGAAGCAGCTGACATGTCTTAGCCTGGTAGATTTATCATGGATCTCCAGAGAAGAAGAACTAATAGGAGATAAATAAATATACATGCAGATTTATTAAGAAAATTGGCTCTTGTGATGATGGAGGCCAAGAAGTCTCATGATCTGCCATCTACAAGCTAGAAAATCAAGCAAGTTAATTGTATAATTGGGTCTGAGTCCAAAGTCTCAAGAACCAGAAGTTCATGAGAAGATCAAGTTCCTAGTTCAAACAATAAGTACATTCACACTTCCTCCACACTTTTGTTCTATCTGACCCCTCAATAGATGGAATAGTTTCTGCCCACATTAGTGAAGATGGGTCTTCTTTACTCAGTGTACCAATTTAAATGTTAAGCTCTTTCAGAAACTCTCACAGACACACACAGAAATGATTTTTCTCCAGCTATCTGTGCTGGAGATAAATCCCAGCCAAATTGGCACATCAAATTAAATTATCAGCCCAGAAATCACAGTCTGAAATAGAGACTTGAGTGAGAGGAAGAACAATACAAAGATGTTGATCACTGGTTGCTTGATCTCCTGGGACAGTTTAAGGAGCAACATGACAGAGATCTCAGCATCTTCTCCATAAGAGAGAAAGAGGGAAACATTTATTTCTCAGCTCATATCTGTTGTTGGTCAAAGAACTCCCCACAGGATGTCCTCCCTCATAAACTTCTGGGCTATCCATTTGTTGGCACTAAACAGGTTCACAGGAAAATACTGGGGCAGGAAACAAGGGACACCTGGTATGGAGCTGAGGAGGGATGTTTCTGGGTTGTACCTACATAAAGGATGTTGACTTCTGTATTCACTGGTTGCTCTGCAGTGGTTAGAATAAGAAACAGATGAGACTAAGAGCATTTGAAAGGATGCTCAAGGAGTTTCAGTGCATTTTATTCCTTGTACTAGTCATATTCATTCATTCCATCCATTAAGTTAAGACTGTCACTGAGTCATCTTCAAGGGAGTAGTTGGCTAAGAGATCTGAAAATATTAAATTTAAAAGAATTAGTGAAGCAAGTCGCAATATTATTACTGCAGCTGACTATGTGGAATACCTAGCATTAACTGACTACTTCCTCTACCACCTAGACTAGATTTCCCTACTCTCAACCAGCACTTGTGCTGGTCTAAGTCACTCACCTGTTAGGTGACTATGATCTTCTTTCCCAAAGCATCTAAGCCATTGGTTATTGTGACCTTATCAGCCGTGGTTGCTGCAATTTCCAATTCACCAACCTCACTAGATATGGAACCCCCAAGAGACACAGTGTGACACAGTAAACCACTTGGGTTCTATACAGACTCCTCCTTGCATGCATTATGTAGCAAACACCCTGGTTCCTCACAGCAATCAGGATCTATTACCTCCACCAATAACTCCTTTTTCTGCTGGCTGATTCACCAACATTAGTGGCCCAAAGGTGACCAGGTGAGGATTACAACTCGTTTCCCTGACCATCACTTTGCTACCCTATGAACAAGAACCTTTGAGTCATCCAAACCTGTTTGCAGTGACAAGAAACACAGAGGTCACTGAGAGAAATGATAAGAGAGGCTAGTCTCACTTGCATATCTCTCTCGGGCCCCCAACCTTCTAATCAGTTCCTTCTAGGCTCCTGACTCATCAGCCAGGCCTTTAGGCTCTTCCCAGGAGTCTGTGTACTTACATACTGTAGATGACTTCTCTATTCAAATCAACCAACCTTGTATACTACTTGCACCTCTGCCCACGGGGAAGGGTTTTGTTTATCTTGTCCTCTATGGCCTCTTGAGTGGGTTGGAGTGCAGCAGCAGTCTACTTTGGCTTGTTAGCACTAATGTATCGGTGCCAGCTCCTGTGTGGCCCAGGCCAAGCTCCTCCCCCTTTGGCAGATGGCTGCAGAGAAGACTTTCACATCTACAAGTGTGAGGTGAGGGAGCAAAATCAGTGCAACAGATGGAGGACACAGGAGATTGGGCCATTTGCCCATGTCATTTCTCTTCCTTCTTGGTCTGCACCAGAACTTATGTGTACCAGTTTCTTTGTGCAAAGGATTGTTGCCATGCTCACTTGAACTAAGGAAATACAGACATCTGATTGCATCCAGTCCTGGCTATGTGGGAATGTGGCTTTCGCTGTTTAGGAGCTAACTTTGACCAGAGTCCCACATGCACCTGCTCACCTGCTCCTAAATCAGCTCCAGAGAATGACATGTCTAGAGCTGTTTTTCAAATAGTGAATTGTTTTCTGCCAGAGAATGGGTGTCCCTACTCAGACCCTTATGGGTCTGTGACACAGCTCTGCTATTGTGGATCTCCAGACACTCTTCAAAGGCTTGTGGCCTGAGAAGCAGGCAGTGTGGACACACCCTGAACCCATGGCACAGTCTTCTTGCTCTGAGCCCTACTCAGAGCTGGCAAATAGCCAGGTCACCTGACAAATGGGTTAGATCAGTACTTCTTGATGAGGTCTGTACAGCATTTAACAAAATCCACGGAGGGGGACCAACAGATGGCATAATGGTTACATCACTGGGCTCCCAGACCTGGTACCTTAAAAATCATGCCGGGTGTGTGCGCGTGTGTGTCAAAATCCCAGGAGGAGAATGAAAGAGAAGGGATTATGGTGTGGCCATCCCTCTGAGGGGTGATTTTTCACTTGCTCTCTCTCTGTCTCTCAGGTGAGCACACACACCCTGTAGCAAAAATTCTCAAGAAAAAATCCACAGAGGCCTGGTAAAAACCATTTGCATTCTTAGTGTTGAAAGGTATAAAATGCAACAGTGTATCCCTCACAAGCAGGAAAATGTCCCAGAACATCCCAGACTTCTGGAACTTTATGAATTTCACCAGTGGATAAAACTACTGTGGGATATTCCTCTTACCTCTCAGCCCATGTGTTCCCATGATTGTAAGCAGAGTATGGTCATGCTTTCAAATCAGAGAATGTTGCACTTTGTGTCTCTAAAAGGTTAATCAAGTTGTAATTTCCAGTATTAGAATTCTCAAGGATCAATTCATTTTTTTCCATTGAAAAAATTGGGACTACTAATGTCTACCATATATTCTTTATAGTGTTATTTTGAGGATAAAAGGAGATAATATACAGGAAGAACTTTATGAACTGTTCACATGTTAAATGATTTATATTATCATCCTGTGATGGATGTCACATTCCCCCTCCTCCTCTTTTTTGGTGGGATCAGAGGGTTGAAAGGAGAAAGCAATGAAGTAGAGCTGTTGTAAGAGCAGTTCAGGATGGTGGAGTTAGAAAACTCTTGGGAATTAAGGTAACAAGGGGTAACTTCTATCCAACTTGGGCTGTCCTTAGGATTCCTATAAATTCTAGCTGGAAATCTGAAATGGACAATTGAAGGGTGAGGCACAGTTTTTTCAAGGCCCCTGTTTTTGATTTGTTGTTTTCTTAGATGAGGATATAACTATCCAAACTCACCTTGTACGGAAAGATCACTCGGCACTTTACACCCCAAGTACTATATTGGAGGCCTGGTCATTTCATAAAGTGGGCTGCAAGCTCCAGGAACTTCGAGAAGACCTTTGAGAAGGGGGGGCAAGATCCCAATCAGACACTCTTGGCATCAGCACAGTGTGTCTGCCTAGGATTGATCAGGTTTCCCAAGGTCTTATTTCTCCTTGAATAGAATGTATGACCCATAAGCCATCACAGGGAGTCTCTCCAACCTTGCCCTTTGGTTTCACTCAGACAGATGGGGTTCCGGCTACCTGCTGCAGGACCCACAGTGCAGTGAAGACTGGGCCCTCCCCTGCCTGCTATTCCTCTGCAAAGTTTTTCAGGAAAAGACTCAAGGATATTTTCAGCTGCTCCACCACCATGCTGCTCAATCTGAAAAGGGAGACCATGGAGGAAGGAAGGACATTTGTTGGGAAGAGGTGGTGAGAAAAAGATGGGCACTGGTCAGTATAGTCCCAGAGAGAAGAAGGGCCATTGTCTGGAAGCCCAAATGCGATGCTGCTATGTCGGGGGTGGGGTGGTCTTATACACATATTTCCCAGGCTCTGGGGTTTTGAATCACCAAGTCCTGCATGATCTGTTGAAGAAGGCAGGCTGGTGAAAGAGCCAAAATAGAAATGGTTCATGCACCGTTTTTTAAGAAACTGGTAGGATGATGCCTTTCAAAGGAATGTTCCAGAGTTTCTAGTGGAGGGAGAACTTCAGATTAGGGAAACAAGAAGACCTGAGCAGGGATGAATGAGTTGAAAACTGAGAGAACAGTCGATATTTGCTGTCCTTTCTTCCCCATCCCATCTGGCAGCAGGTAGATACTGAGACCTAGAGGTATGGCCAGTCCAAAGGGAGGTGGGTTGTGAGGGTGTAATACACTAAACTCTGAAGACCTGCAGGGTGAGAAGAATGCAACCTGTCTCACTAACATGATAATATGTTGGATATATTGGGTTATATAAATAGTGTTGTTAAATAATGGTACTGGTTTCTTTTTACTTTTAAAATGTGGCTTCTAGAAAAATTTTAAAATTTAGTTTAATTTAATTTAAATTTGTTTTAAACATTCAATCACATATGCTCTCCCTATGGCTACTAGAAATTATAAATTACACATTTGGTTTGTATCCCACTTCTATGGGACAATGCTAGTCTAGGCCTTGAAGCTCCAAGAGCAAAATACGTAACACAGGCACGCACACACACTCATGCAAACACACACACATGTACACGCTCCGTAGAGGGTTTCAGTCAACTCCAGAAGCCGGAAGATAAGTCTGCTGAGCTTGTCTCTTGTGACTGTGATAAACAAAAAAAGAACACAGATTCCTCCTCTGACCGTTAGCTCCCCTGTGATTGGTCTGTCTCCTCTTTCCTCCTTGTCCTTAGCCCCTTCATTCCTGCCATCACCTCAAACCCAGGGTAGGCTGCTTTCTACTTTGTAAATACCACCGTACATTCAGAGTGAGAGATGTACTGGGAAAAACAAATGGACATTTACATTTTGGGAATAGAAATCGTTTTCTCCAGACTTCGGGAGTTAACATAATGGGGCTTTTCTGCATTCCAGCTGCAACGCTGGATCTGGCAGGCTGACTTTCTCTGCTATGATGTAAAACATAACTCAGTGGCCATTTCAGTGTGTAAAAAGTTCAGCAGTATTGTTGGAACTATCATCATAAATCAGGAATGACTTTCTTTAGGGACTCTATTGCCACTTGATTTAGTATTTCCTGGCACCTTGCCTATCATAGAATGAAGCCACGATTGCTTCCTACACAAAACGTTATCTGCAGAACACCCCACCAGAAATCTATAGAATGCTGACCAGCTTGCAAGTTTTGATAATCTATGGCTGACCTTTGTATTGAGAATACATTCGACAATGGGACCCATTGTTAAATTGGACAATATAATCCAAACCAAATTAAAGTTCCAAATTAAAATGGGGGCTTATATAGCATTTTATAGTCCATTTGTTTGTTTCAAAGAAAGGAAAACTGGGCTCTTTGGGCTCAAGGAAGAAAATTTAGAAACATATTCATACTGTGAAATATGAGAAATTACCTTAAGCAATGCTCCCATTTGACATGTTCCATGATTATAAAAACAGGAGGAAATGTGAACTGGCTGCCAGAGTAGGGGAGGGTGATGGCCACAAGGCCACATTGGTGAGGGGTTTCCTCCACAGGTAAAGGAAGAATATTGTACCAGGGAAGCACAGGGAGAACCTGCCAGCGCCATGTAGTTTTGCATGGCATGTGTGCTGTGAGAGGTGGGGGAGGCATATAGGAATTCTGTTGATGGAAATTCTGCCTTTCGCAAACTCACAGTGTCACTCTCCCACTGACATTGGTCATGGACTGTGAGGCCAGGCCAAGAACAGGAGTGAGCCTTGGCCAGTGTTTGGCAAAGAGCAAGGACACTTGCAGGAATCTCCCAATGCCACCTCCAACTGAGACGGGGCTAGGGTAGAGATGCAGAGCTCTGTATAGACCCGGCTCAGGCTGGCTTGCTCTCATCACCCAGGTTGCCGAACCAGCAACTTTAGTGAAACTAAGCCCATCTTTTCTTCCTTTCTCTTCCTTTGGGTTGGAATGAATAAACCTGGAATCTCAACTGCCAGTCTGGATAAACATTGCATTCCCTTTGTAATGACAAGCACACAGGAAAATCACTAGGCAAATGAACAGATAGTGCAATTCGAAAGATGGGACCACTTTGAGAAATCAAGAGAAAATATTTTCCTATTAAATACAGTTTCTGCAAAGGCAGGGCAAAATTTTGAGAAAGTGTATGCTTTGTGTTTCTAACAAACTTCAAAAGGACATTTCTTCTGTGATATCTGAGCAGAGAGCCATAAAGGGAAGAACAAATAGGTTAGGGAAGGCTACAAGAAGCTTTTATTCATTTTCATCATTGAATTGGAGGCAATGAAGAGCAGAATGGATCTTTTTGAAAACAGATTTTATGGAGCAGAAGTCAACTTTGACATCCAAGGACTAGAAGAAAGGAATAAAAAGATAGAGTTAATAGGAGAAAATTTATGAAAGGTCTGGCAAGAGATTAATTTGTGAATATTAGGAGTTTCAGAAAAAGAACAGCTAAAGTAGAGCTGTCATTAAAAAACTATTTGGGGGAAATTTTCTTGATCTAAGGAAAGATTTGAATTTTCTGATTACCAGACAAAATTAATGACTTTTTTAGTACCTAAACTTATCTTGATAATTTGTTTTAACTTCAAGGATAAAAAACAAGGGCTAGCAGGTGGCTTAGTGGTTAAGGCACTGGACTTTCACATGGCTGACAGTGGTTCAAATCCTGAATCTGGCAGCTTGAAAATCCTACCAGGCACATGTTGTGTGTGCCCAAAATTCCAGGAGGAGAATGGAGGAAAAGGGATTTCAGCATGGCCATTCCCCCTGGGGGGTGACTTCTCATTTTCCCTCTCACTGACTCTCTCTCTGACTCTCTCCAGAGAGCAGATGCAACTTATTACAAAAACAGAAACAAACAAACAGAATAAAAATTAGTGAGAATCCAAGCAGATAAGACTTGGCTCCCCTTCTCTGCAATATGAAGATGATGATCTATGTCTGCAGAGCGAGGAAGAAAAAGACCGTAGCCCACTCAAGGTTGTCAGACAAAACACAGAGGACCTGATATACTGGGGCAAACTTATACTAAAAAGTTGTTTGCCAATTATCTGAAATTTAAAGTTATGCGTTTGTCCTGAATTTTTATTTCTCTGTATGTGCTAAGCTGACAATTTTTATTCTCCATATGTGCTAAGCTGACAGTCAGATCCTCATGTAGCAGAGAGGCATTCTCTGTATATGTAAGATCAAAGGCTCAGACAGTCCCCGACTGAGGATGGTTCAACTTACATTTTGTTGCCTTTATAATGACACAAAAGAGAAATGCAGTCAACAAAAGTCTATTTTGGGGACATACAATCATTCTTTTTTTTTTTTTAACTTTTAATACCAATATTCAATAAATTACATGAGATTGTGAGATTGTCAACACTTATAATATAACCATCTAGTTGGTTAGATGAGTTTGCCCAACTATAGGCTAATGTAAATGTTCTGGGCCTGTTTAAGGTAGGTTAGGTAAAACTGTAAACATTGGTGGGTTAGGTCTATTAAATGCATTTTTGATATAATTTTTGGTATAATTTCCCTCCCCCCCATAATAGATATATCAGAATGTAAACTCATTGTAAGTGCAGGACCATCTGTACATACTCTGTGTGACTGTTTCGGGGGAAAGAACAACCAAAAATTACCTTCCTTGAATCATTTTTTGTTTGTTTGTTTTGAGGGAGATTTTGCTATAGGGTGTGTGGACAGAGAGAGACAGAGAGACAGAAAGTAAGAAATCACCCCCCAGGGGGGATGGCTACACTGCAATCCCTTCTCTTCCATTCTTCTCTCGGGATCTTGGGCATGTACACACATGTGCCCTGCATGAGTTTTAAGCTGCCAGGTCTGGGACTTGAACCACAGTTGACTACATGGGAGTCCAGTGACATAACCATTATGCCATCTGCTGGTCCCCCTTGAATTATTTTTAAGTCAGCTGAGGGAGGAATGAAAATATCAAATTAGAGAATAGAGAAGTGAGGCTATAAAAAGCTAATGAGAGACCAGCAGGTGGTGTGGTGGCTAAGGTGCTGGACACTCCCACATGGCTGACCATGGTTCGAGTCCCAGACCTGGTGGCTTGCTTTCTCATTTTCCCTCCCTCTCTCTCTCTCTGGTCAAATTAAAATGGATGAATCGATCAATAAATTAAATAAATAATAATTTTTTTAAAAAAAGCTAATGAAAGATGAGACAGCCCTATATTGCAGCAGTTATGTGCTGCACAGAGAAAGTGGATCCCACGTGACTGATCAGGGTTTGAGTTCCAGTCCCTGCTGCTTGGACTTTACTCCAGGAATAAACATATGTACAGGATCCTGATGGGATAGAGAATTGGAGGAAAAAGGGTTGTGGCATGAGTCCCATTGGGGGCTCTCTCTCTTCCTTCTCTTGTGCATGCTCATGGGTCATCTGGCATACAAAAAAAAGAATAATCAAATAATCCCTTCCTCCTTAAACAGCAGTTCAGATGAAACCCAAGCTGAAGCAGTGGATTTATAATTATAATTTATTCAGCTAGAGGAAAAAAAATATATATAGTGAAAATAAAAGTTTTGCTCTCTTCTATGGTACAGATATAAAAACATTAAATGTAATTAAAAATTTTTTATTAATATAAAAAGCAAATGAAAGAGGCACTGTTATCATGGGTGATATTAACATACTTATGTTTTGATAGATCATGTGTTCAAAAGGCAATAAGTATGGAGAGGGTTCATTCAACGTCATATATTTATACTGCACAAATGGAGAATGTGAACTTTCTACAGATACTTAGGACATTGATCTACACATGGATCATGCAGAACATCTTAGCAAATTCCCCAGCTAGCAATTAAGATTCCCAGTTTTTGAATGTGTTGTATAACATTGTTGTTGTGAGCTCCTCTAGGTGATGGCCATTCTCATAAAATAGTGACTGAGAGCCAGCAATTCCCACTTTCCCTGCAATGACACACATGGGGAAGTTAGGAGATGCCCCTGCCACAACTCAAAAGAAAAGAAAAGAAACCAGGTTTTGGTCAGTTGTAAATGTACCATCTCTTGATTCCCAAGCTTTGGTTCTTCATTCAACTGGCGACTCTAGACCTTTTAGCCAATGACAGAACCACAATCTAGTCAATGTCTCTGGGGTAAATAGTTTCCGTTTCTGATAGGCGGAGAATGATTTTCACAAAGTCTTGCTCTGCCTTTGGATTTCAGACATATATGCGTCAGAGGGCTGCTGTCATGGAGTAAGAATGACTCATTCTTCTTTTTTTGGAGAGGTTTTTGCTATAGGGCACGTGCACTCTCCAGACAGAGAGAGACAAAGAGACAGAAAGCGAGAAATCACCACCCAGGGGGGATGGCCACACGGCAATCCCTTCTCCTCTGTTCTGCTCTTGGGATCTTGGGCACGCACGCACATGCGCCTGGCGTGAGTTTTAAGCCACCGGGTCCGGGATGCAAACGGCGGTCAACTACATGGGAGTCCTGCGACATAGCCATTATGCTAACTGCTGGTCCCAAGAGTGACTCATTCTTGAAGGGCCTTCTTATAGAAGGATGAAGCCTCTAAGTGAGGAAGACTCAATTGCCTTGGAATGTAAGCTTTGTAACCTGGGTAGGTATGTGTCACTTTAAGAAACATTGCAGGACCACATGGCAATTAATATTTTGTACAGTGATTCTATTGTACACACTGACTCAAGAGACCTTAAATATTGGACACTCTAGTATGTTGCGAATTAAATTCGATTTTCATGTGACTTCTCTCAAATGCACTTCTGTACAAAATAGTCAACGTCAGCTCCCAAGGAAAAAAAATCACTGACTCTTTCAACATGGCTTCCAGTAGAGAGCAACACGAAGTGGTGTATGCTTAAAGACAGTCACCTTGTCCGCATTCCAGTTAGTAAAATCAGACCAAAATCAGAAGAATGGCTCTGGAAAGTTCAGCTGCCAGGTTCTTGAAGTTGTTAGAGGCCCTTCCTTCTGCTCGGGGTCACCCTGCCTGTCAGAGAATGGAGTTCAGTTCACACACTCTCCATCTGAGAAGTGCACACCTATTTACATACCTATACAATGTCATTGTGAGTGCCTTTTAATTTAAACACTTACATCAGTTATTTACAATTGCATGATTTCATTCCACAGAGTGGTGATATATTTTTTTTCTCCAAATATGGACTCATTAGATGGTCATAAATAAAGTGGTTGGGGAGTAGGAAATGGAGTGTCCTTCCCCCCAGGGTTATTCCAGGGGAAGCATGGAAGGAAGCAGAGCCTGGCTATTTCAGGCTCAGAGGCTGTATTGGAGGGCTGTTAGCTGGGCGGCAGCTGTCCTCAATCTCACAGTTTTAACAGAGGGAGCTGCCAGATTTACATTGTTTAAACACTTAACTAAATTAGCTATGAAAAGAAGGATGGGAGGAGGCCTGGTTAGTAGGGGAATTCAAGCCTCTGGCATCACACACTTTACACACACACAGTGATTTTCTCAAGAGTCTGCCAGGAGGAACTGGCGAGAAAGTGTGCCCCTTAAAGCAAGATTAAAAAACAACAAAGAGTTCTGTTTTGGAAAGCTGTGCCTGGTAGGGGCTAGTGTGAGTGCCAGGCCTCTGGGCTCGCAGGCTGGACTGAGAGTTAGAGGTGGGCCCTGGGTCAGCAGAGCAAGGACTGTCCTAGGGTAGAGAATCTGAAGCCCAAAGATGAGTAGCTGGGGCTCCTGTGCTGGGAAGGGAAACACTGGGGTAAAGACAGGAGCTTCTAGTCTATTTCTTTGAGCTTTTTAGGAATTTGTTCCTGGTCTACTGGATTTTTAGCTTAGCTACAGTGGGTTAGAGGACAATCAAGTCTAAGAATGTTAAATATTGGCTCTTTGTCAAATTGGGGTGGTCTCTAGTGGATGGCCACAGAGTGCTGTCATTGAATTTAGAACTTACCCTCTTCAATATATTAATCAGTGGGTTGAATGGCACCTTAGAAGACCTATTAATTTAACGTTCTAGTAATGTAACATATGAAAGCACAAATGAAATGGAAAACAGAATCTTGAATGGAAGTAAATTTGACAAAATGTTCAGACCAGGGATCGAGCCAAGACCAATAAGATGAAGCTTCTAGGCGTAAATGGAAGATTCTAAAAATAGATTCCAGAAATTTGTTTCGTAAGTACAATATAGTAGCACCTTGACTGGGTTGATAGAAAACTTCAGAAAACACTCGTGGCCCAAGTTAAGCCCATGGTGAGTCATGAGGAGCCAGGAAGCACCATCAGACCTGATCTGAATCGGCTCCAAGGCGAGATGTGGCCCTATGCTATTGCTAGAGCACCTTTAGTGCTGTGATTTTCTGCAGTACCAAGTGGACATAGTTTAGTCCTCCATAACCGAGTCCTTTTGTTTTTAGTCCTCTTTAACAAATGTAATCAGTGAAGCTAACATGGTAGTTAAGGTGCTGGACTCCCACATGGTCAACTGCAGTTTGAGTCCTGGACCTGGTGGCTTGCTTTCTTACTTTTCCTCTCTCTCTCTCTAGTAAGTACCTGTACCCTATAGCAAATTAAAAAAAAGGAGAAAGAAACAAAATCAGCTCCTTTTCCTAAATAATGGCATGAAACATCTTTAATAAATAACACTCCTCAAAAAGACCCTTAGAAGGCCAAATTGTATCTTCTCCCAAAAAGGGTTTAACCATTTGGCCTAAAAAACTACTCTAGGCTGAGGAGGCCCAGCTGAGATGAATGCATATTCTAGGCCCAGCCTCACCTTCCAGGGCCCTCCAGGCTGAGGTTTGGCTCCCTGAAGACCCATCATGTCCTCAGTGTGCAGTGACCAAGGCTGCATGCCAATGTATAGTTTCCTTCCTAAACTGGTAGCAAAATATTTTGCAGCTCTCCTCTGCTCTATGCTAGGCTTTGTAGCAAAGCTCCACTCAGGTTACATTTATGCTCCTCAGTGAAGGGTACATTTCATCTTTGCAAGACCCTCCCATTGTCACTGAGAGCTGAGCCCAAGCTATATGCCCACTCTGTAGAGAACAGCCTGGAGACAAGGAGGATCCAGCAAAGACCACAGGCTTAGTCAGTGGTAGGGATGGACTTCAAATTCAGCTTCTGGGGCCCAGTTTATAGTCTCTGAACTGGGAACGTAGTTAAGTTACTTTATTCTTTGAGCCTCCATAATGCAGATGAGTTGATCCTTTCTGCTCAGATTTTCAAAGACAGCAGTAGGTAGCTAGATTAAATGTAGTACTAGATGGAGACTGTAGGAACATACATGTTAAAACATTCTCCCCTAGGGAACCAGCAGTTAGCGTAATGGCTATGTCGCTGGACTCCCACGTAGTCGACTGCGGTTCGTGTCCTGGACCTGGTGGCTTAAAAGTCACGCCGGGTGCGTGTGCATGTGTGCCCAAGATCCTGAGAGGAGAATGGAGGAGAAGGGATTGCGGCGTGACCATCCCCCGGGGGGGTGATTTCTCGCTTTCTGTCTCTATGTCTCTCTGTCTGTCTGGTGAGTACACGCACCCTAGAGCGAAAAACCTCTCCAAAAAAAATAAAAAATTCTCCCCTAAATTTCAGGATTACTCATCTATTTTTTAGTAAATTTCCTAGATTTTCTATGTAAAGATATTTTATACTAATAACTAAAAAAAAAATTAAAAGGACAACAGGTAGACATGTGAATTAAGCAATTGCAGAGTGGAGCTAACTTTCAGATAGTGCACATGATACCCCAACTCAGGAACACCTTGGCCCCTTCTGCTCATGGAGATACCCTGTGGCTTTGGCTGACCTTATATCAAACTGCAATTTTATGACATCGTCCCAATCCTGGATCTTTAAACCAAATACCACATGCCTACTGGCCTCCCCTAGTCCTCATAAAAAAACTAATTCCAAACACCCAGCAGAGTCCCTGACAACTAGGTAAGAAGTTGGCTCCCTCCTGTTTTACTTCAGGCTTGGGAAGCTGTATTTTGTATCTCTCTTGCCTCTGAGTCCTGGGTCTAATTGGAGAGAAATAGTTTGGAGGACCAGAGCTAACAGGACCATCCAACTGAGAGTGCAGTCCAATGTGCTCATGGGCCATTTAGCTTGCAGGTCACAGGTGGGCTTGAGAGATACCTTGAAGGACAGGCCCAGAGGTATAGCTGTGTGATTTGATGGGTTAAAGAAATGTACTTATGGGAACCAGCAGTTAGCGTAATGGCTATGTCGCTGGACTCCCACGTAGTCGACCGTGGTTCACGGTGGCTTACAACTCACGCCGGGTGCGTGTGCGTGCGTGCCCAAGGTCCCAAGAGGAGAATGGAGGAGAAGGGATTGCGGCGTGACTATCCCCCCTGGGGGGTGATTTCTCGCTTTCTGTCTCTATGTCTCTCTCTCTGTCTGTCTGGCGAGTGCACACGCCCTATAGCGAAAAACCTCTCAAAAAGAAAAAAAAAAAAAAAAAAAAAGAAATGTACTTATAAGTTTGGAGGCATGGACCTCTCTTAATCTGTTTGTGCTGTTAATACCTTAGACAGGGTAATTTATAAATACAAATTTATTTCTCACAGTTCTGGAGGCTAGGAAGTCCAAGAGCAAAGTGTTGGCACAGATGTCTTATGAGTTCTGCTTTGTGATTCCAAGATGGCACCCTGTTGCTGTATGCCCTAGAGGAGAGAAAAGCTGTGTCCTCACATAGTGGAAGAAACTTGAGGCAAGAGAGTGCTCCCTTCCACCTTGAGCCCTTTCATAAGGGCATTTATCCAATTCATGTGGGCAGAGCCCTCATGACTTAGTCACCAGCCAATAGCCATACTGTTAATACTATTGCCTTGGGCATCAATTTCAACATGTGTTTTGGAGGAGACACATCATTCAAACCACAGCAGGCATTTTGTGAACTTCATGCTCTCTTGGTGTCTTAGTCTGTTTGGGCTGCTATAATAGAACAGTGTTCTAGAGACTGGCGACTTCAGTAATAGAAAACCTATTCCTTACAATTCTGGGTGCTGGAAGTCCAAGACAAGGCATTGGACATTTGGCGTCTGGTGAGGTCATACTTCCTGTCTCATCGAAGACACCTTTTCATTGTGTCCTCTCATGCTAGGAGGAGGGCAAGAGAACTCTCTGGAGTCTCCTTTATAAGGGCACTAATCCCATCATGAGGGCTCCATTGCCATCACCTCATCTGACCCTAATTAATTCCCAAAGTTTCCACCTTCAGGTAACATCGTATTTTAGGTTAGGCTTCAACATATGAATTTTGGGGAAACACAAAAAAACCCATAACACCTGGCTTCAAGCATCTGAGCTGATGTTCTGTGCCCCAGACCTCTCCTGAGTTCCACATTGCCTGGCACACTCATCCTATGGTGAGTTCACTCTGTGTTTACTAATGGCCCTTCAACCTCTTGGGACATCACTGCCTGGCTCCTCTCTGTGTCAGTCTCCAAGGCTTGCTGCCCAGGACCTCACATATCTATGGTAAGATGCAGCTGGTTTCTCCTCTCTCTTGGTTCACTCAACTCCACCTGGTTCTCTGTCTATTGTTACAATGACTTTGTAGAAATTGTATTTAATCACTACTACCCCACTTAGCATCCTTTGCTGAGTCCCAGCTGACTGAGGTTGCATCCGTGGTTTTCACCCTGACCTCTGCTAGCCTTCCCCACAGAACCCCATCTCTTTCTTTCCATGCTCATCTCAGCCCACCGTCCCCTCATTGCTTTCCTAGCACTGGTTCCAGTTGCCTGCTCCTTCAGTGCTCTGGTCTTTCCCTTTTCTCCCTCTTTGTCTTGAAAATCTTACTCATCCTGGGAACCAGCAGTTAGTGTAATGGCTATGTCGCTGGACTCCCACGTAGTCGACCACGGTTCGCATCCCGGACCCGGTGGCTTAAAACTCACACCGGGCGCGTGTGCGTGCGTGCCCAAGATCCCGAGAGGAGAATGGAGGAGAAGGGATTGCGGTGTGACCATCCCCCCTGGGGGAGTGATTTCTCGCTTCCTGTCTCTCTGTCTCTCTCTGTCTGTCTGGCGAGCACATGTGCCCTATAGTTAAAATCTCTCCAAAAAAAAAAAAAAAAAAAAAGAAGAAAATCTTACTCATCTTTCCAGGCCCAGAACAGCGGGCTCCATTTTAAATTCTGTAGGGCTTCTGTCACCTGGAAAATGAATTTCTTTGTCTTAAAGTTCTGAATAATTTTTGGCCATTCTCCTCTAAAAAAAAAAAAAAAAAAATCCTGGATTTGAGTTCCAGTTCTGTCTTACACTTGCTGGCAACCCTGGGCAAGTTACAATAGGCCTTATGCAGTTTGGCATATCAGAATCTCAATGTCTTCACCCTATAAAGTAGAGATAAAAGTGGCTAACTCAGTGCTGTGGGCTGAAGTGTGTACTCACCTCTCTCAAATTTCACATGTTGAATCCCTAACCTTCTGTGAACCTTTGGAGAAGGGGACTTTGGGAAGTAATTCAGTGACATACATGGTGGGGGGTCCTCATGATGGGATTAGTGCTCTTATAAGAAAAGATGCCAGAGAGCTGCTCACTCTCTCTGCCATATGAGAAAGCATCTGTCTTCAAGCCAAGAAGAGAGGCCTCACCAAAAGTCTACCCTGTGGAACTTTGATCTCGGACTTTCAGCTTCCATAACTGTGAGGAAACAAATATCTGTTTCATTTAAGCCACCCAGGCCGTAGTATTTTGTTATGACAGCCTGAGTTGATCGAGACACTTGGCAATTGTGAGGCTTAAATATGATTACACATGCTGTACACTGTAGGATGGTCTGGAGCCCACATACCATCATTCTCATTATTCTTTTAGGTAATTGCATGCATCTATATTCTCGCCTGCACTGGCTAACCCTTTAAAGACAGTACCAAGGGCTTATCAATTTCTCTATAATCTCAAACTGGCACAGAGTTTGTCACATAATAGTTGTCTAATGAATATTTACTACATGAATGAATAAGTTTTTAATACAACATGCTATTAATTATAGAAAGATAATCAACCTACTGAAGTAGCCTAGGGGTAAGAGTAAAAATAATGAGCAATTATTAATAATTTCCATGAGTCAGATACTTTACATGCAGCACTGAATTTTCACAGTACTTTTCAGGAAGAAGCTGCTAATTCTATTTTACAGATGGAAGCACTGAGGCTCAGAGCTAAGATAACTTAACTACAAGCCTATAGCCTGGATAGGACCCCAGGAGTGTCTCACACCAAAGCCTGTGCTCTTCACCACAAGGCTCCTGGACATTGGAGCAGAAGCTATTGCATCCACAATATCAGATATGCCCCAACATATCAGAACGGTCCCCCACCCCAAGCCACTTCCCAATCTGATGGCAGCACCCCATTAAGCCCTTCCATGGAGCCCTGGAGAAGTCCTGTTTCTTAACCCAGATTCTAATCAATAGCCTCACACTTTGTGTATATATTTACACTGAGTGTTACCGCATGGAGAACATCTGGTCTGGAGACAAGTCAGTCCTTGGGCTCCTCTGCTTCCTGTCCCCTCCAGGCACTGATTTACAGCAAACAGCAGGGAAGGCCAACAGCAAGAGTCTTGACAATCATCCTCATCATGTTTCTGTTGCAGTGAAGAACATTCTGAGAGTAAAGAAGAAGGTCTTCCTCTCAAGTGAAGCTTCTTGTGTGATTCTGGGGTGTCAGTTCTTTAAAGGAACTAACCATTCAACTTTAAAATATTAGAAGAGTCTTCAAAAAGTTAATGGAAATGCACATACTGAATTTCAAATTTTTGTGCCCAAATAAACTCATACTTTCATTCCATATTTCTGTAAACTTTTTGAAGTCCTCTTGTGCATGTACTATGACAGATTTATGGTAATCTCTCCCAGAAATAAATAGAAAAATAAAAATTAGGCTAACTGGGAAGGCATCATAAATACCCATGTGTTTACTGACTTGAGTTAAATATAGAATTGTGATTAAATATAGAATAACATTTATGTCACTTATTATAGATTTGTGTTATCATCATTAAATAGCAACAGGTTCCTTTATTTCTGTTTACTTTGTAGCCTTACAACACCAGAGATGCCTGTGTAATTTTCTGTATATAGTTAACTGCCATGGTTTTATTAAATATATGTAAATGTATATAAACAGTTAAATACATAATACACACACTTGGTGGTGAGTGTGTGCATGTGTTTTAAACAGGGTCTGGCTGTGTCTCGGTCCCCCTGCCTCTGCCTCCTGAGCAGCCGAGATTGCAAGTGCGAGCCACTGTGCCGGCCCCTTGATTGAGGCACTGTTGGGTGGGAATCAAACCTGGACCTCCCATCTAGCCTCAGCCTTCCAAGCAGCAGCCTCCAGCATGTGCTACTGTGACTGGGCCTAAATATATTTCTTAATATCCTATTTATGTATGTCATTTTAATTAGGTGGTCTGGAGTGAACCAGAACCGAAAGATCGAGAAAGATTAAAACTCTCCTAGGAATTTTATTTACAAAATGCTTTTCTTTGATCCTTTGGAAAAAAAAAACAATTTCTGTACTCAGAGCCCCCAATTGAAACTCCCTTTTTTCTCTTTCTATACAAAGGTTTTTCTGTCTTTCAGGATAATGCACACAGATGTAAAATAATGTTATTTTCTTGTTCTGCCATGGCCACCGGGAAGCTCCAAATGAAATAAAATCTGTTACTCTTTAAAATCCAGCATTTACAACTTTATAATCTTAATGAAAATAATAGCAGTTGCTTTTTTCAGTATCCACTATGTGCTCAGCAGTGTTTTAGGCACCAGGAATGTGGTAAGACAAGACACATGTATTCCTGATCTCCTGGAGCCTACTTCTTAGTCAGGGAACTAGGAAAAAAGAGTATCAAAAAATATTAAATAATTTGGGACCAGCAGTTAGTGTAATGGCTATGTTGCTGGACTCCCACGTAGTTGACCGCGGTTCGCGTCCTGGACCCGGTGGCTTAAAACTCACGCCGGGCGCGTGTGTGTGCATGCCCAAGATCCTGAGAGGAGAATGGAGGAGAAGGGATTGCGGCGTGGCCGTCCCCCCCTGGGGGGTGATTTATCGCTTTCTGTCTCTCTGTCTCTCTCTTTCTGTCTGGCGAGCACACGCGCCCTGTAGCAAAAACCTCTAAAAAAATACTAAATAATTTCAGAGAGGGATGAGGTGCTGTGATGGAGATAAAGCTTCCTGACATGATGGAGTAAGGAAGGGAGGGGTAGTGGGGAGAGTTGAAGAACCAAGGTCAAATGGGAGGAGCTGTGTGAAGAGGCAGGAAGCGGAAGCACAAAGGCCCCATGGACAGAGCATGTCACATGTGCAGAACACGTGTAGTGTGCTGAGGCTCAGCAGGAAAGCTGGGAGCATCAAGTGGAGTGGGCAGGAGATGGGCCTGAATGGAGGGCACAAGGGTTCTCAGTCAATGGCCAGCTACTGGGAGTTAGGAGTTGAGATAGCTGGAAGACTAGAGTTTTTCCCACACCCTAACCTTGCCACACAATGGTATTGATTTCCCCACTGCCTCTCCTCTGAAGGTGCTGCTCTTGGCATTATTGGTACTCTAGGAGCTGCAAATCTTGTTTTTCAACTTACTGTAAAAATTCACATACAATAAAATCCACTTTCTGGAGTGTAGTGCTATGAGTTTTGACAAGTGCTTAGTCACATAACACCCAACCACCTGCAGTCAACCAGAGTTTATTTTGATTCCGATTTTATTATTCTTAGATGCATTGACTCAATTACCCACTTTATCTCCTGATCTCTTCCTGCCTCCTGGGCTGTTATTCCTGGTGCCCATTAACCTTTTTCTTAAACCCTGGGTTTTTGAGTTCCATCCCAACCCTCCTTTTCTCTTTCTGTATATTCCCTAGGGTCACTCATTCACCTTGGCTCCACTGCTGGTCCCCTTGCAGATGCCTGCAGGACTTACTGAGTTCTCACCTCCTTTAAGTCAACTTCCCAGTGAAAATTTCCTCATTTTACTGTTAAAGATTGCCTCTGCTATCCCAGCTCTTCAGCTTTTCTCTCCTCTTCTGTCTCATACGTTTTTTAAATGACCCTTATCACACCTTATCATGTGATTTACTGGCTCATTCTGCTATTTTCTATATTCCTCCACTTAAGCTCTGTCAGGGTGGGAGACTGTACTTATTTGGTTACATCCTAGGTTGGTGATTGGATCATGGAGGCATCACTCTTATGAGTGGATCAATGATGTCTTACAAGTGAGTTCTAAGTCTCATGAGAATGGGTTAGCTTTTTTTTTGAGAGATATTTTTACTATACGGTACATGTGCTTGCTGGAGAGACAAAGAAAGACAGAGAGACATAAAATGAGAAATCATCTGTCAGGGGGATGGCCACACTGTAATCTCCTCTCCATTTTCCTCTTGGGATTTTGGGCACACACTCATGCACACATGCCTGGCGTGTTTTAAGCCACCAGATCCAGAACTTGAACTGTGGTCGACTACATGGGAGTCCAGTGACATAACTATTACTCCATCTCCTGGTCCTGAGAATGGGTTAGGTTTTATGACAGTGGGTTGTGTAAAAGGAATATGGCTGCCCCCAGATCTCTCTCTGCACAGGCTCACCATCCTATACCTATCAGAGTCTCAGAGGGAGGACCCAGTATGTGTCTTTGAAGGGAGCTGGGTAAGTAACTCAGATTCTGAACAGTCTTGGTGAGGAGCTCTGGCTCAGATTCATGGTGGGAATATCCTTCACCAGTCAAAGCTCCCTCAGGGCCTCTGCCTGCTGAGACTCTCTCATGGGCATTTGCTCCTCTGTTTAGTCCCATTAAATTCAAGAGCAGGATGCCAGGGCACCACCTGCCTCCCAGAGAGTCTATGTTATAGCCCTGAGTCATCAGACTGAGTTCTCATTTAGCTCCCCATATGTATACCATCATGCAATCTTGGTTGACCTTAGCTTAATTTCTAAGCATTCCACTCCTTTTTATGATTTACTGATGATTTTGAAAAACAATAATCACATGTGTGACTCTGACAATGTTTAAAGCACTGCACCTTCGATGGAGATGTACAGACACCAGAAGAGCTCTGTGACCTCTGCTTTTAGAGAATATGAAGCCTGGAGGAAGATGACCACATATCAGATGGGCCAAAGCAAGCGGTATGCTGGGAGGAGGGGAAGCACAGGGCTACTTATATCGGAGGAGACAAAGTGATACTTAGGCTGTATGGGCTCTCACGAGTGAGAGATAATTTGAGTCTCAAAGGTGAAGGTAGAATTTAGGTATCTGAGCCTGGGCCACGGCCGAGTCTCCTGGTAGAGGAAGCAAGAATCACTGAGGCCTGGAGGAGGCACTTCTGAGCAAGTCTCATGTAGCTGGAGCATCGGGTTGGCTGGGAAGGCAGGAGGGGATGAAATGGAGACACACAGAGACTGCATCTTGGGGGATGGCTTGTTCCATGTCCAGGTCAGGATCTGGAGAAGAAGCTATTGAAGGGCTAAAGAAACGGCACAATTGGATCCACATTCTGACTGTAGTTGGAGAGTGGATTCCATGTTGGGAGGGGGTGAGGTAGCAAAATAGGCAAGAAAAGCAGATGCTTGCATTTCAGAAAATCGCATTTGTAATTTAATTTGCTGATGAGGTGGTTTGATCCTGGGTGATGGCGGAAGTGCTTTGATCCTGGGTAGTGGCAGGAGGGAACAGACAGTTCCATATACTTAGGAGTCTGGAGACTGAACTTAGGGCAGGGGTGAGATAATGGGGGAGGGAGGGGCGTTCTGCTCTCTGCTTGCGGCTGTGTGGAGAGCCTTGCCATCTGAGGCAAAGTCTGTCCAGGAGAGAAGATTTGCAAGCAGGAGAAGAGGAATGAGTCCCAGGGTGGATAGGCTGAGGCTGCTGTCCTTGTGAACATCCACAGGCAGCTCAGTGGCAGAGTCGGGTCTGACTGTGGGACAAAGCGCATTAGGTCAGGATGTTGGTGAGTCTGCCCAGGAGCATTCAGGGAGTGAGCAGGAGAGAGGGCCAAGTCAGCACCCACCAGCACCCAGAGGGAAAACACTCTGTGGGTGGGTAATGGACACGGCTAAGCTGCCGTGTGAACTTCCATTTCTCTCTTTTTTGACACGTTAGAGGATGGCATTCTGGAGTCTTGTCTCTTCTTGCCTGGGTGTATTTGTCTCAAATGTACAAAGTGATTCCAGTGCCTTGCTGGAAGGTGGCCCATCTAATTCATGGTCCTGGACACAGAAGATCCCTTAACATATTAATTTCAGCAAAATGTCAAGGAATATGACAGCTATCATGAACAATGTAGAATAGTCGGGATTGCTACACTCATGGTTAGAAGAATGCCCAGCACACAGTAGTCACTCGATAAATATTTGTTGAATGAATGAATATATGTTTAGCAATTTTAAATATTTCCATGGCAAACCCGACTCATCCCTGAGTGTGGTCTGTATGCTCAGTTCCTTCCTTTGAGACTGAGAACAGCGGAAGAGCTCTAGTCATCAGTTTTTCCTGTCTGGGGCTTAGATTTTTCAGAGGGGCTCAGTATAGTTGTCATCTTCCTCTAGGTAATAGCCGGGGCCCTGGAGGAGAGACATGGCTTTGAATTACAGCACAGAAGGGGGAACAAATGATACTCGACACTCTAGGGTAGCTAAGGGGATATCTGGCTATTGACCTGAGCTCTAATACATATAGCACAGCCAAGACATTAACTTGACCCAGACCAAAGCATCTGAAGAAAGAGTGTCTTTATTTTATTCTCCAATTTCTTTCATTGTGGTAAAGAATACATAACATGAAAATTGTCATCTTAAACATTATAAAATTACAGTTCAGTGGCACTAAGTATATTCACAGTTTTGTGCTACCAATACCACCAACCATCTCCAGAACTCTATTCATCTTCCCAAACTGAAACTACCCACACTAAACTATAGAAAAGACAATTGCAGATCAATACCTCTTATGAACATGGAATCTGGGTTAATCGCGATGGGGTAGAATTTAATCCATAACAGATATGAAAAATCTTAAAATACTTTTTAGCACATTAAATCCAACAACATATTAAATGGGTCATGACCAAGTAGGTTTATTTCATGAATGCAAAGTTGATTTAACATAGAAAAACCAATCAATACAATACAATGTCAGATAGTGTTACACCATGTTAACAGAGTTAAAGAGGAATGAAAAATCCAAACTCTCATATGATCATCTCAACAAACACAGAAAAAATATCTGACAAAGCCCAGCATCTATTTCTGATTAAAAATTTCTCAGAATACTAGGAATAGAGAGGAACTTTCCTGACAGCTAGGAAAAAGCCTATATTAACATTCCTGCTTAAAGCTAAAAGGTGAATCCTTTCCCATTATGATTGGAAACAAAGCAAAGTGTTTGCCTTTACCACTTCTGCTCAGCATTGTACTGGAGGTTCTTGTCAAGGCAATTAGGAAAAAAAAAGTTACCCAGAGTGGAAATGCAGAATTAAAACTATCCTTATTTACTGATGACATACAGAAGACTCAAGGATTCCATAAAACATAATTGAAGTCATGATATAGAATATACTTTGATAAGAAAGAGATTTTGAAACCAAAAGGCAGATCTCATGATAATGTGCAGAGGGGGAAAAACAAACAGACAGACAAACAAAACCAACAAAATCTTGGCCATTTTTTAAAATGACTGAGGCTGAAGATGAAAAAAAATAAGGTAGTATTAAAACATTAGACAATTTAAGTTGACAGGTGGGAGGAGATATATTGGGATAAAAAGCATTCTAAAATTCCTGTGTTGTCTGGTAGGAAGTTAAAACATTAACTTTATACTTTATAAAGTCTACTATGCACATTAAATTGTAATAGAGGTTAATAAAAATAATAGAAATAGAACACATAATTCTAAACTAATAGAGAAAAATAAATTAAGGCTGAATAAATAGAATGGAAAGTAGAAAAAGAGAAATGAGAAAAGAAAAGCACATTTTTTAAGAAAACACACACACACACACACACACACACACACACACACTTAACAATGGTTTGGATGATGGTTTGTCTCCCAAGTTCATATTTGGAACTTGGTCCCCAGTGTAATGGCATTCGGAGGTGGTGAGACCTTTAAGATTGAGGTTGGGCAAGTTGCCAACTGGGTGGTTAAGGCAATTGGTTTCCACATAGCTGACCTTGAGATTTGAGTCCTGGAATGGATGGCTTGAGAAAACATGCTAGGTGCGTGTATGTGTGTATGTGTATTTGTGTACCCAAAATCCCAATAGAAGGAAAATGGAGGAGGTAGGATTGTGGCAGGATCATTCCCCATGGGCGAGTGCTTCCTCACTTTCTCTCTCTCTCTCTGACTCTCTCCAGTGAGCACATGTGTTGTCTAGAAAATTTAAAAACAACAACAACAAAAAAAACCCAAAAACAAAATCAAGGAGTAAGAAGGAGGGTGGTGATTGGATCATGGAGGAATTGCTCTTATGAGTGGATTAATGATGTCTTACAAGAACAGCGAGTTCTAGGTCTTATGAGAATAGGTTAGTTTTTGTGACAGTGGGTTCTGTAAAAGGAAGATGGTTGCCCCCAGGTCTCTCTCTGCACAGGCTCACCACCCTCTCTGCTTCTGTCAGTGTTGTTGTAATGGAGCCAGCCTGATGTCAGCCTTCCACCCTTGTACTTTCCAGCACCAGAATGGTGAGTCAGATGAACTTGTATTTCTTTATAAATTTTCCAGTCTCAGGTATTTCTGTTAGCAATGCAATAGTGGACAAAGATACACACTAAACAAAAAAATATAGAATGGCAAGGTAGGTATAAATATATCAATTTTTACAATAAAGTTCAGTTCATTGTTAATTAATAAATAACTTTTCCAAATTAGATTTAAAAAAACCTATTATAAGATCACCTAAACCTAAAGCCTAGAATAAAAGTAATGAGAAGTTTTTTTTACCTGAAAATTACTAAAAAATATACTCATATTAGAAAAAATATATTTTTAAGTCGAAAAGCACTAGTACAAATAAGAAGCGTGGAATCTGATAAAATTTGGTCGAAATTTTGCATAGATATTGATAAACCCATACTGTAGTGTGAGACTTTCATAGACCTCTGTCATAATTGAAGTAACTTAATTAAATAAGCTTAATTGAATAGCTATGTAGAGAGACCTCTGCATGAAACAAAGAAATAGTCAAGGTTTTAATGTGTGTGTGAGTGTGTGTATGTATGTGTATGAACTAGGGGAAGAGAAAATAAGTTGGGAAGGAATTGGAGTAGATAAGAGAGACCAGTTACAGAAAGGAATGCAGATGTCCAAGTAAGAAATGATGGTAGCTTTAATAAGGGAAGAAGCAGTGAAAATGAAAGCATGGGGAGTTGAAGGAAAGTTGGATAGTGAAATAAACAGAATTTGGTGTTTGATAGTGTATCACTTGGAGTTTTATCAGGAGACAGAAGTCACACAGTAATTTAAACTGAGAAAGTTTAAAGTAAAGACAGAGCATTGATGGGACAGGGAGGCAGTGGTGATATCTGTTGAAGATATTTTGATCAACTCGAGTGGGGAGAAATGTCCACATATTGAAATGTTCACTTTGTAAGCTAAATAATATGATTGAGTGTATAAAAAATAAAAATAAATAAATAAAATAAAAGCAAAAATAAAGAATTCTAACTATAACAGAGGAGCACAATACAATACTATTAAAAAATAAATTTAAAGAATACCCTCGCGGCGGGGGTGGGGAGTGGGGGAGTGGGCAGCAAATGGTGTAGTGGTTATGTCACCGGACTCCTACATGGCTGACTATGGTTTGAGTCCTGAACTGGTGGCTTGAAAATTATTTCTGGCATGAGTGCGTGCGTTTCCAAGGCTTCGGGAGGAGAATAGAGGAGAAGGGATTGTGGCGTGGTCATCCCCACTGTGGGGGGTGATTTCTCAGTTGCTCACTGTGTCTGTCTCTCTCCTGTGAGCACATGTGCCTTAAGGCAAAAAACTCTTAATGAAAAGAAAATACCCTGGGGATGAAGGAAAGTACCTAAAGAAAGAGGAAATCTGGGAGGGGGCCCTTCCCAAGACTGAGGTTAAGACCTCATTGAAAAGGGTGTGACTATTGCCTACAGCATGGTGGAAAGGAGGTGTTGAGGCTCCCTGGGCTGGGCCAAGACTGTTCACACGTAGATGGTGTGCTGTGGGTGGGTGGCTGAGCAGAGCCCCACTGGATACTTCCACCCCTCACCTCTACATGTGTATCCCTGATACCATACCACCCAGTGGCAGGGACAACTGGCCAGCAAAATCTCTCTGGCCACAGGAGGAGAGCTCCTTCTTCCTCTTGCAGTGTTCTCTAACCGACAAGGTTTAATACGGTCCGAGTTGCAGACAGAAACACTTACAGCTCCATTAAAAATTAAAGAAAATGATTTATTTATTTATTTATTTACATTCAATCACTGTGCATTATTACAACATACAAAGTGAATTTTCCCATCATGAATACACTGAATATTGGCTCAGTCAAAGATATTATCATATACATTATAATCAATAGATTTCTTCCCATTTTGGGTCCCTTAAATGTTTTGCTTCTTTCTTCTTCCCCTTGATTCCCAACCTTTAGAAGATTGTGCTGCCCCTCTCCACCTGGACCTCAAATTCCATCTTATAGTGTGGGGTGCCTGGACTCCCTCCAAGAATCTCTCAGGGGGAGCCCTCCCCCATTTCTCACCTTCCTCCTACACTGTCTCCAGTATCACCATTGCTCTCCATGCTTTTATACCTTACAGTCTTCCAGTTTCTGTCATAGAGTGCCAATATTCGCTATATATTGAATGGGGACATATGATGCCTCTCTTTCATAGTCTGGCTTGCTTCATTTAGCAGTAAATCTTTGATATTCAATCCACTTTCTATCAAATGCTACAGCTCCATTTTTGCTGACCAGGAAATAGATAGATGGTGGATTTGGAGCTGAGAGGCATTTAACTGGTAACTGGTACAGATGGGATGCAGGGATGAGGCTTTCAGGAAACTGGCTGAGTCACTGAGAGGACAGCTGGTTGTGTTCATGGAGATGGGATGCTTGAGGAAAAGAAGTTCAGAGCAAAGCAGATGAATGGCATTTCTAAAATGCCAAGTTTAACAACGTGGACAAATGGCCAGTGAGATGACAAGCAGTCAGCCAGTCCCTTGGGAGTCTTGGAGACTGGAGTGGAGGGAGAGGGAGACAGG
The DNA here is from genome assembly GCA_026018925.1 of Tupaia tana. Taxonomy (NCBI): domain Eukaryota; kingdom Metazoa; phylum Chordata; class Mammalia; order Scandentia; family Tupaiidae; genus Tupaia; species Tupaia tana. The sequence goes on from JAKSZU010000010.1 coordinate 81,977,534, forward strand.
TTCTGGCACACACTATGATGGCAGGTGGAGCCACCAGGAGAATGTGCATGGAGAGAGGACCTTGAGGAACTCTAACTTCTAAAGGTTTAGTAGGAGAGGCTGAACAAAAGTGGCCAAGGTGGACAGAGGAAAAGAAATAGTAGAGAGTGTGGTATCCCAGGAGACAGCAAGTTCCATTGAAGACAGAATGTTCCACAGTGTCATCTAAGAGAAAGGTTGAGTAGGGGTCATTGTTGTTGGTGGCCCAGAGTGGTAACTCGTGGCTGGAAGAGTTTCAGTGGCGGTAGAGGCAGAAATTACTATAAGTTGAGGGATGGGCAGGAGGTGAGGAAACAACTGGTGATAATTTGTGCATGAATTTGCTTTAATAAGTGGAGAAAAGATGAGAGTAGCTAGAGAGAGTTGTGGAATTGAGATGGAGCTTTATTTTTACTGGAGAAAGGATACATTTTTATGTTGATGAGGAGACTGCAGAGAGGAGGCACATGGAAATTCCATGTTATTATGTGTATGAGCAAAGGAGGAAAGAAACAGCCATGAGACTCATCAGAGCTGGCCATCAAGGACAGCTTACAGGCTCTCTTGCCAGCTGGGAGGGCTATAAATGTCATTCGGATGCCTTCCAGGAATGAGCCAGGGGACACAGATGGATTTAGTAAGGATGATAGAGGATAATTCTGTTTTTCAGCAAGGTCACATGAAAGTGCATGGTGTGTGTGTGTGTGTGTGTGTGTGTGTGTAAGAGTTGTCAGAAATTAGGTTTCAAAGTGAAGTCACTTAAAAAAGGTGGGTGTGGATGTGGTGGGCAGAATCAGAGTGAATGACTTACCACTTCACATAGCCTTTGGTGCTAGCCTGTGAAGGTCAGAGGATGTGAACACCGTTTGGCTTTCTTGTTCCTTTTTTTCCCCATCTTTGGCGACTTCTCAGTGCAGGGTGCTTTGGCCACAGCAAATTCTAGCACTGGTCACTAGTCTCTACTTACACATAAAGTGTACAACTCCCACTCTCAGCTCTCCAGAATGTCACACGTCTGGAAGCTCCTGGTTCCCTTTGCTTAGAGTGTCTATTTATTGCATTTATAGCTTTGTGGACTTATCTCCCACTTTATCAGGCTATTAAGGTTTTCCTTCCCTAACTTGATGTGACCAAGCCTTGTTCTCTTCCAGGAAGTCAGTGGTTTTCTCCTGACTGCTAGGCTACCCCTCTCCACCTGGGCCTCAAGTTTCGTCTTGTACTGTGAGGTGCCTGGACTCCCTCCAAGAATCTCTCAAGGGGAGCCAGTAAGGGAAAGGGAAGTGTGAAGATATTGTGCTTACGAAGTGCTCTGTACGCTTCAGGTTAGGGATGCTGCACAAGTAGAAAGTGTTGACAGTTTGGAATTAACAAGGCATCGGGGATCCATTTAGACCCCAGCTGGTATTTTGTATTGCAATCGACCAAAATTGCTGTCAGAGCCAACTTGGGGCTTGTCCACTGCATTTTATTTTGTGCAAGCATGTGTGGGCCTGAGTGGGGCAGTCTGCTGCATATCCCTGTGAGGTCGACCACACTGCTGGTGTCAGGGCAAGATTGCCCCGAGGTTCACCACTTCAGAGATCTTTCTAGTATTTTGTTTCCAGAAGAGACCATACTGGACAGACCCCAGGACCTGGCATCCCTGCTCCTGCCCTCACGGTGTCTTCCTGGTGCCTGTCCTCCACTGTTTCAGGGATGCTGCCTTCAATTGGTCTGAGCATTTAGTTAAACTGTGTAAGTGTGTGTTTCTCCAACAACATCAGGGGGAATCTGACACCTGCTGGAGCACACGTTCCATTCAATTACCTGAGCTCCTTGAAGGGGCCAGGGACTTTTCCAGGAGTCGGGGATCAGAGATGGAATAGCTGCGGCTTCAGTCCTTGGATAGCTCAGCAGAGGAGGTGACTTACAACATTGCAGCAAATGCCCCAAGAGAGGCATGTGCTCGGCGTGATGTGAACATAGGTGAAAGAAGAGCCAATTCCAGACTGACGAGATAGAATAATGGGATACGAGGGGAGCTAAGGGAGGTGGTCTAGGCCTGGAAGGATGACTAGGAGTTCACCAGGTGGAGAGAAAAAAAGGGAAAAGGCATTTCAGGCAAAGGGAAAAAATGGGCAAAGATACAGAGGATGAAGAAGACTCTCATCATATGAGACAGGGCAAACAGGGGTGTTTTGGGAGGGGACTGATTGGAATAACACTAAAGGGAGAGTTTAGTGCCGTGTTCAAAGGAAACCTCAATGGCTGAGTCCCTGCCTCTTTGATGGGAGCCTTAGATAGACTCCGAGAAGGGGATGCCAAGGAAAGTTGCGGATCCTATCAGATTTGAGAAGGTGAAACTGCAGAAAGTGGGACACAGCTGCAGGGCTACAGCTTACCTGTTGAGGTGCAAGCCAGCGGGGTCACTGGGTATGTTTCCCTGGAGTCCCTTGAGGCCCGGTGTTTCTGAAAGTTATTTCATCTGGATCTCTCTGGGGAAGCTTGGAGTGCTCAGAAGAACCCTGACAGACTCTGCAGCTTTGCAGAAATTCTGCTGTTCAGGGATGCACAGCCTCCTGGCTCCAAGTGGGGACTGTCTAGTGCCTCTAAGCAGGGTGTGGCTGGTCTAGACATGAGGGGCAGGTGAGACTCTGAGTGGCCATGGGGGTCTGGCCAGGCCCCTCTAAGAACCTCTAGGTGAGTGTGTGATTCACAGAAAAACATCTTTAGTTTCATGGATTTCAAAGCTGCTTTCAAATGTTAATGTCATCAGCTTTCCTTGCTCTATTTGCTTTAGACGCTCATGACCAACTTAAATCAGTAGTGGCCAAACACTCTCTTTTTGGCTGTGACCAGAGAGTGTGCATGGAATTTACATAATTTGTACAAGGTGAGGTCATGGCCTTTGCCAAATGATGAGTGTTTGTTTCTTTCTGGGACCCCTTCAGATGGAAACATCCTATTCTCTTCCATCCGTGGTATATCTACAAAACTTAAAAGCTGGTGACCCCAGAGACACCAGATGGTCCTGAAATGGCAGTGCTAGGGCCCCTGCTGTTTCTGCGTGGGTGTAGAGTTTCTTGGTGGTGGGGGCAGCAGGCAAGACAGGAGGGGTGATGCTTCCACCTGGGCTGTGCTCTGCCTCCCCTCACTCTATGGATCATCAGAAGTTCTCTTTGTCCAGTGGAAAATGAAAGTCCCAGTTAATCACGAAGTTTCTGGTTTAATTGTGGCACATATAACACTTGGGAGGCACTTTTAGGAAAGGAAACTTCACTTTTCTCACACGTCACTTGGATTTGGTCCCTGAGGTACCCAGCAAGGTACTGCCTGCCCCACCTAGTCCAACATGGAGAGTCAGGCCACCTGTTCAAGCCTAGCATTTACTTACCTTCCTCTTACAGGATTAAATGCATGGTCACCTGTGGTTGGTGATGGCTTTGTCATCATCACCTTAAAGATGAAGTCTGTGTGCCTTCATGTGCAGGTCATCATTTGCAGAGTCCTGGATTTGAGAGAAGCTCATGGTCTAGGAAGAGGCACCTGAGCAGCAGCAACCAGGCAAAGAGTGGGGCCCAGACTGGCGCTTGCTCTCAAGGGCGGCTTGCAAGGCAATGGCATGAGAGGCCACAGACAAGGGTGCACGATAGCTGCCTTTATTCTCCCTAAGTCCCTGGGCTGGATGCAATGTAACAGCCTCTCTACAGGCTGTGGTCCTGCCTTACTAGGCCACGAGCCTGAGCTCTATCGTAGTTCGTGGTTCGTTCCCTTTTCCCTCCTCCTCAGGAAGGACAGAGGGTGTCTGGCCACTTCCCAGAGAAGTTGTGTTCATCATTAGCAATGTCAAGCCTTAATCTTAAAAGTACTTTTGCAAAAAAGGTACCAGACAAATTGCACACAGTATTTCCAGCCACACACATTTACTTTCCTATTTGTCTCAACATCCTGGCTCCTTTTCTTTGAGATAAGCATAAGGAACCCAGAAAGACACATAAATTATCTGGTTCTTTTATTACTCTGCTTCTCATAGTAGGCCACATTGTGTGATCTGACCATATCTTTCCTAGGAAATTTATGTTGTGGCCATAATAATTCCTCCTAACAGAAACAGCCCGTGGCAGGGGTTTATTAAGAGAGTATTTATGGCTAATCAAGCTGCCACAACATACTTTTCACCCCTGGGATGCCAAAAAACAGATGTGCTTGGGGACCAGCGGCAGAGGAGGGGTAGGATGGATGTGAAGGCAGGAGACCCACCTGGGGTCTGGGTGGCTTCAGTACCAACGACATTGTGACTACAGTCAGGACACTAACCTTGAGACTGAAGTTTTGTTGACCAGAAAATGGATGGCTTGATTAGATGACCTTCATGCTCTGTGATTTGTGAATCTGAAGGTAGAGAAGCTGTTTGCACAGAGATGTGATGCGCGTTGTACATCCCAGTGCCGTGAGATATTGCCCCCCACTCCCTAGTCGTAAAGGTGACGGATGGTTTGACTTGGTGTGGCAGACAAGTCCAAAAGTAAAAATAGATTAGAAAATCCAAATAATCATGTCCAACACATGGTGTGTGTGTGTGTATGCAAATGTGTGTGTGAGCTCCCAGTTTTTGCCCCTTATCCACACCGAGAACATCATTAGTTAAAAACGCAGAGTGACCTCAGCAGAGGCCATCTGTTAGCAAGAAAGTGCTCATCATTCATCACCTCCCTTAAGTGTGTTTGCTTCCACAGTGGGGAGACCAGCAATGGTTTTCCTACTCAGGGATCCCTTCCTATCTTCCAATCTCAACCCCCCCCCCCCAATAAATAAATACAGTCAGGAAGAAATTACTCTAACAATTAGGAATGCCATGTCCTTCCTGGAAAACATTTTAGCACCAAAAAGCAAGGTGCTGCCCTCACCCTTTTTGAAGTACAGGGTAATTTGGACCCCAGGGAAATCAACTCCAGTTGACCTAACCCTCCCCACTCCATGCGTTTACCCGGAGAAGTAACAAAGTTCTGTTTTCTCAGTAAGTCTGCCACATCCAGCACTGGTGAGACTCCCAAGGGGAGGCTGAGGGCTCACTATTCCACCAGTTATGAACAGACAAGAGTAAATGCGTGGCCACCTCTGGGTGGTAATGGCTTTGTCACTATCACCTTGAAAATGTGGTCTATTTGCCTTCAAGTGCAGGTTGTTGTAATTTTGGAATTATTTAAGATATGATTCTGATCCCAAAGGTGTTTGCTGATTGAGAAACTTCCTCTTTGATGAAAAAATATTTGTAGAATTATTGATTACTGTCATGACTAGGAGGTGCTCCTGGACCATGCCGAGAATAGGGATGAGGGAGTCTGCGCTGTTGGCTTAAGGGTCTGACATTGGTCTCACCCAAATTCCTATGGTCCCCATGAGATTTACCTTACCTTGATTTTCAAGGATCAGACAACCATTTGGAAAACATAGTACTTACCTGACAGCTGCCAGAAAATCCATCTGCTAATATCAGCTGGATGCACGGTTGGCCTTCAGCTACCAGGAGCTTTCCTTTGTTGGCAAGACCAGAAAAAAGTCCCAAATGTGTTTTCTCATTCTTTACTTTTACTTTTTGTAGATTTTTGACTTAGGGTGCGTGTGCTTTATGAGAGAGAGAGAGAGAGAGAGAGAGAGAGAGAGAGAGAGGGGCAGTGAGTGGGAAAGCGAGAAATCACCTCATGGGGTGATGGCTACGCTATAATCCCTTCTCCTATTCTTCCATTCTCCTACCAGGATCTTGAGCACTCATGCACACATGCCCCGCATGAGTTTCAAGCCACTGGGTCTGGTACTTGAACCATGGTCAGCTAGGTAACCTAGGTAACTGCTACGCCATCTGCTGCCCCCCTCATTATTTTCTAATAACGATTTGAGGAATAGCGTTTGGAACACTTTATAAAAAGCGTCCATAGCTATTGGAGAGGTTAATTAGTAACATCCAGCTTCACCCGGTGAATCTAAGGCAAAGTTTCTCAGTATGAAATTAAAGTATGTATAATCAGACCCTAATTAATTTGATGAATGGAGCCTATATGTAGTGGTTGGGTGTTCAAATATTTTATTTTTCTGAGGTTTATTTGTTTGTTTCTTCAGAGAGAGAGAGAGAAAGGAAGAGGAGGGAGAGAGAGAGAGAGAGAGAGAGAGAGAGAGAGAGAGAGAGAGACCCCTTAAAAAGGTCCTCATGCCACAATCCACCTCAGCCTCAGCTAGCCAGGATCACAGACATGAGTGTGTGCTTTGTATCTATAGGGATACCTTCAAATGTGAACCTGGGACTTACTCATGTGGTGTCAGCACTGCAGAGTATTGTGTCACTGCTGCACCACCACGACTGGCTGTCAGAGGTTTTTTATGCTGCAAGGTCCGTGTGACTATGACTAATGATGATAATGATGCTACTGTTAAATAGCTGTCAGTTACTAAACTATGACATTGATCAGGTATTGTGCTAAACACTTCATACATAGGACCTACTGCAAAACCTCCAACAATTCTAAAAGATAGACAATGATTTCTCTAGAGAGACTCGGAAGTTAAGCCATTGACTTAAGCTAAAGTGCCTTTGAGTATCAGAACTGAGGACTGAACCCAGCTACCTGAGCCCCACACCTGTGCTACTTTGTACTCTGCACCCATCTACTCAGTCTTGCCCATGGAGACTGATGATATATAAAACAGGTTTCCTAAATCACTAGAGGTGTACCTGTTCTTTATTGTTTCAATTCAAATTATCTTTAAAAGCTACTATATTTCTTTGCACCTTTATTTTTAACAACTTTCTGGATATTAGCCACATACACAATTTACCCATTTAAAAAGTCCATCTAATGAGGACCAGCAGTTAGCGTAATGGCTATGTTGCTAGACTCCCACATAGTCGACCGCGGTTCGTGTCCCAGACCCGGTGGCTTAAAACTCACGCCAGGCGCATGTGCGTGTGTGCCCAAGATCCTGAGAGGAGAGTGGAGGAGAAGGGATTGCGGCGTGGCCATCCCCCCTGGGGGTTGATTTCTTGATTTCTGTCTCTCTGTCTTTCTCTGTCTGTCTGGCGAGTGCACGCGCCCTATAGCAAAAACCTCCACAAAGAAAAAAAAAGTGGGGACCAGCAGTTAGCGTAATGGCTATGTCGCTGGACTCCCACGTAGTCGACTGCGGTTCGAGTCCCGGACCTGGCGGCTTAAACTCACGCCGGGCGCGTGTGCGTGCGTGTCCAAGATCCCAAGAGGAGAATGGAGGAGAAGGGATTGCGGCGTGGCCATCCCCCCGGGGGGTGATTTCCTGCTTTCTATCTCTCTGTCTCTCTCTGTCTGTCTGGCGAGCGCACGCGCCCTATAGCAAAAACCTCTCCAAAAAAAAAAAAAAAAAAAGAAAAAAAAGAAAAAAATAGTGCATTTGGTATATTCACAGGGTTATGCAGCCATCATCATAATCTAATTTTAGAACATTTTTGCCATTCTCCAAAGAAATCAGTTACTCCTAATCTTCCCTAGTTCCCAACTGCTAGGCACTGCTAATCTACTGTCTGTCTCCATAGATTTCCTTCTTCTGGACATTTATGTCAATGAATAATGAATCATGTGGTCTCTGGGACTGGCTTCTTCCACTTGGCATTATGTTTTAGAGGTTCATTTATTTTGTACATGTGTCAGTACTTCATTTCTTTTTCACTGCCAAATAAGATTCCATTGTATGGATAAATTATACCACACTTCATTTATCCACTCAACAGCTGATGGACATTGAAATTGTTCCCACATTTGACTATTATTAATAGTGCTGCCATGAACATCTTTGTACAAGTTTTTGTGTGGACATACACTTTTATTTCTCTTGGATATACACATAGAAGTGCCCAGTGCTTAATTGTTTGGAGAACTGCCAAAATGTTTTCCAAAGTGGCCGCACCATTTTATATTTCAACTGACAGTATTTGAGAGCTCCAATTCCTCTACAACACTTAATGTTGATGGTCTTTTTGATTACCGTGATTCCATTGGTGTAAAGTGGTATCTCATTGATTTCCATTTCCCTAATGATGAATTATGTTGAGCACTTCTTTATATGACCATTTGCACATCTTCAGTGTAGAAATGTCTGTTCAGATTGTTTGCTCATTTTTAGTTGGTTTGTCTTTTTAAAATTTTATTTTAGCGAGAGAGAGAGAGAGAGAGAGAGAGAGAGAGAAACCTTCAAGATCTCACTACATCATGATCCTTCCCCCAGCTTCCCAGCCAGCCAGAATCATGGGTGCATGCAAGTGTGCTCAGTTTATTGGGGATGAGAGGATCATAATCTGGGCCTTCCCTATGGCTTCAGTACTGCACAGTGACACCTCACTGCCTGTTCTACTGCAGCTGGGATGGCTTGCCTTTTTATTATTTATTCAGCAGAGCACATTATATATTTGAGATATAAGTCTTTTATCTGATATACGATTTCAAACTATCTCTCATTATGGGGTTGTAGTTTCACAGTTTTGGTTGTTATCTGTTGAAGTACAAAGTTTTTTAATATCCACTAAGTCCTATTTTTATCTTTTGTTACTTGTGCTTTTGGTGTTGTATTTAAATTACCATTGCTTTACCCAAGGGTACGAAGATGTACTTCTAAGTTTTCTTCTAAGAGGTTTATAATTTAGCTCTTACAGTTAAGCCTGTGACCTTTGGTATAGTGTGAAGCTGGGTTCTGTTTCCATTCATGTGAATTGAATGGCCAGTTGTCTGAGCATAATTTGTTGAAAAGACTATTCTTTCTCTAATTAAATTGTCTTGGTACTTTTGTTGGATATCAATTGACCATAAATATAAGGCCGTAGTTTTGTAGTCCAGTTCTATTTAATTGATCTGTGTGTCTGTGCTTTTATGAGTACCATACTGTCATGAAATCAGGAAGTGTGAGTCCTCCAAATTTAGTTTTGTCAAGATTGTTTTGACTTTTCTGGGTCACTAGCATTTCCACACAAATTTTTAGCTTGTTGATTTCTGATAAAAAACAACAAAGCAAAACAAAAACAAAAACAAAACAAAAAACAACAAGAAAACAAAACCCAACTGGTATTTTGATAGATATTGCCTTTAATCTGTAGATTAATTTGAAGGTACTGCCATATACCAACATTATTTTCTACTGCACTAACATAGGTTGTTTCTCAGTTTATTTGTGTCTTGTATTTCTTTCGGTAATATTTGGCAGTTTTGAATGCACAAGACACTTCATTTTTTAAATTTATTCTTAAGTATTTTATTTCTTTCGATATAATTGTAAATAGAATTTAAAAAAATTCATTTTGTACCGTTCATAGTTTGTGTATATTGTATTCTGTAATCTTGATCAACTCATTTATTAGATCTGATCATTTTTTAATGTATTCTTAGTTTCACTTATTTTATTCTGATCTGAGCACCTTTTATTTCTTTCTTTATCTGATTGCCTTGGTAAGAATTCAGTACAAAGCTATATAGAAGTGGTGAGACTGCATATCCCTGTCTTGTTTCCTGAACTTAAGTTTCTCACTATTAACTGTAATGTTAGATGTGGGATTTTCATAGAGAAACTTTATCAAATTGAAAAAGTTCCTTTCTATTCCTAATTTATTAAGTCTTTTATTTTTTCTATCATAAAAGGTGTTGGATTTCTCAAGTGCCTTTCTGTGTCTGTTAGGATTATTGTGTGGTTTGTGTCTTTATTTTATAAATCTGGATTACTCTATGAATTGATATTTAGGTATTGAATGAATCCGCATTCCCGGAATAAATCCCACTTAGTCATGGTGGCTAATCCTTTTTATATATGTTTGCCAGATTTGGTTTGCTATTATTTTGTTCAGGATTTGTGTGCCTATATTTATAAGCGCTATTTGTATGTAGTTTTCTTTTCTCCGTGATGTCTTTGTCTGGTTTTAATGTCAGGGTAATACTGGTCTCAGAAAGTATGCTGAAGTATTCTCTTCTATTTGGAAGAATTTGAGAGGTATTAATGTTAATTTTTCTTTGGTATTTGATAGAATTCACCAGTGACGCCATCTGGGCTTGAGCTTATCTTTGTGAATAGTTTGAGTTATTGATTCAATCTCTATTTTTTTGAGTCTATTCATATTTAAAATTTTTTTCTTGAGTTAGTCTCAGAAGTGTGTGTGTTTCTAGGTATTCGTCCATTTTGTCTAGGTTATCTAATTTGATGTCATACAATTGTACATAGAATTCCCTTATAAACATTTCTGTTTCTATAATATCAGTAGTGATGTACTTCATAACTTCTGATTTAGTTATTTAAATCTTTCTCTTTTTTTCTTTCTTTTTTTGGAGAGGTTTTTGCTATAGGGCTCGTGTGCTCGCCAGACAGACAGAGAGAGACATAGAGACAGAAGCACGAAATCACCCCCCAGAGGGGATGGCCATGCCACAATCCCTTCTCCTCCATTCTCTTCTCGGGATCTTGGGCATGCACGCACACATGCCCGGCGTGAGTTTAAGCCACCGGGTCCGGGACTCGAACCACGGTCAACTACGTGGGAGTCCAGCGACATAGCCATTACGCTAACTGCTGGTCCCTCTTTTTCATTTGTCAATCTAGCTAAAAATTTGTCTATGTTGTTCATCTTTTCGAAGTACCAATTCTTGTTTCACTGATTTTCTGTTTTACTCTTCTATTCTCTATTTTATTTCTTCTTTAATTTTTTTGTTTCCTACTTTCTCTTTTCTTCTGAGTTTAGTTTCTCTTCTTTTTCTAGTTTCTTAAGGTAGAATGTTAGTTTAATGAATCAAGATCTAAGTGACTATACTTCTTCGATGTATAGTCATTTAGAGCTATACTTCCCTTCTCCCAAGCATCACTTTAGCTCTATCTTGTAAGTTTTATAAAATGTATTTTATTTGCATTTATCTCAAGTATTTTCTTACTGCTCTTGTGATTTCTTACTTGGTCCATTGAATATTTAATATGCTATATGATTTTCACATATTTGTGAATTTTCCAAGTTTTCTTATGTTACTGATTTTTAATTTTACATAATTGTAGTTAGAAAAATACTTTGTGTAGATTTTAGTTTATTTTTTTTATTGTGTACTTTATTTATTATTATTATTTATACATCCAATTGCTATACATCATTTAGAATGTACAGAGACTTTACCCAGCATGATATGCATCTCAGTCCAGTTGAGAATACTATACACATCCTCTTCATCAGATAACAAACTATCTACGTCCCACAAATATCTTATCTCTCTATATTTCCCCCCAATTTCCTTTTCTGCACTCTTACCCTCCCACACTCTCCTTCCACTTTGTCTCTAGTGTCCATAACAATTTTTAATGCTTTTATATCTTCCAGTCTTTCAGTCTCTACCATAGAATGCAGACAGTCTGTATATATTAGGTCGAGACATACAATGTCTCTCTTTCATAGCCTGACTTGCTTCACTCAGTAGCAAATCTTCCATATTCGTCCACTTCGTGTAGATTTTAAATCCCTGTAACTTTACTGATCCTGTATTGGGGGCCTAATAAATAGTGAAGAATGTTCCATGTGCATGTGACAGGAATGTTGGGTGAATTGTTCTATAGACGTCTAGTTGGTTTATGGTATTTTCTAGTTTTCTATATGTTTTTTAAAAAATATGCCTAGTTAACCTACTCTTTACTGAAAGGGTGGTGTTGATGTTTCCAACTGTTATCAGATTGTCAATTTAACCTTTTATATTGTCAGCTTTTAAAAAAATTATTCATTTTATTTTAACTTACATTTAATAACATATATCTTTACAGTGTATGACATTACTTTTTGCAGCATGATTACCATGCATATCAATCAAGACAAAGACATTATTATATACATTATCATCAGAAAATAGCTTTTCATTTTTTGGTCAATTAAATGTATTTTTTTTTTCTTTCTCTGTTCCCCTCCTTCCCTCTATTACCTACCCCCGTATTACCCCTATCCTAACCATCTCTAGTATCTACAGTTGCCCTCCCTACTGTACAATCCAAACTTTCAGTTTCTGCTATTGAGCACAGACATTTGGTATATATTGAGTAAGGACATAAAAAGTCTGTCTTTCGTAGTCTGGCTTGCTTTACTTAGCATTAAGTCTTCCATTTTACTTTGTATCAAATGTCAGGGTCTCATTTTTTTTTAATGGCTGAATAGTATTCCATAGAGTGCATATGCCACATTATTTCAATCCGATCATCTATTTTGGGACATTTGGGTTGATTCCATGTCCTAGAAATTGTAAATAATGCTGTAATAAACATAGATGTGCAAATGTTTTTATGACTAAAGGTTTTTCTAGCCTTTGGGTAAATATCTAAGAGTGCAATTACTGGGTCATATGGTGGTTCTATTTGTAAATTTCTAAGGAATCTCCATATTGTTCTCCGAAGTGGTTGTACTAATTTGCATTCCCACCGACAGTGTATGAGATTCCCTTTTCACCACATCCTTGCCAGCACTTATCATTATTTATTTTAGCCCTTCTGACTGGGGTTAAGTGATATCTCATTGTGGTTTTAATTTACATTTCCCTTATAATAAGAAATGTCAAGCATATTTTCGTATGCTTTTTGGCAGTTTGTATGTCTTCTTCAGAGAATTGTCTGTTCAGCTCATTTCCCCATCTGTTGATTGGATTGGTTATTTATTTATTTATTTATTTGTTTATTTATTTATTTATTTTGACGGTAAGTTGGTTGAGTTCTCTGTATGTTCTGGTTCTCAGTCCATTATCTGTGGTATAGTTTGCAAATATATTCTCCCACTCTGAGGGTTTTCTTCTCATTCTACTTATTGTTTCTTTTACTGTGCAGAAGCTTCTCAGTTTAACATAGTCCTATTTGCCTGTGCTTTGGGGGGGGGGGGTGGGTCTTTTTAAAGAAATCTTTGCCTACTCCGAGATCTGTAAGAGTTTTGCCTGTGGTGTTTTTTTTTCCTTTTAATTAAATTTATTTATTTCCATTCATTCACTGTACATCATTACAGCATACATAGTGAGATTTTCCATCTAGAGTACACTGTATATTGTCTCAATCAAGCACATCAACATACATGTTACCGTCAGCAAATAATTTTCCATTTCTTGTTTCCTGTATATATATATATATATATATATACATATATATATATAAAATATATATATATGTATATATATATATAATATATATATACATATATATATTTCCCATCCTTGATTCCCTATCTCTTTTTTTAATTTTGATTTTTTCACATTATTTATTATTATTATTATTATTATTATTATTTGTATATACTTTCAATCATATTGTTTGACTTACAATGATACCATTTCGATATTTGAACATTTCTCCCCAGACCCGTTGATCGAAATATCTTCAACAGATAATACTGTTTACCTGTGTTTTAACGAGTATTTTCATTGTTTGAATTTTATGGTTAGATCCGCAATCCATTTTGAGTTGATTTTTTTTTAGTTGATTTTTTTTTCATTCTTTTGCAGGTGGATATCCAGTTCTACCAGCATCATTTGCTGAAGAGATTTTTTTTCCCCACTGAACTGTCTTGTGTACTTTGTCAAGGATCAGTTGGCTATATGTTTTGGGGTTTACCTGCAGTTCTCAATTCTATTCCATTGGTCTACCTGTCTGTTTTTGTGCCAACAACATGCTGTTTTTAATTATCACAGCTTTGTAATATGTTTTGAGGTCAGAAAGCAAGATGCCTCCTACTTTATTCCCCTTGGACAGTATTGTTTTGACAATATGGGCCTTTTATAATTCCAGACAAATTTTATGATTTTTTTTTCTGTTTCTGTGAAGAATATTTCTGGTAGTTTGTTTGGGATTGCATTAAATTTGTAAATGGGATTTCTTTCTTCAATTCTGTCTCAGTTTGTCCATTGTTGATGTATAAAAATGCTATAGATTTTTCTATGCTGATTTTGTATCCTGCCACTTTACTATATTCATTTACCACTTCCAGGAGGTTTTTTTTTTTTTTTTTTGATTCTTTTGGATTTTCTATGTATAGCATCATATTATCTTCTTATAGAGATAATTCACTTCTTCTTTTTCCATTTGGATGCCTTCTATTTTACTCTCTTGTCTAATTGCATTGACTAGAACTTAAAAAGGAGCAAAGAAAGTGGGACGCCTTGTATTGGTCCAATTTTTAGTGGAAAAGCTTTCAGCTCTTCCCCATTAAGCTTTCATTTCTTTCCCCATGGTGTTAGCTATTAGTTTTTTTTTTTTTTGGAGAGATTTTCACTATAGGGCGCGTGCACTCGCCAGACAGACAGAGAGAGACAGAGAGACAGAAAGTGAGAAATCACCCCCCAGGGGGGATGGTCACCCTCAATCCCTTCTCTTCCATTCTCCTCTCGGGATCTTGGGCATGCACGCACACGCACCCGGCGTGAGTTTTAAGCCACCGGGTCCGGGACGTGAACCACGGTCGACTACGTGGGAGTCCAGCGACATAGCCATTACGCTAACTGCTGGTTCCCATTAGCTATTAGTTTTTCATAGATGGCTTTTATTGTGCTGAGGAATGTCCTCTCTGTGTTGATTTTTCTGAGAGTCTTAATCATGAAGGGATGTTGTATTTTATCGAATGCTTTTTCTGCGTCAATTAATATAATATAGATGTAAATACCAGATACAGTGTGTGTGAAGGAGGAGGGTCTGAGGAAGGACATTTAGAAGAAAAATAGGGAGGCAGAACATTAATGGCACAAAGAAATGTGGTATTATCTGTTGAAGATATTTTGTAGTTTTATCAACTATACTAGGGAGAAATGTTCACCTGTTGAAATATCCATTTTGTAAGCCAAATAATAATGTGATTGAATGTATAAAAGAAAATGAAATATGGTTTTAATCTTTCATTTTGTTAATGTGATGCATTGTATTTATTGTTTTGTGTATGTTGAACCATCCTTGTGTCTCTGGAATAAAGCCTACTTGGTCATAGAATATAATATTTTTAACATGTTGTTGAATACAATTTGCTAGTATCTTGTTGTGAATTTTTGCATCTGTATCCATCAGAGATATTGGCCTCAAGTTTTCTTTTTTTGTAATGTCCTTGTCTGGTTTTGGAATTAAGATAATGGAGGCTTCATAGAATGAATTTGGGAGGGTGCCTACCTTTAGAGTTTTTAGAAATATCCTAAGGAGAATTGGGGTTAATTTATCTCTAAAAGTTTCATAGAATTTAGAAGTAAAGCCTTTGGGACCTGGGATTTTTCTTGTTGGGAGACTATTACTGATTCAATCTCATTGCTTGTTATGGGTCTATTCAGACATTCTATTTCTTTCTGGTTCAATCTTGGTAAGTTATATGTGTCCAGACATTTGTCCATCTTATCTAGGTTTTCTTGTTTGTTGGCATATAGTTGCTTATAGTATTCTCTGATAATATTTTGTATTTATGGTATGTCTAT
Organism: Tupaia tana; assembly: GCA_026018925.1. Taxonomy (NCBI): domain Eukaryota; kingdom Metazoa; phylum Chordata; class Mammalia; order Scandentia; family Tupaiidae; genus Tupaia; species Tupaia tana. Next base: position 81,992,974 of record JAKSZU010000010.1, read on the forward strand.
TATAATAACACTTGTTTCATGGCTGATGTAATTTATCTGGTTCCTTTTTTAAATAAAATTATTATTTTATTTAACTTTATTTGTTTTTAAATTTGACCAGAGAGGGGGAAGGAAGGAAAGAGAGAGAGAGAGAGGAAGAGAGAGAGAGAGAGAGAGAGAGCGAGCACGCCACAGGTCCGGGACTCGAACCACAGTCTGCCATGTGGGAATTCAGTACCCTTAACTACCACACCACTTGCTGGCCCTTTTGTTCTTGATTAATCTAGGTAATGGTTTGTCAATTTTACTTATCTTCTCAAAGATTCAGCTTTTGGTTACGTTAATTTTCTGTACAGTTCTTTTATTCTCTATTTCATCAATTTTAGCTTGAATCTTTATTATTTTTTCCTCGAATTTTTTTTTGTTGTTGTTGTCATTGTTGTTTTTCCAGTTCCCTCAGTTGTGTTGTTAGGATGTTTGTCACCCTTCTGCCTTTTTCTTGTGGTTACTAATTGCTATAAACTTCCTTCTTAAGACTGCTTTTGCTGTGTCCCATAGGTTATAAACACGTGTTTGTTGATTATCTTTGCTTTCTATAAAACTTTTGATTTTAGTCTTAATTTGTTATATAGTTGTAAAGTTATTCAGAAGTAGGTTGTTTAGTTTCCATGTGTTTGTAAATTTTTGAGGACTCTTTCTGTAGTTTATTTCAAGTTTGATTCCATCATGGTTGAAAAAGATTCTGGATATAGTTTCTTTATTTTATATTAATTATTTATTTTGTGTTCATTCACTGAATATCATCACAGCATACAAGATGTAGTTTCCCATCCAGAATACACTGTATAGTGGCTTAGTCATACATGTAATCATCACAAATAATTTTCCATTTCTTGTTTCTCTTATATAGATATACATATATATTCTCCCACCCCCATTTCTCACCCTCTGCCATATCCCATCCTCCCCAACTCTATCTCTGGTATCTGCAGTTGCTTTCCATTTCTTTTTTTTCTCCCATATTTTATTGGTTAACAAAATATCTTAATTGATCTAACTACTTTCAATAGCAAGTTCAGATGATATCTAAATATCTTTGAACAAATGTTTGACTTCAGGCATGAAACTGTTAGTAGAATGAATATACTATAAAATAGCATCTAGCTGAGGCTATATAGCTTACTGTGGTCATTAAACAGGTATTTTTTAAATATGTTTTTTAATTTTAAGAAAGACTAGCTTTAATAAATCAAAATTTAAAAATGTTGAGATAACTTTGCTTAAGACTTAAAGCCAGGAAGCAGGTTAGGATTCTATTCAAATAGTAGTTACCTGGATCTGTGGACAATTCAAGAGAAGGAAAAAAAATCCTTATCTCTGGACTATAGAGCATAGAAAAAGATCAGTATTGTTTTAGTCAAAAGCCATGAAATTCTATTTAATCAGTTCAGTCCCATGTATTTAATCTACTGTTGTGGTCCAAGCTTTCCATTTAAATTATGGAAGATAATATTCAACTCTGGACTTGTCCCTACCATTCTGGATATAGTTTCTATACATTTGAATTTGTAAAGACTTGGGACCAGCAGGTGGTGTGGTGGTTAAGGCTCTGGACACTCTCACATGGCCGACCACAGTTCGAGTCCCTGACCTGGTGGCTTCCTTTCTCACTTTCTTTCTCTTTCTTTCTTTGTGTCTCTCTCTGGCCAAATTAAAATAAATGAATGAATAAATCAAATTAAAAAAAAAGCTCGCTCGCTTCTGTGTTTTCTTTCTTTCCATGTGTAGATCTTTAGGTAATCTACTTTAAAAAAAAAAAAAGACTTGTTTTGTGTCCTATTATGTGGTCAATCTTCGAAAATGTCTCATGTAGGGGTGAGGAAAATGTATATTTTGTGGCAGTTGGGGGGAAACACTCTGTAGATGTCTGTCAAGTCCATTTCATGTATGGCATCATTTAGATCTTGTATCTCTTTGCTTATTTTTTGTCTAGATGATCTGTGCAGAGGAGACAGTGGGGTGTGCAGATCCCCTACAATTATTGTATTGCAGTCTGTCTCTCCTCTGAGCTCTAGCAGCCTCTCTTCGATATATTTAGGTGCTCCAATGTTGGGTACGTAGATATTTACAAGTGTTACTTCTTGGTGGATAAGTCCTTTTAGTACTATATAATGTCTTTCTTTGTCTCTTCTTACACCTTTCATCTTAAAGTTTGTTTTGTCTGATATCAGTATTGCAACTCCAGCCTTTTTTTTTCCTTTGGTTTCCATTTGCATGGAATATCTTTTTACAGTTCTTCACATTCAGTCTATATATGTCCTTATCTGTGAGGTTTGTTTCTTGTAAACAGTATATAGATAACTTCTGTTTTTGTATCCATTCAGCCAGTCTGTGTCTTTTAATAGGAGAATTTAATTCCTTAGCATTCAGTGTTGTTATCGATATTTGCAGACTTATCCCTGTCATTGTTAGTCATTTTTTGCAGTTGTTTTTGTTCTCTTATTTCTCTTTATCTCTCTTTAATTATCTTATTACAATACTCCTTTCAGTACTTCCTGTAGAGTGGTCTAGTATTGGTGAATTCTTTTAGTTTTTGTTATCTGAGAATACTTTGATCTGTTCTTCCCATTTAGTATTGGTGAATTCTTTTAGTTTTTGCTATCTGAGAATATTTTTATTTGTTCTTCCCATTAGAAGGATAATCTTGCTGGATATAATATTCTTGGTTGAAATTTTTTTCTTTCAGTGTTTTGAATACATCTTTCCGTTCTTTCCTTGCCTGCATTGTTTCAGTTAGGAGGTCTGATGTTAGCTTAATGGGTTAACCTTTATAAATAACTTGGTGTTTCTCCCTTGCCACTTTTACAATATTGTCTTTGTCTTTATTTTTTTTTTTTTTACCAATCTGGCTATGATGTGCCGGGGAAAGGATCTTTTTGTGTTAATTCTATTTGGGGTCCTTTTAATTTCTACGGTATGAATTTCTCTAAATTTGGAAAATTTTCAGATAGTATTATGAAAGAGGTTTTCTATGCCTTTAGCAGATTTTTCACCTTTTGGAATACCCATTATATGGATATTTGGGTATTTCATGGTGTCTAGAATTTCCCATATGTGGTCTTCATTTTTGGGGGTTATTTTTTTCATTCTTTTTGATGATTTGGTCTATGTTGGAGATGTTGTCTTCAAGGTCAGAAAGTCTTTCTTCTGCATGGTCCAATCTGCTGTTAATGCTTTCTAGGAAGATTTTAATTTCTTGTATTCTTCATTTCTAGAAGTTTCTTTTAAACTCTTTTTTAAGGTGTCTATTTCTTTATGTAATTCCTCTTTTGTATCCTGAAATGATTTTCTCATTTTCTGGAACTGATTGTTTTCTTTTGCATCTCACTGAGTTTTGTCACTGTGAATATTTGGAATTCTTTTTCTGACATTTCTGTGTATTTGTCTGTGCTATCCATTGTTGGTGAGGGGCTACTACGCTCATCTGGGGGAGAGTTACTGCCTTGTTTTCTCATGTTTCTTTGGGATCTGTGCTGGGTTTTTGTTGTCTGTTGCAGTATTCCTTTTTTTCTATTTATTGAAGTAGATTATATAATATTGGAAGAGGAAATTTCACCCTTAGTTCCCAGGTGTGTTCCTATTGCAGGGCTGTGTCTCCCAGATCAGAGCAGTTACAGGTAGCTTCCGGTGCTTGACTCCTCTACCAAACGTTCAGCTCTCGATGAGGTGCTAGCAAGCTAAGGAGACAGAACTTACCGAAGAGGATCAAGTTGTGCACTGCACACTGAACAGCCTGCGGGATGGCGTACCAGAAGTTCCAAAGTTATTCTCAGGCCCCAGAGTGGACTCGTGAGAGGAGGCCTGAGCAGGTCGGGCTCAAGTCTCCCAGTGGGCAGGGTGAGCCCACGCCACCAGAGTGCCAGGCGATGGAGTGGCGACAGTTCGGAAGTTACTCCCAGGCGTTGAAGGTGGACTCACAACAAGAGGCCTGCCAATAATTTTGTCAGCTTTTGAATCATTTATGTTGGGTGCCTATCTGTTGTTAGGTGCCTATTTATAATTGTCATGTTATCCTGATGGACGACCCTTTTATCTTCACAGAATTATATCCGATAAAGCTTTTTTCCCTGTTAAAGTCTACCTAGTTTGATGTTAGTATATGTTGTAGTTTGTATGGCATAACTTTTTATATCTTTTTTTTTTTTTTTTTTTTTTTTTTTGCTATAGGGCACATGTGCTCGCCAGAAAGAGAAAGAGAGAAAGAAAGCAAGAAATAACTCCCCAGGGGGGATGGCCACACTACACTACAATCTCTTCTCCTCCATTCTCCTCTCGGGATCTTGGGCACATATGCACATACACCTGGCATGAGTTTAAGCCACTGTGTCCGGGACTTGAACTGCGGTTGACTATATGGGAGTCCAGCGACATAGCCATTATGCCAATTGCTGGTCCCTCTTTTCACTTTTATTGTGTATCTTTGAGTCTAACATGTCTCCTATATCAACATATAGATAGATCTTGCTTTTCATCTAGTCTTGTAATCCCTGATTTCTTTTTTTTTTTGGAGAGATTTTTGCTATAGGGCGCATGCGCTCGCCAGAAAGACAGAGAAAGACAGAGAGACAGAAAGGGAGAAATCAACCCCCAGGGGGATGACCACGCCACAATCCCTTCTCTTCCACTCTTCTCTCGGGATCCTGGGCATGCATGCACTCGCGCCCAGCGTGAGTTTAAGCCACTGTGTCTGGGACTCAAACCACGGTCGACTACAAGGGAGTCCAGCGACATAGCCATTGCGCCTACTGCTGGTCCCAATAATCCCTGATTTTTATGTTTATATTTAATGTTATTATTGACAAAGTTAAATTTATACCTGACAGTTTACTTTTTGTTTTCTGTCATATAGCAAACAAAAAGTTTCATTTTTTTCTTCCTGTTTCTTCTTCACTGCTTTCTTTTGCATTACATGAATATTTCCCACCATGAAATAATTTCTTTAGTGATTTTTAAAATCATGATTGAATTATTTTCTTAGTGGTTGCTACAGTGCTTATAACGTGTATCTTAATTTCTCAGAATTTAATTCAGATTTAAGAGCCAGCTAATGGTAATGGAACACTTTGCAAGTTTAGACTCACATGGACAGGTCTTGGGTTTGTGTCCCAAGGCCTTCCTGTGCACATTGGGTGTGTTCATGTGTGCCCTGATCCAGGCTGGCTGAGGTGGGGCCTGGATTGTGATGTGACCTGTTGGGATCTCTTTCTGTCTATCTCATAGAAGAACCGAGTTAATAAACTAAAAAAAAAAAATTAATTTGAATTTAAAGTAACTTAGTTTCAATTAGATACAGAAACTTTACTCCTACATAGCTTTTTTCTCTCTTATTTCTTCTATTATTGTTATACAATTATATCTATATGTTATAAATATAATGATGTACAGTAATGATGTATGGTATTATTTATTACTTTATACAATTTCGTAACTTTTAAAGAAGCTGAGAAGAGAAAATAAAGCAAGTATATATTTATGGAGTTCCTTATATTAACCTTCTTAACTATCCTTTCTGATTCTATTCTATTTCCCTGCAATGTAGAGATTTTGAGGTTTCTCCTCTGAGGTGCAGCCTTGGGAGGGTGAACAGTCTCCCTGACAACTAGAGATGTCTGTGGTTTAGCTGGCTGCTCTTTGACTTTCCTTCTTCAACTGCAGCCTTGGGAGGGTGAACAGTCTCCCTGACAACTAGAGATGTCTATGGTTTAGCTGGCTGCTCTTTGACTTTCCTTCTTCAACTGCCCATTCAGCTGCTGGCTGGTCTGCCTTTATGAGTATCTCACGTAGATACTGGTCTGTGCTAATTGCTAACTGTTTGCTCTATTGTTTTTGGCCATACCTTGGTAAGAAGGGTCCATAGTCTGACCCAATTAAAGTCATGTCTCTTTGCAGGGTCAGGGCGTTCCCAGTCTTTGTCTTGTTCTATCCCTAGGAGGGCTTTTCTTAGCTATCTCTGTCCCTGATTCCCTCTGTTCAATGCCTGGCTGGTACACCCTCTTGCTTGCTGCTACTAGTGTCATGTAGCTGTCAGCTTTCTCTTCCCACTAAGATCTCCATTGTTATTAAAAAATATGCTTAGACTTGACCCCCTAAACTGTGTTATGAATAAAAGAGTCCCTTTAGAGAGAGATGAGGACCTCCCTGTTGTTAAAACATACTTCTTCCCCATGGGCACAATCTCTGTGTCACTACACCGTGGTTGCAGGTGAAGACAGTAGCATTGTTCTAGAGAAACACCTTGGATCTCTGAGTAAGAGATCTCCTCTTGCTTCTCCTGGTATTGATTCTCCACCCTACAAGTGATCTGGGGCAGAGTGGTCAGGGTCCAGTACTCCCAGATCTGTGAGGGGAGCCTGAGTGCAGATAGCCCAGTCCTCCCTAGCATGTTTATCTGGAATAGAGCTTGTGCAGCATGAATCTGGGAGTAGGGAGAGATTTGCTGATAACCTCTTCATTGTGGGAGGAAGCTATAGTCCTAGACCAATATAGCAAGGGAGAGGGGGACCCTATGTTGGCCAAGCATACCTAGAAAAGGGCTTCCATGACACTGAGCTGGCTGTGGTTTATATATCACAGATGATTAATGTTATTACTAAGATTTAGTAGATTTTCTGAGCAGGTGTCCCTTTAGGTACTGAATGCCCTTAGGATAACGCCTAGAGACTTCAAATAATTGTTTCAGGTAACTTTTTCCACTTAAATGATTGTTTTTCTGGGGAGGGGGCTTACTAAGCCCCTCACAACACCATTTTTTATGTCCTTCATCTCCACACTTATTATACATTGAAGATGGACCATAATCAGCCTTCCTCTTGATCTTTGAGAACCACTACTGCTCAGTTCCACTATTGAGTGCTGTGAATGTTTTTCCCCGACATAATATGGTCTCAGAACTTTTTAACTTGAATTTTATTTGTAGATTTTTCATGTTTTTTTCTTTGCCTTTGGTTAGTTAGCCATTTATTTTTATTTTGGCCACTTGTAGTTCTGTGTCTGCAGGTAATTTCTTTTGTGTCTTCTACTTTCCAGATTCGAAGCTGATTCATGCCACGACTGTGAGACAATCACAGTAAAAACATCCTTCCAGAAAGCCTAGGGAAAGCTCCACTGAACCAAGTGTCGGTACTCCAAATGGAGCCATTCTGTGAAGGCGGTTGAGTGCCTTTGTTGAGTCCTGCTTCACACCTGGAAGGTTTCGATGACGTCTCAGACAGGGGGAGCCTCTGGGGATCTGGAGGCGCCACACAAGAGACCTGACAAACCTCTCCAAGCTTTAGCAGTAATGCTTGTGCCAAGTGTCAAGAAATGTGTGTAAATGCATAGTGACATGAGACAGGGTGAATGTTTAGGATAGAAGAGGAACACATTACCTTGGAGGTCAAAGGGACCGACTGCTAGCCTTGGGGTAATGCAGGAAGAAAGCTAGAGGTTCTGACCAAACAAAGGGGACCCACTCTGGCTCTTGGCTAGTCCAGCCCAAGGCAAAGAGTGCCCTGATTCTCATAATCCAGCTGCTGCTTTTCTCTGCCATGAATGTCACCATGGAACACTGCCTGCTCAGAGCATCCACACCCTGCAGTGACAGTTCACCTTTTCAAGCGTCCTTGTTAGAGATTTGCATAAACAGCACCTCTGGCCATACTATGCCACTTGATGACAAGTTTTCCTAATGCTCAATGCTAGCTGTCCAACTGCATGAGGCTCTGACTCCTGTCTGTGCCTGGAGTCCTTTCTGTGGGATCTCATCCTTCATCTATACTCTACCAGCTCACTGTGACTGTCTCCGTGGTCTTTCTTACATCCCTTCTTGTAGCTGGTCTGTTGGTCAGTGAATGTCAACCTCATTTGGGAGGTAGTTTTTAAGGTCCTGACTTTTCCCAGCCTGCACCAATGCACAACCCAGCTTTGGTTAAAGGAGACCTAGCAGAAACCATCAGAGTGCTTCTCTAACTTCTGCAGGCATCACAACCACTGGGGGCAGCCTTCCTACACAGTTTGCAGGGTTCTGCCTCCAGAGTTTCTGAATCAGTGGGTCTGAGGTGAGGCCAAGATCCTGCATTTCCAATAACTTGCTAGGTGATAATGACCGCTGATGGTCTAGGGACCAAGCTGTGGAAACCACTGATCTAGAAGGTAATACCCCTAAAATGGTCTACACTGTTGTCCCTAGGAAATCATTGAAGTTCATTTTTAATTTTCTCTGTAGTTATCAATTAATCTTTCTATTTTTCATAATTAAAATATAATAAAAAGTAGCACAAATACCTACCCCTCTACATGCATGTTTTCACATTCTTCATTCAGCCTGTTGACTCTAATCAGTCAGTCTTCTTCCTTTTCCTTGATGAAAATGTGCTGGTTCTTTCTTCAGGGCCATTGATGAAGCTGTTCTTTCTGGCTGCAGAGACCTCCCAGAATGCTCCTGCTATGCATAGTCACGGTTATTGTTCCTGGCTTAGCTGTGGTGGTGCAGACGGTAGGGTCCCACTGTGCGATGCAGGAACCACATGGGAGGCCCGGGTTCAGATCTCAGGTTGACCTGAACATGACACAAATCTGTGATCTTGGCTGGCTGGGAGGCTTGAAGGAGGATTGCAGTGTGGTAAGGCCCTATCAGGGGTAACCTCCTCTTCCCCACTACCCCCATAATGAAAAAATAAATTAAAGAAACTTACAAGAAGAGAAGAAAGGTTAATGGTCCACTAAGAGAACTCTCCTAATATATTCTGTCTCCCAATATTTAAATTTTTATCATACTTCTCATAACCAGAGATTATCTTACTGGCTTATTTAGTGTGTTTTTGTTCTTGACTTGACTGTTCTCCTTCTTTCCCCCTTCCTTCTCCACGATTGCTGAATTATAAGCTTCCGAGTGGTCCCAGTTCTTGCTGAGTCCTGGGGGCCTTGCATAGTGACCATCATGTAGCAGGTACCCAGTAAATATTTTTGAGGAACTGAATAGTGGTTAGAACAAAAATATTTAAAAATAATGGGACCTGGCTGTGGGAGGCTGCGCACCAGCGAATATCGCCGGTTTCTCAGGGAACAAACAATTACACAATGCCAAAAGCCATGATTGGCTTCCCTTCAAAACCTCACCTTCAAAACCATACTCTGATTGGCCACTAGAATCCCTCAGATTTGCATATCCAGCACCTCATGATTGGTCCACAAAGCAACCAATCATAACCCACCTTTTACAACCAATCATAACCCACCTTTTACAACCAATCACGGCCCACCAACATGTATATAACCATGATCCCTGGCCCACAGTCTCCAGATGACCCTGAAAAGCCTGAAGAGACCCTGAAGAGCCTGAAGAGTTGTAACACCGCATCATCTCCAGACGACCCGGACGACCCTGAAGAGTTGTAACACTGCATCGTCTCCGTGTTGTAACACTGTGTCGTTTGTCCCATCTCTCACTCCTTCCCTCAGGAAACCTGTTTGACTGTCCCCCGGGTCGGGACACCTGGCCCCTCTGTGTTTTCAGCCATCATAGGGGTGTACACATTAATTCAGCTAGACAAGATCTCTGGGAAGATGCTGCATCTGAGGAGGGGCCATCAATGTCTGGGAGTATGGCAGACAACAGACACAGTGCTACTTCAGAGGGACGGGGAGTTCGAGCTTGCTCACCCTGTTATTCCGAGCAGGGAGCTACATGGAAAGAATAGGAGACTCTATCTGCCTTAGGTGGTTTGTGAGTTTGCAAGGGCTGCTGCAACAATGTTCTACAGTATGGATGGCTTAAAACAATAGAAACTTATCCTCTCATAGTTCTGGAAGCCAGAAGTCTAGAATCAAAATGTTGTCAGGGTCACACTCTCCCCAAAGCTTTCCTCTAAAAGAAGACTTTTTCTTGCCTCTTCCAGCTTCTGCTAGTCCCTGGTGTTCCTTGTCTGTGGCAGCAACTTACCCATCTCTGCCTCCACAGTCACGTGGCATCCCTTCTCTGTCTTGTCTGTCTCTTCTCCAATAAGGCTGCCGGTCACTGGATTAGGGCTTGCTCTAGTGTCCTCATCTTAACTTGATTACATTTGCCTATATCCTCTAGCTTTCTTCCTGCATTCCCCCAGGGCTGGAAGTCAGTCTCATACATAAGTACTGGGGGTAGGACTTTGGCATACTCTTTTGGGGGAACGTAATTCAACCCTTAGCCTGGGGAGAGCAATTTCCATGGGAGTGGTGCTTCCCCTGTCAGCTGTCCTGTAGCAGTTACATCTGTGCAACTAAAGAATGTTTTAGTCAACAGTCTCTGAAGGAAGGGCAACCCATTGAAGCTTTCCAGGAAAAGTTTCTCAGTCCTAGACTTCTCAAAATGGGGAGTACTCTCACCTCAGACCTCCAAAGAGAAGTGCCTCAATCCAGAATTTTTCAAATAACAATATCTCTACTGACATAACCCAAAATTTAACATGCTCTTGGTCTAGTTAGAGCCCATGTTTGGAGGGCTGACTTTACTCTGATTTCTGCTGTCTAAGAAGTGTGACCTGTCTTTGCTCAGGTTTTAGACTCCTAAAGGGGAGGATTTAGTGTAGGTTGGTGTGTAAGATCTTGAAAAATGCCCATTATTCCTAGGTATGGGCTGGTACTTTACCTTTTTAGCAACTATACAGCAGTGTACATGATCCCTTTATATGGAGAAGCAGATAGAACTCAGAGAAGTCATGTGACTTGCTAGTAGTCATATGACTTGTTAGTGGTCAAGTCAGGTCTTGGCTCCATTCAAGTGCCCTTTGCATTGCAACATGTCTGGTCTAATTTATCAGGATGCAGTTACCATCAGTGACCTTCTTTTTGTTTTTGAAGTAAAGAAAAAGGTGGAATTTAATTTTATTTACAGGACGTTGCAAGGTATGAAATTCCACTTAGAAATAAGAAATCCATTTGGAGGACAAGTTTCATACAGTATGTACAGTTTGGAACGGTTCAAGTATGCTTTCGTTGTAAAAAGTGCTACAATAGTAACCACATTTAAAAAGAGTTCTTGGTAGAGAAATAGTAAGACAAACTTGTACCAAACATAGCACAAGACAAACACCTCTGTGTCTCAGCTGTGCAGTCTAGAAGTTAAAGGGCTCAGGAGTCTCATGCTGCACTTGGAAGGTGTAGCCATCAGAGGTAGCAGTTCCGGGCACAACATTCTGGTCTTCCTCTTCTTCTACAGAGAAATACTTTTCAATCAAGTTTACAAAGACTCATTTTCATGGTTTTGTAGGGCTTCAATTTTATCCAGGCCTCCACATTCTTCGATCATTATACTAAGTTTCTCAGTTTCTCCCAGCTTCTCAGCAGCCTGAAAAATATTTGAAATGGCATCCAAGATCACCAGAATAATTTTAGTACCTTTCACAGGTAAGTGGTTCATCAGCAGTTCTATGATGCCACAGTGGACGAGGTATACAATCTGCTCCGCTATTCTGCTGCTTGTGTAGTTTGCCACAGCCCACACAGCCTCCTTCTGCATCTTAAAGTCAGCCTTGGAGAGCACGCTGACAAGGAACGGGGCTAGCCCGTGATTTACAACCTGCTGGATCTGGTCCTTCCGACTGGTGGTGTTGTTGGACATTGTCCACGTAGCTTCCTTCTGAATATTTGTTTTGGAGTTAGTTAGCAGGCTGGGGAAAACGGTGAGTGCTACAGCATCTATCACAACCTGGGTCTGTCCACCTGTCCCAGTGACAATATGATCTATGGCTCTTAGGGCAGGGGTCACAATGGGCAATTCAGTAGCTTCTAGAAGCTTCACAAGTTGGGGAACAACTCCTGTTTTCACAACCATTTCAATCCGTTCATTTGGACCATAGGTAAGGTAGGAAATAGCCCAGCGGGAATCTGCTAATACTTTGGGATCATTGTGATGCAGAAGACAAACTAAAGTAGGAAGAATCTGCTCAACAGCATCTAGCGAGGATGCAGGATTCTTGTTGCGGCAGAGGTTTGAAAGTGTCCAAGTAAGGTTATGTAAGTGACCACACGCTAATGATGACATATCAGGAACTGCAAGGAGAGCCAACAGCGGGTCAACTGTTCCATACTTGATAACCAGGTCCCGGAAAACTGAACCATCCCTGAGATGTTTCCTAGAGCCCACACAGCTTGCTCACTGATGTGCGCGTGGGGAGAGGCCAACAGAGAAATGAACGCTGGGATAGCGCCTCCATCCACCACAGCCTTGGTCTGTTCTGACGTCCCAGAAGCAATGTTAGTGAGTGCCCATGCAGATTCAAACTGGATGGGGCTACAATCATTTCTGCCCAAGAAGGACACAGATTTTGGAATCAACCCAGCCCAGATGATGTTGTCTACAAGGGGCTGATTTTCCCTAGAAAGCAGCTTCCTAGCCTCTTGAGTGACCTGGAGCTGGCTTTCCAAATTGTTTTCATGAATGCCTTTGACAATGTCATCAACAGACCAATTTACAGTGCCCTGTTGTTGTGGTTTTCCTGCAGTGGAGAAGCAGCGTCATCGGGAAATGAGCCTGTGCTTCTCCTCTTCAGCATCTGGTCATCCTTCCTAGCTTTCCTCAGATCCATGTTAACTTCAATTCTTCGCCGCCTCATTTCTGTACTGCTTTTTCCCTTGTTCTCGAATCTGTTAAGATGGGCAGCTGGTGAATTTGCATTCTCATTGGTGGACATGGTTGAGACGAAGGGAGAAAGCTGCACAGACGGCCCAGGCTCCCACAGGAGGCGGCGCGGGGCTCCCAGGCTGGATATCCACTGCCCTCAAAATGTCCACCATGGCTCAGCCTTAAGACGGTGTCACCATCAGTGAACTTTTTGTCCATGCCTGAACCCTTAGACTAGAGGGCGTCAGATGGAGGCTGAGGGGGAACCCCTGGCACGTGTACAGGGAACCCAGGGTAGACCCTCACACCTCAGAGGGCCTTGATTTCATATGTTCACTGTTCATTCATCAGCTTCGAGCATATTAAGCACACACAAGATATGCAAGGATGTTTCCATGGGGCTCTCGGCCTCAGGAATTCAGGTATTCATGTTCAGCAACGGGAGTGGAGGAATTCTGGGACAGCTACCTAACACAGGGAAGAGGGTTCTCGCTTGAGGATGTGATCCTGCACCACGTGCAGAAGGGTTCTAGGAGTTAAGCAGGTTAAAACAAAAGTAAAACCAACCTGGAAGAGATCAGAGAACAGATTCCTTGGGCTTGAACCACAGGGAACAATGGGTCACAGGGATGAGCCTCTTGGTGACCAGAGGTGAGGTCACCAGGAGCCTTGAGGCCACATGAAGAAATGTTACAATCATGGGGCCAGCAAGTGGTGCGGTGGTTAAGGTGCTGAAATTCCCACATGGCTGACCATAGTTCGAGTCCCCGACCTGGCGGCTAGCTTTATCTCTCTCTCTCTCGGCCTTTCTCTGGCAAAATTCATGTGAAAATAATAATAATAATAATAATAATAATAATAATAATAATAAAGTTAAATAAAATAATTTAATAAAAAGAAATGTTACAATCTTCATCAAAGCCCTTAGAGAGTTGGGGTCATCAGGGAACGAGAGAGATGGGTCAGCTTTCTGAATGCCCCATCCTGAACAAGGTGGAACCCCACACACCGTGTTAATGAGCCAGAACACTGGCTTTACTCAGGGTTACCTTGGGCCCCCTGCCCTGACTTGAAAAGGAGCAGCAGCTGCACTTGGGCTGGGTCTTCTCACGTGGGGGTCAGACTTTACTGGGGTCATGAACCCTGTAGCAGCCTGGCCTTTTTCTAAGCCTGTGAACTGAGATGTGCACCTCCTGGTGGGGCAGGCAGAGAAGTCTTGTTATCTCAGCACTCCAGTGAGCAGGGGTGCTGCCTAGTCTCTGGATCTGTGCCCTTCGACATGGCCACAAAGACATTAGCCTTGAGACTCATAAGTCTTGAAAGCTGAGTCTGCCAGGCAGGCTGGACTTTAACAGGGGTCTTTTCTGAGGCATCCATAGTCCCATTCATTCAAGCATCAGAAATTTTCAAGTGCCCACCATGGGTGTGGCCACTGCTTACTAAGAGAGGTAGAGGTGGGAGAAGCTATCCCTGACTCCGGCTTACTCATGGTACAAAGAAGTAGACACCCAGCACACATTCCAATGACACAGCTGTTATGGTGAGGCAGCATCAGTCCAGATATGAGGGGCCAGAGCAAAGAGCAGTCATCCAGACTCAGAGTCCTCAGTATTCAGATGGTGACATGGAGTGCCAGCTCCAGAAAGTTTGGGCCCAGCTTGTCTGAAGTTAGTTGAATCACTGTTTTCACAGAGTCTTAATGTTAGAATATTCTCCCGGTTCCTTTAGAAACTACTCCAGACCTTTCTGATCCCTTTGTTTCAATCCTCCCACCTCCCTCTCAGCTGATGGGGCTGTTCCCAAGATAATCAGTGAGAAAAAGCTAGCCCTTAAATGTTGACGCTGCCAACCCTAGTCCTCAACTTCAGCTGAAGGTTTTAATTGCCTCCTCCAGGCTGATGGCTGTCAGGAGGCAATTCTCAATGCTGGCTCTCTCCTAAACTCTTTATCTGTACCCTCAGGGTACTTCAAATTCAACTTGCCGTGAACCGCAGCTTCATACACCAAATAAACATGCTCATGTCTCTGGATTCTATCACTTCTTTTTTTTTTTTTTTTTTTTTTTTTTGAGAGGTTTTTGCTATAGGGCGCGTGCGCTCGCCAGACAGACAGAGAGAGACAGAGAGATAGAAAGCGAGAAATCACCCCCCAGGGGGGATGGCCACGCCGCAGTCCCTTCTCCTCCATTCTCCTCTCGGGATCTTGGGCACGCACGCACACGTGCCCAGCATGAGTTTAAGCCACTGGGTCCAGGACTCGAACCGCGGTCGACTACGTGGGAGTCCAGCGACATAGCCATTACGCTAACTGCTGGTCCCAGATTCTATCACTTCTTTAGTGGAGAGGTGCTTACCTGTTCCCTGATCCACAAATATAGGGGTTGTCCTTGGACCCCCACGTGGTCATTTGGAAAGAGGATGTTACACACGATCTCTCACATATATCATTGCCATGTCTTAACTGCTGATTCCTTGACTATAGTTTGCCCTGGGCTAGTCCACCCTCTGTGCTAGCCAAAGGATGAGGTTCCTGAAAGGGCAGAACTTGAACCCACATGGACTGTCAATATAAGAAAAAGGAATGCAGACCAGCTCCCTCACAACCAGCCCCTACCTGTCATTGCTCAACTGGTCTGCTCCTTTTCCTCACCTCCGCCTCCCTGCAGCTTCAGCAATTAATCCAGAGTGGCCCTAGCTGTGAGCACTGCTGACCGTCCACCCATACCTACTGCTTCCTCCTCTCTCCTCACAGAACCACACCTAATTGCCCTGTACTCAGTTCTCAAGATGGGCTGCTTGCTTTTAAGCATCTCTGTGCATGGCATTTCTGTTCCATAAGGGCCTAGGGTATATAGTCAGGCTGAAGGAAGGCGATTCCCTCTCCATCTTGCTGGGTGTGAGCCATGAAGCCTGCAGTCCTGTTGTTGGCCAGCATCTTGAGATCATGTGGGAGACAGGCTTGGGACAACGCTGCTGTGAACACCACAAAGGCATCTGATCCCTGGTGGAGGCATCACTCTGCTGCATGACCTTCACCAGGGGGCCAACTTGGACTCCAGTTACACAAGTTTAGCCAGGGTTTCTGTTACCAGCAGCTCAAGCCTGATGGATGCTGTTTATGGCCATGTACGTGCTGCTTAGATGTGGGGTGAATGTGTGTCCTCCATGGCCTGGGACAGCTCTGGCTCACGTCCATCATTTGAGCATAGTTACTAACAGCATGCACTTCCACTGTCCAGCATTGTGGATGGCAGAGAGTGTGTTCAAGTTCCTGGGCTTACTTAGTATGGACACCCTGTGCCTGGAGAACGTCTGCTCAGATGTCCAGAGCCTGATTCTGCATCCCTTCCCTGGGGAAGCCCATCATCCCTAACACAGTTTCCTGCTTGCCAGAATGGAATCTCCCTGCTCTCTTGTAACAACCCCTACTGCACGGACATGACTGGTATTGTATATGCTAGACTGCACTGAAGTTATTTACACTCACTTTTGCTAGATCGTGAGCTTTAAGGAAGGTACTATGTGTGTTTAGTAAACGATTATTAAAGACACGCGTGAAATGTTCAATGTTTTTTGCCTTTGGACAGTAGATAGGGATATTACAGAGTAGGCACATAGATATTTATGGATGACACAACCTGACGGAACTCCAGGTCCTTCTTCCAGGTCGTGGCCTTTTGGTGACCAGCAGAGAGCAGCCCTGAGAAGATCTGACCATACTTCTTATACCATTGAGTGTCCTCAGGGTCTTGTAAAACCCAGTGTGGTGCTCTGGGCTTCCATCTGGTTCAGGGATCCTGCACGGAAAATGTCCCCAAGGACTCCCAGTTGCTTGACTCAGGATGTCGTGATGCAAGAGCTGAGTGGGGGCTACTCACACTTCTAGAAGCCAGGAGTCATTGCAATGGGCAGGGGCTCTAGGTCTCCACTTCCCATCTCAATGCATGCCCCTGTTCTTCAGCAGACTCAGCCTCTCAGGACCAAGCCTCGTGTGCTATTTGCCTGTTTCCCTTTGCCTCTGTGCACTGGGGCTGCCTGGCTGCTATGCATATTTAGAAGGACCAGAGGAGGCAGCATGGCAGCGGGTCTTCATCTCATTTCTTCCAGACAAGGCCTGTGCAGCCTCCCCCGCATTTCCTCTGGCCACTCTGGGAACCTTAGCTTATTAGGAATTCCCATCATCCTAGAATTTTGAAGGCACAGGGGAACAGAAGAAAGGAGATTACTCTTTAATAAATATTTTGGGCACCTTGACAAGGAGAGTCAGTTGCAGAGTAGCCTCAGTGAAGGATATGACGGAAGTGCTGCCGAAGATGCCCAAACTTTCTCCAACGCTGCCTCCCAGTGGTAGTGGCACTACTGTGGCCACCAAGAAGTGCAGAATGTGGCCATGGACAGGCAGCTTGGCACCTGGGAAGGCGTCCTGCTTGCCTGTTCTGCCCATGGCTCACCATACGGTCCTGAAAACCCTGAGGCTCAGGGGCTGGAGATTCTGCAGAGAGCTGTCAGGAGTAAAATACACCTGTCAGAATAAAGGCCTAGCTTTGTCCTGTGCATTTGGAACTCGTTTCTGCATGGCCTGGCCTGCCAGCTCTGGGACACGGCTGCTCAAGGTGCCTCAGCCTCACCTAGAGCCCACACCGTCTTTGCTCATCTGTTTAACTTGGCCTGGAATGTTTTTCCAACTTCTCAATCCAGCAAACTTGAATACCCTACTGAAATAATTTCTCCTAAGATGATTGCTTTCAAAACTGGAGAAATTTGGGTCATTTTTGCTCCTAAAACTTTGGACATACTTTGATCACAGATGTCAGGATACACATGTATCCTGGGTGTGTTTGTTTCTTTGTGTGTGTGTGTGTGCGTGTGCATGTGCATGCACACACAAGCTCCCCATGCAGTTCGAGACTTCTTAGGGAGGAGGCATTGTCTCATCCATGCTTCCAGAATGCTGTTTTATGGTCAAAGCTCTGAAACACTGAGTTTGTTGCTTGTCTGAGTGCTGTTTGCACACTGCTGTTTTAAGGCAGATAAACTTCAAAATGACCAAAAAGAAAAAAAAAAAAATCAGTCATCTTTCTTCCTTCTAGTTTGGCAAAAAACTTTCATTCTCTAATGGAAAGGTTTAATTGGAACCTTGACTCTGTGTTTGGAGGTAATGGGCCTGAGTGAAAATGGATTAGAGCAGTTCATAAACTCTTTCCCTGAAAGTTAACATATTACAGGGCCCACAAAGGTTACTTCACTTGGCAAGGAAACTAGTATTAAAGATCAAAATAACAATTTCCTGGTTTCCAGCACAGGCTTCTAACTTCTCCCGATATCCTTGGGCCACATGTGAACGGCCGCGTCTTAATCAGCAGCTGCTGTAGACAGACAGAAATCCTGAGCCCTTTGCATCTCTTACAAGGAGGATGAGGAAGAAGCGGGGCAGAGTGGGCACCAAGGAAAAACTACTGGAGACAGGCAGTTCTAGGGCTGCTCAGCCTCTCCTCCAGCCTTGCCCTGTGATCGCTACAGCCCTCCTCAGGGCTGCACTCTGCCTGAGATGCGGTGCTCAGGTGCCTTCTCCAAGTTGCAGAGATGAGAGCCCAACGGGTTGCATCTGATTATGGGCCTGGGTTCCGAGCCACTCTGCTACACTTCCTCTTAACTAGAAACAGCCTACTGAAGCTCACTTTCAGAGAGCTTGGCTGGGATGGACCAGCTCTGCAGTTTGGATCTCAGGTTCTCTACTCCAGGGCCAGGACCGTGGGGCCACAGCCACAGCAGAGCTAGCAGCCCAGGCAGGCCCATGCTGGGGTCTGAATCCAGCTCTGCGGAGGGCCAGGGCACCTTTGGGTGTGTGGTTCAAGTGCCTGGTGCATCCGTTTCTTCATCTGTCAAATGGGGTTATTTAGAGTTAAGGGAGATGCTTCAGGTGCAGAGTCAGCACAGTGTCTGGGCAGAAGAGATGGAAGAGGAAGTGCAGGAGGAGGTGGAGAGAGCAGCAGTGGTGGGAGAGGGCCTGCTGGGGCAGGAGAAACTCTGCCTTCTAAAATCGCCTCCGTCTTGTGGTCAGAAGGATGTTCGAATAAAAGAGAAAAGAAAGATTTCCAGACAGGCCCTCAGGAATCCGTTTGTCCCGCAGTGCCTTTCTCTTGACGTCTTTGTCTGTCAGCTCCTCTCGGGCCTGGTGCCCGATCCCTTCTCTTCCGTTCTTCCCCTCCCTGTCCAGGCTTGCCTGTCCCCAGGATGATAAACTGGCCACCTAGCTGGTCCCAAGGACTGCCCCGGGTCTGTGTGTAATCCCAGGCCCAGGCACCGTGCAGACATGGCCATACATGAGGGCTACACTCCCCCTTGCAGGCCAGCTGAGCGGAGTGTGCCTGCTCCGTTTGGGTCCATTGGCAGGCGGGATGCACGGAGCCAGTGGCCTCCTGGCTATGGCAAAGCCACAGGAATGTTTCCCATAAAAGGGACTTGAACTTTTCACAGAGCCATTCCATTGGCCTTAAAACTGGATGGAGAGGTTGGGACCAGCAGTTAGCGTAATGGCTATGTCGCTGGACTCCCACGTAGTCGACCGCGGTTCGAGTCCCGGACCCGGCGGCTTAAACTCACGCCGGACGCGTGTGCGTGCGTGCCCAGGATCCCGAGAGGAGAATGGAGGAGAAGGGATTGCGGCGTGGCCATCCCCCCTGGGGGGTGATTTCCTGCTTTCTATCTCTCTGTCTCTCTCTGTCTGTCTGGCGAGCGCACGCGCCCTATAGCAAAAGAAACCTCTTCAAAAAAACAAAAAACAAAAAACAAACAAACAAACAAAAAAACTGGATGGAGAGGTTTATGGATTTCAGGAAAAATTTTCAAAATGGATGATGCTCCAACACCAAAGGCCTGGGCCCTGGTGATGGGTGTGTCCCTTTGGTTCAGTTCGCCCAGGGCTCTGCCACTTTCATGGCCTAAGCCCAGGTGACTGAGTTCCTCACATAAGCATAACATTCATTCATCATGTGTGTTTATAATAACTGACACACTTCAGGGCCATTGACGAAAAGCAGCCTACGATGGCTAAGGGTCTCGCTGGTCACACAGTGAGAAAGGCCACTGGCCAAGACTCGAGATCTGGGTAATATGTGACTTATCTCAGGAACGCCTGGCTTTGAAAAATATACACAGGGCGACCTGCGATGGGGCCTTCAAACCCCATTTGTTGGCCCTCCTGCCGTCTCTGCCTCATTAAAAATGTTGGTTGTTTAAAATTGCTGAGGGATAATTAAACAGGGCTGCAGTTGATTTATGGGAGACAAACAGAGCTATGAATGCACAGAAATATTGTGTTGCGGGGAGGCAATTTATGATCAAGCTAAATGCCGGCGGAGGGGTGGTGAGTCAAGATTGGCCAGAGAAAGTGATAGGTCTTGACCATTCTGATCTGTGGAAGGCTTCGTGTCCAGGTGAGGGTCCCCTCCTGACATCCTGGCATGTATTTTGAATTCAGTAGCTTTTTAAACTCAATATCTGAAAAAGGAAAAAAAAAAAAAAAAAGGAAAAAAAAGAAACAAAAGCTGGACCCACACCCTCTGGACACCTATGTTTGGAATTCGAAGTGGAAATCACAGGGCACGGACTGTGTTAGTGACAGTCATGCCATCTAGCCTGTCCTGACAGTGTGGCTAGCACCCCGCATGGCTGCTTTATGGCAAGTTGTGAACTGGAGCCTGTGGGTGCATCTCGGGTGTGTCTGGACCTTCACTCAGAGTTGGCTGGAGTGGGAAGGGAAGGGAATCATTTTTCTCTCCACGGTAATACTCCTAGTAAGGGAACAAACAGAGCATGCAGCCGAGGCTGACTCCTGCAGGGCAAGTCATCTCAGAAGGTGGGGGACATCGAAACAGTCCTACACTCGACTTTCCCAGCCTGGCTGAGTGCGCAGTCTAGCTCATCCAGCCAGGGCCCTCCATCCCTGTAACTTCTGGCTATGGTGGCAGCTGTGGCAGCTGAGCCTGGCCTTCATGCTTTAAGGCCATGGTCTCTGCTCTGCTTTTTCCATTCTCTCAGTGGTCAGTAAACACAGGGACACCTACTTCTAGACACTTTGAAAGGCTGACTCTCTTCTGCCTTGGAAGAAGAGAGTTCATCCCAAGGAAGCCAGCCTGGGTCGGGGCCTACCTGGACGCCTCTGTGCACTCTCCCTCACTCACACTGACGGCCCCTCTCCCGGAGGCTCTGCTCTGAGCATATGTCAATCCCTAACATCTTTGACTCAGCGGTTCACCACAGCACCATTTGGAGGGTTTGATATTTAAACCCTGGAACCCCAGCTCCCATGTGCCTGGGCACGAGGCCTGGCTCCACTTCCTCTTTCTGTGCTCTCTAGAATGTGCTCTCCCAGTTCCCCACAACTTCCAAGGGCATGGAGAAAGCTGAGTTCTAGAAGTGACTGCAGGTCACAATAGCATTCATTAAGTATTTTCCATGTGTGGATCCTTTCTCGAAGATGTTCCGAAGAAAATCAGGGTGACCATAAGAAAGCAGCCTGCTCACACTTCCTTTCTTGTTCTGTGGCTCCCTTCCCTTCCGTCGGCCAAGTCAGAAACCCATGTTTCTGTTCTGTGTCTTTTCAAATGTCTAGAACAACCTCCCAGCACGTCCAGCTTAATTAAAACGGCAGTTCCCGTGTTAAGCTTGCTCCACTTCCTTTTGTCAGAAACCACCTCAGCATCTAAGTAACTTCTTTCTGCTCTGAGCCCCAAAGCTATCTACAATCACTACCAAAGACCTCTTTGTCTTAACAAAAGAAACAGTTTCCCAACCTGGTTTGAGTTACTGTGTGTATTTACTTGGAATGCTCAAACACTCTCTCATGCAGAATTTAAGTTGATTTAAACTGTCCTTGTTCTCCATTTGTCTGCATTGGTAAATTTATTGTATGAAAAAAATTAAAATCAGTGACTATATTTTTTGCACTCCCCAACCTAAATCTTAAAAACAGCAAAAGAAAAAAAAAAAGGACTTTATTTCGCTTACGTGTCCCTGAGACTTAATAGGGCAATCACATACTTGAGGTTTTAATGTTTCTGTCATATTTATCAGTAATTCTAACCCAAAAGCCATAAAAAGGTAGAACTTATTGTTTAGATTGGAAATGAAAGCACCTCCTGTTCTGCAAATCCTCGGGCAACTCCCGTCCCTGTCTGCAGCGTCCTGGACTTTTACAGCCAGAGCTGGAGAAAGTGGGTTTCTTTTTTTACATGGGTAGGAAAGGTGTGCGACTGTGCCCATGATCCTCCAAACTGGCCTCTGCAGTGCATTCTGATAGAAATGTCACTTCTCTGTCTATGTAAGTTAAAGTATTCAGAACATCAGTGACAATGCAACTATAAACCAGAACTTCAAGCAGAGACTATATTATCAATGAATAAAGTCGAGTTGTTGATTCAGGGAAAATCAGCCATGAGAGATTTCAGGAGTAGCAGAGTCATCTGACCTGAGGCTCCATGTTGTGGTGGTCAGTACAAGGGGTTGGCTAAATCCAGGGGAGGACTAGGTAGGGCATGTGTGTGGGGAAGAGTGCAGTGTGAGGTGGCAGGGTATTTATGGGTTTTAAGATTTAAAGACAAAGAAACCCACATTG
Source organism: Tupaia tana (assembly GCA_026018925.1). NCBI lineage: Eukaryota > Metazoa > Chordata > Mammalia > Scandentia > Tupaiidae > Tupaia > Tupaia tana. The sequence goes on from JAKSZU010000010.1 coordinate 82,015,202, forward strand.
TCATCTGAAGGAAGATAAACAGTGAATTGTTGAAGCAACAGGTCTTTGGGGACTTATGACTCATCTGTTGTAATTGGGGAACTTCACCAGTGACTTACGTTGACTTGACATGTCAAATGTCAGTTCTCTGTTGTGAAATAAAAATGTGTTCTCTTAATATAAACAACACAGAAATGTTCTCAGATGTCCCAAGTCATTAGTCATGTTGGACACATTCCATGCCCTGAGACGCTCCCCAAAATGCTATGCCTGGAGGTCACGAAGTATAAAAAAAGAAGGTATCAAGATTAAACAGTACAGACAGGTAGTTACAATCCAGGGAGGCATCTCATTATCTGGGGACTGAGGAGCATCCAAACAACCCCTCAGAGCTGCTCTGGCTTTGATTGTCACATATTGCATATTCAGAATCTGAGTGATCCTAAGTAAATGTCCCTAAAACTTACCTACTTTAATTTTACTTTGGATTTTGTAGGTTTTTGCGGGAGACTGATGGAAGGTCAATTTCCTGCAGAGTTTGAGTCAGCTGTAGGGCACAGACTTCTAATTTTAGTACTTTTACATTGTGTGAGTGGCTTCAGGTACTCATAGAGTACCATGCAGATCACATACTACATGTATGTAATCCAGGTCAAGAAGCTGGTCATGGTACGCACATGGTACATTCTAGCTCTATTTATTATTTTTTTTGGAGAGGTTTTTGCTATAGGGCACACTGTGCTCGCCAAACAGACAGAGAGAGACAGAGAGACAGAAAGCGAGAAATCACCCCCCAGGGGGGATGGCCACGTCGCAATCCCTTCTCCTCCATTCTCCTCTTGGGATGTTGGGCACGCACGCACACGTGCCCGGTGTGAGTTTTAAGCCACTGAGTCCGGGACGCGCACTGTGGTCAACTGCGTGGGAGTCCAGCGACATAGCCATTACACTAACTGCTGGTCCCTCTAGCTCTATTTTAATAGGCTTTCAGAACAACCAGGCAGTGACATTGTTCTGTGCCAGGTGTCATGCCTGGTGAAGAGGAGTAAGGCTATGTGTACAGGACTGAGGCCTCCCCCAGTGGTTGCGTCTTGGTTCAAGGTCTAACAAATAATAGAAATCTAGTAATATTGGTTGGAATGAAGTCAGAATCTATGCTTCTTTATGCTATTCATAGTTTAGAAAAAATTATAACCCAAGGTTCAAGCCAGGAAAGAAAGGTTACTCTAAGTATTCATAACAAATGACACTAATTACCCAGGTGATAACAGGACTGCAAGGACAGAGCACAGTGACATTGGAGAGAGCTGGGATGGAGGAACCAAAAGAGGAGGTGATATTGTTGGGGAATAGACGCAGGGCCAGGTACCCTGTGGGAGACAGGGTATTGGCTTTTCTGGCAAGAGCTGGAGTCCCAAAAAAGAGCACCAAAACAGTAATGGAGGATGACCCTCGCTTACCCCTTTCTCACATCCTCCCCACCAGCATTTCTCTCAGGGTGAATGCTGCCAGAAAACTGTTGGTGAAGGGTTCAAGAAGCAAACCAGGAAGGGTTAGCCCCTTCTCCCATCCCCAAAATGCAAAGGAAAGGGCTTAGAAAGGCTTTGAGGTTAGACAGGCCCAGAATTGGCATGTCTTACGTTAGATAACACTTCCTAGCTTAGGAATTAATTTCCATAATGTACTTCATTCTAAAAAACCCCTCACAAACTCTGATTGGTGCACTCTTACCCTCAGAGACTTCTGTAAATATTACTAGGTCCAGGTTCTCAGAGAGGAGTTTCTCTCCTTTTGCTAGTAAGGGGGGAACATGGGGAGAGAATTCCTCCGGAGTTTCCTCTCTTCAGATGTTTGGGTCCTGTATACTGAAAAATTTCTACTCCTGTTGTGGCTGGAGGTTCAGCGGGATAGGTAGAATGCAAGGTGGTAAACCACTTTGTGCTGGGTGCAAGTATGCCACACAGCCTGGAGCAGTCTCTCCTCCCTTACAAAGCTGGGTGGGGGTTTCTGATGAATTCAAGCTGAGTGGCTTGGGCCTCCCCGTTGCTCTTTCTATCTCTTCTATCTCCTACTGTGGGTCCCACACTCCCATTCACAGTAGAGGAGGGAAAGTGGCACAGAGCTAATGCACACCATAGGGAAGGGCGTAAGCACACAGTTACAGAAACGTACTCCATAGAGGTAGGAAGAATTGAGTTTAGTACCAAATTGACTAAAAATCAAAGCAGAGCTCCAAGAAATAGGAGAAAGCCAGGGACTATCTCCCCCTCAAGGGACTGTAGTAATTCCTCATCAGTAATGAATAAAGCACAAGAGATCACAGAAATGTCAGAAAAAGAATTCAGAATATTCATTGCAAAAAATCTCAAGGAAATACAAGAGAAAACAGACAACCAATTCTAGGAGATGAGAAAAATCCTTTCGTGATTTGAAGGAGGAACTCCATGAAGACATAGACACACTGAAGAAGAATCAAACAGAACTTCTTGAGATAAAAGATATGATGCAGAAAATCAACATCTCCTTTCAAAGTATCAACAGCAGATTAGATCATGCAGAAGAAAGAATATCTGACCTTGAAGAAAAAACCTTCAATTTAGTCCAAGAAACAGAAAAGATAGGCAAATAACCATTAAAAATCAGGAAAACATGGGACCAATAGGTGGCATGTTGGTAAGGTGCTGGACTTCCGTATGACTGACCACAGTTCAAGTCCTGAACTCAGTGGTTTGAAACTCATGCCGGGTGTATGTGCAAGCATGCCCCAAATCCCAAGAGGACAATGGAGGAGAAGGGACTACAGCATGGCTATCCCTCTAGGAGATCATTTTTCACTTTCTCTCTCTCTATCTCTCTCTGTTTCTTCAGCGAGTGCATGTGCCCTATAGAGAAAATCTTTCTCAAAAAAGATTTTTGGAGAACATCCAGGAAATCCTAAACATCATCAAATGGCTGAATATCCACATAATAGATATTTCAGAAGATAAAGAGACAGGCGAAAGCATAGAAAATCTCTTTCATGACATATTAGCTGAAAAATGTCCAAATTTAGAGAGGCATATGGACATCCAAATCTAGGAAATACAAAGAACACCAAAAAGATATAACATAAGAAGGCATATCATAAGGCATATCATGGCCAAATTATAAAAATCAAAGACAATATTCTAAAAATGGCAAGAGAGAAACACCAAGTTGCTTACAAAGGTTACCCCACTAGACTAACATTGGAACTCTCAACTGAAACAATGCAGGTAAGGAAGTAATGGGAAGACATTTAAAACTTCAGTTCACAATTTCTGCCAAGAGTACTATACCCATCAAGATTATCCTTCAGGTAGGAAAGACAAATAAAATTATTCCCAGATAAACAAATGCTGAAAGAATTCACCAAAACCTCTTCAAAAAATACTTAAGAGACTACTATACTGGGAAAACCAAAGGGAGATAAATAGAAGTAAGAGAATACAAAAAGGAAAAAAATAAGAGTAATGAAAGGATAAGGGGCAAGCCTACTGATATTGATAATAACACTGCGTGTCATATTAAATTTCCTAACTAAAGGTTTAAAAATTCAGATTCAACTATTTTAAACATAAGGAGGTTTAAGTACAGATTCACCAATTATTTAATAGACAATATCTCTACAGGTTTCAACTGATATATTTATATAATCATTACTTATTGTATAAAACTAGGTAACAGAAGAAAAATCCAAAATGTTACAAGTAACTGAGTCTTTGAAATGAATTTAAAGAAGGCTAAAAATCAAGAACTTTGTAAAGTCTATACATCACCAAATCACTGATTTTACCATTTCTTTGCCTTTAAACATCTCTTTCCAATTTTGTTTTGGTTTTGCTTTTTTTTGAGCACTTATTTCTTCATACACAGTATGGTACTATAGTATTATAAGAAGTTACACTGAAGTTTTCTTTTTGTATCTCTTCCTAATGAACTATTGTTATGTGCAATTTTACCTATCTCTAACTGGACCAATGACATCTCAGATCTCTTCAGAATGCAAACTCTTATCTCATAGTCCTTTACATAGAAATGATAAATTCTTTTATTGGTTATGTTAAGATTATCTTTGTTTAAAAAAATCTATCCTCATTAATGTATGAGTCTTTTTAGTGTTTGAGTTTTAATCAATTTGTTTTTCTTTAGAAAGGAAAGAACAGTGAAGACTATCACAGACAATTCAGTACATACTTTCAGGATAACCTATGGAGCTGGTTTTGAATGTTCACAGTATAATATAATGTTAAATTTTGAAGGTGGTGAATATGTTTATATACTCAATTTGTTTATTATATACTGTATACATGCTTTACTTACTTTTCAAAAGAGATTTTTACTATAGGGTGTGTGCATTCACTAAAGAGACAGACAGAACACTCCCCCGGGGGGTGGGGGATGGCCATGCCACAATCCCTTCTCTTCCATTCTTTTCTTAGGATTTTGGGCACACATTCACATGTGCCTGGCGTGAGTTTTAAGCTGCCAGGTCTGGAACTCAAACTATGGTTAACTACATGGGAATTCAGCAACATAACCATTATGGAATCCTCTGATCCCGCAATGTATACATGCTTTTAAAGACCGTTTTGTATTCTACAAAGATGTGAATGATTGTGTATAAATCATAAATTACAATAAAAATTAAAAAAATTTCTAGGCTACCCAGCTAGTGCCTGGCCCAGAAGGCCTCAAGGTAGGTCTCCAGCCTCCATCTAACACTCCTTGCATGTTACTCTGGAAGGTTAGTTTTCTTCTCCTAAGAATTTGCAAAGGGCTCTTTTCACTCACAAAGGTTTACCATTTTTAAAATTTAATTTATTATTATTATTATTTAATTTGCTATAAGGCACATGTGCTCACCAGAGAAAGAGAGAGAGAGAGCGAGAGAGAGAAAGAAGGAAAGTGAGAGAGCAAGTCACCAGGTTTGGGACTCAAACTGTGGTCTGCCATGTGGAAGTCCAGTGCCTTAACCACTATGCCAGCTGCTGCCCTAAGGTTTTACATTTTATAGTGTTGTTCAAGTCTTCTGGTTTTTGTTTTGTTTTGTTTTGTTGAATGTCTACCCAGTTGTTTTATCCATTATTAGAAGTGGGGTATTGATATTTCTGTTTTTTCATTTTAAATAAGAAGTTTATTTAAACAAGATGCTTGACTTGAAGAGAAAACTTTCTAGGATTCCTTTTTAAATTTTTTTTTATTTTTTATTAAGAGCAATTTGCCCATACTTAAAGACAGATGGCCCAATATGTAACAGCTACATACAAAAAACTCATAAAATTGCCCTTGGTTTTACAATGATGAATGAAAAACATTAAAATTCTCCAGTAAAACAAGGTATATGCTGTTGGTTCTTTTTCTTTCCTTTTCTTTCTCTCTCTCTTTCTTTCTTTCTTCCTTCCTTTTGTCTTTTTTTTTTTTTTTTTGTTAAAACAGTGAGAGCAAAATAACTTACTGGAATATAAAGATAAGAGCTGAATGAGCATGCCACTAATGGAAAGAGGGGATATTTTCACAGAACCAGTATTTTTCCCCATCCCATCTCCATTTGATGTCAATCAAAACATACCATTGGGCATTTAGTTAAAAAAATGCAATATGCTTATGCACATACATCAGTTACTTTATGTACAGTAAAGGAATGGAGAAGGGAAAATGAAAGAATAGAGAAAATTATACTGTAGTCATCAGGATGTGCTGAAACCAAATTGCAATTTTCTAATTGAGAATGTGTTTGTGGTCTGTAAGAACAGAGTTCTGGAGTAAAGTAGCAGGTTCCCTTTTTAGCAGACACCTCCTATCTGCTGTTGGAACACATCAACTATATCTTCATCTTCCATTTCCAACTGTGCAGGTGTGTCTGTTTCGTTAATCAGCTGTCTATCAAATCGGAATCTGATCTGCCTCAATGACAAACCCTGTCATTTAGAATAGGCTTTCATCAGTTAACTAAGTGGTGTATGCCTCTTAATCTTAAACTGCACCACAGAACCATCCTGCTCCACTACCTTCAAATTAATATGATTGTTATTCTCAGTCTTGACTCCTTCCTTGGGCTTTTCATTGGCCATGGCAAGCGCGGGAGTCTCCTCAGCTGCCACTTCACAAAAGGGGTACCAGGTTCTCACCAAATGAACACACAGGCAGCACTAGCAGTGGCAGAAGAAGGAGGACAGGGTATTTATATTCAACAGAATAGTATATATATATATTTTTTTTCTTAATAGTCTATTTCTCCTTTCATTTATGTCAGTTTCGCTTCAGGTATTTTGGGGGCTCTATTAGTAGGCTCTTTGTTATGTTTATATTTATTTTATCATTTTTCATGGATTTCATCATTATAAAATGTACCTGTTTATTTGTGGTAACATTTTTTGTTTGTTTTAAAGTCTATTGTGTGTGATGTCAGTATAGCCACTCCAGTTTTCTTATAGTTGCTGTTTGCTTAATATATTTTTCCACATTGTAGCTTTTAGTTCATATGAATGTTTGAATCAAAAGTGTGTCTCCTGTACACAATATATAATTGAATCTGGTTTCTTTATTACATCTGACAATTTCTGTATTGTCATTGCATTGTTTAATCCATTCATACTTAATGTTGTTATTGCTAGAATTTTATTTATGCCTGCCATTTTATTTTTTGCTTTCTATATGTCTTGTGTCTTTTTGTTCCAGGTTTGGCATATAAACAGGCATATTTTATAACTTCAGGTTTGTGTTTTGGGGAGAAAAACTAAATAGTTTCTTTTTTTTAGGTTTTTCCATAGGGTGTGTGCACTCACTGGAGAGAGACAGTGATTGACAGTGAGAGGAAAAGTGAAAAATCATTCCTTGGGGGGGATGGCCAAGCCACAATATTTTCTCTTCCATTTTCTTCTCCTCTTAGGATCTTGGGCACTCATACACATGTGCTCAGAGTGAGTTTCAAGGCATTGGGTCTAGAATTTGAACTGTGGTCAGCTATGTGGGAGTCCAATGCCTTAAATACTATGCCACCTACTGACCCCAGCAGAAAGTATTATTTTGCTTTTCTTCCTTTATGTGTAAATCTCCTCCAAGGTTTCCCTTATGAGAAACTCAAAAGTCTCTTCTCTATCTTGCAGGTACTGGTCAGTTGCTCTGGGATTGGGGTACAAAGGGAAGCAAGGGATGTCACCTGCCCAGATAGAGGGGATGAGAGGTGGTTAGGAAAATTCGGAGTGCATTTCAGTCATCACTCTTCTCTACCCATATGTCTTTAAGAGAATGCTCTTCATGTTACTTCAGGCAGGTTAAGTGGTTGGTACCTAAAAGGTGAAGCAATTCTCCTTGGACCTGGCCATCATTGTGCACAAGGACCAGAAGGGCAGTTCTCTGTGAGTCACAATCAGGCTAGCACACCTTCTGCCATAGCTCTTGACTCTGAGACATCAGCCAAGGCTTCCTCATCATGGAATTTAGTCTTTTCCCCCCTAGACTCATTGCATGTGATAGGGAAGCTATCTAAATGGCAAAGTAGAAAGCATACTTATATAATGTTATAAAGTGAATAAAGCAAATACAAGTTTTATTCCTTGATGATACCATGAGGTACAATTAAGGATGCCTGTGGACAGGACCCAGGGAGAACATTGGCTTGGGCCACAGTTTTCTTATAGTTTAATGGCAATGTGCCTACTGCTTTGCTTTTATTACATGTCTCTTATTATTATTAGATTTCTTCTTTTGTTTTTGATGTAAGAAACAATTCAAAAAATAAAATAGAAAAGAAAAATTAAGGCAGGACTGATGGAAAGAAAAAATAAAGAAAGAAAGGAGAGGTAGAGAGGGAGTGGAAACAAAGAAAGGGAGGTTCGGTTTCATTTGGACTGTAGGAAAAAGAGAATCCTCTCAAGTTTTCAGCCAGCTATGGTTGATGAGTAATAAAAGGAGATCTGAACCTCATTTATGTTTTAATATTTACTTAGTGTAGTAAAAAGTTGGGGAAAAAGAAAGTGAAGTGTCATGCGGAGTTCAAGACCTAAAAGGGACCATCTGAAACATGATCTAAAAAAAGGATACTGTGATTTCAATCCAAGGACTTTAATTTCACACAAGGGAGTAGGAAACTTCATGGTCTGTAAAACATTTTTTATGTCTGGTGATTTGTCTTGTAGAAGGAAGCTGAAAGCTCATCTCTGAGCCCCCAGTCCCCCCTAAACCCTGCAGGCCGATGCTGCTGCTGCTGCTTCTGCACTGCGCTGTGCCACCTGCTCCTGCTCTGTACTACGGCCCATGAGTGCTGTGAGGCCCCATCTCCTGCCTCCTGTCCTGAGACTTGCTGCCCTGCCTTTACCTCTAATCCTCCTGCCTGGAATCTCCTCTCTGCCCCCATGTCCAGATCTCTCCTTATTTCCCAAACCATCTTGGATGCGCAGGTGCCTCTGTCTGTCTGGGATTTCCAACCTGGCCCCAGGTTCTCCCATAGGAGGACAGCCTGTGGCTGCTGGCCAGACTTATAATTACTAATAATTAATAACCTAATAATTAGGTTCCTGCAGAGCCTCTGAGTCCTGGATTCTATTTTAAAAGGGCAGCTGAGTACCACTTGGTTCCAAGGACAGATGATTGCATCACCTTAGGTTGCATCATGGATACCTGCAGGGTGGTTTATATTGTGTCCTTTTAACTGAGTTGGTCTGTTATTCCTCAGAATTGTCTTCTCTAAATAGTTTCAAGGGAGCTGGGATCACACATCATGAAGCTTGGAAGGCCGCAGTGAGAGAGCTGCCTCCCCACTTAGAGGTCAGTGCGGGCTGTTATCCCTGATCTGCCCGCTCACCTGGTCAACCTGAGGGAGTCACCCGTGGCCATTCTTGGGGCTTTGCATGTCCCTTGCACCAGCCTCTAGGACATACTATGGCTGCTGACCTGGTTGTGGCCTCTCATGACGAGGATCCTGCGGTGCCTCAGGTCTCTCTTCGCAGCATAGCTGTCACCCTGCCCGCTCTGTACTGAGCATCTTCTCCACTCAGTGTGCTTCTTCCTAGGACCAGGAAAACTTGTCGGGAGCCCAGCTGAGAGAGGCAGGAGGTTGGTGGGGGGCAGCCCGCTGGTCCTCCTGTGTTGGAAATTCCATGTGAGCCATTAATCTCAAATTCAGGAATGACGTCCAAACACCAACAAGAACAAGCCATCAGCACCCATTGCCCAGTTCCATTCCCAGGCCTGGAGAGGGGGGATGGGTCCCTGAGGTTGCCAGCACCCGGCCCTTATCAACCACCTCTCTCCTTAGCCAGACTGGTGAAATGGAGGCTCCATCTCATCCCCCTCACCCCAGAGTTCAGATTTATGAAAAAGGATCAAACCAGCACAGTGTCATGCTGGGTGTTTTAGAAAACTGACTCCAGGCTTGGTTCACTCTTATTGCTTCATAAATACCTCTGATGTGTGTGTTGCCATGGTTACAGCCACAGACCCATTAGAACTTCTGCTACTCAAGTAACTGGAGGCTGTCCACGGCCCAGCAGCTTCCTGCCATTTCAGAAAGAGCCCTGGATGTCCAGAGAGGAGAAGGCTGTGGGCAGGCCTGGGATGACCCATGAACAGTGCTGTGCTTCCAGTCCCAGGGAAACTGGGCTGATGATGCGGACTGAACCATGTCTTCCTAAATCCATGTTAAAGTTGTAACCCCAGGAGCCACAGACTGAGACTGCGTTTGGAGACACAGTCCTTAAAGAGATGATTTGGGTTGGGACCAGCAGTTAGCATAATGGCTATGTTCCTGGATTCCCATGTAGTTGACCGCGGTTTGCATCCTGGACCCGGTGGCCGGGCGCGTGTGCGTGCATGCCCAAGATCCCAAGAGGAGAATGAAGGAGAAGGGATTGCGGTGTGGCCATCCCCCCTTGGGGGTGATTTCTCGCTTTCTGTCTCTCTGTCTCTCTCTCTGTCTGGTGAGTGCATGTGCCCTATCACAAAAACCTCTCAAAAAAAAAAAAAAAGAGATGATTTGGGTTAAGTGAAGCCCTTAGGTGAGCCCTAATTCAATATGACTAGTGTCCTTGTAAGAAGAGGTGAAGACACAGACACAAGACAACCATGTGAAGACAGAGGGAGAAGATGGCTACCCCTAGCCAGGAGCGAGGCCTCAGAAGAAGCCAAGTCTGTTGACACCTTGACTTTTGACTTCCAGAAATAAATGTCTGCTGTTTATGCTGCCAGTTTGCTGTTTATGCTTAGTCCGGCAGCCCCAGCGGGCCAGCACAGGGGGTGACTTAGTTCCCATCCATGGCCTGACTCTGACTGAGGTATCCTGAGCCACTCTGTGAGTGCTCATGTAGCCAAGTGACACTGCATGCAGCTGCTGGCTCCCTGTTCACACTGCCTGTGTTCGCCCGCTGCTCCCAGAGGTCTGTTGATAATTGTGGATTTGGGAGGCTGGATCCACTGGTGTCTTTGGAGGCCCCTGACTTGCACTGGCTGCTTCATGTCAGCAGGCACAACTTGTAGGACACAGAGGAGCAGGGGCGGAAGCCCTGGGCCCAGGCCTGTGGGGGCTCCTGTGCTCTGAGAGTTCCTCCCTGCTCCTTGGCACCCACCCTCGCATCTGCTCCTGTCGTGTCTCATCCACAGTGGAGTTCCCAGTGTGCCCCACCTCAGAGAGGCCAGGGGAATGGTGCCTGGGTGTGGATGTCCTCCACTCAGGGTCTTAGTTCCTGGAGACAGAAAATCGTACTTGCCTCTGCTTGGCAGAGGGATGTGGAACCCACCTGTCAGCCGGTTTTCGGTGTAGCCACACAGATGGCCAGTGGGGCCAGAGGGTGACTCATCTGTGATCATGCAGAAGTAGCCCTAGCTGCCGAAGCTGCCCACTTATTAGAAGCTTACTGTGGTGACAGACACTGTAGGATGGTTTACAGTTCCCTGGCCACTTTTTATAGCACTTAAGTTTATTTTAATACACACACCCAAGTTTAGTTATGTAGATGAGAAACGAAGTTTCCCTGTGATTCCCACTGCCACGTGGATGTAGAAGGTTGCCAATTAGACAACATTCATTCCAGTGATCAGTCAAGGTTCTCTGAAGACATGGTCAGTCCTCCTAATCAGCTGACTTGGAAATAATCGAGGGGGAAATTACCTGAGCTCTTAAAAATAACTGGGCCCGGGACCAGCAGTTAGCGTAATGGCTATGTCGCTGGACTCCCACGTAGTCGACCGCGGTTCGAGTCCTGGACCCGGCGGCTTAAACTCACGCCGGGCGCGTGTGCGTGCGTGCCCAAGATCCCGAGAGGAGAATGGAGGAGAAGGGATTGCGGCGTGGCCATCCCCCCTGGGGGGTGATTTCCTGCTTTCTATCTCTCTGTCTCTCTCTGTCTGTCTGGCGAGCGCACGCACCCTATAGCAAAAACCTCTCCAAAAAAAGAAAAAAAAAAAAAAACAAAAAACTGGGCCCTTCCCAACAAGAGGCATTTTAAGCATGAGGGGGATCTTCCTGCCAGCCTTGGAAAGTGAGCTGCGGTACTGTGAGAGACCCTGACTTGCTGGCCACACGCAGAGAACTGAGTGTGCCTCTGGGAGCTGAGATATGTCTCTGGCTGATGCCTGGCAAGGAAGCTGGAACCCATTCCCAAAGGTGCAAGGGATTGGATTGGGTCCACTTCTGTGTGAGTTGGACGAGTTCCCTGAGGGCCTGGAGGCAGTGCATTCAGCTGACGCCTTGATTCCAGCCTTGCCAAAGCCTGCCCAGATCTCAGATCATGAGATGATGAACACGCTAGTCTAAACTTGATGTGTAACATTGTAATAGGAAACTTAGGCAGTGCCCTTACATCGGTCTCCCCTCAGCATGTGGGTCAGGGTTCTACAGCTGTTTGGGTTTCCTTGCATCTTCTGTCACAACATGACTTCTTGGTCAGCCTGCATCTGGAATCCCATTTTTTTTTTTCCCATAAATCAAATTTCCCCACAAGGGGAATTTTATTGATTACTTTATTCCCTCACAAAAAGACCAACTGTAATCAAATGAGGTGAACGTTCACCTCAAGATTTAGTCGTCTTCATAATAAAACAAAAGATGAGACTTAGAATTGGATCGCTTCACCCTTCTCTTAACTCCTCCCAGTTCAGAATGCTTGTGTCTCTCAATAGCCAGCACCCTCTTAGATCTGCAGTTGGGCTCCACCCATTCAAGCCTCAGCACAATCTTCTTTGTAGTTTTGCCCTTTTCTGGAAAATAGGCTGTCCACCATAGCCACTCTGCTTCCTGTCATGATGCCGCTTTCCCCGAGCACACAGAGAATCCTTGCCCTTTTTGTACTTTATGAGGCTGGTGCTTGCCACACTTCTTACAGAAGGTCTGGCGGGTTTTAAGGATGTTCACCATGTTTGCAGGTGTGCTATCTGTACAGTAAGGGATCCCATTCTTGATGCTCTACCTGACATTGGGCTCATGGTTTGGCCAGTCAATGTAGGCCATGGGATCAGTTTATCCTCCCTGGGGGTTGGCCATTCTGTCCCCCAGGGTTGGCCACCTTGCCTGTCACACCTAAGTGAGCAAGGAGTAAAGAGAAGGTTTGGGCCCCCATGGCCCCTTTCAGCAAGTCAACTCCCCATGGCTCTGTTCCCAGCTCCCCTCAGGTCATTTCTAGAAACAAAACCCACAAAACCCAGGAATGACCTCAATCTTCCCTAAAGAAGATCAAGAAAATATCACCATGTCTCCAAGCCCAGACCACAACAACTCAAGACTAAAGAAGAGTGAACATTTTTTAGATTGAAGTGCCTTTTTCTCATCTGCAGGGTTGAGAAATTGTTGTCATTTCGTAGAAGGCTTGGTGATTTACTTGTGAAATTCTTAGGAAGGATTGTAATGAGAAGGGAAATCTCACCAAGGTCTCAAAGCTGCTGACCAGCTTATTTAAAAGTATGCAATATATTCAGCAAATACTTAGGGAAAACCACAGGAAAAAATACTGGAGGAAATTCATTCCCTGTCAAAATAGTTGGAAATGCAGACCCAAAAATGTGTCAGTGAAGACAGAAAAGGGAGTAAGAGCCCCTACTCAGTCTCTATCAAGCAAAATCACGTTAAGACCCTTTTCATTTTGTAGACTCATAGGTAGTTGTAAGAATGGTACTCAGTCCATTCCCTTTCACCCAGCTTCCTAATGGCGATGTTTATGCAACTATAGTACATCATCCCAAATAGGAAGTTGAGGATGGTGCATATCACGGAATGAATTGTGTACTCCTCAAAACATACACGCTCAAGTCTTGATTCCTGGTACCTCAGACGATGACCTTTGGTAATAGGATCTTTGCAGATGTAATTAAGACGAGGTCACGTTATAGAGAAGACAGCTATGTGAAGACAGACACACAGGAAGAGGGCCATGTAATGGCAAAGGCAGAGGCTTGAATTATACACCGGTCAAGAAACTCCAACAGGTACTGGGAAAACACCAGAAGCTAGACAGAATCAAGAAAGGATTCTGTCTTACAGGTGTGAGAAGGAAGCTCAGCTTCCCAGTCAGGCTCACTGATGTTCTGCTCATGTAGGACAGTTCCTGTTAGAAAGACTTCTGTTCTGGGAGACTGCCATTTTCCAGCCCTATGTCTGCAGGCCTTTCTTGGGTAATTACAGTCTGCACTGGTCAGTGGTTCCAGGCTGTAGACTTCTCTAGTGCTCTGCTGCCTTACATGGGAGCACCTCACTGCTGCCTCAGGTCCTAAAGTCTCCAAGAAGTCACCTTGTTCTTTCATCATTTCAGAGTATTCCTAGGTTTGACTTTTTTATCTCTAGTTTTTCTTTTTAATTTTTTATTATTATTCATACTTTTATTATTATTCATATTCATTAAATCGCTATACATCATTTAGATTGTGAAGATGCTTTACCCAGCATGATATACACCTCAGTTCTTTTAAAAATGATAGTTAAGCCAGCAGATGGCATAGTGGTTAAGATGTTGGACTTTCCCACATGGTCAACTGTAGTTTGAGTCCCTAGATCCAGCAGCTTGAAACGCACAGTGGGCTCGTGTAAGTGCATGCCCAAAACCCTGAAAGGAGAATGGAGGAGACGGGATTGCAGCATGACCATCCCCTAGGGAAGTGATTTCTTACTCTCTCCCTGTCTCCCTCTGTGTCTCCGGCAGGCACACGTGCCCTATAGCAAACATCTCTCCCAAAATAATACCGTAGTTAAAATACATAACATAAAATTTATACTTTAACCATTTTAAAAGTATAGCTCAATGGCATTAAGTATATTCACATTGTTGTGTATTCATCGCCACCACTGTATCCAGAACTGTTTCACCTCCCCAAGTTGAAACTGTTCCCAGTAAACAACTCCCCATTCCCTCGCTCCAGTCCCTGGACACTACCGTTCTACTTTCTGTCTCTATGAATTGACTGCTCTAGTACCTTGTGTAAGTGGAAGCCTGCATTAGTTGTTCTATTGCACTGGCTTATTTCAGTTGACATAGTGTCCTCAAGGCTCAAGGATGCTGGTCCAGGTACCAGAATTTCTTTGCTATGAAGGCTGAGTGAGTGTTTCATAGTGCATATATACTACATTTTATGTATTTACTTACTGTTGGTGGACACTGGATTGCTTCTGCCTTTTGGTTAATGTGAGTAACACAGCTGTACAAATATGTATCTGAGCTTCTGCTTTTAATTCTTTGAGGTATATGAGAAATGGGATTGATGGATTATACAGTAAATCTATGTTTAATTTTTTATGTTTGACTTTTAGATAATGTCCGGAATTTTTTTGTTTTCAAGAGGGAAGCCTAGGGAGGAAACGAGGCAAAAACTGGCAAGCTAAATTAGTTTAAAATCTTCTTAAAACTGACAAACTGCATTTACAGCATAACCAACACGTGTTCCCTGAAGTTTGTGTCAGGAACACAACACACCTCTCCTTAGAACCCTTACCTGCTTCTGATGCTCAAGGAATCTTCCTGAAGAATGACTGGGTTCCAGGTCCTCTGGTCAACCATAAAACATGTATTTGTGGTGGCAAATTATTTTCTTTCTTCTTCAGTGCTATTTTTCTCTTGTTAGAACTGCGACACTTAAGAAAATATTATTTTTTTTCCTTTTCCTTTTTCTTTCTTTCTTTTTTTTTTTTTTTTTTTTTTAGAGGTTTTTGCTATAAGGTGCGTGTGCCTGCCAGAAAGACAGAGAGAGACATAGAGACAGAAAGTGAGAAATCACCCTCTGGGGGGATGGCCAGGCTGCAATCCTTTCTCTTCCATTCTCCTCTCAGGATCTTGGGCACGCACGCACGTGTGCCCGGCATGAGTTTAAGTCACCGGGTCTGGCACTTGAACTGCGGTCGACTACATGGGAGTCCAGTGACGTAGCCATTATGCCATCTACTGGTCCTGAAAATATCATTGTTACAACAAAGGTTCTCATAATTCTTATAACCTTTCTAGAATTATATCTTCCATTATCTTATTGATCCCCACAGCATTGCAAACATCAAAAAGGAAGCAGTCATGGCCAAGGTTATTTATCTCCACTTGATAGACAGGGAAATTGGACTCAGAGAAGTAGAATTGGGATGATAATTCGGAAACTCCCCATGCTTAAGCCATTGCTGTCGTTTAAATGTAATTTCCATGCCTATTGATTAAACTAATGGTAGTAGGATCACCCAGCATTTTAGATCATCGACCCATCTCTATCAGTTGCCAATGTCCTGTTTATGGGGCTGTACCTGTTTTCTAGCCTGGGAAGTGTGGGGGAAGGGTGAGGTTGGAGGGAGCACAGTGTCGCATCGTCACATCGAGAACATCTGGTTTGCATTTGGCATTGGGAAGAATAATAAGTCTGCTACCCAGGGCTGCAGTTTCTCTTCTTGATTTATCATCGGGGCTGCTGTGGCAGACCCTGGAGCATTAGTATGAAATGAAGCACCTTTCTTGAATACTAAGGAGCTCAGGGTGACTTTCCGGGGAGGGTCATGTGTGCAGACAGCTTGGTGGTGTGACAGCTCACACCAGGCCAGGGCTGAGAAAGCTAAGGCAGGAGTGGGCAGAAGAGGTCACTGCATGCATTTACTGGTGAACTTGCTTAGGAATCTGAGACCTATGCTCTGCCTGTGCCTGGGATGTCTGGTGGACTGTGGACTGTGGACCAATTTATCCCACAATTCTCCGAGAAGGTCAGATGAGGACTCAGAGCCCTATATCCACAGCAAGCGCAGGTTAGTTCGGATATCTCGAGCCTTAGCATGCTCCAGTGTTCATTCTAGTGTCCTGGTGAATGGAGGGTCTCTCCCTGAAGCCTCCAGCCTCCCTGCATTGCCAGAGCAAGTTCTCATGAAGGCAGACTACACATGTCATTTTTACATTAATGTCAGACTTCTCACCTGTGTTCTTATGAACTACATACAACAGATGGCAGTGAAATGCCATTCTGAATTCTGAGAAGACATGTGAGATGACAGGATTGATGTGTCACCTCCCTCTTAAAAAAAAATCATTTGAATCCTTTTTCTACTGTTCCTGCCACCGGCATGTGGTGGACTTGTCTGTAACTTTCTATGCTCTGGCTTTACTCTACCCTGGAATAATTTGGTTCTATCTTCAACAATCTCATAAATGAACAAGTTCGGGTCAACCCATTTGCGTCTTTCTGCATCCTTGATGATAGAAAAGCAATAGAACAGAAATCTAGTTTCCACCACAGCCTTTGAACTTAAAAAATTATCAGTAACACTCAAGAAACCATGAGCTGCCTCTAAATTAAGGAAATGGCCTCTGCCAGGTCTTCTGTCCTATTGGTGGCTTCTAACTCTCCTCAGTCACATGTTCTACCAGAAGCACAAACTCTTGCCCTGAGAACAGGGACCCAGACTGAGCATTTGTGTATTAGCATGTAGTTTTGGTTTCTGGGACTGACACACAGACATTAATAGAAGGGCCAGCTTGTCCCCGAGCTGAGGAGCTGGGGGTTTCCCTACCAACTCTGAAGTCCTAAGGGCTCTCAACATGTGCCCTGTCTTACTTTACTCCCCCAGACCAATCCACAGAGGGGATTCCCACAGATTCTAATTTGGAGACTTATTTATTTGATATATGTCTTATAATTTTGCAGAGTAGAATGGAGAACAGAGGCTACATATTTATGGAAATTATTTTATTAACCTAAAATTATATTATTATTATTATCCAAAATGACTGAAACATTAAATACCAGGAATGATAACTATGGTATGTTGAAAATGTCCCCCCACCCCATATCTACGTCCCAATCCCCAAAACCTATGAACATGGAAAACATGGAAAAGGAGAATTAAGACAGCTGGTAGAATTAAGGTTGCTGGTGACCTGCAAATGGAGAGATTATTCTGGGTTGTCCAGGTGGGCCTAGTTACATGGGACCTTAACAAGGAAGAGGGAGACAGAAGCTCAGGGTCAGAACAATGGGAGGTGGGAGGAACTCGACTGGCCTTGGCAGGCTTCAAAGATGGAGGAAAGGGCCACACACTGAGGAGTACAAGTGGCCTCCAGGAGCTGGAACAGGCAGGGAACCCTTGGAACCAGCCCTCGTGACACTTCAATTTCAATCCAGTAAATCTGATTTCAGACTTCCCACCTCCAGAACTGGGAGATAACCAATCTGTGTTGCCACTAAACCTGTGGCAATTTGTCATAGCAGCAATGGGAAATCAATACACTAACACAACAAAGAGACTAATGTCCCAAGCTTTTGGGAAAGGTGAGACTATAACTGTAATCATGTGGGAATACTAGAGTTTGACTTGCATGCAGGGGTGGGCCGTGTTTGCAGACAGCTGGCATCTAGCCAGCTCTCCCTACATGTATTCACCACACTTCTCATCAGCAGGTGCAGTTTTCTTTATTTTCCATTTCTTTAATTGTCAGAGGGTGTGTGCACTCACCAAAGAGAAACAAAAGGGGGAGAGGAGAGTAAGAGAGAGAGAGAACTCCCCATGTAGTATGGTCACACTACAATTCCTTCATTTCACCAGCCCTTGGGGGTTTTAGGCCTACCTTTACATGTGCCTGGTATGCTTTTCAAGCCTCTGCGGTCAGGATTTGAATCATGGTTGGCCCATGTGGGATCTGGCTCCTTACTCACCAGGACACAGGGCCAGCCCTTCTTTTCCTCTGAATAACAGAATGTTGCAGAATTAGCCTGACACAGAACTGCCTGTTTCTATCGAGGACTCCGTTGCCCTTTAGGAAGCAGTTGCTGTGTAAGAAGTCTGAACACCTGGCTGGAGGTGGAGGCCCATTGTGTCTCTGGCCGCTCCAGTTGCTCAGCACTGGAGCTCTGAATTCGGGCCCCAGTTGATACCTGTGACATCCTGTAAGGCAGCACCCACTGTGGTCCCGGTGCACCTTTGATCAAGCAATCCCAGTCACGCACTTGGATCGTTCAGCGAGTTTCCATCACATGCCAAGCCCGGTAGGAGCCCATGAATGATAGAGAGAGAGCTGGCGTGGGGCTGCTAGTGTCCATGCAGCCTCCTGAAGGAGAAGCACAGTGAGCTCGCAACAATCAAACGTGTTTGCCAGTGCTTGTGGAGAAACCGCAGCTGAGAACGAAAGCCATTTCCCAAGGCCATGTAGCTAAGTGCAGATGGGGACTCATACTCAGGGCTGGGCCTGGAGCCTGCTGGGCTAGTTGGTTACTACTGAAAAGCATTTCTTTTATCCTAAAACTATTTCAGACAAGCACCAAAGGATGTCTTGCAGTTCTGCTTGACTAAGATTTAATGAAGTTAATGTTCATACTTTCCACATGCTCTATTTTTCCATCCTTTCAGGATCCAAATTTCCTTGGTGTAGTCTCATATGAAAGTTTGCCTATTATAGAGATAAACCACAACATTTGATTAGGTTTCAATGAGTGGAAAGCTATGTAGTTCAAATAAATGCAGAAGTGATTGACTTTGGAACTGAAAGATAAAATGCTCCCAGCTGTAGCAATGCTTCTTCTACCTTTTTTTTTTTTTTTTTTTTTTTTTTTTTTTTTTTTGCCAAAGGGCACATGTGCTTACCAGAGAGCAGAGAGACAGAGAGAGAGGGAGAGGGAAAGAGAGAACGCACCTCCCAATGGGGTGTGGTCCCACTGCAAGTCTCGTCCACATGCCTCCATTCTCTCAGGATTTAAGCCCACAGTGTACATGTCTGGCATTTTTTTCAAACTATCTTCTCAACGATTCAAACTGAAGTCTGTCGTGTGGAACCTGGCTCTCTTAACCATCAGACCATGAGGCTAGTCCTTTTGTATCATAGTTAAAAGAATTTATAATCTGAAAGGGACTAATGAAAAAGGGATTAAAAAGTAATTTTCATTTTGAGAATTATTTTGATGAAGCATATGATTCAGCTATGCTTAATTATTATGTGTAAAGCACTTTCTGAAATAGCTTCTACTCCTTGGAGTATGCTTTCATTTATTTTAATAAAATATCAGACTGCCCTTCTAAGTTCTCAGAGTCCTCCTTTGTGGCCTACCGTCAAATTTCCAACATTGAGTATTTAATCCAAGGAGATAAAAGGATTCCCCCCTCTACTTCCCTGCCACTGGTGTGGATCATCAAGAGCAGATGATGAGGATACATCTTTTTTTTTTTTTTTAAGAACTTTATTTTTTTAAAGAATTATTTTGTTTTAACTTTACTTATTATTATTATCATTATTATTTTCCAGTTTGATCAGAGAGACAGAGAGAGAGAGAGAGGATGTGAGAAAGAAAGCCACCAGGTCCGAGACTTGAACCGTGGTCGGCCATGTGGGAGTCCAGCGCCTTTAACCACCATGCCACTTGCCGGCCCCAAGGATACATCTTTTGAGTCACATGAACTGAGCAGTAGGTATGCGTTATGTGAGAGCCCAAAGCACAACTGTCTTTCCTGTAGTTGTTTGTTTTGTTTTTAGCAAGACACAAGTGGATGCACAGTGTTCCACCCCAGTGGATAATTTTAATGAGAAGGATTTTAAAGGAACTCAGCATTTGAATGAAGTTTGATAACATTTCCTCTTTGAAGCTGCATCTGACTGTGTGTATTAGTCTCTCATGGCTGCTGTAACTAATGACCACAGATTTAGTGATTTTTTTAATTAAAAAAATTTTTAAGAGAGATTTTTGCTACAGAGTGTGTGCTCTTGCCAGAGAGACAGAGTAGACAGGAAGCAAGAAATCGCCTCCCAGTGGGGAATCGTCATGCTGCAATCCCTTCTCATCCATTCTCCTCTCGGGATATTGGGCATAACACACATGTGCCTGGCATGAGTTTTAAGCTGTCAGTTCAGGACTGGAACCGTAGTTGGCCATGTGGGAGTCCAGCGACGTAGCCATGACTTTATCTGCTGGTCCTCAGATTTAGTGATTTAAAAGTACACAGATTTATTGTCTTCTAGTTTGAGTGATCAGAGGTCCAAAATGGATCTCACTGGGCTACAGCCAAGGGTTCAGCAGGACTAGTTCCTTCTGAAGGCTCTATGGAAGAATTTGTTTCCTTTGCCTTTTCTGGCTTCAAGAAGTTCCCACACTCCCTGGTGTGTTGCCCTTTCCTCCATTTTTAAGGCCAGCAGTGTTGGATCCTCTAGTCTCTCTCTGCCTCTCATTCACCTGCCTCCCTCTTCCATTTACAGGGACATTTGGGATTACATTTAGGACCCACCTGCATAATCCAGGAAAGTCTCCCTATCTCTAGGCTCCTCCCACCGTTAGTCACGTCTGCAAAGTCCTTTGCATCATGGAATAAGCATGCTTACAGCTGTTGGAATCAGGACATGGACATACTTGGGGTCACCTACCATACTGGGATTTTCACTCACGAGTGCTGGACTGCTCTTTTCCAACCCACCCCATTTCACGGCTTGCTTTCAGGCACCTCCCCTGGGGAGGGTTGAAGCCCCATTGTCTGGTTGCTGTCCTGAGTTGCACTTCTCTCCCTCCCAGCCTGCTGGGATGATGGCTAATGCCTTCGTGGTGAGCCTGAGGTTGTCAGAACAGGCTCCACAGTGCTAGTCTTTGTCCTTTGAGAGGGCATTGTTGGGAAGCCGCCTACTCCCACCGTCAGATTTCCTAAAGGGGGTCTTAAGGAAGCTGTGTGAAGCTGTTCAGATGGTTCAGCATCCACTCCACTTTGCTGTCAGTGCACCGAGTTGCTCATTTCAGACTGCTTGCCTTTGCGATGGTCCCCTCACCTCTAGAGGAGGAGGTCTGTTGGGGACCCAGTCCTCTCTGACCCTTTTTCTTTTTCCCTCTCTGTAGTAAAATGCACATAACATAAAATTTACCTTGCTAACCATGTTTAAGTGTAAAGTACAGTGGAATTAAATACATTCATGGGGCCAGCAGATGGAATGCTGGTTAAGGTGCTGGACACCCACATGGCTGACCACAGTTTGAGTTCCGGACCTGGTGGCTTGCTTTCTCACTTTCTCTCGCTCTCCCCCCCCGCCCCGTCTCTGGTCAAATTAAAATAAATAAAGTTAAATAAAATAATTCTTTAACAACATAAAAATACATTCACAATGTTGCACAAATATCATTACCATCCATTCTAGAACTTTTTCATCTTATAAAACTGAAACTCCTCACCTGTTAAACAACACCTCATTCCCTCCTCCCCACCAGCTCCTGGCTATCACCATTCTATGTTTTGTGTATTATGGTGACTCTAGGTGCCTGATGGAAGTATAATACTTCACTATCTGTCCTGTGACTGGCTTATTCCATTTCGCATGTCCTCAAGTGTCATCCACGTTGTAGCATGTGTCAGAATTTCCTTCCTTTTAAAGACTGAATGATATCCACTGTATGTACAGGCCATACTGTGCTTATCCATTCATGTGTTCACAGACTCTTGGGTGGCTTACTCCTCTTGGCTATTGTGATTAATGCTGCTATGAACGTGAGTGTGCAAAATCTCTTCAAGTCCTTGCTTTGATTTCTTTGGGGTATACACTAGTGGGATTGCTGATTCCATTTGTAGGTTTTTGAGGAACTACCATACAGTTTTACACAGAGACAGCACTGTTTTATGATCACATCAATTTGTTCTCATCCTTGCCAAGACTTATTATTTTCTATGTTTTGGTAGTAGCTATCATAATGGGTGTGAAGTGGGGTCTTGGCTCCTTTATAAGAGCAAGTATCTTTGGAGTCCCTATCTGCCTGCTAGGATCACTGTCTCATGTGCTCCTTGGTCCCGGGAAGCTTTGCTCCAGCACCCTGCTAAAACACCCACCTCCGAAATGCCAGGAATCCCTGTGATTGGCTTCTGACTGTCCATGATGATAGCATGCTCAGGTCTGCCAGGCTGGCTGAGCCAACCTACTTTCTCCAGGCCTGCCCCACGCTGATGGGTGCCTGGTTCCAGTTCTTGCTTAAGAAGCAGAAAGTGAACCAGATATTTGCACTTTTCTTCTGGGAACATAATGCAAAAGTATTACAAATGCTAAAATAATAAGAACTGAAAAACCAGAGCTGGAAATCCTTTGTTAGAGAATCATCTGAGATGATGCTTTCAAGTATTCAAAAAAAAAAAAAAAAGATATTACATATGGCATGAAGAGTCAGATATAACAGCAATGAAAACAGTCTAGATGGAGAGAGATGAATATTTATCAGATTCCAGGATGAACATGGGCTTTGTAATTGTAATACATTAGAGAAAATTAATTCCCAGGATCCCCCCTGGGAAGAGAATGGTAATTGTTTGGAAAATATGGGTAATAAGCCACTTTGAAGGGGAGGGAGACCCATAGGGAAGGCAAGGGGATTGCAAAACTGTCTTCTAGAAAGCTCGGGCCTTGCTAATTGTTAGATCAGCCTCTGAACGGCCTTTAGATAATTTCCCGTCAGAAAATAAAGAGAAAGTTACAACAAACTTTGGCAGAACCCTACGGCCAGAGCCATCCTACCGGCAGCAGACACTCATCGATGGACCCACAAGGTCACAATGGCAAGTAAGTAGTCAAAGTACTCACCACTTTTGTGACCCTACCCCTCCACCCCTCCTATATAAATATATCACATCTCCTCGGTAGGGTGAGCTGAAACTTCCAGCTTCAGTCTCCTGGGTGCTCTTTCTCTCCATAAACTTTCCTTTTTCTCTTGAGATGGTGCCTCCAGACCCTCATGCTAATGAGCTGACCTGTTTTATGGAGAGCTGGTAGGTAGTCTAGGGACAAATACTGGCCTGGTACAATGGAGGGAGCTGGAGTTTTCAGTGGTTGGGGAAGATACCCAGAGGGGGTTCACTTGAATTTTGTAAAAATGAAAAAACCTCTGAAAACAAAAAATATACCATGATCAGGAATAAAAGTAAATAACAAATGAGGGACCAGCAGATGGCATAATGGTTACGTTGCTGGACTCCCATATTGTTAACTGCAGTTCGAGTCCCAGACCCAGCACCTTAAAACTCAAGCCTCATAGCAAAAATCTCTTTAAAAAAAGTATATAAAAAATGAGGGCAGATGTTTACAGCAAATATGAGCAAGAGTTAGTTGACACATTTTCACTGCTCTCTGAGAGACGCATGAAGGCTCCAAAGGAAAACTCAGGGATCAACTGGGGGCCTCTGAAAAGAGCAGGAAATGGGACTAACCCCAGGCTTTTATTATGGGGAATGAAAGTGAGAGGAAAGAGAGGGAGCACTCTGATAGGAGGTCAGGCTGAGGGAAAGAGAAGGAGAAGTTGGAGAGGGAGTGTCCTGGAAACCCCAGGGAGTCCTGGTCTCTTCCTTGGTCTCCCTGCTGTGTCCTCAGGGTGGGAGCAGCTGGTGTGTGTTGTGGTCTCGCCAAGTTCAGCCTGGGCTTCAGAACAAGTAGCTGGACAGGCCCTTGGTCATCCACACCCATGGTTGGAGTTGGGAGGAACATTTTCATGGCCAGTACAGATGCCACCAGAAAGGCCCCAAGGGAAGGCAGGCAGGTGGTCATGAAGCATTTTCTCTTTTTTCTTTCTGATTTCCAGAGGGCATGTATACTCCCCAGAGAGAGAAAGAGGCAGACAGAGAACAGGAGAAAGAACCCCCCATGGGGTGTGGTCCCTCCTCAATCCCTCCTCCTCCATTTCTGTAACCTGTTGGGATTCTGAGCGTGCACACACATGCATTCAGTGTGTTTTTCAAGCCACAAGGCCCAGATTCCAACAGAGGCTGGCCCTACCTACTAGGCCATGGGGCTGCCTAGCCAAGAAAAATTCTACATATAGTGTCCTCACAGCCTTCTGGGAAGGCAGGACTGAGGATGGGGGTAAAGCAGTCCCCTGGCCTGCCCATTGTGTAGTCCCAACTGGGAAACAAAGTCTTCCAGGCTGTCCTTAGAGCCCAGTTATACCCCAGAATCATAAGAATGCATCCCCTCAGCACCTCCCATGGCCATCTAGCCTATATTTGAATACCTCCCGTGACAGGTGGTTCATTTAAGTCCGAGACATTTCTCGACAGATCTTAAAGGGCCATACTTCTTAAAGTAGACCTCAGTATCTTCGTGGCCCTTTTAGAAATTCAGAGATTTGGGCCCACCTTGGAGCTACTGAAAGAGATTTTGCATCTTCACAAAATTCCAGGAGCTTGGCAAGTGCATCCACTGTGAGTTTTTGTTTTGGTTTGTTTTGATTTTTTGCCATAGGGTATGTGTACTCAGTGAGGAGAGAAAGAGGGGATAAAGTGAGAAATCACTCCCCGGGGGGGATGGCTATGCCTCTATCCCTTCTCCTGGGATTTTGGGCATGCACACACTCACACCTTGTGTGATTTTCAAGACACCAGGTCTGGGACTTAAACTGTAGTTGGCCATGTAGGGGTCCAGCTCCTTAACCACCATACCATTTTCTGGCCTTCACGTCCAGTGTGAGAAGCAGTATCTCAGAGTGACTCAGGACTGAGGTAACATCAGCCTCCCTCAGTTCTCCCCCATCGTCTTTGTTTTGTTTAATGGAGCCACATGGGATGGCCCTGCTCCCTTTCCTGCATTAACTGTGATGATGAACATCTGTGGGCCCATTGTCTCAGGCCAGGACTGGGATCCTAGCTTGGGGGAAGAAGTTCAGGGAGGAGGCCACATTCCAGGTAGGCAGAGCAGGGGTAGGAATAGCTATCTTGAGGAATGAGGTGCTGTGACTTCAAGTTTGTGGTGAAGAGTGGCCCAGATGGCTAAGGGCCTTGAATGTTAGTCTGAGGACTTTCTTGTATGAACTACAGGGGTAGGAGGGTGTTGTCCACATTATTCTGCAGCTCAGACCTCCCTTTTCAGCCTTCGATCTAAATCCTCTATCGCAGTTAACATTTGTGTGGTTCCAAGAAACTTGTTCTGGACTGAACTGTGTCCCCCCTTCCCTAACGCTAACCCTGATTCTCCTTCCAATGCATATATTGAAGCCTGAACTCTAGTATGACTACATTTGACAATAGGGCTTATAACAAGGTGTTGTAATTAGGATAAATGAGATCATAAGGGTGGGTCCCTGATCTGACTGACTTAGTGTCTTTATAAGAGGAAACCCCAGAGAGCTCTTTATCTCTGCTACGTGAAGGCATAATGAGAATATGGCTGTACAGCAGCCCAGAAAATAGCCCTTGCTATAGATCGGTTGTCACCTAGACCTTGGACTTCCAGCCTCCAGAACTGTGAGAATAAATGTCTTTTGTTTAAGCCACTGTATATGTACTTTGTTATGGCCACCCATGATGATAGGATGAATCTGAAATGTAATATCTTAGGAAAACTTAACAATTTTCCCCACAAAAGTTGTGTAAGCTACACAGCAGATTTAACATAATTTTATATAAATTCCGTACTGAATCTTGAATAATAACAATTTACTTATTTACTTAGTTATTTATTTATATTGACAGAGGGTGTGTTCACTTGCTGGAGAGAGACAGAAATGGGGAAGGAGGTGAGAAAATACCCTCCATGGGGAATGTTCATGCTGCAATCACTTTTCCTCCATTTCAACTTCCTTTTGGGATTTTGGGCATGCATGCACACACACCTAGTGTACTTCTGAAGACACTGGGTCCAGTACTCAAATCTCATAGTCAGCCATGTGTGATCCAGCCACCTTACACTATACCATGGGCTGACCTGAACAATAATATTTTGTAAGTTAAAATATGTTATTAAAATTAATTTAAACTTAAAAAATGTAGCCATTAGACAATTCAAGATTGTATACATGACTTACATTTGATGCTCACATATTTCTGCTGGGTATTACTACCCTAGGCTAGGTCATTGCTCCTCTGTGTGCTTGGAAGCCTCTGACCTTATGACCTTACTCTGGTGTGAATGCAATGGGATGTTCCATTCTGTAAGTTGCTGTGACAACCTACACACTGAAGATGTTCAAAAAGGATGGATGGGAGGAAGAGAAGGAGTAAAAGTATAAAGAGAGAAAAGAGGAAAGGTGGGAGGGAAGGAAAAAAGGAAGATGCAGAGAAGGAGAGAAGAAGAAAGAAGGAGGAAGTAACATGGACTCCAGCATAGGAAATGACACAGGGCTGCACACCCAGGGGGCCTGGGCAGCACATGCCCATCCCCAGGGCAGGAGGGTGTGGAGCTCTTGCTGTCCTGGGTTTAGAGAAGAAAGCCAGCTGGAGCAAGACTTGGCTGTGTCTGGGACTGTAGTAGGTTTCATGGCCCTAATGGTTCCCTGTTGCAGCCTTAGATGTAAGCAGTGGTCCATGTTCTCTCAGACACACCCCCAGAGGTTTGGAAGAAAATTACTTGCTCTCCTCACATAATGCAAAAATATAATCTTCTAGACACTATTGTTTCAGGGTAGAGTACCTTCTCCCTCATCTTTCAGTCTATATGATGAAAGCATAATGGATTTTAGGATTTATTTACCTGGCAGGCCTTTTTATATTTCTTGGCCCATAGGCCGTAAATCAGCCGGGGTCTACTTAAGTAGAGTAAGTCCGGTTTGCAGTGGGACGGTGGTGCTCAGATGTAGTCTTACCCTGCAGTTGTGTAGGGGGAGGAGGCTCCTGTTGCTGACAGCTCTCACTCTGGCAGAGCATTCCATGTGGTGTAATTAAATGCACACCCTGTTTATCCAGGCACGGTGAGTTGGGTGGGCTTAAGGAATCCAAGTAGTGGGTAAGATGCAAATAAAACTATAGCTATCATTCTCTTGAATGAAGTAGAATTATAATTTATACAAAACGTGTGTCCTAAAATGAGAAGACAAGATGTATTTCAAACATACTTACATTAAGTAACACTTCTTTATTCTTACAATATTTGCAAGTTGTCCAATTCTACACAGGGACTCTGGTTACCCCTGCTTAGGAAACTATTTCCTTATGGATTATGGAAATAAATGGCGCATGTAACTTTTTTTTTTGTCAAAGTTTAATCAAGAGTTCTACCCCAGGTATTGGAGAGGAAGACGTTACTAGCAGGCTACAGAGGTGTAGGCGAGCCTCAGGTGTAAAGACGGGCAAATCCTGCAGGGAAGAGCCCTCTGCGTTCTCAGCTGCAGTACCCAATGACTCCTAAGGAGGATGCCCAAAGTGCTGAGAACTTCCATGTGGATCTCAGGGGTCTACAGGCCTGAAGCGATGACACCTCATGGCAGAGGGAAAACCCCACAAACTCCATCTGGCAAAGCACATGCCTGACTTCAGTTGCCACAAGAGAGTTAGATGGCTTCTCTGTCTCTCCTGCCTTCCAGATTTTGTGAGAGGCCCTCTAATATGGGGGTCAGACTGAATTCCAAGAAACTTGAGCATTCCTGCAGTCTCTAGGCTTTATCCACTTTGGTTTTGGGGTGGAAAACATATCTGGGAAGTATTTGGAATACCTAAGTGTTTTTTTAAGTTTATTTAGAACCTATGTGAAGTCTTCACAAAGTTTATGGAAAATACACACTATGAAAAACTATGCATGGATTTAAAGTCTTTTGTACCAAAATGAACTTCTACTTTATACATTTTTCTATGAACTTTTTGAAGTCCTTTGTATTTTTTTTTCCTGTGAAAAGATAGCATGCTGGTTATAAGTCTTTATTTATTTATCTCAAATCAGAAACAGGATTGTCAAGGCTAACTGTGGTAAGAAACCTGCCAAAAATCATACTAGACTTAGAGGTCTTTCTTAAAACTCAGTCTTGCCACTTATTCCCTATGTGTGAAGGTTATTGCACTTCCATCCGTAGGTCTGTATTTCTACAATGGACAATGACGTCATTTCAAAGAGATGCAATATTTTTCAAAGCAGATAAAATGTAAAGCAACTCTTTACAATGCCATGCACTCTAAATCAAAGCTGTCTGTGTCCTTACCCTCCCATCCTTGATGTCAGAGGTTTTTTATTAGGTGACAACAGAGGTGAGTATTACGAGATGAATAGGAGTTAGTCATGCAGAACGAGGGAAAGGTAGAAGATCCAACCAAAGAGAGTTATACGTTCAAAGTATAGAGACATGAAAGGGTCTTGGGAAAGCTTTGTTAGATTTGCATGGCTCATCTTCAGATAGGAAGGGGAAACATACAAAGAGGAAAGGACGGGATAGGCAGAAGATATGGTTGAAAAGGAGGCCTGAATTGCAGACTACAGTCTCCACTACATCATTGTTTTCTTTCTTTCTTTTTTTTTTTTTAAGAATTATTTATTTAATTCTATTTATTCATTCATTTACCTTTTAAAAATTTGACCAGAGAGAGACAGAGAGAGAGAGAGAGAGGAAATGAGAAAGCAAGCCACCAGGTCTGGGACTCAAACCCTGGTTGACCATGTGGGAATATCCAGCGCCTTAACTACCACCTGCTGGTCCCCACCATTGTTTTCTTTGTGAGCTATTTGGACAAGGAAGTGATGAGGTGAATCTTGGTACATAGAGATAGAGGCAAATGTTAGAATTACTTTTGTTTTGAATAATAAAATCTTCTGAGAACTAGCAAAGTTGTGGAAACAAATCTGGATACCAAGAATTTTATTGGCTTTCATTTTCAAATTTGTGTGTGTTTACCAGCAGAGCTCAGAACCTCAGGTATAGATATAAAACAAAAATATTAAGATGTAAAACTAATTTAAGGTGAAGTGAAATAGAAATTTGGAGGTTTAAGAAATTTTATGTTAGCTGATTGCAAAACACCTTTCAGTAATTCTATCCATACAGAAATCTTGGAAGCAAAATACCACTGTGTTTACCTGAGAATGTATTTATTCTACTCACATGCTTAAAAATGTTTTTACTAAGTATAGCATTCTAGGTTGGTAATTATTTTCTTTCATCATGGTGAATAAGTTGTTCCACATTGTCCACCCACCATTTTTCCTATTGAAACATAGGCTGATAGTTCCATGACCACTGAGGTGAGTGAAGAAATGAAGAGTCAACTTCATCCATTGGCAGATGTGGGGGGATGGAATGAGAGAAAGGCAATGGTGCAGGTGTGGTGTTCACTGAATAGGAGAACAAATTAATGATGGACTGAGAAGGGAAGGGATAGGTAGAGAGGAAGTTGGTAACAGCTAGGAAGTTTTACATTTGCTGAAAGAGAGAAAGAGGAATGATCATAGTAAACAGAGAGAGTGATGACCTCCTGGAGTTAATAGGGGGTTTTCGTCACTTGAGGCAGGTTTCTCAGTGTAGTGTCCTAAGTATAGTTAGGAGAGCTGATATGTAGCAAAGATTATTCCCCATGAAAAGGAGGCAATAGATATAGCAGCAAAGACAGTAAAGGAGGAATTTAGGAGGGAGAGAATAGGGCCTTAGGGCTGGAGGACAGACAACAAAAGGGAGGAAGGGAGAAGGCCTACACTATGGACAGGGACCAACAGTGACAAGAATGTAAGGCCATGGTCCAACAGCCATAGTCTGGGTGGCTATGAATCCATTGAAAGCTTGCCCTGGACACTTGGGCTGGTGGATCTGTTAGTTCCAATACACTGACTTTGTGCCGGAAGTGGCAACAGCCCCAGGCAAATGAAACAGAAGACACACTCATTCCAAATTCCCTTACCTCATGATAAAGAGCAGCCAAAGGCCTTTGGAGTGGAGATGGGACTCTGGGGGAGTTTATCCTTGTGCGGGAAACTGCGCAGAGAAGCTTGGGCTGTTAATGAGTTGGCAGACTTAACTTCTCTAATAAAATAGAAGGTTAAACGCATGTCAGAGGGTGGTTGTGACTGAAATCCAAGATAGCAAATAGGAATGCATTTTGAAGACTGTATTACAAAAATGATCAGAGTATCATCTTCTAATTTAAAAAGTCATTTTAAAAATAAACAGACTGATAAAGTTTTGTATTAATTTAAGAATACATAGGTCCTAGAAATATCAAATTCCATCTCTAATGTTATTTTTAAAATCACTAGAGGTTTTATTTTTTTTATTTTTTTATTTTTTAGATTCTATATATATGAAGGACAACCCAAATGCATAAAAAAGGGAATAAAATAAAAGGAAGACAAAATCCCTGTCCCATCAGTCTCCATTCTCTTAAGTTCATTTCCCAATGCATAACTCTTAGAATTTTCTTACACATCCTTTTAAAAACATTTTAAACACATAAAGCCACTTCTATTTATCTTTTTAAAATGCAGTTGGGAATTTTCTGTAGAATATTTTGTATTTGCTCTTCATTGTATAATCAATCTTAGATTTTCCTGTATTAGGACATACAGATCTAATTTATTCTTCTACATGACTACAAGGACTGCGATTTGCCCAAGTGCAGTGGTCCTCTACTGATGAAATTCTCACTTCTGGTCTTTGCGTGACCACCAAAGTCAGAGTCATATCATTTCACTTAGACCTCGTGCACATGCAAAATGTCTCTTCTATTCATGTCTGTAGAACACAAGGCTCACAGCACATGAATGATTAAAATTTATTCAGATTAACACATATTTAACCTCCAGTGAGATCAGCTGTGTTTTTATATATCCACCCAGTTGTGAATACTCAAAATTTTGTAACGAGAACAATGGAAAACAGTATCTTAAATTTGCAATTATTTTTTTATGAGGGATGTTCAGTGTCTTTTTAATTATGTATGCATAATTTGAATTTTCTGTAATGTAAATTGACTATTTTTCTTCACCCCCCCCCCTTTTATTCTGTTTTGTTGTTTGCAAAGAGTTTTTTATATACTAAGATTTGGCAGTGTTAGCATATGGCACAAGGATTAAGGTGCTGGGTCCCACATGGCCAGCATGGTCCCACATGACTGGTTCGATTTGGGACCGAGTGACTTGAAAACACACCCGGGGCATGTGCATGGGTGCCTAAAGTTCCAAGAGGAGAGTGAAGAAGAGATTGCAGCATGGCCATCCCCCCGGTGTGATTTCTCACTTTCTCTCTTTCTGTTTCTCTCTGTCTCTCTGGTGAGTGCACACACCCTATAGCAGAAAAGTTAAAATAAAAAGAAGGGGCCAGCAGGTGGTATGGTGGTTAAGGTGTTGGACTCTCACATGACGAAACCATGGTTTGGATCTCGGATCTGGTGGCTTGTTCTCTCACTTTCCACTTCACTCTTTCTCTGCCTCTCTAGTGCACATGCCCTATAGCAAATTTAAAACAAAATAATAAATTAAAAAATTCAATAATTCTCTAAAAAAGAAAAAAGATTTTGTTCCTAGTTCTATCATTTATTATAATTTTTTCTTTTTTCTTATTGTTTGCCATTTGAATTTGATCATGATTTTTTTGTTGTTAAATTCATCTGTCTTTTTCTTAATAGGTTATATAAAAAAATATAGAACCACTCATTACTATTCTTTTTCTCTCCAGAATTTTTCTAGCTATGCACATATAATAGTATTTCCAGATGAACTTTAAAAACAGGTTGTGTAGTTCCAGAAGAAGATAATTTAAGGGATAAAAGCTAATGTTTTTATAAAACTCATGGCCAGGGTATAATTTTCCAGTAGTATAGGGTCTTCTTTTATGTTCTTCAGAAATTTAAAATATTCCTCATTATAGATACTTGCCTTTTAAAAAAAAAGGTTTAGTTTATCCTAGATACTTTTATTACTGTTTTACTACTCTAAATGGGGTATCCTTTAATATTCTGTTTTCTAAATACTTGCTGTTTATGTTTAAGAAATGTTCTTTGATGTTTTGTAAACTGCCATTTTACTGAAGAGGGTTATACTAAATTCCCTTGATGTTTCTAATTGCTTTATTGTATTTTATTTGCATGTTTTTCTTGAGCAAATGCTCTTTATAAAGTCTTAAACACTGTTTATTCATTCTACCATCATGGTCATCATCATCACCGTCACCATCATCAGTAAGGGCAGTAGGAGACTAGGAATAGCAGTGATAATAATATCAATCCTTCAGGTCCTAAATTAACCCTACTCGGTCTATAAAGAGTCAGAGTTTCCTGACTTTAAGTTTTAAGTGTATTTCCTTAGTATTTCTTTGGTTTATTAAAGTTAAATCTGCTTTTCTTGAAATTTAAAAATATAGTAAAAAATACATAATTAATGACCGTAGTAAACTCTATAGCATCAGCTAAGTGCTACCTTATAGTATATTTATTCTACTCACAGTTTCATGCCTTAAGTCAGACACGTATTCATAGATACATATATATCAGCAGAGCTTGCTATTGAAAGTAGTTAGGTTATTTAAGAAATTTTGTGAATCAGTAAAATGTGGGGGAAAAAAGGAATGGAAAACAACTGTGGACACCTGAGATAGTGTGGGCGGAGGGTGGGAAATGGCAGAGGGTGAGAAATAGGAAAAAAAATATAGTTCATATATATATGAAACTAGAAATGGAAAATTATTGATGATAACATGTATGATTAAGCTACTATGCAGCATATTCTGGATGGGAAATCACATTTTGAATGCTGTGACAATGCTCAGTGAATGAATGTTAATTAATTAATTAATTAATTAAAAAATTAAAAAAAAAAAAGAGTCAGAGCAATTCAGAATGAGTTACTAACCAGGAGAGGTGGGCCCTCTGGTTAGTAGTTCATTAGAAGTTAGAAGTTCATTCCTTCATCCTTTCAAACAAAGTACAGCACAACTGAACAACAATGCATATTACTGAAAAACACACTGCATCTTATATTGCTCATTACTCTTTTAAGGGCTCATTAGAGCTTGATGGATGTAGATCCGTGAGTAAGGATACCAGATAGATGCAGAGAGGCATGACAGGGAGGTGAGGAAGTGGAGCCAGTGATTAGAGAACTGTCCTTTGGACTTTCCAACTTTAAGTATAATTCAGATATTAAGGAGAATAACCACTAACCACATTAACACATTACAGAAACCAAAATTAACTTACCACAAAACTGATGGTAAGGAAAAATATTTATTCATTCACTCATGAAATATTTATAGATTGTCACTGTATACCAGACATTCAGCTGTGGCCAAACATGCAAAAATAACCATGACAAAGGAAGAAAGTGGGAAAGTTAGTCTTTATTAAGCATGCCAATTATCTTAGGCACCTTATCTCACATAATTCTCCCCAAACCAATTTGTTGGGTGTATATTGTTATTCTTGTTTTTGTAAACATGGCTAATTCCTTTGTTCAGGAGCATATATGGTAATGAAGCTCATATCTGGGGCCAGCTGGTGGTGTGGCAATTAGGGTGGCTGGATTTCACATGGCCAACTGTGTGGTTCAAGTCCTGCACTTGGCAGCTTGAAAAACATGCCAGGTGCATATGTGTGTGTGTCCAAAATTCTGACAGGAGAAGGGGGAAGTGATTGTGGCATGCCCATCACTCTGGGGTGTGTTTTTACTTTCCTTCTCCCTCTGTCTCTCCAGTGAGTGCATGTGCCTTATAGTAAAAAAAGAAATAAACTCACAATAGTCTATTTCCACAGTCTTCTCTCTTCTACTCCTTCTTTCCCACTTCCTTCCATTCAGGAAAAGCCCCGGACTCACCTTCTTAGATGGTATCTGGAAATAAGAAGTAAAGAGAACTATCTACAGGGAAAGGCAGAATCAAATGTCCCCCATGGTTGGGAGAGGTGCTGGCATGTAAGACGGCATTCACCAGAAAACCCAAGGGAAAGTTATCTCAGAGACAGGAAAAGGGACTGTGAGGAAACCTTGAAGTTAGGGAAGCAGTCTACTGTGATCATTAATTGCTGTATTTGACACATGGTATGCTGAGTGAAGGCAGCAGAGTTGGAGCTAAAGCTGTGGCCAAAAAATGGAGAGGCTAACACGTGGTGCATAGTGGGTTAGCGCCTCCATGGCTGACATTTGTTTGTTCTCTTTTAGCATCTTTATTAAGATCTGATTCATCTACCATGAAATACATCTGTTTGAAGTATACACATGGAATATGCATACAGAGGAAGAGGTACAAGTCTAGCTTGATGAAAAAGAGACTCAGGAGTCCTCAGGGCATGTGGGCAAAAGGGCATCAGGGCAACAGAAAAAGAGCTTAAAGGACAGACTGGAGAAAAGGGGAGATTAGGTAAGAGGTAAGGGAAGACAAGCTCTAGAAGGGTGTAGGGAAGAGCAAGCAGAGAGGGGAGGAGAATGAGAGGCTGTGCTGTTCCAGAGCACAGATCTGAAGCAGGTTCAAGGAGAGGGTGGCATTCATTGCCTCAGAGAAGGAAGACATGAGAGGATGGAGCATGGCCAGTGGACATGATGGTCAGAAGGGCTCATTAGAGCTTGATGGATGTAGATCCGTGGGTAAGGATACCAGATAGATGCAGAGAGGCATGACAGGGAGGTGAGGAAGTGGAGCCAGTGATTAGAGAACTGTCCTTTGGCGCTTTCCAACTTCATGGTGAGATCCAGAAACTCTCCTTTGTCTCATGCACTTGGGACAAGTGAGAGGCACTTAAAATAGTCCTGACTTTTTCTTGGCATGATTTTCATGGTACACGGAGCTCATGCTTGCCTCCAGTGGGCCTTCACTCAAGTCATCTCCTTCATTTTAGGTAATCCCAGATGAAACAGGAGGAATTCTGGGAACTCACAGTAGGTACAATTAAAATAGCAATTCAAGACCTCTGCAACATCTCACTTTCCGGGCTGTCTGCCTCATAACTGAGGGACTGACGTCACAACCATCTTCTCAGATCTGACTTCTCATCTTTCAGAGTACAAGGCCACACAGAGCCTTCAGAAATGTGAAGTCCAGAAAAGTTTCTCCTTTCCTTTGGAGAAAAGTTGGCATGCATTCCTCTGTCTTTTTATAGACTTTTGTCATTCTGGCATTGACCAATACATTCTAATTTTTGAATAAAAATCCTATAGTATCCTGACTGGGCCCTGTTGTGCAAAATTTCTATGTTTTCCATCAGAAAAACTCATGTTCAACATTATATGTATATGTGATTTAAGCAGTCACAATATACATTTTCTCACATATACTGATTCTTTTTAAACCAAAAAAAAAAAAAAGGAAAAAATGAAGAAAATAAGCGACATCTAACTTTCAAAAAGTTTGGTATAATAAAGGAAATTCAGCACTACTGATTTAAAACAATTTGAAAACTTTGAGGAGTTGCCTTATTCCTTTGCTCATATTGTTTCCTGTATGTAAATAGCCTTACATGGCCTCATTTATCACAGTAACTTCTCTGGGGAACTGCCATTTCCTGCCACCTTAGACTCCTACTTGTGCAAAAACATTAGAATGGGGAGCTGAAAACCTCAAATTGAACAATTCATTATAAACGAAGCAATCAATTGCATGTGTAAATAATCTATTGGGAGGTAGGGTTGTTTTTGCAAGGGAATCTCTATAAGGGTACGGATAAAAGAGATTTGCAGAACATAGCACTATAACAAATTCCATGCACTCAAGCCTATCTCTATTCAAGTGATGACTGGAATTCTTGGAAGCGCTGTCTGGTTGTGGAAGAAAGCCAGGTGGTGGTAACTGTTTCGCCATGTGGCACTGGGGGGCAAGGCTTAGGGACCAGCATGAATTAATCACAAGCTTTTAGGATGTCATCACATTCCTTGGGTCTGGCTTTGGTGAATTCCAAAGCAAAAGCTGGGAGAGAGGCCATTTTGGTTTTAGCATTTTCTTTTTTAAATGCCAGCATTACAATGGCAGGTTACCTTTGATGTCAGTGCCCAGAGTCTTTGTAGAGCAGGAATCCACTGCACCTGGCAGGCTTGCTTGGTGTCTTCTGTAGAAAGGGTATTGAGTGGCAGACTGGCCTGAGATAAGGTCTGTACCAGGGAAGAAGCCTATGAATGCATAGGGCCTCCACCACTGAGCAGCTGGCCAAGATCCTTCGAGTGAGACACTTTGCCTGAAATAGTCCTTGCATAGAGGGCCATTTAGTAAGCTATTAAGAGACACATTTACTGTCACTCCACAGATGAGCACTGTTATGAGAACCATGAATTTAGCACTACAATCCCTGCTTGCCAGTTTGCTGGATAATCTTGAAGGTGTGACAAGCAATAGCCTGTCTCTCTTTAAAACAAACCACATGAGAGATATGCTCAGGTAAGCTAGTCTGCTGACTAGCTTTGCCGAGCAAAAGGAAAACTTAGATAATCTACTGAGATGAAAACATTTAATGGAACTTAACAGAGCTTGTATTACATTACAATGATAAAGAATAGATATGGTTTTATCAGTACTGAGACTTATATGTTTAGTTTTAATTATTTTGTTCACGTACAACATATTTCATTCAATGAAGTCTTTGATGAAGCTTATAAAAGTACATATCATTTAAGAAGATTAACATACACAATAGGAGACTTCAGGTTGTGAATGGAACTTGCTACCTGTGCCTAAATATATCTCCTTCACCTTCCACTAGAATTCCCAGAGGGTAAAGAAAAGGCAAAATGTCTGTAGCACTGGAAACAAGGAGTCTAATCATTGAGCCCAGCTGTGGAGTTTTCAAAAGTGATTTATACATATATCTAAAGCTCTGAAACACTACCACACAAGAGAAGAAGGAAGGAGACTATTTGCATTCACCTTGTCTGTATGGTTTTATTTTGGCAACCAGGTCCCAGAGGGTCAACCAGAAAGTTTGGCTACCAGTCTCTGGTAAGAGATTTCCTTCCTAAGGTACTCAAGTCTGGGTACCAGACCAAGTCTGGGTCACCCAGCCATTCCCCTCCCTAGCCACCCAAATGAACTTCCACTGTTGTTGCATCTATTAAGGACACTGCTATTTGGCTGCAAGTATTCACATGGCAATTCACTGCGTTGCAGAATTGTACTCAACAGTAGAAATGATGGCAGCAAGTAGGAACAATAAAACACCTCTCTGGGGACTGCCACTGAGCATGAAATCTCTCCAGGAGAGAGTAATAAGACGACAGTGTATGGGTCCATTTACCCATGAGCACTTTTTCTTCTTCATATATAACACACTGGGCAATCTCATACCAGTTCAATAGAAAGGAACGGAAAAGATGGTGGATAGACAAGAGAATTTTATCCACCAGTTAAAATTTACAACCAGTCTCTTCCTCAGCTGAAGATCTCGCAGGCAAGGAGGAGATTAAATATTTCCCAGATGTTAGCAAAAAACCCTGAGAGGTTTTTTCTTGTTCTATTATAACTTTAATGAAGTAATGTGAAGACACTGGGACTAAAAGAGAGAAATGATTACCCTAAGACTATGGAGAAAATGACTCACCATCTACAATAGAAAAAAATGTTAACATGTATATGTTCTCTACACAGAATAAAATATAAGAAATCATGACACTTATGAAATAGAGAGAAAATAAAAGAAAGAATTGTGGTCAGCTAGTGGCATGATGGTTAGGGCAGCTGAATTCCACAAGGCTAAATGCACAGTTTGAGTCCAGGACCAGTGTCTTAAAAAACAGTCAGGCACATGTGGGTGCATGTCCAAATCCTGAAAAGGAGAAAGAGAGAGGAGAAGGAATTGCTACATAACCATTCCCCATGTGGGCTACTTTCTGATTTTCTCTCTCTCGCTCACTCTCTTGCACCTTCTCGCAAATTAAAAAAAGAAAAAAAAGTAAAAGATTATAAGAATGCCAAACACTCTGTTACAGAATTCAGATCTGTATCATGAACAGTTTAGAAAAGAGTTGGTAATAGAAAAAATCAAGGACCTGGAAGCCAAACCACATAGGGTGTCTAATACAGTAGAGTAGACATACAAAGTAGAATATGATGAGAAGGAACATAGTTAATAAAATAATATCAAGGATGGGAAATCCAAGTTATGACCAACTGGTATTCTGCAAAATGAAAGCTTGAAGAAATGGGGCAGAAAAAAACTATTGCATAAAGAAAAATTTCCAATCATTTTGTGAATACAAACTGCATGCATATATATTCCAATCATATGTTTTAATATTTTTTTAATTGCTAGAGGACATCTGTTCTCTCTAGAGAGAGAATGGGGCATGGTCATACCCCTCAATGGGGCATGGTCATGCCACCATCTTTTTCCCTTCATTTCTCCTTTGTCAATATTCCAGGCACCTATGTGCACAAGCACATACAATGTTTTTCTAGCTGCTGGGGCTGGGATTCAATGTGCAGTTGGCCACGTGAGATCCAGCTTTCTATGTACAGCATTTAACTATTGTGGTTTGAGTCAGGCCCCTCAAATATTTTAGTTTTAATGATAATGAATAACCAACCAAAACCACCCTTTTAGGAGTAAAGAAAAATATTTAGAAAAAAAATCTTCCAGACGTTTTGCAAAACCTCTTTGAAGACTGAGCATTAAAAGGTAATGCAGGGGCCCAGCCATAATGGCAGTGCAACTCTCTGAATTCCCAACTATGGTGGCGATGCAACTCTCTGGAATGATGGAAGTCATATGGGAGGTTGGGGTTTGGACCCAGGTTGACATGTACATGCCGGGTGCATGTGGACATGTCCTTAATCCTGGTTGACTGGAAAGGTTATGGGGAGGGTAGTGGCATGAGACCTTGTTGAGAGTGCTTCTCTCTTGCTTTCTCTTTCCCTCCTGAAATAACTAAACATTTTCCCCCCAATGCAGGGATTCTTATGGATTACTTGGGAAAAGATATAGAGATTTAAAAATTTAATATTCAGCCCGTAAGAAAGATATACTTGATTATCCAAGACCCATGGGTCTTTCTTGGAAAACTTACTGCTAAAGTGAGAAATAAATCAAAGGAAAATATGTAGGTATGAGAAATAATATATACCTAGAGATAGATATTCATAGTTTTGTAAATAGTCAATTGTCATAGTTTTGTAAATAGTCAATTGTTTGCAAAAATTAAAAAAATTAAATTAGAAGGCACATACCATTTAAA
This sequence comes from Tupaia tana, assembly GCA_026018925.1. NCBI lineage: Eukaryota > Metazoa > Chordata > Mammalia > Scandentia > Tupaiidae > Tupaia > Tupaia tana. The sequence continues at coordinate 82,054,396 of JAKSZU010000010.1, forward strand.
TAGTAAGTTAACAGAATTCACTATACTGGAATAAGCAAATGGACGAAACCAGATGAAAATTCCTCTTCTAATAAGGGACTAAAAAGTTACTAAAATTCTTAAATTTGAAAACTAGAGAAAAACAAAGAAAGAGGTACGCCTTAGAAAATCTTAAAGAATACAAGAAGTAAATCTGAAACAGGATATATGTTTCCAAATCACTAGAGAAAATAAAAACAAAGGAAATGTTCTTAAGAAAAGCAGCACAGGAGGACCAGTGGGTGGCGTGGTGGTTAAGGTGCTGGACACTCCCACATGGCTGACCACGGTTCGGGTCCTGGATCTGGCAGCTTGCCTTCTCTCTTTCTCTCTCTCCGTGTCTCTCTCTCTCTGGTCAAATTAAAATAAAATAAATGAATAAATTAAATTAAAAAAAAAGAAAAGCAGCACAAAGAAAACATTAAAAGCATACCAAAGTAGACAGCATAAAACAAGGTGATAGAATTAAGAACAAAATTATATATATATAACCATTTAGGTAAAGTAATAGAATTTAATTTTAGTCAGTATAAAAGAAAAGATACAGAAATATGCCAATTAAAACTAAGCTAAGGTTTTCCCCAACCTCTACTGCTGTCCAGCTGTAGCCCCTCTCCATAAACGGGTATAGAGACCACTTTCGTAAAAAGAAGCATTTGGGAAAACAACAACAAAAAGCAAAACAGGAAGAAAGTTTTATTGGTGGAAGGTACAATTAGCAATACAGAAACAATAGAAATAGACTCAATGTGTCAAATAAGACATCATGAAAAATAAAGCAAAAGTTCCCAGAAAGCTTGTTGATGAAGTACATATTGACTTAACTTTCCCCTTGGAAAGCAGTCAAATGAACAAAATGACCCTGATAAGGTGAAAAAATATTAGTTATTGACCAATCAAAGAAATAACTTCAACCCCTGTAATGGATGGGAGAATATATGCAAAATGAAACACATTGTAGACAAGTTAAATGAGAATATTAAGGAATGAGTGGCTATGTCTTATGATACAGAGAAAGACTTTGCTCCTCAAAGTATGAGAATTGACCAAGACCCCTACAAACATCTTTCAATGCTGCCCATGGAACGTGGGTAGTCCTCACTCTGGTCCTGGAATTATGGTTATGGATGGTGTAGGATTCATTTCTACAGCATCATAGAAAGTGGGAAGGCCTGGCTGAAAAGACCATGCAGCTTTCCCATTTGAATTTTTCTCTGCTCAAGAGGAGATACTGGAGATAAGGTGGAACCGGAGAGACATAGGAGATATGACCTGAGTCAGCTCTGCATCTGTGGAGCCAAGTCCAATGAGAGTAAATGGATTAGCATTGACCTTCTTCTCCCCAAACAAGATGTTTGTGCTTCATAGTAGTTGGTCTGCCTGGCCCAGAGGAAAAATGGCTACAATTAGGAGGGAGAATTTCCCCCATACGCGCTTGCACTCTATCAACCTGCCAAAGGAAGCCGTTCTTGTGGCAGAGCGTTCTGCATGTTGAACAGGAAGACTCAAGAGATAAGGTTGACAGAGGAGCCAGTGCTCAATTCCAGGGTCTCCAACAGTCAGGGGCTTCACTCTCTGCCTTGTGGGGAATCACTGAAGGTCACTGAATTGGCAACCTCACGCTGCACTGCTGAGGAAGTTCCAGAGCCACACTTTGTTCTGCTTCCTGCCATTTTGTGATATCTTTGGAGTTCCAGACATGAGAACCATGAGCCAAATAAACCTTTATTTTTACAAATTGACAAAAAAAACAAAAAAAAGAAAGAAAGGAAAAGAGAAGGGAAACAAGAAAGAAAGTTCCAGAAGGAATCTCCTAAAAGCTGCAGTGTTTCTTGGTCCCTCTAGGAACTAACAGGCAGAAGAAGCTAGAGGGAGGTAGAGTTCAGCTGAACAAATAGCTGGACCACCATAGAGAAGAGAATGTTTAAAGATGGCAGGTTCTGCCTGGGAGGAGGTGAGGTCTCTGTGGACGGAAGTTTATAAGCAGAGGCTGGGCCACCATTCGGTGGGGTTTCCATGACCCTTAGACTTCCTTTTTGATGGCACTAGGAAGAACAAGACACAAAAGATGTATCAAGGGTCTTTGAAATGTTCATGGGACATTTAGGCTTTGAAAATACTATGCGTGAATTTAAAAACTTTTGCAACAAAATAAATTTGTACTTTAATTCCATTTTTTAAAAAAAATGCAAGAACTTTTTGAAGTCCTCTCATGTGTGGCTGAAACCTTAGTCCTCCATCCCCAGCTGCAGCTGAGGTGCACCCCCAGGTGTTGTCTCAGAGCCCTGCAACGTTGTACTTTGTATATGTTCTTCCACCCACGATAGAGGTTGAGGTTGTTTCTTTGATTAATCAATGGCCAATATGCTCTCTATATGAGGGTCTTTTTGTTTATTTGGCTGCTCTTCAAGAGGAGAGTTATGTCAATATGTACTTTATCTATAAGCTTTCTAGGAACTTCTGCTCTCCACCATGGGGTATGAGGGCACACTCTCTGGCCTTTCCCAAGACATCGTGGTGACCATGAAGTGTGGGTGGTCCTTTCCCTGGTCCTGGAAGTCTACTGTCCAAGGTAAATTAGCATCTGCTGAACCTTAAATCGGCAGGGCAGGATTCCGAAATGCCTTTGCCGCCTCCTTTCTCCATCAGCGTTTAGGGCTAATGGGAAAGGAACTGTTTATTTTCTTTTGTTTTAACGTCTTTGGGTTAGCTTTACTGCTACAGAAAAGGAAGATAAACGGCCCCACGGTTATGGAGAGTGACTGATGCAAAGACCGAAACATGTGCCAAGTTTATGGACGGGAAATTGGAGCCAGCGGTGCTTCTCAGTGACCCCAATGGCCCCAGCCCACAAGGTCTCTCTGTGTCTGAATCCCCTCATTTTTCTCTTCAGTCCCATGAAAGCACATGTGAAGGGCAGAACTATGTTTTATCAAGAAATCATTTTTCCCTTGTTTGTTGACATTACATCATAACCATTACAGCGGCCATCTGCAGCTCAAATTTATAATCTTAAAAAATTTTTTTGCAAAGTTTATTGAGAGGGGGAGGTACACCAATGGGGTTTTCATGCTACAATACATCCCCAGCCTCAGTCAGTCTGGATCAGGCACATGTGCCCTGCATGCTCAGGAGGTCCCAGAGAGAGAGCTCAAGACCGTTCCCATGTAGGTCTAGTCATGTTACCACTGCACTGCTGTCCAGCCTCCTGTATTTATGTCCCATTACTTGCAAGAGGCATGTTGTGTTGGGACCACTCTGCAGATACCCTCTCTTCCCTCTTTCCCTTTCTGATTCTGTGGCAACAGCTTCCACTTGCTGACAGGTACACAGACACGATGCCCTGGTTGGAATCTGTTCTGTATAGTCAGTGCCATGTTGTTAGGGTGATTAGGCATTTTAAATGTCTCCCCTGCCTGGCACTGACCCTCACTGACTCTTGTTTCCTTTTTATACAGATGTCTCCCTGTTCTGCACATGAGCCAGGCACTCTACCACAGAATGCTTCCTCTGGCCCAATTCTACTGTGGTCCGCAGAGCCCTGGGCCTGGGATTACCCTGTCCATAAGAGTGTCTTCCAATCTTCTAGGCCACTCACAAGCTGGCCTCCACTTCCCTTGTCTTCTCTTAGTTTACTTGACTTATTTACTTGACATTCTGCTTTAGGTTACACCCGAGTATACCCGGTTTACCTCTGTTTGCCCACCATGTATCATTCTCCACCTGGTATTGCCGTAAGGCTTCCCCACTGCAATGTGAACTCTGCAGGAGAAAGCAAAACACCTGACTTACCCCTATATTCTCAGCCTCCTCAGGAGCCCGAATACATTGGTTTTCCTCGTTGGCTTTTTCTCCCACATGTCTCTACTAGGCCAATGGATCCCAATATTATCTTTAGCATATACCTCCCCCAAACAATGGATTTGTTGCTTCTTAGCTTCTTCTGTCAGATGGTCCACAGGCACATCAAGCTTCGTATCTCCAGATGGAAAGCAGCAACTCCGGGTCCTGCTCTCCATCTCATGTTTGCTTTGGCTCTCTATATTCCTAGCCCAAGGGGGGACCTCAAGGCCAACATCCTGAATCCCCTCCACCCTCAAATTCTTCTCCTTTGTTCCCATTTTCCCTTAGTCACCATATCATAACCGAGTCCCTACTTTGAAACCTTTTTGTATTGTCTTACTGCTCATCAATCCCAAATCTCATAATCTAAGTAAGCGCTCTCTAAATTTACTAAACTTACTCCACCTCTTTAAATGCTCTGAGGACCCCCAATTGCATGTAACTATTTTTTCTAAGTAGTTACATGGACACCCTCGGATACTTCTCTGCGATCCAGGGAGCGGAAAGACTCTTGAGAGATATAGTATGTTATTCTTGAGTGTCCATTTTACTTATGCTTAGAACTATTTTTAAATATTAAAACAAATATCAATATATTACAGAGTAGAAGATAAAATTTTTAGAATAATGTTCATAGGAGTCTCTTTCCCAGCTATGACCTAAAACTCTTAGGGGGTATGAGATCAGTTTCTTTAAATAACTTGAAGTTTTGGAAGAGCCTCTTCCCCTCAAGTTTATTTATTTATTTGTTGAGAGAGAGAGAGAGAGAGAGAGAGAGAGAGAGAGAGAGAGGGAGAGAGTGAGAGAGAGAGAGAAAGTGAGAGAGAGAGAGAGAGAGAGAGAGAGAGAGAGATCCGCAAACAGAGCTTCATGAAGCCATTCAATCCCAGTCTTAACCAGCCTAGATTGTGGGCATGGGTGTTCACACCAGTGTGCTTAGAGAGGTCCTGGGTACAAACCCAGGACCTTTCTCTTGTGGGTTACTGTACCACCACCTGGCCCTGAAGAACATTCTGTTTGGAGAAATACAACGTCTCCTACATCCTAGAAGACCCTTAAGGTTTGGCCCTCTCCTCTTTCCTGATCTCATCTCTCAGTGTCTTTTTTTAAGCCTGTGCTCTGGCCACACTTCTTACCACCATGCTTTAGTTTTCATCTTGTTCGCAGAGTTTCCTCTGGCAACATAGCCCATGCCCCTTCCCTTTCTATGTGTCACTTGTACATCCAGTATTCTTGGCTTAGCTACATGTTTACCTTCTCGCTGAAACCTTTATCCTTCCCTCTGCAAATGGAATTGAATTGATTTCACTTTTTCTCATGTCCCCTGTGTCTCCCCTCCTCTTGCTTCCCAAGAAATTCATCTTGGTAAAGTTGATCTTTTGGCTTCTATGTCTCATGTACTGATATAAAATTCTCTCCTAACTGCTTGATTTCATGGGTTGAGGAAAACCAGCTTCCAGCTAAAGCGCTTTCTTGTCTAAACAGTCCCTCAATGGCAGCTCTATGTATGTACAAATGTCACAGCTGGCTCCAGTGGCCTCAGGTCTTTCCCTTGTGTCACAGCGTTGGGACTGTACACAGTTAAACCCTGAGATGATCATTTTCTGGCTGTATTCCCTGGAACTCCCTCCAGAGAGACCTTGCCCAAGGCTTACTGGGAGGACCTGGTTTCACATTGGCACTAATGAACACTCAGGCTTCATTTGGGATCTCCTCTCATCCATTTCTCACTTGTATTTGCTGGTTTTTTTTTTTTTTTTCCTCTTTGGATATAAGAAGACTTCTGAACAAGACCTCTTCTATCTGTCTTTACCAAAGCATATGCTCTAAGAGTTGGTATTTGTGCTCCGTTGCTAGAACCTAGTACTGCTGTAACACACAGCAAGTGCTTTGTAAATGCTAGGTCTTCATGAAGAACTTAAGTGCGTTTAGAACAACAGTTATGCAGTAATTAGGGAGTCATCAGAGCTAGGGCTGTGGTATGTGTCAATAGAGAATGATTAGTTCTTCTTAGAGAGATGGGAAGAGCAGGTAACATCATTATCAAAGAGGTGATATTAGAATGCAAGGATGAGTAAGTAGAAGAGATGAAAAACTCATCCTAAATAGAAGGGAGACACATATATGAAAGAGAAAAGGCATTCCTGGCCTCCCTTTTAATCACAAATTGCAAACAGATTATGCCCCTACGTTTGCCTCTATTATCGGATGCACGTATACACATGTTAAGGTCAGTGGGCAAGGTCAGTGCGTTAGCAGAAAGGACAGTGGCCTAAGACGGTCAATAGCTGCTCATCGTGACATGGCTTGTGACTTGGAATTCCCCTCACTCCTGGGTGACATCATGTACATTTTGTGTTGTGACTTGCTTTGAGTATGTGAGTGTGAACTTTCTTTATGTACAGGAAGCAAAGGAAGGAAAGTGAAGTTAATAAAACAATGGTATCTTTAAGCAGGGTTGGATTTTAAACAAAGTATGTCAGCCTGCTGCACACTTGTACTTATTTGGAAAGAATGCTGTTGCGTGATCTTGACAGGCTCCCTCAGGTGAAGCTGGGGCCCTTGCATGCTTTTATGCAGTGTCTTATGGTGAAGTTTGGTAAGTTAAGCCCTTTGAAGCTTGCAGACCTGCAGGGAAGCCAGAGAAAGTACTTTTTTTCTGAGAGAGAGATTTTTACTATAGGGCATGTGCACTTGCCAAAGAGACAGAGAGATAGAAAGTAAAAAATCACCCGTCGGGGTGAGAGCCACACTGCAGTCCCTTCTCTTCCATTCTCCTCTCAGGATTTTGGGCATGCACACACATGTGCCTAGCATGTTTTAAGCCTCTGGATCTGGCACTCAAACTGCGGTCAACTGAATGGGAATCCAATGACCTAACCATTACTACTGCTGGTCCCTTTTTTGATTTGTTTTTAAAGACAGAGTCTTGTTATGTCATAACCCTCCTGCCTTGGTCTCCCAGCTGGGTCTATGGGGGTGCATCACCATGCCTGGCCATTCTTAGGACAAAGTCTTACTGTGTTACCCAAACCAGCGTCAGGATGCTGATCTTCCTCCTTCAACCTTCCAAGTAGCTGAGAATACAAAGGCACACCACTGTACGTAGTGTTTAGGTTGGGCCTGAAATCAACCCCAGACCACTCATGTGGTCTTAACCTGTGGCTTGCAGTGTCTTAGTAGCACATGCCGCCACCACTGGGCCAAACCTTTCTTCATTTATTTACTTATTTTGTCAGAGGGTGTGTGCCAGAGAGAGAGAGAGAGAGAGAGAGAGAGAGAGAGAGAGAGAAACAGAGAGAGAGAGAGAGAGACAGAGACAGAGACAGAGAGAGAGGAGAAAGCAACCCTCTTCCAACATAGGACATGGTCATGTTGCAAACCCTTCTTTTCCATTTCCTCCTCTCTGGGATTTTGGGCATGCCTGCACACACACCTGGTATGTTTATCAAGCTGCCATGTCCAGATTTGAACCACATGGTCAACCATAAGGGGTAATTAAGAGAAACCTCCACCATGCCACGGATCTGGCCTCTTCTCTGCTTTTAAAAGGCTCTTGTGATTGAAATTAGGCCTACTCAGATTAATGGCTATTATCTTATTCAGATGATGTAATTAATTTTATAAACTATCTGATTTAATCCACATAAGTGGGTTTTATTTCCTGTATGAGGAAATAGGCTCAGAATGTTGTTACTTACCTAAGCCCTTAGCACTAGTGAGGGGAAGACTCTCACTTAGGTGTATTTGATACCACAACAGGGTGAAAGAGAATGGGGGCTGAGGAGAGAACCAGAGCATGGGACCTGAGATTAAAGTTTTCAATGATCCCTGTTGTGCTCTGGCCAAAATGGCTCTGCTTGCTAGCACCTTTTACCAACGGTTGATCTCAATATGGGGACACGGGTAGCTAAAGAGAAAAATAGCATCATATGGTAAAAGTCTTAGGGTTTGTAGGTGTAATGCATCAATACAAGTTGAAAATAGTCAAGTTGGGGGAAGAGAAATAACTCCCTGAACATCCAAATTCAACAAATTGGCTTTTGGTTCAGCCTTCCACTCTTGAGTCCAAATACTATATCATGTCAGAATGTTCCTGTTTTGAAATGGTAATCTAATAATCTTCAAAACCTCCAGGGAGCTGGAGCATCGTTTGTTCCCTTCACCTCTTGCCCTTAGAAAACACAGTCTTTTGGAAATTATCTTTGGCTCCTTGGATTTAAGCATCGAGGGGATGTTGGCCTTGCCACGGTTCAGAAAGAACACACACTTTCCTCAGTCCCGTTCGATCCCAGGTCCAGGCAGCCACCTCTTGGCCTTAAGTTTTTAATCTTGGTGGGTTAAACTGGACCCTTAACCTCCTTTATAAATCGTGACGGGTATGCGAACTGGGAGGCAGTCCTATGTAAGCTGGAAATAATGTTCTTGGCTGCTGCTTCCTTCTCTTTCTATTTTAGTCCTAAGGGACGTGGCTTTTTTACTTCTTTGAGATTTAGGAGTCTTGAGGTTTTATTGTGAAAAGAAGAATTCCGAGTGGTTTTAGAAGGCAAGTCACTTCGAGTAATTCAAACCCTCATTTATACAAACACAGAGGCTGAGGACCTCTTAGCAACTGGGCCCCGTGTGATAAAGCTTCTGGCAAAGATTTCACGTCTGTCCCAAGCATTGCCCATATTTTTACCTCACAAGCCCAACTATCATCTCTCCTAGCCAGCCCAGCCCTGCTAGTGCATCCCATAGGTGTGCATTCTGTGTATGCGTGTGCAGATGCATGTACACATGAACATATGCGTGAAGATAGGGTCACGCCAGAGAAAGGAAAGGCTCTGGTTGTTTACTGAGTCCTGCAGCAAATGAGGTTCAGGGGTAATTAAGAGAAATCTCCCTTGGCAGAAATGTGCCTATTTGGGTCTGCTTCTCATTTCGGACAATTGGAAAAGGCAATCACTCAAGTTTTATTGATGCCAAAGAGTTTTTCACAGTCATCAATATGGGCTACAAAAATGAAGTTGTTGACATCTTATTTCTGGGGGTTTTTCTTTCAGATAATCGTGAGCCCTCAAGCATCATATATTCTGAAATAAGGCAGTTCCAATTCATAACTGAGCATTTTCAATGCATCGCATGCAATTGATCTTTGGAACATTCTGCCAAATCCCGGGCTGATCACATCTGTATCTATCAAGCCCATTCAGACTTCTCCCTCTCTCTAATCTTGATTTTATTTAAAGGGACATGAGATAAAATTTAAATCACACATGAATGCTTTTAGGTATTTCTCAACGTAACGTATATATTTTGGATAACAATTTCTAGGTTGTTATAATTTGGCCCGCTTATTCAAGCTCCATATCACTTGTCTCTTTTGGATTATTTCGTTCTCTCTCTTGGGCTGACTGACCTAGGCTGGGGCTCTGGGTAGGTGGAAGTCTAAGCTCAGCTCTGTTCAGCAGCTGTGATCGCCAGTGATTAGCTCGTGCAGGCCCTTGGGCACTCTGGCGTCTACTAGGGTCCCCAGTAAATGCTCACCTGCCACCACCTTTCCTACCCTTTTGCAGTGACAGAAGCCAGCCTCTTGTTCTTAGAAGCAGCCTCTGTCCTTGTCAGGAGGGGGCCAGGCTGTGGCCGATTATGGTCAAGACAGGAGTGTGAGGCTGGCTGAGCTGGGTGAGAGCAGTCCTCTCTGAGCCCAGCGCAGGCTAGAGCTCGCCACGGCTGTAAGCGGGACCTGGTGCCTGCCGGTCCTGGTGGGAGAAGCCGGGCTGATCTCATGAAGGGGATGCCATATCCCTCAGGCAAGCTCCCTGGGGGATCAGACTCGAGGCCAGGTGCACAGGAAGTTGAGTCACGAGCAGCCGCCATGGTTGCTGTCAGCCCAGGGGAGCCTAGGGGAGCTCATTATAGGCGGGCAGAAGTCCGCACCATAAAAGTGTAGGTATTTATGATACTACCCCAGGAAGGAAACAGGGCGACCCATACAGCAATACCAGCCACCAAGCAACTGTGAAGTCCCAGAGTTAGCTTGTTCTTGTTTAAAATGTAAGAGCTAAGTGGAACAATGGGATGAATTCACAGGCCTTGTCCGGTCACAAGGATGATCTCACTTACTTTCAATCATTACTAAAACTTTCAGACGGAAGACTCTCCTTGCCAAATTATCCTCCTCAGTCATTTTATTTGCAAGGGGGTAAATACTGTTCTAGGCTGCTCTTATCCATCTCCACTAAAAACCATGTGCACATTACTGCATGTCTATATTTCCTTTTTATGCAGGGGGAGCTGAAGGTCAAGTAAGATTTCCAAGGCCACAAATGACTTTAACAAGATATGGACATTTTTCTCAAACCACCTCTTCTATCACCCACCTAGAAATTTTTTTTTTTTTTTTTTTTTTTTTTTTTGTCTCCAGATGTGTGTAATGCTGCAGTCAGTTGCCATGGAGACCACACTCTGGCCCCTTATCCTCCATGCTACAGTCAAGTCAGTGGTAAAGTCAGACATGGCGGAGATCTTTGTGGCTGGGCTCCAGATAGGCAAAGGCAGCATGAAGCTGGGGCAGGAGCTGGTGAGACTGGGTGGTCTGGCCATTCCTGCCTGATGTTTACACACTGACTTCCCGGGAGGGGCTGCCCTAGATGGTCGGCATAGAGACATGCTTCTGTGAACTGCTGATGGGAAAGAAACCATTTGTAAAGGCTGATGTGACAAACTCCTGCTCTGCTTGCTTATAGGTCTAGATTCATGAAGTGCAAAACGACCCCAGTGTGCCTCTCATATTCACACACGGTCACAGACTCCCTTCATAAGCTGCTTGTTCTTGCCTTCCTCTTGACTCTCTGAGACTATTTCCAAAATGTTCTGTGTACGAGAGACTTGCTGTATGCACTTATCCACTGAAGTCACACCCAATACATAAAAATCTGACATATAAATGAGTATGTTGGTCACTGAAGGTCAGCAAAGTTTTCTCTTTTTTCATGATTTTGCTATAAATGATGAGACTGTGGGTCTAAGCCTGCCCCAATGCTGCTGTCTTTAGGTTTCTGTGTGGCGGCTTTTTGGAACAGCCCGGTCAGCCCAATTGTTCCATGAGGCACAGTGTGGACCTGTTAAACCACCTTCCTTCTGGGTTTTTGGAAAGAGACACACAGAGAGGGGTGCTCACATTGGGCTGGTGCATGCCAGAGGGCTCACCGAGAGTCTGGGAGCAGAAGCCTCTGCATGGCAAGGCCAGTGGGAGCAGAGGGGCCTTCTACTGGCAGCAACAGCAGAGGCTGTGAAGTCGAAGGTCATGTGGAGGGCAGGGGCAGCATGGCTGGACACCTGCCTTGAGGTGAGTGGTGAGTGACATCTCCCAGCACCCAGGCTGCAGTGTAAGCATTTGGGGCTGGTGGGTTCTGACTTTTTCTCCTCTCCACTTCTAAGATGAGCTGCCTGGAGCTATCTCTGCTCTTACTGCCACAGTGAGATGTCTGAAGAGAGTGACTGGTTGGTGATGAAACGATGGGTTGGACAAAGTCCATGGCACGTGATGCTCTGTTGGACGTGGTAGAAGAGATGACAAAAAGGTAAGGGGTGCAAGACAGGCGTGAGCGTGAGGGTTGGGAGTCAGGGCTGGGCACACGCGGGAAGTGCCGTTTTCAGCCCAGGGTGCAGACAAAATGTATCTGACATCCCTTGTGAATGCTCGTCCTCCATCTCCTTGCTGTTTTCCTCCCCTTCTCTTCCCTCCTTCCCCCTCTGCATGGTGGCACATCCATTCAACATGTTATCTGCCTCCCTGGTGTTTCCAAGGAAAATAGACCCTCTGCGTCCTCTCAGGAAGGAAAATCTGCGTTATCCCCTCTCCAGCTCAGAGTGGGGCATGTTCAGTATAATTAGCTGGCAGCTCCTTCAAGTGCAAAAGTTCTGCCAGAAATGTTCTGAGTTCAGGGTGAGTGCCCGAGTCATTTCTGAGCTCTGATCTATAAGCTCGAGGGCAGGAGATCACTGAAATGAATAATTGGCATCCTTTTTCGAAGTCAATTTCCTTCTGAAGGTCAGTAGTGGAAAAACATGCCTGTGGAGCAGAGTTTTGTAAAACTGGTGAGAATAACCATCCCCCAAACTGTTCCTGTGCACTTTGTTCCGAGCTCGCACGTGTGTTCATCTACTCACTTTACACAGCAAGCAAGAGGTACTTCCATGATCCCACTTCCTGGATGGAGAAAGTGAAGCATGGAGAGGTTAAATAGCTCACATGAAAGACACAGGGTGAGTGCTGCGCTGGGTCCTGAGGCTTTAAGACCCGGTTCTCAAGCCCAGGAACACCAACCTGCCTTTCCTTGCATGCTTGAAACTTCCTTACTGTTGAACCAGTGAGCCCTAAGCTTGGATAAATCTAGCGTTTTCTTCATACTAAGATCAATTTGATTTTCCTTCCCAGAAGAAAATCAACCACGAGACCAAAAACATAGAATAGTCTTTAAGTTTGTTTTTATTTCTTTAATTTTTGGAAGTGATAAACTTCCTATAGACTTAACCAATAAGAAAAATCTATTCAGAGAAAACTTGCCTGGGATTGCAATATTGTGGCTGTTGTCTGAGTGAAAGAATGGCTAACCGTGACCCCTCTCTCGTAAACCTAATGCTCACCTAGGGAGGACTCACCTTCATGCATGCCCCTGCCATTGGCACAGCCACCACTTGGCACAGTGCTGGTACAGGTGATGAGCTCGTCCGATCAGCACAGGAGTGCACCGAGCAGCAGAGAGGGTGGAGGATCTGGGAGCACAACTCGATGTTCACACTTCCGTTTCCTCCCTCCCTTTCCCCTTCCTTCCATCCTTGCTTACTCTTTCTTTTCCTTTATGATTTGTGTATCCTTTAACTCTACTTGCCCCATATGACTCAACGAGCCTACATGTGCTCAATGGCAGCAGCTTGCTAGGTGTGCGTTAAGGGCAAACCCTTCTTAAATCCCTCAGGTCCCCAGCTGGAACCTGCCACCTTTGTTGACAACACCCCAGGTGTCTTCTTTGTTCATCACAGGTTGCTACAGTGGGTATCACTCTTTGCAGGCCTTCAAATAGGCTCCAACTCCTCCCTAAGCTCTGATGTCCTGGGAAGCTGAGCTCTTGCTGGTTCATTTTGCTGCTTGGTTGCCCAGAATGTGGTGCCTTGAACTAGCCTCTGATCTACGAATCTTGACCTTGAAATTTTGTTTTCAGAGTAGAGCAACCCATAGCTCAACCCATAGCTCAACCTAGGTTCCCTCCCTACCCCAAAGTTTTTTTTTTTTTTTCCTTTTTTTGGGAGAGGTTTTTGCTATAGGGCGCGTGCGCTCGCCAGACAGACAGAGAGAGACAGAGAGATAGAAAGCAGGAAATCACCCCCCAGGGGGGATGGCCACGCCGCAATCCCTTCTCCTCCATTCTCCTCTCGGGATCTTGGGCACGCACGCACACGCGCCCGGCGTGAGTTTAAGCCACCGGGTCCGGGACGCGAACCGCGGTCGACTACGTGGGAGTCCAGCGACATAGCCATTACGCTAACTGCTGGTCCCAACCCCAAAGTTTTGATTCTTATTATTTCACAGCTCATTTTTCCCTCTTTGGGAAATCTTTATTGTTTTAAATGCTTCTAAGTGCTACCAAGTAAGTATTAAGCACTTACCCCAGGTTTGTGCCCTTACTTCCTAATTCACACTCACTAAGAATGAGGTGCATGGTGGTTTAGCTTCTAAGTTATCTCAGTTACATTGGTTTATCAGGGAAAGAAAATAAACCCAAAGAGGCCCCTTCACCACCAGCGACTCACCTGGTGTAGGGCAATGGTGGCAGAGGCCCCTGTCCATTCCTTTTGCCCTCAAAACTACACCTACCTGGCATCCAGCTTCACTGTTTCCAGATACCCTGGCTCCAGGTGAATTCTTCCCATACAGCCCTGCCTTCCACCGGGTACCTCCTCACCTCTATTTGCATTAGTGTCAGGCTGGCTCCCCACTCAGAATCGGGTCCTCTCTCGACCTCTCCAAACTGGCCTATCCCTATAACCAGGTCATGCCCCTCCCTGATCTAGCCCCTATACCCTGGCTGTCCTTGCAGGGACTGGTAATAGGTGGGGTTTCGTGCAGACCAAGACGATGAGAATGGAAAGGTGGAGTTATTTCTATGGGTTTCCTTGTGTGCTGTCCACCTCTCCTGCAGTGGCACATGGTCCCCACAAGGCCAGGAGTGCACCTGTCATGCCATCACTCAGTGCCTCATGCCTAATGCAGTGCCTTGTCGGGTACATGCTCAGACATCCCTGCTGAGTGACTGACTGACCATGGGAGTGTACCATCATGCCTCCAAGACATATGCACACACTATCTCTTGAGCCTACTCAATGATGCACTGAGGAAGATGCTGTTCCTCTTTCTACTTCACAGAGAAGGACACCGGGGCTCAGAGCAACTGAAAGAGTGGTGTCTAAGCCTGTTTGATCATCAGAATCACCTGGAAGCTTTTGGAAAATACAGATTTCTGGGCTTCTTTCTAGACTCTCTGAGTCAACATTTCTGAGATCAACATATCTGTAATTTCCGAGTTCACCAGAAGCTTCTGATGACTAGTGGATTTGGTAATTATTCAGGTCAAAAAGCTAGCAGGGAAGGAGCCATGACTTAATCTGGGTATATCTAACTCCAGAAACGCAGTCTTTCTGTGCCAGTCTATTTTAAAAATGTAAATGCTGGGCTCTGAGTTAGCTACAGAGAATTCAGAAATAAATGGAGCAAGGAACATTTCACACTTTCCTTCTGCTCTCCCAAAGAATTCGTTTAGTAAGGAATATAGTTAAAAGACTAATTTTTGACTCACCCAGGTAGAGCTAGTGTTGCCATTCTTAACTTCATAGAACTGGCTACATCATTTCCTATATAGTTAATCCTATTGTCTCAGGATTTTACATGTGTTCGTCTCCTTCACTAGACACTGAGATCCACAAAGACAACCTTTATGTTTATTGACCTTTTAAAAAGTCCTGCATCACCCTAGCCTAGCTCAATGCTTGACTCATATGGCTTTAACAAATGACTGTTGAATAAATGGATGAGAGATGCATGGGGCACCCAAGCTAGAAAGAAAACAGGGCTGGACAGATAACTCATTGTAATGAATCAAGGCACAAGGCAGGTTACTAGGTGGGGTTGAGGCTTGGGGAATGAAGGATGATATCCAACTTTACGGTAGCCCCAGTT
This sequence comes from Tupaia tana, assembly GCA_026018925.1. Taxonomy (NCBI): domain Eukaryota; kingdom Metazoa; phylum Chordata; class Mammalia; order Scandentia; family Tupaiidae; genus Tupaia; species Tupaia tana. The sequence goes on from JAKSZU010000010.1 coordinate 82,069,478, forward strand.
CTGCCTTGGGCCAGGCCCTGCACATGCTAGCCCATCTCTCCTTCCTTGCCAGCTCAGTTCTCTCTTCTCCAGATTTTAGTTTTGCCACATCTTTCTTCCCAGATGATCTGTTGCTTTGGGATTTCTGAGGCGCTCATTTTGAACTAACCTCTGGCTTCTGTGCTCTGTGCTCTTTGTTCTTTTCAGTCCTATCTATAAGCAGTGATGCCCCTTCTGCTGACTACAGCCTGGTGTACGGGAGAAGACAGGGCTGATATGACCCCTACCTTGTGGCATTGTGAGAATTCAAGAGATGATGAAGACCAGTCAACTAGGGTGAGTGGTTGCAGAAATAATACTAATAACAGCAAGTACTTGCAAAGAACTGTTAAACACTTTATACAGATGATCCCAGTTCATAATCAAAATGATTATTGTCCCCAGTTCACAGATGAGCAATCTGAGGCTAAGAATGGTTAAGTAGCTTGCCCATGGTTTCACTGATAGTCTGCCATGTAGTCAAACTCAGAACTCATGCAATGAAACCTTGAAGCCTATTTTCCTAGCCAGTATGATTTACTGTACTAAAGAAACCTTGGTCTCCCTTTCCTTCTCTACTTACCTGCTTTTTCTATCAGAGATGAGTTTTCAGGCCCTGGCCTCTGCTGGCATTCTCAGTTCTCACTCTAACTCTTAACCACGGGGCAGTTACCAGCCATAAATGTCTTCCAGATGAATTCACACACAAAGGATGAAGCAAGGATTTGGACCCAGGTGATGGTATAGACAGTGAATCTGACCTGATGCTGGACCTAGGCTTTAAGAACTTCATTAGAAATCTATCTTGCTTTAGGTCAGGCATGGCTTAGAGCTGCAATAGATCTAAGGACAAAGGTCAGGGCAATGTCTCTAACTGGGAAAGAAAGGAACATATGGGAAGAGGAGCTGGTCGCCTTAGCAACGAGGCTACCTTCTGTTTCACAGCACGCTGGAGAGAAACTGCTAGAAGGAGGATCGGGGCATCTCTTCATGAAAATTGGATTAGAAGAGAAGCTGAAAGATATGGAAGTGCCCCCAATATTTTAGCTTTAATTTAATGCCTTTGGTAAAGAGAATTTTAGAGGAAGACAAGCTTACATTGATAACACAAATCTTTATGTTTGCGTGGGACTGCTAGGATCACCAATCTCACCATGAGGCTGCGGGTCACTGGAATGTGTTTAAAGTGACAAAAGTCAGGCAATTATGTGGGCTTACTTGAACTAATGTCAACTGCGTGCCTACCTTTTGGCTGGATTTTAGCAAGTGTATAAATCCCAGTTGTACACTGATGCCAGATTATGTAACCGATGGTTGCCTAGTCTGTAAGGGAGCCTGAGAGAACTTAATCCCTAAATTCTATGTCTCTGGAATCAAATAATCAATCCTGAGAACTAACTATTACAGTCAGTGTTTTAGTGGGTCTCAGGGCTTCCAAAATATTCTCTCTCCTCTGAAGATTAAAAATAGAATACAGACAAGGATATCATCTCTTACTTCCACTTTCCGAAAAATTATTGTATTGGAAGTACTAACCAATGAAATAAAGCAATAAAAAGACATGAAAACTATTCAGATTGTAAAGAAAGAAGCAAAACTGTATTTACTGATTGCCTATATAGAATAACTGACGTGATCTACAAAAAAAAAGTTCTTCCGAGAACTATAGAAAGTTTAGCCAAGTTGTAGGACACAGGAGCAAATAGAAAAATCAGTTTTATTTCTATAAACTAGGACAACAAAATAGGAATTAAAATAAAAATATTGCTACTTACAATAGTACCAACATATGAAATACATAAAGATAAATCTGAAAAAACATGTAAATAGTTCTACCTACATCAACAACAAAAATGTTGAGAGAAATTAAATAAAACTCCAGTAAATTGAGAGATACATGTTATTCATGAGTCAGAAAGCTCAATATTATTAAGCTATAACTCTTCAAAAGTTAACGGGATAAATGGGATCACGATAAAAATCTCAGAAACTTTTTGTTTGTTTGTGGGGGGAGAGTTGGTGAGTTGATTTTAAAATTTAAGTAAAAATTCAAGACCTAGGGTAGCCAAAACAACTTGAAAAAAACATAAGCTCAAGGACCATCACAATCTGATCTTAAGACTTAAAAAGCTATAGTAGTTAAGACTTGATACTGGCATCAATGTAGGCAAACAGCAATGGAACAAAACAAAGAGTCAGAAAATAGACACACACCTCTATGGATGTTGCTTTTTTTTTAGAGAGAGAGAGTTTTGCTATAGGGCATGCTTAGTGGAGAGACAGACAGAAAGCAAGAAATCACCTCCCGAGGGGATGGCCATGTCACAACCCCCCCTCCCCCCTTTATTCTCCTCTTAGAATTTTGGGCACACATGCACACATGCCCTGAGTGAGTTTCAAGCCGCTGATTCCAGGACTTGAACCACAGTCAGCCATGTTGAAGTCCAGCGACGTAACCATTATGCCACCTGCTGGTCCCAGAAAATTGCTTTTCAAGGAGAGTATTAGGCATCTCAGTGGGAAAAGGATAATTCTTTTCAATGAATGGTGCTGAAACAATAGATATCACTATGCAAAATAAAATGAACTTTGACTCATACCTTATATCAAATACACAAACTTAACTCAAAGGCTGGCCTAAGAGTCTAGTGGTTAAGGGAAACTATGTCCTACTCAGCCAATTGTGGTTTAAGTCCCAGCCCCAATGACTTGGAAAAAAACAAAAACAAAAACAAAACAACACTGGATGCACATGTGTGCATGCAGCCGAGTTGCAATGGGATGGAGAAATGGAAGAGAGGGGATTGCAATGTGACTGTGTCCCATTGGGGTGCTTTCACCCTCTTTTTCTCTGTCAAAATGAATCATAGACTTAAATGTAAAATCAGAAACTATAAATCTTCTAATTGACAATGTGAGAGAAATTCTATGATCCAGAGTAAGGTGAAGATTTTTAAAGGTACTATATTAAAAGCTCAGTCTACAAAGGAAAAATAAAATGAGTAAATTGAGCTGCATTAAAATGAAAACTTCTGCTCTTAAAGACATTGTTAATAGAATGAAAAGACAAGCCATGGTCTTGGAGAAATTATTTGCGAATCAAATATCTGAAAAAGGACTTATATTTTAAATATGTACAGAGTGTCCAAAACTCATTAATAAGGAAAAACAAAACAACTCAATGTGAAAAAGATGTGAACAGACATTTTACTGTAGAAGTGTAGGGATAGCCAATAAGCATGTGAGAAGATGCTCAGCAGCTTCGGGAGATGCAAATTAAAACCACAGATATCACTACACACGTATTTGAATAATTAAAATGAAAAAGACTAAACTTACCAAATGTTGGCAGGGATGAGGAGGAACTGGAACTTTTCTACACTTTGGAAAGTAGATTGGCAGTTTCCTTAGAAGTTAAATATATACCTCTAATATAATCCACCCATTCTCTCCCATGTACTTACCCAAGAGAAACGAAAGCACATGTCTATACAAAGATTTATACGTTAATGTTTATAGCAGTTTTATTTGTGTTAGCCCCAAACTGGAATAAACTAAATGCCCTCCAGCAGGTTAATAGATAAACAACGGGTGGTGTGCACATACGATGGATTACTAGTCAGCAATAAGAATGTACTGTTGATACATGCAACGTGTGCGACTATCAGCATAACCATACTATGTGAAATGAGCCAGACAAAAAATCTGCATACCGTATGATCTATCGATTTGCATTCTTGCATCCCCTGTCCCTCTATGTGTTATGCTTCCCTGTCACAAATCCCTTGCGAACAGTGATACAATCAGAGCAAATTTTTAGTTCCTGGACTCAATTACATTTCCTTGGCGCCACTGACAAATTCTGTTGAAATATTTAACTTCACTATTTGTTTTCCAAATTCCCAAGCCAACTCTCCCAAAGGAGGTCCCCTCAAAAATCTTTATTCAAGAAATCAAATAAAGGATTGTCCAGGGAACATACGGAGTCCATTTCACGTTGCTGGGTCCCTGAGCTGGATCGCCTAGACGCTATCAGTGGCTTCTGAGGACAGCTGTACTGGTTTTGCTATTGTCAACATCAACAGGAAACATAAGCTTGTCCCACACCTAATAGTGCCCTTAGTTTTTTCTATTGCCTCTGTCAGTTCTGGCCTCAGCTGTAAGAAGACTGTGGTTTCCTTGAGGTCAAACAAAACTCCTCCAAAGCTAGCTGTGGAGGGGGATCCACCCCTCTGTCTCTGGCATTCACCTCTGCTTTGGGTTTCTGTGTGACTGTCCCTCACTCCTACCTTCCTCAAGAGCATGCAAAATCCCTGAACAACTCAGGCTTATGTGAAGATAGAGGCCTCTTCCCTGGCAGCAAGCCTGAAGCCAGCCAGGCTATTTAGATAAGAGTTTGCTGGGGTCTGAGATGATGTAAGGAAAGCAAATACGAAGAGTAGCATGAAGTTAGGTGATTTGGCTCCAGTTCTGGATGCTTGGCGGATCCTTGTATTTTCACTTCCCCTGCAGGGTGGGCATCTTAGAGCTCCCCATTCAGAAGCCCACAATTAGTGGTCAACTGGCCTTTGTCTAGAAAGCAGTGTGAGTTTGGTGAAATGAGAGAGGTCCTGATCTGTCTACCTTAGCAGAGAGAAGAAATTCCTGTTTCCTTCCAGACAAACTCTTTCTCTCAATGACTGATATTAGGAAGGCACACCAGCCCTACCCTTTTAAGGGAAATCTTAGGCAACCTGCCCTTTCAGACCTCCCTATAATCACTGTATTAGAACTTAGCACAACAGACTCAACACTCATTGCCCTGCCACAGGCACCGCTGGCCCAAGGGTACGTCATGCAGGATGGAGGATTACCGAGGTGTGGCCTGCTGGGAGTAATACCCGAATCGGCCAGTCCCACAATGTACTAGCTAGAGAGAACGCATGCGGCCACGTTCACACGTGTATTACATAAACAGTGGGTTCCCGTATGATGAAACTCCCACCCGGCCCCCCTCCCCCTGAACAGCGAGCTTCAGTATTGTCCTGGGACTCCACTTTGTAGACATTCCCAGGAATCCTGAATGAGGGCACACCCTTGCCTTGGTGTCAGGCCAGGCTATCCTCATGGCTAGTCTGGGGTGGGTACTGGGGACTCAGGCTTGACCTTGGAGGTCAGATTCGGAATCTCTGGCCTGAGGGCTGGTGGCATGGGAATCTGCTCCTCTCTGGCAGCTGTTGTGGTACAAATTGCTGCACAACTCTGCTGTCTCCGATAAAATTACAAGCACACGTGCCTTCTCCCCAGGGCTCTTCAGGCCTTCCCAGTCCCCGCTGTGCAAGAGTGCCTCAGTCAGCACTGTCTGTCACCTGAGGGACAGGGTGTGGCATTTTGGTTGACCCTCTACATTTCCGTATCTCCAAACCTCACTGAAAAGGTAAAGGGCTCATTTTGCTTGATCTTTTTCTCCCAGGAGCCCCTCTGCCCTCTCTAAAGTGGAAAGTGTACAGAATTGAGGAAAGGACCCTAACCTGATTCAACTCGCCTCCCATTGCAGCCAGAACATGCTGTTCTGAGTTAAAGACTCTTGGCCAGACTGGGGCCTCAGTGTCTCCAATGACTAAAGGGAAGAGGCTCTGCAGAATTTCAATTTATGCCTTATTCTGGGAGAGTCCAAAGTGCTGAGTTTGTGAGAAGAGGCCGGAAGATCATTCTCCGAGCTGCCCATTTTGAAGGACTCTCTGGGGGCAGCAACCTCGCCCCATGCAGAGGTGAAAGAAGGTTGTGGAAGCTGCTGCCTTTCCCTGATAGAGAAGGAGACCCACGGGGAGTCTTACGCACTCTCAGGGCAGCAAATCCGCATCAGTTCCTCACTCTTCTCTGCTTGCTTGTGTCCAAGGACAAAATTTCAACCAATTGAGTTTTAAAGATCTAAATGGTTTTTATTAGCAATTCATGGGGAGCATCCTATCTACCAAATAGGGTGAGCTGAGCAGAGTGGGGAGGCTTTTAGGCAGAAAAGTCTGAAGGAAAAGCAGAAACAAGGAACGAAAGCCAGGCTGGTTGTTTCAAAGTTGCCTTCCTTACAGGGTTAAAGTCTTGACAGGACTGCTGTAAGTGGTTACTGTGAATCTCCTTGCTTATGATTTCTTTCTTTCTGTTTATGGATGTGTTCTTTTCATTAAAACAGTTTTTTATACATTCAATCACTGTATACCATTATAGCTTATAAAATGAATTTTCCCATCACAAAAACACTGTATATTCATCCAGTTAAAGATATGATCATACAAGTTATCATTTACAGATAATTTTCCATTTTTGTGCATTCTTTTAACACAGCATTTATTTATGTGATTATTATGTTTTAATTGCTCACCAGAGAGAGACAGAGAGACAAAGAGAAAGAGAGAGGGGGAGAAAGCATCCCCTAATGGGGTGTGGTCATGCCAGAATCCCTCTCCATTTCTGCATCCTGTCGGGATTTGGGGCGCACAAATAAACACATACCCAGCATGATTTTCAAGGGCCTAGACTGGAACTATTTGGTCACCATGTTTAGCTTCCTTAGCACTAGTCCATGGAGGCCCCCAGTATAGTTTTTTTATAGACATAGAATAGTTGTATGCATTTATGGAGTGCAGTGTGATTTTTTTTCAATATAAGAGATCTTCAAAAAAAACTCATGGAAAATGGATATCATAATCAACTATGCATGAATTTCATTTTTTTGCACCAAAATAAGCTTGTATTTTAATACTATTTTCTACAACTATTTTGAATTATATTCATCCATGTGTGCAATGTGTGTGTACTAACCATATTAGGCGATCGATGTATTCTCTGAAGTTTGGCTTGATCATCTGGCAACTAGCACAAGAGACTCCATTTTGGTTTGATCTGGTCTATGGAGCCTAGCACAGAAGTTCAGTCCAACATCATGGCCTCTTGTAAACTTCATTTACCACTGTAAAGTCTTATCTGATTATACCTCCCTTTCTCCATGCATGTCTAATCAAGTCCTATGGTTATTTTAGAGACATAACCAAAGTGTGATAGCTGGCAGTGTGTGCATTTGTCCACGGAAATGAAGATCCCTGCTGAGGGGGCATGTCTCCCACTGGCTTTGTGGCTCCTTGGCACATCACAAGCCACATCTCAGGGACAGGTGGGGTGTCACTTTCACTGGCTTCTGCCTGCTTGGAGGGTTTTCTGTTCAGTTGCTGCTTGTGAATGCTTCATGTGATTGCCTTCATCTTGGTGCTAGATGATCTGGGATACCACATTGAAGGCTCAAGTGGCAAAGGCATGTCTCTACCCTGGGAGGACTGTCCTGTCTTCTTTCCCCTCAAGTTACAACTATTCATTCTTGTCTAATCCCCAGTCTCCCCAGCTTGTCTGTATTTGTCTTAATTTGCTCTAGGGTTTAATCTCTGTCTTCTTAAATACCCTCTGGGTAACGGTGTGTTTGAACAGTGAGTTGCTAATAAACTGTAGGAAATGAGAAGAAACCAAACAAAAACTTGGTAAGAGTGGTACACAGTCATCAGAACCCGGATCAAGAGGGAACTACACGTGAGAATCTTTTCAGATTTTCAATTAGCCAGGGGGTATATTTGAAGACTTCAAAATCTTTTCAAAAATAAATACCTCTCACTCCCTCATTTAAGCAAGATTGAGAATGGAGTAGATTAGGAATTGTAAAAGCAGTAACAGGTCTTCTCAGGGGACTTACAGACAGTGGGTTTAAAAAATGTCTTTGAAACGTTTTTCCATGGGCGTCTGAATTCCAGCTGGTGGACCGCTCTTGGGGTCAGAATAAGCATTCTATCTTAAAAACAACAAGAAGCAAACTAGACTGAAATCTGCTCCGAGCTTAAGAGGAGGTCTTGTTCTTAGGGCAGCAGCAGCTGCAAACACACACCAGAGCAGAAGTCGGGACTACCAGGGACTTTCTCAGAGAAAAACGCTGGGTTTGACCAAAAAGAAAACAGATTTACATCCTCATACATTTTTCTTCTCTTTACCACATCCCACCCACTGATCAGGCTAGGCGGGATATGGCAATCAGACATCACAGAGATTGGCCCCTTCGGAACACAGCATGTAGAGAAAAAGTAGTTTCTCTGCCCCTCTCCCTCTGAGGAAAGTGAGGACCCATGATGGTCTTAAATTGTTCCCTTCCAGATTCATATGCTGAGGTATCTTAGAACCTGACTGTCTTTGGAGATGAGGCCTTTAGAAAGGTGATTAAGTTAAAACAAGGTTGTTAGGGTAGGCCTTAATCTATTCTGACCAGTGTTTTTCCAAGAAAAGACGAGGACACAGACATGCACAGAGGGAAGACAACATGGGATCCAGGGAAAAGACACCAACTACAGGCCAAAGAGAGAGGCAGCAGGAGGAGCCAGCCCTGCGATACTTTGATCTTGAGCTTTCAACTTCTTGAACTGTGAGAAGATAAATTTCCATTACTTTAGCTACCTCCTCACCCCAGGCTGCCTAATGCAAGACCCCTGTCTCCTCAAAAGGTGTCAGTATCAGTGCAATACAAGAAGAAAATGTGAGGCCACACAAGCCACGGTGGGGCTCCTCCATCCACCGCCATCATCTGAAAGTTCTTTGCCTACAGTAGGTGTCTGGGTGGGAGAAACAAGGCTGCCTTTGCCAGACAGAGGGCTCAGGAATGCTCTGTTTGGGGGACTGGCCAAAGTCTCAGGCTGGGAACAGACTGAAGTTAATTAACATTTGGTGTGTGGGTCCCTCAAGGGGAAAACCTTTTGTGTTTGTGAGAACAGGCTCTTGGTGGAAGAGAGAAATGTGAACCCTGAATTCTTCTTCTAGACCTGCCAGGCCCACCTGGTTTTAAGACCTCACATACAAATTGTAGACCACTGCTAGGTTTCACTGTGATGAGAAGCATGCAGGGGTTGTGTTAAATCGCAGATTCTGAGAACTAGATCTGGGGGGAGTCCACAGACTTGCATTTCCAACCAGCCCCCTGAGAAGCCCATGCTGCCAGGGGCCATGCTGGGTCTCTGTGTGCATTGTAAATTGCATCTCAGTTCAGCATTTACAGTTCCTGGTGTGCTCCAGTACTGGGCATGATGGACAGATGGACGGCAAATTAGATGTGAGGCAAGTGAGAAAAATACACAAGGCTAGGGGCTCAGACCTGGACTTGAAAGGCACCACACTAGCTCTGCAACCTTAGACTGGAGTCTTAACCACTTAGAAACTTAGTTTTTCTTGCAGAAAAATGGGTCGATAAACTTACTTCAAAGAGTTATTGTAAGGATTGATGAGACAACATGTATACAGATCACTAGAGCAGGACCAGGACCAAGAAAAGTACTCAACAGATATTGGCCACCCTTCTCTTACCTATGCATGAGAAGTTTACAATCTATAGGGGAAAGTCCTAAAAGCAAATTATGGCAGGAAATACACTCGAGGAGGTGGGGTGTGTGGGAGAAGGCTGGAGGGTCTCCCTCCCAGTGAGAGCCTGGGCTTTGTCTGACTGCACCGAAGTCCCGTGACCACATGGTGCCTGCAGAGCGTCTAGGCTCTGTTCCAGCTGCTGGACATAAATGGAGAACAAGGCTCAGCTCCTGCCTTGGAGGGTCTTAGTGTCTGTCCTAGGAATTGTGAGAAATGCCCTGATAGGGTAAGTGTGGGGGCCTGGGGCACATGCCCCAGGGCATCTCCTGCTGTCTGCAGAGTGGGGAGGTGAGGGAAAGGTTCTCTGAGAAAATGCACCTACACTGGGCCTGAAGAGCAAGCAGGAGTTAGGTAACAATCAGTGAATGTCAGGATGGGGACTATTTGGTGAGAAAATTGCCAAGAGCACTCTATCTTCATAAAATAGAACCAAAAATAATTTGACACTTAACCTTAGACAAAAAAGGTAAGAAGTAGAATCTCCAAGTGTCAAATGAGGTTGAAGGACAGAGACCTTTGGGGTGAAGACTGAGGATGCCACCCCTGTTTAGGACAGGAGATGGAGTAATAAAGGGGAAGTGGGACTGGAGCCCCTGCATAAAGTCCAGAGCATCACAGAGCTGTCTCCTCCTTTAAATAGAAAATAAAAAAAACTCAAGAGTCCTGTAAGAAAATTTGCCACGTGGGGGGAGGGAGACAAAAAGCCACCCATGAAAAATGGAAACGCCAGGTCTATGCACACACAGATGTGCAATCCAAATTTGTGCAACCAGTCTGGTGTGGGAATTCCAAGTGGAGAAATTAAAATAACTGTTCAGGACCATTAAAGTTCTATATTTTTAGCAGAAGCAAATGTGAAATTATTGCTGAAGGGAAACTTTCACAGCCCAGGGGTCATGGGACTCCCACAGAAAAAACAACCTCACTGACGATGAGCTGACAATCAGAATTATAAACTCACTACCCAAGAATATAGAGCAGAGAGGGAGAGGCAACAAATCCATAAACCGAATCAGCACCTTTGAGACTGGGAAGAGCGCATTAATTTCAAAAGAACAATGATATAAGGCTACTTCAAAGTATTAAGTGAATGCATACAAACCATAATTAAAGCATTGGAGTGGAAAGAGATTTGAAAGAGAGCCAGTAGAAGGTTTTAGAAGGCAAGTACAGTCACTGAAGATGAAAAGTCAATGACAGGATTAAGCACACACAGCAGAAGAATTAATAAACTGGAGGCAGCTCTGAGGAAGTTACACAGAAACAGTACAGGAAGGAAAATGAAGGAGCAGCAAGGAGACATGGAGGGTTGGGGGTTGTTCCTTGAACTGTGAGTTCCGGAAGTGTTACCGGCCAACTAAGTTGGGCTGCTGCTTCTCGTGGTCAACTGAGAGGCAGAGGCTGGAGAAGGGAATTCATTTCTGTAACCGGTGACAAGGAGACAGTTGGCAAACACCATCAAACTGTCTTCAAAAATGCAACATATGCTCAGTATTTATAGGCTCAGGACACAAGCAGGTACAAACCATTCATCGCTATGGTTCATTGGAGTTAATTACTTCCCCTGATTCCTGGAATACCCGTTCCTGGTTTCTTATCTGACCATTCCTGAGACAGATCTTCCTATGACTCAGCCCTGGGCCAGACTGTTCTCATTAGAGGTCTTTCTTAATTTCAAAATGGCAAGTCCTCCTGGCCTGCTGCAGAAGGAGAGAATAAAGCAAACAAAGAACCAGCAATATTTAAAGAGATAATATTTGAAGATCTTCAGATCTGTAGGAAAACACGGTTTCATTTTGAGGAAGCATAGGAGTCCTGAGCAAAAGGCATACTTTAGACAAAGAGATAACAATCTTTCTTATAGACAATTAAATTGACAGAAGATTTTTCACCACAACAAAATAAAGGAATAATGACATTTTCAATAAAACAGGGACTAAAACGATTCTCCCAGATAAGAGCACTAAGAAGTTACTACTAAAAGATTATAATTCAATGGCAGTGAAACTTGAGGCTAGAGTCAGTTGCCAGATGGCAAATATATTAGGAAATATAAAAGAGCAGTGTCTGGGGGAAAAGGGGCACATTTTGGGAAAGTTTAAAAATAGGTACAACAATGGGACCAGCAGGTGGCATGGAGGTTAAGGCAGCTGGATCCCACATAGCTGAAGTCTGCGGTTCCAGTCCCAGACCTGGTGACTTGAAAATTACACCGTGTGTGTATGTGTGTGTGTGTATGTGTTTGCATACCCAAAATCCTGAGAGGAGAATGGAGGAGAATAGATGGCAGTGTGGCCATCCCCCTGGGGGTGATTTCTCACTTTCCTTCTCTCTCTGTCTCTGTCTCTCTACAGTGAAGACATGCACCTTATAGCAAAAGCTAAAAAAGAAAAAAAGTGCAACACAGATACTAAAAAATAATAATGTAGTAGATGAAAGGGTAGAAATTTGAGGTGCTATGTTTCAATATTTTTGTATTTTTCAAGAGGAATGTAAAATAGTTACTAATTTATATTTATTAACTTAAGTATATAAAATAGAAATTTGACAGTAATTTTAAAAAATGGAAATGGACTGCAAGCTCCAAAATCATTAGAGGGAAAAATTAATTTAAAAGACCTAATCAATTTGACAGAAGACAGAAAAAAGAAACAATGAACAAAAACGTGGTCGAAAATACTAAATACAATGGTAAAAATAAGTGTGAATAGGAGTGATTCCAATGTAAACACGTTGGAATTATTATTATTATTAAGAGAGGTGTTTTTTTTGTTTGTTTTGTTTTGTTTGTTTTGTTTTGTTTTGTTTTTGCTATAGGGTACGTGTGCTTGCCAGAAAGACAGAAAAAGAGAAATCAGCCCCCAGGGAGGATGGCCACGCCACAATCCCTTCTCCTCCATTCTCCTCTCAGGATCTTGAGCACGCACATGCACCTGGTGTGAGCTTAAGCCACTGGATCCAGGACTTGAACTGCAGTTGACTACATGGGAGTTCAGCGACATAGCCTTTATGCCAATTGTTGGTCCCATTACGTTTGAATTATAAAGTAAGAGGTTATTATATTTGGTTATAACAAACAAGTAAAATAAACAAAACCAACCTTAAACTTCCATCTAAAATAAAGTAACAGAGAAAGAATTCGAAGTGGAGGTAAAAATATAGACCTGGAAATATTAACCAACTGAAAGTGACTACGGCATATTAATATTAGGTAAAGCTGGTTTTAAAGGGATATTTTAGAAATCAAGCAATTTTTTACTTAATAATGAAATACATATATTCAGTAAGATATAATATCCTCAGCCTAAACTTCATTCATAACATAATCTCAAAAGCTATAAGCCAAAACTCATAGAATGACAATTAGAAATAATAAACCTATATTCACAGTGGGAGAACTAATGAATCAACCAAAAGCTGTAGTAAGGAGAGATAAGATCAGAAAAATGTATTAATAAGTTGATCTAGGGGATATTCTATAAATTCTGTAACTTATTATTTTTTTTCAAAATTAGGAGCTTTTTGTTTGGTTTTATTTATTTATTTTTTTTGCTATAGAGCTCCTGCGCTCACTGGAGAGTGACAGAGACAGAGAAAACGAGAAATCGTACCACCCCTCACCCCTGAACCCCACACCAGAGGTATGACCATGCATCAGACCCTTCCCTTCATTCTCCTGTTGAGATTTGGGGCACACATGCACATGTGCCCAGTGTGTTCTTCAAGCCATCAGGCTGGGACTTCATCCACGTAGTTGGTCATATGGGATCCAGCTACCTTAACTACCAAACCACCAGCTGGCCCCTAAAATTATGATCTTTTCTTTAAAAAAATATTTTTTGCAGTTGTCACAAGTGTCCTTAATACCAAGAAAAGCATTAACAGGATAGCTTGTCCCAAGAGTACAGTCTTTACACTTACCTGGGGGCAGGAGGCACTTCACAGCCTGTGTGGGAGTGTTGTAATGAGATAAGAACGTGAATTAAGACAAAATTAAATTGTCAAGTTGAAACATCTGGGTTTGAATCCTAGGATTCTGGATTGAGTCCTAGCCTTGCTGTTTATTTGCTCTGTGACTAGGCAAATCATTATTCTCTCTGTGCCTCGTTTTTTTTCATCTGTGCAATGGGTCTGATGATAGCACCATCCTCCTAGTGCTGTATAGGGGCCGAGTGCCATGTCTACCTCTTCATAAATGTGCAGTAAATGAGCTATTTTCATATTCATTAAGGTTATTCTAATGTCTTCCATTCCTGTGTCAAATAATTGGAATACATTGCATTATTATACATTGAAATAATTTGTTTTATTTTATCAGGTGTCTTCTTTTGATAATTTTATATCCTGAACATCTTTTGGCATTAAAAGTGTCTTTTCAATGTGTTTTATTGCCATTATTTACAAAAGAGAAATGAGAAGCCCCATAATGGTTCTGTTTTGCTTCATGTGAGGAAATATATTAGGCTTCAATAATATTTAATTTGTGGGGTGACCCTGGTTACTTGCACTGGGATCCTCTGTCAGAGGTGGGATGTCACAAACTCCTGAGCAGAAACTCCTCCTCACAGGTGACACTACTTTGTCACTCATTTGTTTGCTTTCAGCACATTGGGCGTTAACCTTTTTTTTGTATCTGCTTATCAATTTATAGATTGTGTGATCTGCACTGGGGTTCCTGCAGGGGAGCTGGGTCACTCAGAGTGGGCTGGGGCTCAGGCTTGCAGTGGGAGTGGCTCTGTGGTTGTGTATCCTTTGAGTCCCAGCCATGGGATGGTTCCAATGATGGTTCCAATCCACAAACACAGCTCAACTGGAAACCTTGCAATTGAGGATCTTATTCAAAAGTTCCAGTCTTCATTCAGGAGTCAAGATTTCTGATTCTTCCTGTGCTGGAGCTTGTTTCAGGGAACGAATGTAGTCAGCTCTGTCCCCCCTCTCCTTGTCTCTCCCACTCACGAAGTGCCATTTCAGAGGAGAGAGGAATAAAGATCAAGAAGGAGAGGTTGGGATGGGGCAGCTCCTGCCCAGCTGGGGGTTTTGTTGTCTCTGAGTTAAGAACACAGTAAAAGTAGACTCTATCTTGTTGGCACTGGGAGTTCTTTGGGGAGTCCTTGCTGGAGATGTCTCACTCCAGGTGGTCCCTAGGATTCCTTCCTTAGCACGAAGGATTAGGAGGGTCCTGCAGCTGGGTTCCTCTGTCCATCTGGGTGGCCCTTTGGACAGAACCCACCTACTGCCACTGTCCCTTTCTCTTTCAGGCTCCCATACCTGGTCCCTAGGAAGCATCACAATGTCTGACCCGTGAAATCCTTGGGACTGGATTGACCTTCCCCTAGTTTCATCTGTCCTTTGCACAGATCACTAGGTGTCTCAGGTGGGAGTCAGGTGGTCGGGAAAATTCTCCCCGTTGCAGGGAAGCATTTCAAGCGCAGTTACCCCTCACTAGATAAAACTATGGCTCTCTACCAAGATGTAAGGTCAGTGTGCTTTTCCCCCTCCCTACTCTCTCAGACCTTTTTATTTATTTTAAAATGACTGCTTATGTGTGCATGTGCAAGAGAAAGATGGTGCTTTTGACAGGGTCTCATTGCATTGTAACACTCCCACACTCCAGTTCCCCAGGATCTTGGGCACCTGCACACATACCTGGCATGTTCTCAGGCTGACCTGGGGCTCCAAACTCACAGCCAACACGTGGTCTGCGTCATGGACCATCCAGGCTGAGCCTCTCAGTCCTTTTGATCCATGGTCGGGTTTAGAGGTTCAAAATGGAGGCACTTCTTGGAAACTTCCTTTGAAAATTCTGGTAGTGGCGTTTCAGTTTGAATTTTGTACCCGTGGTAATTTCAAAACTTTAAGCTCTAACAATCTTGTTAAAGCTAGGGTCAGTTGCCCATTCTCTTATTTGGTTGATAGGATGTATTCATAAAGACTGAATACAACTCACCTAATATTTGTGCTGTTTACCTTAGTTATTCATTCTATTCAAAGGCTCTTTGCTTCAGAAATTGTGATAGAAAAGCATAGCTCAGCTTTTGAGACAAAATCCATCACTTGGCAGCCTGGCTTCCAAAAGAAAATTCCAAATAATTCTCCCAGACTCAGACATTCCAGGTCCTATCATAGCGTAAACGTGCTTTTTCTGTTTGGTCAGTCTGAGTTAAATTACTCTAGGCATTTCTGAGTTTCATGAACAGGAAAAAAATAAACTTTTTTAACTTGAAAAATAAATGGAAGCCCTTCTTTTTGGCGGCAGATAACTCTAAAAGATGTGACCTTTCAGAGTTCACACTGCCGAAATGGATTGTTTCCTTGGAGGAACGAAATCTGCATGAGTTCAGTCAAGTAATGTCAAGAAGAAAATGTTACATGATGGAAGAAGGAAAAATATTTAGAAGACAAGTCAGCTTTGGAGCCAATTATTCTTCTTGATTTCCTGTAACTCACTCTTTGCCTGAGGTTCAGTGTTGTTCAGTATGTTTTATATCATTTTAGCAACCAAATGAGCTTGACTAAATACATTCAATGATTTGATTTAGACAAAGTGATCATTATGGTGGCTAGAAAAATAAGTTCCTATTTAAATGGGATAATTCGATAGCTGCTGGGTAAGACACATGTGTGTGGAACCTTGCACAAACAAATCCAAACGACATTTTTCCCTTAGTGGATTCCTTTGGTAATCAACCTACCAGGTTGTGGAAATGGACCATTATGCAAATTCATAAAATACAACTAGTTCTTTTCACCCTGGGATATATATGATTCTTTCCCTTGGAAATAAGATCCTTAAATAAAAATCTCGGTGGTAATGCTCCATGAAGAATAAGACCATAAATACCTCGCTAGGCAAAAGAAAATATAAAGAGTTGAGCTACTCAGAGATACAGTAACTCAATTTTGTGGTTGAGATATTATGGATTCTCTCAAGGACTATATTTTACAGATCTTTTATTATAGGATTGCCATGGACATTTCCTGGCTGAGTGGTAGGGGTAAGGGAGGTGCAGGCAGGCAGGAAGGCTGTTTTCCTGCCCCTGTCAGCTGAGGTAAGCCCTGTTTACTGGACCAGACACTTGTGCTTCGGTAGCCACAGCACAGAGGATGTGTGTTGCAAAGGCATGAGCAAGGTGTGCTGTGGAGGTGAAATGGGTGTTATCAGCTCCCAATTTAAAGAAATCTGGAAACTTAAAGAATATTCTCACATTCCGTAAGCATTTATTGAGTGCCTGCTGTAGCCAGTCACTATAGAATCATCATTGCACGTGAAATTCAGATGCTGCTCCTGATATTATAAAGTGGAATTCCATGAAGATTAACATGCCCAACATGGCTTTCACGGTGGCTTCTGTCTTGACTTCTCCTGATTTATGAGATATTCTCATTGCCTGGTGATGCAAAGCAAGTGGCCAGATGTCAAAAGAGAGACCTTCAGGGAAAATCATAAAAAACATCGGACGAAAGAACAAGAAAAAGAAAGAAAAAGAAAATCTTAAGAACAACACTTTGAAAAACAAACAAAATGAGTCCAAATCATAGTACAGAACCCATGAGTCCAATAAAGGATTTTGAAACTTGAAGAAAGTGCAAAGCAGAGCATCTTGAAAAATTCCCACATTTCCGAGGCCAAACCACAGCTAGAACACAGAGAATAACTTCAATCCCCTGGTACATGGATACAGTAAGGGAACAGTGTTGCACAAGGGCCATGAAGACTCCCACCACCTGAGGACATTCAGGGCCCTCTTGGGAAGCCAGAAGAACACCAGAGACCCCATAACAAAAGCAAGAGAAAATGAAAAACCAGATCTTAAAAAAAAAAAAGAGTTAATACTTTAAGAGAAATTGAATACAGAGCTGACATGGTGAATACTGTGGTATAGGTTAATTGAGCACATAGGAAAAAAGGAAGCTTGGACTGATGTCCTTCAAAACTCCACCAGGATGTACTTCTCTCTAGGAACTGTTATTTATTTATTTATTTATTTACACTGTGATTATGTTGCTGTTTATTTAATTTTCAAGAGTATTACCTTATGCTTAGCCTTGATAAACCACATATTTTGACATTTGACGTTGTCGATGCTTTAATGTGTCTTTATCAGGTTCTTGTCACCGAAACTTTCAACAGCTATGGATCTCCTTGCCCCAAATCAGAAGAGTAACCATGCTCTGCAAATTGCTTTTTGTCATGACAACTCCACCCCAGTATGTTCACATAGATAGAAATGCCACAGGGGCCAAGAGGGAGTACTACTAGATTTGCTGCTACTATGTTTATCTAGAAACTTTGAAAGAATCTAAGTAACCTCCCACCCTCTTGCCAGCTCTAACTCTTACAAAGTATCTACAAACTCTGTAATAATGAACTGAAATTTTCCCGGGCTCCAAATTTCTGTCAGTTCTTCTCAATTGAAAACTGAGGAGTTTACAATTACTCTCCAAATCTGATGCCTGGGCTTCCTGGGATGAAGTGAAGTGTGCACAGACATGCTTGGAGATGTGGACCCACTGTACAGATGCAGTTACCCTGCTAGGACTCGGCTTGGGTTTCTAGATATCACTACATTTATGATCATCTCTGAACCAAGTGCCATTTGGTTAAGGCCTATCATTCTTTTTATCTTTTCTTTCTTGCTTTTTAATTTTTTAAAATTTGGTAGAGGGCATGTGCACTTGTCAAAGACACACACACACACACACACACACACACACACAGAACCCCCCCACCTCCCCCATGGAGCAATCCTTTCTCCTCTGTTTCTCTCTCCTGTTGGTATTTTGGGCTCTCATGGACACATGCCACGCGTTTTCGAGCTATCAAGCTGGGACTCAGACTATGCAGTCGGCCATGTGTGCTCCAGCTGCCTTATCCACCACCCCAGGCTGTCCCAGGACTAACATTTTTATTCCAGCTCCCATATATCAATTCTGCCTAACCCTTCTACTTCTGGAAACTTCCGTGCCCCTGAATAATTCTCTTCAATTTTAGGGCGGGAACCAAATTTTCTCCAGTCCCCAAATCTCAGAATATGCTTTATTCTCGGGATGATTAGGCAACTTCCTGTCTTCGTTACACCCTCACTCATCCTTCCTAAGGGCATAGAAGGGCCAGCAGGCATTAGCCTGGCCCTGCTTTAGACTGTGTCTTGGAGCCACCTGTCCCCAAGATTCATGCACAACCATGCACAGCTGTGCCTCTGCCACCAGCCCTTTGGGTCTGTACTTAAATGTCATCTATTTGGGGAGCTTGTTCCTGGTCACCTCATCCAAACTCCACTCTACTTCGGTCTCTTTAACATCCTTATCCCATTTCGCCACATTAGCACATGTTACTATCTGAATATGTGTGTCGATATAAGTGTGTGTGCGTGTGTGTGCATGTGTGTGTTTGTGTATAGTCTTCAAAAAGTTAATGGAAAATATGTATTATGAAAATCTATGCATGGATTTCAAATATTTTTGCACCAAAATGAACTTATACTTTAACCCCATTTTTCCACAAACTTCTTGAAGTCCTCTCACAGATAACATACATATATGTATACATATGTAATAATGTGTCATATATATAAATGTGTACCACACATATGTGTGTATATAGAACATACTTACCTCTTCTATCTTCTGACTCCTCCAGCAGATGTTTAACGATTGACTTTCCGGGGGGGGGGGGGGCGGGGCAGAGTCCCTGAAGTACTGTTTTTGTCACGGCATAAATATTCCCATAGTGGTTTGTTGTAAGGATGGTTGTGTTTAACAACTGGCTTGCAGAATTCCTGCAAATTTCACGATTTGCTCCTCTGAACTGGTTTGAGTCAGCTCCAGGCCAGCACTGGCTGTCCCCACACTGAGAAATCCCAAGAGTGTCTCATGAGAGGAGGAACTTCTGTGTACACAGGTTGTTGTAACCTCCACATATACTCCAAATAGTTCTTGGCCAATAGTAGAAGCTTCAGAACTGACTATTAAATGAGTATAAACACTTCATTTTACAATTGAGATACTTCCCTATAAAGAACAATGCATTCTGTCATTTTCACTTATAGTCATAAGAACTTTGTCATTATATGTTATTCCAGAATATTGTAATGATGCTTAAATGATTAACTCAAGATATAATTTGTTCCACCATTCTTTGATATGTAGGTAAATTTTACTTCTTAAAAACTCACTACTCAGGACGACGGAAGATTTTCTGCTCAGACTTCATCCTCCAGACCCTGAGATCTAGACAGGTAGAGCACCCTCTGTATTCTCTCTGTCTCCCTATCTTTAATTATATTTGAAAATTTTTAATGTAAAGTAGTTCTTCTTGGCTCTCTGACTCTCCTTTCTCTTGGTAATTCTCACTTTCCCCTTCTCACACAGGACAGGCAAATTACAGGCCCTTTCATCAGCCATCTATATTTGACCACGTGCAGCACCTTTCACATGGCATGCGAGTGTGTCTCATGGTTTTAATTTTTTGCTTTAAATTTTTTTCTCTTCTTCATTGTCTTTGTCTTGCTTATTTATTTTTTCCTTTGTTTCCTTTTCCTTTTCCTTTTTTCTTTTACCTTTCTCACTTTGCTGCTCAGCCTCCACACACTGAGTGTCTAGCTAGGTCTAGGTGCATGGTGACCAAACATCTGAATACGTTTAGGGTCAGAGTAATCCTCAAATCCCACTGAATCTGCTGCTGCACAAAGGGAGAAAAATGGGACTGCAGAAAGATTGCAGATCACCTCCTCCTGCACGACTGAATGCTCAGATTTAACTGCAAAAAATTAGGAAAAAACATATAATCCATCAGATGACCAGAAACTACTGCACAAGAAATATGAAAAACCAAGAAACTATTTCTCCTCCAAGGGAAAAAAAATAACTCCTCTTCATCCACAGACAGTACAATGGAACTTGTGGAAATGTCAGCTAAAGAGTTTAGAATATTCATAGTTACAAAGCTAACAGAGATGCAAGAGAAGAGAGACAATGAATTCCAGAAGATGTAGGAGAAAAGAGTCAACGAGTTCCAGGAGATGAGGAAATCCTTGCACTATCTGAAAGAAAATACACATCATAAAGAATCAAATGGAGCTGTGAGAGATGAAAGCTGTAATATAGGAAATCAAAACCTCCCTTGAAAGTATTAAAAGCAGATTAGTTCATGCAGAAGATCAAATCTCAGATGTAGAGGACAGAACCTCTGATCTAGAAAAATTCACCAAAAGACTGAGAAAATAATCCCAATAATGAGAATAATATATGAGGAATATTAGATACCATTAAGCACCCAAACATCTGGATAATCGGTATTCCAGAAGGTGAAGAAATTAATAAGAGCATTGATAATCTATTCCATGAGATCCTGGAAGAAAATTTCCTAAACCTAGAGAGGCATTCAAATATCCAGACCCAAGAAATACAAAAGAGCCCAAAAAGAATTAAGCCAAGATCTTCTCCTAGGCATAGCATAGCCAGATTGACCAAAACCACAAAGACAAAATACTAAAATTGGCAAGAAAGAAACGTCAAGTTACTTACAAAGGATATTCCATAAGGCTAACATCGAACTTTTTTTTTTTCATCAGAAACGATGCAAGCAGAGAAAGAATGGGAAAATATATTTAAAGTGGTAAGTGAAAAACAATTTCAACCAAGAATACTGTACCCAGCAAGATTATCTTTCATATAGGAAGAAAAGACAAAAACATTCTCAGATAAACAAAACCCGAAAGAATTTATCAACACCACATCAGTTCTCAAAGAATTTCTGAAGGGAGTGCTATACCAGGAAAACTAAAGACAGACATACAGAAATAAGAGTACAAAAAACAACCAAGAAAAATGGCCAGCTTAATGGTAGGGACAAGTCCAGAGTTGAATGTTAACTTCCAGAATTTAAATGGAAAGACTGAACAACAGTAACACTGCAAATTCAATAGAAGAGAGATTAATGACGTGAGACTGAACCGGGGAAATAGAATTTCATGACTTTAGACTAAAACATTACTGATTTTCTTCTAAGCTCTGTTTTCCAGATTTAAGGATTCTTGTCTTCTTTTGAGCTGTTAAGTTTCATCTACCTACTGTTTGAACAGAATCCTAACCTCTTTCCTGGCTTTAAATCTTAAGCAAATTTCTCTTCATTTTTTTTCTTATTTTGTTTTATTAATGCTGAAACTGCATTAAGCTATAGAGCCCCAGCTAGGTGCTACTTTATAGTATGTTTATTCTACTCACTGAATTTTATGCCTGAAGTCAGACATGTGTTCAAAGATGTGTATATATCAATTGCACTTGCTATTAAAAATCTTTACATTAAGTAAGATCTTTTGTGAACTGTAGATACCAGAGACAGTGTGGGAGGAGGGTGGAAAATGGCAGAGGGTGAGAGGTAGAGAATCAAGGGGGGGGGGATAAAGCAAACTACATAAGAAACAAGAAATGGAAAATTATTTGCTGATGATAACATATATGGTCATATCCTTGATTGAGCTAATATACAGTGTATTCTGGATGGGAAATCATATTTTGTATGGTGTAATGATGTACAGTGAATGAATGTAAAATAAATAAATTTAAAGTTAAAAAACTCACTATTATAAATATCTTTGAGCACTCATATTTACACAAATTAACTAAGTCAGATGTAGTGGTATATTGTTTGTTTAAGGTTAATAAAATTATATTAGAAGAGATATGAGAAATTGATGAGGCATTTGATTATATTCTGAAATTCAAATGATATAAGAATGTTTGACAAAATTTACCTGATATTAAAATTTTAAGAAATTAATTTTCTTTCATTTAAGAAAGAAATTCATTTCATCAATTTCTCGTATCTCTTCTAGTATAATTTTATTAACCTTAAACAAACAATGATTTACTTCTTTTTTTTTAGAAATACATTATTGACCCGTGAAATGATTAATAAAAAGTCCAGGGACCAGCAGTTAGCGTAATGGCTATGTCGCTGGACTCCCACTTAGTGGACCGTGGTTCGAGTCCCAGACCCCGTGGCTTAAACTCACGCCGGGCGCGTGTGCGTGCGTGCCCAAGATCCTGAGAGGAGAATGGAGGAGAAGGGATTGCGGTGTGGCCATCCCCTCTGGGGGGTGATTTCTAGCTTTCTATCTCTCTGTCTCTCTCTGTCTGTCTGGTGAGCACACGCACCCTATAGCAAAAAAACCTCTCCAAAAAAAAAAAAAAAAAAAAGAAAAAAGTCCAGATCATTGACTTTCTTAAAGTATAGATTTAATATGTAAAAAAGCTATCATAAACAATGCAGAAAGTACATTAAAAATGAATTGGGGGGACCAGCGGTTGGCATAATGGCTATGTTGCTGAACTACCATGTAGTTGACTGTGGTTCGAGTCCCAGACCAGGTGGCTTAAACTCATGCTGGATTTGTGTGCGTGTGTGCCCAAGATCCTGAGAGGAGAATGGAGGAGAAGGGATTGCATTGTGGCCATTCCTCCTGGGGGGTGATTTCTCGCTTTCTGTCTCCCTGTCTCTCTCTTTCTGAAGAGTGCACGTGCCCTATAGCAAAAACCTCTCAAAAAAATGAATTGGGAATAATTTGTAACAATATAAAGAAAAAATAATTTAGATTAATACCTCATATTACACCAAAATTAAGTCAATATAGATCAAATAATAAAAATAACTAGTGTTATTACTAGTGCAGGTATGACAGTTTTCCTAAGATTAAAGCAATAGAAAATATTATAATGAAGTTCAAAAGATTTAAGATACAAAAAACTTTCAAAAATTCTGTTCCACAAGCACTAACAGAGTTAAAATTAAAAGAAAGCATTGTGACCACCATAGTAGACAGAATTCTGTTAGAATCTTATCTAAAACTATAAAAATTCTGTGAAGTCAGAAATGGACAAAAGATTATTAAACATCACAAGAAATTTACTTGAAGTACAAATGATAAATGCACATTAGAGGAAATAAAAGTTAGTTCAACCTGCTTATTAACTACAGTAAGGCCAGGCAGAATTTTACTAAATGCAATTGTATGCTTATTCAAGTCTCTTTTATTTATCCTGCCCCCAAGTTGGTTCCATGTTTAGTCCTCTCATGCTTTAATTGAGTTATTCATTGATCCAAATGTAGCTCTCAATTTGTGCATTCCCAATTCAGTCATGAAAATGCCAAAGGAAATATCAGAAGCTTGCCAAGGTAACCAGCAGGGTCTAGAGCTGATGTGTGATTGTACTGTCCTGAGAGATATTAGAATAACATTCTCTTGTTCTTCCTAAAGAAAAGCAAAACCTCAGAGAGGCAATAAGCCAGAAGCAAATATATTTCAAATAAGAATGCATTGCCCTGAGATTACTTTATATTTGGTCTCTCTATGAGGCTTAAACACAGATATAGGTTCATTTTTGTACTTCATATGTGTTGCAATCCCCGGGTGCAGTTTCATTATGGAAACTGTTGTCGTTGGGAGTGTATCTAATTTCAGTGGCAGTTGTAAGTCACCCAATCATAGGCTTCCAGGTGATGGAAGAGATAGCAGTTTCTGTCTGACCCAGTCTCTTCAGAGGCCTGTCTGCCTACCTGCTAGGTAGCAAATAAGGCACTTCCTTGGGTATTTTGCTTCTATGTCATCTCATGGCCTTCTCAAGGAAATGAATATAATGATTCTAAACAGCCACTAAGAAGATCTAAAGGATCCAGGGAGAAAAGAAGCACGATTGGTTACTTTAGTAGTAAAGGTGACAATAGGTGGCTGGCTATGGTTTTTGAGATAAGGAAACATAAGGTGAATTTCATGTTTCCTCTGGTTTCTGAGTGAAGGCACTTTCCAAACCATGACATAAGGACATAGAGCCAAATAGAGTTGTGGTCTCACAGGTCAAGTAGAATACTGTGATGGTCAAGCCATGATGGTGGCTAGAATTTGTAGAATATAATACTGGAGGGGACACACTACTTAGAAAGGGGCATCAGTAGCCATTCCACAGTGCAGACATATCTCAGAGCATCATGTTGCATACCATAAATGTGTACAATTTTTATTTTTCAATTTAAAAGTAGATAAATAAAAAATAAAAACTATGTGAGAAACAATAAAATAAATAAGTAAATAAATGGAACCAAACATTTTCATAGGGATTCCTTTGAGTCTTTGCCACAGCGCTCAACGTCATGTACACAAGGCAAGTCTGAGAGACCTGGCGTTACTGAGGACTGAGTTAAAAGGAGATTTCAGAGGTCACACTAATCTGGGAGGTGTTGGCATTAGAGCCAGCAAGATTAAGAAGATCTCACTAAGTGACATCCTAGACAGATAGTCCCTTAAAAGTAGCCTATGCTGGCCCCAGAGTAAGGGTTATCCTAGACATGCCTTAACAGATCTTGAGATCTAGCCTTGACAGATGGATGTCTAGCCACCAGTAAACAAACTGCCTGCAATAACAAAATTATCACTTTTTTGAGACAGAAGGCGAAATCAGTTTTATTGACTAATTATGAAATGTATGATTGAAAGTTGATAGGCCTGAGAAGAAGCAGGAAAATGTGTTGTGTAATACAAAAGTCAATATAAACATACCCACAGATAAGAGAGATGTTTCAACTAACAAGCAAGGATTAGAAACAGTGAATATAAATGTATTAAAAGATTTCAGAGAAAGGTAGCCAGAATGTTTGGGTAGAGGGGAAACCTTTTCAGAGACATGGAAACTCGAAAGTGAACCAAATATATATTCTAAAACTAAACATTGTTTTTATCTAAAGTGAAAAGCTCAGTAGGTGTGCTTAAGACAAGGCTGTGTATGCTGTAAAAGGAAACCACTCATGAATGGAAAAACAGCTATCCAAACTATCCAAACTGAAGCACAAAATGAATAACTCAGAGTGAAGAACATTTTGAGGAATAGACGAACATTGGTGTAGTGAAGAGTTGGAGGCAGTCAGGCTTGATATTGAAATGTGCCACTATGTATGCCTTGATAAATCATTTAACTTTGATTGGCTATTCAGAGGGCGTGTATGTGTGCTCACTAGAGAGACAGAGAGAGGCAATGGGGCATGGACCACACGGGCACGGTCATGCTGCGATCCCTTCTCTGCATTTCTCCTCTTGTTGGGATTCTGGGCATGCATGGACACGCACCCACTCTATTTTTTCAAGTTGCTAAGACTGGTATTTGAACCATGCAGTTGGCCATGCTGGATCCAGCCACCTTAACCACTAGACTATGGGTCTGGACTGTATAAACTCATTTTTAAGTGAAACAGTAACATTCAGAGTGAGAAACCAAACATTTATCTTCCAATTCTCAGTCTAGTATCTCTTCCTACAGAAAAAGGCCAAGGTGGTGAGCATGCTGATGGTTTTTTTTTTTTTTTTTGCTGGGGGAACCATTTTTGGGCTGCATTTGGATTGATATGTTTATGTAATGATCATTTAGTATTTCTTCCAGAAATAGGATTTGAAAAGTTATGACATCCCAACTTCTGGGCAATGCCAAGAGCCCTAGTCTTGCAACAGTTCCAGGTAGGTCAAGGCACCAAGTTTTTAAACTTCAGATTGCACGTGTGTAAAATAGGCATCACGTACTGGGATGTGCGGAATTCGATGACTATTGGTCGAATCACTAGGGGTGGCCAGCCTCTACTGGACATGTCTTTTAATACTCTGGATCAAAGATGTGGAACTATTACTCACCACACGCCAAGCTCCTGAAACACAGGGACAGCTATTCTTATCCTTTGTTTATCCTGCAAAAACAAGCCCAGTAGCACTACCCAGGAGCTGAATGAATGTGGGTAAAACAGTTTCACAGCAGTTCTGGGCCTCAGGACCCTTGGGCACAGAAACGTGTGCCAGTCCTCAATGTTATCAGAGTGGAGGTTTCCAGATCCCACAGGAAGCGTCCTCACCCCACAACAGTGCAGAAGCAGGATGTCAGCTGAGTGTCAGCAGAAACCAGGGGGAAGCTGAACTCTCCCAGCTTCCCTAATGAGTGGTAATATGTGAAGGTGGAAAGGCACTCCCTCTCAGATTCCAGAGCCACCTGGAAAGTTCTGGGCAGGGCCGCCGCAGCAACGTCTGCAGCCCACTCTAAGACCTGAGGAGGCGAGTGGCTGTGCGTGCCTGTGCGTTCAGTCGGTGAATATCCACTGAGCACCCGTGCTGTGCTGGGCGCTGCTCTGGGCCTGGGAAGAACAGCAGTGGAGAGCCCAGTTCTTGTCCTCAGTCACAGACACTGGGACTGGTAACCCCTGGAATGATTGGGGTGCAGGGTCAGGAACTCCAGACCTGTTTAGCAAACCCGGTTTTTCAATAACCGTAAGGGTGAGGGGGAAAGCTCAGATACTGAGACTCAGCTGTGGGTACCGGGAGGTCTCCGTTGGCAGAGCTTTGGGGAGTGGAGGACCACGTTCGGAAGCCACAGACAATGCCCTTTGGTCCGTGCAGTGCTCAGCCACGTGGGCACTCTGCCACTGCTCCTGATGCCGCCCTTGGGGGTAGAGGCATGGCTAGACTGCCCCTCCCGGCAGGGAGCTCAGGCTGCCTCCTGGCTGCTCCTGCTCCTCTGCTCCCCTCTGCTCCCCACACGGTGCACACTCAGCCTGGAGCATCCCAGCTCCTCCTGAAGCCCTGGTTGTCTTCACAGACATAAATGAAGGAAATATATGTAAAACCAAACACACCGTGATGAGATGACAAGTCAGCGTGTGTCTGCTTCAAGGCAGGGCTGGCCAGTGGGCAGCTGCTCCGCCCTCACTGGACTCGAGGTCACCCAGTGGCGGTCCTCAGATGCTCACTGTTGACGCCTTCCTTACCTGGCTGCCTGTGGGCTCGGAGGGGGAAATCCTTCATCCCGTCCATCAGATGAGGGAACCCGGCCCAGCCTGAGGACCAAGGGGACGAATGACGCTTCTGATGAAGAGACAGGCGGGAACCGAGCCCGGCTTCTTGACTCCCGGGGTCTACCCCTTCTGAGTGAGCGTCCTGCAGCCCCTGGGCTTCCCCTCTCCAGGCGCAGGCTCCTCTCTGCGGGGGGCCAGCAAAACACTCCTTGGGGCTCATTTGGCAAAGCTTCTGACAAAAACTCGGTCTTCGCTTCGGCTCTCCCGCTCAGATCTGACTTTGAGGCATTATTCGTGAGGCAGGAGCTTGCGCCCACCTTGACGGCAGCAGGGCTGGGTGGCCACGCTGCCATTGTCCTGCAGCAAGGGGAGCAGGACTCGAGGGCGGGCCTCGTGTGCTTGCTGGCCGGCTGTAGGGCGTCCTCCCCACACAGGGTTCGGCCACGGTCCCCCCTTCCTGGAATTCAAGGGGCAGGAATAGAACCGACTCCATTTTCACTCCCAACTACTTCGAGCTTCATTTTGCGGGCACTCCCCATGGCTTTGTTTGCCCAGGGACTCTCAAGCAAGGAAACTCCGAAATGTTCAAACACTGTGCACAGACTGTTTATCAAAAAAAAAAAAAAAAAACAAAAAACAACCACAGAAAAGAGATCCTACAAATTTGCTCCGCGAGAATTTCAGGGTGGGGAGGAGGAGGTGAGAAGGCAGAGGGGGCAGTCAGATTTCCACGAAATGCTGACCGACAGCAAGGGCAGGGGTGACACTGCCACTGCCACCCACGCGGCACAGGTGCGCAACACACCATGTGACATGCACGCGTCCTGTTGTCTTGGCGGGACTTTGGAGCACTGGAAAGATTCATATTTCCTTTTAGATAATGTACGAAGTACTTTTAAACACACCTACTCCTGTGGGGGAAAGATTTTTCAAGCAACAACCCAAGTTTTGTTGATGGATCTTTGGTTATTAGGGGATATTAGTTCAACATGATTTAATTTCTGGGTTTGATGGAAGCGAGTAGGGGAGGCCCAGCTTGATGTAGTGGAGAGAGCCGGGCTGCGAGGCCTGGGCTGCGAGGCCTGGGCTGCATCCTTCCCCAAAGGCCCTCCCTGGGCCCCTGTCCCTGCTGAGCACAGGCCCGCCGGTTCCCCCCACATGCAGATGTTCAGTCTATGCCTGGTATCTCCCTGCCTCACCTCTGTCCCTGGTGTGTGTTCCTTCCGTCCTCTTGCTCTCAGCTAACATCGAGGTGGACAGCAGGGCCCTGGGTCTTAGGGGCCTTGGCATTAGGTGGACCTTCCCCAGGGACTCACAGAGGGCCAGGTGAACCCAGGGACTCAGCCTGGTGGGGCACTGGGCTATTGCACCAGGGCTTGCTGATTCTGTGGACTCACGAGTAGAAATGGCTTTTCTGTTTGCCCTGGTATCTGAGCACCATGACAGTCAGAGCCCAGGAGGTGGCTGGACAGGTGCTCAAAGCCCAGAGGGGGCTGGAGTGGGAAAGGCTCCTCCACCGCTTGTCCCTCTGCGCTCAGCCACGATGATGCTGCACTTGGTTGGCAGCTCAGACAACGGCAGAGGAATGGTGGGAAGGGTTTTCAGCACCTCACTGGTAGAATTCAAAGGGCTCCTCCAGAGTAGAGAGGAGAAGAGAAGACATGCTCAGGAATGGACGTGGGAGTCTTTTCTACCACCTACGGTCACTCCCATCTGGGCCCCAGTGGCTGGCCGGCCGTTGGTGGGGCCAGGACCACAGAAATGCACAGAAATGCTCGTTTCCTCTGAGAACTGCCTTGACCCTGAGGCGGTGGAAGCCTCTGCTCAGAGGCAGCCCAGATGGCCTGCGGGTTGTCCCCGGACCCCGGGCCTCCACACGACTGCAGCTGCCACCTCTCCTCATTTGGGAGAATGAAAACACTGGCTTGGAACCTTCCTGAGCCTTCTAATTGGGCCACCAGCTGATCCATCTTGGCCTTTCCCCTTTTAACCAACTTGACCTTGAACATGAATGGGAAAATGCCTATTTGCTCCAGCTTGTATTTTTCAAAGTTATATAGCAAAATCCCATTTTTATAAGCATAGTTTGGCTTACAGCATAATGAGGCCCCATCGAGTCTTCCAAGAAAAGCCAGTGAAGTTTCCTTCCATGAGGATGAGAATGCTGGGAGGAGGTGGAGATGCAGGGCAGGGAGGTGGCTCCTTGGGATGTGTGTGAGGCTCTATTCCCCCCTTCGTGGGAAGGGAGGCGGAGGCATATGAGGTGGATGAACCTTGAGGATGTTATGCTCAGTGGAAGAAGCTGGTCACACAAGGACACGTACTGGCTAATCCCACTGGAGTGCAGTACTAGAGCACTCAGAGGCAGGACAGAACGAGTGAAGTGGATGGAGGCTGCTGGGGCTGGGAGGAGGGGCTGGGGAGTTAGCATTTAACAGGTACGGGGGTCTCATGTCTTTTGGAAAGACAGAGAGTTGTTTGCTCACCAGTGCAAATGTACTTGCCACGACTGCACTGGACTCTTACGGTGGTTAAGATGATCAGTTTGACGTTGTGTATATATACTGAGTTGTCCGAAAAGTCATGATGTATTTTTTCTAGTTTTTCTATGCAAAAATGTGTCATGACTTTTTGGACAACTACACACACACACACACACACACACACACACATTTTTTAAAACTGCAAGTAGAGGGGATTTGGCCCAGATGGACCTGTTTTACTGAGAGGCATGGAAAACGCCCTTGGGCTTTCTGGCTCTGTAGCTCGGCAGACTTGCGCTCTCCACGTCTTCCCAGTGGCAAGTGTTCAGTCCTCACTGGTCTGGAGGATGAATTGATGGTTTTGGCATCTAATGAAGGGCAAGCACCACTGTGACCCTTCCCTGGGGATGGGAGCTGGAGCCAGAGCTTGGCGCATGTGCCCAGCGATCTGGCCGCAGTCTCGGCAGCTGGTCATTATCCAGCTGCGTTAGCTGTGCCTGTGTTCGTTCACCTGTCCAATATTGCTGGCCTCAGCCCCCGCGCTTTATGGAAATGGGCGTGCCAGCTCTGTGCAAGGCAAACAATGAAATGCTGTATGGACAGGTATGGAGTCAGAGACACATCCCTCTCACACAGCGCTGCATGTGTTCCGACTCGGCGCTTTTAATCTGTTCATGGCTGGTAAGCAGGACTCACTTTGTGAGGTGGAAGACCAGAAAGCAGGTGCCCCTGAGCTTCTGTGTTTCTAGGGGAAGGCTGCGGATTAATTTGGTGCTTCTCGGTGTACCCCCTGGTTCTCCGAGCAGCCTGCCGGGCCACCTCTCCTTAGTAGAGTCTCCTCAGGAAGCATGTGCAGAACTGCTTCCAGGGACACGTGAGGAGGGCGTGCCCCCAGTGGGTAACACATGTCCAGCATAAAGCCTACTCATTCGCTGTGGACAATGACGCAGTTCAGCCAGCAGGAGCCAAACAAGCCTCTGGCGAGCTCTCAGTTGAAACTGGCATCTGCTTAAGGGAAGAATTACTTCTTTGAAGAAGGAAAACACACGTGAATTACTGAAGGCAGACCTGGCCCCCAGCACCTCTGACACGCTGCAGCTCCTCCGCCTGGGACAGATGGGCAGGGAATCTCGGGAGGACGCTGGCTGATAAGCTTTTGTCCATTCGTGGAGCAAACTGGTTTCATCAAAAAACCCTTAGACCCTTTACCTTCAGTATGTGTAGAATAGAGACATTTATAATTCTGTGTGAACCTCGTCTTCCAGATGGGCAAAGACCATCTCCTGAAGTCTAAACACCCCCAAACAATCTCTGGCTGAAACCTCCATTCAGAGAAGGAGGTTTAGATGTGTTTATATTCTTCTTTCTAGACCAAAGGCTCTTGCGGGGCTGCTGTTTATTTTTCTATCTCAAAGAGCAGAGCCTCCAAATATAGTATAAGATAGGTAATATAATAAAGATACTTTATAAATCAGAAGCTCCGTCCGGTTAGGCCCATGCTCTGTCAGCTCTGAAATAAACACGCAGGAACCCTCGCTGACTTCATTTCCTCTCGGTTTCTTCATCAGCGTCTGCCAGATTCTCTCCTTGGCTTGTTTTCCTTAATTCCCTGGCCCACCCGCTCCAGGTCGGGGCTCTGCAATTATGAGTGAACCTTGTCTTGATCTGCAGTGTGGCATGAAGGGATGTGTTTTTCTTCCTCCTCCTGCTGGAGCGGCAGGGACAGGGCTGCATGGCAGACGGCACGACTGGCCAGTCAAACACACATCCATCATCCCGTCCCAGGAAGGTCTTGTTTCCACAAAAGCACTGTACCTAATGGAACTGCCTTCTCCCTTGGTAAAACGTTCTAGAAAGTGGTACACTGCAAGGTGGGCAGTTACCTATGAAGGGGCACCTCTACCTACTCCTCCAGAGTGAGGGTAGTGAACTGGGTCAACCACCCCCAACCTTCAATTGCAAAAGTGGTGACGGTTTCTATTTTGTTGTCATTTAAGAATGACCCAACCCAAGAGCAAGAGGAGAGGAGAAAGTGCTTCTTTATTCTGATGAAGGCAGTTGGTGAGTTTGCTTTTGTGTGTCTGAACACCCAGCTGGGGTAAGACCTTGGGCCTGGGAGTAGCACAAGTGCAGATGCTGGTGGCAGTTTCTCTGATCTGTTCTTCCTGCTTGGAGAGCCCTTGCCTTGGTCCTCAGTAAGAACATAAACTACGTTGGGAAGTTGATGGGCATCATCCATCTCAAAACATGATGCATTCATTAAGCACACGAACACTGATATTTGTAATCATAAACACCTGCAGTGTCTCAGTCATCAACAACTATGTGATGTAGGAATTTTTATTCTATTATTTTTTGTTCTATTTATTTATTTTGTGAGAGAGAGAGAGAAAGAAAGACAAATGCCCTCAACAGGGTCTCACTTTGCAATCTCCCTCAGCCTTCCCAGCCAGCCAGGACCATGGATATGTTCACTTGGCCCCCACAGGCCAACTGGAAAGCTGAGCCTGCGATGCTCCAGCCTCTCTGGAGCAGTGTGTTCTGCCGCACCATTGAGATCAGCCCATGTCGTTTACTGCAGCAGGATCCCCGCTTCCCAGATGTTGCAACAGAAGTTTGAGGAGTGCTAAGTTGCATTTTCAATAGGGAACTTGGGTCTGGCTTGGCATCCAGGCAGCTCCATTTGCTCACAGAGTCACCTATGACTGTTGCTGTCCATCACTCCCAATGCCCCGTGCATCAGGCCAGGACCCCTCTAACACCCAGCGTGTCCTGAATCATCTCTTTCCCAGCGTGTGTGGCACCTTTACCTTGATGGCAGCCAAATGAAGACACGAGGCTTTCAGAAGCAGCAGCTTCAGCTTTGGGGGTCTGTGGCTTCTAGTAGTTGCCCACCTGGAGGAATGGAGGAGAGTGGGAATTTTTGAAAGATGACATGCTCTTTGTTGTTTCTGGCACTCACGGTGCTGAGCAAGCACTAGTGATTCAGTTCTCATGCACACGTGGACTGCATCTCACAGTGTTCGGGGTTATTGAGCGTTCTCTTCATGGCCCCTTAAGATCTGTGAAATAAATCTCTGTCCTTGGCAAACACACTGGGAGCTTTTTAGTCTCCATGCCCCATTGAAATGTCAGAAGTACGGCAGGAAGGCATAGCTTCTCTCATTTGGGAGGCTGGAGAGGGCAAATCAATGATGTGTGCAAACCAGCTTGAGGCTTCACCAGCACCTCTGTGAAAACATAGATGTCCATCTACCAGGGCCTCTATAGGTGAGCATGCAAACCAGCGTGGTTTACAAATCCAAGCATCTAGAAGACCCTAGAATCCTTGGGTGCACGGCAATAACAGACTGAGTTTAAAGCCTCCTCCCTCTATGGAAGGACCGCCCAGAACACTTGCCAGGGAGCCCAGCACTCAGAGCAGTCATTGCAGGGGACAATCTGATTTGTGGACAACAGATTTGGCTTCTTTTTTCTTTTCCAGCTTTAAAAGCCAGGAAATATTCTGACATGTGTTTAACAAGAGCTTTTACATTGCTGTTTTATAGGAGAGACGTTGAGACCTGGAACTCATTTCTTTCATAGGTGAAACAGCTAGAATCAACGTGGGAGGCATCGAAGACAGCTCACCTCTGAATGGGTGTTGCTTCCGTGCAGTGAGCACCAGGCACGTATACTTTCCGCCCACCACCCTCTTGTTCCCTGACTGTGTGCAATCAAACACTTGTGGTGTGCTTCCTGTGCACCCAGTAAGTAGCTGTGAGTGTGTGGGCGTCTCCAATGCTGTCCTAACAGACCCCTTGTGGTGGGATGAGCGAGCAACCATCCCTTACTTATGTGATGGGGCCAGGTGGGTCCATGGGAGGTGGATTAAATGTTAGATTTAATCTCTCATTTGGGAGGCTGGATAGAGCAGATCAACGAAGTGTACAAAGCAGCAGGAGGCTTCACCAGCACCTCTGTGGAGAAGGTCTATGTATTCATAGACTTCCACCAAGCAAGGTCATTGGCTGTAAGAGGAAGATTGTGCCTGTGCCTGGTGGGGAGGGAGGGAGTGGAGCACTGGGGAGGGCTATGCTTCTTGCTTTAAAGGGAGCATAACTGGTGCCTGGATGGAATGATAGGCTAGAAGGCGTTCTTTCTTCACCCAGAGGTACCTTTAACCAAGCATAGATGTTGAGGCATCTGTGTCACTGCCCAAGCAGCTGGGTAGACTCTCCCCATGGTTTTGAAATTCTCAACAAGCCCATGACCGGGCATATGAAACTGCTAGGTAAATGTCCAGCTCCCTGAACCACAAGTCTGTCCATGGTCTGGACACGACACAGCTGTCCCATCTTCTTCCCTAATTGCAGCTGCCTTTCTGATTCCTGTTTATGCAGAAAGTCCTCGGCTCAGGCGCCTGCCAGCAAGTGGCTTTCTTATGGTGTTTCCTGGTTTGGAAACTGTCTTCCTCCACTGGTGACTCCTCTACCTGTCAGAATCTCACTCATCTTCAGCTGGAATGTCAAAGGCCACCTCGTCCAGGAAGTGTATGGTCCTGTAGTAGCTCATCACACTGGGACTTGGCATTGCGTCAGCTCTCTCCTTCATTCCCTCTCTTGTTCTCGCCCTCTCATGTGCTCCCTGAGGACGTGCAGGCTATTTTAAAGACACTTTTGCATATTTGTAGTATCCTCCCCACCCAGTCGTAACTTTAACGAGTATGTAGCAGATGCAAAATTAATGTTTGCTGTTGATGGAGCGGATAAGGAGTACAGAAGTTTTATTGTAGTACTTCAGGAACAAGTATGGGGGGTCTTCAAAAAGTGCATGGAAAATGCATATTATAAAAATACTATGCATAGATTTCAAAATTTTCTGCACCCAAATCAATTCAGACTTTGATTTTATTTTCCACAAACTTCTTGAAGTCCCCATACCTACCTACCAAAAAGACTCACGTACTTCAAAGAAATACTAAATCCTTCCAAACTCTGCTGGCATTCGGCTTTTAATGGCGTTCCTCAACACATGGACTCCATGGCGCAGAGGGGATATTGCAGTTCAAAGAGACATAGGAATCAGGTTGAAGACGGTAAGTGATCAGACTCTTAAGGGAATAAGAGCATTTCCTCAGTTTTGGACCAGAGCAGAAATGTCTAAATCCAGATATTTAAAACTCGTCTGGGTGAACAGGTAGGGGGAGGTTTCACAGAATAGCTTGGAGCAGGGTCCTTGGGGATGAAGCTGATGTGATCGTAAAGGTCATATCTAACCCCAGCGCTTCGGATTCTGCGATAGCACATCTGTTTTTGATTGTGGTGGGTTCTGAGCCCAGGGCTCAGGGCAGGACGCCATCTGAAGGAGGAAATGGTAAGTCCGTCCGCAGGTCTGATGCTCCCACAGCAGGAGCCCAGCTAAGCCTTGTGGCCACAGGAGAGATGCTGGAGCTGTGTCTGAGCTCGGGCTCACTCAGAGGCCCCACACGTGGTGCACTCTGCAGCCCTCTTGGGCTTTGGTCAGAATAGATGACTGAAGTGGGTGGGATGTGAAGTGAGGGAACTGGGCCCAACGAGGGTGAGGGATGACTGCTTAAAACGTGGGATCCCTTGGTAGCACAGAGGGAACGTGGTGGAATCAGATTTAGACCCGTGTTATAATCCTGGTTAACACCACTCACTGGTCCGCCATGGAAGTCCTGGTTCCTCACTCATGCGGAGGGGGTTTGTTGAGATACTGCATGCAAAGCACCAGCGCTGCGCTGAGGACTCACCATTCCATCTTGTTTGGCTGTTGTTTTATGATTTCAGTCTGGCTTGCTCCATCTGGAGAGACAAAATGACGCTCAATGCTTTCTTTAAAAAAGGAAAAAAAAAATTGAAGGAGGAGGAACAAAACCCCACCCCAGAGGACTGTTTAGAATAGTGGAAGCAGCACGCGCTCCCCGCTGGGCGCAGATGTGAAGGACCTGAACGCTCCGGCAAGTGCACTTGCTACCCGGGGAGAGCCAGGTCCCTGAGTCACGTGAGCGGAGGCGGCGAAAGCTGCAAAAACACATGTGGCGGGAACAGGCACGAGAAGGCAATGTGGACCCCAGGGGGTCCCGAGTCTGCCTGGGACAGGGATTCCTTGGAAGGCTGCAGAGAGGAGGACTATGTAAACAAGAGATCAAAACAACGGCCTCACTGCCTTCAGTGTGATAAATGCTTGTCCCGAATGTGCGGCAGAAGTCAGCCCACCACCATCTTTTTGTAGTCTGAGATGTAAGGGGACCCTGGAGAACACTCGCTGCTGTGGATTCTGGGGGTTCCTTTCAGCCGGCATGTCTCCTTGGTGGCGGAGCCCACCTTCCAAGGGCAGACAGCCCCCTGCATTTTCAAAGTCTGGCTTGCCCACTTGACCCCTCACAAGCCAGGGGGCCGTGGAGCAAGCTGCTCAGAGGCTCTCATCATCGTGAGCCCTCCCCCATGGCGTGGGAAAGGGGGGCCGCCTAGTCTAAGTGATGCCCAGTGTCCCGGGACCACCGACGAGAGTGACTGTGAGTTCAGCAAAGGCACGTTTAATGGGCAGGAAATCAGAGCATCACTGGGTTGTAAAACTCCAGTAAGTTTCAGCACCTCTTCTCTCCACGTTTGCTGACTCTGATTACAGTGATACCTAAGCCCCTCACCTTGACTGAAGCTGACTCAGTCCCTCACTGCCTTCACTCAGCATCGTCTCTTATACACAGAAAACACAGAAGAGAAAACACGTCCTGGTCCATGTTCTCAAACATGCAGCTTCTTTAGGTCCTACCTTAAAGTGAAACTGACAGGTTGTTATGACTCATCCAGTCTCCCTGGACAGACAGGCAGGCAGACAAATAGACACACAATCAGTAGATCAACCCAAAGATAACCTACTTGGTGAAACGATGCGGTGATGGTTGAAACATTTCTCTAAGATCTGACCATGTTCCATTTCACTGTGAAGAGTGCAAATCTTATCACCTATCTTTGACCATTTATCATTCTGTCTCTTCTGGCAGAAGGGCTGAATTCAAGTTCAACCCCCTGTCCATGTTTGCTATTTCCCTGGAAGGTATGGGGGATAGGCCATCTTTGTGTCAGTGACTATTTTCGTGTTCTGGCCCCTCTGCTGCCGTGTTTGGGGTAGGAGGTGATGCCCACAACGTGCCTGAGACACAGGGCTCAGACTAACCGAGGCGAGTGCCCGAAAGGGGAGGCTGAGAATACTGCTGGGAGCCCAGAGGTGGATCAAGCCGAGACTCTTGGGTGAGGGCTATGGGCTGGGAATGGTTTGAGAGTATCTGAGGGATGTGTGTGTGGCACAGCTGGGTTTGAGGATGTTGATGTACCTGTGACCAGGTTTTCATTGACGGCACGTACGTGGGCATTTGTACGGGTGCCTGCCCATGATGGTGTCATGTTCGGGTGTGCAGGGGCCTGCATCCCAGGTGCTTTGAGAAGCCACAGTCCCCCTGTTAGCTGTAGGACACTTGCCAAGGTAGCTGCCTGGGAGTGCCAGACCTTGAGGGCTTTGTCCCCCATCCCAGTTTCCCTGTGGTGCCTGGTTAGACAGCTCTGGGACTAGAAGTCTGGCACAGAACATGGCACCTAGGGCCTGTGCCAAAGGTGCTTAGCAGTGCTCAGAGCTCAGCCAGAGAAGAGGCTTGTGGGCCCAGGCCCAGCCAGGGACCCCGGCCACTTCTGTTGGGTGCACTTCGGGTAAGTGCTCCTCTCTGCACTCAGCTTCCGTACCAGTTAGCTCTGAGGTGCATTTCTCAGGGTGTGATTGTAATCAACTAAATAAACAGTGCTGGCAGCACCTTTTTAAGAAAGTAACACACTCCTGTCTTTGGAGTTGAAGGCAATGTGCATACACTAAAATCAGTTAATCCGGAAGAAGACAGGATTTTCACACTGTCTCATGTGACATTGCACACTCCTTCCAGAAGTTTCCCTCTAAGTTCATGTCCTACTTTATGCCTGAAGGATACGAATATGAAGGAAGAAACTGTTGTCTGCACTCCAAGGTGTATGGTTTATGGTTTTGTTGAGCAAACTGACCAGGTTATTAGTTTTGGTTTCCCCCAAATCAGAAGACTTGTCAACTGCCATCGTGTTAGGGAGTGGTTTCTGGCTGAATCATGCCCTCAGCAATTCCTATGTTGAAGCCCCAGTCCACAGGACCTCAGAATGTGATGATATTTGATCTGTAAAGAGGTGATTGTGTTAAAATGAGGCCACTAGAGTGGGTGCTAATCCAGTTTGACCAGATTAGGTCAGACAGCACACAGAGGGAAGATTGTGTGAGGACAAGCGAGAACATGGCCATTTGCACGCTATGGAGATGGGCCTGGGGGAACCAACCCAGAGACACCTTGATCTCAGCCTTCCGGCCTCCAGGACCATGAGGCAATGCATCTCTGCTGCTCGAGGTCCTGGCTATGGTGCTTCGTTCTGGCCACCCATGCTCACAAATGCAGGCCTCCCCCTCTTTCAGCCTGGCTTTCCTTAGCACTGAGCCTGGCCCGTGGGGTACCAGGAGGCTTCTTCACAAGAACACCAGGAGGCAGAGCCCGCAGTGTCTGGTGTGGCTGGTGTGCAGTACGGACAGCATGGATCTCGGGGAGGTCAGGTCAGAGAGGTCCTCGGAGCTGGATCTCCAGTCCTGAAAGGACACGGCGTTTAGGTTGGATTGTGAAGATGATGAATTGTCATTAAACTGGGCCTGGTGTGACTGGGTTTGGGTTCAGAAAGAACTCTGATGGAAATGTATTTCATAGGGGACTCTGGGTAAAAACGAACCAGAGAGGGGTCTCAGTAGAATCCGAGTTGGGAAGCACAGTGCATTCCGGAAGTTCTGCTATCCCTCCACCTCTGTGTCCTTTTCAGAAAGGAGAGCAGATCTGTAGATCCGCAGTTCTGAGCCCGCAGTCCAGCCTCGGCCCTGTGGCAGCTCAACTCTGGGTGTGCTAACTGGGTGAAGGAACAGGTCTGGCCTGCCCTGTCCCCAAGAAGCTCAGGATTTAGTTGAACCTGGAGGGAAAAGGGAGAACCAGGGACTCACTCTGTCTTCTGCACCTTGGGCAAGGGAGAAGAGTCATAAAATAATCTTTGCTTTCAAATTGTTTTCTTTCCAGAGAAGGTTTTTCCCACGACCATGGGAGGAAGACTTCTGAACCGATGTCTCCAAAAACTACAGCCGCATACTGATCCCGCTATGTGCCTCTAGCCATGTCTAGTGAGAAGAACTGTCCCAATCTCCTCTTCTTCCTCAGGGCCAATACATTTGGTCATTTCTTTCCTGAACACATTTCCCAAGTTTGTTAACCCCCCGGCCTCCTGGGCCGAAGGTAGGGGTTATAGATGGGAAGGAGGCCTGGGAGTCTAACAGTGAGGCACCCCGAGAAGGTGACTGAGGCCCTCACTGTACAGGCTATGTCCCTGGGGAGTCCTCGAAAGAGTGGACGGAACATTTGTGAACTGGGTTGGAGTGGGGAGGTCAAGGGAATCAGGTCGCAGCTGTCAGAGGTCTTGCTTAGGGTGGTCCTCAGCCCCCTGAGTCCATGGTGGCTGGCACTGGGTCCCCAAATCCCCAAGGAGGCTCCTCACATGAGGATGGTAGAGACACCCAGGCCTTCCTAGGACTCCGGGACCCTCAGGTGCATTCTGAGCCTGTGCTGCAGGGTGCTGGTTCCTGTCAACTCGAGGCCAGGTCACCATGCTCTCCTGATGTGGTGGCCCCTGGGTGCCACTATCCACACCCACATGCCCCATGTCTCTCTGTGCTGAGAGCTCTAGGGCCCAGCAGGGCATAGACTAAAGTTGATGAGCTGAGAAGCTTCTGACTCACACTGAAGACCGGTCATTGGTCTTGAAGAGAGAGTTTCAGGAATAGCGGCAGAACCTCTCTAGGCAACCTACTAGGGGTTAAGACTCTGCAGCTCCTCTGTGACTCCAGTCCTCTCCAGAACAAATCCGGCAGGCAACAGTGACCACCATCAAAGGAGCTGCAAGCACCCCTTCTGAATAGAAAGTCCACTTACTTCTTTAATTTAAATAAAAAAAGGCTTTGTGGGGCTGGCTTGGTGGTGCAGCTGGGGAGCTGCATGGTTATAGCCTGACTCACATGGTAGGGCTCCAGGTTCTCTTCTGCAGA
This sequence comes from Tupaia tana, assembly GCA_026018925.1. NCBI lineage: Eukaryota > Metazoa > Chordata > Mammalia > Scandentia > Tupaiidae > Tupaia > Tupaia tana. Next base: position 82,109,366 of record JAKSZU010000010.1, read on the forward strand.
CCTCTGCGAGTACATGGGGCCCACGGGTGCACGTGATCCCAGCTGGCTGAAGCTGGGGTGGATAGTGGCATCCAGACCTTGCTGGGCTCTCTGTTTCTCCTTCTCTCTTGCTCATGGAAGAAATAAAGACTTGTTGATCCCTACCCCACGCCCCAGACTCACACTTGATCCTCTGATTACTGGGTGGTATTGCAGCTGTGAAATCTGAAAGATTAAGGATAGAAGCGATGGTTAAGAACACTGCAGTCCTACTGGAGACAGGGGCCTCCCAGTCTGAGGATTTTAGGGGGGAAAGTTGAATCCAAGTTCTTGAGGTTTCCATCATGCTAAGCGCCTATCTACTTGTCCAGAACCAACAACTTATTACAATATGTCCTTTGTTATTTTTAGAATTTAAGATGATATTTTCCTATTTTAGTTAATGGCCTGAGAATGAGATTTTGGTTGTTTGCAATAAATTGCCTATTTGGAAGTATTGGTGCAGAGGGACTCTATAATTCAAAGTCTTTTTTATAGCATAGGTTTTTTTTTTTTTTTTTTCTTTTCTCCCTTGGTCTGGAGCCTTCCTTTAATCAGGTGGTGGGAGTGATTAATGACTCCATGTGCCTGTGTGCACCCGGGGCTCACGTGTCTTCAGAATGAGGAGCAGTGAGATCCAGGGTAACAGCAAGGCTGCAGAAAAAGAGGTCCCAGATGCATTCTGTGGGGAGCGCATGCATCCAATTAAAACCCTGCCAAGCCCCACCCAGATGCAAATAGGGATAAATGGCTGAATTGATGGAATGTGCTCAAGGCTGTTTCCTCAGATGTGCTGGCCCAGCATCCTTCTGACTGCCCAGAAAAGCAAAGGGACATGGGCATGGGGGATGGAGAGGATAGAATATATTCCTTTGTTTTCATTTTTGTTCTTCTGATTCTTTTGAAAGGAAAATACTTAGCATCTTCAATGAACATTTCTAAGCCCTTATTAAGTGCCAGACACCAATGGTGTAAGGAGGAAAGGCTTCAGAATGACTCATATTCCACATTTCTTCTAGAGAGCTTAGAGTTCAGTGGAAAAGGCCAGTAAGGAAGTAATTCTGCCAGGAGGTGGGGAGAGCCACCCACGGCCGCTGTGTTGGACTGTTGATGAGGGCAGGGACCTCTGGAGGACTTCACCAGACTGGAAAGGAGGGGAAATGTTCTCAGCAGAGAACAGGAGGCACAATTGCATTGAGGCATGAAAGAAAAAACCTTTCCACTCCTGGAAAGGCAGAGGTATAGGGTATGAGGCTGCTGAGAGGATGGAGTAGTGGGCAGGGATGGGACAGGTAGGCGGGGCCTAGAATTTGGAGGGCTTATCTGCCATGATAAAGATTTAAATTTGCCACTGGAAGCCATGGGACATTCTAAAGCAGGGTTATTGAAATGAGATTGACGTTGAGAGAGGTGCATGTGTCACTGTAAAGATATGTGAACTGGGGCAAGTGCAGGGTTGGGCAGAACAGAAGGTACACGGCTGAGAGGCACACAGCTAAGGGCACATGGCTAATGGGCACACAGCTAATGGGCACGTGGCTAATGGGCATGTGGCTAATGGGCACACAGATAATGGGCACGTGGCTGATGGGCACACGGCTAATGGGCACACGCTCATGGGCACGTGGCTAATGGGCACATGGCTAATGGGCATGTGGCTAATGGGCACATGGCTAATGGGCACATGGCTAATGGCCATGTAGCTAAAGGGCACATGGCTAATGGGCACACACTAATGGGCACGTGGCTAATGGGCACACGGCTAATGGGCACATAGCTAACGAGAGGCAGTGCCCATTCAAGATCTTGGAGTTCCTTACAGGATTCTTTAACCCTTATTTATTCATGTTCTTTCTCTCTCTCTCCCTCTTTTTCAAAACACTTCTTATTGTGTTTTTACAGGTATGTGCCAGGTATGGTGTAAGGAGGAAAGACTACAGAATGACTCATATTCCACATTTCTTCTGGAGAACTTAGAGTTCAGATTTTTTTCTCCACAAATCTCATGTTTTGAGTTTGTCCCACTCTTACTCTCCTGGACACAGTGACGTGGGCTGCAGTGGGCTTCGTTATAGAAACTCAGGAAACTGAGAAAAACAACAAAGCAGTTAAGTTCTCTACTAATTTACTAAACATTAAAAAATTTATTTACTGGGACCAGCAGTTAGCGTAATGGCTATGTCGCTGGACTCCCATGTAGTCGACCGCGGTTCGACTCCCGGACCCGGTGGCTTACACTCACGCCGGGTGCATGTGCGTGCGTGCCCAAGATCCTGAGAGGAGAATGGAGGAGAAGGGATTGTGGCGTGGCCATCCCCTCTGGTGGGTGCTGTCAGTCTGTCTGGGACAGTTTCTCCTCTGAAACATTCTGGACAGAGAGTCTGATCCTGCTCTGAACCCCACCCCCCACGTCCCCCACGTTGTCTGAAGACATCCTTGATAGACTGTGAGTCCCAGCGAAGTTTCCATCCTGGCAGGTGGAAGTGCAGCCGCCCAGCCCCGCTACCTCTGAGTCTTCCTTCTGGTGGTCTTGCCCACAGCCCGACCTGCTGCTCACCCGTCTCACTGTATTGAAAAGTCCCCAAGCACACTCTTACAGAGACCTAAGGGCAAATTTCATGGCTTCTATTTTAGCCAGGAGGAAGTGGCATTTATTTCTCTTTAGAAACCAAGGCTATTTCAATGGCAGATGAGGAAAGCAATTGGAAGTGTTTGGCTTCACCAAAGCCAACCCCCACTCCCTTCCTTACTTACGGTACTCCTTCCAGTCCCCGGGCTCTTTCTTGAGGAGAGCCTTTCTAGCCTGTCTCATCCATGCTGGCCCACAGGCTCCAACCCTCTCCAGGCAGCCTGCTTTTGGAATGCTGTCACACACCTTCTTGGGTTGGGCTCCTTTGCTCCTTGGGGTTCTCTTATTGTGATTGGCAATTAACCATTGTTCAATTAAAAGCAGTCCAGAGCAGTCTATGGAATACAGGCCAGTTTATTTTTAAAAGCTTCAATAAAGCACACGTCTGAGACTTTAGTTACGCCCAACAACCCTCAGGTTATTGCCCAAAAAGGCATGTTTCAATTTATAGTAAACAAGCTGCGATGCTGCGAGAGGATTATAGATTTTTCCATGTGACCGCCACCCTTCTTCTTCCTAGTGCTCTTGAGTGCGCAATGTTAGGAATGAGGTACAGGCAATCAGTGGCCTGCATTGTTCTAAATGAGTCAGTGTAAGTTCATGACGAGCAACTCCTGACCTCTCCTTTTCTTGCCCTTTTCTTACATATGAATTAGTTTTCTCAGTTGCTATTTTGACAAGCACATATCTGGGAAACTAAATAGAAACGTGCTTATCCAGGTGGCTTTTCCTATGCCCCGACTGCAATAAACCATTTTTATTTCATGTATTGTGCATCAGCCATCTTTGTAGGTTGGCACTAGTCACTAGAGCTGACAGCTAATACTAAAGAGGCCTGGCCTCCCCCTGGAATTCCATGCATGCTTTTCTAAGGGTAAAATTAAAGGTAAGGGTGTCAGGTGCACAATCAGCTTGGTGTTTGGTTCAAGGTGCCATGATCTTCTAATGAGTGTTTTTGATTGGTGGGGCCATAGTTAATCTTAATTTCCATTCTAGGAGGAGGCGATTGCAATTTTCTTTTCTTTCTTTCTTTCTTCCTTTCTTTCTTTCTTTCTTTTTTTTTAAGAGAGATTTTCACTATAGAGCTGGTTCACTAGTTGAAGAGACAGAGACAGAAAGCGAGAAATCACCTCCCAGGGGAGAAGGCCACATCACAATCCCTTCTCCTCCAGTCTCCTTTCGGGATCCTGGGCATGTACATACACGTTCCCGGTGTGAGTTTCAACCCGCCGGGCTATAACTTGAACTGCAGTCAACTACATAGGAGTCCAGTGACATAGCCATTTTGCCATCTACTGGTCCTGGTAACTGTAATTTCTATATGGTCTTATGGCCATTCATTGTGTGTGTGAGGGAGTCTATATGCTCATATTCAGCAATCTCCATCTTTCAAAACTTACTAAAATTTGAGTTATAACCTTATCTTTTCCTTCAAGTGGGAGTTTTGGGTTTTACCATCATCTCAACCATTCCTAATTCCTGTGACTAAGAAATTAAATTCTCTAACAAAGGGAGGGCAGGTAAGAAAAGAGGTGACTACACAGTCTTTGGGAGGAATTCATGTTGGTTTACTAAAATAAAACAGACAACTTTATATTAGGAGTTTTGGGAGCATTGCAGGAGAAGGCATGGTGGCCACATCATACCTGGGCCAGTAAAAGGTGAAAGAACTTTGCATTCTAAGCAGCTAAGAAAGACACTTTTACGTCAGCTCTTATTAATGTTCAATCTGGGAAATTCCCTTTTTTTCCCTCAATGGAAGGGGAAACTCAGGGCCCAATCCCAGTAGCCACAGTTTCAGTGGCCGGCCCGTGAGGCTGCCGAAGGTGAGCTGTGCTGAGGAGGTTGGTCACCCTGAGGGGAGGTGGCCAAATCATGGCTGTAATCTTATGACATTGATACTGATATTGGTTCTGCAAAGTGAAAATAAGTTTTCTCTTTTAGTCTTAGATACAGTATTTACTAGGCTAAAAAAAATGTCCTAGAGTCCCAGGTAATTTACTTAAAACAATAAATGAGCTCATGCTCTCTTTGTCTCCCGACTAATTGAAACTTTCTGTGTAATGTGATTATGGTCCCCTGGTGACCACACGGTGATACCTTAAGTGTTTAACCTCTGCAAGATACAGTCACAAGTAGCATGTAGTTGAAGATTGAAGAGATCCAGGTGTCCTAAAAGTTCTTTGTTTCGAGTTCTTTACCCAGTATAAACCCAGCAACAACATCTCACTCTAGACCCTCCCTGAGACTGCCCGGCACCAAGAAAACAGCACCATCCATCAAAAATGACATCATAGAAACTTTTCTGGAGGGTCCTGGATTCCTACCCCAAGACCCTCACTTTGTCATATTCCTGCCCTGCCTTTAAAAGCCCTATTTGTCCCTCGGTTGGGGAGATGGTACTTCCGACTGCTCTCCTGATTGACACCCTTCATCAATAAAGCCTTGCTCGTTGTCTCAGAAATTGGCTTACTGTGTGGAGAGCAGTCAGGCTTGTCCGTACATTTGTCCAGTAACAAAATGAAACAGTGAGAAGAATTGAGTTTGAAATACAATAGCCCCGAAATAAAAAACTGGCTTTATATAGTTCAGTAGGGAAATAAAAATGAAAAACATAAGGGAGATACCGCTACACCCCTGCCAGGGCAATGAAATCGAAAGAACTGATGGTAGTAAGTGCTGGAGAGGATGCAAGTGGCTCAAACTCACCCATTGTAATCGAGGATGTGGGCTGGGACGTCCATGTGGGAGGCGCAATTATCTCCTAGAGTTGAACATGCATATTCATCACGGCCTAGAAGCTCCACTCCTGGTTGTGTCCCCAACAGAAAGGAGAATGTGCCCACCAGGTAGGTTCCTGACAACTTCACTGATAGTACTGTGGTTCTCCTGATCTGCCAGGAATACCTGTCAAAACCCCCGGTAGATGCCTGAAACCTTGGATAGCATCGAAGCCTGTATATACGATGCTTTTACCTATACATACCTACCTACGATAAAATTTAATTTATCAATTAGGCATAATTAGAGATCTGTGCAACAGTATCAAAATAGGACAATTACAATAATATGCTATGCTGATGTCCTGAGAAAGTTGTCTCACTTTCTCTCTCTCCCTCTCAGCATGTCTTATTATATTTTACTTGTGTTTGGACAGCAGTTGACTGTGGGTAACTGAAACCATAAAAAGCAAAAATTGGAATAAGAGACAGCTACTGTGGCCAAAGACTGGAGGACATCACATGTCCAAGAGCAAGAGAGTGGATAAGCAAATGGTGGTGTGTCCGTGCACTGGACTGGACCTCCGCAATGGAACAGAGTATGCTATCCCTGCACGCACCCTCACAGATGGCTCTCACTGACAGACCGTGTATGACAGGTATAAGGTGCGGAAGTAGCGTCGACCTGAGAAACAAGCACACTTCCTCTATGGGGGTGGAACAGTGGTTACCGCGGGGAGCCCTTATGGAGAGGTGTGGGGGCTCCGGGGCTCCTGACCTGTTTCCTTCACTGCAAAGTGGAAAATAAAATGTGACTTTGGAGTTCTTAAAGTAAGTGAGGTGATGGATGGCAGGCCCTGTTGCATACGTGGGAGAAGCAGGCCCGGATGGGTCCAGGTGAAAGTTTGTTTCCTGCCCCCTTTGCTCCTTAGTAGAAAGACCGAGGGTATAAAAGGGAGTCTGGAGACTCTATGTGAGCCCGAGTTTTGAGGGGGTCTCCTTCCATTGCTCAGCCAGAGAAGGCCCAGGAGTAGCTACCCCCTCAGCACTGCCCTGCTCTGTAGCTGGGGGGGCTCAGCTGCCCTTATTCACCTCCCTGCTCCCTAACTAGCCACCAGGACCCTGTGGTTAGAGGCAGCAATTCCTTGAAAAGACCACATGCCTTCAGCTCACCTTTTGGTCTGGTGCTTCCACATTTTGATCTCTTCTTGGGGGACTTCAGCAGCTTCCAAGGCTGACCAGGGCAGGGCCATCAGCCTTTCTGGAGATCTCATCATTAGCGAAATGCACAGAGCCAGGAACTCAGGCAGGGAGGCTGCTGGGAACCCTGCTCTGCTCCTTCTATTCCCACCCAAGCAGCCCTCTCTCTGCCCTGCACCCTCGGGGACACATTATGCTGCTTTCTTCGGTGCCACGATCTAGGGTTTTCTTTCATTTCCTGGTTGACAGTTTCTCACAGAAGAACCCCAAGGCAGTCTGGAGCACCCAAGTGCTGTGGATGTGGCAGCACGTGTGTGTCTGCAATGAACACACATCAGTCATGCTTGCAGAATTCCCAGGGGCTACCATGGCACCATCACAAGAAAACCCAGGTTTGAGGGGATAGTCAGGATAATTCAAGGCACCAGTGCACGGACAGTCAGGTATCTCCTTCCTGCTCCTCACTCTGGGGTGAACCAGGAAGGTTCTGACCTGCCTTCTCCTGCCCCTGCTCCCCAACAGCTCCTGGTAGATATTTCATGACAAGCACAGTCAGACTCCAGACTCCTGGGAGTGAGCACCCCTCCAGCTGGGAGGTGTTAGGGTGCTCTGAAGGCAGAACACTCTCAGTAGTAGCCAGGTCGCCAAATAGTCCTGTGTTACACGTGTCAGCAGAGACCCCCGGAGAATCCTGTGGTGATGAGAGATGTCCTATGTGTCCCCAGAAAGCAGGAAGTGACTGATGGCTCTTTATCAGCTCTACATTTTATGTACCTCAGGAAGCGGAATGAGTTCCACCTGGGTAAGTGGACACGTGTGCGTATTTAATTGTTATGTTTTATTTGTCTGTAGGTTGGATGAGGAATTAGAGAGACTGGGCCACAGCTTCTCATAACCCAGCAGGAGACCTGGCCTGGTGCACACAGCAGCTGCAGCAGGATTCCAGACACGAGAGTGGAACCTTTGGTAGCGTGCCCAGGGCCTGGAACAGGTCTGGCACGAACTTCACCTGTGCCCTGTTCTGTTGGCTAAACGTGAGACCAGCCAAGGTCCAAGGGTTGGGAACAGAAGTTCCACCTCTTGATGGTGAGTACAGGAAGGGGAGGAATTTATGGCTATTTAAAACCTGGGCCCTACTGTGTTGTCTAGATTTCAGGCTCTGGAAGTCTTCCTCGCTTTTCTGTTCCTTACCCGGCTTACGAGCAGTGCCAGCGGAGCACAGTTCTGCTCCTTGCTTTTCACTCCCTTGGTGGAAGCCAGGACACAGCTTCCTATTCACAAAAGCCCGCCACCAAGCTTCCCTCTGAGAAATAAGTTTTTCATTTTCTGCAGAAAGCTTTTAAAATGACGTTGCCTTGGAGCCATCAGCTAGAAGCATAAAGACGGAGTTCAAATGGAATATCCAGTTTTCACAGCTGTATCTGTGCTAAATTAAAAAGAACGAGAAAACAAAGAGAAAGAAAAAAATGACCTCTGGCATTTTTGTAACAGACTGGGGGCACCGGGAAGGAATCATTTCAACACGTGCTGCCTGCTCAGAGACTCCATCATTTCCAGATTGGACTCTTTTAATTAATCATGGCCGGATTTTTACACTTTTACTCTTGGGCTGGTGTTTTATTTTCTTGTTCGAGTGCCCACATGAGCATCCTCTAGCAATAAAACATCCAGGGAGAAGTTATAAAAACATGTCATCTTGGTTATAACATTCGGCTAATTGATTTTTGAGAATCGCTTAATTGTGTGACTTTAGTTAACCAAACAACAATGCCTGTTTTCACACCCCTGATATTAGCTCATGCTATTTCATGACCTGCCCCTGCTGAGACACACTCCATATTTCTGACCATAAATCTGGCCTCTGCCTAGGCTTGCATATCTGTTCCAGCTTTGTTGTGGGTTTTTTTACTACATTGGTTGCCTTTTTGAAAAAAATTTATAGTGGGCCATAAACATGGAGAAAAGTTTAAGGGTAGAAAGTGTTTTTATTCCAATCCATATGAGCTGAATTTTTTAATTTCTTCCTTAAATAAAATAATAAAAGGAGGTTTTTTTTCGCTACTTGGCCCAACATGGATCTCTGTAGGTTCCACTTAAATGGTATGTGAGAGAAACATGAGCTCCTGGCCTGTTTCACAGAGGTTTCCAAAAGCTCTGCTGAGTTAGATTAATTGCCTGGAGTTTCACAGGGGTCCACGTCAGTTAGGGGGGGGGGCAATGTGGAAAAGTCAAGATGATAGGCATGTGGGAAGAAGGGGTAGGAGAGGGCCGGGAGGAAGATAAAGGCATCTGAGACCAGAAGAAAAACCTTGTTTGGTGGGTAGTAGGAAAGTGGACCAAGGACTGGGAATATTTCCCCAGATTAGGACCCAAGCTACAAAGATGGGCCAAAGTAAGAGGAGGTCACCTTCTAGTTTCACTTCTCTGGAAACTGTGTGATTGAACAAGACTGTCCACCATGATGACTGTATGGCATTAAGGCACAATCTCTATAAGAAGTCACAGCCTGGAAGGGCCAGAAGTTGGCGTAATGGTTATGTCACTGAACTCCCACATAGTTGACTGCGGTTTGAGTCCTGGACCTGGCGGTTTAAAACTCTTGCTGGGCATGTGTGCATGCATGCCCCAAATCCCAAGAGGAATGGGAGAAGGGATTGAGGCATGACCATCCCCACTGGGAGGTGATTCTTGCTTTCTGTCTCTCTGGCAAGCGCACATGTGCTATAGCAAAAATCTCTGTCTCTTAAAAAAAAAATCCACAGCCTGGAGGGACCAGTAGATGGCATAAAGTTTGCTGGACTCCCATATATTCGACCACAGTTAGAGTCCTGGACCTGGTGGCTTAAAACTTACTCCAGTTGTTTGTATGTGCATACTCAAGATCCTGAGAAGAGAATGGAGGAGAAGGGATTGTGGTGTGGTCATCCCCCTGGGAGGTGATTTCTTTCTTTTTGTCTCTCTGTCTCTCTGGCAAACCCACATGCTCTATAGCGAAAACTCTCTCTCTCTCTCAAAAAAAAAAAAAAAAAAAAAAAAAAAAAAAAAAAAAAAAAAAAAAAAAAAAAAAAAGAAATAGCTGGTCTGGGATATGAGGAATAACCCTCGACTTTCCATGGCTTAACTTGAGACCATGGACTTCTAATCTTTCTTACTGTAAAAGAAACACTGAGTAACAACTAAAGTTTATAATAATAGCTAACCCTTGCATGGCCCTTACCACATGACAGAGCAGTGCTCTACATGCTCTGCGGATGTTAATTCCTTAAAACCTCATAAGGACCCTATGATGCAGGTACAGTTTTAGACCACTTTGCAGAGGAAATTATTCAGGAATGCTGAGGCCAATGTCTTGCACAGTCATGTAGTTGTTAAGTGGCAGAGCCCAGCCTGGACCCAACAACCTGGCTCTACCTTCATGAACTTTCTACTGTCTTATATCCTTGTTTGGTGGTTCCCAGAGAAAGGTGTTGGCAAGTCCCTGGATACTGGCCCAGTGCAATTATTGGAGCTAGAAAAACACATTGTGACCAGTTCTGAGGTGGAAGAATGTATGCTTTGTATTTCCTTTTCTTGCCTTATTACACTGGTCAGAACTTACAGATGATGTTGAGCAGCAATACTTGCCTCATTCACAATGTTGGAAGAAAAGTGTTCAGCCTTTTGTCATGAAGTATGATGTTAGCTGTAGGGTTTATTTTTCTTTTTTTCTTCTTCACTCTTTATCGAGTTAAGGAAGTTCCCCACTACTACTAGTTTTCTGAGAGTTTGTATTATAAATGGTGGTCATATCCTGTCCAATTCTTTTTCTGTATCCAGTGATCAGATCATGTAATTTTTTTCTTCCATTAATATGGTGGATTACACGGATTGAGTTTTCAATATTAAACTAGCCTTGTATCCTGGAATAATAAACCACACTTGGTCATGGTGTATATTTTTTCTATATATGAGGTGTCTTCAAAAAGTATAGCAAATGCGTATTATAAAAGAGGTGCACAGATTTCAAATTATATGCACTATAATAAACTTGTGATTTAATTTTATTTGCATGGTTGAATTGTATTTGTTACTAGTTTGTTAAGGATTTTTGCAATAAGAGGAGGAAAAGAGGCTTTCACCTGAGTGGTAGGCAAGATTTTCACCTGTCTGGGCCTTGTCACTCTGCTGACAGGGCTGAACTGCATGGTAAAAAGCCCCCACAGATTTAGAAACCTAGGCGTTCTCACATGGAACATTCTGTTATTGCAAAAACAAACAAATAAACAAGTCCCAGGCTTTGTGTGGTTCTAAGGGGGAGGGTGTCAGTGGGAGCTGGGCCTGAGTTCCATGCTGGACACCCAGAGAGGCCAAATGAGTTGACTTTCCTATCTTTTCAGTACTGAGATAAAAGTTTCCAGTAATGTCATTGAACAGAAGCAAAACACTTTACAGGAATTCAGTCCTTTCAGATAGCAATATTTTCTCCCGGTCCTGTCAACCCTACCATGGCCACCATTGTGAGGGCCAAGTGTGCCTCGGATTTTGGGGCTGACTCTGACCCTAGGGAAGAAGGCCCTGGATTCCCTGGTCAGGGGTCATTGTTCAGTCAGGCCCTCCGTCCTCTTCTATTCAAGCCTGCTTCCTGCCTTTCTGGGCCACATGGGCCTAGTTGTATACTTTTGGTCTAATTCCTCATGCTGTCCTCTGCATTGCTAACCTCTCCAATTAATAGCTAGGTTGACCATATCATATGATTTATCTTCCATACCAACAATATGGTACTTTTGAAAGTCATTATGCCATAACACCAGGCCTAAACTAGAATTATTCTGAGCAAATTGAGACACACAATTGACCTTCTCATATTCTAGGTTCTCCAGAATCAGAGTTCTAGATTCTTCTTGCCAGACCTCATTCCCTACTATAGTGGACACAAAGGCTCAGCCCATCCCCTTCTCTCCTCTTCCAAAAGCCCCCACTGCTGTTTTGCTCTGATCTCCAATGACCGATTGCATGACTCTTGATCCCCACTGTGAAGTCCTCATGGCCCATAGTGACTCCATTCACAGACTGGACTGTGTGTGACCTGCTGATTGGTGTGTGCCCTTTGTCTTTGGTGTCATGTGACCTCCTACAAGCTTCTGGATTTCACTCTAAGTGATTTTTTAAAGTTTTCACTGGGCAGACCCACTGGCAGACACTTGCTGCCCTTTGGAAAGCACACCTCCCTGTGGATGATAGAGCAGTAAATTAAATGAGCTTTCATTGGTTTCAAAGTGGAGGGGCCTCAACAAACTAAAATATGGCCATATTCTTCTCCCTACTATTTACACCTCCCTACTATTTTCACCTACTCTTTAAGCCTGGTTTCTCATTAGGGGTTCCATCACGAGGCTCAGAAAGGAAGCACATCTCCACAGCCCCTTAGAAGTAGCTTCAGGTTGGGAAACCAGATCTACCTTGACCTTTCTCTGCAGGAGGACTTTAAGAATGTCCTATCTATTGAAAGCAGCTACTTTAACTATTGTTTGCATGCACGTGCTCATAGCTTTCTCGTTCATGATAGCCAAGGGGTGGCACAGCCCAAAGGTCCACTGATAGATGAAGGGACACACCAAGTGTGATATACACATACAGTAGATTATTCCATTTTTAAAAAATTGAACGGAAGGAAATTCTGACACCTGCTACAACATGGATGAAACTTGGACATTATGTTCAATGAAGTAAGTCAGACACAAAGGGAGAAATGTTGCATGACCCTTCTTACAGGAAATATCTAGCATGGCCAAATTCATAGAGGTAGAAAGTAGAACAGAGGTTTCCAGAGACTAGAGGAGGAGGGATGGAGAGTTATGATTTAAGGAGGATGAAAACATTCTGGAGATGGATGGTGGCAATGGCTGCACAACGGTGTGAATGTACTCACTGCTAGGGAACAGTGCACATTAAAACGATTAAAGTAATAAATGTTATGTATTTTTAACCAAAATTTAAAGTAAAGGGAATGTCCTGGATGCTCACTCCACAGGATACCATTTTGTTTTTAAGAGCCTTTCTATGCCACCCTTTCTTCCTAGTATTTTCCTCTTTTTCCTGGAGGCCCCTGCCACTGGCCTTAATTTGCATTATCAACAGTGTGTTTATAATGAGCTGCTCATGCCTCTGGCCTCTGGGAATCCTCCCCAGATACTTCACTCCAGCTGTACCTGAGTCTGCCGATGGAGCCTGCCCTCTCCCTGCCTTCAAGGCACCATCCCAGTCCCTATGCTGGTAGACACTGGGGATTGCTCTCACTCCCGCATGGTGCGGATGCTAGGAAGAGGCAATCTATCCCTGGAGCAAGACAAGCTTCGAGTTATCACACACACTGCTTTCCAGCCCGGCCATACAATACTGACCACAGTCATGTCTTCAATAGGTTGGGTGTCCTCGGGACAGGACATCTCTGCACAGCTCATATCAGAGACACCTCCCTGGTGCTATTGAGGCGAGTGCAAGAAGGGAGAAGGCAGATGAAGACATAGTGGGGCATTGTAGCTCCATTCCCTTCGTATATGGAGGAGTGAGCTGAGGCTGGTTGCCTGTAAGAAGTCTACACAGGCACAGTGAGGTTTGGTCAGAACAAGACCCCAGTCCAGGTCTCCTGACTCTCAGAGCAGGGGCTCCACACACGTGTCACAGTCCTGCATACTGTGTGCACTGTGGGTGTTCTTGTGCAGCTGGCTTTATGGGATGGCCCTGGGGGGGATGAGCTGCCCTTTCTTCTGCATGACCAGATCCTATTTATTTTTGCTTTCACTTTTTGGTATGTTCAAACTTTCTTCAAATAGGATGCACCCAAAATTCATAATTAAGTAGTCTAATCCTTTTATTATTTTTCATAGCATTGTCAGACAAAATTCCAGACTTTTCTACAGACGTAAAAAATACTGAATGTCTGCACTCTGTGGCAGAAATCGAAAGATTGGAAGGTATAACAGCATGGAGAGCAACTGTGGATACTAAAGATAATGTGGGAGGAGAGGGGACAATGAGGTGGGGGGAAAGCGAGGGAAGGAATCAGGTGGAAAAAGAGAATCTAAACATTTAAAGGACACAAACACGGAAAATTATCTGATAATTTTAGCTGACGATAATGTGCTTGTTAATATCTTTGACTAGACTAATATGCAGTGTATTTATGGTGGGAAAATTCATTTTGTATACTGTATAGACGAACAGTGATTAAGTGTAAAAAATGACAAGAAAACAATTTTACCTTTAACAAAATAATTATAGATTCACAGAAGGTTGCAAAGATTGTACAGAGAGGTCCTCCATATCGTTTTCCCCTTTTCCCTTAATGCTTATACCTTGTGTAATACAGTATGATGTCAAAAAGGAGACTTTGATATCGGGGCAAAGTGCGTGTGTGGTCCTGTGTCATTTAACCTCACGAGTAGTCTGTGTAAGCACCACTGCCGTTAATATGTAGACTGTTCCATCACGAAGGTCTCCCTCCTGCTACCCCTTTGCACTTGCACTCATCCTTCTCCACAAATTCTACCGCCAGCAACCACTAATCTGGTTTCCATTTCCAAGATTTCGTCATTCTGAGACTGTTGGATAAATGAATCATATATTAATTCTGGGTCATCAGAAAAGTCATGATGCATTTTTGTATAGAAAAACAGCAAAATACATCATGACTTTTCTGACAACCCAATAGTACGTGACCTTTTTGAGATGAGCTTTTCAATTTTTTCTACTCATAATGTCCTTAATGTCCATCTAGGTCACATATGTCAGTAATTGCTTTTTATGCAGAATAACAGCCCTGGTCCCACAGTCTCTTTAACCACATTTATTCATTGAGGAGCAATGGGGATAAGGTTTTGGCTACTGTTAAAAAGAGCTGCCGTGAACATTTATGCACAGGTTTGTACATGCACATATATTTTCATTTCTCTGGGACAAATGCCCAGGATTTCAACCTTGACCCACATGGCAAGTGAGAGCTTAGTTTTTAAAGAAATTGCCAACCTATTGAATATTTTCCAGAATGACTAATATTTTACATTCTCATTAGTGATGTATGAAAGACATAATTTATCTATATCCTCACTTGTATTTTGTATTGTCAGTTTTTCTTTTATGCTGGTGAGAATATTTAGCATGAGATCTATCCTCTTAACAAATTCTTATGTGTACAGTGTTGTTAACTATAGGCACAAGGTTGTATAGCAGGATTTGAGAACACATTCATCTTGCATAGCTGAAACTTTATATATGTTGAACAGCAGCTTCTTTTTCCACCTGTTCCCAGCTCCTGGCTACAACTACTACATTCTCTGTTTCTTTGAATTTGTCTATTTTAGATACTTCATATAAGTAGAACAGTACACAGTCTTTCAGAACTAGATAATATCACTAAGCATAATGTCTTTGATGCTTATCCACGTTGTCAAATATAGCAGATTTCCTTCCCTTTTTTAGGCTGAATAGTGTATTATCGTATGTGTATACCACATTTTCTTTCTTTCTTTCTTTATGGATATTAAGGTTATTTCTACACGTTGGCTCTTGTGAATAATACTGCAATGAATATGGGAGTGACAATATCTCCTTGATATCCTGATTTAAATTTCTTTAATGAATACCTGGAAGCATGATTGCTAGATCATATGATATTTATATTTTTAATTTTTGAGAAATCTCTATACTGTTTTTCATAGCAGCTGCACCTTTGTACATTTCTACCATCAACGCACAAAGGTTCCAGTTTCTCACCGACCATTTATTTATTTACTTATTTTGACAATAGCCATACTAACAAGCATGAGATGATATCTTATTATGGTTTCAATTTGCATTTCCCTGATGATTTGTGATATTGAATATATTTTTATAGACCTGTTAATCATTTTTCCGTTTTCTTTGGAGAAATATCTATGCAAGTTGCTTGCCCATTTTTAAATCAGGTTATTATCTTTTTATGAGTGAGTTGTAAGAGTTCCTCATATATTTTGGATTTTAACCCCTGATCAGATATATGGCTTGAAGATATTATCTCCCATCCCATAGGCTGCCTTCATTCTGGTTTTGTTGTTATTGTTGCTATAGAAAAGCTTTAGTTTGATGTATTCCCACTCTTCTAGTTTTGCTTTTATTGCCTGTACTTTTGGTGCCATATCCAAGAACTCACTGCCAAGATCAATGTCATAAGGTTTTTGTTCTATGATTTCTTCTAGGAGTTTCAGTTTTTATTTTTAAGACTTTAATCTATTTTGTGTTGATTTTTGTGTATGTTGTAAGACAAGAGTCTCGCCTGGGACCAGCAGATGGCGTAATGGCTACGTTACTGGACTCCCATGTAGTCCACTGCGGTTGGAGTCACGGACCCGGTGGCTTAAACTCACGTTGGGCACGTGTGCATGTGTGCCCAAGATCCCAAGGGGAGAATGGAGGAGAAGGGACTGTGGCATGGCCATCCCCCTAGGGGGTGATTTTTCACTTTCTGTCTCTCTTTTTGGTGAGTGCATGTACCCTATAACAAAAACTTTTCCAAAAAAAAGAAAAAGAAAAAGGAAACAAAAGACAAGGATCTTTGCACATGGATATTCAATTTTTGTTGAAGAGACTATTCTTTTCCCATACTGTATTCTTGGGACCCTTAACAAACATCAATGGGCCACATACATGTGGATTTATTATAATTGCCATTTTAGCTGTTCTAATACATGTGTAGTGGTACATCACTGTGGTTTTATTTTGTGTTTTCAGCTATTCATGTACCCATTTGCCATCTACATATATCCTTTGGTGAAATGTCTTTTACCCATTTCATAATTAGAATTATTTTTAATGTTAAATTTTAAGATTCATATTGTAGAAATGAGTCTTTTTTCAGATATGTGGTTTGTAAATAATTTTTCACAGTCTGTAACTTGTCTTTTTATTCTTTTAACAGAGTCATTGAGAGCAAAAATTTTAGATTTTGATGAGGTCCAATTTATCCTTTTTTGTGGAATATGTTTTTGGTGTCATGTATAAGAATATTTTACTAAATACTAAGTATTTCCTACATTATTCACTAAAATTTTTATGTTTTAGGGCTGGTCCTCTGGTGCAGCAGTTAGGTACCATGCAGAGGAAGCTGGATTCCACATGATCAACCAAAGTGTAAGTCCCAGACCTCAGTTTCCTGTTGGGCATGTGCACATGTGCCCAGGATCCTGACAGATTGGGGGATTGGAAGAAAAAGGATTGTAGTGTGCCGAGACTCTATTGGAGGGTACCTCCTCTCTCTCCTCTTCTAACTCCCTGTATCTCTCTTGTGTGCATACATGCACCCTCTAAACTAAGAAAAAAGTTTTATGCTTTCATATAAAATATAATGCTTTTTGAGGTAATTTTTGTGTAAGGTGTGAGGTATAGGCTAATGTTTATGTTTTTTGCCTTTCTACTTTCTCCAGCATCATTCAATGAAAGTCTATATTTCCTCCGGTGAGTTGCTTTTGTATCTTTATCAAATGCAAGGGAATAGAGCAGCCATGGTGTGCGAAGATAACATAACTTTCCCTAATGAAGAGACAACATGAGGGGGTCCTGGGCTCACATCTTGAGATGTCTCTGTGCATGTCGGGCCCACAAACATGCCTGTGGACCTGGGTGGCTGAAGCTGGAAGTGCGATAGTATGTAAAAACCCTGGTGAGGGTGACTTTCTCTGTCTTTTGCTCTTTTTTTCAGTTCTTCTTTCTGTCTCTCCTCACTCTACCTCCCTCTCTCATGGAGGAAATACGTAAAACAACTTTAAAAGAAAATAAGCAAACAAAACAATGGAACAAAATTATGTGGATCTATTTCTCAGTGCTCTCTCCTGTTCCACTGATCTGTGTGTATGTCCTTTGATCCGTAGTGGACAGTCTTTTTTTTTCTTTATTTAAGTTTATTTATTTATATTAATTCACTATGCATCATGACAGCATACAAGATGAGATTTCTCATTCAAAATACACTGTATATTGGCTCAATCAAGCGCATCAACATGCATGTTATTGTCAACAAATAATTTTACATTTCTTGTTTCCTGTATAGTTTGCTTTTTTTTTGCCATCCTTGACTCCCTATCTCTCACCCTCTGCTGTGTCCCAGCCTCCTCCCACACTGTCTCTGGTATCCATGGTTGTTTTCTATGCCTTTTCCCCCCTTTTTATTGATTCACTAATGAACTTAATTAACATAAATATTTCCAATAGCAAGCGCAGCTGATATATACATATCCATGAACACAAGTCTGACTTTAGACATAAACCTCAGTGAGTAGAATGAACGTACTATACCGTCTTGGTTACTGGAGCTTTATAATAAGTCTTGAAATCAGGTAGATGATTCTTCCTGCTTTATTCTTCTTTTCCAGATTTGCTTTAGCTATACAGAGTTCCATATAAACTTTAGAACAATCTTATCTATATTAACATCTATATATATTGCCTATATTTACCTAGCCATATTGTTGAAATTTTAATAAGTTTGTATGTCAATTTAGCAGAGAATTAAATTTTTACCATGTTGAGTCTTTCAATACATGAGCATAGTATAATCTTTATTTATTTAGATCTTCCTTGTTCTTTCATCAAGTAAAATCTTATACATGTATTGTTAGATTTACCCCTAAGTACTTATTTCTCGAGGCTAAATAATGCTGCATCTAAAATTTTGGTTTTCATATATACATTGGTATCATATAGAAATGAAATTGAACTTTTAGTATTTACCTTGTATCTGTGAAGTTGCCTAATTTTTTTACTCTAAGACATTTTTTGTAGTTTTAAAAGAATTCCACATTGGCAATTGTGTCATGTACAAACAGGGACAGTTTTGTTTCTTCTCTTCTAATCTTGTGCCTTATTTTCTTTTCTTGACTTACTGTGTTAGCTAAAACTTTCAGTATTGTGTTGAGCAGCAGTGGTGAAATCGGCCTCATTCACAATTTCAGGGGGAAACATTAAGTCTTCACCATTAAGTACAATGATAGCTGTGCATTTTTTTTTTGTAGATAAACTTTATCAAGTTAAACTTGATCCCCTCTACCCCTAGTTTTCTGACAATTGTATTATAAATGGCTCGTGAATTCTGTCAAATGCTTTATTTGCATCCATTGGTATGATTTTTTGATTTCTATTGCATTAATATAGTGAATTATACAGATTGTTTTTCCAATATTTAGCCTTGAATCCTTACAACAAACTGTACTTGGTTGTGGCAAAAAGTCTCTTTATACTGGGTTGTCAGAAAAGTCATGATATATTTTTGCATAGAAAAATATTTCATGAGTTTTCTATATAAGCATACTTCCAAGAAATTTCAGGTTTGGCTTCAGACCATTGCAATAAAGTGAATATCACAATGAAATGAATCATATGAATTTTTGGTTTCTCAGTGCATATAAAAATTATTTTAACACTATATTGTAGTCTATTAACTGCACAATGGACTATGTCTAAACGGTACATGTGTCTTAATTTAAAAATATTTCTAGAAATGCTAATGATCATCTGAGCCGTCAGTGAGTTGGAATCTTTTTGCTGATGTAAGGTCTTGCCTTGATATTGATGACTGACTGATTGGGCTGGTGGGTTTTGAAGGGTGGAGTAACTGTGGCAACTTCTAAAATAAGGTAACAATGAAGTTAGCTGCATGGATTGACTATTTCACAAAGGGTTTCTCTCTGGCATGCAGTGCTATTTAATAGCATTCTATTTAAAGAAGAACTTCTTTCAAAATTAGAGTCAGTCCTCTTGGGCTGGTATCATAGCCAAGTGGTTAAGGAAGCTGGATCCCACATGGCTGACTGTAGTTTGAATTTTGGCCTTGGCTGTTTGAGAATCAGCTGGGCACGTGTGTGTGTGTGGCCCCAAATTCTAACAGGATGAAGAAATGGGGAAAGGATTGTTGCATAACCAAATTCCATTGTAGGATGCTTTCACCCTCCCTCTCTCTCTATGGCTCTCTCTCTCTGGCAAGTGCACCTCCCCTCTAACAATTAAAAAAAAAAGGCACCTGTTATTTCAAAACCTGCCACCGCTTTATCAATTAAGTTTGTGTAATACTGTAATCACATTTTGGAAGGTACATCTAAAGAGACTGTGGATCCTTCCCTGATACTTGTGAGATCCACAAACTTTCTGTTACCAGGGGAGACAACCTCGCAGGACCTCTTTTGAGCCTCACCTTTTCCTAAGAACAGAACCCTTTGTCTTGGTATGTGATTCTTGTAACCCTTCCCCCCTGCCAAATATGTGTCCTCTGCCCAAGCTCCTGCCCACCCCAGGTCAGCAAATAATGCCGTGAGGTTGCCTCACTGGTCCTGGTGTGGCTCTCATGGTGCAGGGCTACATCCCAGAAACCCTGATGAAAGATGCAGCGCAATCCAGAAACCCCTCAGGCATTGCTCACACACTCAAAGGAAACTCCTTTTTCACCTATTTCCTTGCATACTTGTTCACCTGCTGCTGCCTTCTTGGTTCAAATGAGAGGATCGTGAATTCTGTTTAACAGAGGACAACTCAGTCTGATTCTGCTTGGAAATTTTTGTGTTTTGAAAAACAAGCTTCATGTTAGACATTGAACATGTACCAAGATCACAGAAAGTCTCAGACTGAAAAAAAGAAAAAAGTCAACACATCATGAATTTTATCCCAGAGCCTTCAAGATAAGCAGTGGAACAAATAGAACCAGCTTTCCTGACAGCTGCTTTAGACTTGGTGAGGGCTCCTAGAAGACACGCAGCATTTTTGGGTGACTGAGAGTTCCCATACGGTGACCCAAGTAAAATTTACATCCTCTTTTTTTTTGCTGGCCTCATGCCTAGCACTCACTCAGTGAAAGACTTTGGCTGTATTCTTTATTCTTTCTTTCTTTTTTATTTTTTAAAGTTTTATTTATTTATTTATTTAGGAATTATTTTATTTAACTTTATTTATTTATTTGACCAGGGAGGGATGGAGTGAGAGACAAAGAGAGAGAGAGAGACAGAGAAAGAGAGGGAAAGTGAGAAGGCAAGTTGCCAGGTCCAGGACTTGAGCCATGGTCAGCCATGTGGGAGTCCAGTGCCTTTAACCAACACGCCACCTACTGGCCCCCGTTTTATCCTTGAACCTGCATGTCTTAGGTGTCAGGGGGTGGGGGAAAGAGGGGCATGTGCTCTCTCGTGGCTGTCCAGCTGCCGTTGGCTGTGCTGATGTCTGATTCATCAGTGGGCTTGGTAATCCCCTTGGCAGAATGGAACTAAGGCAGCCTGCGGCTCTCTCTGACTGTGGGGTAGCCTTTCCTGGAGGGACAGCCTGCCCACCACTGACTCCTTCTACTATTCCACTGCCTCCCTCCCTCCCCTGTGAAAGGCTCAGATGGGAAGGTCAATCCATAGGCACCCAAGAAAAGGTCCCCAATCTTGGGGGAAAGGATCAACTCTCCTTCAAGGGTGAGGGGAAGCTGAACCCTGATGCTTTGTGTTTTATTTCCCCTCACCAAAGCCCCCATCCAGCCTCCATCAAAGTCCCTTCTTGGACACTATGTGCAAGTTATGCAGCAAGACCTGGCCTACAGGAGCTGAGTTCTAGAAAATGGGCACTTTCTTCAGGATGAGCAGGTGCCTGGCAACAGATTGGCTACAGATTCTAAGGAGATGCGAAAAATGGAAGTGGTGTGGAGTTGGAGGCAATTGGTCGCCTTTCTAGGTCACTGAAATAAAATATCTGAAGTTTTGAAAAATGAAAAATGGTTTAGAGTATAGATTGCCTTGCATTTTTAGTAACCTGTGGTAGCCGTGTGTGTGCATGTGTGTTGGGAGGTGGGTAAGAGGTGGATGAGGACCTGTTCTTAGGAAGAGGTGAGGCCTGAGAGAAGCCCTGTGAGGTTGTCTCCCCTGGTAACAGAAAGTTGGTGGATCTCACAAGTACCAGGGAAGGATCCAGAGTCTCTTGAGATGTACCTTCCAAAATGTGATCAGAGTATTACACAAACTAAATTGAGAAAGTGGCGGTGGCAGGGTTTGAAATGACAGATGCCTTCTGAAGGCTCAGATGATCATTAGCATTTTTAGAAATAAATTATTTTTAATTAAGATACAAATACCTTTTAGACATATTCCATTGCGCAGTTAATAGACTACAGTATAGTTTTTTTTTCAATATAGCTTTAACATAATTTTTATATGCACTGGGAAACCAAAAATTCACATGACTTCACAATTGCATTCCCCTCCCACTTGACCTTTGTTTTTTACACAATCCTCGGAGCAATTGGAAGGGGAAGCATTACCCCAAATACTATGGCGGGGAAAACTGAAGGTCAAGGCAATTAAGAGAGAAACTAGCCCAACTGTTAAGCAAGGGGTCTGTCCCAGGCTCCCACCAGTCAAGAGGTGCCTGGGCTCTTTCTCCTTGGCAGACCTGCCTATATTCTGGGGCTGTGACCTGTGGACCTATGAGGAAAGTGTGTAAGTCAAATAGATGTTTTATTGTCTTCTCAAAAATCTTTCTGACCCTTACAAAGGGTGGTTGCTTGCCAGGTTCTTGACAGTACGCAAGGCTTAGGGACCTGGACGGAGAGAAAAGCAAGGTTCTCAGAGAGTGACAAGAAGCCAAGGAGCGAGACAGGGTGGCATGCTGGCACACTCTGCATTCCCAGACTGCGAGCACCATTCCAGGCCGGGCTGTTCTCACGCCATGCAGTCCAGAGAAGTGACTCTTGCAATCTCATCCTTATCATGTGTGCAGTGGGCACAGGAACTGCTTATCTCGTTGGAATGTGGCAAAGCATACTGCATTGAAATATCACAAGGCATTCAGTCAAGCTCATAAAGTGCTAGGTAGAACACATACAGAAATAAATACAGAAATGCATGTTCTTTGTCCAGGAAGTTTGCTGTTTTTGTGGACTAAGAAGAATCTTAGCAAAGACTTCTGGACAATGGACAGTCTGACAGGCAGGGCTCATGGCCCTATGTCACCTTCTTTTGCAAACCTTTTTACTGAGGTTTGTGGACCCAAGAGGTTAACTGAAACCTGTCTGGTAATTGTAATATATTTGCAGTTAAGTGTCCCAACAGAATGCATTGTGTTTTTTCCCCTTTATGCAAGAATTGTGCTTAGACTTTAATTCCTTTTGACCTCTGGGCCATTTATCCCTTCTGGTTTTAATTACGTCTGTCTCTGATTAATCCCTTGGTGTTCTTCGCCTTCTCTGCTGTTGTTGGCAGAATATTCTGCAAAGTGCAAATGTCTCTGGGTATGTTTACTGGTTTAACTGATCCCAAATGTAGAGGAGAGATACCTCCTGGAGTTTAGATTTGGAATTTTCACCTGATGATTAGAATTTCACTTTTTTTTCCCCCCTTGTGGCTTCAATAAAAGATTTGAGGAAATGTTTTGGCACTTTATTTTTCATAATTAAATGTTTCTCTATATTCCCTTATGTTTTCATCAACAAGGACTAAAGCTTGTTCACAAATAATACAAATCAAAAGTCTAATCTGCCTTTTCTTCTTGTGAGAATTTTAGTTACCATCTGTTTTGTAATCTGGTACTGCTTGAAGCAGCAGCAGCCGCCTCTGGCTTCCTTAACTCAAATCATTTTCTCCTCCTGACATTGGCAGGCTAGAGGGTGAAGACCTGGATGTGAATTTTAGCTCTGATAGAAAGGCCGTATCTGATTCTGGGTAGATGTTTTAATATTTTTATCTATTAAACAGAATGAAGCTATTTACATAAAAACAATTAGAAAAGTAAGAAACACTGTATTAACAAGGGAGGTTGGCACATGTTCATGTACATACTTGCATATGTTTAAGAACACAAAATCAGCATGGATGTGTGGTTACATGGATGGTGATATAGGAGACAGGATTTAAAATTGTTTGAATTTGCCAAGACACCTCTTTTGTCTCTGTTTCTCTTTTCCCTTCTTTTTCTTCTTCTCTTTCTCCCTCTCTCCCTTCATCTCATCTTCTCCACCCATCTCTTGCTCTCTCTCAACACTTATGTTTCTCTCTCTCTCTCTCACACACACACAGACACAGCTTTGGAAAAACTGTTATCAGGAATTAAATTATTATTTGCCTTAGAAGTTAAATTTGTTATTATTTACAAGTATTATACCATAGGGAATTCAATTTAATAATAACATTAGTTTGACTTATATGAATCTACTTAAGAGTGAATTCATATGAAAATTGTGTATCAACATTATCCCTATCAGTGACTAAAACTGCATTACAAGTCATTAAACAATTTTTCCATAATGTTTTATTTCTCAATTTATTTTAGAAAAAATTATTTGTAAAATCGAACTTTCAAACCCTGACACATTTGCTTGCATGATATTACAAAATGACTAGATATATAATGGGTGGCTCTTTTTTGCCTTTTTTTTATTGTGGTGGTGATGGTTAATAAATTATGATTTACAGTTAATAAAATAAAGAGTTATACTTTTTTAGTGGTATGAATTCTATTTGTTTTCTTTTTCTTTTATAGATCCCATAGAGCTTTCTATGTATACAGCTGTCATCTATAAGTAATGATAGCTTATTATTATTTTTTTAATTTGCCAGAGGGCACATATACTTGCAAGAGAGAGAGACAAAGAGAGCAAGAGGGGAAAGTGAGAAAGCAATCTTCATGCAGTCCCTTCTCTTCCATTTCTTCCTTTGGGGATTTTGGCCACATACATAATCAGCAGATTTTTCATGCTGCTGGGTCTGGGACGTGAGCTGCACAGTCAGTTTTCTGGGGGATCCAGTTGCTTTCACCCCCATGCCAAGGGTTGGCCCAATAGTGACAGCTTTATTTCTTCTCTTTTATTCTTGTGTCTTTCATTTATTTTTCTTGTCTTAGTGACTTGGCTAGGACTTCCAGTGAAATAATGTTGAGTTAAAGAGACAATTGGGCATACTCATCTGGATTCTGATACTAGGGAGAATGTGTTTAGTTTTTTGTCATAAAATATGATGTCAGGGCATAGTTTTATTATAGATATCCTTTTTCTAATCAAAAGAGTTCCTTTTTATTATGAATTTGTTGAGAGATTTTTTCATCAGTGGATGTTGATCTCATTCATCCAGATTTGCCTCTAATTAAGACTCTAATTCTTCACTGATGTCAACCAAGTCTGAAAAAATCCCAAGATTTTATTTTGTTACATAACACTGAACATTAGCCACATTGTGCAGCTATATTTGGAATTTAGATGTCAGATATTATACTGCTCATTGCATAATTTAGTATTTAGCATCTGTCTTTAACTCTAATTTTTATTTATTTAATAATGATATCACTGAGATTTTGTAAAATATTTCACTATAATGCTTTACAGTATCTAAACCAAAATATAGCAACCAAGGTTGAAGGATTTCGTTTACGTTAGTCTATGGTCCAGAAAAGTAGGCTGGCTCCTTGTGGTAACCATTCTGGTGTTAAGAGGTAATTTGTATGTTAGAATATTATGTAGAATACATTTTATGGTCTTGAATTTTTTACTTTTGAAATGTATATGAAAACCAAAAAGAAGTTATAAAAATCCCTGTGATTAAAATTTGTAAGCGATACCAGTTGGGACTTATGATTTTTTTTTTTTTTCTAAAAAGAAGACACATTTCTAGCTCTGTCCACTGAAAACACTTATAAAGAATGACAACACTATCATAATTAGTTTCCTTAGGACATAGTTTGGGAACTTCAAATATAATTTTCCACTAAAAAAATTAAGGGCATTTTGGAGCATTTGGTTAATTCTGGGTTTGGAACAGAAAATGTGAAAGATAAATTTTATATACAGTCAACTTTAAGAACTTCTATTGGCCAAAGATGGGACAATTTGAGCACCCAAAGTAATAACACTGCAATGGGTAGGAATCTAATACTTCAGTTTAAAGTTTTTTGAGTTCTAATTGTATTAGAGTTAAAAAAAAAAAAAGAAGCAAAACCATCATGGGTTGTTTTTCAGTATTACTAAATCACCAATTCATTATCCTGAAAATGTGTAATTAAAGGAAAATAATAAAAATCAAATATTTATCTGGCATTTTCTGTATCAGTTATAACCAAATAATTGCTTCTTTAAAGAAGATGCTGGCTAGTGTGAATGGAAGAAATGAGAGAAACAGAAGATCACAAATTTGTAACCCCTAATGAAATCATGGATTTAGAGAATGATCATTTGTAACTGCTAAAACCTTTAAATGAAATTTTGAGTGGAGAATGTTATGATAGAGGAATAAAGATAACACCTGGGCCTACTGATCAATCCTAATATCACAAAAAGAAAGACAATCAGACATTCAATGTCTCCTTCTGTGATATTTTAAGATACTCTTCCTAAAAACCTATACCTGTATATGGTAAGCCTGTTAAATCCAGCTACCATTTATAGAAAATCAGAGGGCAGAATAGTGTATTAAACAACACCACAAGGAAGTCAAATATAGAATGTGGGAAATTTTAGAGGATAAGTGACCATCTTTCTTTAATAAACAGTATGATAAAAAAAAGATAAAGTAAAAAAAAAAAGGAGAGGAAGTAGGACTTAATGGACATATTGACCACATCCAATGTGTGTAGACCTTTCTTGGATCCTAAATCATAGAAGTCAACTGTAAAAAACTGTGCGGCAGGTGTATAAGGTGACCACATAACTTATCATCTAACTGCGAGCAACAAGGGTGGTGTTGACAAGTACTCAGGCATTAAGAGGGATCTCGGGCCTGAGCCCCTTGTGCATGTCTACTTGGGGCTCTGGAATATAGTGCTCTTGTCTAGACTCTTAGACTCTCACATTCAAGTTTCTCAGGGAGCATTCTGAGAGACAGTGCTCTCACAGGGTAGTCACATAGTACCAGTCGCAGCTGAAATGGACTCCAATCAAGAGAAATGCTATGTGTGGTTTGTAGACTGCTTGAAGCTTGGCCTCTCTTACTTCCTGCGTGCTTAGTTGAAACAGAGAAACCCTCTGTCCTTTTGAGCTAGCCTAATTAAGAGGCTACACCATCTGTGTGACTTCTTGTTCTCAACTAATGGGAATCTGATCTTGGCCATCAGCCCTTCACTGACAAACAAATATGGCAGCTGAAGATACCTGCTTCTCGATCTTGATGAAGAAGCAGGCATAACAGGGCAGCAGTGGAACACTCACAGGGATGGTCTACACTATGATGTTCTCTCTCAAAGCATTCAGAACTATCTCATTCATTCATTTTGTATTTGTTCCACCAACATTTATCGAGTCTCATTTCATGCTAGGTTCTGGGCTAGGCTTTGGGAGGGCTGAGATGAACAACACAATACCTGTTCTCACAGAGTTCATGGTCTAGTGGGGCAGAAGGAAAATATACAGTCCATTTCTTATCCAGAGTGTGAGTTCATAGATGTGGACTCTATTGGCTCATCTAAAGAAGACGGCTGAGTATTTCTGAGAGGTTGAGTATTATCTCATTTTTAAAAAATAATTATTTACTTAATTTTATTATTATTATTTTTATTTGAAGAGAGATTTTTTTTTTTTCTATAGGGCAAGTGTACTCACTGGAGAAACAGAGAGAGACAAAGTGAGAAATTATCCCCCAAGGGGATAGCCACATTGCAGTCCTTCTCCTCCATTTTTCTCTTGGGATTTTTGGGCACACAGACACATGTGACTGGAATATTTCAAGCTGTTGTGTCTGGGACTTGAACCACAGTTGGCTATGTGGGACTCCAGCACCACAACCACTATGCCACCTGCTAGCCCCTATTATTATTATTATTATTTTAAAATTTGCTCTGGGTCATGTGTGCTCACTAGAGAGAGACATAAAGGAGAGAGAGAGAGAGAGAGAGAGAGAGAGAGAGAGAGAGAGAGAGAGAGAGAGAAGAGAAGAGAGAGAGAGAAAGTGAGAAAGCAAGCAGTCAGGTCCAGGACTTGGACTTCAGTCGGCCATGTGGGAGCTTAACACCCTAACCACCATGCCATTTGCTGGGCCCAGCATTATTTTATTTGTTTATTTGCCAGAGAATATGTATGCTCACCAAAGAGAAGCAGAGAGACAGAGAGACAGAGAGGGAAAGGAAGAAAGCACCTCTCATGAAGTGTGGTCATGCCACTATTCTTTTTTCTCCATTTCTCTATCCTTTCAATAATTTGAACATGCATGTACATCTGCCTGGCATGTTTATCAAGCCTGTGGGTCCAGGAATTAAACCATTTAGATAGCTGTGTAGGACCCAGCTTCCTTATCCACTAGGCTATAGGTTGACTCAAGCATTATTTAAACAGGGGAAATAATACTGAGAAAGATGGTTACTCATCCCCAAGAGAAGATGAGAATCAGGCTTGAATGGTCAGGAAGAGCTTCACAGAAAAGTGAGTGCTGAGCAGAGTCCTGACATCGAAAACCTGGGGGAGGAATGAGGTCTGAGCATTTCAAGCAGAGAAAGTAGCACAGGCCAAATGACAGAGGCAGAAAGAAGCCAATGAAAATACTAGAGAAGGAAAAGCCAAATCTCATCTCTGGGTAGACTCCAGACTTTGAGCTAATAACCAAATGTGCTAATTGATTGCTTTATGAGCTGATTATCCCATAGACAGCAGCTTCTTTCAATGAATTGAGCACAGGCTTAGCTTCCATCTCTGCTAAAACTCACGTCCAACCTTTGTGCCTCCCACAGTCTGGGAAAGGAGTTAGAATGAATAAAACATGCCCAGGCATCACTGGGCTTCCATCATGTTGAGTCAAGTCATTGTCTTCAGGGGTTCTCTGTGGGCTGCTGGTAGATATCAGGTGAATCTAAACATCTTTTTTAAAAATTTATTTATTTTACATCCATTCACTGAACATCATTACAGCATACAAAATGCAAATCTAAGCATCTTTATAGGAAACAAATTCCTATACACTTACATTCTTACTAATGAAATAAGAATTATTACTCACTAAAGTTAGTGACTTTTTAAAAATATATATAAGGTGTATGTGTTCACCAGAGAGAGAAACAGAGAAAGGGAAAGTTAGAACTCATCTCCTGTCTTGGGCACAACAATCCCTTCTCTTCTCTTCTCTCCTTTCCTCACCGCTCAGGATTTGGGGCATACACACACACTTGCCTTGTGTGTTTTTCAAACCACTGAGTCCAAGACTTGAATGGTGCACTTGTCCATATGGGATCCAGCCACCTTAACCATTCCACTACCTGGCTGGTCCATACTTCTTAACTGGCTTCCAATTTATAAACATTGTTTAAGGCATAGCTACTAAAGCTAGGAGTGGGGACTTGAGTTTGATGGTCAACTCTGTAGATGATAAAAGGCACTAAATAAATGACCTGCCAAAACCCATCACTTCCATCATATTTTTCCTCCCATAACTTTTTAAAAATATATATAATTTGTTCTCCAAATTCCTACCATTGAGTAGCAACTACAGGCTATAGGAAAACCTGGAACTGGTAGAGCAGGTGGCCTACAGAGGATCTTTCAATCTATGGCAAAACATAGAGAATGTATAGCCATTTTACATAAATTTCTATCTTAAGGTGCAAGAAAACTTGTATTGAAAGTGTAGGGGGAAACTGGAAGCATAATCTTGGAGCAAAATTTTACCTACTATCACTTCAAGAATGATATAGAATGCGACAGGTTCTGGTTTCTGCTCTGCATATGAACAAGGCATCACTTCCGTCCTCACAACAATAAAAATCTTGAAAAATAGAACCAACAAATTTTTTTAGATGTATCAGAGAATTGAGGTTGCAGGGAAAAATCATGCCACCCAAATTTTAAAAATAGCAGAATACATAGAATTACATCTGGGAGCAGAAGCTACTAGAGCCAGAGTGAGGATTTTGTTTAATAACAGAAGCACTACAGTTTAAAAGTTGCAATGCTTAGGCTCTATTTAAGAAACAGTGTCTAGAGACACTCAAAGAGAAGAGAAGAAACAAAATAAGCAGACTAGAAGAAATCAGAGATTCAGACATCTATCGCTAAAGCAAAGAGTAAACACCTAATAAGATAAAAATAAATCCTCATACTAACATTCTATTAATCCCAGGTTTTATTA
The DNA here is from genome assembly GCA_026018925.1 of Tupaia tana. Taxonomy (NCBI): domain Eukaryota; kingdom Metazoa; phylum Chordata; class Mammalia; order Scandentia; family Tupaiidae; genus Tupaia; species Tupaia tana. The sequence continues at coordinate 82,138,987 of JAKSZU010000010.1, forward strand.
TGCAATACACAATGAATTTTTTTCAGTGAAAAAATTAAAAGGCAAGCTAAAAGTTAAGAAAGAACACCATATGAAGAGACAAAGTGGGGAACAGAGCCAGCCTTAAATATGATGCAGACTTTGGAATTATCAGAGCAGGAATTTAAAATAGCAATGATTACTACACCAAGGGCTCTAATGGAAAAAGGAAACAATATGCAAGAGTAGATGGGTAATATAAGCAGAGGAATGGAAACCCCAAGAAAGACTGTACAGGAAGTTCTATAAATCAAAAACACTGTAACAGGGAGAATTCCTTTCAAGGGTTCACCAGCACAATGGCATAACAGAAGAATCAGTGAGCTTGAGGATGTGTCAATTGAAAGTTTCTAAACTATGAAGGGAAAAATGAATAATTTTTAAAAAGGAACAGGATATCCAGGAACAGTAGAGCAATTACAAAAGCATAATACATGCATAATGAGAACCAGAATTTGTGAAAGAGGGAAATGAACAGTAGAAATACTTGAAGTAATAATGGCTAAAAATTTTCCAAAATTAATTACATACTCCAAACAATAGATCCAAGAAACTTAGGGAACATCAATTAGAGAACATAAAATATAAAATAAACTAATAAATACACATCCACATATCAAATTCAAACTGCAGAAAACCAAAGACAAAAATCCTTTTTTTTATTTAAACTTTTACTTTATTTAAAAGATGGTGAAAACCTATAAAAATTAAAATTAAACTTTAATACTTTTTCACCTAACTCATTCTACTAAAAACCAAATGTTTACAAAACCTCATTTTAAAATGCAATGGACAAGCATCATCCTGTTGTGTCTAACCTCAAAATAACACATACTTCAAATCTGAGCAATCTTAACAATTTCTACAGTGACAGCCCACTGCAAATCACCATAAACTGCTACCTATATTACTCTCACAGGTTTTTATTTTTTTATTTTATTTTTTTTATTTACATTTTTTAATACATTCAATCACATTATTTAGCTTACAAGGTGATCATTTTAATATATGAACATTTCTCCCCAGTCGAGTTGATCAAAATATAACAACACTACCTCCCTGTCTCAACAATGCTGTCTTCGTATCCCTCCTCCAAATGTTCTTCCCCAGGCCCCACTCCTCCACATACACCACATCTGGCATTCACATCCACCTCTTGTGTTTGTACATCCTTTAGCCCATCAGTTTCAGTTATAGAGTGTGGACATTCGGTGTATATTAAGTGGGGACATACAGTGTCTCTCCTTCATAGCCTGGCTTGCTTCACTCAGCAGTAAATCTTCCATATTCTTCCACTTTCTGTCAAAAGCCAGGGTTTTGTTGTTCTTAATGGCTGAATAGTATTCCATAGAGTATATGTGCCACAGTTTTTCAATCCAGTCAGTCGTACGGGGGCATTTGGGTTGGTTCCATGTCTTAGCAATCGTGAAAAGTGCCGCAATAAGCATTGATGTGCAAGCACTTACGCAAAACCATAGATGTAATACACCATATTAACAGGAAAAAAGCCAAAAACCATATGGTCATATTGATTGATGCAGAAAAAGCATTTGATAAGATACAACATCCCTTTATGCTCAAGATGCTCAGCAAAATTGGCATACAAGGGTCATTTCTCAACACAATAAAAGCTATCTATGAAAAACCCATCGCGAATATCATCCTGAATGGAGAAAAGCTGACAGCTTTCCCACTAAAAACGGGTACAAGACAAGGAAGCCCACTTTCTCCACTCCTTTTCAACATAGTACTGGAAGTCCTCGCCAACTCAATCAGAAAAAAGGAAAAAATTAAAGGCATGCAAATAGGAAAAGAAGAGGTGAAACTCTGACTATTCACAGATGACATGATTATGTACATAGAAGACCCAATGATTTCCATGAAGAAATTTCTGGAAGTAATGCATGAATACAGTAAAGTTGCAGGATACAAAATTAATATACAGAAGTCTATAGCATTTCTATATACAAACAACAGGCAGATGGAGATGGAACTGAAAAAAGTTATACCATTTACCATAGCCACAAAAAGTATAAGATACTTAGGGATAAATCTAACCAAAGAAGTTAAAGACCTCCACAAGGAAAACTATGAGAAGCTAAAAAGAGAAATTGAAAATGACACAAAAAAGTGGAAGGACATCCCATGTTCCTGGATTGGAAGAATTAATATAACCAAAATGGCAATTCTACCCAAATTAATCTACCTATTTAATGCAATGCCAATCAAAGTACCAGACACATTCTTCACAGATCTAGAAAAGACAATCATAAAATTCGTCTGGAATAATAAAAGATCCCGCATTGCCAAAGCAATTCTACAAAAGAAGAGTGGAGTGGGTGGCATCTCACTCCCCGACCCAAGTATACTACAAAGCTGTGGTAATCAAAACAGCATGGTATTGGCACAGGAACAGACATGTGGACCAATGGAACAGAACTGAGTTCACACGAATAAATTCCCAATCATTCAGTCAACTGATTTTTGACAAGGGGTACCAGTCAATCCAGTGGGAAAAGGAAAACCTCTTCAGCAAATGGTGCTGGAAAAACTGGATTTCCACCTGTAGAAAGGTGAATCTGAACCCCTACCTCTCACCTTTGACAGAAATCAAGTCAAGGTGGATCAAGGATCTAAATCTAAGACCCCAAACTATTAGACTGCTTCTAGAAAACACTGGGGAAACTCTGGGAGACATTGGGGTAGGGAAAGACTTCTTAAATAAGACCCCTAAAGCACAGTCGATAATCCCCAAAATAGACTAGTGGGATTACATCAGACTAAGAAGTTTCTGCATGGCAAAAGACACAGTAATCAGTGTGAATCGACAGCCCTCAGAATGGGAAAATATTTTTGTAAACTATGCATCAGATAAGGGATTGATAACCAGAATACATAAGGAACTAAAGAAGCTGTTTGGAAAAAAGATGACCAACCCTTTTAAAAGATGGGAGAAGGAGTTGAAAAGAACACTCACTAAAGATGACATACGAATAGCCAGAAGGCATATGAAAAAATGCTCAACATCCCTCACCATAAGGGAAATGCAGATCAAAACAACAATGAGATACCACCTAACCCCAGTCAGAATGGCAAAGATTAAAAAAACAAAGAATGATAAGATAAGTGTTGGCAGGGATGTGGTGAAAGGGGAACTCTCTTAGACTGCTGGTGGGAATGTAAATTAGTCCAACCACTGTGGAGAACAATTTGGAGATTCCTCAAAAATCTACAAATAGAACTGCCATATGATCCAGCAATCCCATTTCTTGGCATCTACCCTAAGGACAGAAGAATTTCTCATTGGACAAAAATCTTTTCCTTTAATGTTTTTCTTTTTTAAAATGATTTTATTTGGATTTATTTATTTATTTAAATTTGATCAGTGAAGGACAGAGTGAGAGCAAGAACGAGAGAGAGAGAGAGAGAAAGAGAGAGAGAGAGAGAGAGAGAGGGAGAAAGAGAGAAGGAAAGTGAGAAAGCAAGCTGCCAGGTCCAAGACTCACACCATGGCTGGCCATGTGGGAGTCCAGTGTCCTCAACTACCAGGACACATTTTGTCCCTAAGAAAATCTTGAAAGAAGCCAAAGCATAAACACCTTTCTTATGTTAATAGAAAAGTAAGAATAAGAATTACATCGGACTTTTCCTCTGAAACAATGCATGCAGGAAAAGAGTGGAGTGAAATACTTTAAATGTTGAAAGGAGAAAATCCAATCTACCTAGAATTCTGTATTTAGCAAAATTATCCTTCAAAAGGGAAGGAGAAATAAAGACCTTTTCAGACAAACAAAAACCGGGGGAATTTGTCCTCAGTAGACTGCCTCACATGAAATATTAAAAGTAATTGTTCGTAGATATTAGAGAAAGTGAAGATAGGGGTAATAAGGGAGGAGGGGAATGGAGGGAGGGAGGGAGGGGAGCAGGGAAAGGAAAAAAGTATGTTGAACTGACAAAAAAATAAAAAGCTGTTTACTGATGATAATATATATATAGTAATGTCTTCATTTTGATTGCTATACATCATATTGATGCTGGAAAAAGCAATGTACTCTGTAAAGATGAATGTGATTAAATGTAAATTAAAATAAAATAATTCTTAAAAAGAAAAAAAAAGTAATTGTTCAGAGACCAGAAAAATGACACAGGTCAGAAATTTGAATCTACATTAAAAAAGAGGAGTGTTAGAAAGGAATAAACAAAGATAAAATTAAAAATATTTAAATCTCCTTGCTCTTAGTTATTCTAATAGCCTTTTATTCAAAACAATAACAGCAGTAATGCATTTAGATGATTATAGCTTGTAGACAGTGAAATGAATGGCAGCAAGGTTAGAAGGCAGGGGAGGGAGGAATTGAGAATACTCTGTTATAGGTGCCTGTGCTATCTGTAAAGTGGTATAGTGTTGTTTGAAAGTGAACTTGGGTTAGATATAAATACCTACTGCAAGCTCAAGGGTGGCCACTGAGAAAAGTTAGAAAAAAGGTGTAATTGGTATCCTAACTGAAGGGAATTAAGTAAAATGTTCAGTTAAAACCAGAGAAGGCAGAAAAGACATGGAAAATAAGAAAAGAGACAAAGAATAATGGCAACAAATAGAAAACAATAACAAACATGGTAGATCTTATTCCACCTGTATCAATAATCACTGTTAAACATGAATAATCTAAACATATCAATTAGAAGACAGAAATTGACTAAATAGATTAAAAAAACCCTCAAACTGTATTTTTTATAACAAACTCACTTTTAAAAAAATTATTTTATTTAACTCTATTCATTTATTCATTTTTTAATTTATTTTAATTTGACTAGAGAGGGAGAGAGAGAGAGAGAGAGAGAGAGAGAGAGCTGCCAGATTCGGAACTTGAACCGTGGTCGGCCATGTGGGAGTCCAGCACCCTTAACCACCACACCACCTGCTGGCCCCATAAACTCACTTTTGATATTGACATAGATTTAAAAATAAAGGGATAGAGAAAGCTATATCATGTTAACACAAATCAAAAGTAAGCTAAAGTAACATTATTAATTTCAGGCAAATGACTTCAGAACAAGGAATGTCATTAGTAATAAAGAGACACATTACATAATGATGAAGTGTCAATTCTCCAGGAAGACATAATATTTACAATGCATGCACTGAGTGTCAGACTTTATGAGGCAAAAACTGCCAGTAGTACAAGGAGAAGTTGATGAATCCACTATTACAATTGCAGATGTCCATACCCTCTATCAGTATTGACAGATCCAGCACGCAGAAAACCAGGAAGACATAGTTTAACTAAATAGCACCATCAATCAACTGGATCTAACTGACATTTATAAAATATTTCATCTAACAGCAGCAAGATACATATTCCTTTCAAGCTCATGAAGAACATTCACCAAGATAGACCACATTCTGAGCCCCAAAACACATTGAACAAACTTAAAAGAATAGAATTCAGACAAAGTATGCTGTTAGACCACAGTGGAATTAACTAGAAATCAGTAACAGAAAGATAGCTGGACAATTCCCAAATATTTAGAGATTAAAGAACATATGTTTAAATAACACATGAGTCAGAAAAAGAATCTCAAGAGAAATTAAAAATATTTTGCACTAAGTGACTATAAAGATACAAGTCATCAAAATTTGTGAGATACAGAGAAAAGAGGGCTTAGAAGGAAATTTATAGCATTGAACGCATATGCTAGAGGAAAGAAATATCTAAAAATCAGTAATCTATGCTTCCACCTTAGGAAATTAAAGAAACAAGAGCACTATAAGCCTAAAACAAACAGAAGAAGATGAAAAATAAAAAAGCAGAAATAAATTAAATTGAAACAGAATGTCAGAGAAAATAAAACCTTAAGCTGATTCTTTGGGGGAAAAAATCAATCACATTGATAAATTGTAGTCAAGTTAACCAAGGAAAAAGTTGTGAGATCTATAAAATGCTAGTATGAGACGTGAGAGAGGGCAATTGCTACTGATTCATTGGACATAGAAAGGATAATAAAGACGTTTATGAACAAAACTATGTCTACATTCTTGCAAACTTAGGTAAAATGTACCAATTTCTAAAAAGAATACAGAAGATAAGAAATGAGATGATTATTTAGGTGGAAACAATGAACATACTCTAAAAATTATTAGATGTAAATACTGTCTTTGATACAATCCCTCAAATTTTTCACATAATTAAAGAAGTTGTTAATTATCATTTGTAGTAAGAATGTGGTGATTGCAAGAGGAGATACTATGGGGATTGGAAAATAGGGATGCTATTGACAAAATAATTTAATGACTTGAGTGATGAAAGTGGTTTCAATTTTTGATTAAAATCTGATCCCATAGAGATCCCAAAACTGAGTTTTTATCAGTCACATTACAATTTTGATTTATATTCAGCTAAACATATTAAGAATGTGCTTAACATATTAAGTAGTAGCTGCCATATATTGAGGGCCATATTCTTTACATAATTTATCTGTAATCCTTGCAATAACTCTTAAAATTAATTAAGACAGTTTTCAAAGTTATCAAATGAGTCATTAAATTATTTAACGATAGAAAGTTCTGGTGGCTGGCAAAGTCCAAAAGACCACTGGATCCCATTGGAGTTGTAATGAATACCTTCGGTCTTGGTTGGAGATTGTACCAGGAGTTTTCAAAAGGCACATGGAAGATGGAACATGAAATATAAAATACTTGTTGAAATTTGACCCAAACATTTGAAGCATCCTTTTGGGAAGATGAGATGATAATTTTATTTTATAATGTTCTGATGGAAAGAGTTAAGAAAATTCTTTGGAAATTAAAGGATAATTCAGACTGGCTAAAATAAAGAACATTTTTATGATAACTATCTCTGCCCAAGATTGGGATGGAGGACAATTGGAAATAGTGAGCTCTCCATTTTGGGATGTGTCCAAAGGGAAACTAGATGAAATATCTGGCACAAACATCAGAGAAGAGATTCTTTTATTAGGTGGAATGAGGTGCCATTCTGGAGGAATCTTTTCATGTATTATATGTTGTAGAGCAAATCAGTAACTTTTGTCTGCTTGGCATCCATTTTTACCCTTTTTGTCAATGGCATCCCTATTTTTGAACCCCCACATCCATTCTGTGAAAGGTAGTGTTATGACTCTTCCCGAGGGGTAGCCATTTAACTCAGACTGCTGCACAGAGCACCAACTCCTCCTGCTACAATCATTGGTCCAGATGGACCAAGTAGGCTAAGGAGATCTCTCCCTGGGGTTTAGGCTGGAGCCACTGGGGAGGGAAATGCTCCAGGCCACTGAGATTGCTAAGGATGTGGCCTGCAAGTTGGTCCTTCGAAAGCCCACTGAAAATAAAGTCAGCATAGAGGAAACAAAAATAGTCAGAAGCAGGAAATGAGAGGGACTGCCCTGATAACATCTTTTGAGGCCTGGCTCCAGTCATTCCTCCATTTTATGAGCCAATAAAACTCCATTTTTTTTTTTTGCTTAAAATGTTTTAAATGAGGTTTCTGTTAAATAGAACCAAATGAGCCCTAAAATGTATATTTTCTCTTAGTTGTCAAGTAGATATACAATGGGCCTTCAAAAAGTTCACGGAAAATACATAAAAATAAACTCATATTTGAATTTTACTTTTTTCCACCAACTTCTTGAAGTTCTCCTTGCAGATATTTTTAAAAATGAAATAAACATGCAGACTTTTTATTCCAGCGAGTATGGATACATCCCATAAATAAAAATAGCTAAATTGTTACTCAATATATATATACCAGAAAAGTATGCTGGTATATATTTTTGAGTAACAATTTAGGTAAATACCTGCATAATTGCTGAAACTGGGTTGTATTTTTGCCTTGAAATCTCTCAGAAGCCAATCAAAACAGATGAAGAACATTATTTGAGAAAACAGCAAAAGAGGATAAATTACAGTGTTTATGTAATACAGACAGTGCTTGAGGACAGTATTTGCTTCAGAGAACTCATGTTGAAGAAATGTTTCTCCTGAGGGCCTTGGTGAGGCAACCACATTCTTCCTAACTCCTGACAGCAAGAACAATCAAATGCTGCTAATGGCTTTTCATAGTCCCCTCAGCATAAACTGTGGGTGCTGCAGAAAAGCAAAGGGAAATCCAAGCTCATCCAAATAATATCAGAGCAACATTGTACGTATCAATTTCTGATTGCTGAGGAATAGCCAAAAGCTCTAAGGATCTGATTTAATTAAAGGGAGGAATTGTTCAAATTTAGAAGAATAAATTAGTCCTATGCCCATAGACAGCATTTGCAGAAAGTCAGGACATCACTATCTAGATGTGCAGGCTGGTCCTTTCACATGGATTCTCAGGTGAAGAGCCAGCTCTACTCAGCATGCTGATGCTCTGATACAGGATTGCATCCTGGGAGAACAGAGCATCTTTTCTCCTCCACTAAAAGTGCAGTCTCACCTAAGGAGCCAAAACAATCTTAAAAAAGAACAGTCAAAGGCCTCATACTTCAAACTTATTACAAAGTTACAGAAATAAAAACAGTGTAGTGCTGGCATAAAGACACACATATAGACCAATGGATGAAAATAGACAACCTAGAAATAAGTTCTTACATATGTAGTTAAATGATTTTTGACAAAGGGCCAACACTATTCAACTGGGGAAAAGACAGTCTTTACAACAAATGTTACAGGAAAAATGTATATACATGTGCAAAACAATGAAGTTGAACTCTTACATCACAGACAGAAAACTCACTCAAAACAGATTAAGACTTCAGTGTAAGTTTAAATGATAAAACTCTTAGAGGAATACAGAGCAAAAGCATTGTGACATTTAATTTGGTGATGATATCCTGGTATGACATCAAAAGCACAGGCAACAAAAATAAAAATAAATAAATTGGATTACTTATTAAAAACCTCTGTGCATCAGAGGACACAATCAAAAAATGAAAAAAATACAACCTATGGAATGGAAGAAAATATTTGCAAATTACATATCTGATAAGAAGTGAATATGCCGAACATATAAAAAACTTCAACTACATAACAAAAAAAGCAAATAACCTGATTGAAAAAAAATGTGCAAAGAAGTTGAATAGATATTTCTCCAAAGAAGATATAAAATGAAGTAGAGGCATATGAAAAGATGTAAATCAAAACCACAATGAACTATTTATCACCTCATACTCATTAGTGTAGTTACGATATAAAAGAAAACAAAATAGCAACAATAAAAAAAAAAATGGGACCAGCAGTTAGTGTAATGGCTATGTCGCTGGACTCCCACGTAGTCGACCGCGGTTCGAGTCCCGGACCCGGTGGCTTAAACTCACGCCGGGCGCGTGTGCGTGCGTGCCCAAGATCCCGAGAGGAGAATGGAGGAGAAGGGATTGCGGCGTGGCCATCCCCCCTGGGGGGTGATTTCCTGCTTTCTATCTCTCTGTCTCTCTCTGTCTGTCTGGCGAGCGCACGCGCCCTATAGCAAAAACCTCTCCAAAAAGAAAAAAAAAAAAGAAAAAAAAAAAAAAGAAAAGAAAAGAAAAAATTTTGGCAAGGACTTGGAGAAATTGAAACTTCTGTGTATTATTGGTGAGAATATAAAATGGTACTGCACTGTACAAAATATTAAGGCAATTCCTCAAAAAATTACAATAGTATTGCCATATGATTTAGCAATACCAATTCTGGGTTTATAGCCAAAAGATTTGAAAGAAAGGTCTCAAAAAGATACTTGTATTCCCACATCTGCAGCAATATTATTTACAATATCCAAGAAGTGGAATTAAGTAGCAAATGAAAGGAAAAATAAAACATGATATATACATATAGCAGAATACTATTGAACTTTGAAAAGGAAGAAAATTCTGACACATGCTTCAACGTGGGTAAACCATAAAGACATTATGTGAAATAAACCAATCACGAAAAGACAAATACTGTATGATTCCACAGTGTAAGATAGATAAATTTATAGAAAGCAGAATGCCAGTTGCCAGGGGCTGAATGAGGGGGAAATGAGGAGTTTTAAAAATGGTACAATTTTAACTTCATGAGGCAAAAAAATTTTGGAAATTTGTTGCACAACAGTGTGCTTATTTTTAATACTACTAAACTGTACACATAAAATGGTTAAGATAGTAAATGATATCAATATTTTACAACAGTTTTTTAAAATTTGCAATCTCTTTTCCAAGTCATGCTTTTAGTGGAGTGGTGTCCTTCCAAAGGGACTACTTTGTCTAATTTGCACAATGGTATTTCGGACAAATTTTGAGGAATAGTTTGAGGTTAAAATATAGAAAGACCTAAAATTGATGTGTGTCCCAAAGAAGATTAGATGCAAATGTGCAAAAACAAAAACAGTGTGCTGACTTGAGGAAATTATAGTGTCTGAAAAGACTTGTTTCTGAAAAGAAAGCTGCTCAGTCTTCACTCCTTGGTGTAACAAAGAAACACATTTGAGCAGGACTAAGAAAACAGTCTTGATATGCTTGAACCATAGGACAAATAGGAGCCGAGGCCTCACAGTTATGCACCATAAAGTGTAGCTGCAGTGATTCTGAAAACGCTCTGAGTAAGTATTTACGGTCACGCACCATGACCATAAAACCTTCCAATAATTCATCCAGAAAATGATTGATTTTAAGCAATGTCATTTCCTAATGAAATGTCCAAGATAAATTAATTGCAAAAATGTACTTTCAGGTAACCAAATGAGTTGACCTAGGAGCACAAATGTTAGATCCAAGTCAATTAAATGTTGGCCGGTGACTGATTTGGAGTTTAGAGAGGTTGATCTTAATTCATTCTTTTAGATTGAAATTAGACACATGGTCCAGTGGTTTGTTGCAGCCACTCCAAATTTATGCGTAATAATGAGAGAATAGTTCCTGTTTGTCTAAAAGGAGCTTAAGGTAAAATTGAAGAGAAGATGTTACAGAACACATTTTTTTTTTTCAGTTTTTGCCATAGGGTGCCTGCGTTCTCTGGAGAGAGACAGAAAGAGAGAGAGAGAGAAGGTGAAGGTGCACACCTCTCGTCCTGACATCCCAGAGCTTCCAAGTTGTCAGCACCTTAGCCTCCTCAGAGACCAGGTCTCTAATCTGAGCACCACCCCACTCATGAACACCATGTCACTTCCTCCTCCACTTCAATCACAGGATGAACAGTCACTTACCATTGATCCACGCGCTAACAAAATCTAAAGTCAAATCATGAGAGTTCTTTTGAAGCAACTGTAATACCTATCATGCACATTGACATTTATATATTCTAGACACTAGGGATGTTGGAGTGAATAAAGAGACATGTTACCTATTCTTGGTGAACTAAAAATCTACCAGGAAAGATAGAAATTAAACACATAAGATTAAATAAATCATCATCAAACTAGGAGCTAATTAGTCACCATTGAGGCAGAGGTTATTCAAGCATATGATTGACAAGGCTGACCTAGTAGTGATAGGGAGGTAGGTAAAACTGAATAAAAGTAAGAAATCTTATTTCAGCTGCTACCTGAAATGTCACTAGGTGTTCTCCAGAAGAAAGCAGAAGCACTTTCGGGGGTGAGGGAAAGATACACACACACACACACACACACACACACATATATATGTATATGTATATATATACACACACAAATATATATTCTGGGTCTTTGGGGGATCTGAAAGTCCAGTGTGGTAGGAGGCAGGAGATGGTCACAAGGGCATGGAGTCAGTGCACGCTAGATATTTGCGCTTTACCCTAAGGAATGTTCGGTGAAACATGTATATGTCCTGTGGCTCTGTGGGGCTGTCTGGGAGAAACACATGCTCTTCTTTAGCTACCACTGCACATGGAAGGGATGAGAAGTCAGGCATGGCACACTGTGGGAAGCATTGGTGTCCATCTGACTTAGGCAACTTTGTTTGAGTCCCAAAACCAACTTGAATTCTCTGTTACTTGCCTTATCTAGAGTTGTCGTAGAGTAATCCAAGCCATGGCTTCCACTCTAGGTCATTACACACCAGATGGCAGTAAGGGTCTTTAACAGTTTATGGGTGACAAAAGAATGTGAGTTTGTGGTAAAGGCTTTGCTAGAGATAATCCATGCAGAACTCGGTCTCCACACCCAAACCACCTCTGACTGAGCTGAGGGGGAAACATCTAACTATCTTGAGTTTACTTGAAGTAGAACAGCTAAAGGCATTAGTCTTAGTGTTATCAAATACTCTAGGGTCCTTGGACATGGCTCTGTTCTTTACTGTAGAGGAACAATATTGGAAGCATCCATAATTGGGGCTCCTCATCCACACTGTGATTTTGTGAAGAAACCAGAATCTTCAAAGCCGCTCAGATCTCCAGAGCTGTCACGGAGAAAGAGAGCTGCTTGCATTCTAGTCTGTTGTCATTGGATGCCTAGTTAAATTTGTATTTCAACCAAAGAATACACTGCTTTGTAGCTTAAGTATATCCCAGGAAATGGAAATATTGCACAGTATACTAACAAAAATTATTTATTATTTATCTGAAGTGAAAATTTAACTGGACATTCTTATTTGTTATTGTTTGCTTAAATCTTGCCAGAGGGCATGTGTGCTCACCAGAGAGCGAGAGGAAGTGAGAAAACACACCCCATGAGGTCACACCACAATTCCTTTGCCATCTCTCCCTCCTTTTGGGATTTTGGACGTGTTCACACATGTGCCTGGTGTGTTTCTCAAGCAACTGGGTCTGGGACTCAACTGCACAGTCGACCACATGGGATCCAGCTACCTTTTCCACAATGCTACCAGGTGACCCAACTGATCATGCTGAATTTTCTGCTTCAGTACTTTGTATATGTGACATTTCAGTGTACAAAAATGGAAATAGAAAGGGCTTCTAGAAAATGTCTGGAAAGTAATTAGAACTTCTGGGAGTAACCCGAATGACCACAGGCTCTGTAGTTGTGTGGGACTGAAATAAAATTCTATGAAGAACGGCAGCACTGTGAGAACAGGCTACAGTGGTCAGCTTGCCCAGCCCTAATCTTTAATTCTATCATCATATATATTTGTGCAAGGACCTTGATTTCTCTGAGACAGGCTTCTCATTTACAATGAAAACTAATAATGCTTATTTATCAGAGTATAAATAAAGATTAAAGATAATTTATGTGAAGAATGTGGCACTTTACAAATATATGACTTAAAAAAAATACTAAAGGGCTGGTAAGAAATCTCCCACATAAAGACTAACATGATGGAAAAGAATAGGTCTATTAGAAAACCAAAGACCAGGTGAAGCTAGCTGTGAGAAGAACTGGAGAGGGTTTTCCGGGTGCCGCCTGACCTGGCCCAGTGGATCTGGAAGTCGCCTATAATCTGTTGCTGTGGTTTTTCTGTTGCACTGCTCTGCATCTATCAGGACAATGCAGATGCTTCTGGACTAAAATAAAGAAATATGAGTGAGATATACTAAAAGGAATTAGGACTGGCTTGAGTTTCAAGTAGTTTAAAAGTTAAAGGCATGGATCTATTACTTGCTTTGAAATAAATACTTAGATAAATTAAGTAGATGGATGATTAGTTAAATTAAAAAATCATTACTCACCAACTCTGTCCATGAGTCTTGAGCTTCTGGACCCAACAGAGAGTTGTATATTGGGGCTCAGTGCTAGGTGAGTGCTAGGCATCTTTTCATTCAGAATCTAAACAATTAGAATTCATTTTGTTACCAGTTTTAGAAACCCTATTCTAAGCCAGAAACCCAACATTTTACAAATTTTCATTTAAATGCAAGGAAAATTGGAAATAATCTAAATAACCAACATTGATTTTTAATACATTATATCACTTCAGTGCAATAAAATTTTATGCAACCCCAAAGTTATAAAACTATGTTGAATTAAGAAAAGTATTTCAAACAATATTTAATTGAAAATAGCAGAAACAAAGTGAATTTTAGGCAAATTAATATTAAGTGTATTATGTAGCTATTAAAAAATATATATATATATTTACTCCTAGAGAGATCTTTTTTTTTTTTTTTTTTTTTTCAGTCTGAAAACAGCCATGTTTATTTACTGACCAGATTACAAAAACAATCATGGTGGATACCTTAGTTCATCCTTCTAATAAGTCTGTTGATCTGGTCTTCCCTGTTGCCAGCATCTCCACCTTCTACAAAATGGGTGGTCTTTTTCTTCATTCCACCTCATGGAGAAGATAATTTGAAGGGCCACAGGAAGTTATTTGCTTCTTGGAAGCATTTTCCAACAGTATAGATTTCATGAATCAGATCCTCCATGCAGATGATGCTGAATTTACCAAGAGATCACACAATCAGAGTTATCTGTCAAAGGAATTCGCTTCTTATTGATTTTGCCATAACCACGTTTGTAGATCAGTTCATTTACTGACTTCAGGTTTGGGTACCCCCGTGCGATATGTGGTTCCACAGTTCTCAGCATGTTAATTGAGGCCTTGTTGAGTTTAACAAAGGTGCCATTGAAGATCTGGCGAAGACGAAGCTGCAACACCTTTCGAACCTTTGGGCTCACTCCATTGATACCTCTGATCCTGATGACAAATGCCAATTTGGGTTCTGTGGGTACATAGAAGTTGCCAGTTTTTTTTTTTGCCATCCTGGCCATGCGAACCTCAGGTCTGTACATCTGCCTATATTCCTTATGATAGTGCTTAGCTTTTTCATAGATAAGCTTTCTCCTTGCCTTTCGAAGCATCTTTTGAGCAAACTTCTTTCTCAGGCACTTGATCTTCGACTCTGCAAAATTCCTTTGCTTTTTCTTAAGGGTTTCTGGCACAGCAGGAACCTTCTTCTTGGTGGCTTTGGTGGCAGCAGGAGCCTTTTTCTTGGTTTCTGCCGCAGCAGGGACCTTCTTTTTCTTCTCTTGAATGCCCTCCATGGTTCCAGCCAGAAAAGAGCCTGGAAAGATCTTAAAGATCTATTTTTTTAGTTCTAATGATATTAATAGATGGGTAGTATTTTGTAAAATAATTTTTTAATACTAAAACAAAGAAAAATTTCTTGCCATGAATGGTACCTTCTCTAAATGATAATAAACACTAAAAGGAAATTTCACGAGAAGCTTTGATCTGTGTGTAAAGCCTAAAGCAAGTGTAGCATGTCAGTGAACATTTACATCTTGTTAGTGGCATGATCTGTTGATAAGCATGAGACCAGGTACAAAGCAAGATGAACTAGATGTTAACATATCTGGGCCAAAAGCCCTGGCATGAGGATGCTTGGGACACAGTAGAGAGAAGTCTTAGATACCGGCTGGTCAACCGCCTCACGTTACAGATGTGAAAACAGGTACAGAGAGGTGAAGGCTTGTGCCCTGAGCCAAACTGCTATTAGATGCAAGAGCTGAAACAAATACTCAGGTCTCTGGAGTCTTAATTGAACAGCAGACAATCCTGCAGATTCTTTAGCTATTTCATAAATGGTGTACGCCAATATGATAATATACCATTATGACATCTGCTCTATAGATGGTAAAATTAAGGTCGAGAGGGTTTGTGACTTAACTGTTGGTTTCAAACGTGGCTTCTCATGTTTGACTGGGTTTTAACCTTTCTCATACACTTATCAAGTATTGGGTTGTCGGGACAGTCATGACATATTTTTCTGTTTTTCTATGCAAAGATGCATCATGACTCTCCTGACAACCTAATAAATGACTTGGAAAAATTGCCTAGTATCTCTAAAACTAGAAATCATTTATATAAAATGGGGCAAAAATAGCCCTAACTTGCAGGACCATTTTTAGGGTCTGATGAATTTTTGGTAGAGCACTCGTGCATGATGATAATTTAATCATATTACCCATTTTTTTTTTTTTTCGGAGAGGTTTTTCGCTATAGGGCGCATGCGCTCGCCAGACAGACAGAGAGAGACTTAGAGACAGAAAGCGAGAAATCACCCCCCAGGGGGGATGGTCATGCCGCAATCCCTTCTTCTCCATTCTCTTCTTGGGATCTTGGGCACGCACGCACACGCGCCCGGCGTGAGTTGTAAGCCACCGGGTCCGAGACGCGAACCGCGGTCGACTACGTGGGAGTCCAGCGACATAGCCATTACGCTAACTGCTGGTTCCCAATATTACCCATTTTTTTCAATTGTTTATGTATCAACCATGAAGACTCAGAGATGGGATCCCATACTTCCAGGGTTAGCATTTTTTGGCATTAACTCAGCTCTCTTCTGATGCTAATATTGCCTAAATACAGGGTGTGACCTTAAGCAAGGCATTTCCTTTTTGGGAAGGTTTTTGCTATAGGGTGCGTGCGCTTGCTAGAAAGACAGAGAGAGAGATAGAGAGACAGAAAGTGAGAAATCACCCTCCAGGGGGGATGGCCACACCGCAATCCCTTCTCCTCCATTCTCCTCTTGGGATCTTGGGCACGCACATACACGTGCTCGGCGTGAGTTTAAGCCACTGAATCTGGGACTCGAACCGCGGTCAACTACATGGTTCAGTGACATAGCCATTATGCTAACTGCAGGTCCCGGCATTTCCTTTTTCTTAGGGCCCTCATCACTTTTGCACTGAGTGAAGCCACTTAGGGTGGACTTGATGAGCTCTGAGATTACTTGTATCTTTAGGACACTGTCCATTTATTTGCTCATTCAGTCTCTCATACATTTCTTCCTGAGTGCCCGCCATGAAAAGAGAGTGGCTTCAGGACCACACAGGACTCAGAGATGGTCCTGCCCAGAAGGCCGCTTAAATACAATGTGTGCATAATAAAATGCACAGCTGGGTAGAAAATGAAACATGCTACTAGAGGGAAAGAGAGATATGCAGATCTTTGGGACTTCAGAAGGTGATAATCCACTTTCAGCATGAGGAGTTAGGGGAGGTTAAGTGGAAAAGGGAGCTTTCGGGAAATGTCTTGGAAAATAAGTAAATGTGGTCTTATGGAATTTTAGACAGAAGTCTGTGTGTGCACAGAGTAACAGAAAGAGAGCAGAGGATAGGGAGGAGGGCAGGTGAGCAAAAGAAACAATGGAAAATGAGGCCAAGAGGGAGGAATCTTGAGGATACCAGATGCAGATGAAGGCAAATTACATGAGATGACACAGAGAAGGGTAGGCTGTCCAGAGCAGTGAGGCCTGGGATAGCATACATTTGTGAAAAGATGGAAGGAGGAGAAAAAGGAAAGAAGAAATAAAAAGACTGCCCTTCTAGGTGTGAGGTTGGGGACTGGAAATAGTCCCAACGTTGTTTGCGAGTCCCCAGAAGGAGCAGGCTGGAGGAGAGAGGCTAAGTTCTGCTGGGGGCTCCGAAGTGTGAGTGTCCATGAGACATCAGGTCAAGTGATTACCAGCAGAAAAACAAACACAAGAGCTGGGTCTCTCAGAGAGAACAGGGCTCGCTGCACATCTGCTTATTAATTTCTTCCATAAATTTTAGATTAGTACAGTTTTAGATTTACAAAAATATTGTAAAGAGAGTACAGGGAGTTCTCAATCGCCTCCATTATTAGCATCCTACATTAATACGGTATTTGCTACCATTAATGAAATAATATTGACTTATTATTGTTACCTAAAGTTCATACTTTATGCATATCATATTTTTTTAATTGTTAGAGGATATGTGTGCTTGCCAGAGAGAGAGAGAGAAAGAGAGAGAGAGAGAGAGAGAGAGAGAGAGAGAGAGAGAGAGAGAAGAGATAGAGATGGAGAGAGAGAATGAGAAAGCACCCACCAATGGAGCGTGGTCACACTGCAATTCCTTCTCCTTCATTTCTTCATCCTGTTGGGAGTTTTGGGCTCGCATGCACATACGCCCAGCAAGCTTTTTAAGATGTGGTAGAGCTGTGGTCAGTCATGTGGGATCCAGGTCCCCTAATCGCTAGGCTATTGAGCCAGCCCTCATGTTGTATTTTGTTAGTTTTACCTATTGCCCTTTTTTTTGGTTTCAGGACACTCTATTACATTTAATTTTTATGTCGTCTTAGATTTCTCATGCCTGTGACAGTGTCTCAGGATGTTTTTTGGTTTTGGTGATCATAACAATGTTGAGAAGTACTGGTCAGCTTCATTGCAGGCTGGTCCTCTATTGGAAATTGTCTGATGTTTTTCTCATAACCAGACTGGGGTTAAGGGTTTTGGGGAGGAGGACTGTAGGAGCAAGTGCCATTTTTGTCACTTCATCAATAAGACTTGCCACTGTTGATACTGACCTTGATCACATGGTCAAGGTACGATTGGTTGTGTTTCTGTGGTATAAAATTACTAATTTCCCCTTGCATACTATAGTCAGGAAAAAAGTGTCTATGCACAGCTCATACTTAAGGAGTGGGAGTTTCCCCCCACTTCCTTGAAGGTCAAGTATCTATGTGCATCATCTGGAATGCTTTTGCTCAGAGGATTTATCTCTTTTCCCTTATTTATGTATTTCTTCAACCATTTACTTACATCCATGTGAATTCATGGATGTTTATTTCAGATTTTGGGTTATAATCCATTACTTCTTTATTTTGTTGCTCAGATGATTCCAGCTTTGGCCACTAGGAGGCCTTTCAGTTGGATCCTGTGCCCTTGCCCTTTGACATGCCCCATCATGGCAGTTTTGTTTGAGAGCATTCTTCCTTTCTGGCACAAGATGTCCCAGGCTCATCTTGTATATTTGCTGCCCTAGACTTAGAATCAGCCATTCCTCGGAGGAAACTTTGTTCCTTTTATTGGAGAATGGTTTCAGAAGCTAAGATCTGGGTACTAAATGTTCTTGTTGAGACCAGGGCATACTTTCTTCTAGGCCTTCTTTGCTGACGGAAATATACAGGAAATATATGTGTGTATGTAACACACATATATGTAAATTTTATATATTCATTCATCTGTATCTATATTAAATCAAAGATGAGTATGTACTGATTTTCCCACTTCTAATCTATTACAACATGGGCTTTTTAACCTGTTTCTCTTGCTTATCTGTAAATTCCTGTTCCAATAGAGAAATCTGGTTCCTGCCATTTGTATCCAGCACAATTATTATTCCAAAGTTAAAGAGAGAGAGAAACTTTCTCAGACTAATAAAAACTGATGAAATTGATCATGGGAAGATCTGTTTTGCAAGAAATGTTAAAAGAGTGCTTCCAATGGACAAGCCCATAGCACAGTGGTTGGGTACTGCGGAGGAAGCCAGGTCCCACATGGCCAATTACAGTTTGAGCTCCGGCCCTGGCAACTGCATACCAGGCAGATGTGTGCATACCTGGGGATTCAGGATCCTGATGGGTTGGAAAATGGAGGAAAAAGGATTGTGGTGTGACCAGACCCCTTTGAGGGAGTGCTTCCTCTCTCTCTCTCTCTCTCTCTCTCCCTCTTTCTCTCTCTGGCAAACACATGTGCTCTCTGGCATAAAATTATTTTTAAAAAAGCTTTTCAGGTAGAAAGAAAAATTTTAGGTGAGAAACTCAGATGAACTTACAGAAAAAAGGGAAGTTGGAGAATGGAATAAACAAAGGTAAAGTAAAACCTTTTCATCTTTCTTATCCTTTTTTTAAAATTCTTTTTTAA
Source organism: Tupaia tana (assembly GCA_026018925.1). NCBI lineage: Eukaryota > Metazoa > Chordata > Mammalia > Scandentia > Tupaiidae > Tupaia > Tupaia tana. The sequence continues at coordinate 82,158,509 of JAKSZU010000010.1, forward strand.
AGTTTACTACAGGGCATGTGTGCTCACTGGAGAAAGAGAGAGAGAGAGGGAGAGAAATTACTTCTCGGAGTGTTGGCCCTGTCACAACCCTTTCTCTTCCATTCTCAGGATTTGGGGTATATACACACACATGTGCTGGGCATGATTTTGAAGTCTCTGGGTCCAGGACTCAACCACAGAATTGGCCATGTGGGATCCAGCTGCCTTAGCCTCCTTGCTACATTTTGGCCCAATCTTTTTTACTTTTAATTCATAAACTGTTCAAAGTAGGAATAATAACAATTACGGGTGATTGTGGAATACAAATAGGTGAAATAAGTGAATGACAGTGATAATCTCATGTCTAGAACCAAGATCTCTGTGAACATGGATTGGAATGCCTTTGATCTCCATAGAAAGCCATCTTCACCATAATCTTTAGACCGTTTGATAACATTTGGGGAAACAAGGCTTTTCACTGCGAGAGTTATTTCCTGTGTACATCATGGTTTTTCTGGGGTCACTTGCTAAACTTACCTCAAAGCTGGGTGTCCTGATACCTTCACCTAACTGCCATTGAATGATTGGGGTATAACTTTCCAAATTTGTGTGTATGGAAGTTGGCTAAGGCTGTGTAAACCTGCGGTTTAGCTCAGTGAAGAGTGGGACTGTCTTTGTAACTGTCCCTAAGGACGTTCTACTGGCAGAGCTGGGGAAGGAGAGCCTGGCCTGAAACCCTGCACAAAGTGGAACATGTTGTGTTCTTATTCCTGAGTAGGGAATCCCACAAATCAATTGGGGGTAACAACACTGACACTTCATGCTCATTGTGGATTTTGCAGAATGGCACTCTCACTTCTGATGGAACGTTGAGGACTACAGTGAAATGTCCCTGGAACCTGAAAGCAAATATCTCTTTTGAGACTCACATGTCATAAATTGAAGAAATATTTTCTCTTTTTAGCAGTTGTTACAAGAATCCTATACTCAGAGGGACTTGGCTGTTTTGGGAAAGTGGTTTTATAAGCCTCATTGAGGGGGGTAGAAACAAGCTTCTAGGACCTGCGTTTTGGGTTGGTGCCTAGTTTCTATTAGGAAGAGAAAATTTTTCTCTGCTTAATAAGTGAGAGGTGGGGGAAATCTAATGTTCCTATAGAGACAAGTCCCCAAGGGAAGTAGAAAGACCAAGAAGGATCAAATCCCATGGGACAGGGTGATTATGAGCCAAAGGAGATGCTAGAGTGAGAGTAGATTAAAAAAAGGACAAAGAGTCTGACTTGTTTCTATCTCGATGGGGTTGGATGATGTAAAACCTTTTCACCTCCTCGACAAAATTTCTCCTGCTTTTGGGTGTATGCGTTGGAGATGGGGAATCATGAACTGACGAAGGTGTACCAAACAGCAGGCTGCTCCTATGAGACTGACGAGATAACCTCTTTGCAGGTTGGTTTTCCTTTTACCTTGATCAGGATGAGTGAAGCCTAAAAGTCCTTTAAGTCTTGACTGAATACGATAACGAGCTGTAACAATCACTAATGTGTCTGTGCAAACCGAAGTGTGAAGGCCTCACTATAGCAGCATGCATCCCGGTGTTTAGGAGAGGTGGTTACATAGGCTCTGACTCAAAGGAAAGCCATGATTGGATAATTTGTCCATTCTGGCAGCCTAAAAATAAAATAAGACAGACCCTCTAAGAAAAGGGCTTGGAGAACAAGAGTCCAAGAAAGCCAAGGTTTCTGATGTGATGGTTCCTTTGAGGAGCTTTCATGGCAAACGAAAGTTCAAAAATTTTACCCTCAACTTTTCTTGAGAGGAGTGTTTTTTTTTCAAGTGCGGGTTTTTCACATCAGCAGCATCACCTGGACCTATGTAATGTAAATTAGTGGGTTCCACTCCAGGCCCACTATGGACATGGGGGTTCAGAAACCTGTGGTTAGCAAGCACCGCTATTGTAGGCTAACGCTTTAGAATTGCTCTAAAGCAGTGGATTCTAATCTGAACGTAGATTGTGAGTTGGTTGGGGAAAATATATACCATTATTTTTACTAATATTTAACTGAAATTAGCATTTCCTTCTGTTGTGAATATAGTAAAAAAAAATCACAATAGTATTAACAGCTTTTTTCACCAATAGAAATAATTTTATTGGGAACCAGCAGTTAGCATAATGGCTATGTCGCTGGACTCCCACGTAGTCGACCACGGTTCGCGTCCTGGACCCGGTGGCTTAAAACTCACGCTGGGCGCGTGTGTGTGCATGCCCAAGATCCTGAGAGGAGAATGGAGGAGAAGGGATTGTGGCGTGACCATCCCCCCGGGGGGTGATTTCTCGCTTTCTGTCTCTATGTCTCTCTCTGTCGCGCCCTATAGCAAAAACCTCTCCAAAAAAAAAAAAATAATAATTTTATTATTGTTATTTATTATAGCAACTTTATTAAGATATAATTTACATATCATACAATGCACCCACCTAAAGTATAGAATTAATAAGTTTCTAGTAGACTCAGTCAGCACCTGTGATGGTTAACTTATGTGTCATCTTGACTGGATTGGGGCTTACCCAGACAGCTGATAAAATATTATTTGAGTACATCGCTGAGAGTGTTTCCAGAAGAGATTAGCATTTGAATCAGTAAAATGAGCAAAAAAGACCTGTACTCACTGATGTGGGAAGGCATTAGGCAATAACGCAATTTATGGAGGGCCCACATGGAACAAATTTCTTCTTGAGCTGAGACATTTACCTTCTCTTGTGCTCAGATAATGTCACTCTTGGTTCTAGAATCTTCAGACTCCCAACTTACACCAGAATGGCCCTCCCCTCCCCCTACTCCACACCTTATTTTCAAGCCTTCAGACTTGGACTGAATTATACCATCAGCTCAGCTTTCCTGGTTCTTCAGCTTGCATATGGCAGATTGTGAGATGTCTCAGTATCCATAATCACATGGGCTAGTTCCCATAATACACTGAATACATAATACATGAATACATATATATATGTGTGTGTGTGTATGTGCGTGTGTGTGTGTGTGTGTGTATTCATTCCTGCTGGTTCTGGTTTTCTAAAGAAAGCTAAGACAGTACCACAATCAAATTTAGAACATTTTGTTTTTAACCACAAAAAGAAACTTCATACCCATTAACACTCTCTCTTCATTCTTGTCTCCCTCCGCTACACTAAGCAACCACTTACTAATTTTCTCTCTTTTTATATTTAAGAATTCTGAATGCTTCAAATAAATGGAATTATGTAAATGGTATTTTATGACTGACTTTTTTACTAGGCATAATTTTTTCTTGTTTCATCCATGTCATTGAGTGTATTATCACTTCGTTTTATTGCTGAGTAATATTCCACCTATTTTTGAGGATTTACCTCCTTTTGTGTATCCATTCATTAATCAATGGACACTTAATGCTGTTTCTACTTTTTGGCTATTATGAATAATTCTGATTTAAAATCTATGTGCACATTTTCATGTAGACTTATGTTTTTATTTCTCTTGATTACACCCTTAGAGTAGCAATGCTGGATCTTATGGTAACTATGTTCAACCATATGAGGAACTGCAGACTGTTTTGCAATGTGGCTGCATCATTTTACATTCCCACCAGCAAGGCATGAAGGTTCAAAATTCTCCACATATTTGAAAAGACTTATTATTTTCTAACCTTTTATTGCAACCATTCTAAGAAAGGCATTGGCATCTCATTGTGGTTTTGATTTGCTTTTCCTGGTCATTAATAGTGTTAAGCTATTAACGCATCCTTTCATAAGCTTATTGGCTATTTGTCTACCTTTTTTGAAGAAATGTCTATTTAGATCTTTGGCCTGTTTCTTAAATTGGATGATTTGCCCTTTTATTACTGTGTTTTAAGAGTTTTTATATGGTCTAGATGCAAGTAAGCTACCACACACATAATTTGCAAATATTTTCTCCTGTTCTCTGGGTTGAGTTTTAACGTTTTTTTTGTATCTTAATATATTTTTTAATTTCTTTTTTTCTTTTTATTATTATTTATGTATTTATTTTTATTTTTATTATCATCATAATCTTCTTTATATTACATTGGATTACATATAACTTTACAGTGTATTACATTGCTTTTTCAAAAGGGAATGCCATGCATGTCAGTCAATACAGAGACATTAATCTCCCCGCTTCAACATTCAATATCTTTTCTATGATTTTCCCAATTATTATTATTATTATTCTAATTATTTTTTAAAACAGTCAATCACTATTTCTCATTTTGCTTGCAAAAAGACTTTACCCATCATGAAATACTTCTCAGACCAATCCAGTTGAGAATACTATACATGTCATCATCAACAGGTAATAAGCCATATCTGTTTCTCTCTAATGTCCTGCCTCTCTATTGTTCTCTTGCTATCTTTCTCTATCCTCTTCTCTTCACCTCCCCCATTCCACACTGTCCTATTGTTGTTAAGTACCTTCACTGCTTTTATGTCCTCCAGTTTTTCGTTCTCTACCATAGATTGTGGATAGTTGGTATATATTGAGTGGATACATACAATATCTTTCTTTCATAGCCTGGCTTACTTCACTCAGCAATAGATCCTCCATATCTGACCACTTTCTATCAAATGCCAGGGTCTTGTTATTTTTTATGGCTGAGTAGTATTCCATAGAGTATATATACCACACTTTTCGAATCCATTCATCAGTTTGTGGCCATTTAGGTTGGTTCCATGTCTTGGCAATTGCGAATAATGCTGCAATAAACATTGATGTGCAAGCACTTTTCTGACTGAGCATTCTCCTATCTTTCGGGTAAATACCCAGAAGTGGGATTGCTGGATCAAATGGTAGTTCTATTTGTAGATTTTTGAGGAACCTCCATATTGTTCTCCACAGTGGTTGAACTAGTTTACATTCCCACCGACAGTGTAGGAGGGTTCCCTTTTCACCACATCCCCACCAACACTTATCACTTTTTATATTCTTAATCTTTGCCATCTGACAGGGGTTAGGTGGTATCTCATTGTGGTTTTTATCTGCATCTCCCTTATGATGAGGGATGTTGAGCATTTCCTCATATGCTTTTTGCCTGTTCGTATGTCTTCCTTAGAGAGATTTTTGTTCAGCTCATTCTCCCATCTTTTAATTGGGTTAATCATTTTTTTTTTTTTTTTGCATAAGGCACTTGAGTTCCCTGTGTATTCTGGTTATCAGTCTCTTGTCTGAGGCATATTTAACAAAAATATTTTCCCATTCTGAGGGTTGTCGGTTCACACTTGTTACTGTGTCCTTTGCTGTGCAGAAATTTCTTAGTCTAATATAGTCCCACTTGTCTATTTTAGGGATTATTGCCTGTGCTTTGGGAGTCTTATTTAAGAAGTCTTTGCCTACTCCAATGTCGCCCAGAGTTTCCCCAGCATTTTCCACCAGTAGTTTTATTGTTTGAGGTCTTAGGTTCAGATCTTTGATCCATTTTGAGTTGATTGTTGTTAATGGTGAAAGATGGGGGTTCAGTTTCATCTTTCTGCAGGTGGATACCCAGTTTTTCCAGCACCATTTACTAAAGAGGTTTTCCTTTTCCCAATGGATTGACTGATATCCTTTATATTTTTTAATTTCAAGAAAAGCAGTTTTAGCTTTAATAAATCAAAATTTAAAAAATGCTAAGAAAGCTTTGCTTAAAACTTAAAGCCAGGATTAATTAAGATCTTTAGTGACTTAATAAAATGTGTGTGGGGGGGAAGTATAGAAAGCAAACATAGATACCAGAGACAGTGTGGGAGGAGAATGGGAGACGGCCGAGGGTAAGAGATAGAGAATCAAGGATGGGAAAAAGAAAAGCAAAACATACAGGAAACAAGAAATGGAAAATTATTTGTTGATGATAACATGTATGTTGATGTGCTTGATTGAGCCAATATACAGTGTACTCTGAATGGAAAATCTCACTTTGTATGTTGTAATGATGTACAGTGAATGAATGTAAATAAATAAATTTAATTAAAAAAAAAACTTAAAGCCAGGAAACAGGTTAGGATTCTGTTCAAACAGTAGGTGCATGAACTTATTGGCAGCTCAAGACTAGACAAAAATCCTTAAGTCTGGAAAACAAAGCGTAGAAGAAAAGCAATAATGTTTTAGTCAAAAGTCATAAGATTCTGTTTCACCAGTTCAGTCTCATGTACTTAACCTATCTACTGTTGTGGTCCAATCTTTCCGTTTAAATTCTGGAAGATAAGATTCAACTCCAGACTTATTCCTACCATTAAGTTGGCCATTTTCATAGTTGTTTTTGAACTCCTATTTCTGTGTGTTTCTGTTTAGTTTTCCTGGTATAGCACTCCCTTTAGAACTTCTTGGAGAGCTGGTCTGGTGTTGGTAAATTCTTTCAGGTTTTGTTTATCTGAAAATGTTCTTCTCTTTTCTTCCCATATGAAGGATAATCTTTCTGGGTACAGTATTTTTTGGTTGAAATTGTTTTTCATATAACACTTTGAATATATTTTCCCATTCGTCCCTTGCTCTCATTGTTTCCGATGAGAGGTCTGCTGTCAGCCTGATGGGATATCCTTTGTAGGTAACTTGATGTTTCTCTCTTGCCAATCTTAGTATCTTGTCTTTGTGGTTTTGGTCAATCTGGCTATAATGTGTCTTGGAGAAAGTCTTTTTGGGTTGATTCTATTTGGGGTCCTTTATATTTCTTGGGACTGTATCTTTGAATGCTTCTCTAGGTTTCCGAAGCTTTCTCTTAGGATGTTATGGAATAGATTATCAATGCCCTGATTAGTTCCTTCACCTTCTGAGATACCAGTTATCCAGATGTTCGGATTTTAATGATATCTAGTATTTCTCATATATTATTCTAATTTTGGGAGGCTATTTTCTCAGTCTTTACGGTGAATTTTTTTAGGCCAGTGATTCTGTCTTCTACATCTGAGATTAGATCTTCTGTATGATCTAGTCTGCTTTTAGTCCTTTCAAGAGCGGTTTTGATTTCCTGTATTACAGTCTTCATCTCTAATAGTTCCATTTGATTCTTTTTTATGGTGTGTATTTCCCCTTTTAGATCGTGTAAGAACTTCCTCATCTCCTGAAGCTCATTGTCTCCTTTCTCCTGCATCTTCTGAAGTTTATTGTCTCTTCTCTTGTATCTCTGTTAGCTTTGTCATTATGAATATTCTAAATTCTTTATCTGACGTTTCTGTGAGTTCCATTGTACTGTCTGTGAATGAAGAGTAGTTATTCTTTTCCCTTGGAGGAGAAGTATTTTCTTGCTTTCTTATATTTGTTGTGCACTTGCAATGATTTTTAGTCATCTGAAGAATTTTAAGATTCTTTCTAATTCTTGAAATTCAATCTGAGCATTCAGAGGTGTGCAGGAGGAGGTGATCTGCAATCTCTCTTCTGTTCTGTTTTTCACCCTTTGTGTGTTAGATTCAGTGGGAATTGAGGAATATTCTGACCCTAGTCATAGTCAGATGCTTGGGTAATGTTCACTTAGACCTGTCTAGACACTCAGTGTGTGGAGGCTGAGTAGCCAAGGGATGAAGGCAAAAGAGATAAGAAAATAAAACAGAAGAAGAGAAAATATAACAAGAAAGAAAAAAGAAAAGTCCATAAAAACTTATATTTTAATTTTAAAAAGCAAAAAATGAAAACTACATGGTTTGAAAGCAATATTTCACAGCTCAAATTCAGTAGTCATCTCAGAAGGGCCTGGGCTTTTGCCTCACCTAGATAGGAGGGGGAAAAGGCAAGAATTAGCAAGAAAAAAGAGGGGCTGAGGGCCAAGAAAATACCTTACCTTAAAAAAAAATAAAGAATTAAAAGACACAGAGAGACACAGAAAGACAGACAGAGAGAAGGATATAGAGCTTGCCCAACCACTCTAGAAATGAGTCTGGACGGTGAAATATCAGAAGAAAATCTTCATTTTTAGTCCCTGAAAACAATATTTCACAGCTCAAGTTCAGTAGCCATCTCAGAAGGTCCTGGGTTTTTGCCTTTCCACTCTAGAAATGTGTCTGGAGGGTGAAATCTCAGAAGAAAATCTTCAATTTTCCTACTTGAAAGCAATATTTCACAGCTTAAGTTCAGTATCCATCTCCATGTTTTCACTTTTACTGGTACCCTTTGAAGCACAAATGTTTTATCTTTGTCAAACTCTAGTTCACCCATTTTTCTTTTGTTTCTTGTGCTTTTGTTATCTTACCTAAGAAACAGATGCCTAACTCAAGTTCACAAAGATTTATACCTATGTTTTCTGTAAAATTTAATAGGATTATAACTTACATTTCGGGGTTTCATTAATTTTGAGAAAATTTTTGTATATAGCATGAGAGAAGGGTCCAAATTCATTCTTTGACATGTGGACATCTAGTTATCCCAGCATCATTTATTGAAAGGACTATCTCCTCCGCTCCCCCCATTAAATCGTCTTAACACTCTTGTTGGAAATCAATTGAACAAATTGTGAGAGTTTATTTCTGGGATCTCAATTTTGTTTCATTGATTTCTATGTCTGTCCTTTATATTAGTCCCACAGAATCTTAATTATTATAGCTTTGTCATAAGTTTTGAAACTGGGAAGTGCTAGTCCTCAAATATTTTTCTCTGTTTTCAAGATTGTGTTGGCTATTCTTTGTCCCAGACATTTTGATACAGATTTTACAAAGACCTTGTGGCTTTCTGTAAAACAAGAAGCTGAAATTTTATTAGACATTGGATTGAGTCTGTAGATTAATTTTAGTAGTATTGTTATCTTTTTTCAGAATTATTTCATTTAACTTTATTTATTTATTTATATGTTTTAAAATTTGACCAGAAAGGGACAGAGTGACAGTGAGAGCGAGAGCGAGAGAGAGAGAGAAGGTGAGAAAGCAAACTTCCAGGTCCAGGACTCGAATTGCCATCAGCCATGTGTGAGTCCAGCACTCCCAACCACCATGCCACCTGCTGGTCCCAGTAGTATTGTTATCTCTCTCTCTCTCTCTCTCTCTCTCTCTCTCTCTCTCTATATATATATATATATATATATATATATATATATATGTGTGTGTGTGTGTGTGTGTGTGTGTGTGTATACACATATATATAATTTTTTAAGAGAGATTTTTGATATAGGGCATATGTACTTACCAGAGAGGCAGAGAGACAGAAAACAAGAAATCACCTCTTGGAGGGATGGCCACACTGCAATCCCTTCTCCTCTAGTGTCTTCCTGGGATTCTGGGCATGCACACACACGTGCCCAGTGTGAGTTTCAAGTTTTTGTGACTCAAATTGTGGTTGGTCACATGAGAATCCAACACCTAACCGCTATGCCACTTGTTGGCCCTGCCATCTTAATAATGTTAAATCTTGCAATCCATGAACATAGAAAGTTTGTTCATTTATATAGGTCTTCTTTAATTTCTTTTAACAATGTTTGTAGTTATCAGAGTATAAGTTTGCACTCTTTTTGTGGAGTTTATTTCTATGTATATTATCTATTTGATAATAATACCAGTAATACAATACAAAAACATAAAACCCAATAAATACAATAATGTAAATAGCACTTCCCTTAATTTTATTGATATTTTCTGATTGTTCACTCAAATAGATAGATATAACAACTGACTTCTGTGTATTGATATTGTTTCCTGTTTCTCTTTGCTCCTTTATGAGTTCTGTTTATAAGACTCTTTTCTGGGAGAAGTTTTAGGTTCACAACAAAATTTGGAGAAAGGTACAGATATTTTCCATATACTTCTTGCCTCTACACGTGTGTACCCTACCCCATTATCAAAATCTCCCACCAAAGCAGTATGTTTGTTAGAACTGATGAACTTAAATTGACACATCAAAATCACCCAAAGTCCAGAGTTTACATTTGAATCTATTGCTGGTACTGCAACATTCAATAGGTTTGAACCAAAATATTATGATATGAATGTATGAAAATACTAAGCATAATAGTATTTTAATTACCCTAAGAATCTCTATTTTCTGCTTATTTTTTCTGCCTCCCACTCCAATTCCTGGAAATCATTGATCTCCATATTTTGCCTTCCCCAAAAGATCATAAGGTTGGAATCATGGCCTTTTGAAAAGGACTTATTTCACTGGTAATAGTACTTAAATTTCCTCTAAGTGGTATCATGGCTTGATAGTGTTAATTCTTTTCACCACTGAGTAATATTCTATATGTTGAATGTACCAGGGTTTATTTATCTGTTTACCCTCTGAAGGGCATCTTGGTTGTTTATGAGTTTTGGAAATGATAATAAAGCTGCTATAAACATTTGAGTGTGTTTTTGTGTGGGCCTAAGTTTTCAACTCATTTTGATAAACACTGAAGATATGAAATTGCTGGATTATATGGTAAGGGTATGTTTAGTTTTGGAAGAAACTGTAAAACTTTCTTTCAAAGTTACTGTACTATTTTACATTCCACTAGGAATGAATGAGAGTTCCTACTGCTTCTTATCTACCAGTATTTGATGTTGTTAGTGTTTTGGGTAGTGATATATCATTGTTGCTTTAATTTTCACTTCACTAATGTCATATTATGTGGAGCATCTTTTCATATGCTAATTTTCTACCTGTATATCTTCTTTGGTGAGGTGTCTGTTAAGACTGGCTTATATTTAATTTTTTTTATAGTTGAGTTTAAGTGTTTTTCATATATTTTGGGTAACAGTCCTTTATCAGATATGTATTTTGCAAATATTTTCTCTGATTCTGTGGCTTGTCTTCTCATTCTATTGATATTGTCTTTCACAGCAGAAGTTTTTAATTTTTTTGAAGTTTAACTTATCAGTGATTTCTTTTATGTATTATGTCTTTTGTGTTGTATTTAAAGAGTCATCATATCTAAGGTCATCTAGATTTTTTTATTATTATCTTGTAAGAGTTTCATAGTTTTGTATTTTACATTTAGCTCTATAATTCGTTCTGAATTATGTTTTGTGAGGGGTGTAAGAACTGTATTTAAATTCATTTTTTTGATATGTGAATGTCTAGTACTATTTCTTTAAAAGACTATTTTTGTTCCATCAGCTTGCCTTTGCTCCTTTGTCAAAGATCAGATCAGTTGACTATATTTATGTGAGCCTATTTCTGGGCTCTCTATTCTGTTTCATAAATCTATCTTTTTTTAAATTTTTTTGGTTAACATCAAACTGTCCTGATAAACATAGTGTTACAGGAAATCTTGATATTGGGTAGTATTAGCTTTCCAGTTTTGTTCTTATTCTGGGTCTTTTGCCTCATGAAACTCTAAAAATAATTTGTCAGTATCCACAAAATATCTTGTTGGGCTTTTGGTTGGGTTTACATTTAGATCAAATTGGAAAAACTGATAACTTGATAATTCTGAGTCATCCTAACCATAGCATGGAGTATCTATTATTTAGTTCTTTTATTTTATTTATCAGAAATTTGCAGCATCTCTCATTTAGATTTTGTACATATTTTGTTAGATTTATACTTAAGTATTTTGTTTTGAGAGGTGCTAATAATAAATGACATCTTGTTCTTTTAATTTCAAATTTTGCTGTTTATTTCTGATATGTATGAAAGTCATTGGCTTTTGTATATTAACCTGCAATCTTGATATAATTACCTATTAGATGCAAAATTATTTTGTTGATTATTTTAGAATTTCTCCATAGACCATGTAAACAGCTGGACAAATATCATCAACTATTTTTCTCCTCTTTAACTCTTAAAGACATGTTGTATGGTCAAAAGCAAAAATTATAGCATTGTCTGATAAGATTTTCAAAGTATGTAGATGTGATAATTCAGGTACCTACCACATACAAAGGAGAGGGAAAAGGGATGTGTATGTTGATGAGATCTGTGCCTCTTGCCTGAACTATAAACATTGATTATAAGTAGACTTTCAAGAGTTAAATATGTTTGTTATAATCACCAGAAAAATAATTAAAACAGAGGGGAAAAAAAAATAGAGAGTCAAAATGAAAATAGACTATTAAAAAATGTTTAAATAGCCCCCAAGAAAGCTGAAAAGAGAAAACAAAGAAATAAATGGTAGATGTAGTAGAGAGAAATCAAATATTAAATATTAAACAAAAATTCACACATATCAATAATTATATTAAATGTAAATGGTCTAAATCAACCAATGAAAAGAGATTGTCAAAATAGATCAACAGAAACATAACTCAACTATATACTGTCTACAATGATAGATAAAAAACAAAAGGATAGAAGATATAGACCATGCAAACTCTAATGCTGCAGTGACTATATAAATATCAAAATAGAATTTTAAGCAGAAAACAAAAACAAAAACAAAACAGACAAAGATTAAAACAATAATTACCAGGGACAAAGAGGAAAATTGCATAATAATAAAATTGATTTACCAAGAAGATAAAACAACTCTAAATGTGTAGAAGGTAAGAATAAACCTTCAAAGATATAAAACAAAATCTGACAGAACTGATTTATCACTTCAGCATGTTGTCAGTAATGAATAGAACTAATGGTCAGTCTGAGGAAGGACATTTGGGGGAGGGACAAGGAGGCAAAGCATTAATGGCACAAAGAGGTGTGGTATTATCTGTTGAAGATACTTTGTAGTTTTATCAACAGTACTAGGGAGAAATATTCACCTGTTGAAATATCCATTTTGTAAGACAAATAATGTGATTGAATGTATGGAAGAAAGTGAAATGAAAATAAATAAAGAAAAGAGAAAAAAAAAAGAACTAATGGTCATAAAACCAATAAGGATATAGAAGATCTGAATAATATCATCAACCAAATGGATCTAATTGACATTTATGAAATTCCCTACCCAAACATAGCAGAATACATATTTTAAAATAAGGTAAAAAATATTTGAACTGAGAAAAAATGAGAATGCAACATATCATATTGTTGTAGAGTGTCACTGAATGAACGACTACCAAAATCAGATTAAATTTAAAGGGAGTCTTTATTAGTTGGCCAGCAACTACATTTCTGACTTCTGCGAGCCTCAGGCTGTAGTCACTGGCCAACTAATAAAGACTCCCTTTAAACTTAATCTGACTTTGGTGGTCGTTCATTCGATGACACTCTACAACATTTGGAGGCCCCAGTGAGATCTGGGAACCTTAGAGTGGCCGAATAACGCCCCAGTGAGGATGCTCCTTACACCCTGTACGGAGTTCCAAGAGGGGTAAAGAGGCCTCACAAAGCATGGATCAGAAATTGGAGTTAGGAGGGCTGGATGCAGCGGAACCTCCAGGTCCCTGGGCCTGAGTGTGACAGCACTTCAGGTCCCTGATGACAGTGATTTCTGGGTATACTGTCTTGCTTTGTCTTGTCTTTATCACCCTTGTCTTTGTCAAAATGGGACAGGGCCAATCGTCAGTCTGTTCGTCAAAGTGTGCCCCCTCTTAACTGTTTTCTAGATCACTTTGAAGACTTTTGACACTGGGTTGAGGGTTATGGTATATTTATGAATAGCCTTATTAGTGTCAAAATAACCCCAGGGAAATTGGCTCTTATAGTCCTAATGCACGTGTGCATTCATACATATAATATGTCATGTTACATGCTATATGTTGTATGTCTGTGTGAAAAAGGCCTTAGAAATTCTATTCAATTTGGTTTATAAAAAGAGCGCTCATAAAAATTGGTTTAAATTCTTTTCATGTTCATATAACTTTAATAAACGATCTAGTTTTAAATGTAATAAAAAACTAATAAGTAAAAGTCTTCATAATTTTCAACATATATTTGACTAAGTTTTTATTAACCAAACAATATCATATTTATGTTAATATAGTTGGTTTAATAAAACAACTAATATTTATGTGTTATATATTACTTTCTCTGTTTTTAGCTTTAGTACTAACAAAAGATCTTTGACTTCAAAATAACTCTTAAATATTTACAGAGGGCTCCTAAAACATCCAAAAAAAAGATGTTAAATGGATCATACTTATTCTTTATATGTTAAACAAAAATAAAAAACATAGTAAAATTAAACAATCATAATTTTCTTTACACTGTGTTTAAGTTATATATGAAAATATGTTGTATACTTTTATGTCTATATATATTGTGTTCCAAAATAATTTGAGATTCCCAAAAATTTATAATAAAATATTTATCAGTCATATAATAAGTTATTATGTTAAACTAATATCTAGCCAAATTTCTTTGTCAGTTATAAATTTTTGTCAGAACATTAACTATGACTATGATCCTAATACCATGTCCTTAAAAAAATTTACACATACACACACAAAATTGTGCTCTTACAAATACCAGTTTCTAAAAATCTAATCATTTAACTAAATAAAATTTTCACTTTCTATAAAAACTAATTAATTTTCTAAACTGTTAAGCAAAAATTAACCAAAAAAAACCTGCTTGAGAAAATTACATGCTAAATAGCCAATACAATACACCTAAGTTATAAAAATAAAATTAATATAAAAATATAAATCTAATGTTAAACATAGACTCATAAAAATCATTGCCACCTAGTTCTGAGTCCGCTTTATAATTCTTCTTATTAAGTTAACATATTTTAGTTATTCCTATTGTTAGTCTTTAAATTTTATAAAATTAAAAAAGCCTGTTAATAAAGTTATTCAATTTTACATTAAAAAAGTTATTAAAACAAGTTTTACTACTATTGTTGTTTGTTTATGCATGTTCATAAACTACCAGTCAATATATATAATTCTATTTTTACAAACTTAATAACTCATCCAAAAAATCAAACTTCCCAAAATAAAATAAAAAAATAAACATAAATGATTAATAAAAATCGGGCCTAAATATCAAAAACAAAAACTGAAAACTCCTATCCAAAAACTTAACAAAATTAAAGTCTCAAAACATGGAGTGAGACAAGTTTAGACTAAAACTCCTGACTGCCTCCTCCCTCCCTGCTTTCTTATACTCCTATTTCTCTTTAGTTAGTCTCTCCCTCTAATTAAATGATTAAAAAGTTTAACTAAAAAAATAAAAATTTAAATTAAGACTAAATTCTCCAACTAGAGTTTTTATATAGTCAATAATACAAATAACTTATAAAATCTATAAACTAAACTCTGCCCTCTTGACAATACTCAACTCCTTACAAAATCTACTAAAATTTAGTTTCACTTCTCAATATAAAAACTCTTACGATTCAAATAGTTTTTCAAAAAGTTCTCAAATAACTCAAAAAAATTTTAACAAATTGACAAAAGACCTTAGCCTTTGATTTAACTTTCACTTAAACAATACCCAATAATTGCTCATAATAATCCTAAAGACTAAAAACTTCTTCAAAGACAAAATCTAGACATAGCTCAAATCAGAGCCTCTGCCTCAAAAAAAAACCCACAAAACTCTATTTCCTAAATAAACAGCCCAGACATTAAACAATGCCCATGACTAACATCCTCATGTTTCCCACTAAAAACTTGTCCCAAAATATCAACAATATTTGTAGGCAAAGAGGAGAGGAATTTGTAGAATTAAACACTTTCGTTGAAAAAGAAGAGAAAAATAAAAAACTTAAGCTTCCATTTTAAAACTTTAGGAAAAGAAGAGCAAAACAATCCCAATTCAAGCAGAAGAAAGAAAATAGTAAAGATATGGACAGAAATCAATGAAATTTTAAAAAGAAAAACAATAGAGAAAAATCAATAATACTAACAGCCGATTCTTTAAAAAGATAAGCTTCTAAAAAGATAAGCAAAAATGAAAGGAGAGAAGATGTAAGTTATCACTATCAGGAATGAAAAGAAAGGACCTCATTGCAGAACCCATGAACATTAAAAGAATAAGGGGATATGGTGAACAGTTTATATAGCAGACAAAAGAAATGAACTAGTTCCTTAAAAATAATACATTGCCTAATAATACATTGTACGTGTATGGTTTTTAAAACCATAAAGCAAAATCTGACAGAACTGATTAATAAACAAGCTCACAATTGTAGTTGGAGACTTCAACACTTTGTCAGTGATGAATAGAATTAATGGAAAGAGAATCAATAAGGATATAGAAGATCTGAAAAATACTACCTCATGTATCTCTATCGATCTATCTCTATATCTCCTGGCTGTAGCTTTCTCCATTTAAAATTTGTTATTCTTCTCCCAGCAGCTGCAACAGTCCCCGAGTATTTTTGTTTGTTTTAACTTTGCCAACAAGGGGGATTGTCATGCCACAATGCTTTCTCCTCCATCTCTCCATCTTTTTGAGATTTTGGGCACTCATGCATGTGCACCTGGTGTATTTCTCAAGCCACCGGGTCCAGGACTTCAACTGCACAGTTGGCCATGTGGGAATTCAGCCCCCACACCACAGACTGACTCCTAGAGTGCTTTCAACTGTAGGTCCTCTGACCTGTCTCATCTCAGCTCCTTTATTGCTAATTTTCGCTAAGTGAGGTCTTTGGTCCGCCAGATGAGATGAATTCAGAGTTTTTGTCCACAATCAGCCTCAGGAGAACAATCAATGAGATTCTCAGGAAAGAATGCACATTGAGGAAATCCCCTTTGAGCTGACTGTCCATGAACTCCAGTTCTGTTTGTGGTTTCATATTTGTCAAGCACCCAGAGTGTAGCAGGGGACTCATATGGAGAAAGGAAGGCGGGTACTCATGGCAGGTCATGTCACTATGAATTGAAAAACTACTGGATGGCACTGTGTCTGACCTTGGGAAAACATCCATTTTGGCAGGGTGACAGGCTGAGCCATGATGTACAACTCTTGGGAGAATGATGATAAGACATGGACAGAGTAGAGTTAAAGGTTCACAGACTTAAAATAATTCTATGGCTCTTGCACAACTTCAGATGGAGCCCAGGAAAAAGGAGTCCGAATCATGTATTATAGAATAGACCTAGAGGTTTTAAAGGGGAGAATTAACTGGAAAAAGCCTGGTCTTTGTCAAGAACAAAATGTTCTGAAAAAGATTCCAAGCCAGATATCTTTGGGTGGCTTTCAGATTCATTTACCCTTAGCCTATGAACTTATTGACCCTTTCAGAATGCTTGAGACTGGGCTGGCAGGTGGCATGGTGGTTAAGGTGCTGGATCCCACATGACTGATTGTGGTTTGAGTCCTGGACCTGGCAACTTGCTTTCTCACTCTCCCCTTCCCCTCCATGGTCAAATAAAAATAAAAATAAAAATAATAAAATAGATAATTCTTTGAAAAAGAATACTTGAGACTGCTGACTGTTTTCTGTTCATCTGAATGTGTAGCAGGGCAAGGTCTGGTTGGTTTCATATATGGAGCCTGATATGGCTCAGAGTCAGCTACTGGGCATGATCAGTGGCACCTAAAGCATTACTCTGTGAGGATCCAACATTTGCTGCCCACCACAGATCACAGATGCCCAGGGGAGAAGTTGTAAGATGACTGAAGGGTCTAGTGGAAGGGTCTGGTCTTTCTGCCCACTGACTACCCATAACAGCAACACAGAGAGCAGCCAAGGCAGAACAAGTGTCTCCCCAAAGAGCCTTTGCCTGGACCCTACAGTGGACACAAATGAAATTACATTTGAGAAGACAGTTGACCAAATAGCAAAGACCTACAGGACAACCAGCCATGTTCTTCTTGACAGGCTGGAGTATAGGAAGCAAACGATTACAACAAATTATACTAGCATTTACTGTTATCTCTGTTACCTTGCTTTGAGAAGGCACTGTTCTGAGGCCTGTATGAACCCCAACCTGTGATTTTTGTGACTTTCACAACAATCTTGCAAGTTGTTATCACCATCTGCTGTATAAGGGAGACTAGAAACAGAAATAGATTCTGTTTGCTGGTTAATGTCACACAATTAATAAGTGGCCATGCTGCCATCCCTTCTCTTTCTCCTCTTAGGATCTTGGGCACACATACATACACATGCCAGGCATGAGTTTCAAGCCACTGGGTCTAGGACTTGAACCATGATTGACTACGTGGGAGTCCAGTGATGCAACCACTTCGCCATCTGCTGGTCCCAGAGTGTTGTGTTTTATTACTGAGCCACCACCTGACTCTGGGAGGACAAGGTTTGAAAGTGCAATTTAGTAATCCTGTAAGAGAGAATGAATTGAAGTTGGTTTGAAGATAAAATGAAACCAAATGCCAGTGATGACAATGTGAACTTCTTGCATACAGGAGAGAGAGATTTTAATATTTTAGGCTTGTCTTGTTTAGAGCCTGTGACACAATCAGTGACCCATATGGCAGTGTAGTTAGATTAAATAGACAATCAGTTTGGAACACACAGAGCTGTTACCCTTTATACTTTGGTCTGTCTTTGTCACAGCAACTTAAGTATGTGTCTTCTTCGAGCGCTCTTGATTGTAAGCAGTCAGAAGGCTGGGCTTGGCTCTTGCTCATCCTTGTCTATCTGAAAGGGGTATTGTGGAGAGCCATAGCTCTTAAAATGACTTGTGAAAAGACACCCACAACCACAAGTGTCACCACATAAAGGACTTTTGAATTCTGAGTAGTATGGCTAATGTTTCCTACTGGTTTGCTGACTGGGATGGTTCACGAACATGAAATAATTGTCACGCTGGGTGGTTAGAACAACATCCTCCTGTTGTTTCAGCCACTGAATGCTTATAACATTGGTTAGTTGTAAGCATAAAATATAAACTATGGTTTGAGTGAACGGGTTATTCCAGTGGTTTGTATTTATTTTTAGTAGTGACTAATCATTTTTAAATAAAATTTTAGGGGAAATCCCATTATAATCTCAAAAGCTAATATATTTTGTACAATGTATGACAATGGTACCATAATATCTTTTCACTAATTCACTAATTATATCTTTACAACCCTATAAATAGAATACTGTTGTCCCCAACTTACAGTTGAGGAAACTGAGGCCAAGAGAAGTGATGTAGCTTGCCCTAGCACACACAGAGAGCTGATCTGGGACAGAGTCATGTTGCAAACACAAGCAGACTAGCTCCTGGGCCATGATATTTTCTGTCTCTTGCATCAGGTATAGTAGTTGTTATTTTTCAGAGAAATTGAGTCAATAAGATATTCATTCATTCATTCATTTACTTACAGGAATTAGCTTATACAATTATAGAAGCCAGCAAGTCAAAAATCTACAGTGTGGTTTGGGAGGCTGGCGATTCAGGAGAGCTGATAATACAGATGCAGTCATAAGGCTGTCTTCTGGAGAATTCCTCTTGCTTGGGGAGCCAGTCCTTTCACTCTGGTCAGGTCTTCTGACTGAACGAGGCCCAGTCACATCACTTTGGGCAATCTGCTTTATCCAAAGTTCTCTGATTTAAATATTTATCTCCAGAAACTTCTTCCAGGTTGACATGTGAAATCAATCATCATACCAGGTCGAAGAGATGAAAGGCTTCTGTAAGTGATTCAAATTGTATTTATCAGAAAGCATTTCACTGGGGCCAGCTGTTGGCATGGTGCTTATGATAGTTGAATCTCACCTGTTCGACTGTGAGGTTTGAGCGTCTGACCCAGTGACTTGAAAAACATGAGCATGTGTGCATGCCCAAGATCCTAGAAGAGAATGGAAGAGAAGGGATTGCGGTGTGGTCATCACCCCTTAGGGGTGTTTTCTCTCTCTTTCTGTCTCTCTGGTGAGTGCATGTGCTCTATAGCAAAATTAAGCAACAACAACAAAAAGGTGTTTCATCGTATGCAAAAACCCAGAAGCACCTACTCGAAGCACAGTTTAACAACCATGCACTGTAAAATAGGTGTTATTTCTCCTTCCCTTATTCCTGCTCTCATCAGTCTCTCTTTTCTGAACGTCTTTGTCTGTTTTAAAAAATGTTATTTGTTTAATTTTACTTATTATTATTATTTTTTCAATTCACCAGAGGGAGAGAGAGAAAGAAAGAAAGCTGCCAGGTCTGGAACTCAGTTGCAGTCGGCTATGTGGAAATCCAGCCCCTTAACCATCATGCCACCAGCTGGTCCCATCTTTTTTCCTTTTAAGATTTTTCTTTTAGCTGGATTGGCAAGGCCATTTAGATACACAGTCTCCAAATTCTGATCTCTTATCAATGTCAATAAGTAATTTGAAATATGCACTCCTAATATTTGTAAATTTATAAATTATACCCCAGCTAAACATCATAGAGCATATATAAAATAGAAAATAATGAGGAAAGAAACAGCCTTCTTAATGTTTAATTTTGATGACTTTATCCTAAAGCCATTATGCACTTGGCTAGAGGGTTATTACTAACAATAGTGCATTTTAATCATACTTCAAATCAACTTCTCAATGATTTAAATGAAAATTTTGACTAACTTTATGTCACATATTATTATATGTTCCTTGTGTTACTTTCTAAATGGATGCTAATGAGCTCTTTTGAGGAGTATAAGAAATGTCAGCTCTGACATTTTCTTGTTGTTTGCTTGGTATCTCCCGTCTACAGCGTCTTTGTCCTTGTAAGCATTAGTTCATTTTTAACCAGATAACTTAATGTATAATTCTACTTGTCAGGAAAAATTGTGAAAGGCTTTGAAATGGACAAGGAATGATTACTGGGTGTCCAGCATAATGCCACATTTCATTATCATGGAACTGTGTTACAACTCTGGATCTTGTAAAAAACCAGTAAGGGTGTCAATGGTTCTCTTCTACATCAATGCAAATGAGTACATCCTATGAAAAGCAATTGATAATTGCCCTGTGGATGAGGCTGCATCTAATTGTAAATTTCTTTCAACACATTCTTCTAATGACGTATATATGAATTTTCTGTGAATTCTCCTTTGAACCAGTTCTAACATCTCATTGTTCTCCTAAGTTATGAGTTAAATACAATCTTCAACATGTGTTCATTTTATATTTGTATGAGGACAAACACAAATGATTTTACCCTTGAAAAAATATCCTTTAATGCTCTGAACCAAGTGCACATAAGGCCAATATGAGACACCTGCTGGGAGGATGTGAACAAATGAAAACATCACGGCTACCCCCGACTCACTGTCTCTCTTCAGAAGGCCCCATGTATGGCATGTGACATTTAACTAATCTCACAGCCTGGCAGAGGAAGCCATGTAAATCCTTTAAACAGTAGTAAACCTTTATTTCTGCCTTTAGTAAAAGAAAGGTAGAATTTTATCCCTCTTAGTGAATCATCTGTGTACTCTCCCTTGGAGATCACTACATTAGAAGTGCAGTAACTGGAATAATTTGCTTTTCCTCTAAAAATCTGTGAAGTAAATGCTTTTAAGAAATCCAGTAATAGCTGGCTCTCCAGCTGTTCTTGGTCTTTAAGAACATGTGACTTTTAAGTCAAAGTACTAATGAAGCATTGAGAGATACAAGACACTAAAGTGTGAATGTAATTGAGAATCTACAAGATAGAGTTTTTTCTATTACCAGAGGGTTATGGAGAAAGGTCTAGAAAGTCTTTAAGCATGAGTTGCAGTCATTTTACATTGTGGTTTGATATCCCTGCCATAACTTACAAATGTACACACAAGATTCTATGTGACAGTTTTGGCCAGTACAACATAAAAAATAGCCTAATATATTTCTATATTTAGAATTCCAAAATACTGCAAATCTTTCTGTGTCTAGTGAAATCCAAATAATAGCATATTTTAAAAAGTAAAAAAAAATCTCTTAACTGACAAAAAAGGAAAAAACAGAAAAAGGGAGTGGACATTGGTTGTAGAAGAAACCCCAAATGAAACTGTCAGAAGAATTCAAAATAGAAATGAAATTGACTTCTAAAGGTAATGGAAGGCATATTTCTGTCTGGGTAAAATGCTATAAACTTTTTTTGGGGAGGACTTCTTCCTCCTTCTTAAACAGCATTGTAGGGACCTGCAAGAACCCTGGAATACCAGACAACAAAGCAGGATAAAGCTCCAAAAACTTGAAGCCTGTGAAGGTAGGCTAGAACGTGGATGCCAACCTAAACAAAATGACTCTTTACTAGGATAAAAGATCTAAATAAGAGCTAGAGTCTCTTAAAATAATAGATATCACTGATTCATTCATGAGGGCGGAACCTAATAACCTCTCAACATGGTTATGATGACAATAAAATTTCAACACAAATTTGTCAGGGGAAAGGCAAACTATAGCAATCTCTCTGATTACTGTGTCTGGGTCCTGAGCCTTCCTCACCTTTTGTTTCTGAGCATGGGGATTGAAAGTCTCAGGTTCTCGGAGATAACAGCAAGACAGAAAATCAGAAAGTTTACAGAAGATCTAAACAACTCAATCAATGATCAGGATCCAACTAACATATAAAACTCTCCATTCGGCCCAGTCGTGGTGGTGCAGGCAGCGGGGATGCTTCTGTGTGATGTTGAAGGCCATATAGGAATGCTCCATGTTTGCATTCTGGTTACACCTATGGGTGCATCCATGATCCTGGCTAGCCGTTGGGCTGGGAGGAAGGATTGTTGAGTGAGGACCCTATGGAGGTTGCCCCCTAACCCATGAAAGAAGAAGAAAAAAAGAACACCTCATCAAACAATAGCAGTGTACACATTTCTTTTTCAAGGCCCATCAAATGGTCATCAAAATATACCACATCCTGGTCCATAAAATAAACCTCAGTACATTTAAAAGAATTAAAATCGAACAAGTAGTAGTTTTCAGTTGATAATAAAATCAAACTATATATAAATAACTAAAACACAACAGGAAAGTATCTAAACATGTAAATTATACAAAACATTTTTAAATAATCACAGTATATATATATATATATGATATATATATATATATATATATATATATATATATATACACACACATCTCAAATGTGGTGTTTTTTATTAAAAACAATAAATGTGGCATTATCCTTGATTTGGTTGTCATACACTGCATACATGCTTTGAAAATCCATGTTGTGTCATACAAAGATGTACACTAATTGAATGTAAATAAGAAATTATTAAATAAAAGTGAAATAGAAATTAAAAATATAAAATAAATAAATGAATGAATAATCGCATGGGTCAAAGAGGAAATTGTAAAAGGAATTTAATAAGATTAATTCTGTATGCTGTGGAGATGTACCGTGATTAAATGTAAAATATAAATAAGAAAATAAAATTATAAAAGAAGTACATGTAGCTGAATAAACATGAAAATAGACTAGCAGGTGGCATAGTGGCTACATCACTGGACTCCCACATGGCTGACTGCAGTTCAATCCCAGACCTAGTGGCTTCAAAATCACACCAGACACAGGTGCATACATGCCCAAAATCC
Source organism: Tupaia tana (assembly GCA_026018925.1). Classification (NCBI taxonomy): domain Eukaryota; kingdom Metazoa; phylum Chordata; class Mammalia; order Scandentia; family Tupaiidae; genus Tupaia; species Tupaia tana. The sequence goes on from JAKSZU010000010.1 coordinate 82,181,675, forward strand.
CAGGAGGAGAATGGAGGAGAAAAGACAGGTGTGGCCATCCCCTCGGGGGTGATTTCTCACTTTCTCTCTCACTGTGTCTGTCTGTCTGTCTCTCTCTCCAGTGAGTGCATGTACCCTAAGGCAAAAACATTCTCTCAAAAAAAAGGAAAAGAAAAGAAAAGAAAATGAAAACACAATACAGCAAAATATGTGGGACGCAGCAATGCAGTTTTGAGAAGGAGATTTATAGCTCTAAATGCATATGTGAGAAATAAGGAAAATGTCATACCTATGTTTCCATCTCAAGAAATTATAAAAAGAACTGTAAAAAACCCAAAGCAAGCAAAAAAAAGAAGAAGAAATAAAAATAAGAAGACACAATGAAATTGACATAAGAAAAGAATAATTGGAGAATATTAGTGAAACAAAAATTTGGTTCTCTAAAAATATCAATGAAATAAATAGACTCTTAGCAACACTGACAATTTAAAAAGAGAAGATAGAAATCATCAATACTAGGGAAAAAAACTAAACTATCTCTACATAACTCTCAGTCATTTAAAAGACAATAAAATGATACAGGAACACCTTACACTCATAAATATGATGGCTTACAATGAATGAACAAATTCTTCAAAAATTACAAACTATCAAAACATGTAAAAAGTGAAAAATGTTTTGTATCTTGATCAAATTGGATATACCACAAAAATTTTCAAATGAAAAAGAAAGCAACCAATATAATCTGCCATGTCAGTAAACTAAAGAAGGAAAGTTATATGGCCATATCGATTGGTGCAGAATGTAATAGCTTATGCTTCATTAGACAATTCTGAGAATAAAATGCTTATAAAAGTGCCTGGTGCATAGTTGGTGTCTATTAAATATGTGTTCACTCTCATGATTTGCCTCGATGTAAAACTTCCTTATGGGCTTGATAGTATTCCAGAGAGAAAGGAAAATTGAATAAAAAGAGAAACTGTTATTATTACTATATTTTTTCACTTTGCTACAAGGTGTGAGTTCATGCCAGAGAGACAGAGAGATAAAGGGAGATAGAGGGGGAAGGGGACAAAGTATCCCCCTCCCCCATGAGGAATGGCCATGCTCAATCCCTTCTTCTCCATTTTCTTCTTAGGATTTTGAGCATGCTTGCACAAGTATCTCATGTGTTTTTCTTTCTTCCTTCTTTTTTATTTTTAGGTTCTTGCCATAGGGTTCATGTGCTTGCCAGAGAGAGAGAGAGAGAGACAGAGAGACAGAGAGAGAGAGACAGGGAAAATGAAAAATCAACCCCTCCCCAGGGGCAATGGCCATGCTGCAATGCCCCTCCTCCACTCTCCCCTTGAGATCCTGGGCACACATGAGGTTCAAGCCACTGGGTCCGGGACTCAAACTGTGGTGGACTATGTGGGAGTCCAGCGACATACCATTATGCCATCTGCTGGTCCCATTTTAAAACACACTTCTAAGTAACTCCTGGATTAGAGAAAATTAACAAAGAACATTTTTAAATGTCTTAAATTTTACAATAAAGAAATATAATATATCAAAATGTGTGGGATACAACAAAAGCAGTGACTAGAATAAAATTTGTTTGTGGGACTGATTAATCCACAATTTCAATTTTATTTTGATTTCTTCATTGCCTTTGGTTTTGTTGTGAAATAAAAGTAAATTGTTATCTCTTTTTATGGAAAACCGTCCATGTATTGATCCAAGTTAAACCAACACCTGGACACTCTTACTAGGTACTAATTTTAGGTGAGATGCTATGCTTGGTGCTACAAGAATGCCAAGAGACACAGACTCAGCTCACAGAAATCTCTCTGTCTGGGAGGAGAGCATTACCAACATGAATGTAATGTCTGACAGAACTGTAAGAGATCTCAGACAGGCACAGGTAGTCTCATCTGTCAAAGTGAAAAGAACATGAGTTCAACTGAATGGGGCCATCTGACAATGAATGGAGGCCATGAGCTCAGCCTTACAGTGAAGCACTGTGGTATAGGAAAAGCATCGCAAAGGCCCCAGGGCAGGAACTCATGAAGCATGCTCAAAACGTGGTGTGAGAGCAATTCAACGGCTGGCGAGGGCAGGCATAGGAGAAGAGCAGGAGATAAGACTAAAATAGTGGTGTTTGAAGAGGAGAGTTCTGTTGACTTGCCCAAAGTGTTTTATCAGATCTAGACCATGTGCAGCTTAGAAAGAAAGAAAAAAAAAAAGAACTTAGAGCATTTGGTCCCAATGAGTAATTCTCCCATCCACCTATACCTTTAAACCCCCTAAAGAAGAGAAAATATAATGTCTCTCATAGTCACCATTCCATGGTGAGCATTTGATAAGTGTTTGTCAAATAAGCTATTATATAAATGAAAACAAAAATGGAGCATCAGGGAGGGAACCACTGCATGGTGTCTGACAGTGGCACTCAGTGAGGACATCGCCATGGGGTTCACGTTTCTCCTAGCACTGGACAAAGACAGGACAAGTGACAGAGTTAGGTTTAAAGAGAAAGAGAAGTTTGAGGTTTAACATGAAATATTCAAATGTAACACTTCACAAGAAGTCTCTATATTTGAGAGAACATGTGCTGTGTATCCCAGAGGTTTCCAGACTGCTCTGCTGATGTCGTTTTTGGAGTCTGACCTTAGCTGGCAGTGGCCACAGGAGCTCAGTCTCCTCCCATTCTTTGTATCCTGGTGAAAAAGAAGTGAGTGGATAACTGCTTAATAGAGTACTGTTTTTCCTGGTTATAACTCCTTCAGTTTCTTCCACTTAACTAGAACTTGATGACTTCTTAAAGTTCCTTTGTAATGCTATTTCATTAATTTTTACAATCTACTCTATGTGAGACAACAAGGGGAGAGATTATTTTCAACTGGTTTGACAATGAATAAACTGAGAGTTAAAGGGATTTCATAGCTTTCCTAAGATCTGGTTGCTAAATGGAGAAGATGAGATTTATCTCAGGTTTTGTACTTATTCAGTAGTCAAAAGTCTAAATATCTTCTATATTTTAGATACTTGCTGAGTACAAAATAAGCCCATGTTCTCATTCAAGGACTAGAGAGCCCAGTAGTAAGATTCTAGTTCATACAGCAAGAGGATTTTATGTAGAATGCCTTTTCTTTTTATAAAAGCAGAAAAATAATGGATAAGTGAAACCAAAATAAAAGTCTTTTCAGATACAAAACTGAGCTTAGTAGAAGGAAGGAAAAATTCCCACATGCCAGAAATGAAAAGGAAACTTAAAGCTAGAAAAATAAGCTAGTAGGCAGATATTTTGGTCAGCAGAGGAGCAGAGTCTGGTTATAGGTCCTAGCAACTGGAGATGGGGATCAGATGCCTCGCCAGGATAGAAGACGGGGTCAGTGACCTGCAGAACGCTGAAGGCTAGAACCAAGAGCCAGAAATCTGAAAAGGGTGTCTTTCCAGTAAGGGAAACTCAAAACAGAAATAACAAGGAGGCCTATTTTCAGCTTGGGCTCTGAGTGAAGAGAAAGAAAGGTTAACCTGTGATTTTTCAAAATATCAAGCCTGTGCCTTGTGTAGAAGTGGTAGCAATTTTAAGTGTATATTCTCACATGATATGGGACTCCTTAAGAAATTAACATCAAACTGGACCAAGGCAGGTTCCCTGCAGAACCAAAGGCCACTTTCCATGAAACTTTTCAGTCCAGAGTGCCAAGGAATACCCACAGGTAAAGAAATCTCTTGAAAGGTGAACTTTAAAGCAAGAATCAACAACTATACAGGAAAGCTATCAACTGTGAGAAAGAACTAGCAGACACAACAAATATGAAAATAGCACATAAGAACTTGAGATAGTCACATTATCTGAAAGAGACTAAAAATAAACATGTTTCATGTAGTCACCCTACAGGGTTGATGCACTCCAGATTTTTTCCTTTCCTTTAGCTGTAATTTTGTAAAAACAATTTATTGTATATTTAAAAAGATGTAAGACAGGACTTTGTTCTCAGGACAAAGAATGACAAATGTTTGAGGTGATAGAAATGATAATCGCCTTGATTTGATCATTACACATTGTATACTTGAGTCAAAATATCACACCATATCCCATAAATAAATAGAATTTATATACTTGCTGTCAATTTACTATAATAAATAGATAAAATAAATATGTTTCAATATATGAATGAGAAGAGATGAAAGAAGTACTAGAGATTCAAATAAAATAATAGTTAAACCCATGTTCAGAAACACAAGTTCAGTAATTGAGATAAATAAAAAAGGACGTACAGTAGACTGGACTTATGTAAAGAAAGAATACTTGCTTGAGTAATCAAACTGAGGAAGCTAAGCTTTCTGAAGATGGAAAATGTGAACCCAAATGAAGGACTATGGAGTAGAGAATAAGAAGGTCCAACATACCCCTAACAGGAGTTCTAAGGATAGACAAGCGGATGTGGGAGAGGCTGAATCAAAGTTTTAACACCTGACAACTCTCTAGACATAATAAATCCTCAGCTAACCCTGCACATCAAATCTCAAAGAGTATAAAGAAAACCTAATCCAAACCTAGAACCACAGTAGTCAAACCATTGAACACTCCAGACCAGCAGGCATGTGGAGGAGACGATCTCTTAGAGGACTAATAGTTTAGAAGGGCACAGAAAAGGCTCACAGGAAGGAGGGAGTAGGTTCCAGGGGAGTCATCAACAGGCTTAGTGTTCTAGAAGCATGAGAGGGAGAGGTGGGATGCAAGTAGAGGGGCTGTGGTGAGTATGAGGGATGGACATGGCTATCCCTTACACTCCATCCTAAGTAGGAGGGAGGCTCTGTTCTAGGGAATCATTGAAGGTCCGTCCTGTTGTCCAATGAAAGTCACTAAAGATCTTAAGCAGAGCAAGGGCAGGGTGAAATTTGCATTCTAGACACTGCTCTTGCTGTTTTATAGAGAATGGACATGAAATGTATAAAAATGGAAGTGGAGCATGAACGTGAAGATAATTACTGTAATCCAAGCTTGCTGTGGAGGCTGAGGCTCAGAATGCGGCCAGCACTGTAGGGAGAGGTGGTGATGAAGGAAAGTGGCTAAAGGAGATGAGGCACTCATTCTGTTGTGCCTTCAGGAGCGGGGATGTGAGGCTGAAGGATGACTTCCACGTCTCAGGCTAGAGAACAGGATGCCTGGTCCACTGACGATGGCTATAAAAGCTTGCTGATCTTCATAGACATGTGGCCTTTATATCTCACTTTCTATTCACTATTCACTTCTTTACTGTCTCTTTTATTTTTAGTAGCCAATTCAATGATCCATAATTATTAAGTCATTCTTGTGAATGATCTTGAAAATAAATTCCTGCTTACTTTGGATCAATGATGAAATCTGTTATTTGCAAGGTAATGCACATAAATGGTTAGCAGTAGAATGCGTAAGCTATTTATCTACTGTACAGGGAGGCCTCTTCTTTAGAAAGGAAAAAAAGGAATAAGAGGATGCCCAGTAAGTTTTTGTGGTGGAGGGTTAGAGGGGAAGATGCTGTTTCTAATAATAGTGATTCCTTGGCATAATCACATATATAATAAGATATGACTGAAATCTGTACGCTTTTATAGGACCTTCGAGAGCCCAAGTTGGCCCTGTCCACCCTCTCCAGGCCTTTTTAGGATGTTCGGTGGACTCATGGTTTCTTAGTTTAAGAATAAAAAAGATACTAGTCTTCTGCCTATGGGCAAGCTGCAGGGTCAGGAGACAATGTTACCAATGTGCTATAGATTTTTTTTAATCAATGAATTTTTTTTAATCAATCAGTAAAGGAGCCTCACTTCAATATAACTACAAATATCTTTTTTAGAAGGTTTTTGGCACAGGGCATGTATGTTTGCTGGAGAGGAGAGACAGAGAGACAATGAGAGGGAAAATGAGAAATCACCCCCTGGGGAGATGGCCACATTGCAATCCCTTCTCCATTCTCCTCCTGGGATTTTGGGCATGCATGCACACACGCCTGGCCTGATTTTCAAGCCACCAGGCCCAGGACTTGAACTGCAGTTGGCCATGTGAGAGTCCAGCACCTTAACCACCATATCACCTGCTGGTCCCTGAATACAGCCTATCTTAAGGTGAGAGAATGGAGACTCAAGGTCCCTTGACTGAAGTTCTAAGTTGGGAGAGATGTCTTGAAGGCAGGTTTGTGGGGTTCCTGCTGTAACCTCATCCCTACTCAGTGCCCTTCCTAGGGGCAGGGTGGAACCTGTGTGTGGCCCTCCAGCAAGCCCTGCTCTTCATGAGGGGTCTCAAGGAGACTGCCAGGAGAGCTCAGCGCAGGGGCCAAACTGGGCTCCTCTATGCTCTCACTGTGTGGTCTCCAAAATTCATTAAACCTCTTGCTGCCTTGGCCTCCCCATCCGTGAAATGGGGATCAAATTACGTTGCTGCAAGTCTGTCTGCCCAGTGACATCTCCATGATTAATGAGATTATGGGAAAGGCATGTTGCACCCTGGGGCCGACTCATTTACTATGAAGCGAAGTCCATATTTCTTCTTCCTTTCACACCCTGCCAAAGATTAAAAACAAAAGGTTAAATAAGCGAAGGGGAACATTTTCCAGAACTTTAATACATAACATTAATAATTGCATACACATGTAATAATTATCATCTAACTTAAGCTAAAAACTCTACTATCTGAGAAAACTAATTTGTTTTGGTGCCAAGTTAATTTTAAATAATTTAACCAGACCTAGTTTTTTTATTCCCTAAATAAAACAGATTATGCACAAAGTGACATTTCAAATGACCACAATTTGCAAACACCTCCAGGGCGTTGAGGTTTAGTCCTTTCTCTAGGGAGAGTCTGAGGAATAGCTTAAATAATTCCAAACCAACTTTTAGCTTGTTGTGACTTTTCCAAGCAATAGGACTGAATCAATTTCTATGTGTTTCCTAGAAAAAAAGAAAAAAGCTAAGAGTTAAAGACAGAGCAGAGTCATCAATCTTTAAAAATATCATCGACAAATACTTACACATAAGAGTCATTGAACTGCATACATAGTTATTGTTATGTGGTGTGTGGGAGATGCCTGTGGGTCGTTTAGAACCTAGAGGAACATGTCTACACAGATCATTTTAACTTAAGGTGAACTAGCGCAGTGGGGACACAGCTACCAGGCCTTAAGCGTTGGCTGCTTTAAGATGATCCCATCTGAGTAAATTCTGAGGGTTCTTGTATTCATGTGAAATTTTAGTCTGAGAACATAGTTTTGCAAGTTTCTGATACTCTCCTAGATTCTGCAGATTCTTTCATTCATTTTATATGCCCGACGTGAGCCCGGCTGCACCACGTTGTGTACCAGGGTGGGAATAATCAGTAAAGCATGAGCTTTTGCTGAGAACTCTACTGCCTACAGGTGGGGAAACAGCAAGCAGGGTTGGGAGTGGAGCATATCTCACCAGAGGGCAGTCCTCCTCTGCACTGGTGTCACACAGAAAGAAGGTAGGACCTTTTTCCAAGAGATGGCAAAATTTGAATATTTATGTGACGCTTTCTGATTGTCTAATATTGGTAATTAATTGCAAAACCGTATTTCTTTCAACACTGGGTTCTGTGTTGGGCCAAAAATAAAGCTAGTAAGTAATGTCTTCTCTAGATGTTCTTTCAGCCCCCAAATTTTCTACTCTCATCACCAGAAGCCATCTTGCCTCTGTTCTAGATAGGAATGATACATAACTGAGATTGTGATAACTTGATTTTTACAAGTATTTTTACAAATGTGGTGATAACTTGATTTTTACAAGTATGTATTTCTTCCATGAGCAAGAAAGAGAAACAGAGAGACAACAGCCCTACCAGGGCTTCAAGGCTGTGACCCACCCCTGGCCATCAACCCCTCTGAGATTACCCACAATCATGCAGCTGGCATACTTGGGGAAGTCTCTTGACTTGAACTGGAGCCTTCCTGTTGTGCCTAATTTGGTTCTTTTTTGATGACACAGCTACCTCATCACTTAAAGACAACAATTCTCTTATTAATTAAGAAAAGTTTTAACTTGAACATATTCCTGAGGGAGCCAAATTAAAATGTGTGTCCTACCAGGTGACCAGCCAAGCATTCTCCTTCTGAATATCTTTTACTCATTCATTCCTCCTTACACAGAAGTCCAATATACATTATTTAAATGCTAAAACTTTTAACTTTTTTAGGAAAAATAAGAGTTTTTAAATCTGTGCTTTAGAAGATGTAAGTAAGAATTGATGAAAGAAATAAAATTAAAAATATCTTAGACATAAAAACATGGAAAACAATAGTGGGTACAGAGACAGTACAGGAGGAGAGTTGGAAACGGGAAGGGAGGCAGGAAGTCAAGGGGGGGAAAAAGAAGCAAAATATTCAACAGACAAAAAAAATGGGAAATTATCTGTTGGTGGCAATGTGTATGGTAATTTCTTTGACTGGGCTAATATACAGTGTATTCATGATGGGAAAATTCATTTTCAATGTTGTAAAGATATACAGTGATCGAATGTAAAAAATAAAATAATAATAAAAGTTTTTCAAATGAAAGAAGTTTAGAGCCACTTCTAGAGGTTGATTTCTCATGTATTTCTGTGTTATCATCTTCCTTTGTGAGAAAAGCCCATAATAAAAGGATGGCGGGCCAGCCAGTGGCACAGTGGTCAAGGTGGCTGGATTCCGCATGGCTGACTATGCAGTTTGAAGACCAGATGCAGTGGCTTAAAAAATGTACCCTAGAGGGCCAGCAGGTGGTGCAGTGGTTAAGGTTCTGGACTCCCATGTAGCTGACTACAGTTTGAGTCCTGGACCTGGTGGTTTAAAAGTCATGCTGGGAGTGTGTGTGTGCACGCATACGGGCACACATGTGCATGCCCAAAATCCTGAGAGGAGACTGGAGGAGAAGGAGTTATGGTGTGGCCATACCCCTGAAGGCAGGGTACAATTTTTTTTTTTTTTTGAGAGGTTTTTGCTAGAGGGCGCATGCGCTCACCAGACAGACAGAGAGAGAGACAGAGAGAGACACAAAGCGAGAAATCACCCCCCAGGGGGGATGGCTACGCTGCAATCCCTTCTCCTCCATTCTCCTCTCGGGATCTTGGGCACGCACGCACACGCACCCGGTATGAGTTTAAGCCACTGGGTCCAGGACTCGAACTGTGGTCGACTACGTGGGAGTCCAGCGACATAGCCATTATGCTAACTGCTGGTCCTGGCAGGGGACAATTTTTCACTTTTCTTCTCTCTCTTGCCAGCAAGTGCATGTGACCTTTGGACAAAAAAAAAAAAAAAAAAAAAGCAAAAAAAAAAAGCTGTGTGTGTGGTGTGTGTGTGTGTGTGTGTGTGTGTGTGTGTGCGTGTTTGTCCCAAATACTGAGAGCAGAATGGAGAAGAAGGGATTGTGCTGTGGCCAACCCCTGGTGGGATGGTGGTTGGGAGTTCTCACCCTTCCACACCAGATGCACATACCTTATAGCAAAATAAATAAATAGAAGGAAGAGGAGGAGGAGGAGGAGGAGAAGGAGGAGGAGGAGGAGGAGGAGGAAGAAAGAAGAATGGAGAGCAAAATCATCCGTGCAGAATTCGATACACACCTCGTAAGTGACAGTCCAGTCCTCTGCAGCCGCCCTGGGTTTCTGGTGGCCATGGCTTATTGCCTTTTGGGGGCTGTGCCCATTGAAGTGTGGCTGAACTGGACAGGTAAGCCTGAGTGCCTTAGGCTGGTCTGCCCAACACCCATGTACATCGACAGTTGCCTTCGAGGTTTCTCTTGGAGAATCGGAGAAAATAAGATTGGTTAATGTGACTGGGGATATAATCTTCCTCACTCTGTTGCATGTATTTGGACATGACGTGCTGGGCAGGGTGCCTTGGGAGATGATAGCAATTGTTTCTACAGCTCACAGCTGATACAGACAGTACATGTATTTGAAGGGCTCTTCCTCACACGTAGTCCCGAAGGCAAGTCTAAATGAGACGTAGCAAAACAGAAGGCGCTAGTTGTGCCTCCTCTGAGGTTAATAGACCACCCTGGTCTCATGGAAACACGAAGGTCAAGGTCTCTTGCTTGGCTTCTGACTAGCATTTGCATTTGAAGTGAGAAAGGGCAGTTTGCAAGAAGTTAGCAGCTTGATGGTTGCAATTCTGTTGAGGACAAACATTAGCTCACCTCATTCTGCTTGTCTTCTTGAGGAACTCCATCCCCTGCTTCGAAGAGAAGTTGTGGGCATAAGAGAGAGTTGGGGAATATTTCAAAGTTGTGAGGGTTGATCTGTGTGGAAGTAGAATACAAGTGTACTCACGACTGGGTCTGTTAGCCTTACGTAGAATTTCGCTGTGATCTGGGTCACTCGCTAAAGCCTGCCGCAACTGAATACAGACTCTGACAGAGACCTCTGGGAGGAGACACCAGGACTGTTCAGTCCATTCAGCACAGTGAGAGCCAATGAGGCCTGACACCAGCAGAAATACTTGGTCTAACCAGGCAGTTTCTCAGAGAAACTGAGAGTCACGGAAATGAGCTCTAGATAATCACTTACTCTCTGTGCTGCTCGGATATCATGCCCCTTTTGATTTTAGTAGCTATGATTATTCTGTGGAAAATTTAATGATATTGATATGATATTTACCAAGTACCTTTCACTCCATTATGAGAAATCAGCAGCAGATTTAATCATACACCAGAGAATTAATTGTAAGCTTAGCCTTTGCTTAAAGAGCAGAGCTTCCATAAACAGACTATCATTTGCATATTTACCTTTATTTGACTGAAAGAAAAAAACATATGGTCTCAAGGTTTTTGGAGGATGGGTGTAGGGACAGAATATCGAAAGACGTGTGCTTAGGAGGGGATTCCTGAACATGCTCTTGAGAATAAATGCCCTCCCCCCATCTTTGGAAAAAGCTCTTTCTTAGGGGAATTTTAATATTTTGTGGTTTCAGTCTTTCACATTCTACTCGTCTACATCCTCATTAGGGTCTCAGGTTTCCTTGTCCCTACGCAGCTACCCCAGCTCAGATTTAATCAACAGCAGACATCCATCAGGACGGACAAGTCATCCCTGCCCCCCTCAGCCCTCCCATTAATGAAATATTTGCCCAGAAAACAGTGCCAGAATGCAAGCAAACAGCACTGGCCATATCCCTGCTCCTCTTCTAACCTCCTGTGATCTTTGGCTTCTGTTCAGCAATTGCATTTATTTTGACTTCATTAAAGAATGTGAAAGACAGGATTTCACCTAGGTCTGAAATTTGAAGATTTATAGCTCAGATAAAGCAGAAAGAGCTGTCCTGGTGTTTGTATCAGTTTGGGGGTTAAAAACTCTTTTCTATTTAGGACATTTCCTGCCATCGAGGTAACAAATGTCCCCCACATGTTCTCAGCAATTTGTCAGCAATTGAGAGCGTATTATTACAGTCATTTTTCTCACCTGGTCTTTTCAATAACTGAGTTAGATGCGATCCTTCTCCTTCTATGTATAGATCCTAGACTTTGTGAGTTTAAATAAAAAGAGCTTCAGAAAGGATCACAGATGAAATAGCAGCTTCCTCCACTCGTAGATGCCCATGTTCTCAGCATGGGCTCCTTTTCTGTGCCAAGCCCACGTGCCAGGCCCACAGACATAAAGATGAGCCTGACGTCCAAGCAGTGTTGCTTGAAGTGGGAATGTCAGTGAACAGCCAGCATGTCTACATTCTTGCTAATACAAAAAAAAAAAGTGATAAATCTAACTTGGAAATAATAATTCATGAACTATGTCTCTAGACATTGGTTAAAAACATTTTCATGACCAGAATCCCCATTGCCATGTGTCTCCATTTTCTTGCTCCTAAGACCCTAAACACCACCGCACACGAGGGGACCGCGTCTGATCCAGACTCATTGCCAGATGGGCAACGCAGCTTCATCCCGAGTCTCATCTGGCGGGACTCCATCAACCAAAGGGAGCCTGCGTCTGTCCTGGCAGCATGGCACTGGGAAAAATTAGTGTACCATAGAGTCGCGTAGAATACACAGCAAGAGACATGAGAAAAGTAGGGTTTGGAAAGCTTAAGTGCCTAAACCAACTTTATCTTACTATCTAAATCAAAATTAGCTTGATGACTGACAAATCTGATGAGTCGGAGGCACAGTTGAGAACCGCTGCAGTGAGAGCCGACGAGCCTTCTGGGGTGTGGACTGAAGATGCTGAGTTTAGCAGACACACTGGGATGCACGTTGAGGAAACAACGTGGTCCCCAAAACTGATGAGGCACAGAGAAGGAGTGTAAGAACTGGAGCTTCTGCTTAACGCATCTTGACACCCTCAATTTTCAGTGGAGGAGGGCCTGGCTCAGTGGGCGTTCCGTAACAGCAGCCATGAGCTAAGGCTTTGCAGGTGAGTGTGAGGGCGCCTGAATCGCCAGGGCTCCCATCGGAAGGGAAGCCGGTCCCCATTACGGTAGACTCACTGACACCTCAGGGATGGTCATTCAGTATTACGACTATTATGATGGTATTCTTCTCCAGAGTTTTTTTTGCTATTTCTTTTCATTATGAGTTAAAAGTGAAGCCCCTAAAAACTGGCATCATTATTTTCTTTTTCTTTTCCTCCTTTTATTACTTTCGAGAATGGCTCTGAAATTCCATGTGAAGGGTGTTATTGTCTGGTTCCTCTTATTGTCATCACATGAGGACAATTAAAAAATTGTCCACTGATCAGAGTGGGCATGGCATTAACACCAATTTATGGGTTTATATGAATGTGTCCTGTATTTAGGGTGACCAATGTCTTTGAACTTTAGGACTATGTGAGACGTGATGGGTCAAGGGTGTCATAGTAATTTGTGGGGGTCATCAATATCCTCACTCCATGAAGCTTCCCTAAATTGACATCTCTGAGCCTTCAGTCACAGAGAAGTGGCCTCTGTTTCTTTCTCTTCTGATTCATGCTGACAATTCTTTCTCTGTCTCTCCCATAGAAGGACTTAATGATGATATAGACAAACAAAAAAGCTAGAACAATAGAAAAAAATAATAAATTACCACAATATGGTTATAATTGGAAAATATAATAAAGGAGAAAAAGGGAGGCTTTATACATATATTTAAAAAGACAGAAAACTACCTAATTATAATTATAGATGCCACCTTTTATTAAAAAATATTAAGAATCCCTCTACATTAATATGTTTAAAAATATCTGTGAAACGAGTGATTTCTCAGGAAAAAAAGAAATTACCAATATTAACTAAAGAAATGTAAAGCTTGAGGCTGACCCTGTGACCTGGTGGTTTAAGGAGCCAGATCCCAGATGGCCAACTATGCAGTCTGAATCCCAGTCCCGGAAGCTTAAAAAGCACAGCAGGTAGCGTGTGCACGTACCCCCACATCCAGAGAAGATGGAGAAATAAAGAAGCGATGGTAGAATGATTAAGCCCCACTGTGGGTGTCTTCTCTCTCTCGCTCGCTCTCTTTCTTTCTGGCAAGCACGATGCATTCTGTGGCAACATTTGAAAGCATAGGACTTGATTTTAATCATCACAATAGAGATAAGGGTGATAGGAATATAGCAAGAATGTGTCATGGTGGTAATATTAATAATTTTTTAAAAGCTTGCAGTATTTAAATAATCTGGATGTTACATAAACTTTTCCAGGAAATACACACATGTGAAAAGTTTCTCAGATCCCTGTGTGTGTTAACATAACTGTGGTATCTAGCCCTGAAAATACTAAAACAAAGAAAACCTTTAGGCTTACCTCAGTTATGAATAGCAAGGCAAAAATTCTACACTGATGACTAGCAAGTAGCATTTAGCAACAGTCTTAAAGAATAACATTCCATGTCTAAGTTTTCCTCAGGAATGCATTGCTGATATACAGGGACCTTCAAAAGGTTCATGGAAAATACATTTTATGAAAAAATCTAGATGGATTTCAAAAATTCATGGTTTTCAAATTTTTTCACAAAAAATCCTTGCACTTTAATTCTGTTTTCCATGAACTTGTTGAAGTCTCCCACATTAAAAATAAATCCATCTGTAGACTACCAAAAATAAGTTGGTCAAATGGGAATGATACAAGATAGTTTTTGATTCATTTCACTAACTAAGGTCATTTGATAAATTTCTACATATGTTCTTACAAAAGCTGCAGGTAAACCAATGATGAGAATTACAAGCAATCTGTAATGAAGTTCAACAGCGGACATCATCCTTGCTGGCGAAATTTTTGAGCCACTGCTTGTAAAATCAGACGCAAAACATGGTGTCTGTTGTTACATACAGTCTTGCTGGAAGTTCCAGTCATTAACACTGAGACGTGGAGGCAGAAATGGGGACTAGCAATTACCAAGTAAGTGAAGGTTGGAGGTGTTTGCACGGGTGCCGTGTCCATCTCTACGGCATTGTATACTGAGATGTGGACAAGACTTGGGGCATCTTAGCTCTTTCACCACAGTGAGAAAGCGGGCGAAGAAATGCAAGTGGTGCCAAATTCTCTTTACCCTTTGCTTAGGGCTGAGTTATGCACCCTTTGAATTCCTATGTCGAAGTCCTAACCCAAGTGCCTCTGAATGTGAATGTATTGGGAGACAGGGTCTCTAGAGAGGTAACTAAGATAAACCAGGGCTGTGAGGTTGGGCCCTGATTCCACAGAATGGCCTCCTCACGAGGAGAGGAGATTAGGATGCAGACACCCACAGAGGGACGATCCTGTGAGGATTCAGAGATGGCCCTCTGCAAGCCGAGGAGAGAGGCTTCGGGAGGAATCAGCCCTGCGGACACTTTGATCTGAGGCTTTCAGCCTCAGGACGGTGAGAAGTGAAATTGTGCTCTGTAAGCTGCCTTGTCTGTAGGACTTCGCCACATGGCACTGAAGATAATGCACCGTTTTCCTTACTGTGTTTTTGTGTTCTTGATGTCCAGTGATCAAGGCTCCCGATGCGTGGCTCAGAGGGCAATGCCGCTACTTTGGACCCAGGTTGGTGTGCTGCCAGCGCACAGAGCCGGCGAGACCTGATGAACCACAGTGACAACGAGCCAGCCCAAGGGGCCTGCTAAATCCAGATTCAGAACCGCTGTTACAAACCTATTACACGGTGTTGATGCTCCTCTGTGGGCACTACAGCAGAGCCTCCAATGAGATGGGAGTGGCAGGGTTTTCCTTTCCAAATTCACACCAACCTCTGGGCTTCAAATTGTGCTCTCAGAGCCAATTGTCTCTGATGACTTATTTGTTGCAGAAGCAATTGATGCCTGGAGCATAACTGGTTCTCTTTCTAAAAGGTCGCGTGACTTAGTCGTTTAAACCAGTGTCTTGTCAAACTCCAGATGCCCCGTCTCCCCCTCGCCCCACCCTAAGCCTATAAAGTGGGCTTTGACAACCTCTCAGAGAGCCTGACCTTTTTTGCATTTCTTGAACTTCTAGAAAGGTGCCCTGATGGTGCCAGAAAAAAAAAAAAAAGTCTTAGTTCTAACTAAGGCATTGAGACCTCCTCCCTAAATGAGAGACAATGTCGTTCTAATGAGGAACAGATGGAGGTACTAATGCCTCAGCCAAAAATCTGGAAAAGTTGAGAAAGACAAAAATACCAATATTGCCAAATCCTTCTGAGCTGCAAGTTCAAAAAACATGTTTCTTTCAGCTATGGTTTGCACTGTGGTGATTCAATAATAATAGCATTGCCCCATTGAAGAGTTCAGAGTCATGTAGAGTTAACAAATAAATGCATTTAATGAAGAAGCTACCATTCTTGAACACATTTGACAGAAAGGATGTCTTCATTTGCCTTTAGAACTGAAATCTCACTCTTTAAGAATAGCTGCAGTAATTTGAAACAAAACCATTGACTAAGTACAGTATTTTAGCGATGTAGGACAACGTTATGTAGTAAGCAAGCTGAGAATGTGCTGTCTTTCATACAATGTCAAATGTAGTTGCTTTGCCATGAGGGCTCAGAGCCACGCACTGTGCACCAAACACACACGACAACCAAGGTTTTCATGCTGCTCTTCGCTTGGCTAGATTTGCGCAGCCTCAGAACTTGTCAGTGTAAATCCCTGTGAAAAGGAGGAACCACTAGCTGTGTGCTGTTTTGGGGGAAAACTGAAAATAATAGCAAGCAACGAAAGCTGTGAAGTTTCTCTTCATGTTTCCTCTGTGCAGGACCCAAAAGGGAGTAAGGCAAACCCTGTGTCAACACTTGTGTAGGAAAAGCAGATACATAAACCCCTGTAATGCAATACCAAACCTTTGGATATTCAGCAATGCAATGCTTTTCACCAAGTGACAGGGGAGGAAGGAGCACCTCAGAGATCCAGGCTTGCCTTTTTTAAGCTCCACTTGATGTCTACCTCTCCTTCATCTTCTTCCTCTTCTTCTTTTAATTTGTATAGGGTGCATACACTTGCGAGAGAGAGAGAGAGAGAGAGAGAGAAAGAAAGAGAGAGAGAAAGAGAGAGAGAAAGAGAGAGAGAAAGAGAGAAAGAGAGGATGAGAAAACACCTCTGGGGGGATGGCCACGTGGCAATCTTCTCTCCTTCAATCTCCTCAGGATTTGGGGCATGCACATGCACTCAGCATGTTTCTCAAACCTCTGGGTCTGGGATTCAACTGTGCAGTTGGCCGTGTGAAATCCAGCCATCTTGACCACTATCGCACTGGTTGGTCCAACTGCCTTTCTTTCTTTACCAGTCCCTCCACCTCAATTTCCTAACTGGGAATTCTGGAATTTTCTCCTAGGAGTAATACACTATTGACTTAAACTGAATTAAAATATTATTTAAAGACAATATTCTTCAAACATTTCTGAATATTCCAAATCTTTGTTTTCCATCTTTAGAATTTTTTTCTATAACAAAAAGAAATCAAGTTCACTTAAAGAAATTAGAAAAATACACAAAAGGGAGCTGGACATAGCACAGTGGTCAAAAATGGCATTCTGTGAGACCGATCTACGTGGGAAGGTTCCTGGTTTATGTCTGGAGACCTCCCTGAGCACGTGGAACACGTGTGCCCTTGATCTGGGCCTGGCTGAGACTGTGAATGGACTGTGAAGTCAAGACTCTGAGGTGACCGCTGTCTCTCTCTATCCCACTCATGAAATAAATAAATAAATAAATAAATCTAAACAACAGCAACAAAGCACTGAAAAAAAAATGAACAACAAAAACCCCCCACACTCCCCTCGACCCTAGGGTACCCATTCAGTCTCCTCTTGGGTATGTCTTAATACACCTTTCTTATGTAAATTAAGTTATATAAACCACTATTATTTTTCTGAGACCTTGTCCCAGAAAACCTTCTACTGCTAGACATTCTTTACCTTTTTACTATCTGAAGTTCTACAGAACAGAAGTAGCAAGCTAAATCACATTTATGAACATTGGATGTTTCTGAAAAAATGATAACCTTCTCAGACATAGATAAATATTTACAAAACTACACACCAAGATGACACAATAGTTAGATTTTTGTTATGCCCGAGGGTACATAGGTGCAGAGGTTTGAGGGAGGCACCCTCTGCTGGAGTCTGGTCATGCTCCAATTCTTTCTTTTTCCTTGATTTTTCCATCCTGTCTCCATCCTGTCAGGATCTTTGGTGGATGGGTGTTCCCAGTTTGTTTATCAAGCCTCCATGGCTTGGACTTGAACCCTAGTCAGTCATGTAGGATCTGGTTTGCTCTGTACAGTACCTAACTACTGTGCTATAGGGCTGATACTAGATGTTTGTTTTTGACCCAGACTTGGACTAAATTGTTTTGTTTTCCAACTTGAATGTAGATAACCATATGCTAGGCCAATCTACCCAGGACCAACGCAATGCTGCCGAAACTGTGAGTAACAAGCTAAGAGGCTGTCAAGATTTCACCTCAGCATTCTTTTTTTAGAGTAACTTGATCCTCTTCATCCCTGTCCTCATGTTGTGTCTCCTCAGGCCTTTTAAACACGCTCTGGTTCTCTATCCGGCTCTCTGCCTATGTTTCTTACTGTTTCCATAAATTCCTTTTACTGAAGAAGTACACAATCCTCAGGGAGAAACCAATGGACATATATAAAGTGTGTTGTATCTAGTAGTATTTTTTTTTTTTAGGTTTTTGCCATAGGGTACATGTGTTCTCTGGACAGAGACAGTGAGGGAGATAATGAGAGGGAAAGTGAGAAATCACCTACCCTACCTCCCACCCAGAGGGGATGGTCACTCTGCAATCCCTTCTCCACCATTCTTCTGGGATTTGGGGCATGCACGCACATGCACCCAGCATAATTTTCAAGAGGCCAGGTTTGGGATTTGAACCCCTGTTAGCTATGTGGGAGTCCAGTGCCTTAACTACCATGCCACCTACTGGTCCCTCTACTACTATTTTTTTTAGTCTTTTACCCAAGAACAATTATAATATTATGTTTAAAGTCTCTCTTAGTATTCATAAAAATCATGGGGTTAGTACATTTCCCTGTGTAAGAGACAATGGTGCAGAGTTGCAGAGAATGCATGTGACTTGCCTGAGTTTAGAGTTAGAGTTAGATGTTAAACAGAGGTCTAGCCATGAGAAAGTTATGTTCTGCATGGAACCGGTCGTACTATTTGGACACGAGAGTTAGCTTTGCGTGAAGTTGAAGGAAATCTTAAAATTTGAAGAACTGGGCACCAAATTACAAACTTGCTGAGTTTTCGATTTCTATTATGGCTAATTCTTTCACAAACCTTACATTTGCAAATGTAAATAACATTCCTCCAGGATGCAGAGCTATTATTTAGAAGTTAAGAAAACAGACTCTCCCCAGCAATTGTTTTTGTGAACTTGGTTGGCACCACAGTATGTGTTTTGGAAAAAGTCAAAGCAAAATTATTTACAGGGGCCCTGTTGCTCAATGTGGTTTCACATGTGTTTGATCAAGTTTTCAGAACATGGAGGAGTGCTCAGACCAGGCTCCCAATGGGTCAGACACCAGTGGCTTTGGAGCTGTTCTAGCAAGAGGGTGATAACCAATATTTAGAGTTTCCTCTGCAGGGCAGTTGTTACTCTGAGCATTTACATATTCACTTAATCCTTATAACACACTTACTGGGTACATTCTTGTGACTTCTATGTAAGAAAAGACTGAGGTACAGAAAGGATAAGGACCTTGCAAGGGATCACCAGCTAACTGTGGAAAAATCTGGAGCTGGGTCCAAGCTGCCCGGCTTAGAGCTACCCTAAAATACCATCCCTCTATGGTCTAGTACCATCAAAGCCAACATCTTTGGCCTTAGGAAATGCAATCTGTACACCCCCTATACATAAAGAAAGTAATGTTGGCCATTAGGAAATATACTGTATTTGCTTTTTGTCCATGTGAGTTCAATCGCCCTCTTTCAATGTTACAGTAGGCAGGAGAAAGTATGCGTAGTGGTTAGAGCTGTGAGTTTCGCTTCTCGTCAATCCCACACTGTCTGTCTCTGTAGCTTCTCATGCAGCACCTCCTGTCTCCTGCCTCACCTCCTGTCTCCTGCCTCTTGCGTGAGAGCTCACACTCACATCTCAGAGCATCACCTTCGTTGTATTCGA
Source organism: Tupaia tana (assembly GCA_026018925.1). NCBI lineage: Eukaryota > Metazoa > Chordata > Mammalia > Scandentia > Tupaiidae > Tupaia > Tupaia tana. The sequence continues at coordinate 82,201,167 of JAKSZU010000010.1, forward strand.
ATTAGAGGGAAAGCATTGGGGAGTGCCACTGTGGTTCAGGGAAAAAAATCCAAACTGGCTGAAGAAGATTAGGAAGAGCTGCATGAGGGAGGGGACTGCAGCTCTGCAGGCTGGTAAGGTTTCCGTCAGGCAGAGGTGAGTGAGGAAAGGGTTATTTTAGGAAAGGCAGAAAATCTCATAAACAGTAACATAGAAAGACCAAACCTTGAAAGACCGGTCAGAAGAGGAGAGAGCTAAGATCACGAGAGCCTGGCAGGAAGGACAGGTGCCTTGAAATGGTGTTTGCAGCCTGACTTCCCTACGTACCCTTTTTTTCTGCGCTAGTCTGGATTACGTTTCCTTACACGCGCCATCATGGAGAAGCCCTTCACCTCTAATCCCCATTCTAAAAGGTGATGAGTGGAGAGCCAGGTAGTAGGACCCAGAGACCAAACTGAAAGTGTCACGATTATGTAAAGGATGTGTGTGTGTGTGTGTGTGTGTGTGTGTGTGTCTGTAAAGGGCTTTGTGCAAGAGAGTGGCATGAAATAGCTGGGTGTTAAGATGGTATCCAGTGGGTCCCAAATGAATTGGAAAAGTAAAGTGGGAAGGGAGGAGGGAGGGAAGTAGGGAAGACAGGGAGAGATGGAGAGACAAAGAAAAGAGAAAAGGTAGGAATGGACGAGGCAGAAATGAAAAAAAAAAGAGGAAATAAAGAAGAGAAGGAAGGAGAAGCCACGGGAGCTCGGCGTGGGAGCAAAGCAGCCCTCGCAAAGGCAGTGGAGGGGAGGGGAAGGGGCCAGCGCCTCTCCCCAAGGAGCTCGTGCTGAAGGACACTCATGCCCTCACTGTCAGCCTCTTCATGTCCCGTGCTCCTCACTCTCTCTCTCTGGGGAAGGGGAAATTTCCATCTTACAAAAGAAGAAATTATCTCCTAGGAAGAAGGCCAAAATAGGAGTGTTGAAATTGGTGCTAGATGAATAAATTCTGGTATCAAATGCTTAGGGAAAAAATATAATAAGGATTTTGTAAGCATATTTAGATTCCATTACAAATGCAGTGAGTTTAACTCACCTGAGATTGCTCACTGGTTTGGTTGTCTTGAAATATAAAACAGAAAAGATGATGAATATGTGTATATTACTATGTACGTATTGACATATATAATATATGTAACCTATGCCTGGTAATGATTGTGTGCTGGGCCCTATGTCGGACATGGCTGGAAATGCAGTGAGTAAGATACAGGCCCTTGATTCATTTAGAAATGAAAGAAAGGAGTATTTGAGTGGTGGGAACAAGACCCCATCACGGTCCACCCATTTTCAATTCCTGGTGGATTTACCCCTTCATTTGTGTGTTATTTATCTGTGGGTGGGAAAAAGGACAGAGAGAGAGAGAATATTTTGAAATATTTGTATAAGAAACTGTGGCATTGCACCCTTCACCTACATCTGTCAGTGTTGGTTTGATCCTCATGTTAAACTAATCGTACATCAAAATCTCTGATGGGAGATTCAAGGTCCAATGTCAACTTTCGGCAACCCCCAAAGTGGAGAGAAACCTCTGCCCAACATTGCCTTCTTTCTCTGTTCATGGGAAAAGGCACTTTCAGAGAATCTGTGGAATGATGATTCTGGCCAAACGAGGACTGTATGTTGCAAGACAGGAAAGTGCCTGCAAGTCTAGCTGGAGGTCCCTCGACCTTGTCCAAGGATTACACTGGTTTTCCATCTCAAACCCTGGCTCCAGGTCTGAGGCTTTTGTCTTCTGACAAGAATGTCAGAGTCCTGTGGGGTATTTGCCCAATGCAGGCAGCTCAGAGAGCCGAACGCAACATGCAGGGCAGAGCGTCTCAGGGATGGACGTCCATTCATTGAGATTCTTCGGCTCTCCTGGGGGATGAGGTGCAGTACAGACTTGGCATCTTTGCACCTGAAGCAACATTTCTATTTATTTGGAAGGCTTTTCTTGGTAAGCTGTTCTTTTTTTTTTTTTTCCCTTCTCCATACACATTAGAAAGGAAAGCTTTTGTTTTTGGTTTCTTTAATAATAAGATACTGGCTGTGACCATTTCAGAAACCCATTGTGAAGCTTTTCCCTCACACAGTGACAGTTATGACCATCGTGCATCTCAAGGTTCCAGATTCCAGCCAGCATCTTGGTGGGGCCTTGACAGGAAGCCTTTTTCCTTTAAAACAACCAAGGATCCTCCAGCCCATTGTATCTTGGTATAAGGAAAGCAGGGTACCATAGGGCCAGAGGCAATTACGGCATTTCTTTCTTATTTGGGGCACATTTCTACCTGTATTACACACCATCAGCAACTTTATCTTGGAAAGGAACTCAGTGGGAAAATGGCAAAGATGGGGACACTGTTTGACTCTTCGGAGAGACAGAAGATTTGTGTAAAGGGTGGATGGGCCTGACACTCTCAAAGAGGCTCTACCACCTACAAAGTGACCATTGCCATGGGATATTTGGTCTCCATGGTCTGTGTACCACATGACTAACACTCTAATTAAGGAATATCCCACTGCCTTGTCTATTAGTGGTACAGGATTCCTGAGGCATGCGGTAGGGTCATGGGGGAGGGCCTCTCAGACGCTTCCAGTGGGAAATCCACTGAAGATCCTCATGTCTTCACATGGGCATTGGCTTCTCTACTTTAGACTGCACCTCATCCAGATCTCTTCTCCACCTAAGGACTCTTCACCACTCTGCCTCAAACATACACATAATCAGCTGTTCTTTCCACTGTCGTTTGCTGATTCTTTCCCACATTCAAGTCATAGAGTGCCAAACTGCACCTGTCAAAGCTCCCTCAGGAAGAAATGAGTCATCTGAAGGGCCCTGAACTTAGAAAAGAAATTTAATTTATGGGAAAATGAAACAAAAGCAAAAACCTTGAAAACTTTCAACAAAGAAAACTCTAGTTCCAGAAAGCTTCCTTGGTGAATTTCATCAAAGAGGAAATTACACCCATCCTACACAAGTACTTTTGGAAAAATCGAAGATGGAGGCAGCATTATTCTGACACCAACCCGGACAAAGATATGACAAGAGGTAGAAACTACAGACTGATATCTCCCAGGGAATGAGAGGCAATAATTACAAACAAAATCTTAACAAGTCAAATGCAGCATACAAAAGGATAGTACATCATGGGCACGTGAGTTTATCTTAGGAATCATGAAGAGGATTGCTCTGTTTTGCATGTCTCCCAAAGTTCCTCAGTTGAAAATAATCCCTAATGCAATAGGAGTAAGAGGTAGAAACTTTGAGAGGGATCAGGTCATGAAGGCTCTGCTCTTGTGAATGGATTAATGCCATTATTTTGGGAGTTGGTTAGTTTTGGTGGAAGTGGGTTCCTGATGAAAGTGTGACTTCAGCCCCCTTTTCCTTCTCTCTCTCTCTCTCTCTCTCTCTCTCTCTCTCTCTCTCTCTCTCTCTCTCCTTTCCCATCATGGGTTGGGACAACAAGAAGTGCCTCAATCTCAACTTCCCAGTTTCCAGAACTGTAAGAAATGCATCTCTGTTCTTCATAAATTACCCAGTCTCAGGTGTTCTGTTATAGCAACATGAAATGGAAAGACAAGAATAAAAAAGACAACTTATTACTGGATGAAAATACTTGCAGAACAAAATATCTGATAAAGAACTTGTGTTCAGTATATAAAAGACTCTCCAAAAGTTAATAGTAAGAAAACAAACAACCCAGTAAAAGAACAAGAAAAGATTTAAACACATTTTGCCAAAGAGCAAGTAACACAAGAAAGGCTGCTTAGTATCATTAGTGATTTGAAAAATGCATATTAAAATCATAATGAGATACTGCTATCTGTCTTAGTCCATGTTTTTTCTTGTTATATCTGGATAGCACAGGCTGGGTAATTCATAACAAGTAGAGGTTTAGTTAGGTCATGGTTCTGGAGACCGGGAAATCCAAGGTCAACTGTTCTTTTGTCCAATCCTATAGAATGTATACCACCAGGACCAAGACCTAATGTAAACTATAGAGTCTGGGTGATGAGGTGTCAATCCAGGTTCATCGAATGTAATGGATATACCCTCTGGTGGGGGATGTTGACAGTGGGAAATCTTCGTACTTTCTGCTCAGTTTTGCTGTGAATCTTAAACTGCTCTAAAAATAAATCTATTAAAAATAAAATTAAAAAAGAAGGAAGGAAGGACAAGTAAAGGAAGGGAAGATGAAGAAAGAGGTCCTGAGGAAAGGAAGAACAGAAGAAAAGAAAGGAAGATGAGAAAATATGGAGAAAGGACTCTTTCTGAGTCAAGGCATGTGTGAGGCTGGATGCTGGTGAGTGGGTAACTGAAAATCTTCCCGAAGCTCTTCAAGTGCCACACTGAGGGCCACCATGTCAAATTAACCTGACCATATGCCATGATGGGAATCCTAAAAAAGAAAAGTGGCCTATTTCTGATAACTCCATTGCTAATCCTAGTCATACATTTATGGTCTCTGAAGAGACATTTCATCTGTATTGCTCTCTGTAACATTTCCGCACCATGGAAGAGAACTTTCTTTTAGTTCTTAGCATGTCCCACAAGGATCTGAACGAGAAGGCCCCAGCTCATGTCTTCAATTACTCAATGCCCTCATTCAGTAGGCGCCTGGCTTCTCTCTTCACTGGAAACCAGAGCCAGCCAAAGTCCTTTCTGCTTCAGGCCGTTTGCACTTGCAGTTCTTAGCCCAGAATCCTCTCCCCAACAGATCAGAGTCTGACCAGGTCTGTAGGTCCAAGGTAAACACTACTAAGGAGACTGTCCTTTGTCCACTTGCAGACTGGATTGGATTCCTTTACATCAGACACACACTATAGTTTCAGATCCAATACTAATTTAGAGTCACAGTGCTGCCTTCATGAAATAGAAGGCAAACTTGGCTCTCTTTACTACATCTCATTTGCAAAACCATTCCAAAGTTCCACACCTGTGAAAAAAAGTGAACACCAACCTGCAGTACCTGTTCCTGGTCCCAGAGGTCTTTGTGCTTCTGGTCCCAAGCTTCCTATCCTGAAAATGTTACTTTGGTGGACACAAAACTTGTAGCAAATCACCTGCTCTGTATAGCTTAAACTTTGGGAACATAGGATTCACCGGATTCCCTCCTGATTCAGTGGGTTCATGGCAGGGTTGTGCTTGCTGCATTGTAATGAAATGAATGCCTGTAATTTTGAAATCTGAGAGCACAGAGGAGCGACCTCAACCGTGAAATAAACTCAACATAATTCCCAGTCGGAGCTTGTGGGTTCTTCCCTAAAACCCACAAGCTCAGCTTCCCAGCTTTGCCTGAGTCTGTCTATAAATTACTTTTATGGCACCGTTATCACGTTATTGAAAAATAATAAAACCCTCCTAGACACACAGCTCTCCTGTTTCTGTAATCTTGCTGTGAAGGAGTGTGCAGCCTCTCCAGTTCTCGTCCAAGCTATTCAAGCCCTTTAATACCTCCACCTAGATCTTTGCCATAGTCATGTTTGAGCTTAAGACCATAGAATGTGCTCTGAATGGAATGATATTACTGCTAGATTATTCTTTTTATAAATTTTTCACATTTTAAATTTACATTTAATCACTGTATATCTGTACAGTGTACAAAAGGGTTTTCTCTGGCATAAATGCAGTGCTTATGTCTCAGTATCTATAGGGAGCTAATAGCTGGGCCAAAGAAGCTAAATAACATGGATTTTATTTGAGAATGAACTCTTATCAACAGGCAGCTGCTGCCTCCCAATGTCTTCATGCAGTCTCTCTGCGTTTCACATAGGACTGTGTTCAAGTGCACAGGATTTCAGTGATCCTTTCAACTTTGCAGACTGCCTTGCTCATTAGTCTGACAGGCAGAAAGTAGTTCCCAGGGCTGGGCCCCCCCTCCTGCTCTCAAGAGGCTGGAGTGAGCCCTGGCAGTGTGGCTGTGCAGCCCACCTGGCTTCCCGCAGAACCCTCCCCACCCTTCTCTGGAGGCTGCAAGGAAGCAGAGACAACATGCCACGTGGTCATCCCAGCTCTCCATTCCTGGCACTCCAGGCCTTCAGAACGCCGTCATAGTCACGGGACCTCAGGGACCGTCTGCCCACAGGTCGTCTGCTTGGAGCTTCCGTCTAACATTCCCAAATCCTCTGAACAAACTGAGACTAAACTCCCTCTTAAGGTCCTTCAGGGCCCCTGTCATTTGAGGATGAAGTCTCAGACCCTTCCCTGGGAAAGCAGAGGTAGAGACTGATCCTCTCTGCTTTTCCAGCTTTGTCCCTGATCCTCCTTATCTTTCCCTAAGGTCTCCCCAGTGTGGGGTTTCTACTGACACTGCCCAGCAGGCCGCTGTCCCCCACGGTCACTGGAGCTTCATCCTTCCCTTCACATATTTCCTCACTCCTTTTCTCCACATAACCGCACAGTCATCCTTTTGGTGTATATATATATATCTTTATATCTATATATCTATATCTGTATCTATAGTCACAGGGATGGGAGGCTTGGTTAGTGGCAGAGCAGAGAACCTGAGGCAGGTCTGGGGACTTCTCCACCCGTTACCTCCTGCTGTGTAACTGGGGGTGTATTTGTGTGCTCAGGCTGAGTACCATCACAGATCTGGTGCCTTAAACTACGGAAATGTGTTTCCTCACATTCTAGAGGCTGAAAGATCAAGGTGTCAGCAGGGCTGGCTCCTCTTGAGGCCCCTCTCTTGGCCATAGATGGCCGTGTGTCCTCACATGGTCTCTCTTGGTATGTCTGTGTCCACTCTCTTTTGATAAAGATAACAGTCATACTGTATTAGGGTACAATCAAGAACCCTGCTTCAATTTAATTACCCTTTTAATAACTCTTTCTCCATATCCAGCCACATTCTGAGGTACTGGGAATTAGGGATTTAACATTGAGGTGGGGGAGGACTCAATTCAGTTCATAACAGTAGGGGGTGTCCTTCCTTGTCCCTGGTCTAACTTATTTTCTTATCTGTAGTATGTGGGTGGGGCCAGCATGTAACAGGTAATCTTGTGGGTCTCTTATAGCTCTAGACTTGTCTAGATTAAACATCAGGCGAAATGAAATGGGCACTTGCATCATTAGAGTCTCATGTTGATCTGCTGGAAAACCAGCTGGTGATTCAGACCTCAGTTATCTGCGTGGGTGCCTGAAACTCTCACCACTCTTCTTTGTTACATACTTTTCCCTTTCATACGGGTGAGACAGAGGAGAGAACCAGAGGAGGTGAGAAGAGAAAAGTCCAGATTCCTAAATGGTCCCAAGGCTGGAAAACCAGCTGGGAACAACTTAGAGAGATGGAAAGTGGGTGGAGGGAAGCGGGAAGCAGTGGTAGTTGGGTATTCAGGTTCTCAGACAACTAAGAGAAACCACAGTGGTCAGAGCTATAAGTGGCCCCTGACAAGGGCCAGGTCTTCTCATTGCTTCTCTCCAGTCTTCAGGGATGGCTCCACATTTTCCTGTCATCTCAAGAGGGAATCTCTCTGTCTGCTGCAGGTGTCCCTCCAGGGTGCCCAGGGTTGCAGGTCCCAGGATGCAGACAGCTCTTTTCAGGGTTCCCGAGTCACCCCAACCAGCTATCTATCCTGAATAAAGTCAGACATGGGCAAGGGGTTATGGCATAAACTTCGAGACAGGAAGCAGCTAACGTTGTTGAAAAAAAAAAAAAAAAAAAAAAACAGAAAGAAGGAAAGAAAAATGGTTCTGATGTATTTACTTCCGAAAGTTCTTGTCAGCCCATCCTAAGGGACAGGAGGCAGAGCTGCTCGGTGGTTTTAAATCATATTGAGCCCTGACATCTAACTTCAGGTCTAGTTCTAGAAATCTATTCCTTGTACCGGCCTTGGGGGTCAATTGTCAATTCCATCATGGACAGCATTTGCCAGGTCGCTGTTACCTAATGCTCCCTAGTGATGTTCCTCTATAAATGCCCATGTGGGGCCAGAGAATAGAGCACTCAGCAGTGACCCTGCCCCAGGCTTAGCTAGACCCTGCTGACCGCACCCTTTTTGAGGTCTCCACACAGAGTTGTAGAGGCTGTGCACAGGACATGGTTCATGGTTATGGTTGTCATGGATGCACATTGTGACATGACTGCTTTCCCATGGGTTCTGTGTCTAGAACAAGAGGCAGCTTATTCTAATTCTAACCAGAGTGCCCATGGGCTGACTGCAGGGCTGAGTTTGCCTCAGGGGCAGCCACACCTGGCTACTCCCTCTGCTCTGTAAGGCCACCAGGCATTAGCCACCCTGGGCAGCTCACAGTGGCGTCCCAGCTTGTACACAGGGCCTGGAACAGGACAGGAATCTATGAAATGAAACACAAGAATTACTGGACATCTGTGGGGTTAGAGGAGAATCTCTGGAGGAGATTGCAGAGAGAGGGATGAGCAGGGGCTTCCCAAGCAGGACTGCAGGCCCAGAAGAGAGAGAGCTTAGCAGGGTGCAGGGAATCACATCCCACGTTCGAGCCATTTGTGCAACCTCTAACAAAGTCCTCAATCTCTGTACTCGGGTTCCCCCAGCTGAAAAACAAGGATGGGATTAGCAGCTCATCAAGTGATTCATAAGAGAATTCATCAAGTCCATATTTCTTTCTTTCTTTCTTTTTTTTTTTTTTTTTTTTTTTTACTATTTGTAATGTTCATTGAAATTGACAAATAAAATTGTATGCATTTGTGTATAATGATATTTTGAAGTATTTACGCATTGTGGAATATCTAAATCTAGCTAATTAACACATGTACTACCTCGTACTTTCGGTTTTATTTTGTGATAGCACTTAAAAACTACACTCAGCAGTTTTCAAGAATATAATACATTGTTATTAACTATAGTCACCATGCGGTTTACTAGCTCTCTTGAACTTATTCCTCCTCCCCCTGGAATTTTGTATCCTTTGCCAATGTCCCCCAACTTCCCCTCTCAACCACCTCAGTCTCTGGCGACTGCCACTCTACTCTCTGCTTCTATGCGATCAGCTGTTCCAGACGCCACGTATGAGAGACTGCTTCCAAAGTGCTTAGGGTAGCACAAAAATGAAAGGATACACGTGTTTAACAAATGCATAAACTGAAAAAAAGAAAAGAAAAAGAACGCTGATCTCGACAAAGTAAAGTTAAGCATGAGCTCAAGAAAGTTGGAAGGTAGGTGTGCGTGAGAGGGCTGAAAGAGAGGGAGGTACAGGCACAGCTTGTTCAGAAGGGCCTGAGAGGAGGCTCTGATGATGGACATAGATCTCCTGGGCATTCACCACCTCTACAATAGGATGTTCATCTTCTGTTCACCACTGTCGCCTTTCCTATGGCAATGATTCTTGGACTCATTTCTTAACTACAAGGATACAGCAAGGAAGCCAGCAGTGCAGGGTACCACGCTAGCCAGTGGTGCAGGGTACCACACTAGCCCGATGCAGGTACCACACTAGCCTGATGCAGGTACCACACTAGTACCACACTAGCCCGATGCAGGTACCACACTAGCCTGATGCAGGTACCACACTAGCCTGATGCAGGTACCACACTAGCCTGATGCAGGGTACCACACTAGCCAGTGGTGCAGGTACCACACTAGCCTGATACAGGGTACCACACTAGCCAGCAGTGCAGGGTAACACACTAGCCCAATGCAGGGTACCACACAAGCCAGTGGTGCAGGTACCACACTAGCCTGATACAGGGTACCACACTAGTCCGATGTAGGTACCACACTAGTCAGCGATGCAGGGTACCACACTAGCCAGCGGTGCAGGGTACCACACTAGCCCGATGCAGGGTACCACACTAGCCCGATGCAGGTACCACACTAGCCCGATGCAGGGTACCACACTAGCCCGATGCAGGTACCACACTAGCCCGATGCAGGGTACCACACTAGCCCGATGCAGGTACCACACTAGCCAGCAATGCAGGTACCACACTAGCCAGCGGTGCAGGTACCACACTAGCCAGCAGGTGCCTGATGCAGGTACCACACTAGCCTGATGCAGGTACCACACTAGCCTGATGCGATGCAGGGTACCACACTAGCCCGATGCAGGTACCACACTAGCCAGCAATGCAGGTACCACACTAGCCAGCGGTGCAGGTACCACACTAGCCAGCGGTGCAGGTACCACACTAGCCTGATGCAGGTACCACACTAGCCCGATGCAGGGTACCACACTAGCCCGATGCAGGGTACCACACTAGCCAGCGGTGCAGGTACCACACTAGCCAGCAATGCAGGTACCACACTAGCCTGATGCAGGTACCACACTAGCCTGATGCAGGTACCACACTAGCCAGCGGTGCAGGGTACCACACTAGCCCGATGCAGGTACCACACTAGCCAGCGGTGCAGGGTACCACACTAGCCTGATGCAGGTACCACACTAGCCTGATGCAGGTACCACACTAGCCCGATGCAGGTACCACACTAGCCCGATGCAGGTACCACACTAGCCAGCGGTGCAGGGTACCACACTAGCCTGATGCAGGTACCACACTAGCCCGATGCAGGGTACCACACTAGCCAGCAATGCAGGTACCACACTAGCCAGTGGTGCTGGGTACCACACTAGACCGATGCAGGTACCACACTAGCCCGATGCAGGTACCACACTAGCCAGCGGTGCAGGTACCACACTAGCCTGATGCAGGGTACCACACTAGCCTGATGCAGGTACCACACTAGCCAGCAATGCAGGTACCACACTAGCCCGATGCAGGTACCACACTAGCCCGATGCAGAGTACCACACTAGCCTGATGCAGGTACCACACTAGCCTGATGCAGGTACCACACTAGCCTGATGCAGGGTACCACACTAGCCAGCAATGCAGGTACCACACTAGCCCGATGCAGGTACCACACTAGCCTGATGTAGGGTACCACACTAGCCCGATGCAGGTACCACACTAGCCTGATGTAGGGTACCACACTAGCCAGCAATGCAGGTACCACACTAGCCTGATGCAGGTACCACACTAGCCAGCAATGCAGGTACCACACTAGCCTGATGCAGGTACCACACTAGCCAGCAATGCAGGTACCACACTAGCCCGATGCAGGTACCACACTAGCCTGATGTAGGGTACCACACTAGCCCGATGCAGGTACCACACTAGCCTGATGTAGGGTACCACACTAGCCCGATGCAGGTACCACACTAGCCTGATGTAGGGTACCACACTAGCCCGATGCAGGTACCACACTAGCCTGATGTAGGGTACCACACTAGCCAGCAATGCAGGTACCACACTAGCCTGATGCAGGGTACCACGCTAGCCCGATGCAGGTACCACACTAGCCAGCAATGCAGGTACCACACTAGCCAGTGGTGCAGGTACCACATTAGCCAGTGGTGAAGAGCCCCAGGCTTTCTCAGAGATATGAGCTTGTCAGCCAGAAAGTCCTCTTCCATCTTCATCTTTGGAGGAACTTCTGCTTAAAGAAATGTTCCACATTGTCTCAGAAACTTAGATAGTCTTTGTGCTAAGAAGAGAATTACTTCTGCCTCTCACAATCAAGGGGATGTAGCCCCCCACATGCATTTGCCTCTCTAGTAGTAGAGCACAGGAGAGAAGCCTCCTCTCTGTCCATGCCCCAATGGCGTCCAGCTCCAGGGCGCATTAGTAGTGTGGGCCCTAAGAAGGAAGATGTCAGCCTCACAATGCACTGGGTGCCAGCTCAGGCTTCTGGAGGGCAGGCAGGTGCATGGAGGGAGGTTGAGAGGGACTTCACATACACACCAGCATCTAGAGTTCCTTTGTGACCTATTTTTGAAATATTTAAGCTTTTCTAAAACTTCCACTGGAGAAAAACAATGATAGAATAATGACTATAAAAATATTCAGGGTATTGTCCAAGTGAGAAATAAAAACCCAACCTTAGGGCCTGACTAACTCAGTTTTTCCCTCTGCTCACCAACTGTCTTAAAGCTTGTACAGCTCTCTGTGGGTGGAGTGGGTAGGGTTGGGTTATACAGGCCTCAACGGGCCAGAAATTCCCCATGCATCGTGCAGGAAATGCAGAAGACAAGTAGCTTCCCATATTACAAAATATATAATCTGAAGTTTAGGGATAGCTGAACCCTGAAGGGGCAGTCTCTGGCACTGGATCTCTTGGTGAAGAGTGGCTGCCACTGGCCCCAAGCTTTTGCTCTCTTGTTCCTCACTCCTGGTTTACTACTAATGACAATGGATAACATTCTGTCCCTGTTTCCTGCCTTCCCCTTCACGGTCTCCAGAGCAGTCTATGGGTATAAAACCACCTGCATTCCTCTGTGTGTAGCTGGGGGACTCTCAGAGAGGCTATCCTGGGCCTTGTTTATCCCTCCTCCCGAGTAATGTGGCCTACCTCCCTTTCCATCTCAGCCCAAGGTTGCAGACAGTCCCGTTAGTGGTACGGGACTGGGCATGAGTGTACGTGCAGCGACCTTAGCTAGCTCATGGTGGACACTGTCAATACGGATGAGTGGAAAGGAGAAAGCAGTCTCCTTTCTCTCCTCTTACTTCTCTCAAAGGTAGGACCCCAGAGGCCAGGAAGGCAGAGGAAATTCTTTGCAGAGCTAAGAGACTTTCCATATTCTGAAGGGAGACCTTCAGTGCTCAGTCCTGGGCAAGAACTCTGCTCCAAGCAGCACTGAGGACACTCTCTAGCTGCTGGACGAAGTGAGATTCAAGTAAAAGAAAGAAAATTTCCTCCCATCCTGGGACTGCTTGGCATGAGGTAGACTAGTACAGTGTGGGGTAGGTTCGTACGATGTGGGGTATGAGCAAGACCTATGGCTGGAGAGATTGAACTTTGCTCTTCACTGTCAAATTCTATGCCAGATCCACTTGTACTAAAATTTCTTTCTCCCAAACTGAATTCAGAACTATTTTTAACCAGTAGGTGAAAAATCCAGGTCGAGACCCAGGTGGCTGTGAGTCCCATCCCACTGATGTTTTCCTGCATCTGAGGCTCAAGGACTTCACACCATGCTGGCTTTGAAAGATGAAGTAGCTGGTTTGGGGACACAGAAAGTTGTAACTGGCAGCAGGCTTTGCTTGTCTCCAGAGATCTAGCTCCTAGGAGGCAATGAGACAAAATGTATACCCAGCGGGTTGTGAAAGGTCAAGTGTGTCCTCCCTGAATTTATATATTAAAATCCTAACCCCCAATACCTCAGGATATGACCTTATTTAGAGATAAGGTTTTCACAGGGTAATCAAGTTAAAATAATGTATTTAGGGTTGTTCCTAATCCAGTCTGACTTGTGTCTTCATAAAAAGGAAATTCAGACAGAGACACGCACAGAGGGAAGGTGACATGAAGACACAGGGAACAGGCCATCTGTAGGCCAAGGAGAGAGGCCTCAGAGGAAACCAGCTCTGCTGACACCTGCTGACTTCCGGCCTCCAGATCTGAGAGACATCCATTTCTCTCGTACAAGCCCCAGCTCTTGGTACTTTGTCATGATGCTCCTTTAAATGAGTAGAATGGCCTCCCCTTCTCCAGGGCTTGGCTTTCCATGATTTTAGTCACCCGCAGTCAGCTCTGGTCCAAAAATATTAAATGGAAAATTCCAGAGATAATTCATAATATTTAATCACACACTCTGCTGAGTAGGATAATGCAATCTCAACTCATTTCCTGCGGACATGAATCAGCCCCTTGTCCAGCATGTCTACACCGTACATTGCCCACCTGTCAGTCACTCCATAGCTATCTCAGTTATCAGACTGACAGTCGTGGTGCCACAGAGTTCATGACCAAGTAATCCTATTTTACCTAATAAAGGCCTTAAAGTGCAAAAGTAGTGATGTCGGCAATTTGGATGTGCCAAAGAGAAGCCGTAAAGTGCCTCCTTAAAATGAAAAGATGCTAGTGTTACTTTACCTTTTTTTTAAAGAATTATTTATTTAATTTTATGTATTTATTCATTTATTTTCATTTGACCAGAGAAAGACAGACACGTAGAGAAGAAAAGTGAGAAAGCAAGTCACCAGGTCTGGGACTCGTACCATTGTCAGCCATGTGGGAGTGTTCAGCACCTTAACCACCATGATACCTGCTGGCCCCGCTATGTGGCTGTTTTATTTTTTTTAAGTGATTATTTTATTTAACTTTATTTTTTTGTTTGTTTTCATTTAACCAGGGAGAGACAGAGTGAGAGAGACAGAAAGTGAGAAAGCAAGTATCCAGATATGGATTGCGAACCACGGTCAGCCATGTGGGAGTCCAGCACCCTGAACCACCATGCTGTCTGCAGGCCCTACACTATGTAATTCTTAATACAGAAAGAAAGAAAAAGTATGTGCTGATGTTGTGAAGATCTATGATAAGAAGAACTTTGGCTGTTGCACCTCAAACTGCAAAAATTAAAGCTAGTGTGTGATAGCACTTAGTTAAGATGGAAAAGGCATTGATTTGGGGAGTGAAAGACATGAACACAGAATGTGGCTGATAGCATCACATTGTGCCAAAGAGCACGGAGCCTGAGCGAAGTCTTCAGCAAGAGCACTCCTGAAACAAGTAAAGGATGGTTACGCAGCTTCTGGAATATTATATTGCTGTAATTGTTCTGTTACATTGTTAGTTATTGTTATTAATCTCTTACTGTGCCTAATACATAAAGTATACTTTACCATAGATATGTAAGTATAGGAAAAATATAGTATGTATACTGTTTGGGCACCTCCTAGAGGGCTGGAAACAAATCTTCAAAGTAGTAGACATTATTTAATCCCCTTTTACAGAAGGAGAAACTTAGGCACAGATAAATAAATAAATATATATATATTTGGGCTAGCAGAGGAGTCAGGGGTGAGAATCCCTGGCACTGAGGAATCATTTGAATGCAAGTTATAGAAAGCACCGTTTATTTACCTGTGTGTCTGACAAGCCCAGAATTGGGGCTGCAATTAGGCAGCTGGGTTGAAGTAGAGGCTTGGATAATGTCAACAGGACTCAGTTTCCCTTGGTCTCCTGCCCTGTTTTTTCCATGCCTCTTCATTCTCAAGCTTCATGCTATGGGCACATGTCTGCCAGCAAATTCAGAGTGAGTTTTCTCGAATTTCTCTCCTAAGAATCCTGCAAGAGCCTCAGGGCCGCTCGTGGGCTCTGAACCAGTCAGTGTGGAGGGAATGCTTCCTCTCGCCAGGCCTGAGTCACAAAGCCGTACTCACTCTTGCACAGAGGAAGGGATAAGAATGAGGAGTGATGTGGTCTTCTCCAAAAATGTAGGAATACAGTTGGTTTCCACTAGATCTCAATGAGCTGCAGCCTGTCTGGGTAGCATCCAGCTACCTTTCTTAACTGAAATACAGCTGCAATTCTTAATTGATCGAGCTTTAGAGAGACATAATGACACACAAATGAAGGACTTGCAAACCAGATTCTCTGTCAACATGTGATAGATCTTTATAATTCATTTTAGAGAAATAATGAAAAATGGTCAGGCAGGGCCAGCCCATGGCATGGTGGTTAAGGAAGCCGGGTCCCACATGACTGACTGCATGGTTAGAGTTTCAGAATGGCAGCTTGAAAAATAAGCCAGATGCATGTGTGTACAAACTCAAAATCCTGAATAGAGAGGGATTGCTGCATGACCATCCTCCTTGAGGATGCTCTCCCACTTTCCCTCTCTCTTTCTCCCTCTCTCTGTCTCTCTCTGGCAAGCACACACGCCCTCTGGCACAATTTAAAATAATAATAATAATAAAAAGAAGTTAGGCAGGCCAGCCCTGTGGTGTAGTGGTTAAAGGGACTGGATCATATAATCAGTCAATTGCATGATTCAAATCCTACCTGGGAGGCCTAAAAATCACACTGGGCATGCGTGCATGGGTGCCCAAAATCCAACAGGGTGGAGAAATGGGGGAAAAGGGATTGTGGCTTGACCACAACCTATTGGCAGGTGCTTTCTCCTTCTCTCTATGTCTCTCTGTCTCTCTCTAATGGGGAATGTACCTTCAGGCAATTAAAAAGTTCTTTTGGCTAGGTGAAGTCCCCAATCTTTGTGGCCACCAGATGGAACAACTTACCTGTTGTAAACAATGACAACAAAAGCAAAACAAAAGCCCAAAACTAGTAGAGAGGAAGGAAAAATGCTAGAAAAGAAGAGATTGAGCAAAATTATTGCTCCATTGCCATTTGGGATTCATTCTGTAAGTCAAGAAAAGAGATGTCTGGGCTCCTGCTGCTGGTGTCCCATTTTATCCCTGCTGGCTCATGCTGAAGGCACTCTTCTCTGACACAAGTTTTCTTTTTTGGTCGGGGAGGGAGAGAGATTTTTTGCTATAGGGCACGTGAGTTTCCCAGAGAGACAGAGACAAAGAAACAGAAAGTGATAAATCCCCCCTCAGGGGAGATGGTCACGCTGCAATCCCTTCTCCTCCAGTCTCCTCTTGGGATTTTGGGCATGCACACACATGTGCCTGGCATGAGTTCTAAGCTCCCTGGTCTGGGACTTGAACCATGGTCAACTATGAGTTCAGTTACATATCAATTACACCATCTGTTGGTCCCAACAGGTTATTTTTTCAAAAGAGGATAGATGTAACTGTGTCTATCATAAAGATATGAAAAAAATATTTGTCAACAGTTGTATTTTACGCATTAATAATGACTATGATGTTTCTTTCAACTGTTTCCAAGAGAAATCAAGTATCACCCGTGCAGAGAAGAGATGCTGAAATTAGCTTAGATTGGGGGCAGCTAATTTAGGGCCATATCCACAGGGAACAGTCAATTGCATTCCACTGCCACGTGCTCCTAATTTCCTGACAACAATGGTTCCTAGAACCTGTCTTATATTCTCATTTTTGTGCTTGTACAAAGGTTACCTAAAAATGCTCTTCCTCCTCATGCACTTAGAAAACTAATTTTCATTCATCTGGATTCAAATCGAGGGTGTTTTCTTCTGTGAAGCCTCCTATGTCTGGAAAGAAACAGGTTCACGTAGGAATATGAGTTTCATTGGAAGATCATGAGGTCCTTTGGGGTAGAAACTGCCTTCCCTCTCTTCATGTCTCACTGACCACCTGTTATGTTTTTAACAGCTACAATAATGTCCACTTTTCATACAAGCAAACTAAGGCATAGGAAATAGATATTATAAAACTGTAGCTCACACTGCTAAAAAGAGTCCATGCTGGCGGTTGGGCTGGCATTGAAAACATGGTGCTGAAATTCTTAAACTCTAATGTGAAAAAAGAATGGTAGGTTAGTGCCGTATCTCCCCATTCTAGACACAACATAACCAGATTCTTCCTGTACTCGTGGGAACCTGCAACCCTTGGGAAGCCACCAGGACAGAGCACGCTCCATGAGCAAGTAACCAGCACAGTCACTTAGGGACCACTTCTAGGAGGGCCCAGTGCTTGAATGTGCTGCTGTCACTATCTTGACATTCTTAACAATTTACCTTTGAACTTGTGGTTTGTCAGTGCAGCCTAGTAGGACACTGAACCCTGTGCCTGAACAGAAGACACACCATGGCTATGCATGGCGGGCAGCCAGCCTGGTTGGCCAGTCCTGGTGGGAGTGACTGGCACCTCAGAGGAATGTGAAGCTTGCACGTGAAGGCAGTGCCAAGAGGCTTCCCTGTACTTTTCGTGTTGTGATTAGATGTCACTATTATGTCATTGCAGTTTATGGCTAATATAATTTTTTATTGCCAGAGGGCATATGCATTTGCCAGAGAGAGAAAGAGAGACACGGAGAGGGAGAAAGCACCACTCAGTGGGGCATGGTCATGCTGCAATACCTTCTCTCCCGTTTCTCTTCCTGTTGGGATTTGGGGCATGCACACACACATGCTCAGCATGTGTTCAAGCTGTTGGGGCCAGGATTTCAAACCATGGTCAGCCATGTGGAATTTTTCTCCCTTAATTACCAGGCCATGGGACTAGCCCAATAAAATGTTTTTATAGGAAACGCTTTTAAGTTTTTACTGCACTTCTTTTTCTGCTTTTTGAACAGGGGCTGTCATCTTTATGTTGCTCTGGGCCCCACAAATGATGTAGCCAGCCCTGCAGTCAGACTTGAGAGAGAGTAGAATATTGTAAGTTAAAAAAATAGAGACTGAATAGCCAGGAATTCAGAAGTATTATCTGATAATATGGGAATGCAGAGTGATTTCACAGAAGTTGGGTGGAATTAGAGACAGAAGTAAAATTTAAGTGGTGTGAAAAGGGAAGGTTGGTTCTATAAAATGGCCATTGACATAATTTTAGAGTAGTGATAGAAATAGAAATAGTTTTGTAACTGTAGGATCAGCAAATGGCCTTTGCTATGAAAGAAGATACTGAGTTTCAGATATTACCCAGTGTGTGATCAAGGATATTGCAAAACTGAAGTTTTTGGAGAAACTTGGAAATGGAAGGAAAAAACATCTATGTATTTTTTCTGGGGTTTCTATTCTGTTCCATTGGTCTGCATACTTGTTTTGTGTCAATACTGTGCTGTTTTCATTATTACAGCTTTGCAATATATTTTGGGGTCAGGAAGTGAGATGCCTCCTACTCCACTGTTCAGTATGGGGTCTTTTTAGGATTCCAGACAAATTCTATTGTTTTTATCTAAATCTGTGAAGAATATCTCTGATAATTTGATTGGGATTGCATTAAATTTATAGATTAATTTGAGTAAAATTGACATTTTGATTATATTAATTCTTCTAATCCAGGAACATGGGATATCTTTCCGCTTTTTTGTGTAATTTTTCAATTTCATTTTTTTTTTCTTTTAGTTGTTTTAGTTTTCCTTGTATAGGTATTTGACTTCTTTGGCTAGGTTTATTCCTAGGTATCTCATATTTTTTGGCTATTGTAAGTGGGATTACTCTCTTCAATTCTACCTCAGTCTGCTCGTTGTTGGTATGTAAAAATGCTACAGATTTATGTATGCTGATTTTGTATCCTGCTATTTTACTGTATTCATTTATCACTTCCAGGAGGATGTGTGTGTGTGTGTGTGTGTGTGTGTGTGTGTAGTCTTTTGAGTTTTCTATGTATATAATCATGTCATCTGCAAATAAAGATAATTTCACTTCTTCTCTCCCTATTTGAGTGCCTTTTATTTTATTATTTTCTGATTGCATTGGCTAGGACTTCTAATAAAAAAGAAGCAGAGAAAGTGGGCTGCTTCATCTAGTTTCAGTTTTTAGTGGAAAAGTTTTCAGCTTTTCCCTGTTCAATATGATGTTAGCTATCAGTTTTTCATATATGGCTTTTATTTTGTTGAGAAATGTTCCTTCTATGCCAATTTTGCTGAGAGTCTTAATCATGAAGGGATGTTGTATTTTATCAAATGCTTTTTCTGCATTGATTGATATGACCGTATAGTTTTTATCTTCCTTTCTGTTAATACAGTGTATTACATTTATGATTTTGCATATGTTGGATGATCCTTGAATCCCTGGAATAAAGCCTACCTGGTCGTGGTATATAATCTTTTTAATGTGTTGTTGGGTACTATTTGCTAGTATCTTGTTGAGAATTTTTGTATCTATATTCATCAGAGATATTGTAAAAGCTATATTCCTAGTTAGATAAAAAGATGAGCTAAAGAAAAAAGAATTAATACTGCATGGCCAATATTTGAATTCTTACTTCATTAAGTTATCTTGATAGGTTGCTAAGTAAGTAGATAGATATAGATATACATACAGATACTATAGATGTATACACACATGCATGTGTACACACAGTATGAATTTATAATTAAAAATTAAGTTAATTAGACTTATAGTTAAAATTATAAATTATATATAAATGTATAATTTGTAAATACCTATATATATGTGAGCAAATCTATATAAATCTCTCTATATAAAATCTATGAAATTAAGATTAGTATAGTGTCCCAGATAGCACACAGAGGTTGGACTTGAACTCAGGATCCTCCTCGAGAATTCTGTGGATTTTTCACTCCACTATAATGCTTCACCTGCCATCTGTCTCCTTAGAATCCTAAGTAGTAATTCAACAATTTAATTCAGCAATTTGGCTATACTGTTCAGGGATAGATTTCTACACCATTTTGAAAGCTTAAGTAAATAGAAGATTGTGGATATCAATTTATCTAAAGTAACCTGAAATATTTTTAAAAATAATTAAATAGAACTCAAGTTAAAAATGGTAAAGGCTGAATCAAGATAATACTAGTTGACCCACAAGACAGCAAAGAAGGAGACAAAGGAGCTGTTGGATGGACAGCAGAGGAAGGGTTGCTGAAAAGGATGAGAGAAATTCAAACCACAGTTGAAATTGAGGAAGTTAAACAGTTTATGAGTGGCAAAGGGGCAGGTCCACAAAAATACTCTGTTGAGATTTTGTAGGCGTGGCTCCTTCATCACTAAATTTCTTGAAAATGTTGTTTCCGTAGGCCAACTCCCATTCGCTCTTCAACTCACCCTTATCTTGTTTTGTTTACAAACACCTATCGAAATGACTCTTGTCAAGTTTCCAAGGATTTTCATATTGCCAAATCCAATGATCGAGTTCTTGCCCTCATCATTTGTTATGTCCCAGTGTATCTGACAGAACCTGTTACCTCCTTGCACGAACACTATTCTCTTGTCTCAGCTTCCGTGATGCCACACTCTCACAGTTTTCTTTCTACTTCTTATCTGCAATCTCTTCTCTTTTTTATTCTGCTCTTCTAATGGATGCTATTCATTGTAGTCTCATTAAATACTACCTATATCAATGAAGCATAATTATAATTCCTTTACAGCAATAATCATATTTTGTAATTTATTTATGCTTACTACTTACTATTTTTCTCCATTAAAATGTCAGTTCCGACAATCACATGACTTTGTAAATATGGTCACCAGAGCTAAACAGGCTCAAGTTCTTGAAATTAGCAATTGATAGAACCAGAAATAAATCACCAATCTTCCCAGTTCTGGGATGGTTGCTGTATGTTCCTCTGCCTTTCATAAAAGAAAAATTAGAGGGGATTTTTGCATCTGGCCATATCAGAGTAAGTCGAAGTAAACCAACACTTCTGCCAAGATAAATGTAAAAATCCAGATATAATGCAAAATGCACAGATGTCAGAGGCATTGAAGAGATGCCAATATAGCTAGGAATTAAGTGGCAAAAAATCCCTGCAAGAAGGAAACCACATAAAATAAGCTCCACACTCGGTGGTTTTCCCCTCAAGGCATTTATTGAAACCTTAGGCTTTATAAGCCAAGAAGGTAAGAAGCAAAGTGTAATCCATGTGAATAACAGAGCAGAGTTTTCAGCATTGCGGTAGAATGAAGGCAACAAATTGTGGCTCTCTACCCACCAAAGATGAAGAAGTTTGGAAACAAGCAGACTCTTTGTTCAGACACAAGTTAAGTTACCAAAAAGTGTTGACAGAACGGAGGTAAATCCTATATCTGCAATCCTGTTTCATGACAGGATTTTGTGAGTGAATCAAAGCATTCCATCCCACTGTGGTTGCCTGCCAGAATGAAGGGTGACTGATTCCATCACTTCGGGACTAAACCAGCAGCATTTGGAACTACTACCATGTTTTATGTTAAGTGTTTATAATTTAATCAAAATTATCAGGGATATCAAGAAATAAGACCAACAGGAAAAAAAAAATTAAAACAACAACAACAAATAATTAGTATAGACCCAAACGTATTGCAAATATGAAAGTTCAACAACATGGACTTTAATATAATTATATCAATATGTTCAAATAAAATAGATTATAAGAGGAAAAGTGTCATCAGAGAACTGCGATTTTTATTTTAAAAAAACATTAAGATGGAAAATTTAGAATAGCAAAATGTAAAATTTCAAATTAAGAGCTTAAATCAATGGGATAAAACAGATTTGACACAGCTAAATAAAGTATTAATGAACTGGAAAATAGAAGAAGAATTTTACTAGCACAAAGGACCAACTAGATTTAAAAAAAATACAGGGGCCAGCAGGTGGCATGGTGGTTAAGGCACTGGATTTCCACATGGCCGACTATGTTTTGATACCCTGAAATCATGCTGGATGCATGTTCATGAGTGCCCAAAATCCCAGGCAGAGAATTGAGGAGAAGAGATTGTGGTGTGATCATCCCCCCTGGGGAGTGATTTCTCAGTTTCCCTCTCTGTCTCCCTTCAGCAAGCACATGAGCTCTATGCATAGACCTTAGCCACCCCCCTCCTTCCTTCCTGTCTTAATTCTTGTATTCCTTAGAAAGACTACTCCATGCAGAGTCAAACTACTGCAAAAATCTCACCTCCACCAAATGAAAGCTGTAGCGCTGCTCAGAGAGTTTATAATAGAGCTTGGGTCATGGGCAGCCCCTCCCAAAGTACGGAGGTGATACTTAGACTGGCGTTAATAAGTACCAGGATTTAAAGTGCACGGTGCAAGGGGTCAAGGCTACAACCCCAAGCCAGCCAGAAATATATTGTGAAATGTTATTCCAATAACCAACCTGACTGAAAACTCCACCCACTGGCCAGCAAAATAGCTCTGGGGGGTCTGCTACTCCAAGGGCAGTCAAGAGCATGGCCTTCATGTGGAGAAGGCAAATGCAGCCTAGGTGCAGGGCTACTTATCAGGGACTGGGGAGAGAAGGCTCGAGTCCCAAAAGAGGTTTGTCTGCTTCTCTCCCAGACTAGGGCCCTAGAAAATCCACTCGGATGTCTAACCAATGTATCTCAGCTCAGATTCCTGTATCTACCCAGCTGAGTGTCACCTGGGCCTCCAGCTACCAGTCATCAAACTTTTAAAGGCTATGTGACCTTGACATAAACAAAGCGAGATTAGAGGTAACAGCAAAAATCGGCAAATATTTGCCATCGGAACTGCTTCTGACCTCTCCCCTGCTGGGTAGGTCCTCCTTTGCTCACACAAAGGCCTGACCTCTGCAACCTTGCCCTCTCTGCTCAGTGCTGTGAGATACTCCATGTTCTTGCACAGGGTTTCCACAGGCTCAGGATGGGTCAACAAGTGTTCTGAGATGCCAAAGCTATTTGGGGCTACTCTGCAGAAAGCCCAATGTATTGGGTGGTCACAAAAGTCATGCCAAATTTTTGCACAGAAAAATATGTCTTGACTTTCCCAACTACCTAATAGCTCCCGGGCAGGTGGGTGAGCTTTGTCTTTTCTGCTCGGAACAGAAAAACCTGGATACTTTAGTTCTGGTACCCATATTTTAGAAAAGGTACAAAATTGTGAAGAATGGGCCAAGAACATCTTGAATAATAAGGTGGCTCAAACAGTGGGGTTAATATAAAAACAACTCATGTCCTTGGCCTGCTGCTTCTTGGTTCACACACTCAGCTTTTCTATGGCTCATAGAAAAGAATCTTGATCTTCAGAAGATGTATGTATTCATTATTAAGAACATCGTTAAGGGGGCCAGCAAGTGGCATAGTAGAACACTGGACTCCCACAGGTCGACTGTGGTTCAAGTCCCAGACCCAGCGGCTTGAAACTCATGCAGTGAATGTGTGCCTGCATGCCCAAAATTCTGAGAAGAGAATAGAGAAGAAGGGACTGTGGCATGGTCATATTCTCTGTGTGTGTGGGGGTGATTTCTTGTTTTCCCTCTCACTGTCTCTGTCTCTCTCTCTCTCGAGAGAGAGCACATGTCCTATGGCAAACAAAAATGAAAACATGAAAAGAAAAAAACATCATTAAGAAGAAAGAGGAGGATAAAGGGAGAGGAGGAAGGGTCCTCTTTGCCATCCTTCCTTTTCCCTGGGAGCCACTGCCATGAAGGTCAAGCTGTGGACACGGGAGGCACTACGCCAGGACTGATGGGAAGGCTTTCCAATTCTTAATGCAAAGTGCAAGTCAGCCTTCCTTTCCAAGAGGAATCCTTGGCAGATAAACTGGACTGTTCTCTACAGAAGAAAGCACAAAAAGGGCTAGTCGGAAGAAATTCAAAAGAAAAGGCCCGCCGTGCAGTCAAATTCCAGAGGGCTATCACTGGTGCATCTCTTGCTGATATAGACAAAAGGACTGAAAAACCTGAAGTTAGAAAGGCTCAATGAGAACAAGCTATCAGGGCTTCCAAGAAAGTAAAAAAGGCTAAGCAAGCACCTAAAAAGACAGCAATGGCTGCTGCTAAGGTTCCCACAAAGGCAGCACCTAAGCAAAAGATTGTAAAGCCTGTGGAGGTTTCTGCTTCCAGAATTGGTGAAAAATACTAATTTAGCAAATTTACAATAAAGATCTAACAACAGCAAAAAAGAATGAGAAGTAGGAAGGGGAAAAAGAAAGGAAGGGAAGGGGAAGGAGAAAGGAAAAAAGAGGAAGAATAGGAAAGGAAGGAAATGGAGGAAAGGGAGAAGGAGAAGGAGGAGGTGGTGAGGAGGAAGGAGGGGAAGAAGAGTGCTGGCACTTCCCAAGTGCTCTCTGGATGCTCACCATTTTGCATGGGTTACCTTATTCAGTCACTTTAACCTGATGAGGCGGGCACTAATATTTCCAAGGTTTTCAAATGAGAAACTTAGACTAGAGAGACTTGGTAACTTCCCCAATGTCATGCATCCAGGAGTGATGGGGCTGGAACTGGGCCAGGCAGGTCAGTGTGACTCTGACCTGACCTCCTGCCCTGTAGTTCTTTGGGTGGTCTACACAGGATGCTATCACAGGAGTGAGTTCACTGGAATAATGCCTGATTAGTAACATATAGATACTGTGAACTTCTAATCTATACCAAAAGAAGAAGGCCCAGGATCTAGAACCTTCAGGTAGCAGGTGTTGGGGTCTGAGTAAGACTCATGTGGCACCATATCAAGAGAAAAAGGGATGTTTATTGAGAGAAAGAGTGAAGCTGGAGGTGCTTCGGCCCACTCTACTGAGATGTGATGTATTGGGTCATCGGAAAAGTCAAGATACATTTTTGCATTAAAAAGCATGAAAAAATATATCATGACTTTTCTGATGCCCCAATATTTATATGGGAGGAGTGGAGGGGTAGGATCGTAAGTGTGGGGGGTACTTTGATTAGCTTACTTGGCACTGTGACCTTATCAGCCCATCTGTGGTGTTGGCTGCCAATCAGAAAGGGCTCTGGTCAGAGGATTCTAGCCAAAGGTCACTGCAACCATCTCCTTATTTTCTGATGGGAAATTACCTAAAGGTCATTCAGGGCTGATCTAACAGCAAGATCTTTACTCACTCAGGATTTTTTTGAAAAAGTAAATTTCCAGGATAGTCCTTGATGTCAGATATTAAATTAAATCTTTTCTACTTTCTGAATTACCAGGTCCAATCCCAAGGAACTGAAATTTTATTCAGAATCCTATGTCAAAGTCCCACCAAATACTGTAATCAATAGAGCGACTTTTGGAGTCCGAAACCTGAATCCAGGTCCTCATGGATTCTGGTCCTGGCTCTGGGAATAAGTGGCCAGGCAACCTCAGAGAGCCATTTACTTATCTTTTAATCCCCTCGTAGAACAGATGGGCAGTCTAGACACCCTAGATACCCTAAGAGAAGCTAAGTCTATTTCGACAAGTGTTGATCGAAGGTGGTTACATCTCCATCCTGAATCGCCGACTGTCGTGGGCCAGGAGAGCTCTTGGTGCAGTCAGTGGAGGACCCACTTCAGACTGATTTGGGGGAAAGTGTCCAGAAAAGTGATGTTCCAGCTGAAATCCGAGGGGCAGATTATTACCTGGGTGGAGGTGAGGCTCAGAGGCAAGAGGGAAGTGGCCAGAAAATCAATCATTCCAGATAAAACTTGTTAATAATTATACCAAACTTCAGGCAGGAGTTGAGATTACCCCAGGCAAGCCAGGATGAATGGTCATTCTAAACATGGGCTATGATAGTGATCTTGGTTCTCATCCTAAGAAAGATTCAGAATTCCCGATGGGCTTATTTTATTTTATTTTATTTTATTCTTCCATTTCAATGGGTTGCATAGATTTATACGTTTCTTATTTTTTGACATATCCTTTGCATTCAGCCATGTGTACAGATATTAGGTTCATAGCTTGGTGAAGGTCTACTCGTGAATACAGCCAGGTGACTGTCACTAGATCATGATAGGAACAGTTCCAGATCTGCAGAAGGCTCCCTCTTGCCTCTCCTTGTCCCTCCATCTTCAACCAGCTAGCCTCTTCTCTGACCACTGAACTCATCTCAATGGAACCCAGGAGGTGTGCATTGTGGGCTTGAATGATGGGGTGGGGTGGTGAGCCATCTAATCTGCATTTGGAAAGGCAGTCAGGCTGATCCGGTAGAGAATGGGTGGGAAGGGCCAGCCTGCCACTGGAAATAAGCTGGAGCTTGTTTAGTCCTCAGAACAGAGGTGACGAGACCTAAACGGGGAGAAAATGGGGAATAGTGACAGACAGTGATTAACTCACCAGACCTGTGACTGGGTATGGGTGTGAGGGGTGGGGGAACCAGGCTGAGCCCCTGGCTACTGTCTTAGCCCCAGTGTGAGGTGAGGCCATGCATTGAACTAAGAAACAACTTTCTTCGTGCATGGGAGAGGGAGTTTCAGTGGAAGGTGGTGGGAGTGATCTGGGCGTGAGGCATACTGAGCTTGAGATGCTTGTAGAGGGGCTGCACAGGAGTTTGGGCCCAGTGGACGGCCACGTGAGAGGGGCGCCTAGATAATCACAGGCAAATAGACGAAGCTGCAGGTGTGGGAAACTCGCTCTGAGAGAAAGGAATCATGTGGAAAGTAGATAAGGACCCAGTAATTAAGGCCGGGTAAAGAAAAGTGGGCTCACAAGAGACAAGGGGGATCCCAGAGAATGGGAGCAATGCCTGTTGTGCTCCCAAGGAGAATTTTTGAATCTCATTCATGGGGTAGGTCTGAAAAAATAGAAAACCCTTCAGGAGATCCAAACCCACTACTTTATGGAGAATCCTAAAACCCATCACATCCAAGGCCAGCCACATAGCTTAGCGGCTAAGGCAAGACAGAGCCCACATGGAGGACACAGCTCAAATTAGATCCTGGTGGCTTGAAAAACACCCTGGGTGCCTGTGTACGTGTGCCCCAAATCCCAACAGGATGGTCAAATGAAGGAGAGACTGCGGGGTGCTTTCTCCCCCTCCTTCTGTTTCTTTAGGGAGCACATACACCCTGTCAGTTAAAAAAAATGCAGCTCATCAGTCTCAGCGTGAAGAGTCAGATACAGTAAGTAGTTTTTTGGCAGCCAGGCCTCCCAAGGCAGGCAATGTAATCTCCCTTACTCAGAGGTTCTGGGGAGCCCAGATCCTCGCTCTCCCCTCACTGCTGGTCCTTTAGGCCATCAGCCCTGACTGCCTCAATGGCCAGTGTCACTTCTCTTTTAGAAACTGGAATAACTAGGGCAAGAAGAAACAAAACAACAGACAAAGAACCCTGTGAAATGATCAGGCATGGTAACAATATCACTTATTCACTGGTCATTTGTGTGGGCTGGGCACTTCATGCACTTTACATTATTCTCACTAAAACCTTTATAACATCCTCACAAGTTAGAGACTCCACTTTTCCGAGGTAGGAGTTGAGGTCACATGGTACTAAGTGGTGTTAGAGTCCTTGTCACTCTGACCGTAGAATGGGACCTCCTTTGCAGCCCACCACGCTGTGTTTCAGAAGTGTGCAGGCTCTGTTACACATCAACTCTGCCTCCGAAGTGCCAGATGGAGATCCTTGGAAGGAATCTGTGCTGATTCATTTCAATAAACATGTGTCAAGCCAGTCCCTTCTGTGCCTCACACGTTCCTGCATGATTGGCACCAGGGAGCCAGAGGAGAACTCATGGGCAGGTTACCTTCCAGCTGAGGGGGAGAGACAAAGACAGTAAACTAGTGGGCGATAAAGTAAGCTCAGAACATTCCGAGTGCTCAGAAGGAAACAAGGTAAGGTGACCCAAGTGACCAGGGGAGGAGCCATTTAAGGTTGGGCTGCCAGAGCCCAAGTTCCAGAGACCCACTCAGACGCAGCTGCCAGGCTGGAGCTACCTGGGGCTGAATGCAGTGCCTTACTCAGACTCCCTAATGTACGTCCCGACCCTGGGCACCGTCAGTTGTGTTCTATGCAGAATTGGGACTGGGATTTTCTCACTAGTAGCGTTAGCCATGGGGTCTAAGCAGATTTCATTTCTAAGGAAAGGCAAATACTGCAGCAGCAGAATAGAGCTGACCTATAATCAAGGAGATGACTATATTGGGTCATCTGCAGAGAGAAGCAGAAAAATAAATCATGACTTTCCAGATGACCTAATATAATACGAACAGTGGAAAACGCAGACTTAAAGACTCCCAAGACCCCCAAATAAAGAGAACCTTCAGGTACCAGGTTACGTTGCTGTACTCCCACATGGCTGACTATGGTTTGAGTCCCAGACCCGGAGGCTTGAAACTCATGCCAAACGCGTGTGCATTCATGCCCAAAATCTCTAGTAGAGAATGAAGGAGAATGGATTGTGGTGTGGCCATCCCCTCTGGGGGGTGGCTTCTCACTTTTTGTCTCTCTGTCTCTCAGCTAGTGCATGTGCCCTAAAGCAAAAATCTCTCTACAAAAATAAAAAGGGAGAATCTTCAAAGCTGTCATAAAGCTAAGGCATTGCCTAGGAGAAGCCATAACAGTTTTATCTGAAAGTTCATCTCAGAAGCTAAAAAGACCCACTGAAAACACAGTATCCCTTAAGGATTTTGTGGGAAAGAATTCCAGGGCAAAGTCCCCCGTGTATGGGCCAGAACTGAGTGGGCCCTACACAGAGCCAAGGAAGGGACAGTTGATGGGAGACTCCTCGGTCTGCAGGATGTGTGAGGAAGGAGGTGAGTTGATGGTTTCAGATCTCAGTTCCCTCTGCAGAGCTCAGTGCAAATGGGATACATTCCTCCATCCTCTGAGTCTCATCGAAGGAAATAAGAAAGGAAGCAAAGGAAGGAGGGTAGGGAGGGAAGGAAAGGGGGAGGGATGAAGGAAGGAAGGAGGGAGAGAGGGAAGGAGGGGAGGAAGAAAGGAAGTAGTGAGAAAGAAGGAAGAAGAAAACGAGGGAAAGAGGGAGAAAGGATTCTCATCAGGACATGGATGCCCATGGTGTAGGAGGAATTCTGATTGTGGTGGAGACAAGCTCTGAGGACTGGGGGAACACTGGGAGAGGCTGCCAACCTGTGGGAGAGCCTCAGGATTGTTAAAGAGGAAACTAGGGCCATACGCGCTCGGTATTTGTGGGAGGTTGAGGCAGGTGTCTCTTTGGTGGATGAGTCTCCTGGGCATTCCAGTCCCTGGGAGAGCCATCATTTTCTAGGGACTGGAGACCTGCTAAAGAGCCCAGGCTTGGGACCAGCAGTTAGTGTAATGGCTATGTCTCTGAATTCCCACGGTTCCGACCATGGTTCAAGTCCCGAACTCAGTGGCTTAAACTCACGCCAGGCACGTGTGCATGCATGCCCAAGATCCTGAGAGAAGAATGGAGGAGAAGGGATTTTGGCATGGCCATCCCTCTGGGGGGTGATTTCTCGCTTTCTGTCTTTCTGTCTTCCTGGCTAGCGCATGTGCCCTAGAGCAAAAAAAAAAAAAAGATCCGAGGTCGAGAGTGAGAGTCCCTCATCCAGCCCGCCCAAGGTTTGGGGCTGAGGATGCTGGCCAGGCAGGGTTTGGAGGCTCACCCAAGGCAAAGGTCTTTGTCCTCCTCAGGGGATCAGAGCCTGAAGAGTTCCCGCTGTTGTGCGGTCTCTCCTCTGAAAACATGCACCTGCCCTGGTATGGTGGGAAGAGCTGAATGTGGAGATGTAGGACTCGAAGGTATAGGATGTTGCAGCAGGAGGTCAGCACTGAGCTGGCAGGCTTTCAGCACAGCGGGGACATGTGCCCACAGCTCTTCCAGGCCTGGTGTGCCAGTTGTTTCCTGGGAAGGGATGTGCTAAGAGCGATGACTGTGCACTTGGGCAATGTTTTCAGCTCTGCCTTCCTAGGAACTGTGCCCACCTGTTTGAGGGCCTTGCCATCATGTGAAGCCCCTTGAAAAAGAAGTCCAACCACTTCACAGGGACATTGGAGGCTGCACACACAGGCTCCAGCCACATTCCTCACATGTTCCTGTCATTCTGCAACTGAGGGCCTTGAAAGGAGATGGGATGTGGTAGAACAAGCACAAGTTTCAGCTCTGCAAAAGCCCAGGAGTGGCCTGGCTGCACGCTGCTTGCTGTGCAGCTGGAGCGAGGCCTTACCTCCATCTTCCCATGCAAAGTCAGACTCAACGCATCGTAGAGGTGTTCTCTGTTGAATGCACCTGTCTGTACCAGACCTGGCAGGTGCTCCACCACTCGAACCTGCCATGCTCTGCCCCTCGGACACCTAGAGCTCATGTGGGAAGTCACCAGATGTTCCCTGGTTGAGTCATCTCACTCACGGTCCTGTCCCGAGTTCTGTTCCCTTCTCTCCAAGCTGACCCTGCTTCCAGGGTTAGACATTCTCACTGTGATGATGGTACTGCTCATGTGTTTCAAGGGTGCGTCACCGTGTATACTGTTGGGCATCAACCTGCTGTCAGCCCTTGACACTAGGAACTCGATCCCCCTCTTTGGCCATCTGCTCACAGACTCCTTGCTTTGGGAAGGAACTTTCCCCAGAACACAGTGCATTTATAAATGAGGCCCTTGCTGGCCTTCCCTCTAGCTTTTCTGAGTCCTTCCAGATCCTGTCTTCCCTGCATGGTTTGACCTTGGTCCTACCACCTCCTTGTACCTCTGAAATATGACAATCTGTTGCATTAGGTTACTAAATTCACACTTAACATGTACCATCTTTTCTCTTTTCTAAAACAGGACCCCTATGAGACCAAAGGTTAATGCTCTTCTGATCTTTAAGTCATAAGCTGATTGTATGCAAGATACAGCCATGGCATTGTGTCAACAGAAGGACCTTTATGAGTCAGATAATTACCAAGAAAAAAAGTATTCCACAAATTTTAAATTAATGAACCCAAATCCATTATAATTTGGTAACAGTTGTAAAAGGAAGAAAATTATAAAGATGAAAATAAAAATTAGTGAAATAAAAAAATAAAAAGTAACTCAGAGAGGTTAAATACAACCACATTTGATTTGAAGACAGTAATAAAAATGATGCACACCGGGCAAGACTGGTCAAGGGATAAGTGGGTAGCTCTTAATGGTTCTTAGTCCAAATGTCATCCAGATGTTGGACTTAATTTATCAAAACAAGTCTGAAATCCCTAAAAGACATTCCAATCTGAACCTGTTGGTTCCTTAACATTTACTTAGCACTCTTCTTCAGGCCTCCCCTCCCATCGCCCTGGGGTCTCAGTTCTGTAAATCCGGTGGTTTTAGATGAGAAGGAAGAAGAGTGACCATCCTTTCCTACATTTGGGGATCTGAAGCAATTTAGAAGACAGAGATACTGATCTTGTGTCCCTAAATGACTGCAGGCCATTAGAGATGAGAAGAGTCAAACTACACTCAAGCAAATAGTGAAACTCAGCATCCCCGTGTATGTAAACACACAGCAACTGAGAAGGTGACTCCACGAGACTCACCTAGAGGACTGCAGTGTCTTGGAACAAGAAAACGAAGACCAGACTTGGAGTCAACCACCAGCCGAAGTGATTATTCCGAACGTGCCCAATCATTGAGGCAGAATTTCAGACCTTTCCTTTTTCAATATCTACACTATATACACTAGAGGGACATGTACAAGCTTTACTAAGGATTTATTAGCACACTGTGACCATCTACTGTATTTTTTTTGTTGTTGTTTAAAAAATAAAGACTTAAAAGCATCACTAGACTTAACAAGCCTCTTGGAGGTGAATAACCTGAGAGAGCAAAACATTAGCTGAGGTCTTTGTTCTGCCATTGGGAATCTGCCTGCCCAGGAGAACCTGCATGCAGCTCCCGGAGGGCACTGAGGAGATCTTTCTGAGGGTTCAACCCTGGGATCAGGATGCCTTGCAGATCAGCAAACATGTTCTGGGAACCCGATGTGTGGCTGGTGTTGGATTAGAACCTGGGGACACTGGGTGAATTAGGTGTTAAGTCTTGCCCTTGAGGCACCAGGGTCTGTCTGGGCAGTCAGTCATCTTACACAGTGTAGAACTCAGTGTGGAAGGTTCGGAGCAGTCCTGGGTGAGTGAATGGAGGACTCAGTGGATGAATGAAGATGCCAGCAGTGTGCACAATGTGCCTCCCAGCTCTAAGGCCCCTGCCCTCTCCTGAAGGCACACCCACAGCCCTTTTGTAATGAAGGGAACCCAATGAATTATTACACCAGAATGGCAGGCATGGGCCAGGACATCGTTAGCAATTTGGGATATATAATTATAGGAAAGTGAGAAGACAGGAAAGGATATACATGAAGTTGTTTTCCTGCTCATTCTTATAGCAATATTTTTTAAAGATTTTTGTTTGTTTGTTTTTGTCATAGGGTGTATGTGCTTGTCAGAGAGAGACAGAGAGAGGGAAAGTAAGAAACCACCCTTCAGGGGGATATCCATGCCACAATCTCTGCTCCTTCATTCTTTTTTGGGTTTTCTTGGGCTACATACACAAACATGCCTGACTAGATTGTGTTTGGGCTTTCTTCATTTGGTTTTCTTCTGTTTGCACTGGGTCATTTACCTTTCAGGGATATTTAGACTCTTGTAGTGCAGGTTCCATTGTGGAAGAAGACACATTGTAGAACACTTTGTCTCAGAGTCCAGCAGCATCTTGGAGAATGCTCGGGCCAAGGCTCCCTGGAATTGGCATACTGAGTCCACTGACCTGTTACTATCTCACTGGTCTGTATGGGATGTTGTTTGCTGAGGGACTCCTAAATTTGGGACTTTGCTATTTTATAAATCTATGTAATTTTCAATGTTCTTATGGGTTGTAGAAGTATGGTTTATTTAAAAGTGTGTTGTTTCAAAGAGCAAACTGTAGAGTAGTATATACAGTGTGCAGATAGGTAGATATTACGCTAAATATACACTTACAGGCCTGTAAAGCTTCAATCCAAATTATAACGGTACCTAACTCTAGGGAGGTGAGAGCTTTTTAAAACTTCCTATCCTTTTATACTGCTTTTATTAATGACTCTATATTTCAAATGGAAAACTCTTTACAAGTCTGTCATTCAAAACCCGGAATGCACTTATCCCTGAAGCCATTCACTCACCTATCCATGTCTTTATCCAGTCAGCCAATAAATACCACATGCCAAGACTAGTCTAGATACCTAAGTGTAGCGGAAGTAAGATAAACAAAAATCCTTGCCCTGGCAGAATTTACATTTTAAAAGGTGGGCATGAGGGCAGGCAGTAAAAACAACAGCTTCCGAGAGTGATACTTGCTATTAAGGTAATAAAGTAGTTTAACATGGTGCCGAGTAGCCAGAAGGGAGATGTGGGGAAAGGATCCTCTGGAGAGTGTTAGGAAACAACTTTCTGAAGATGAAGATATGAATGCAGAAGAAGCTAGTTGACGAGGACTTGAGAGGAGAATATTCCAGCCAGACAAAATGGCAAGTCTAGCTTAGAGTCAGACAGGCTGTTGTGGGCCAGCGCAAATAGGGGGAGAAGATGGTGAATAGCGAGTGGATGCCTGGTGGGGATGAAAATTCTCTGGGAGCTTTGAAGAAGGCAATAACTGGCGATCACAGAGGACTGGCTGCATAAACATGCAAATTGGAACCTCTGATGGATGGTGTCTCCCAAGTCACTGGGATTGCAGGTGCATGACACCGCACCTGGCCTTCAGATTGGACTGGGAGTAGATCTCAGGCCTCACATGTGGCATCACTCTGCAGATCACAGCATCTTGGCAGTGCGGGCTGCTGTGGTTGGAAGAAAGTTACAATTTTTAGGAGCGTGCTGGTGCAGACTGATCAATAAATGAGGGAGAACCGTAGGGACCATAACTAACTGAGTTCCTTCTGGGCCAATGCCCAAGGAGAGGACAATCCTATGAGCCTCCAATAGTGAAGACTGGAAACACTAGGTGTCCGTGGACTTTTCATGTCCATAAGTGTAGAGTTTCCAAGCTTCTGCATTGTTTTGCTATTTAATCTCTTTGACTTCAGAGGTGTCAGTAAGTAGAGCACATAACTATCCTGGGAGGCACAGGGATCCCACTGGGCTGAACAAAGAGAAGGGAAAGGAGGGAGTATAGGGATGCAGTGAGGACTTGGGCAGGAGCTGAATCCTGGCTCCAGCTGGGAAGTTACTAGGGGGCTTTTTTCTCATTGGGAAATTAGGGCGTGTTCGTGATGGCTACCCCACAGGGGGATGCCAGTGTGCCCACAGCACCACAGAGTAAGCACTCAACAGCTATTGTTGGCTCAACCATATTCTCAGGAGAACAGCCTTGCCTGGATTCAGACCAGTGGGTGACACTGAGGAGGGCTGCTGAACGGATGTGGGGAGACTCAATTACTTCGTGCTGTTCTGTTCATTTGTGTTAGAGTTCAACAGTTACTAAGACGCTTAACCTGAACGGCCTATAGAGGCCACTAGAAATCTCGTACTGGAGAAGTCCAGCCTGTAGCCAAGGGCATCAGCAATGGCTTGACTTCAAACTTCTGGGCAGATTATGCTCCATAGCCTTGCTATCCCTGTGGCTCCCACATTGCCTTAGTATTCTGTACCCTGCCTGCATTTTGGGGCTGTCACAGAAATTTCTCTCTGGCAAGAAGACAAGGGACAGAGGTTCTGGCTGTTTCTTGCATGCTGAGAAACATGGAAGCAAGCAAAGGGAATATCTGTGGAGAGGCAGAAGTCCACAGGAAAGCACAGCCCAGAGCCATCTGGGTGCATGTGACCCACCTTCACATGTAAGGCATGGTTACACGCTTGAGCAGTTACTTTGACTCAGGTCTTATAATGTACTGGCCTTGTTGACTTGTGTTTTCGATTAAGGTATTTAACACCATGAACCTTGATTTCCAGATCTATAAAAAGGAGATAGTACCGTATTATGTTGTTGTTGTGAGGGTCCCTAGAGAAGAAAGGTGAAGGTGTTTTATCTTTTAGACCGGGCCTTGCTGTTGGCCAGACCATCCTTGAGCTTGCTATCCTCCTGCCTTAGTCTTCCCAAGTTGCCAGGATTACGGGTGCATTCCATTGCACCTGGCCTTTAGTTTGTATCGAGAGTTGAACCCAGGCCTCCCATGTGGTCCCAGCCTGTGGAACACCACATATTAGCAGTGAAGGCCACTGTGGTTGGGCCACAGTTACAGTTTTTAGAAGAATGCTAGGGTAGAGTCCTCAATAAAAGGGGTAGAACTGTCACAGTGACCTGAATTCGCTCTGTAGTAATGTCAATGACATTATTATCCCTGCTGTGGAGGTGAGAAGATGGAGCTGAATGAACTTGGATAACTTTCAAGAATAGAAAGTGGTCAAATGACAGATCTTGAACCCAGACCTGACACTAAACTCATTCTGTTTATTGTCGGCCATGTCTCTCAACTTGAACATGAACTCGAAAGGAGAAAGGAGAAAGCACACATTTTAAGGTCATACAATGAGAGTGAAAATGCTTGGGGCAGTGTGAAGGGGAAATGCAGGACATAGGCCTGCTTATAGTTCCCCACCAGCACAAGAGCCTTCCCAGAAGCAGAAACACAAGCCTCACGGGGATGCGCTGTCGTGCACTTTCCATGTAATCTCTGTAACACTGCTGCGCTCTGAAAAATGCGGATTGCGGACTAATGCAGACGCAGTTCTCTTGACTTCACCAGTCCCCCGAACAATGTGGACAAGGGGGTCTGTGCGTGTATACTAAACTGTCCAAGAACCTCAATTTATAGCCCTGCTTCACCCTCCACCCTCACTCTGAAATCTTAAAGCTACTAACACAATTCAAGTGTCTCACTCTGCAGCAAGGTCTGGTCTACCCCACTCCCACCACCCCAGTGGCACGCTCCCTGCGGTCCAGCACATGAACTCAACCCTGCATTACCTTAGGCTTGGTTTTCTCTTTTAAGCTCCCTCTTACAGCTGAACCTTGGTGCTTAAAGAGTCCTCCAATTCAAGGGATTTGGGATCTGTGGTGGGTTTGTTAATCAAAAAGTCAATTAAGCAAAAAACCACAAAAATAATATTCGCATTTCATAAATATTTTATTATACTTTAAAACATATGCACAGACATTTGTTTACTAATCTTTTGACATCAAGCCAAAGCCTCTGCTTCAAGTCCCACACTGTCTTTTTTGCATACATCATATCTATGCTGAATCTTTCGCAAATTCCCTTGTCAGGTTTGCTAAAAAGAATACAGAACCTTAAAATTGCTTCTATGCATTCAAATTGTAGAATCCTAACAGATTATCATTCTGTTTCCCCAAGAACAGACAGCTGCTCAGAAACACTTAATGTGGTAGCGTTATTCTGTAGTGTCGACCTTCAGCAAGTCTTTCAACTTCAACTTGCAACTTAGTTTTTGCAGAAACAACTCAGTTTTGCATGCATATTTCATCAATTTGAATTAATAAACTTAAATTTAAAAACTTTAATGATAAATGTAACAGTTACAAATAGATTTTGAAAAAAAAAAAAGCACTGCTAAGCATCCAGCCAGAATTCAGGAAGGTAGAGAGCTCAGGCCAGGGAGCCAGCAGTCCCTGCCTGCTGCATGTTTGCAACAGGAGTGAAGGGAGATTCCAGGAATCCAGAGAATCTTCCAGTTAAGAATCCTATCCCTTTGCTAAGATTACTCTTCCTAGATAACTTCAATTGCACTAAGAATTTTGATTATCATAGAACTTAAACACCACATTGTAATCACTTTTCTATTTGTTTTCTCCACTACTAAACTTTAATTTGAATCTGTGTCTTCTTTGCCATTGTTCACTCAGGGCCCAGCACAGTGTCCATTACATACGTGAGGACTTCAAAAATGTCATTGAAAATGGGATTAAAGTGTGAATTTATTTGATGCAAAAATTTCTGAAACCCTTGCATATTTTTTCATAATATGCATTTTCCATGAAGTTGTTGAAGACCTCTAGTAGCAAACATTACTCCTTATTGGGTTAATAGACCTAGAGCAATCTAAAATAGTGGGGTCCTACTCAACTCTGAAAAAAGAAACCATAGAACGTGGACTAAGCTTCCAAGACTTGTGCATCTTGACTTGCCAAATACCATCCATGTATCTTATGGTCAATATGAGCAATGCTACTTTACATTTTTATTCAAGTCCTTCCCACTCTGATCTAGAGTCTCTTCCAGTCCCAGAGAATTTTCTCTTGGTTTTAACCTTGACTGCACTTCTGTTGATGACCTTGGTTCTGATTCCCCTGGTATGTGGACTGAGTCCATCCTCTGACTCTTCTCACACTGGTGTGCTTCAAGCAGGGTGTGTGCCCGGCCCTAATCCCATGACTCCGCCCTCTTTGTAGCTGCCCCAGCTGGTGGTGGTCTGGGAAAGGATGGATGTGGGTAGACGGGACAGTGCTACGGTGACTCCACTCCTCCTGATTTCAAACAGGTGTCCCCAAGGCAAGTTCATGTCTGTGACATCTTCTCAAACCAGGGTTCCTCAATTCCTCACAGTATTAAACCCCAAGTCCTCAACCCCAAATCCTAGACAACCAGACCAGAGTTTCAAATCCCCCGTACTATGTCTCCCAGAAGGTTGAAAAGCCTATTTCTAAAACAACTAGATGTTTCCTGTTCTGTAAGTCCAGAATCCTCATGGCACAGGCTTAGGTTCTTGTCATGACATATGGACATGCAACGTTCACCATGAGTTGATCAACTGGGTAACCATGCAAGAACGGTGATCCAAGCTATGCAGGCATAGTTTGTTCGTAGCAAATATCAAGACCTAGGAAAGCACATCTCTGTAACAACCCAGGTGTTTAAATCTGATGAATGTACATGTAACCTAACATCCCTCAGGTTCCCAGCAGGTGGTTTCCCTTCTAAGTACCCACCAGTTCTGGTGTGTTACTGACTTCTTCAGTCCATCACATAGCACGTGACTCTTTATGTGTTACTCTGTTTCTTAGATTGGTTGCTTTTGCTTAGAATGATGGCCTTAGGGCAGTTTTAATTGACTGCCTTGAAACATGATTATATAAGAACGTCTGGGAAATATTTTAGGTGTTTAATTAATAGTAGTTATGCAAATAAGTTTCATCTAAAACACTCAAGCCCAGATTCCTGTTCTCATTTGCATCCTATTTATACTGTGTCTCAACCTAGGGACATGCAACCTGAGTAAGTTTCCCTGAGCAAGGGAGAGAGAACACACCTCCAGGAAGGAGTGAAGCCTGGCTAACTCTCAGTGAAGGGACTAGCATCTGATCTTGCTGATTCCTGCTTGAAACATTTTCATCTCTATTCGGCGATAAAAGACAACAAAACCCTGGTTTTTGACAGAAAGTGGAAGAATATGGAAGATTTACTGCTGAGTGAAGCAAGCCAGGCTATGAAGGAGAGACACTGTATGTCCCCACTTAATATATCCGAGTGTCCGCACTCTGTGACTGAAACTGATTGACTAAAGGATATAGAAACACAGTAAATGGGTGTGAATACCAGATATAGTGTGTGTGAAAGAGTAGAGTCTGAGGAAGGACATTTAGAAGAAAAATAGAGAGACAACGCATTAATGGGACAAAGAAATGTGGTATTATCTGTTGAAGATCATTTTATAGTTTTATCAACTGGACTAGGGAGAAATGTTCACATGTTGAAATATTCACTTTGTAAGCTAACATGATTGAATGTATAAAATAAAATGAAATAAAAAAATAATAAGAACATTTTAATCTCAAACAAAATACAATGTGTGCACACATGCACACATACACACACACACACACACACACACACACACACACACACACACAGGAATAGCAACAACAGCCTAAACAAGGAAAAGCCATGCCTCAATAAGCAGGGCTGGAAGATTTCTGAACGTCAAGTAGGAAGGTGCCTGATTTTTCAATGAATCGTTGTTGCTCTCACATTCCCAAGGCTGAGCTGGGAGGTGCTAAGGTTTGCTCACATGGCATTAAGGGGCTCTACTTGGCCTCACTGCAATAGTTACGGCCTTGTTCCTTGAGGAGAACTATAGAGAGACTGTGGGAAGAAATAGATGACTTTGGGTGATGGGGAGTTTGGGGCAACAGAGGGATCTCTGTTCAGATCAAGGTACCATCAAGGACTTCTTGCGGGTGTCGGCTTGCTCAGTCAGCACCGTCCCATTGTGTCTCTCCAAAAGTTGCTCTTCAGATTACAATGACTGGCTCTGCCTTAGTGGTATGTACTGGCAAGACACTGCTGCTCCACTGGCTGAGGCCAAATGGGAGGCCCAGTTTCAAGTTCAGGCCCTCCCTACAAGCTGGGCTTGGTGGTGCACACCTGTAGGCCCAGCTAATCTGGAGGCTGAGATAGGAAGATTGTGACACAGTGAGACCTTGTTTTAAGATAAACACATTTTAAAAATTTACAGTGTAGGTATGAAACACAAGTAAGGGCTAATGAAATAGAACATATATGTACCTTAAAATGGAAAAAATCAAAGTTTTAATTTTGGGGGTTATATACTGGAAAAAGAAAACATCAATTAACAAATTTTTTTTTCACTTTTGTTGTTTATTTTTCTGATTGTTAGTATAATATTGTTTCATCCCTGTCCTAAATCTTCCTCTTTCCCAATCTGTGAAGAGAAGCGGTCTACACTGTGAAGGCCTAGTTCACTGGAGGGTGCAGAGGACGGGTTGCCAGCTGGGGAGATGAGGCTGGCCCTGGTCTATCGTCTCTCTCATCTCTCTGTGTGGAGTTGGAGCCAGGCCCACTGCTGGCCATGTGCAGACTCACTCTCACTCTGCCGCTGCCCCCCAGTGCTCAGTCCAGCAATTCCTGGCCACCTTCTTTTCCTGGGGCTCACCGGGCTGAAATGCTGAACTCAGCACTTCCCTTGGGGCCACAGGGCCTCACTGTCCTCAGATAGCCTTGGTTCTGACCCTGCCCGAAGCAGCTGAGACAAACAGTGAGTGTGAATCCTGAGACGCCAACGACCTGTTTCTTAAAGCAGCTTAAATTAAACACACTTCACACCGTGAGAACTAACATGCCTCAGTTATTATTTTCAGGTAGTTGTAGCTTCACATGCAGTTGTAAGAAACACCACCGAGAGATTCCCTTAGTTTCTCCAGTGGTAATACGCATAAGAATATCACACTGTCACAACCAGAAACTTGGCACTGATCTGACCACTGACCTTATTCATATATCACCAGTTTCATACATGCACACGCAGGTGTGTGTGTTAGGTTCAATGCAGTTCTATCACACGTCAGCTCATGTGACCTCACCGTTGAGATACAGGGCAGTCCCATCACCACAAGCTTCCAGTGATAACTTTAGAATTGTCCTTCTCTAGTCAGGTGAGACGGAGGGGCCTTGCGTGTGACTGCATTGTGGGAAACAGTGTCAGAATACTCTGTCTCCCCTCAAATTCATATGCTGGGATCCTTCCCCCCGAGGCGATGGTTAGGAGGCAAAGCCTTTGGGAGATGATTAGATCTGAGCCTAGAATTAGTGCCCATACAGCAGAGACTCCAAAGAGCTCCCTGGCCCCTTTCACCACGTGAGGACATAGTGGAGAAAAGGCCCTCTATCCCCTGGAAAGTGGCCCCTCTCCAGATCCCAGGTCTGCTGGGGCCTTCAGCTGGGACTTTGAAGCTTCCGGACTGCTGTGCACCCACCTCCCAGTCTACAGCATTTTCTTTTTTTTTTTTTTTTAATTTTTTTTTTTTTATTATCATCATATTCTTCTTTATATTACATTGAATTACATATAACTTTACATTCTATTACATTACTTTTTCAAAAGGGAATGCCATACATGTCAGTCAGTACAGAGACATTAATCTCCCCGCTTCAACATTCAATATCTTTTCTATGTTTTCCCCAATCATTATTATTATTCTAATTATTTTTTAAGACAGTCCATCGCTATTTCTCATGTTGCTTGTACAAATACTTTGCCCATCATGAAATACTTCTCAGACAAATCCAGTTGAGAATACTATACATGTCAACATCAACAGTTAATAAGCCATATCTGTTTCTCACTAATGTCCTGCCTCTCTATTGTTCATTTGTTATCTTTCTCTATCCTCTTCTCTTCACTTCCCCCATTCCACACTGTCCTATTCTCATTAAGTACCTTCACTGCTTTTATGTCCTCCAATTTTTTTTCACTATCATAGAATGCTGATAGTCGGTATATATTGAGTGGATACATACAATATCTTTCTTTCATATCCTGGCTTACTTCACTCAGCAATATATCCTCCGTATCTGACCACTTTCTATCAAATTCCAGGGCCTTGTTATTTTTTATGGCTGAGTAGTATTCCATAGAGTATATATACCACACTTTTCCAATCCATTCATCAGTTTGTGGACATTTAGGTTGGTTCCATGTCTTGGCAATTGTGAATAATGCTGCAATAAACATTGATGTGCAAGCACTTTTCTGACTGAGCGTTCTCCTGTCTTTTGGGTAAATACCCAGAAGTGGGATTACTGGATCGAATGGTAGTTCTATTTGTAGATCTTTGAGGAACCTCCATATTGTTCTCCACAGTGGTTGAACTAGTTTACATTCCCACCAACAGTGTAGGAGGGTTCCCTTTTCACCACATCCCCGCCAACACTTATCACTTTTTATATTCTTAATCTTTGCCATTCTGACAGGGGTTAGGTGGTATCTCATTGTAGTTTTTATCTGCATCTCCCTTATGATGAGGGATGTTGAGCATTTCCTCATATGCTTTTTGGCTATTCGTATGTCTTCCTTAGAGAGACTTTTGTTCAGCTCATTTTCCCACCTTTTAATTGGGTTAATCATTTTTTTTCGCATAAGGCACTTGAGTTCCCTATGTATTCTGGTTATCAGTCCCTTGTCTGAGGCATATTTAACAAAAATATTTTCCCATTCTGAGGGTTGTCGGTTCACACTTGTTACTGTGTCCTTTGCTGTGCAGAAACTTCTTAGTCTAATATAGTCCCACTTGTCTATTTTAGGGATTATTGCCTGTGCCTTGGGAGTCTTATTTAAGAAGTCTTTGCCTACTCCAATGTCCCCCAGAGTTTCCCCAGCATTTTCCACCAGTAGTTTTATTGTTTGAGGTTTTAGGTTAAGATCTTTGATCCATTTTGAGTTGACTGTTGTTAGTGGTGAAAGATGGGGGTTCAGTTTCATCTTTCTGCAGGTGGATACCCAGTTTTTCCAGCACCATTTACTAAAGATGTTTTCCTTTTCCCAATGGATTGACTGATATCCTTTGTCAAAGATCAGTTGGCTGTAAGCTTTGGGGGTTATTTCTGGGGTCTCTATTCTCTTCCATTGGTCCACATGTCTGTTTTTATGCCAATACCATGCTGTTTTGATGACCACAGCTTTATAGTATATCTTGGGATCAGGGAGTGATATGCCTCCTACTCCACTCTTCTTGCGCAGGATTGCTTTTGCAATACGAGGTCTTTTATGGTTCCAGACAAATTCTATGATTGCCCTTTCTAGATCTCTGAAGAATATCTCTGGTATTTCGATTGGAATTGCATTAAACATGTAGATTAATTTGGGTAGAATTGCCATTTTGATTATGTTAATTCTTCCAATCCAGGAGCATGGGATATCCTTCCACTTTTTTATGTCACTTTCAATGTCTCTTTTAAGATTTTCGTAGTTTTCTTTATAAAGATCTTTGACTTTCTTAGTTAGGTTTATCCCTAGGTATCTTATACACCTTGTGGCTACGGTGAAAGGGATTCCTTTCTTCAGCTCTGCTTCGTTCAACTTGTTGTTCATAAATAGAAATGCTATAGATTTTTGGATATTGATTTTGTATCCTGCCACTTTACTATATTCACTTATTACTTCAAGCAGTTTTTTCATGGATACCTTTGGGTCTTCTAAGTATACCATCATGTCATCTGCAAATAAAGATATTTTCAATTCTTCTTTGCCTATTCGAATGCCTTTAATATTGTTCTCTTCTCTGATTGCAATAGCTAAGACTTCCAGTACTATATTAAAGAGCAGTGGAGAAAGTGGGCAGCCCTGCCTAGTACCTGTTTTCAGAGGAAAAGCTTTCAGCTTTTCCCCATTCAGTATAATGTTAGCTGTAGGTTTTTCATAGATGGCTTTTATTGTGTTGAGAAATGACCCTTCTATACCAATCTTACTGAGAGTCTTAATCATAAAAGGATGCTGTATTTTATCAAATGCTTTCTCCGCATCAATTGAGATGATCATATGGTTTTTATCTTTCTTTCTGTTAATGTGGTGTATTACATTTATGGTCTTGCGTATATTGAACCATCCTTGCATCCCTGGTATAAAGCCTACCTGATCGTGATGAATGATCTTTGTTATATGTTGTTGGATACGATTTGCGAGTATTTTGTTGAGAATTTTCGCATCTATATTCATCAATGATATTGGTCTGTAGTTTTCCTTTTTTGTCATATCCTTATCTGTTTTGGGGATGAGGATGATGGAGGCTTCATAAAATGAATTTGGAAGGTTTCCTTCCTTTTGAATCTTTAGAAATAATTTTAGTAGGATAGGGGTTAACTCTTCCTTAAAAGTTTTGTAGAATTCACAAGTGAAGCCATCTGGGCCTGGGCTTTTCTTTGTTGGGAGGTTATTTAT
This sequence comes from Tupaia tana, assembly GCA_026018925.1. NCBI lineage: Eukaryota > Metazoa > Chordata > Mammalia > Scandentia > Tupaiidae > Tupaia > Tupaia tana. The sequence continues at coordinate 82,244,729 of JAKSZU010000010.1, forward strand.
TACTGATTCAATCTCCTGGCTTGTTATAGGTCTATTCAGGTTCTCTATGTCTTCCTGATCCAATCTTGGTAGATTATATGCATCCAGGAATTTGTCCATCTCCTCCAGGTTATCTTGTTTGTTGGCGTAAAGTTGCTCATAGTATCCTCTAATGATATTTTGTATTTCTGCTGTGTCTGTGGTAATATTGCCTGTTTCATCACATATTTGATTAATCTGGTTTCTTTCTTTCTTCTTCTTAATCAGTCTAGCCAATGGTGTGTCGATCTTGTTAATCTTTTCAAAGAACCAGCTTTTGCTTTCATTTATTTTCTGTATGGTTCGTTTATTTTCTATTTCATTTATTTCTGCTCGAACCTTTATTATTTCTTTTCGCCTGGCATTTTGGGGATTTGTTTGTTGTTGTTTTTCCAATTCTCTGAGGCATGATGATAAGTTATCTACTTGCCATCTTTCTGTCCTTTTCTTATGTGCACTAATTGCTATGAATTTTCCTCTTATGACTGCTTTTGCTGTGTCCCATAGATTCTGGACACTTGTGTACTCATTATCATTAGTTTCCATGAATTTTTTTATTTCAGCCTTAATTTCTTCAGTAGTGAAGAAGTCATTCAGAAGTAGGTTGTTCAGTTTCCATGTGTTTGTGTATTTTCGGGGTTGTGTCTTGAAATTAATCTTGAGTTTAATTCCATCATGGTCAGAGAAGATGCTGGGTACAGTTTCTATGCCTTTGAATCTATAAAGGCTTGATTTGTGTCCTAATATATGATCTATCTTTGAAAAGGTTCCATGTCGGGGTGAGAAAAATGTATATGTTGTGGATGTAGGGTGGAAAGTTCTATAGATATCTGTCAAGCCCATTCCATTTATAGTATCATTTAAGTCCTGTATCTCTCTATTTATTTTCTGTCTAGAAGACCTGTCTATAGGAGATAATGGGGTGTTGAGATCTCCAACAATTATAGTATTTCTCCCTATCTCTCCTTTTAGCTCCAACAGTCTTTCCTTCACATATTTAGGCGCACCTGAGTTGGGTGCATAGATATTTATAAGGGTTATGTCTTCTTGCTGGATTACCCCATTTACTATTATATAATGCCCTTCTTTGTCTCTTCTTACAGTCTTTGTCTTGAAATCTATTTTGTCTGAGATCAATATCGCTACTCCAGCCTTTTTTTGATTTCCATTTGCATGGAGTATCTTTTTCCAGCCCTTGACTTTTAGTCTATGTATGTCTTTATCCATAAGGTGAGTTTCTTGTAGGCAACAGATAGAGGGTTTCTGTTTTCTTATCCAGTCAGCCAGTCTATGTCTCTTTACTGGAGAATTTAATCCATTGACATTCAATGTAATTATCGATATTTCCGTACCTGATCCTATCATTAAGTGAGCCATTTTCTTGGTTGCTCTTTGTTCTCGTATAACTGTCTTTGATTTTTTAGTTTTCCTGGTATAATACTCCCTTCAGAACCTCTTGAAGAGCTGGTCTGGAGTTGGTAAATTCCTTCAAATTTTGTTTATTCGAGAATGTTTTTATCTTTTTTTCCCATATGAAAGATAATTTTGCCGGGTATAATATTCTTGGTTGAAATTGTTTTTCACTCAACACTTTTACTATGCTTCCCCATTCTTTCCTTTCTTGCATTGTTTCCGCCGAAAGATCCGATGTTAGCCTGATGGGGTGACCTTTGTAAGTAACCTGGCGTTTCCCTCTTGCCAACTTTAGTATCTTGTCTTTGTCTGTTGTTTTTGCCAGTCTGGCTATAATGTGCCTTGGAGAGGATCTTCTTGGGTTGATTCTACCCGGGGTCCTATGTATTTCCTGGGTCTGGATATTTGAGTGCCTTTCTAGATTTGGAAAGTTTTCTTCCAGGATCTCATGGAATAAATTATCTAGGCCCTTATTATTTTCTTCCTCTTCTGGAATACCTATTATCCGGATGTTGGGGCGCTTGATAGTATCCAGTATTCCTCGTATATTATCCTCATTTTTCATGGTTGTTTTCTCAATCTTCTTGATGCTTTTTTCTAGGTCAGATGTTTTGTCTTCTACGTTAGATATTCGATCTTCTGCCTGGTCTAACCTACTTTTAATACTTTCAAGGGAGGTTTTGATTTCCTGTATCACATTCTTCATTCCTAGAAGTTCCATCTGGTTCTTGTTTAAGGTATCCATTTCTTCTTTCAAGTCATTGAAGGACTTCCTCATCTCCTGGAGCTCCTTGTCTCTTTTCTCTTCCATCTCAGTTAGTTTGGTCACTACAAATAATCTGAATTCCTTATCAGACATGTCCACGACGTCCATTGTATTGACTGTGGGTGATGTAGGCTTGATGATTTCCCTTGAGGGAGAGGCCTTTTGTTGGTTGCTCATATTTCTGGAGCCTCTGCGATTGTTCTTAGTCATTAGGTATTCTATATGTTTCTTCCTAACTGATTGTTAATAGTTGTACAGGCTTAGAAAATTGATGATTTCCCTTATGGTTGGCCTACCTGTTGCTCACAATTACCATTAACTGTTGCCACTACCCTGGATGGCGTAAAGTCCTCACTGTCTCTAAGGACAGGTGAGCCTACAATTGACTGAATAAGCAACACCCCAAGAGCAAAGAAAAACAAACTGAAAAAAGGAAATCGCGCGGCGCGCGCGCGCCGCGCGCTATTCAAATCACCAGAATTCAGAGTCCAAAGGCTAGTGGGAAAGTGTCAGAAGATGAGTGACAGGACCAGGTTGGTAAGGTCTGGAGCCTGAGTCCGCCTGGTGCCCGGAACTGCTGGCCGGCTCGATCCGGATTGTGGGTGGGGTGGGGTGGGAGTTCGCCTTAAAGTCCCAGACAACCAACCTGGGGTCCAAGGAGGAGAAACGGTGGGGATGCGTGGAGATTCGGAAAGGTCGGGCCTGCAGCCTCAGTCCGCCTGGTGCCCGGCTACAGCATTTTCATTAGAGCAGCACGAACAGACCAAGACAGCCCGGGGTGCATCTTCTCTTCTCTGATAGGGACCTGTCCTTCTACATCTTCCAACCAAGAGGGCACAGATGAGAGACAAACAGGTTTGCCGCAGATCACCCCTCTTTAGAGTGTCCCTGTGTAGCCTTTTGCCATTTGCTTGTGGGAGTCATATAACTTCCCAGACTGTTCACGGGATTAAGGCTGCTCTGTGCTGCAGAGCGGGCAGCTCCTGGGGCTGTATGGGACCAATGGGCAGATGGGGCAGTCACTGGTGGCCAGAGGGACTCAGTAGGGGACCCCCACAGGCTAGGATGAGGCTTCAAGGGTCACTTGGTATCAGTCACAGTAGGAGAGAAGGACTGGCCAGTGGCCACTCATTCCTGGTGGCAGATGGCTTAGTGTGTGGACTTTCATGCCAACCCTACGGCTCCCCAGCTCGGTGTGGCCAGAGTCCTGATCCCTTAGAGAAAGAGGTGAATGGTGACAGGTGGCCATGGGCCCTCCTCCCTGGACATAGGACTTCTTCTATATGAATCTGGGGGGACTGTCCCCAGAGCCCCCAGGCCTGTCCCGCTCAGGCCCCTGGTGCTCAGCAGCTTCTTGAGCCTCTGGACTCTTTGTGATTCCCTTAATGACCTCATTAGCATATCACAGGCGTGGTGCTCCTAACAGCAGGAAACGTGCCAGCACTTCTCTTGGCTTCAGAGGTCTGGAAAAGGCGTCAGACATTGGGTGTTTACAAGTGCCTTCTAAGGTTTCAATCCCAGGAAAAGTGCCAAAAAGTGGCATGGCACCGTGGTCGTGTTAGCAGAATCCGTTCTTTACCTGGTACAATGTCGAACGCTTGCTCATCAGGTATCTAGACTAGTCCAAGTCACGCAGCTTAGAGATGTTCATCTCTGCCTCAGAATTGCATCTCACAATGTCAGGTGCCCGGGCTGCCTTTAAAATTCTTTGGGAACAACAACAACAAAAAAACAAGAATGAAACAAAAACCTCTTTGGTGCAAACCATACTCATATATGGGCCCCAAGACACTGTGAGTGAAGAAGATACCACCAGCCAGCAGAGCTAAGCAGTGACAAGCCACTTACCTTTATCCACCCATACTGTGACAGTTTCCCTAGTTTTGGTCACACTATTAGTTCATGGACCCTACCAATCCCCTTTGAACTCACAGCCCCGGAGAGGTAAGCGCAGACACCTGCCACTGTAAGAAGTGCCCGAGAGAGGGCTGAGGCTGCATTCTGGTTGCCACCCGCATCAATGGCCTTCCGACACCTAGCATGCACCTGCCCCTGCCCTGTCCCCCTGTCCTATGTGAAGATGGAGAAGCAGAGCTGTGGATCTTGTTGCAGATGGTGAAGTACAGGAAGACTGGTCGGCTCCAGGAAGGGCCAGGCTTCTTTTTCCTATTACTTTTTTCTTTTTTTTAGATTTTTTTTTTTTTTTTTGCTATAGAGAGCATGTGCTTGTTAACGAAAGACAGAGAGACAGAAAGCAAGAAATCACCCTGCAGGAGAGATGGCCACACTGCGATCCCTTCTCATTTCTCCTCTCAGGATTTTGGGTACACATACACACGCGCCCAACGTGAGTTTTAAGCCACCAGGTCTGGAACTTGAACCGCAGTTGACTACGTGGGCGTCTAGTCATAACCATTACATCATCTGCTAGTCCCATCATTTTCCTAGTTCTTTTTGTGAGAGGAGCTGTCACGACCCAAGGCCAAGCATTCCACAATGGCACCTTGGATGGCTCTCTCCCTTCCACCTGGACCAGTTTCTAGATGGAATCCTTTACCCACTAGCTCTTCCGTTATGATTATGTTTGTTGGATCTCCTGTGTACTGGCCAGAACGAAAATGTATGGTCAGAATGGCAGCTGAGAAAATGTCATGAGCACTGCCATCGAGGCCATGGGTGGCTGAGAACATGCACACCCGTCCACCTGTGTGCTCATGTCTGGCTACGTGTATGCACGTGTGTGTGTGTGTGTGTGTGTGTGTGTGTGTATGCATATTTGCATATGGATGTGAGACTTGGTTATGGTCAGTGTCTAATCACTTTGTAATCTTCATTCCCTCAGAACCCCACCATCTAATACAGTAGCCGCCAGCCACATGTGGGTGTGAACATTTAACTTTAAATTAATTGAAAATAAAATTAAGAATTCAGTCACACCTGATGAGTTTCAAGTGTTCTGTAGCCACAGATGGCTGGTGGCTACCACATTGGGAGCTGCAGATTGAGAACATTTTGTCACCACAGAAAGCTTTTGGGGAAAGCATGCTCTAGAAGTTGTGAATGAAGACAGAGGTGTGGCCTCCCGGCTTTGCATTGTTTGCTTTTGAGGCCTGGGAGAGAAAACCTTTGCATGTCTCAGTTTTGGAGCCTGCCTTCTTGTCAGAGCTTCCTGACCAGTTTTCAGAACCTCTGACGTTCTGGCCTCTGCTGTCCACAAGGGCTGTCGCATCCTTGACAACCGTCACTCAGATACTTTTTCCAGCCACTGACGCTGAGCTGACCCCTCCCGAACTGTGTGTTTACAGGAGCCTCGGGGTATAAGGGGCCCACAGTGAGCCCAGCTCCTAACGCAACACCAGGCACTGCAATCTAGAGTGATGACCAAGAACAGGAGAGAGGGACACTGCTACCGACGTGTCTAGGCGGGGAGACTCAAGTCCAAATGCAAAGTTAGTATCTCCCCTGGAAATTCCCAGTGTCTGCTGTTTCTGCAGGGAATGCTCTACAGGGTCCTCAGGCCCCCTGAAACGTTTGCAGCTGGGCCCAGGTCCAAAGCACACCTCGCTTCCCATCTCAGCTTGTGTCTTGCCCTCTTCCCTGGTCCAGGGTGCACAGTGCCTTGCTGTGGCCTTGGTCTCTGTTCTGTTTCCCCTTCTGACTCTGTCATGACAGCAGCATGAACTGAGCACCTGCTGGACTTCTGGACCCGCGGAATTGTGGGCTTTGGCGCCGTGTCTGCAGGGCTAGCCCTTCCTCTCCTGCCCTCTCCCAAGCCCAGGCCCCTGGCAGCTCTGCTCCCTTTCCCAGTGGGCACCATCTCTTGATCTATCATCTTGAAACCTGCCTTCTGTCTCCTCAGCCCCACAGAAGGCCGATCTTACTTTGCTTCCATGTTGGGGATGGAGGTGCTGTCGTCATTCACATAATGCAGATGAGGAAACGGACAGAGAGGCGACGCGAAGTAGCTCACGTTCCACAGCTAGCAGATAGTGGAAGCAGTATTCAAACCCAGAGAACTTGACTTTGGCCCAAATCATGTTAACTGATCATGCTATGATAAGGGTTACTAACTGAATAAACTTTTAATTCAGAATTATGTCTGTTTAGAAAGCATTCGCTTTCTTCCATTGACAACATCTTAGTCTATGGGCCAGAGAGAAATAACTGAGACAAAGATTTTTATTACCTTCCGATTGCTCGTCCTTTTAATTCTCTCAACCCAGGGCACGGGTCTGCAGGGCAGCCCTGCAGGACTAGAGGTACGTCCAGGCGTCCAGGCAACGTCCAGGGCGGGATTCCAAGCCAGCAGCCTGGGTGCTCCTCGGCTGTGCAGACTTGGCTCATGTTCTCATTGAGAATTTCTCACCTCCTGCTTGAAACCCTGGCTGGGATTCCCCCCCTGCCCTGACCCCAGGCTGAGCTCTGAGATGGGGCGGGCTCTGCAGAGGAGGCAGGTGCTCATATGAGACCAAGTGTGTGTGTGGGAGTGGGCAATTCTGTTCCCCTCGCCTCCTACTCAGGTTTGGCTTCTTGTGGGGCCAGGGCACACTCAAGGGGGAGACCAGGTGTTCCCACAGGCTGCTCCCATCCAAAAGCACCAGGCTGTATGCAGGGAGGGGCCTTCACAGCAAGTGCTGCCAAGGTCAGGGTGCGCTGGACGGGCCTGAAGTGGGCTGAAGTAGGTGAGGGTCCTGGAGGGGCAGCAAAGGTTGGTAGGGTGGGATTCGGGACCCTCCAATCAGGCCCAAGATGCCTGTGTAAGGAGAGAGGAGTGATTCCCACTGAGAGGTGTTTGCGGGCCTCAGAAAATCAAGTGCAGATGGGGAAAGAAAGTGGGGTTAGTTGGGTGGCTCAGAGCCAGGGCTCAGCCCTCTCCTGGGGCCTCTGTCGGTGGGCCTTCCTCTCTGTGCTGGGGGCCGAGCCCCATTCCATCACGGTGATGTGGGGAGAAGCAGCCATGGTGACTGTTCCTTTGTACCTTTGCAATGGGCACAGTGTCCAACCTGCGTTCTTCCCAGCACCCCAATTTCCACCCTGGGCATCAGGAAGTGCATCACGAGCCAGAGAGTTTACTTTCTGAGTGTCCTGTAGCCCCAACAGACAGGCGCATCACCCCAGCGGCTGCCCAGAGCCAGCTCATCGAGCGGGCTGTGCCTACACAGTGACAGAGCAGGGCCTACTGCAGCCATCTGACCAGGTCAGGGCCTTCTTCACTTAAGCACTGGAGCCTGGGCAGATTTCCAGCAGTAAGTAAAGTAATTGAGCCCAGGTTAGATTAAATCCAGACACATCCCGCGTTTAGTGCCAATTACTCACCGCCAGCAGGGGCGAGCCAGTGGTCTGGACTATGTCCTGTTTTGCCTTCTGGTGAGTGACTGCTCCTTCAAGCTCAAGGTGGACTGACCTGAGATAATAATGGTCCTGGCCCTGGCTTTGCTTCTCTGGAACTGGCACTTTGCTTGGATCTGCTGCAGCTCAGGCAGACAGCTTCTAGCCCTGTTTACAGCAGAGAATAGGGCACTCAGGCCCCTTTGTCCCCACCTGTGTGTGGCTGGGCTTGCACAGCTCCTGGTGGGCAGTGGGAGGGGAGGGATGGAAGCCTGCCGCTGCTATGGCACTCACTCGGGCCTCAGGCATAGGCTGGGCGTCTGGCTGCCTGTGTGACCTTGGGGGTCCCCCGGTCTGCCTGGAGGGTGCATCGTTGAGGGAGGCCAGACGGGCAGGACACAGACACTTCGTGATTTGTCACCTAGTGCTAAACTCACAGCTCGGGAGGAAAGCAACCCAGATTTAAGAGCTTTACATCCTGCTGTGAAATGGCTTAAAATGAGCCATGGCCTTCAGCCCAGGGTTGGGAAACCCCAGCTGCTCCCTCTCAGGGCTCAGGCTTCATGCGGGCATGAAGTCCCACACCTGAAGGCCTAAGCGAGGACAAGGCCCGTGAGAGAAAAGCAAGGCTTCCAGAGAGGGGCACTCGGGGAGTCAGCTTGGGACTGAGCCGGACAAACTATGAATCCACACCAGGGGAAACGTCGGGGAGAACCTTGGAGCAAACCAAGAGGCCGCAGGCCCTGGGCAGTGGGACTGGCAGTGTGTCAGTATGGCTTGTCACCCCTGCAGAGAAGGGGGCAGGATCGAGCTGTAACCACGCTGTAATGAGAGTGTGACAAAGGTCCAGAGGAGAGCTCTTTGAGAACGGTGAGGGGGTAGGGGGTAAGCACGTCTGCTGTGGTTTTTCTTCTCATTTTCAGTGCCGTATTTTCCTTCTGTTATTTATTGCTCTCTTAATGAATAAAGGCTGTGGCTGTGTGTTCATTATTTATTGCTGTGTAACGATTGCCTCAAAACATGGCATCTCCAAACAGCAGCTAGGTTTGGAGAGTCAGGAATCTGGAGCAATGTGGTTGGGTGGTTGTGACTCAGGACCTGTCGAGAGGTCGCAACATTCAGCTAAGATGTCAGCTGGCATGGCATCATCCGAAGGCTCCACCAGGGCTGGAGGTCTGCTCTCAGGCTGCTTCCCCCCGGCTGTGGGTTGGAGGCCTGGGATCCTGGCTCGCTGCTAACAAGAGACCTTGGTGATTCCCCCCGCCCCCCGCCATGGACTTCTCTACAAGGCTGCTCCATTATCCTTGCCGTATGACAGCCAGCTTTCCCCGCAGTTGGGATCCTAGAGACAGAGTGGCCATGAGAGTTCTGTCCATTGCTGTCCATGCCCTATGTAAAGCCCTGCCGTGTGAGCTGGACTTACATGTGAAGAGATCTCACTCCCATGAGTTTCATTATACAGCAGAAGGGATAGTGTCATTAAGACCCCTGATACATCGACTTTGAGTTAATTAGTAGAGAGACTATCTTGGAAGAGACTGACCTAATCAGATGATCTTTTAAAATGAATCAGAGAGTTTTGAAGCTCGCAATGTTCCTGGTGGCCTCAGGAGAGAAGTGCCGTATTATGGAGGTGCCCAGGCAACAAGGCTCTAAGAGCAGCCTCTGAGGAGTCTAGAGTGTTTGCAGCTGGCAGTACACCAGACAGCAGCATCTCAGTCCTGCAACCACCAGGACTTGAATTCTGCCAGGAATCTACATGATTTGGGAAGAGGACCCCAAACCCAGCTGCGTTCTCAGTCCAGGCCACCACCTTAGTTTCAGCTTTGCGTGATTCCTAGCAGAAGACTCCCTCACATTGTGCCTGGGTTTCTGACTCTAAGTGTGTGAGATGCTAAGCTCATGTTGTTTAGGATAAGTGTGTGGTAATTTGTTACATAGCAATAGAAAATGAATACGCTCATTCTCTGAAGTTGTACCCAGCACTTCTGCCTTTTTTCTATTTTTCAGAGGTGAGTCGTCATTAATCTACCTACACTTAAAGGAAAGAGTCTACTTTTGAAGAAAATGTTCAGGAAATTTTAGCCTATTTAATTATATATTTTTAAAATTATTTAATTTTATTTGTTATTATAATTATTACTTTAATTTGCTATAGGGCTCATCAGAGAGAGAGAGAGAGAGAGAGAGAGGAAGCAAAAGAGAGAGAGTGAGAGTAAGAAAGCAAGCCACCAAGTCTGGGACTCAAACCGCAGTTGGATATGTGTGAGTCCAGCACTTTAATCACCATGCCATCTGCTGGCCCCTGACAGCCCATTTTAAATCAGCTTAACCCAGTAATGAGTGCCGTGGAGCCATGTGGGTACATCCAATGCCAAAATGAGCAATGGCTGGTACTTTGCTCCTTGTGTGTTTTTGTTGTTTATGACTTTTAAAAAAAATTTAATGATACATAATAATTGCACATATATTTGTTGGTTATGGTGTGATTTATTTATTTATTTTTTTTGGAGAGGTTTTTGCTATAAGGTGCATGTGCTTGCCAGAAAGACGGAGAGAGACAGAGACAGAAAGCAAGATATCACCCCCCAGGGGGGATGGCCATGCCACAATCCCTTCTCCTCCATTCTCCTCTCGGGATCTTGGGCACGCACGCACACACACCTGCCATGAGTTTAAGCTGCAGGGTCTGGGACTCGAACCGTGGTCGACTACATGGGAGCCCAGCGACATAGTCATTACACTAACTGCTGGTCCCTGATTTTTTATATGTATACCATGTGTAGCAATCAAATCAGGACAATTAGCATGTTTGTCACTTCAAATATTTCTTTGTGTTGGGATTGAAGATCCTCTCATCTAGCTATTTGAAAATATGCACTATTTTAATGTTAACTGTAGTCACCCTGCTGTGCTATAGAACACTAGAACTTAATCCTGCTATCTAAACATAATTTTGTACTCATTAGCCAACCTCTCCATCCCCCTTCTCTGCCCTATTATCCTACCCTCTGGTAACCACTATTCTATTCTCTATGAGATCTACTTTTTTTTAGCTTCCATACATGAGTGAAAACATCGTATGTTTGTCTTTCTGTACCTTGTTTACTTCACTGAAGATAATATCCTCTAAGCACATTCATGTCATCACAAATGACAGAGTTAATTCCTTTTTTATTTAAGAGAGATTTTTGCTATAGGGAAGATTTTTGCTCTGCCCTCGTCAGAGAGACAGAAAGCAAGAAATCACCCCGCAGGGGATGTCCATGCTACAGTCCCTTCTCCTCCATGTCCTCTTGGGTTCTCGGGCATGCATGCACACACGCCCAGTGTGAGTTTTAAGTCACTGGGTCCGGGACTCGAACTGTGGTTGATATGTGAGAGTCCAGCAACGTAACCATTACACTACCTGAGGGTCCCCAGATTTAATTCTTAATGGCTCAATAATATTCCATTATGTGTTTATATCACATTTTCTTTACTCATTTGTTGTTAAACACCTAGTTTGATTCTGTGCCTTGGCTATTAAGAGAGTACTGAACTAAACTTGGGAGTGCCGATATCTCTTCCACACACTGACTTAGTGCCCTTTGGACGTATACTCAGCACTGGGACTGCTGAGTTATGGAATAGTTCTGCTTTTACTTAAGGAGCCTCCATAGTGTTTTCTATGACAGCTACTACTTTCTCTTCCCACCAACAGTGCGAATGAGTTCCCTTTTCTCCACATCCTTGCGAGCATTTGTTATTTATTGTCTTTTGGAAGATAGCCACTCTAATGGGGATGAGATGATATCTTGTTATGGCTTGGGTTGCATTTTCCTATGACTGTGGATGTTGAGCATTTTGAAATATTCTTGTTTGGTCATTTGTGTCTTCTTTTGAAAAAGACTTATTCAAGTCGTTTGCTCATTTAAAAGAAAAGCTTGTTCTATCTCTCTGTGATAGAGAGATGTGTACCTTCAACAGGGTCTTGCCATGTCATGATTCTCCCCCTCAACAGCCCTGCCAGCCAGGATCATGGGTGCACTCAGACACATGTGGTGTTTAGGTCAACTTGGCATCTGAACCCAGCCCTCCATGTGGCTCCAGTGTTGCACAGTGGCATCCTCCCACCTGCACCAAACTTGAAAGCAATGCATACATTTTTCATAATATGCATTTTCTGTGAGCTTTTCGCAGACCCCTGATGTTTGTTCCCATTCTGCAAGTTGTCTCTTGACTGATCATTTTCTTTGCTCTGCAGAAGCTTCTTATCTCAGCATAATCCCATTTGTCTATTTCTGCTCTGTTGCCTGCACTCACTCGGTGCTTCTAACGTCCAGAGTGAATCCACACAGGACAGCTTTATAAGCTTAGGTAAGGCAAGGCAGCATTTTCTTTTAGGATGTGATGATCCCAGCAGCAGTGTGGGCGGTTAGAGCTCCACCACGTTCTGCTGTCCCACGCGAGCCATCTACAGAGCAGTGTGTAGAAGCACGATGAGGACGGAGCATTCCTGACTTTAATTTGAAAGTTACAATGTGTTAATCAGCCCCAGTCTGAACCTTCTGGGAGTGCTGAATTTGGGCAGAGTTAGCATCTTCCAGATGGGGCAGGGTGAGGACTGGGGTGGAGTTCAGATGACAGTCCACAAGCAAAATCTTCGGGGACATTCTCAGCAAGGCAAAGCTCAGCATCCCCACAGCTGAGTGCCATTTCTGTGATGTACAGTGACTGGTGGCTTTTTGATAACCTGATCTTTGACACTTGCTATTGTCAGTCCTTGAAGCATCTGGGAGTTTTCTGGATCTGCTCAGACAGTTAGAGATCATCCTATAAACGCACAGATACTGCCCAGGGGTGTCTTTAAGTCCCACAAACTGTTTTATTGTACAGCACGTAGATAAGACATAAGAGTGCCGTTATCTCCCCTTTCTTTGTGGCTCTGCTTTCTGTGATCCTCGAGGCTATTTCTGAGGGCTGAAGATAATTGGCATGGGCAGGTGCTGGTGGTCCAGGGCACTGTCGGGAACAGAGAGACCCCATGCCTGAGGGTGTATCTTCCCAAGAAGCAGAGGAAAAGTTTGGGGGAAAGCAAACAAACAAACAAAAACAAAAACTGACTAATTTAAGAACATGTCAGCAATTTGGCAAAAGTCAGAGAAGTCAAAAAGCCATATGCGTTCATAAATAAGCCACAGGTCCTGACTGATTTACTGAAAATCCCCGAAGCCTTTGCCTTTGGACACCAGCTCAGTGGTCTCCTTTTGTGCTAGCCGGGCTGGCGGCCTGTGTGGGGCAGGCTGGCTGGGCGGTGAGCATACGCAGATGGCGGCAATGTGACAGCGAGGGGGTCAGAATGGAGGACCCCAGGCCTCAGAGCACGTGAGGCCAGAGGAGGTGACCACCTGGGCTGAGCCTCCCACAGTGTCCGCTAATGTGGCTGCACCGTCAGGATGACACGACGAGGAAGATGGGAGCAGATACCGCTGGTCAGGCCCCCAGAGCAGAGGCTCAGGGGAAAGGGCATGTGTTCAGGACTCCCCGGCCCAGACACCTTTAATTCCTCTACCTGACCCAGAGGGAGAGATTCCTGCTGGGTTTAGCAACCTTCCGATCCCAGTGGGTGAGAATAGAGTGCTGATGCTCCCAACAGCACCCTGCTCTACCCGTTCACGTCATTTCCTAGTATCTTTGCGAGTTGGAGACCCTCAGCACAGAAAGCTCTGATTCTTGCCATTTTCTCAGGGTGGGTGAGGAAGGTAGGAGGTGCCTGCTGAGTCCCAGGAACTTGTGAGCTGAGCAGAGAAACAGCAGACAGCTGAGACTGGGTGAGACTGCTGCATTGACGCTGGTGTCCGGAAGACTGGCAGTCAGTCCTCCTCCTCCTCTCCTGGGCTGGGCCATTAACTTCCCCTGGCGGTTTGTGCTAAGTTAGGGTATAACACGTATGCATTTTATCATTTACTCTCTCAACAATCCTAAGAGATAAAAGTTATTTTTGTCCCTTGATTAAAAAAAAAAAAATTGCCCAAGGGTGCACGTGCTTGCAGGAGAAAGACAGAGTTCAATAAGGAAAGTGCGGAAGTACCCCATGACGCAAGGTCACACTGCAATCCTTCTTCTATATCTATCCTGTTTGGGGATTTTGGGCATGCATGCACATGTGCCCAGTGCGTTTGTCAAGCTGCAGAGTCAGGACTTAAACCACACAGTTGGCCACATAGGATCTTGCTGCCCTAACCACTATGCACTGCTGGCCCACTTCCTGTCCCATCAGGTCAGAAAACTAAGCAACAAGGCATCTTATCCAAAGACAGAAGTCCAGTAAGTGGTGGAACCAAAACCAGAGCCCAGGCACTCACTCACACTACAGTGTGTGCGCACGTCCACACACTCTCCCACCCCAGCAGGGCTCTGGAGCCTGAGCTGGACACAATGGTCAGAGCAGTATGGAAAAATCCACTCAGCACCTGGTAAAGAGAAACACAAAACTAACCTGGGTGTCGACTCACTGCTGGGCTTGTTTGCGTTAGGATTGTTTGTGTTTGTGGTCTAACACTCCTTCAATATCTGTCCTCACTACATCAATACATAAGGGTGTAATAGAGTGAATGGTAGCCTCCCAAGAGATATATCCAGTCTAACCACAAGATCTGTGACTATTACCTTCTATAACAAAAGATGTGATTAAGTTAAGGACCTTGAAAGAAGGGGGTCTATCCTGGGATTTTTTAGATGAACTTGAACCCCATCTAGAGATATTGCCTTTTAAGAGAGAAGCAGAGAAGTTTTGACAGAGATCTATACGGGGAGAGGGCCCAGTGAAGGCAGATACAGACCTTAGAGTGATGCAACCATGAGTCCGGGAATGCCCAGATAGTCTCCTGTAACTGCAGGAGGAGTGGTGGGCAGTGTGGAGAAGGGGGAAGAAGCTCCCCTAGGGCCTCAGAAGAGAGCATGGCCTGCAGACATCTCAGTTTCAGACTTCCAGCTTCCAGATCAGGAGAGAATGAGTTTCTGTCTTTCAAAGCTACTGAGTCTGTGGTCACCTGTTACAGCAACTACAGGAAACTGCATAGTGAGGAAAGCCCCTCGCCCATGCCCACCTTACCTGCACTTAGCCTGACCTAGGAGGGGCCAGCTTCAGTTAGCTTGCACCCAGGCAAAGGAGTGAGTGAGAAGATTGAGAAGTGGCAGTCCAGGTCAGCTATGAAGCCAAGCCCAGAACAGCCTCATGGCCAGCTTCCTAGACAGATGGCTGCAGGGGCTTTGTGGAAATGCACCCCAAGGCCTAGCAACCAGGACACAGGGTGTGGGGTCTGGCAGGAGACTGAGACCATAGCATCTTTCTTTCTAAGATTTATTTACTTAATTAATTCCATTTATTATTATTATTATTACTATTATTTTAATTTGACCGGGGTGGGGGGTGGGAAAGTGAGAAAACAAGCCACCAGCTCTAGGACTCAAACTGTGGTTGGCCATGTGGGAATCTAGCACCTTTAACCACAATGCCACCTGCTGCCCTGACAGTAGCATCTTTCTAAACACACTGTCTTACAACTTTGTTTTAAAATAAACACTATACCTGCTGCTCTTTTGCATTCTAGCACACACAAAAGCCATCTCGCTCCCTGTCGCGTAGTAACTTGTTGCAGGATGCCTTGAGAAAGAGGGCATGGCAAGGTTGGTGTGAAAGTTGGTGTTAAGGTTAAGATTAGACTTCAAAGCTAGGGTTGAAATCCGAAAATTGGCCTAACATTGTGGAATGACTACCTTTTGTCCAAGAAAAGAATGTATCTCATACAAATTGAAGAGAACATATTTTGCCCAGAGAAATACTGATTTAATCAATGTGACATTTAGCTGAAAACGAAGGCGCCAAAGGAGTCTGAGCCTCAGCCCACACATGGAAAGCAGTCACCCAGGAGGGTATCAGGTGATGGGTCTAACAAGGAATGGCAGGAGAGGAATGTTCGGGAACTCATAGGGGAAAGGATTGATGAAGAGAGAGTTTTGAACAATCCTGGCCCTCAGGTGCGGATGTGCCAGCTCAGAGCTGGGGAGCAGATAGGAGGCCTGTCGTGTCAGCGCCAGGACAGGAGGTGAGCTCAGGCATCCCCGGTGAGAGGTGAGGCCAGGCCGAGGGCTGGTGGCTGCAAGTAGCTGGAGCTCTGGGGTGAGGTGAAGGAGCGAATATCCTAGAGGGGCCCCTGGAACTCACTGGTGAGCTCACCCAGTTCTGCCAGTCACCCAGAGCACTGCGTCCCGTCCGTGGTGGCGGCCCAGCACCTGTGCCTGCTTGAGCCGGCTGTTCTGCAGTGTACGTGTGGAGGGGGTATCTGCACCCAGGTTCTCTGAGATGCTCTGTTTGCCATTCTGACTAGGCCAGCAGCCCTGGCTGTCATGCTTCCCCCAGGCCCTCCCTCCCTGTGTAAAAGCTTTGCTTTAGGGTTGCCCTGGTGTCACTGCTCCTGGGTCTGACTGTGACTCTTCTCCATATCCACGGAGTCTTGAATGTGCCCTCTCAATGCCACCTGGGTCCAAACCACACGGAGCAGGCCTGTGGACCCTTGGGCTGCCTGTCTCCTCGGCCAGCCTCCAAGGACCTGGAATACACGGTGTGATGAATAAACAGGCCGATTCCTGTCTCCCACCCTCCCCTCCATTTTCTCTGCATTGTTTAATCTTTGTGGTAATAAGTCTTATGAAAATAATCCAGACATAAACCAAATGTGAATTATTCACCCATTTGGCTTATCTTCTCTCTTCAATCCATTATCTTCCCCCTCACTTTTACCCTCTTCTTACTTAAGCATGTTCATTTCATCAGGAAAGAGATGTGATAAGGCAAGTAAGTAACACAGCTGATTCTTTCTGACTTGGTCATGAGCCCAGCACAAGCTGAGTGGCAGGACCTTAGGACTCGTAGGAAGGGCTGCAGGAGTCAAACGTACCCCATTACTGCCAGGCATGGCAGGTGAAATCCCCCATGATGCTATCATGCCTTTTCTCAGTCCCAAACTGGGCTCTGCCTTGGAGATGAATTTGTTCAGGTTGCCTCAATAAGCACATGTATTATACAGATAGCGTTTACTGTACGTATTGTATTGAAATTCAGTTTTCCGCTGAAGAGCCAACCGGCATCCTTCCATAGCAACCCATGTAATCAATCCATTCAGCCTTTTCAATGGCAGTGTATTATTCCATGGTAGTCCTGGGCTCTGTGGTTACATCATTTACTGAATGAGTCTTCTCGAAAGGAAAGGGGTTTTGTTTTTTATGTTTGTGTGTTTTCGTTTTTCTTTCTTTCTTTTTTTTTTTTTTTTTGCAAACAAGTCTGTGATAAATCTCATGTACATACATTTTATGTACCTGAGAACATGTTTCTAGATTATAAATTCATAAACATTGAATCCTGGTTAAAGGGTATGAGCGTATTTTATTTTAACAGATTTGATGACATTTTCCTCCATAAAGTTTGCACCAGTTTATGGCCCCACTAATAGGATGTAAGACTTTCTGATTGCCTTTTCAGAAGTTCAGAAACCTAAGACTAACACTTAGGAAGTTACCCAGTGCAGACAAGGCCATCAAGATGCTAGAAACTCATTTAATTTTAGGGGATTTTCCTAAGGGGACCATGGGGTTTCAGAACTGAATGGAGACTAACAACAGTAAAGAGTGGAAGAACTGAGTGATTCAGGCCAGAAACCTTTAGTTAGCTACCATGACAGAAGGAAAACACGCATGCATCTCAGCTAATTAAACCAAGCTGCATTATTTTTCTTGGCATTCTTTGCTTCCCCTCTATAACCAATCTCTCTGGAAAGCGGCTTTAACTCTGTCCCTCATAAGACATTGATATCTCACCCAGGCTTTGGGCAGAGTTTCCCCTTTATCCCCTTGATGGTGGATTCACCCACCAGATTTCTTGGTATTTTTGTAACTGCTTTTTAATTTCATTTCACACATGCTAAAGAGGTTTTTCTTTTTTTTTTCCCTTTTCATGTGTTTTTTATTAAAGTGATTTCTGGGAAATGCTGAGCTGTGGATTTTGGAAACAACAGGGGTGGAATGCTGCCTGCCTCATAAAAACATAACCCAAAGCATGTCACTGAGCAAAGTGGTGAGGCTTCCAAGGGCTGGCAACGTGTACCTTGGAGAGGGTCCTTTTGGGCAACGGTGGGATGGCTGTTATTGGACAACGTGGTGTTGGTGAAGCAACAGCAAAATAGCATTTTCCCAAGCCCAACTAAGAGCTGCCTTCTTGTAAATTCTCTTATGCATACCACCCCACTAGAAATTTAGCAACAGAAATTGTAAAGCCTTGCAGTTTATGCCTGTATATACTACCTGGGCATAGACAGTGTTTGTTTCTGTTTTCTTTTATGAATATCTGTCAGTGATCAGTAGAAACAGCTAAATGCATCCAAAGAGCCCAGGCCAGGAGGACCACGCTGTCCCAGGATTCTCCTAAGCTCCTGGCTCAGCAAAGGCCCAAACGTATTCCTGGGGCCTGTCCCAGGTTGGCCAGGCTATGAGGTCTCTTTCTATGGTTCTCTGGGTCAATGTCAAGTCATATAAGATATGGCACCTCCCCTTGCAGCCCATGCCAGAGCTGTGTCTCCCAGACCAGAGTGAGATGCAAGATGGAGGAATCATCAGAAGAGCAGGGTTTAAAAATCTAGAAAAAAAAAGACAATACCAGGTGGAACATGAGAGAGGTAGGAGGGGAACAGGAAATGGGGGAAGGAAGGAAGTAGTTAACGGTGCTGTGCACTGCTAGTGAGAGAAATGGGAAAGGAGGACATCATTTCACTGGTTTTAGCAACTAGGAGGTTACTCAAATCTTCCGAGTGGTGGCCTCAGCTGATTGGTTGAAGCAGGAGCCAGAGCTCTGTCTGTTGTAACTTGCTCCTCTATGATTTTTAATGACCTTTCATCTCTCCCAACAGAGGCCCCCTGTGAATAACACTTGGCTCCAGAAGAGTTTGGTTCATTTGCATAAGTTGCAATGAACTTCTGAGAACAAAAGCACCAGAGTATATATCTACCCTTTGGAGGCCAAGAAAGAAGAGGTCCTCTGGTGCCTTGCCTCTGGGCCCTCAGCCTTTGACAAGACTGTAGCTAGGATTTGTCTTGGTGAAAAGGTGAGACTGGAATTTCAGGCAGGAAAGAGCTATGTACTGCCCAGTCCTGACACCCCACTCAGTTCCTCTTCCCCAAGGTGTGAAGACTACCAGAGCTCTGTTCCCTTCTCTCTTACTTCTTTTCTCCACTATCCTGTGGTCTTCCTGCCATAGAGGAATGTTTAGAGGAGCTCACTTTACCTTCTCAGCTAAAAATCAAAATTTGCTAGAGGTCACATGTGCTTGCCAGAGAGAGATAGAGATAGAGGGGAAGTGAGAGAGCACTCCCCATGGGGATGGTCATGCTGCAGTCCTGCTCTTCTATTTCTCCTTTTGGGATTTTGGGCATGCCTGTGAGCATGCCTGGCGTGTTTCCCTAGCTGCTGGGTCTGGGACTCAAACCATGCAGTTGGCTATGCAGGGTCCAGCTGTCTTAAACACTGCCACCAGCTGTCCCCTCCCTTATCAATTTTTAAACAATATCCAGAGTCCCAGTTAGAGGGCAGCAGACTGCCCAGCTTAAAGATGTGGAGCTAAGGCCTGTCCGTCAACATGCAGACCACATTCTGGGATTCTGAGGGCCTCTGGAAGACAAGCAGGAAGCTGAGGACATTTGAGTTCATCATCTGATGGTCTTAGAGGATAATACTAGCAAACCACTAAATTGACAGAGTGCTTTTATGTACATGGTTCTAAGTTCTTTGTATGCATTACCAAGTTAAATGCCACAAAAGATAGAAAGCCTTCTCATTTTGCCCTCTTAACAGATGAGTAAACTGAGACACAAGGATGAAAGTGACTTTTCTGAGATCTCCTAGCTGGTAAGTACCTGGGCCTGAATACTTAAGTATTTTCGTCTATTAAAGACCATGGAGATAGGAGAGTCTTCAGAATAAAAGAGAAATGAGAAAGACATACAAATGGCCAATAAGTATATGAGAAAAAACATTGAACATTGCTCATCATCAGGGAAATGCAAATCATCTTACCTCAATTAGAATGGCTTCTTATGTCAATTAAAATGACTATTAAAAAAAATTCTGGAATTGTGAAAAAGAACAAACTGTTTTATATTCTTGGTGAAAATATAAACTAGCATAGCCATTAAAAGAAAACAGTGTGGAGGGTACTTAAAA
This sequence comes from Tupaia tana, assembly GCA_026018925.1. Taxonomy (NCBI): domain Eukaryota; kingdom Metazoa; phylum Chordata; class Mammalia; order Scandentia; family Tupaiidae; genus Tupaia; species Tupaia tana. Next base: position 82,264,507 of record JAKSZU010000010.1, read on the forward strand.
CAATAAAAACAGAACTGTGATGTGATCCCGTAATACCACTACTGGGTAGATAGCCAAAGGAATAAAAAAATCCATATGTTGAAGAGCTGTCTGAAGATACTGAATCTACCTAAGTGTTCATCAATGATGAATGGATAGATAAAATGTGGTATATACACACAATGGAATACTATTCAGCCATGAAAAATTGAAATCCTGTTATTTGATGCAACAGAGATGAGTCTAGAGGACATTAAATAAAGTGAAGTAGATCAGGTATAAAAAGAGGAATGCCATATGTTCCCTTTAATAGGTGGAAGCAAAATAATAATAATAATAATAATCATAACTGACCTCATGGAAGCAGTGAGTAAGATAGTGGTGACTAGAGACTAGGAGAGCTGGCGGTGGTAGATAGGGAGAGTCTTAGTTAACAAATACAAAGTTACAAGCAGCAAAAATAAGTTCTGAAGTTCTATGACACGGTAGGATCATTATAGTTAATAATGTATTGTGTATTTCAAGACAGAAGAAAATTTTGAATGCTCCCAACACAAAGTAATGATAAATGTTTCAGATGACAAATGTGCTAACTACCTTAATTTGGCCATTACATACTGAATTCATGCATGGAAGAACAACACTGTACCCCATAAATATGTACAATTATTTTGTCAGTTAGAAATAAGAATTAAAAACTGAAAAAAAGAAACGAGTTTCAGTCTGGATGCCACTACTTACTATCATTTTTTTAAAGAATTATTTTATTTAACTTTATTTTAATTTGACCAGCGAGGGACAGAGTGAGAGAGAAAGGAGAGAGAGAGAGAGAGAGAGAGAGAGAGAGAGAGAGAGAGAGAGAGAGAAAGCCGCCGGGTCCAGGACTCAAATGGCAGTCAACCACGTGGGAGTCCAGTGTCCTTAGCTACCATGCCACCTACCGGCCCCACTATAATATAACTATAATGTTATATTTTACTTAAAATATGTGTAAGGTCTTTCAAAAGGTTCATGGAGATGAGTATTATGAAAAAAACTATGCGTGAATTTAAAAATGCTTTTGCACAAAAATGAACTCATATACTTTCATTCAATTTTCCATGAGCTTTTGAAATCTCACATATACAGATAAGTAGATAGATACACATCTTATATATATGTTATCATAACACATACATGGTAATGTAAAAGTAAAGATATATATATATATTCTAAATTACATGCATTTCCACATATAAGTCACACTTTTCAAATCTTTCCTATTTCTTCTTAATCTGTATTTGTTGTGAGTCCTTGCAAGAGTATGTGTGTGCATGTGTGTTTGTGTGTAAGGACACACATCCTACTCTGTCCTGTGATGTGGGGAAGGCACCTGTCACCCAGAGGTGACTCTAACAGGAGAAGCATCTTCAGGCCTCATGTGCAACTCGAAGACAGGTGACACAGGCTTGGCGTTTGCTCCCAGCTTCCTGCCATCCCTCCGGCCAAGGAGGAGCAGTTGTGAAACATCGGACGTGCACATATGATCAAGACGTTTGTAAGTAAGCCCGACCGACTTCCTCTTTGCCAGCACAAGCTTTCATTGTAGGGCAGCTGACTCTTCACAGCAAACTAAAATAAACTCCTAAGTCAGCCGTGCTCTGCTGAGGACCACAGGCAGCAAGGAAATCCCTGCGTGCCATCCCACTGGGTCGGTTTCTGTTCTCAGAGCTGCATCTCGTGTGGTCTCTGGGAATTCTGTCACATACAAACATATACCACGTCACCATCCACAAGGCGCCTACGCCATAGCACATCATTCATGCTACTGCATGTTATACCAGACACTCTACATATACAAGATCATATACACGGCAAATAATATGTGTGCACACACCAAATCATACACACACACACCACTCCACACACACATCACACACACATGCCACACCATACATATGCACCATATCATATATACTATTTATACACATGGCTATCACATACAAACCACACATAATACATATATACATACATGCCTAATGCACCACAGTAGACACATCATTCACACATCATAGACAGATGCTCCATCATATACCTATGTTACATATAATTACACACAACTCACACACACAGATGCACTGCACCCATAACAGACACACACATACCATGTGCATAGACACATATATCACAAACACACCACACACCTACACAATCATGGCATACACATACCACATATGTAGATAAACCACGTACAGGCCACAAAGTGTGCATTCCAAACACCCAGCGTATATCATCCATGCCACAAACACATACTTACATGCTCATCCCACAAAAACTTCTACAAACAAATAAAAACATAGTCCAAACCTAAGTCGATGCAAAGAAGAACAAAATAGTTCTAAAACTAACACAGTATTCCAACGTGCTCACTTGACGCCCCTTCCAAATCATAGCCTTTTACACGATGCACTGAGCTCATCCTTTCTCTTTCTTAAATGAGATGCCTAAGGCACAGACAAAGCCACACTGAACTAATTTTACCCCCAAAAGGGCAAATTCAAACTTCCGTGGCCATCTCTCCAGTTACAGGGCAACCAGATTTAATCTGGGAAGGTGGGAGGAGGAAGAGACATACAAAATCTGTCTTTCTCCTCCAAAACCCATTCCATAAAAATCACATTTTTCTTTTTACAATATTAGTAAAGTATAAGATCAAGGTCATTTTTGTGTTGCATTTTGTTTTTAAAACTAACTAAAAGGTAACTATTGGAAAATGTAAGTTGAATATTTAATTTGGAAAATTCTGAACAAACAAAAGGAATAAATATTCCTGAATCAACACATTGAAAAAAAAGAAGACAAAACAGGAAATCCCAGCAATGTGATAAATGTAGCAGATAACAAGAATAAGACTGAACACACCACTTATCAGGGTACAGCCAAAAAATAAGTGGGCGAAGCTTCCCTAGTCAAAGGCTAAGTAACTTGGTGTGTTTCGAAAGGCAAAATTTAGATATGTCTGAAGTAAAACAAAACAGAAAGTTGATACTTTGCCACTTAGGACACAAGGATCTAGCAGATAAATTTCAAATACTGTGTAAACAGAGCGAGGGAAGAACAAATATGGAAAATACAAACTGGTCCAGTTGTAGTGGCCAAGTGGTATGGTGCCCCAGAGTCATAAGGGAGGCCCGGGTTTGGATCCCAGGTCCCCCTGAGCATGCTGGCCATGCCCATCTTTGACTGTGAGCTTGGCTGGTGGGAGGCTGGGGGAAGGATGGGGCTGTGGCCACATTATACCAAGGATAATGTTTTCGCTCTCTCTCTTTCAGTAAATAAATAAATAAAAACTGTTTAAAAGGCTAAAAATAGTAAATAGGGGCAAAAAATATTTTTATTAATAAAATATCCCAAATTAAGGCATCATAGTCATGGGCCTTTGCATTTAAAATACTAATCTCAGGAAAAACTGTGCAAAAATATGAAACTCATAAGGACTTGATGAGTGAAATTGATACTGATTTTTTTTTTTTTTTTTTTTTTTTTTAGGTTTTTGCCATAGGGCACACAGGTGCTTACTGGAGAGAGAGAGAGAGATACAGTGAGAGAGAAAGTGAGAAATCACCTCCCAGGGTAGATGGCTATGCTGCAATCCCCTCTCCTGCAATTTCCTCCTGGGATTTTGGGCACACAGTACACACAGTCAGCATGATTTTCAAGCCACCAGGTTTAGGACTCGAACCACAGTCAGTCATGTGGGAGTCCAATGTCTTAACCACCACGCCACCTGATGGCCCCAGAAAGTTTTATTTTAATTATCAAAGAACACTCTTGTTTTTTTAGAGAGATTTTTGCTATAGGATGAGTATGTTCGCTGGAGAGACAGAAAGCAAGAAATCATCCCTCCAAGGGGCATGACCACACCACAATCCCTTCTCCACTCTCCTCTCTCAGAATTTTAGGCATGCATGTACATGTGCCCGGTGTGAGTTTTAAGCCACCAAACCCGGGACTTGAACTGCAGTCGACTATGTGAGAGTCCAGTGATGAAACCATTACACCATCTGCTGGTCCCTGAGAACATTCTTGCCAGAGAGAGAGAATGAGAGAGAAAAAGAACACCCCCCCCCCCAGACACACACACAATGGAGCAGTCATGCCACAGTCCTTTGTCCTTCATTTCTCTTTCCAGTCAGGATTTTGGGCATACACACATGTGCTCCTGGCATGTTTGTCAAGCGGACAGGGCCAGAATTTGGATCACCGTCGGCCATGTGGAATCCAACTTCCTATACATAACGCTTTATCAACTACCACACTACAGGCTGGCCTGGTATTGGAGAGTTTTCATAGATTGCACAGAATTTTATAGATTGATGCGATAAAAAATAAGGACATAGAAGGCCTGAATAATATAATTTCCAAATTTGACATATTTACTACAAGAAAAACACTCTGTAAGCCACAAAAAGATGAAGCATATTCTTTTATAATATTAATATATTGCAACATTTATAAATATTTATCATGGACTAGGCCACCCAAAATCTTCATTAACTCAATTTTAAATACAAGCCTATTCTCTGACCACAGTTAATAAAATTAGAAAAGATATAACAACATTTAATCACATGGGAATTGCAAAACTCTGATATCAAAGAACCAAATTCCATGGAGGGGAGTTTTTTTACAAAATGCAATCGCTGACCACCCTCCTTCAGATCCCTTATAAATAATTCAGGTCATAGATGATGTTATCAGACTTGAGTGGAATAGTTAAATGTGATGTTATTTTAAAATCTCAAAGTGTGATGGTTAAGGCAGCTGGATCCCATGTGGCCATCTGCTTGATTTGAGTCCTGAACTTGATGGCTTGAGAGACATACCAGATGCATGTGCGTGTATGCCCAAAATCCTGAAAGAAGGGAAAAATGGAGAAGGGATTGTGACATAACCATTCCTTAGAGGGAATACCTTCTCTTCTCCCTTTCTTTCCCTGTCCCTGTCTCTGTCTCTCTCTCTCTGGGGAGCACAAAACCCTCTAGCACACACACACACACATGCACACACACACAAACCCAATGCATAGAAAGTTTTAAAATAGTCTCAAGTTGATTATAAAAGACTAACGTCACAGAGACCAGCAGATGGTGTATTGGTTACTGTTGCTGGCTGGACTCCCAACATAGTCTACCATGGTTCAAGTCCTGGACCTGGTGGCTTAAAATTCACATCGAGTGTGAGTGCATGTGTGCCCTTGATCCTGAGAAGAGAAAGGAGAAGGGATTGAAGTGTGGCCATTCCCCCCGTAGGATGATTTCTTGCTTTCTCTTTCTTTGTCTCTCTCTGTCTCTCCAGTAAGCTTACGTGCCCTTGTAAAAATCTCTCTTAAAAAAAAAAAAGAAAGAAAGAAAGAAAGACTAACGTCACATTTAATTCTGAATTTAACAATGTTAACAATAAAAAGTGTCTATGGGACCATTGCACTTATGAATATAGATGTAACATTAATTAACATATTTTCATGTTAAATCTAGGAATAAATTTAGAGAATAATATACCACAAACTAGCCAGATTTATTTTGGGGAATATGGAAATAATTTATGAGCATGCAACATGTTAATATAATTTGTAATGACAATTTGTTGAAGGAGACAATCCAAGTAATTATTTCATGAATTGCTTGAGTGGCAGATAATAAAATTCAATAACTGCTCCTAATTGTGTTTTCTCCACATTATGGAGATATTTTCAGGAATACTCAACCATACTTCGTAGGGAAACAGGAGAGGAGCCCACAGTCAAGTTGAAAATAACATGACAATGTCTGAATTCTCAGAATTATGTCTCAGCATTGCTGTGCGGCTGTAAGAGGGAAAGAGAAATAAATGAATCCTGTAAGTATTAGGAAAAAAACCTAAAATGTTTGTTATATTTAGATGATGAGAATCCTATAATTCTTTACAAAATAGTCCATAAATATAATATCATGCCAGCTAACATCCCGCAGTCTGTGTTCTAAGGTTCGTCTGGAAGAATGATTGTTCTGGCAATAAAATGTGGAGGGAAGGGGAGGGGCGAGGGAGGCTGTCTGTGATGCGCTCACCATCTCTCACCTGCCACAGTACCTTCCGCCATGAGATGGCACCTGGCACAGATGCCACAGAAGCACACCCCAGCATGCATATGTGTGAAGATGTCCCTTCAAATCTATGGCAAAAGGGCAGATGGACGAGGGGATGAGTTGTGACAATATACCAGCCACCTTAGGGGAAAGTGTTCCACTCTTACCTCAGCGCTCACTCCGAGATGAATTCCAGCTGGTAAAGATTTTAATGTTAAGAAAAGAAATCATTAAGGCCATAGGAGAGAACACTGTGAAAATTTGTATAAAGATCTGCATGCGTTGGGCTGACTTGGTGACACAGTGATAATACACCATTCAAGTGAAGCTGGATTCATATGGTAGGTCATGGGTTTGGTTCCCTGGTCCGCCTGTATGTGCCATGGACACATACCCTTGACTCTGGATGGCTGAAAATGCTGAGGAGATGGATCACAGCATGAGACGCTGTCAAGGGTGCTTGTTTTTCTCTCTCCTGCCCTCTCTCTCATTCTCATAAAATAAGTAAATAGGCTTAGAGAAAGAAAAGATTTGGATGTGAAAGTTCTTTTGAATCATGCAACTGAAACCTGAAGTAATTATAAGGAAAGATTGATAGATGTTAATACATAAAAAGTTAATGGGACCAGCAGATGACGTAGTGGTTATGTTGCTGGACTCCCACATGGCAGAGCATAGTTCGAGTCCCAGACCTGGCGGCTTAAAACTCATGCTGGGTGTGTGTGCGTGCATGCCCAAGATCCCAGGAGGAGAATGGAGAAGGGATTGTGGTGTAGCCATCCTTCCTGGGGGGTAACTTCTCACTTTCCGTCTTTTTGTTTCTCTCTGTCTCTGGTGAGTACATCTGCCCTATAACAAAAATTTCTTCCAAAATTAAAATTAAGATGTTTTGAAATAAAACAAAACAAAACAAAACACCTGTTATGTACAAAGTCAAGATAAGGAAAACTGGGGAGGAGGGTGTGCAGAAGGGAATCAACAAACACGTAGACAAGGATTAGTATTGCTAGTGCATAAAAAGTGCTTTTTACAGAGATTTTTGCTATAGGGTGTGTGCGCTCACTAGAGAGACAGAAGCAAGAAATCATTCCCTGGGGGAATGGCCATGCCACAATCCCTTCTCCTCTTAGGATTTTGGGCATTTATGAGCATGCTCCTGGTGTGAGTTTTAAGCCACCTGGTCTGGGACTCGAACCGCGGTCAACTATGTGGGAGTTCAGTGACATAAACATAACGCCCCATTACACCATCTGCTGGTCCCCAAAAGTACTTTAAAAGCAGTTCAGAGAAAGATAAACACACTGACTTTTGAAAGCATGGAGAGACTACCAACAGGCAATTCAAATAAGATGAAACACAAATGACCAATATGAAAAAGCTTCAGAAATAATTGACAGCCCAGATCACTCTAGATTGAAAGCATATTTAATTTTCGAGAGGATCATGGATATCCTTACTCATAAATGCTGCTGGGAATAGTGTTCTGATCTACCTTCAGAACGGTGGGCAGGACTGCTGACCGCACGCTAAGTACAGACTCAGGAACCTGGTCTAAGGGGAGATCTCCACTATGCACAGCTCTGGCCTCAGGTAACCACCAATTTTGCTTTGTTTAACTAAATAAGGAAAGGAGGAGCCAGGCAGCTGCACCGTGGGGACGCAGCTGAGCCACGTGTGATGGTCTGGTCTGCATCTCAGGACCTCTCTGTGCACACCCGGCTGGAGAAGCTGTGCACAGGCTGGTGAGGCTGGAGTGGACTGGGAGTATCTGTCTGTCTCTCTGGCTCTCTCTCATGGAATAAATAAATTTTTAAAACCAGGAAAGAAAAAATTTTAAATGGCTATTCACATAAGAGTAGGGAAACTATGTACTTCTGTTCTATAAAATACTATACAAAAATTTATGCATGACATACAACTGTATTTATTAACATAGAAATCTATCCATAATGACTACTAAATAAAGAAATCTGAATGAAAAAACAGTATGTACAATCCAATTAAAATGTAGGCTGTGTGGGTCTGTCTATAATAGAAAAGTATGACCCATGGGGCATCAAGTGGTGTGGGGATGGTGACCGAATCTCACATGGTCAACTGTGAGGTTCAAGTCTCAGATTTGACAGTTGGAAGAACATGCTGTGTGTGTGTGTGTGTGTGCGTGTGCGTGTGTGTATGTGTGCATACATGCCCTGAATCCCAAAAGGAGAAATGAAAAGGAAGAGATTGTGGCGTGGCCATCCCCCATGGAGGCTGCTTTCTCACTTTCCTTCTCTCTCCATCTCTCTCTCTCTCTCTCTGTGAAAAGCTCATGCACACTGTAGCAAAAAAAAAAAAAAAAAAAAAAAAAAAAAAAAAAAAAAAAAAAAAGTATGAGCCCAAATATTACCAGCATTTAAATTATAGCACAGCACTATTGCTATAAGGCAGTATTCATTCACGTAAGGTAAAATAAGAAGACAGATGTAAAATATCATCTCTAGCCACCTCCCGTCCCCTCAATTTCTCTCTCTATATAATATAGTTTTTAAATTGTGAGAAAAGTAACTAAATTATTAACTGCAATTTTTTCTGGGTAATAAGAGCTAGAAAATTTATTATCTTATCCTTTTAAATTTGTCTGTATTTTATAAATTTTCCATGGTAGGTCTATTGGTCAGCTAGGATTACCATAGCAAAGTACCACACACTGGGTGCTTATTTAACAGAAATTTACTAGTTTACAATTCTGGAGGCTAGCCATCCTAAGTCAAGGTGTTGGCTGACTGGCTTCTCCTGAGGCCTCTCTCCTGGACTGTCTTCTCCCTGTGTCTCACGTGGTCCTCTGTCTGTGCATGTACCTGCCTGGTGTTTCTCAAAACTTCTCTTCTTATAGGAATATCAAATAGATTATGGCCCAACCTGAAAGTCTCATTTTAACCTAATTACTTCTCTGAAGACCTTATCTCCATAGAGAATAAAACAGCAGGTTACCAAGGTGGGGTAGGGATGCAGTGGAGGAGTTAAGGAGATGCAGGTCAAAGAATACCAAGCAGCACACAGTGGGTGCACAAGTGAAAAGATCTAACGTATCATGTGAGGGCTGTGCTTAGTAATAAGGTTAGGATTAGTGTCAGGATTTTCCCTAAATGAGTAGATGTAGTTTCTCTTGCCACAAGGGGACGAATGGGTAACTCTGTGAGATGATAAATAAGTAGGTTTGTTCCACTATAATAGCCATTTTACTATACAGACAGTCCTGACTTACAACAATTTGATTTTTGATCTTTTTAGTTTATGATGGTGCAAGCTACCATCATAGAAAAGTTGTTTAGAAAAGCTAACGGTGACTTTGACTTAAAATAGTAAAGACTACATTCTGTTTTTCACTTTCAGAATAGTATTCAATAAATTACATGAAATAATCAACACTTTATTATAAAAATTTTTTTAGTTGATTTTGCTCAACCACAGACTAATGTAAGTTTTCTGAGCAAGTGGAAGGCAGACTAGGCTAAGCTGTGACGTTCTGTAGGTCAGAACGGGGTCTTAAATGCATTTTTTTTATGGCGTTTTCTATTTACGGTGGATTTATCTGGACATAACTGGTGCTTGCTGTCTCCCTGTAACCTGGATGCAGAAATACAGTCCCTTCTCCCACCTCTGCCCTTTGTTTCATTGACCCTAAGTAGAAGGAGTTGGATTTGGTTTGCTGCATACAGTAAGTTGAGAAACATTTTATAACATAATAATGTATATCATAAACACACACGATGAAAATTTTTAAAAATAATAGTAATAAATAAAGATTGTACTTCTAAATACAATCATATTCTGAGGTCTGAGGGGTGAGAGGACTTCAGTATATACATTTGTGGGAGACCCGATTCAGTCCGTAACAGCGGGTACGTGTAGATTCTAAAATTAAAGGAAAATGCTAAAGCAAAGGGAGTAGCAGGTAAGGCAGGTCCTGCCCTCCCCAGCACACCTGCCCTCCCCCACGGCAGCTCTGTGGGCCCAAGAGTCATGAGTGACAGTTGAGGGCCTGTGCTGACCCTGAGCAAAGAGTGCAGGTGCACTTCCGAGGTGGCTCCAGGGGTCGCGAGCCATGCTGGCATCCTGCCCACTGCTGGCACAGGCCTGGTGGCTGGTGCCAGGAACGCACGTGCCCAGAGGACGCCTTGCACTTTGAACCTCATCTCAGAGAAGCCTGGCACCTCAGAGAGAATTCGGAAAGCACTTTTTCATCATGACCCATTGTGAGAAGCCCAGCTCTTTAGAAAGTGAGTGTTGAGGGTAAAATCTTTCAGCTAGTGGCAAAATATGTTTTTAATCCACCTCAAAGAGTTTTCTGAGCCACATTACACACCTGTGCATTACAAACCTGTACTGAAATATTCTGGAGACGGGCTCTGCTAATACCGCAGGGACTTGCTAAAGTCATTTGTCTCACCTGGAGACGTGAATGAGGATGCCAGCTCCGGGCAGGGCCTGGACAGAGTTGCTTCTAAGGGTGGTGAGAGACTGTGCCAGCCTGCCAGCCCCTAGCTGTATCTTACTTCCTTCCCTCTCAGTGATGCACACATACCTCTAGCTACAAGGAAGGAGGCCAGGGTCTTGTGATTTTTTGGGGGGTTTCTTGGGAATTCCTGATGTTGGGTAAAATGGAGCCCTTCAGCCCTACTGGGAGTAAAGAGAGTAAGTTTTGTTGAGAGGATGGACTTGAATGACCACATTCTCAAACAGCTCTCAAGCCTCCCCATGGTGTTCCCAGGGCACCTGGGTAATGGAATCATGGCATTTTAGCGTTGTGCTGTGGGTCATCGTTGGTTATCATTCCCCGGAGCTCCCGAGCTCCTTAATGGCCAGGTTTGCCTTTGCAACAGGATGCAGCACAGGTCTTCCCTCATGCTTTGTTTGCTTGTTTGTTTTAATAGTTTATTTATTTATTCCCTCTATGAGAAACCAAGCGAGAGAAAGAGAGACAGAGAGATAGCACCTCCAATGGGGTCTTCATGTTGTGACTCACCTACGCCCTCTACCAGCCTCAGATCAAGGACTCACACATACCTGATGTACTCAGGGAGGTCTCTGGATGTGAACCCAGAGCACTCTCATGCAGGTCAGCCTCATGGAGCATTGTTTTACTGCTGTGCCACCGTCTGGTCCCCTCTCTCATCTTTTGAGATAAAAAAGTTGTCCATTGAGTAAACAAATGAGTATGGGCATTACTATATATATATGTATATATATATACACACACACACACACACACACACACACATATGCACACACACACATTCACATAGATACACATATACCTATGTAGATACATATACACAGACAACATAGACACATGCATGCACTCTTGCATAAATATATGGATATATACATACACAGAGGTGCTTTTAGATCTAGACATTGCATTGCAGATCCATTATTTTCTGTGTTATTCTTACTGACTTACCTCAGCAGATATTCATCTGGCTACTTTTTGTTTTAGCAGAATACGCTTAATTACTGGAAACTGAGTGACTCAGCATCTTGCCAGCCTTAGGAGTGACAGACATCCCTCGGGCTGAAGCTCTGGCTCCCTTCCCTGGAATTATACATGATCAAGGCTTCTGATGTGCTGGAGCTGGTTACTACCTTGTCCTTCTTGACTGGAGATGCAGCTAGCCTAGGCCAGCCTCCCTCAAGTAAAGTGTCCTACGGCCATGATCTGGTCAGTCAGCATGGTCATGCTGATGCTAGGAATTGTGTGTTTGTGCATGCACGTGTGTTCATTTGCATTTTGTCATAGAAAAAGAACAGCTGATGGATGGCCAAGTCACTCATAGCCACCTGCTTCCCACTTCCCTGGACCTAATTAATCTCCTTGTGTCAGAAATCTGTTGGCCCTAGGCCAACAGCAGGGGAGGATGGTGCCAACCCAGGGAAGCTAAGGTTTGGACAGAGAAATGAGAGAGAAAAGGAGAGAGTCTAAATGTGCCTCACTGCTTGGACAGACTAGCGAGTGTCCAAAGGATGATCCTTGAGAGAAACCAATCCCAAGACTTTAGTAGCCCTGAAAAAGAAATCATGCAGAAGGAGACCCAGACAACATCAATGTTTAGGGAAGGATATTGGTTGACTCTCTGGAGACCCTGACAATAGGGGAAGGGAAAGAGCTTGCTGTGGGGTTGTTCAGAGGTTTCCATGGGCCCTTCAGATTAAGCACTTTATGCGTCTACACTTTAGGTGGTCATTTAAAAATTACTTTTATTTTAGCACATTAAGAGGAACATGACATGAGAAATGTACCAGGACAAACCACCTATTCTATGACACATGAACTGGCTGGCATTATTTCAGCTAACTATAGTTCTTTCAGCAAATACACAGAAAAGAGAAGAAATAGACATATTTTAAATAACCAGGTGTTTTCTTCTCTGCCCCCGGCCCCTATCTCCCAACTCCTACAAAAGCCATAGCCCAGGTGCCTCTTGTGTTGTGAGCACAAGAGTGTTTCTGAGGAGGCGGTAGAAGAGAACTAATTGGATTATCCGCCAGAGTGATCATTCGCAGAGAGCTGTTCATTGTTCACCGTCACCATCTAGCACAATCATTCGCACTACATAGTAAAGTGAGTTCAATAAATTATATGAACCAAGGATTACTTAAAACGTTATGCCATTTCAGGGGCTCTGCCCTGGTGAGCTTTGAAAATGGATCCACTTGGGGATTTAGCAGAGGGGAGGTGGAGATGCATCCCAGCAGAACTATGATGTGACCTTGAATACAGCGTTGACCTCAAGCTGTGGAATCTTCTTGAGTGTTGGTTTCTCATGTGTGAAATGAGAACAAGATAGTGGTTGGGGCTCAAGGTGGCTTCTGTTGTCACAGTTATTATTGCTGTTATTAGGCTGTCATTATTTAAACAGGGTAGTACTATGAAGCATCATGTGCCTAAATAAACTTCATTTATTGATAGTAAGTATCTAAAAGAAAATAAAAACAGCTAGAAAATTTCCCCAGTAAGGAATATTAGGGTCCAAAACAAAGATAGAGAAATTCTCAGACAGGTAGAAATAAAGCTAAAATGAACCCTTTTCTGGGGTTCATCAGTGCAAATTAAGGTCACATGTAAAAAAAATTACTGAGATTATCAAAGTTTAACTGTAAAACTAGTACAGGGATTCAAGCATGACCACCAAAACTATTAAAAAAAAAAGAATGGAATTAAATTTAATTATCAGTAAATTGGCACATTTTACTCCAGGGAGGGAATAATGCTGACATTGTTCCCTTTACCCCTTTAAAAAAAATCACAAAATGTAACTAACTTGTGTTCAAATATACATATCAAAAAAAAAAAAAAAAAACCCACAAGAATAAAAGAGGCTTATGAGAGCTATGTGATGGGCTTGGATGTGGAAGGAATCCATAGAAAATGCTCCTTCCCAACCATAGGTCTTGGAGGACACCTACACTTGCTACCTCTTTTCAGTGATATCCAATGTCAGGGACAAGCTGGTCACACTCAGTGAGTCTTTATGTTTCTCAGGGGAGAGATTGGAGTAATTGCCTATCTCGGTGTGAACAGAAGCATGAGCTTAGCACAGTCTGACCTACATCGTCTTCTTAGATACCACTCCATCCCACTTTCAACCTATGAAAAAAACTAAGGGAGGCAGCCAAGGCTTCAAGGAACTGAGTAGCTCGCTCAGGAGAGCAGAAACAGTCACTGGTGGGAACTGGCCTTTGTTACCTTCTCAGGAGCTCTTGGTCTGGCCATTGCATGCACTACTACTAGACTTGGAATCGGAGCAGGAGGGTATGAGCATGAGGGTATGAGGTTATTTATGCCACTAGTAGAGAAAATGGCTGGCAGAAGCTCAGGTGACCAAGAGGAATTGAAGAGTGGGGACAGGGAGAAGAAAAGTAGAAAAAAGTGCCAAGAAACAAATAACCTCTTCCTTACAAAGTGGAGTGCCAAGAAAGTCCTTCAAAAGTAAAAGGAACTAGAACTAAGAGGGTGAGATATTATTTAAAGTTATAGAAACACCAACAAGGATGCTAGATATAATCTAATTCTCGAACATTTCCAAGAACAGAAAGGTTAGGTTGTCAGAGGATCAAATCATCAACATCCCTGACTGAATGTGTATCCACATGGATTAGTAGAAATATCACATTTTATTTATTCATTTATTTATAATTTGCTATAGGGTGTGTACACTCACCAGAGACAGAGAGAGACAAAGAAAGTGAGAAAGCACCCTCCAGGGGTATGGCCATGCTGCAATCTCTTCTCCTTATTCTCTTTTTGGGATTTTGGGCATGTATACACAAACTCCAGGCTTGTTTCTCAAGCCACTGGGTCTCAGACCCAGAAATAAACCCAAAAGCTTACAGCCAACTGATTTTTGACAAAGGATACCAGTCAATCGATTGGGAAAAGGAAAACTTCTTTAGTAAATGGTGCTGGAAAAACTGGGTATTCAACTGCAAAAAGATTAGACTGAACCCCCATCTTTAACCATTAACAAAAATCAACTCAAAATGGATCAAAGATCTGAACCTAAGACCTCAAACTATAAAACTACTGATGGAAAATATTGGGGAAACTCTGAGAGACATTGGGGTAGGCAAAGACTGCTTAAATAAGACTCCCCAAAGCACAGGCAACAATCCCTAAAAGAGACAAATGGGACTACATCAGATTCAGAAGTTTCTGCACAGCAGAGGACACAGTAATTCATTTGAATAGACAACCATCAGAATGGGAGAATATTTTTGTAAAATATGCCTCAGACAAGGGACTGATAACCTGAATACACAAGGAACTCAAGTGGCTTACTAAAAAAAAAAAAAAAAAAAAAAAAAAAAAAAAAAAAAAAAAAAAAAAAAAAAAAAAGTTAAAAGATGGGAAAATGAGCGGAACAAAAATCAAAAATCTCACTAAGGAAGATACACAAACAGCCAAAAAGTATATGAAGGAATGTTCAATATCCCTCATCATAAGGGAGATGCAGATTAAAACCAAAATGAGATACCACCTAACCCCTTGTCAGAATGGCGAAGATTAAACATATAAAAAGTGATGTGTTGGTGGTGAAAGGGAAACTCTCCTACACTGTTGGTAGGAATGTAAACCGGTTCAGCCACTGTGGAGAACAATATGGAGGTTCTTCAAAGATCTACAAATAGAACTACCATTTGATCCAGCAATCCCACTTCTAGGTATCTACTGAAAGGACAGGAGAATGTTCAGTAGGAAAAGTGCTTGCACATCAATGTTTTTCGCAGTATTATTCATGATTGCTAAGACACAGAACCAACCCAAATGTCCACAAACAGATGAATGGATTGAAAAAGTGTGGCACATATACTCTATGGAATACTACTCAGCCATAAAAAACAACAAGACCCTGGCATTTGATAGAAAGTGGTCGGAGATAGAGGATCTATTGCTGAGTGAAGCAAACCAGGATATGAAAGAAAGATATTGTATGTATCCACTTAATGTATACCAACTATCCGCACTTTATGGTAGAGATCGAAATATTGGAGGGAATAACAGCAGTGAAAATAGTTAGGGATACTGAAGACAGTGTGGAATGGGGAGGGAGAAGGGAAGAGTATAGAGAAGGATAGCAAGAGAACAAACAGAGGCATGGCATTAGTGTGACACAGAAATGGTTTATTACCTGTTGATAATAACACATACAGTATTCTCAACTGGACTGGCCTGAGAAGTATTTCATTTTGGGTAAATTCTTTTTACAAGCAAAATGATATATAGTGATTGAATGTTTAAAAAATAATGAAAATAATAATAATAATCTGGAAAAAAGTGATGAAAAGCTATTCGATAATGATGATGATGTGGATCGTAATGTCTTTGTCTTAACTAATATGCATGGTATTCCTTCTGGAAAAAGAAATGTAATACACTGCAAAGATATATGTGATTCAATGTAATATAAACAAGATTATGTTAATAATAAATACAATTTAAAAAAGAAAAAAGAAAAAGAAACCACTGTTTTTTATTGTAAGCCCTTCTTAAAATTGGATTTGTTTCTATGTATATGTCTTTAATTTTAAAAATAATACAGAATCAATTTGTTGTATTTTGCTGTAATACAGAAGGCATACCAATTTCCTCCTATATTTCTGCAATTTAGAACCAATTTCCTATACTACAGAGATTTTTTTTTTTTTTTTTTACAAAGAACATTTTGAAGAGAAATCTCCACAGAAATTGTAAATATTTGTTGGTCTTGACTCCCAGGGATATGATCTCTCAGGCCCTTTTGTGTCAAAATATAGGTTTTATTATTACATAGGTAAGATCAGTAAATCAGGATGTAGCTTTCATTATCAAGATAGTTTATTACTCAAACATACAAAAGGAGGGAACACAGCACACTATGGGGGCCACATGAGAATGTGCCAGTCAGGGCTGATTAGGAGGCAAGGAAGGGGATGGTGGCAAGGGCTTGTGGTTTCCACAGGCAGAAACAGGCAAGGTTAATCAAGGAGGTGATTGACAATGGTGTGGGCCTGCATACCATTGCCTTGCACTTGAAAGGTGTGCTGGTAGGCAGGGGGCGTTGTTTATCATCTCTAGGAATTAGCACACCCTGTGAGGGACAGTCCCTCTCATCAAAGCATCAGAATAAAGAAAACAAATGACATGCTTAATACACCTTTTAAAGTAGTTTCTCCCGACAAAAAATATACCCAGAGTCTGTTGCCTCCAGAAGCAAACTAAATGAAAAGGAAAGTACTGATTGCTAGATATCACCACACTGATTAACGGTCACAAAGACCCTTAGCCTATTAACCATGGTTGAGGGGTGTAGGTGGAATCATCTGTACTTGCTTCTGCTGTTTACCTGGCATTTCACATTATCCCCTTGTCTGCCTCTGAGCCAGAACAACATTCATGACTATCCAGGGCAGTGCAACCTTAAAATCAGTGACTCTGCCAAGCCAAAGTCTTTGCATAAAAAGCAACCTCCTGGCTTGGATTTGGTCAGCCCAGAGAGATCATGTCAACATGGGTGCATGGAGTAGCACAGGTTATACCAAAAACTGATACTTTGGTTATATGTCAACTTTTAAAAATTTTTTGTAGATTTTATTGACTCAGTTGAGAAAGCTTTTTTATTTTAAAATAAATAATTTTTTTTTTTAATGGGTGAGCTCCTTGAACTGGAGCTCAATCCTTTGTATGAGGAATAATTTGCAAATATTTTCTCCCATTCCGTGGGTTGTCTTTTCTCTCTAATTATTGCTTTTTACAGTGTGCAGACCTTTTTAGCTTGATATAATCCCATCTGTCTATATTGGGGATTATTGCCTGTGTTTTAGGGGTCTTGTTTAAGAAATCTTTGCCTATTCCAATGCCTTCAAGCATTTGCCTTATGTTTTCTACTACTAGTAGTTTTATAGTTTGAGGCTCTCCATTTAAATCTTTGATCCATTTTGAGTTAATTCTTGTTAATGATGAGATGTAGGAGTCCAGTTTCATTTATATATCAACTTTGTGTGTGTGTGTGTTTGTACCAGTGAATGTGTGTGCTCACCAGAAGAGGAGAGAAAGAGAGACAGAGAAAGAGAAAGTGAGAAAACAACTCTCCTCCCCAGAGGGAATGGTCATGCTATAATTTCTTCACCTCCATGTCTTCCTCCCTTCGGGATTTTGGCATGCATGCACATATGCCCACTGTGTTTCTCAAGCAGTCAGGTTCAGAACTGAAACTGCACAGCCTGTCATGTGGGATCTAATACATTAACCACCAGGCCATGGCTGGCTCAGCTTTTCCTGTTTTCAATCAGCACAAGCTAACTTCCACCCCAATACCCTCTCTGAACCCTGTCACAATAGGATATATTTCAGACCACCACCAAGTTGTCCCCATTAAGATTCAGCATCCTGTCAGATGTTTGTTCTCATTTTGATGTTAATAATATTTTCAGCCAATCATCTGGCAATATTATAATTAGATAAAGCCCAGAAATAGAAAACAGTAAAGTTCTCAGCCTAGAAAAGGGAACAATGACAGCCTTTGCTTTGGGCCTATCTAACTTGGCTAAATTGTCATAACACAAACAAACATAAGAGTACTCTGCTGTTTAAAAATAAATAAATCTGGGACCTATCAGCCCTCTTCACCTTTCCCAGTGACTGGTTGGCAAAAATCTTTCAAACTGTTTACTTAATAATTTGTTTTAAAGTATAGTTTTGCAGCTGGGTGATTTGTTTACCATTTTTTCCCTCTAAGAATCAAATGTTACAATCAAGGATCACTTGTTATGATGGAAGTCGGGTGGACGATTTGCATTTAATTAATGTCCCCCTCAACCCCCACACCCAGTCTGTAGGCAACTCACTTTGGGGGCTGCCTTGGCTTTCCTTTGTTGGCTGCCATCTTCCCTTGTGGGATCTGCTTTCCAGTTTCCATGCCTATGCTGTTGGGAAACTGCACAGCAGAACATAAATAACCATGCTGCTCTGTCAGGTACAAATGGTGCTGAGTTGCTCTCATTGGGGAGTTGCTAGTGCCTAGGAAAGGAAAACGAAGTGAGTCTGTAACAAACTAAGTCTTATGAATTGTGGCCTCATTTAATCATAAACAGACAATTTATTCACTAAATATATCACAAAGAATCAGAGAGCCTTTAAAGGAGTAATCCATGTGGTTTTATATTAAAGAGAGTGAGTGTTGGAGTTCTCCAGAGAAACAGAAGCAACAGGCTAGATAGATGGATATGGATATGGATATGGATACAGATTTAGATATATTACGTAGACACATAAGAGATTTATTATGGAAGGACCTTACTTGATACGGAGGTCAATAAGTCCCAGGACACACTCTGTGAGGTGGAGATTCAGGAAAGCTGATTGTATAACTCAGACTGAGTCTGAAGGCCTGATCGAAGACTGTGGGACACTGACATAAGACTTCCTAGACACCAAAGGCCCAAGAGTCAGAAGCCCAATGCCTGAGGGCAGAAAAAGATGGACATCTCAAGTCCAGAACAGAGAGAATTTGCCTTTCTTCTACCTGGACCTTCAGCTGATTGGCTGAGTCTCACCCATACATTGGTGAGGGTGGATCTTCTCTATCCAGTCTACTGACTCAACTGCTTATCTTTTTTTTTTTTTTTTTTTTTTTTTTTTTTTTTTTTTTTTGCTATAGGGCACATGTGCTCACAAGAGAGACAGAGAAAGAGAGAGAGAGAAAGTGAGAAATCACTCCCTAGGAAGGATAGTGACGCCACAATCCCTTCTGCTGCATTTTCCTCTCAGGATTTTGAGCACCCACAGATATGTCCAGTGTGATTTTTCAAGCCATTGGATCTGGAACTTAAACTGTGGTCAACCGTGTGGAGTCCAACACTTTAACTACTATGCCACTGACTGGCCCTCAAATGCTTATCTTAAGATACCTTTGTGGACATACCCACATATGTCTTACCAGTTATCTGGACATCCTTTATCCCATTAAGTTGACAAAATATTACACAGAGAGGAAAAGAGTATGAGAGACAGTGAGCACACTGGCCAGCCCTCCCTACTGCTGCTCCAACCAGATGAAGGTATGCATTGGAAAATAGTGTTCTACCTCTGCAGTCAGCCTTCAGGCCCTGGCTAAAACTCTCCATTTGGTGTGGACCATGAATTTCTGACTCTCAGTTCACAGTCTGGAGTTGGCTGCACACTTTCCTAAACTGGGTTTCTCAAAGGTTGGCATAAACTGGCACAGGGAACTGGTGGGGAGGATGGGCAAGGAAACAGGAGAAACGTCTGTGTTTCATAAAGCTGAAATGTGCCCAAGCCACTTCCAAACATCTCTGTAAAAGGCTGGCTGCCTGGTGTGATTGAGAGAGACCAGAGATTTGGTTCTGGAAGATTAGACACGAGGGGTGGGCTGGTCTCTTTGTTTTTCCTACAGTGGAGAAGTTGCTTGAGATTATTGAATTTGTAAAAACTGCAGAAAGCAGATGCTTGCATCTAACAGCCCAGTCCAGCTGGAAGCCAACTGAGTTCACCCCCAAGGAAATTTGCAGGGGAGTTTTTCCCTTGGTGTATAGAGGTGGAAAGCCACTAAGGAAACCAGAGATCTGGCACCAGAAAGATGTCTTTCGTATCCAGGGTTGGTGTGCTTCTCTTCATCACTTAGTAACGGGTGTTCCCTGAGCTTCAAATGCTCGTTTCTGAGCAGCTGATTCCCAGGTGTGGAGGGAGACAGGTCCACCCTGGCCCCTGCTGCCCGCCAGTGTCCATCGTAAGACAAGGGGCCCATGAATATGCACGGATTCAATGCAGGCAAGACGGGGTCATCCTGGAGAGGAAGCAATCATCAGAAAGGCAAAGGGAGAACCCAAAACCCCAAGTAGAAACGTGAGATGTGAGGGCTGCAGTCTGGCCAGAGCTTCTGATGTGCTGGACAGAGAAGAGGGAAGAGTTGGGTTGGGTCGAGTGGTCTCTGTGCCCTCCAGAGGAGTCCACAGCCTCTGCTGGCCCTGACTCCGCTCGGCTGCCTGCTACCTGCCAGGTTTCACTTTTATACTGGTGGCAGACTGGCAGATACTGGGGACCGTGGTCCCCAGTTCAGGTGAGCACGTTTCCTCTCTCTACATCCTGTCTGCTTTACCAGTTTCCTGGGGGATCACACTGCCACACCCCTGACAGCTACTTTCACTCCACGCCCCGCCACCTCTCACTAACACGCAGTCAAGCTGTGTGTGTCAGGGAGGATGTCCTCTGCTGGCTTCTCTTGGGGCCAGCAAGGTGGCTGCTTCTAGGCTCAATGTTGGGGAGGACACAACTAATCTGAGCAGCGATCTATGCGCAAATCACCTGCCATCCACAGACAGGAGCTGTCCTGCCTCTGCTGGACCACGTGCAGAGTCGGGAGCTCACCACCAGTCCTTTCCCTTCTTGTCAATGCCGACCATTAGACATGGCTTCCTGTGTTGATCCTTTGTCACTCCTCCATTTGTCCTCTGCCCTCTCATCGCCCTGAGCAAGGGCAGCTATGCTTCCTCTGCTTTCCCCGGGAACGCTTCAGGTATATGGAGAGGATAGCCACCTAACCCCAGTTCTTCTCTGCCTGCACTTCAGGTCCTCCGACCATTGCGGTGTGACATAGCTTCACCACTCAGATTGCTCGCTTTCAGACGCAGTCCATTTCTCAAACCCCGGCTCCTCTGCAGTGCCCAGAAGGACACCTGACACAGCAGCTGGGGTCTGACTAGGGTAGGGCTCATCTTGTCCTCTATCACCTGTCACCTGTCAGCTTCTGACCACTGGCCTTGAGACGCACAGGCATAGGTCGCAGCAGTTGATGTGTAGGAACCTTTGCACTTCTGATACAATGGATTGTGTTCCATTTGAATTTATTTTTGTATATGCTATTAATTAATCCCATCCGCTGATCGAGCTAGCAGGCATTTAATACCTCCGATGTGCTAGGCAGTTGCTATTCCTGCTGTCCATCAAAGGGCGCGTTGCCACTGCTTCTGTACTGTATTTCAGCCTGGTTTATTATGTCCATAACTCTCATTTCTATAGATCATTTGGGATGTTCATTTTTTTATATAGCCAATATATCTGTAATGCCTTCCAGATCAACTTAATTAGTGAGTTTGACTGGTAGCATCTCTGCGTCCTAGTGCTTCTGAATACATGTCTGCCTTAATATTCATTTACAGGGGCTGCAGAGCTCCCAGAGGGCTCCCTGGGTCGACATTCATCACTGCCTTTTGTGAAAGCTTGTTCAACCAGCTATGAAGACTCTTAGGAGGCACCCACGAGGATCTGGCCTTATTGTCTTTTGAAAGATGAAAAAGCCTCCTCACGTCACCCCGTCACGTGTCTTCCAGAAATCCAGTGACATGGAGCCTCCCCACATCTCCCGGAGGTGCGGCCGCTGATGCATTCGTGCTGCCCTTCCATGCAGCGTTGTTCTGACACACGTCCTGCACTACCTCTCGTCGTCTCTGAGCCTGTGGCTGCACTGAGCAGCCTGGACACTGGGGTCCCACAGCTGCACAGAGGCACGTTCAGCTCTGGCTCAGCTCCGCTCTGTGTCCCTGGCTCAGAAAGAACCTGAGACTCGAGCTTCACCTCAGTGTCCCCTGGGGAGGCGGGCACTTCGTTTCTCTCCTGTGCTTGGTAGTACCTTGTCCCAACTGGAAAGTCTCAAGTCATGGGGCTTCCCCTGTGTCCCCAGGTAGCACGTCTAATTTAGCCATAGATGACATTTCTAATAAAGACTTCCTGATATTAATCATCAGTTGCCTTGCATTGATTCCACACTATTATTCTCCCTTATAGCTTTTGTTTTTAATACAATGGAACGTTGCCTCTTCAAGCTGTCCCCAGATATGTGCGTACTGTATATAGCATGTAGGACAAGAGTCTCTTAAAGACAGTTACCAATTTATGTGCACTTCGTAATGTGTTTATTACATTCTACAATATACAATAGAAGAGTCAGAGCATTTTCATCGCCCTTTAAGTATACTAAGGCTGAGGACTAGGTGTGTCCCGGGGGAGGCAGAGGAGTGTGGGAGCACGAGGTGGGAAGTGCAGAATTTGCTCTGTTCCTATCTCTGGGCCCTACCTTCTAGTTCATGTGATGAATGGGCAGGGACTGGGTGATCTCAAACACCCCTCCTAACTCCTCCGCAATGCATGCAGGTAAGACCCACAATTGTCATCTGTCAGGTTCTGATATAGATCCCCTAACTCTGAGATCTGTAACTAATATTCAATAGCTCTACTATTACTGATAATGAAATTGATGTTTATTGAGTATGCATCTGGGACTTCAGATTCAGCAATTTGTTCCATTCTTATAACCAACTTTTGGGGTAGATGTGCTATTCTCTGGTATAGGTGAGAAGACTGAGGCCTGGCATGCTCAAATGCTTATTACTGCAGTTGGTGTGCCAGGCCTGTCTGAATCTTCAGGCAGGCACTGCAGCAGTCTACCTCAGTAGGCTCGGAGCAGCTAGAACTATGGAGTCCAGTGTTCAACACGGGAGCCTCTAATCACACATGGGAACTAAGCACTTGAAATGCAGCCCATCTGATTCAGATGTGATCTAAGTGTGAAAACTCTGGGTTTTCTGCAAATGTAAAATCATTCATTTATAATATTTATATGGTATTTTGGGTATATTGAGTTGAATCAAATATATTATGAACATCAGTTTTATCTGTTTCCTTTTTAAAATTCTTCTTAGTGTGCTACGAGAAAACTGAAAACAACAGATGTCACTCATGTTATATTTATGTTAGACAGTGCTAATCAAGAGTTTGCTTTCAAAAATGGAGCTTCATTTTGTTATGTGGTTTTTTAAAATAAGAAAGACATAAAAGAAGAAAAAATTCTTGACAAACAGAGGAACGTTATCCATCTATGTTAGTTTCTTGAATACCTGACCAGGGTTATTTCACAAGCTGCATTTCAGAGACTGAATTTTTCTAGGAAAAACTATGTCATTTCATTAAAAATGAGGGGGAGAGTGATGAAGAATGATAATGTTACATGTATACTATAAAAATTTAAAAAGTGGAATGGTTAAAAAAAAAAATCTTGGGGCTGGCAGGTGGTATGGTGGTTAAGGGTGCTGGACTTTCACAAGGCTGACTGGTTCGAGTACTGGACCTAGCAGCTTGCTTTTTCTCTTTCTCTCTCTCTCTCTCTCTCTCTTGCTTTGTTCCTCTCTGGTCATATTAAAATAAATAAATAAATACATAAATAAAGTTAAATAAAATGAAATAAAATGATTCTTTAAAAAACCCAAAACCCGAGAATTATTTTCACCTTCACTTTATGGACGCACAGAGATGCTTTGCAAGCAGATGTAAGTTTGCGCCCGCCCAGTCCTGTGCTCCTCTGATCCTAGGAGCCAAGTTCTTGGCCTCCATGGTTGACCCTCTCCTGACCCTCTCCTCCAGTAGAGAACCAGAAGCTGCCTCATTACAGCTCCACACTCCAACAACTCCCAAAAAACCCCAACAGCAGTAGGCAATTTTACAGTCATTGGGGGGCTGGCCTGCTGTTCTGATGGGGCCCCAGAGTTACCTACCCATCCAACAGTTAGAAAGGAGGCAAGGCCTTGGGGCCCAGCACAGGGCCAAAGGCACAAGTGTGACATCTCCAGCTCAGGGCCGAGTTCCTGCACAGCCTTGGTAACAGCCCCAGAGCTCTGTCTGGAAAACCACAAATCTTGCAGAAGTGGGAGGCAAACATTCTCTGGAGATACTTTGCACCTGCATTTGCATAAGAGTATCCTTTGGGTTACTGTCCAGAACTAGGTAACTACAGGCTGATGTTGTGGCCTAGTGGTTAAAGGAGCCAGATCCCACATGACTGACCGTTGTTCAAATCCTGGCCCCAGTGACTTGAAAAATAAGCCAGACACATGGTTTTGCATGGCCGAAATCCTGACAGGATGGAGAAATGGAAGAGAAAGGATTGTAATGTGACCGTACCCCTTTGGGGGTGCTGTCCCCAATCCCTGGCCTTCTGTCTCTCTCTGGCAAGTGCAAGTACTCTCTAGCAGTTAAAAAAGAAAAGAAAAGAGGGGCCATCACATGGTGTGGTGGTTAAGGCAGCTGGGCTCCTATATGGTCGATTTCAGTCAAGCCCTGGACCTGGGGCTTGATCACATCAGGCACATGTGCATGCATGCCCAAAATCCTGAGAGGAGAATGGAGAAAAAGAGACTGTGGTGTGTCCATCCTCCCAGGAGGGTGATTTCTCACTTTCCCTCTCATGTAAGCACATATGACCTAAGGCAAAAACAAAAAGAAAAGAAAGAAAAAGAAAACTAGATTCCTAGAACCAGAGTAAAAGACTCTGACCACATGGACAGAGCACAGAGATAGTTCTGGGAAGAAGGGAGGTAAAAAGGTTTCTAGTAAAAACAATGACAATACAGGGACCAGCAGGTGGCATGGTGGTTAAGGTGCTGGACACTCCCACATGGCCGACCAGGATTCGAGTCCTGAATCTGGTGGCTTGCTTTCTCACTTCCTCTCTCTCTCACTCTCACCCTCTGTCTCTCTCTGGTCAAATTAAAAATTAAATGAATAAATAAGTAAGATAAAATAAATAATTATTTAAAAAAAAACAATGACCATGCTGAGGTGTGTACGGTTATAAGGAAAGAGGTGACTTACAGAAACAGCTGCTCATACAGCAAGAACAGTTTTACCCTTAAGATCACTCAGCTTGGTCAGAGAGAAGTAAGAAAGAGAAAGGCAATGATGACTTTCCTCACTGCTGACTGCCGGGAGCAGCAGGTGAGAGGACCACGAGGAGGTGATCCTGCTCGGGGTGTGGATGTGAGATGAGTGCTGAGGCCGCGGGCCCTGTGACGGTGGTTCCTGGCTGGCATCACCAGGGTCCCAGCCCTAATCAGAGTGTGTACTAAGAATCTATTGGGTCATCTGAATCATAGAAAAACATAAAAAAAAAAAAAAAGTCACGACTTTCCCAACACCCTAATACTTACACTAACTTATTTAATGCATAAAATTACAACTTCCATTTTAAACATTCAAGAAACAGGTTCACGTTCATAGTCACATGGTAAATAAACTCAGACACATAGATTCGCCAGTTTTAGTCCTTATAATCTGCGTCAAACAATTTTGAAATTTATCTAAACATTGAAATGACTCTGGAGGGCAGATGGATGAATCTGGTCAGATTCTTGGCTCTTCCATTACAAGCTATTTGGCTTGAGCCCAATTACTTAATGTCTCTAAGACTCAAGTTTCTTAGTTTTATATTCATGGTAATAACAGGACACATATAGATTTGCTATAAGGATGAAATAAAAAATGCACGTAAAATGCTCAACAAAAGACCTGGCCCATGATAAAGACAGAAAATACCAACTAATGTCTGTGTGTGACTAACAAACCACAAGAACAAACAGTTGCTCATTTGACCAAATTTATGTCCTAGGTCCCCCCCAGCAAGCAACTGTCCTCAAGAAGCTCATAACCCGGAGGCAGAACAGGAAAAAATAAAACACAAGTGGGTGATTGACGTGAAAAGAGGCCTGAAGTGGCCAGAAGAGGAAATTCTAACAGTTGGGAGGAGACACAGAAGCTACCCAGAGGAGGTGACTGGGAGAGGTCTTGAAAGAAAGTCAGGATTTTCCAGGCAGAAGGGCACCCAGGGAGGGCGTTCCAGTCTGTGCTCTCTTCAGGAAGCGTGGTCATTCCTGGACACCTGCAGGAGGAGCAGGGAGGAGTTAGGGGAGACCAGACAGAAGGTCTAGGACTCAGCTACTATGGTTTGAATGTCTTCGCCAAAACTCATGTGGAAATTTAATTGCCACTGTAACAGGATGAAAAGATAGGGCCTTCAAGAAGTGAGCAAATCCTGAGGTTACTGCCTTCATGAACAACAGATACCGTTATTGCAGAAGCAGTCACCGTGTGAGGGTGTCTCTGCTGAGGGTGAGCAGGCTGAGTCCCATCCGATTCCCTCTCCCCACATTCACTTCCATCTCTGTCCTTGGTGGAACAGCCCTCACACGAGATGCCAGCGCCATGCCCTTGGACTTCTCAGCTGTCACAACAGCAGCGAACAGACCAAGACACCACTAGGGAAGATGGCCATCAAGTTGTAAAATGAACACCAATGAAGTTTTGAAACAGAAGGTTGACAAGGGAACATTTGAGATCTGAAAAGTACTGGTTTGGGAAGATTTATTTTGCTGTAAGGACTTGCCAGGCCAGACATGTGGTCCTTTTGCATTCTGATTGTAGAGAGCATCGTCTAATCCAGTTTTGTGTTATCCTGGCACCACGTAATCGGGGAATGGTGAGAGTCCAGGGTCTATTCCAGAACTTCCTTTGCTCATTCCAGGACATAATCACTGTTCCCTGCTGTGTCTTTTTCCTGCAGGGGTGCGTCTGTGACCCGTCTGCTTTCTATGTTTCTCAACATGTTGCTAAAACAATTTGGGACTGCTGTCTCTTGGTGTTGGAGTTCATGGCAGACTCACAGCTGAGTGGGGCCCTGGGGCTGCTGGTCTGTGTGGTGCTGGAGGATGAGTGGAGCGTTAGTCCACACAGAGTGGACTCTTGGGGGCTGTGAGCTGCGAGGGATCTGGCGGCCTTCAGGGGGAGTGTCAGTTTGGGAAGAAAGAACTACAGAAGCACTGGGGCTCCTTCAGACAGGGGCTTCCCTGATTCAGACCCCTGGTCACTTAATGTCTTCAGTGGCCACACAGAAGCCAGGAGCTGGCTTCTCCCTCTTAAGGCAGACAAGAGAATACAATTACCAACCGTGTCATTGCCCTTATCTCCATATCTCAGGTGAAGAGATCGGACCCAGTGAGGTTCTGTCTCCTCATGACTGCCCAGCTCACAGCCACTGAAGTAGGGTTCATATGGATTTTTGCTGCCTCAGAAATCAGAGCAATGCCCAGCACTGCCTGCAGCCACACCATGAAACCACCAGCCCAATTTCCCCAGCTTCCTCTTCTTACTTTGAGTCACTTCTCTTAATCACTTTAATGACAGGAAGGAAGAAAGGGTACTTGTACAGGTCTCCCCTGCTCCACTCTCCTCCTCCCTATCACCTTCCTCCTCTGTCGAGACAGGAAGACTTTGTCTTAAAACCACTTGGCAGCTGCTACTCCCACCAAGCCCCCACTTCTCCCATCAGCATGGGCCTTGACCACTAAAACTGGTCCCTCCCACAAAGCCCAATCCGTCCTATGGGCATTGACTCCTCCCACTGGTAGAACTCCTTCCACAAGACTGACCCTTCCTGCAAGGCCCAGCCTTTCCCACCAGCATTGTCTCCTCCTACCAGCCTGCCTGGTTTCTGCACTCCCGTTGCTCACGTTGCTGCTGTGACCACAAGTTGGCCACTGCTCCCAGGAACCCTGTCCTCAGACAAGGTGGTAGTGGAGTTCTTCCTTTCTTTTACTGCCCTCCACCCATCTTTCTCAGCCCACCCTGCACTAGGAAATGGGTCTCTAACAGACTCCAAGGTTTGGAAAGCTGGAGAGAGGTGAAATGCCAACAGCACATGGTAAACAAATAACACCAGACCTATACAAGCCCAGTTTGTAACGAATTAAGCCACCTTGTGCCTCCAGGAATTTCACTTTGAACACATTCCTCCTAAGTGGGCAATGTATAATAGCTCACTCTGAATGTACATCCCAGATGCCAGCTCTTCCTTACCCAGAATCACCTCTCTAGGTCAGCTCCTCCCACAGTGACCTTTCTAATCCAGATTGCCTGCCCCACAAACTGGAGGATACTGAAGACAACTTTCACTGCTCTGTATGCCCGAGTGAGACGGGAGTTCATGGTCAGAAGGACTGTGGCAAGTGCTTTTCTCCAAGATGCTTGGAGCTGTCACAAACTCAACCTCATTAGTCCCGGAGGTAAAGATCAAAGTCTTTATCTCTCTGTTATGAGTGGGAAGATATCTCTCTCTGATCAAACTGGAACATAATAATAATAAATAAAGTTAAATAAAATAATTCTTTTAAAAAAAAGACATGTTCTCAAAGTCACATGCTAAGTGAGTAGTCGAATAGCTCTCCTTGGGTATAGGAGATCATTGGCCACACTAGCAAATGTCTGCAATGCTGATTATTTCTGATGCTTAACTTGTAATCCTGCCGGACTTCTGCCTTCTCAGGAAGAAGTGTGCAACCTGGTTTGGGGAGATTTGACTCAGTGAGGTTTTTTTTTTATTTGTTTTTGTTTTTGTTTTGTTTTTATTTTTGCTTATGTTTTTCATGACATATAAATGACGTTTGAGTAATAATAACCCATCTCACCCTAGGATTTCTGGAGCTTCCACAGAGAGATTTCCCTGGATTTGTTCACTCATTACTTCCTGCATTTTTTTGACATTTTCAACCACCAGTTGAAAGCCAGGAAGCCCAGCAGTGCTCCTGAGTCAGGAGCTGCAAAGGCCGGGAGGCAGCAGGTTGACAAGCAAGTAGAGACGCAGGGAGAAGTACTATGCAGAAGGAGCACCACGAAGCCAGGAGAGAGGAAGAAGTGGGCTGGAGAAACATTTGAGAAGCATCTGCCCTTTATTTAGAAATTTGGCTGGCAGTCAAGAGGACAAAAGCTATTCTAAGCAGAGAATGTTCCAGATCGAAGAGAGGAACAGCAAGTGCAAAGACTTGACTTTGCACTAATGATGTATCCATGAAAGGCAAGGAATTTGGTGTGCCTGGAGACCTGGAGGGCAAGCCAGATCGGTGGGAAGTTAGATCAAGGAGAGAATTGGGGAAAACTGAGAAGCCTTAAATATCTTCTACCTCCAAGATGGTGCACGGTAGAGGAAGGACCAGAGAGAGCACAGAAGATCTAGTCTTAATGCCAATGCTGCCTGGTTTATGGGTTTTTGGCTATGCCTTCCTCCTGGCCACCCAGATTGTGGTTCAAGGTGTCTAAGGCATTAAGCAAAGAACGGATTTACAAAGCCATAAAAATACCAACGTGACGTCTTCTAATAGTTTGTATATGTGTCTGGATTTAGAATCAGTCAAGTGGGGCCTGAAGCTACTTTGGTCTGGTTATAGGATCTGGAGAGGCTTAAGAAACTGGCTGGGGACCAGGCCCTGTGTTTGCCAACATCTGCTTCCAAGGTACCTGGTGCTGCTGCCTTTAGCTGTGAGACTTCCCACTGCTCCCTGACAAACGCCTTGGGAGCGAGTTCCCCAGGGATACAGCGCAGTGTTGGGGCAGCTGAAAGAGCGCTCAGGACAGGCTGAGTGCATCTGCTAGTTCACACACTCTTTCTAAATGCTTCCCTGAGAGAGATGCGCCGGGGATCATTATCAGCTGAGATTGATGCCTTGTCTCTTTTCCCTCTTATTATTCACTCCTTATTTCCTCCAGAGAAGATGATTTATTGAGTACAGTAGCCAAAACTGGAAAACATTTAATACCATGTCTATTAAACCAGAACCGATGGACTTGCCACCCCGTTTAGAAAGCTGTCTACACCTAGGCTTGGTGTAGGGAACAGCTGTGATGACAGTCCTGGGGTGAATGAGGAGCATGTTACAGAGATGGAAAATGTGTGACTAAGTGACTTAATTCTCTGATGCTTCCCTCTCAGAGGAGGAGTGCTTGGGAAACTTTGATGTTGTAAGGCTAAATTCAGCAACTGCCCACAGTAGTCATGGATTTTCATGTTCATCTAAGGGTAGTCATTCAATGTACACACCTTACCCCTATAAACACACACACTGCCCAAACATACACCCACCCACATACACACACACACAAAACATGTGCACACAACTTCATATTTCTGGAGGAGCCATGTGAGTCTTCCTGTTACCTACCTCCCACCTGAGAAGAGAGTGGAATGGATCAACATCATCCCAGCCGGGATCACCTATGCTTCCATGGTGTGTCAGGTGCCCAGGGCACTAATTTCTCAATAACCCTTTGAGGAAGGCACTTCCCCTTCACTCACAAGTAGAGAAACAAAGGCTCAGGGAGGTTGAACGACTGGCACACTGTCACACAGCAACTGGTCCTCAGTTTGTCTGACTTTCAAACCCATGCCTTACCACTGCACCAACCAGGCTTTTCTCCACAGCAACTGTATGAAAAAATTTATAAAGAAACCTTATATCCACAGAGAGATGTAGTGATTTCCTCTGCTGCCCAAGCCCTCATTTATACACGTGTTTATTTATACAACCAGGGCGTACGTGTGGGCCTGGGCCACACTGGAGCTGCATTTGAGACAATTGCCGTGGTATAGACCAAGCAGGCTGAGGAGACGTTCTGGTGCCAGCTTTCCATTTCATTTACGTTTCATATGATGGGATGCAGAGAGCATTGTACAAGTCAGGTAATCAAACGAATCAGAAATTAGTAATACTGTGCCACTTCAGTTATTCCCATGGGGGTGGTTTCCTCACATCTGCATATGAGTTTTGGTTTCCCAGAGGTATCATAACAAATGATCACAAATTAGATCACTTAAAACAATAGAAATTAATTTCTCTTATAGTTCTGGAGGCCAGAAATCAGAAAGTAAGGTGTTAGCAGAGCTATGATCTCGGCCAAGCCTCCAAGGAAGGCTCCTTCTTTCCTATCCCAGCTTCTGGCCATTGCCAGCCATCCTCGCACCCCTGAGCATTCTGTAGTGATAGAGCATTCCGAGCCCTTCAGTCTCTTTCTCCCCCTCTTGTCTCAGGCAAAATAGGACAAGAAGGCTCCAAGGTCCAATGGGTAGAGCAAGGATCCCCTCCACACACACACCCCGTTCTTTGGAGTAATCCGAATGTGGAGGAGGCTCACACTTCCTTTGTCAGGGCCACTTTCTTCCCGTGAGACCAAGGCACACGATCCCTGCCTTCACAAACACACAGCCTTCTTCCCTCCGTATCTGTTGGTCCCATTCTCCTTCTTACAAAGACACCAGTCGTTGGACTTAGGAGAATACCACATTCAGGTGTGACTTCAACCAGCTAGTGTCAATGCCTCATTTCCAAATATGGTGGCATTCTGTGGTTCCAGATGGGTATACATGTGGAAGCACCATTCGATGTAAGAATGTAGTCAGGCAACCCAACTTGGCCTCTTGCCAACGTTTGTACCAACGCTTGTTTTCCAAGTCTGTGCCCTGCTGCCTACTTCTCTTACTCTGTACCTGTGGGCTGGAAAGCCCCTGGAATCATTCTCTGGCTCTATAAATAAAAGTCTTCAGGTCAATCTCCTTTTTTTCCCCCCCAGATGGAGACACTTGGGAAAATGGACCTAGTGCACCAAGACTTTGGCTTACCTGGGAGGAGGATATTACCAGCAGGCAAGGGTGAGATCAGAGTCAGGCTGAACTGGGACTTACGCTCATTCAGCCACACCATCCAACAAAGCGGTCTTGGAAAGGTCATTTAAGTTCTGTAACCTCAGTTTCCTTTTCTTTTTTTTTTTTGGAGAGGTTTTTGCTATAGGGCATGTGCGCTCACCAGACAGACAGAAAGAGAGAAATCACCCCCCCAGGGGGGATGGCCATGCCGCAATCCCTTCTCCTCCATTCTCCTCTCGGGATCTTGGGCACGCACGCACACGCACCCGGCGTGAGTTTTAAGCCACCGGGTCCGGGGCGTGAACCACGGTCAACTACATGGGAGTCCAGCGACATAGCCATTACGCTAACTGCTGGTCCCTTAACCTCAGTTTCCTCATCTATAGAACAGAGAATGCATAGTGGCAGGAGTTAAGTTTGGTAATATTAATGTTGTTAAATGGTAGCTCTTACTAGTAACCAAAACAAGCACATGCCTCTAGGGAGGCCACAGTACGTTCTGCTACCTGGTGGTAGCGGAGAATAGAAAGAGGTTGGCCCTGATGAAGGAAGTGGGAGCTTTCTTCATGTTCAGATTGCTCCAAAAAAATGGTGCTGTCCCCTACCCACTGGACCTGGGAGACTGCATGTCCTACTTCACCTGAGATGAGAGGTGGAGAAAGCAATCTGCAGAACTCAGAATGCGTCAGCTCTAGTCTGTCTGTGAGGACTGCTTCTCTGGCACTTCATGGAGTTCTTCCAGGTTTTCCTTCCAAGTCTCCATGAACTCCTCTCTTACTACCTGTCTTTCTTCCTGGCATAAGACTAAAATTAGATGTCTAACTTATGGAATTCTGAAAAGGAAAAATAAAGGGAAGTAATGCTTCAAAATAGGTAAAAGTCATGTCACTACCTTCATAAAAGTCATGTCACTTCAGTACATTACCGTACTAAAGCTACAGTAACGAGAACATTGTGGTGCTGACACAAGAAAAAAATTATCTAACACAAAGTTAGATAATTAAATATTAGAAAGGTGCCATTGAGAATAGTTTCAATACATCCACAGATATAACAATAAGCCTAATGTAAGATGAACAAGACCACTACACATC
This sequence comes from Tupaia tana, assembly GCA_026018925.1. NCBI lineage: Eukaryota > Metazoa > Chordata > Mammalia > Scandentia > Tupaiidae > Tupaia > Tupaia tana. The sequence continues at coordinate 82,297,513 of JAKSZU010000010.1, forward strand.
AAACTTTAAAACATTATTGAGAGATGTTTATATAAAACTTAAATAAAGGCCAGCCAGGTGATATGGTGGTTAAGGTACTGGATCCCACATAGCCAACTCTGCAGTTTGAGTCTTGGACCTGGTGGTTTGAAAAACATGCCAACTGCGTGTGCATGGACCCAAAATCCTGAAAAGAGAATAGATGAGAAGGGATTGTGGTGTGGCCATCCCCCCCAGGGGGTAGCTTCTTAACTTCCCTTTCTCTCTTTATTTCTCTCTCTCTCTTTGTCCAGTGAGCACATGTGCCCTATAGCAAACTAAAAAACAAAAACAAAACCCAAAACCTAAATAAATGGAGAAGTATTCTATGTTTATGGAGTAGAAAGCTCAGCATGATAGACTTCAATTCCTATTTAAATTGACCTATAGATTCCATGCAATTTCACTATAAAACAAAGTCTATTTTCTTGAGGAGTTTTACAAGCTGAAATAAAAATGTATATAAAAATGTAAAGGGCAAAGAGTAGCCAGTATAGTTTCAGTAGGAGAATAAACTTTGAGAAATTACTCTGATCCCTATCAAGTTGTACAACTCTTCAGTAATTAAGAGTTTGCGATGTTGGACCAGCAGTTAGCGTAATGGCTATGTCGCTAGCCGACCACGGTTTGAGTCCCGAACCTGGTGGCTTAAACTCATGCCGGGTGCATGTGCGTGCGTGCCCAAGATCCCAAGAGGAGAATGGAGGAGAAGGGCTTGCGGCATGGCAATCCTCACTGAGGGGTGATTTCTCACTTTCTATCTCTCTGTCTCTCTCTGTCTTTCTGGTGAGCATATGTGCCCTATATCAAAAATCTCTCTCCCCCCCCAAAAAAGAGTTTGTGATGTTACAGAGAATATAGGAATAGACAAATGGGAAAAATGGAAGCCCCCAAAGTAGACTCAATTACATGTGGATATTTGATGTATGATAAAGTAGAATTACAGAGCAATTGTAAATAAAGTCTTTACATAGTGTTGAATCAACTCAAAGTCTTTATGGGGAAAAGATACAAAATATTAATTCTCAGATGAATTATGACTCTAAATGTAAGAAGTAAAGTAATAAAGTTTCTACATGGCAATGGAAGGAAAAAATTAAGTAATTTGGGAGATGGAGACATTTTTTAAATGGGAGATAAATATTACTAACTACAAAATAAAGAATTGATAAGATAATCTTTTTAAATTAAACAATGTTCGATCATTGAGGAATTAAGAAAATGAATAGACAAATCATGAATTGGGAAACCATAATTATGGCACATAAAATAATTCACAAAAAGGTTTGTACTCTATGTACAAATAACTCCTACAAACTAGTAAGAGAAAAAGCATACAACATAATTTTTAAAATGGCAAAAGGGGCTACCCCCCAGTACAGTGGTGAAGTGCATTGGGATCCAGATCCTACTATCAGACTGTGGTACAAACTTTAGCCTTGGCAGCTTGAAAAAATGTCATGTGCATGTACATGTATGCCCAAAGTCCTGATAAGAAGGAGAAATGGAAGAGAAGGGATTGTGGAGTGACCACACTCCACTGGAGGGTGCTTTGTATGTGTGGAAAGGGAGGGGTGAAGGAATTTGCTTTCTGACAATTAAAAACAATTGGCCAAAGACTTAAAACAGATAGCTCACAAAAGAGAACATGGAGATGGCAAGTAAATATCATGAAAATTTCTCAACACCATTAGTCACCAGAAAAATTCAAATGAAAACCATATCCCAGAATAGCTAAAAAGAAAACTGAGTGTTGATGAGAAGATAGAGCAACCTGACATCTCGTTCACAATTGGTAGGAATGTAAATCGGCACAACCACTTTCTAAATCTGCATGTGCTATTCAGATGACAGAATCTACACACAGAATGAACTACATCATATGCGTATATATAGATGGATCTCAAAAATAGTTTAGGAACGAATAGCTGCATGAAGAATGAAGCATATGGAACAATGCTGTTCATGTAAATTGAACATTCATCCATAGAGAAACCAAAACCGTGTATTAGCTACGGAGAGAGATGTCTGTAAAAATACAAGAACAATGACTGGAAACCATATACCACACTTATGACCAATGACATAGAGGGGAGAGGAGTGAAATAAGACACAGGCGGCAGTTAAAGGAAGTTTTCATTACTTTGAAAATGCTGGCTCTCCTGAAAAAGAAAAGAATAAAGAATATAAAAAACATCCTGGGTGGTAAAAATATGTTTACTGACTTTTCTTCTTTTATGACTTTTCTCCCCTTTAACTTCTTTCTCAAAATACATCCATGAGTAAGCACTAGCTCCAGTTTCCCTGGCACCTCCAGGAACTCCCTGGTCCCATCTCCCTCTCCCCTGTGACCTCCATCACTGCATCCATTGATAACCTCTCCTCCCCCTATCCTCCCACATCTTCACTGGGCCCTTCCTCGGTTGATGCAGCCCGTGATGAACACCTTGGTTGAATGGTCCCAAAGGTCTTCCTTACCTGGCCTGGCCTGGGCTTTTGTGACTTGTCCCTGCTCAGACCCTGGTCTCCAGGGCTCCTCCTGCCTGGGAGAGAAGTCAAGTCAACTGAGCAGCTTTCCCCAAACTCACTTTACATGGCAGCACAGGTGGTGAAGCGTAGCTGCAGGTCTGAGCTGCAGGGTCCCTCTGAGACTGGTTCAGGTGGAACAATAACTCCGCTTGGGGCTGCCTAGATCCTAATGCTGAATGGCAATGCACAGACAATCCACAAACAGTTGTGCTGAGGACCATCTTCACTGGAAGCAAGAGAACTTTTCCATGTGCCTGCTTCAGCTTGGGGCGTGGAAACCAACATTAAGTCAGACAGACACGTCACCCCCTGCCTTCCAGTGTGTGTCCAAGCACATCTTGCCACTCCTTTTGTTCTCCTTATCGATTAACCAGGGGCCCAGCACGCATTTTAGTTCTGACTTTACCTTTTACTAGATGATGCATTAGGTTCATGAAATGTTGATGCTCATTTGATCCTTGATATGACAGAGGCCCCACATGAGACCCCTAAAACTAGCTTAGTGTGTAAATTTCAGACTTAGAGCAATCAGTAGGATTTCTGAAAGACACGAGCAGAGCTATGAGAGGAAGCGACTTTCCAAGGCAGGAGTTTTGCCCAGTCAAGGTCAAGAAGAGGAAATTTGGGGGTGTGGCCAGATCACAGAGGGAAGTCTTTAGCTGGAGTCTGAAGCTTGTGCAAGAGGGTTGGTTGCGAATAACACCTGGAGAATAAGCTGTGTCCTCTTTTGGAGACCTGAGGAAGTTTGAGAAATTGGTACTTCTGTCGATTGCAAGCATGGCCCCCACTAGGGACATTTTCATAGCAAAGGAAATGCATCCCCAGGAGTGGCTTTAATATCCCTGCTTTTTGAACTATCTTTCCAGGTTGCAAAGGAGCAGCCACCCTTCTGCCACCTAATGGGGTCACTCTGCATGTTCCGTGCCTGCCCCTCTGTCCCTCTGGAACATCTGACACTCATGTCTTGGGAAGATCCCAGCACTGACCAGTGACCGTGGTCTTTAAACTAGAGTCCCCTCATCTGAACTTCATCTTTCTCTCCTTTCCCACTCTGTGTCAAGACTCCTCCTTTGAATGAGTCTGTGGCATTTGGCAGGCGGAGTACTTACAGAGTGGCATTCCTGCAGCGCTCTCAATCTGCAAGTCAAGCAACCCGTCTACATTATCCTCTGGGCTGTTGTTGGTGTGTGGAAGGCTAGTAAGGCTAGTCATGCCCTTTTCCCATGCACCTGCTGTCTAGGAATGAGCCTAGAGACCCCAAAGACACACCATGGTTTAGGCTTGGTGCTACTCCCAGCGTCAGCTTTAAAGAAGGGATCCACCAGATAAATTATGACCCATCGTAAAATGGGATTGCATGGGCTCTAAGATGCATATTTTTAAGACACTTGAACAATACTTCTGTTAAAATAGCAAGTGGAAAGCTAACTCTATACAAACAAAATTATGTATATGTAAAACTATATATAAATGAAGACCCTAATTTTGTTAACTACATGTATAAAGGTGTGGGTGTACAAAAGACTGGAAAAAGATATACTTAATGATAATATGTGTTTATTTGAGTTGTGGAAACAGAGAATTTTTTAAAGATTATTTCATTTTATTTATTATTATCAATTTGCTCTTGGGTACATCACTCACCAGAGGGGTGGGGGAGTGAGAAAGCAAGCTGCCAGGTCCAGGACTCTAACCAGTTGGCCATTTGGGAGTCCAACACCCCAACTGCCATACCACCTGCTGGACCCATGGAGAGAATTTTTTATTTCCCTTATTTTTCTTGTATTTTCAAGACTTCCTACAGTTGAAATGGTATGCATTCTATAGTCAAATCCAATAAATGTTATTAAAAAGGAAGAAGAATAAAGTAATATATTTAACAGCTGTTTGTTGAGTACCTGTTACTGGCCTGACCACTGACCTGTTTTAAGTGAAGAATTTAGAGAAAAGGGAGAAGAACGAAAATAAACCCTCAAGGGCCAGCAGGTGGCATGGTGGCTAAGGTGCTGGATTCCACATGGCCCCTTGTGGATCAAGTTCCAGATCTGGAAGCTTGAACAATCATGTGGGGTGTCTATGTGTAAGTGCCCAAAATCTGAGAGGAGAACGGAGAGATGCAGCTGTCCAGGACCCCAGGGTGGGGGGGAAGTGATTTCTCACTTTCCCTCTGTCTCTCTTTAGCAATCACACGTGCCCTAAGGCAAAATCTAAAAAGAAAAGAAAAAGAAAAGAAACAAAGTCCCATGTCCTTTGGAGAGGAGAAATAATGCCTCCCATACCCTGTGAGGCACCGTGGGGCTGAGCTGGAAAGATAAGAGACAAGCTGAGCAGCAGAGGCTGAGCCAGAAGCTCAAGATCAGGTTGGCCCCACACCCAGGAGCCTGACCAGAGTGGGAGGGAGCCCCAGGTTCCATGCCCAGTCTTGCTCCTGCGTCTGGGTGACCTGAAGTCTTCTCTAGCCCTTGGAGTCTCTTCTGTCCTTCCACAGCCTACAAATGCAGGCACTGAGCAGCCATGGAGGTGTCCTCGGCTGTGCTCTCCTAGATAAGGAAGTTGCATCCTGTCTTTTAGTGTGCACACCTTTCTCCAACATCCTGCAGTCCATGTCTCTCCAGCCACAATGTCTCGTCAGATCCTGGATGTGGTACAGTCATGGCCAAAGGTCAGGAAATGGACTCGTCTATCCGAACAGGGATTTGCTCTCCGCTGACTTGCCCAGCTATAACATAGCCATTCTGAATAATAACCTGGGGATAATTACTTTCAAACCCTGTTGGGTCCTCAAGCACCACCACCTGCTTGATTTCCCCGGAGTGTAAGCTGAGCCTGAAAGGCTGCAATCACTTGCATATGCTGCCTTCTCGCTGTGCTGTGTTTTGCCTTTCTCTCTCTGTGTCTTTACGGCCTCTTTTGCAGGGTCTGCATTTGGTCCCTTTTGCAAAACTCCCATGGTGGGGCAGCATCCGCCCCATCTGTGTTCTCAAGCAGAGGCAGAGGCAGCTCCAGCGTGGTTCCGATTCCTCTGGCTCCATCCATCCTGTACCGAGGCTCCTCAGGTTTCCAGGCACGTGGGCCAAGGAGCCACCACCCTCTGACCTTTTGCTTGGCCCTCAGATTACCTAAAATATGGAAATCATCACAACCACCTGGTTTCTGGGCCAGGTCATGAGAAAGACTGATCAGGTTCTCGATCGATGCAGCAGCTCTGTAACTTGCTTGGCTGTAGCTATTATTAGTGGGAAATGACCATGACTCAGGATGCAATTAGACTAAATTCTTGCCAAATGCCACAGCCCTGATTGCAGCTGCACTGAAACAGAGAAATGGGCCACCAAGAGGCTGGAGGGACAGCCCTGGAGTTGCAGGGGCCACATTGCTTCACACCTGTGTGACCACTCACTTGCACTGGACAAGCTCAAACAGCCTGATCAGTAGGTGTCTGTGTTTGTAAATGCTTAGCTCGAGCTTTCCCATGTAGACTGTGGTCTAGAATGGAACGTAGATTATAGGAGTGCTGGTGGCTGAAAGGAGGTATTATAACTTCCCCTGACTCAGTTTCCTTACCTACAACATAACAAGAAAACCAATCTCATTAGGTTCTCTTGGGCAATGGCTTCCTTAAATGAAGGAAGAGCCCCTCCTCCCCCGCACAGGATTGACACAGAATAAATGTTAGCTATTATTACAATGGTGCACAGAACTTACATATTTAGACCTATTATGACAGTCTTTACATCACAACCTGAGAGTCTGCAATTCTTGCACTCCTAAAATGAGTGCAGCCACCTCTCGTCACGGAGGGACATAGAGCAGGTGACCAAGCATCCGTCAGGATGTTCTAGAGACAGGTGTTGTGAGGACTGTGGCCAAGGCCACGAATGACATAGACAGGAATCAGAGAAGGAACTCCTCAAACTCCTCCAAACTGGAACACTTAGTGTCATGGGTTAAACTGTGTCCCCTCTATATTTCTTTTCCACCTCTACTTCCTTAATGTGACTATTTGGAGACAGATAGAGTCATTGAAAAGGAGATTAGGCTAAAATAGGTCATGAAGGTGTGCCTGATCTTGCAAGAAAAGGAGACAAGGACACAGACACAGAGGAAAGCCTGTGAAGACAGAGGGAGAGATGCCGTCTATAAGCCAAGGATAGGCCTTAGGGAAGACAGACCCTACTGACACTGTGATCTGGACTTCCAGCCTCCAGAACTGTGAGAAAATAAGTGTCTTTGGCTTAAGTGATGTAGTCTGTGGTACTTTGCTCTGGCAGCCTGAGTAAACTAAAATACTTTGAAAGAACGAGCCTTAAAACAGGAGCAGAGTCATTCATTCAAGGGGTCCTAGCCTATCAGAAACACAAAATAGTGTTGTGGTTTAGTAGAATGCCAAGTAGGTGGCTAGGCTGGAGACAGACAGGACTCTGATAATAAAGGCCGTATGGGCCAAATTGGAAAGTTTGGAAATAATCCTCAAGGACAGGAAGATACTGGAATGTTAAGCAGGGCATGTGATATATGATCGGGTTTGAGTTTTAGAAAATTACTTTGCTAGGTAGGGTACTGACATGTGGGCCCTCAATGCCCCAGGGCAGCTCCCGGGTAGACGTGCTGCTCCAAACCCTGCCCAGAGAGGGCCTGCCACACAACCATTTCACTTTCACCTTGGTTTTCACTGACTTCTGTCTTAGGAAGCGCTTCTGGCCTTTATTTTTCAGTTTCCCCAAGAATAAACTACTGATAAAACCATAAGACGTTATCATCACCATCCACCTAGCCTGGCTGGGCTGATCCTTCGTTGGAGTCTCGGTGCTGAATGTGAGGACTGGACCCTAGCATCACCCTTTCTATCAGACACACCTCCCTCCTCCTCACACAGGAGCGAGAAGGCAGGGTGTGTCAGTTTCAGCTCTGCCCACGGTGTGCTTACTGGCCCTCCTGGCTGCTTCCACACTGGGACCTTGGCCCTGTTCCTGGAGGAGACGCTACAACACTAACTTTGGCAGGTTCAGCAGAGCTGCAGCCAGCCTAGGTGCCCTCAAATGCAGGCCTCGAGGAAACCAGTACAGTCACAGGCAAAGAGTAGGAAGGAGAGGGCAGGGGTGTCAGCCATTGGTGCCCAGACCCAGCCTGGAAGCTGAGCGTTTGCAGAAGACATCTGCTGGTGGAGGAAATCCCCCCAACCCTCCCTCTTGGCTGGGAAAGGACAAAGTTGTTGAAACAGGTGGGGAAAGTGGTAACATTGGGGGAAAGTTCAGAGGGAGAAAAACTAGAGCTGTTACCTAAAACATCCATGGGCCAGACTCTTCCAGGTGGTGCTGAATACCACTTCCGAGATTCTAGAGTGGGCCCTTCTTCCTTTACTTCCATGGTGGCCTCTGCTGGGACATTAGCTAGTCCCAGGGTCACAGATTCTAGTCAAAGGAGAAGGGATTGTGAGAGACCATGTTAATCCCAGTACATCTAAAACCAGAGCTCAGCCACATGTGCTGAACATCCACGTGGACGGGCCGGTCTGCGCCTCGATGAGTCCCTAAAAACCAGTGGACCACACACTGATCAGTGAATGGGTCATTCAGCAGTGAATGGCTAATTTGTTTAAGGACCAGTGCAGATTTACCACAATACTGAAAGTATATGTATGGAAACCTCCAGTGATGTATATTGGACAGATTGGTAGAGCCTCGGAGGTCCGTAGGCATTGGGCTCTGGGACCCAGGGTCTCCACATGTATTTTTCTGCTCTGTTCCCTTCAGTCCCTCTCTGAGTCAAGGGTTTTGGCAGGGCTAAGCGCTGACTCACCATGTGCTTTCTCCATCAGAAATGTCCCACTATGCTCTGGTACCTTCCAGTATCCCTTTGGCAGAAAGAATGGAACATTCCTCAAGTATCAAGAAACTGATAAAATCACCTCATCTGGTAAGAACTGCCAAGTCTTCCATAAAGAGTCGTAAGAAACCAACTTGAGTCGTCTGTACAGTTGATATGATCACTGATCACCGAATGGCCATTTGCAAAGCGATTCTTTACTTAATTGGCTTTCATTGAATTGGGAGAGCAGCCCAGAGAAAGAGACAATGGAGCCAGCAACAATGCAGTGGGGACTTGGGCCAAAAATGGGAGAGAGGGGACAGCTCTGGGAATGCATGGGGCCAAGGATAGGACTCTGGAGGGAGGTACAGAGGATGGGGGAAGGACAGAGGAGCAGGAATCCTGTCACACTCTGAAAGTGTGCAGCCTTGATCAGTCCCAAGATGCCTTCCCATCCTTTTCCTCATTTGACACTTACATGACTTTGGGACAATGGCAAGTCCTGTTTGCAGATGAATCAACAGGCCTCAAGATATAATTTTTTTCCAAGATGATAAATTAATGCCTAACAAAACTTGGAGCTCAAACCAATTCTTGAGACTAAGAGCCATGTTTTTGTTTATCTCACAAATGAATTGATGATAAGAACAGAGATACCCAGGGAATGGATCTTGATTAATACACCAGTGTGATCGCCATGCTTTACATACAGTAGGAGCACAGCAAATATGTCATGTATAAGTAGATGACCATTGACGATGGCGATAATAATAAAAATAGCTAATGTATATTTTGTGTGCCATAAATGATCTTATTTAATTTTCAACCATATGTGGTAGATCATATTACTAAATCTGTACTGCAAAGATGGTTTAGAAAAATCACTGGGCTGCAGGTGTCACCAACAGGCCTTGCAATGAAGCACGGAGGGCCCAAAGAAAACACTTGGCCAAGCAATGCGTTGCTGGAGGCAAAATGCAGTGAGTAGCTTGATTGCATTACAGGAAACCACATCTGTAATCCAACCTCTGGGTCCTCAGATTGTTGGGCCATGTGGTTCAAATATTTAGAGAAGTTCTAAATAGCCAGCTGTGTCTGAGTTCATTAGGGGGCGCTGTGAGGGAGGGTTCCCTCTCCTCATCAGCACCAAGTTCCAGGCTTCCCCAACCAAAGGCCTTACCCATTACTCCTGATCTCACCCAGCACTGGTTCAGCCATGCATTCATTACCTTTCCCCTGGGGACAAGTGTGTGCTCTCATTGCAGCCTGCCCAACACCACGGCAGTGGGCTCTGCTTAAGGAGCAGCTCAGATGATAGCATGTGTATACTCAAAATGGCTAATACATCCTCCTACACACACTACCTCAGTACCTACAAACAGAGGGTCTCAAACCCAAGCCTGCATCAGACTCACTGGGAGGTGAACACTGGTTGCTGGGCCCATTTTCAGAGTTTCTGACGCAGTAGATATAGGGAGAGCTAATCATTTACATTTCTTGAAAGTTCCTAGCTGGATCCAATGCTGTGCGTCTAAGGGCAACACAGATTTAAATGCAAGCTGAAGGCCTTGACCTGGCCCTTATGCACTTTTATAATCAGGTGCATCCCAGGTCTCCTGCATTTTCTACTGTGAATCTTTTTATGCACACTTAGCTGTTATTAGTCAGGGTCGCCATGTGCATCCCTGTTTCTGCTTATTTGCTCATCCCATGCCTGTGCCTGGAATGCCTGACCTTATTCCCCTCACCACTCCAGGAACTTCTCTACACCTCCTTATACACAAATCCTTCCCTACTCTGCTAAAATCCACCTGCAACAGGAAGCTTTTTCTAGCCTCTCTTAGTAGGAATGTTCATTCTTGGCTTGCTCTTGGGATAATTAGTTCTTTTCTACTGTTTTCATTAGCACATTCTGTTCCTATATATCTGTGTCTTCTCTGCCCTGCTGGAAAGTGGGCTCACCGAGGTCAGGGGTGCCCAGTGGTTTAATGCATAGGCTGTGGACTCCTGCTGAGCTGCTTCCAAGTCTCACTTCTGCACCTTACTAGCTGCGTGCACCATCACCATCAACTCAGCCTCTCCAGGTCACGGTGTCCTCCTTGGTAAGAACAGAGAAATTCACACTGTCTATGATGGTTTTAAGACACGCCTACAAATTCTTTGCTATTCCTCCCTTTGAATGTGGGTTGCCCTTTGTGATTTACTTGTTACAGTTAGAATGTAGAGGAAGTGACCCTACGCGATTCTGAGATGAGGTCCTAAGAGACCGTCTAGCTTCTCCTCAGCTCTCCTGGGGTGCTCTTGATTGGAACAAAGTCTCTCTTCATGAAAGAACGAGCAGCCACCTAGAAACCCAGTACAGGTGCTCCCATTGAGGTCCCGGCCAATGGCACATTCACAGAGAGAGAATGGCCTCAAATCAGCTCCAGCACTCATCACCATCTGACCACGACCTCATGAGACCCATGAGCAAGAGCCACCGCTGAGCCTTCTCAATCCCAGAACCATGAAAATGATGATGAAATGATTGTCACAGCCTTACACCACTGGATTTTGGAATGATTTTGTTCTACAGTGATAGGTTACTGAGACAGGACTTTAAAGCTTATCTTAAGTGAAATGAGAACCATGAGGGAATTAAGGGTACAACCTGGCACAAAGGGAACACCCTGAGGGGAGTCAGCTTGTCACCCATGTGCTCAGCTGACCCACTGACCTAGCCCACATTTTACCTACACACCCTCTACTGAGTGGCCTACTCTCTCACCTGGATGTTTAGACCCCGTGGTCTCCTGAAGTTCAGAGACAGTGGTTCACCTGATGACAACATGGTCCTGTCTGGAATCTAGGACAAATATGACACGAGCATCCCCTCTCGTCTTCAGTAGGGAGCTTTATTCAGAAGCCATACAGTGGCGCTGGGCCCTTAGCACAGTTGTGCTTTCCAACTCCGTTCTTCATCCAGGTCCTAGACAATTCCTGGGAACTTTGCCCTCTGGATGATCCTCATCATCAAAGGGCCATTGTGTGGAGATTGTAAAACATGGCTCACGTTCCCTGACACTCCTCCCGTGGTGAGAGAGGCTACGTTCCCTCACCCCGACTGTGGGTTCTACCCACAGACTAAGGGAAAGTGACACTCTGCTATTTCTGAGACTCAGCCAAAAGGCTGAGCACTTCAGTCTTCATCTCTTCCAACAAGTTCTCTTGGGACTGTCCCTCTCTGGCCCGTATGTCTTAGACAAGCAGATCTGAAAGGATGTGTGTATGTATCACACAGAGATCTATTTTAAGGAATTAGCTCCTGGCATTGTGGAGGCTGGCAGGTGAGATCCAAGGAAGAGATGTGGCAGTAGTTGTAGTCCAAACCTAACCTGGAGCAGGATTCTCTCTTCCTTAGGGGACCATAGTCTTTTTTACAGAAAAGCCTTTAACTGATTGCACGAGGCCCACCTAAGCTAAGAATATATTAGCTTTATGCAGAATCTCCAACTTAAATGTTCAGCTCATTTAAAAAGAGCCTTTACAGTGACATCAAGACTAGCGTTTGACCAGTGTCTGGGTACTGCAGCTCAGCCAGGCCAACACATAAGTTAACCAGCACAGGTTCTCCCTCTTGGACTCCAGCCAGCGTGCTGTGGCCACCCAAACCATGCAGGAAGGCAAGAAGGCTCTGTGGGCTACAGTTTCAGAGTAACCCAGACTGAGCATCTAGTCTAGGTACAAGGCGTCGAGTGAAAGCACCTCCGGAGACTCTGGTTGGCTCCCAGCACTCCTGATCATTCAAGCCTTTCCAGTGAAGGCCTTAGAGATCACAGTGGGGGAGAAGCCACCCTTGATCTAACTCATAGCCAGGGACTCCATGAACACAGAGAAATGGTGGTGATTTTAGGCCACAACATTTTACAGCGGTTTGCGCCACAGTAATGCCAAACTGGAATACTAAAGTCTTTAGGAGGAAAATTCTCACGTCTGTAGATGTAGTTAAGGGAAGGTTTTCTTAGCATGACTGAAAGCCTCAGCTTCTGAAACAATCTTCATTAAACTGAATCATATGACCTCTCACCTCTTTCTGTCTCTTCTTTATTTTTCTTCTCCAGAAGGAAAGCCTCCTCTGAACACCAGTCAATTTTAAAGCATTAACTCCCCGGTTTCCTTTATTTCATCTTCTCATATATCCCTGAATTTTCAACAAACTAAGTCTATTGGCGGGATTAATCAAAATTTACAAAGAAACCCAATTATGTATAGGTTATGGAATTTTTATTTGATAACTTAGCTGAGGACACATTGGGGGTTACTCTTTTAGGATAAAAGAAAGCAAAGTCATGGCAATTGGAGTTGGTGAGGGATTCTTTCCGTCTGCAAGGGCTCCCTGTGGACTGTGTGAGCTAGCCTTGAGCTGGCCTGCAGCCTGTAACAGAGGGCACTGGGAACCTCCACAGCCAAGGAGGCTGCTGTTGAAGGAAAGTGTTGCTTTGGGAAGGCACGAGAGAGATAGGCTTTTTGTTCCCAGACTGGCATAAAAGAGCCAGGCCACCTTACATGAAAGGAGGGGAAGGAGGGGCTGGAAGACTTGGATCTTTCCTCACATCCTGACAGCAGAAAGACACTAGCTTCATCCATGCCCTTCCCTTTTAACTTTCCTGGGGAAGACTTTTTGGGAAACTGGCAGTAGAACCTGGGCATGTTTCTAGCATATAGAAACATCCCTGGGACGGAAAGTCGAGATGCAGAGGGCCAAGTGGCGTGTCTTTCCACATCGGCAGACACAAGACCCAGTCCAGTTGAGAAGAGCAGGGATGACTGTCAAATGGACAAGGGAAAGGGAATCCTAACTTCCTAACTCGGTCGTTCCCCTGGGTAGGTGTGGGGAGTGTCTCAGAGCTCCGCTTTTTTTTTTTGAAATTTTTGTTATCGCGTATGTGAGTGCTCACTGGAAAGACAGACAGAAAACAAGAAACCACTGCCTGGTGGGGATGGCTATGCCATAATCTCTTGTCCACTCTCCTCTTGGGGTTTTGGGCATTCACACACATGTGCCTGACATGAGTTTCAAGCCACCGGGTCTGGCACTAGAATTGTGGTTGGCCAAGTGGGAGTCCAGTGCCTTAACTGCTACTCCACCTGCTGGCCTCGAGCTCTGCACAATAGTCCAAATTCATCCAGGACCCTGGGAGCCATTCATTAAAGGAACTTGAACAGTACAGAAGAAATCCACAGAAATAGTGAAGAAATTCCAAGACAGGTCCAAAGGGAAGAAAGGGCACGGAGGCAGGTCTGTCTGGCAGCAGGAGCCGTTGGTCAGGTCTCCAGTCTTCTGCAGACGGTGGGGGGAAGAGCTGATGAAAGGGCATTAGAGACGTCTACCCCCTGGCGGCTTTCTGATGAAGACTTCAAGAACATGAGGCAGGGAGGAGTTTCTAATGCCTTGGATGACAGAACCAGGGCCCCAGATTAACCTGACTAAATCTGAAAAAAGCACAAAAGTTAACAAAATGAAGGTTTAAAGAGGGCACTTCTAGGCTTGAGCGTGCCTCCCACATCCTACGGCCGAGGAGGATAGGTGAAAACTTAAAACCCTTAGGCATTCCAGCAAGTAGGTTCCCAGGAAGGGCAATGAAAACCGTACACAGTTGCAGGCAAGTCTCTGCACTGCGGGGACATGGCCCTCCACGTTCCAGGGACTGCAGGTCTGCAAGGACAAAATCAGCCAGACTCCCAGCTCAGGGCGGCCCAGGGCCAGGTGAGTGGTTCTCCACCTCCCTGAGAACAACCAAGCCCTGGAGTCGGCTCGGCGCCACCCACACCTGGCTTCCAATCAAACCTACCGCCTGCCTGTCTTTTCCTTGTTACTTAGACGGCTTCAGAGCAGGACTTTCTTCCAGTCTATTAACTTTCTGCACCCCCTGTCAAGGTAAGGCTTGGAAGCATCAAATGAACATTTTTTTCCTTATTTATTTATCTATTTTGTCAGAGGGTACATATGCTCGCCCAGGAGGAAAGAGAGGAGAGAGAGTAAATGAGAAAGCACCCCGTTTGGGGAATGGTGAGGCTCGCATCCCTTCTCCTCCATTTCTCCTTTCAGGATTTGGGGCATGCACATACACATGGAGTGTTTCTGAAGCTACTGGGTCCAGGACTTGAACCATGCAGTCAGCCATGTGGGATCCATTCACCTTAACTACCTTACTACTGACTGGCCCAAAGTCACATGTTTTTTCGAAGGAGCAAACTAGATTTCTCTGAATTTTCTGCACATTATTACACTGCCCCGGGACTCTAGGGGAAGAATCCCTAGGTTCTTTTGGCGAAAGGGAGAGAAGAAGGGATTCCTAAGGGTTGAAAACGAATGCATATCTTGCACTCTTAAAAATTAATCAATCTGTCCTTATAGTCAAGTATCAACCAACCTCTCATTCTGTCTAAAGGTAGCTTTTCAACCCAAGGTCACCTGAAACCGGACAGAGCAGGGGTGTGCTTTTGAATTTCAATAAACTGGGGAAAGAGAGAGCTCAGATTTCAGAGACTTTAAGGAACTAGAGGGACCTTGCCTGTGGACTCAATTATTATACTGAATGCCACAGCTCAGGATTGGTTTTAAAGACAGGAGGTGATGAATCCAACATTGCATAACTGGGAAGAGGTTCACGGTGTGTATTAGAAGAGCGATTCATTACTTCTGGGATTTTAAAAATTTATCTATTTATCTTTTAGGTTTTTGCTATAGGGTGCTTGAGCTTGCTAGAGAGAGACAGAGAGAGACTGTGAGAGGGAAAGCAAGAAATCACACACACACACACACACACACCCGCAACAATCCCATGTCCTCCATTTTTCTCCTGAGATTTTGGGCATGCACACACACATGCCCAGCGTGATTTCCAAGCCGCTGGATCTGGGACACAAACTGTGGTCGGCCATGTAGGAGTCCAGTGTCCTAATTACCACACCACCTGCTGGCCCCTGCCCTGGGATTCTTATGAAGAAGTTGGCACAGGCTCACCTCCATGGGTGAGACACAGCTGTTCTCCCTAGAGAAGAGAAAGGCAGACAACCTCTCTTCAAGGGGGGTTCATAATGGGCCCTAAGGAATAACTTCCTTTTCAGTCATTCAGCAAAGGCCCAGGGAATGGCTGAGAGGCCCGCTGCAGTTTGAAGTCATGAGAGAATATTCATCCTTGTACCAAGCACCTGGGGACACCTGATGGTGTGGCAGGACACATGTTTTCAGCAGTCCACACAGGAGTGCCAAGCATTGGGCACATGGTGAGGGTACATGGAATTTTTTTTTTTAAGTTTGTGCTATAGGGCATGTGTGCTCACCAGAGAGAGACAGAGAGAGAAAAAGAGACAGAAGAAAAGTGAAAAATCCACCCCCCCAGGGGAGGATGGCCATGATGCAATCCCTTTTCTCCTATTCTCCTCTCAAGATTTTGGGTACACACCACAAATGCCTGGTGTGATTTTCAAGCCACTGGGCGGGGACTTGAACTACACCCTTGGCCATGTGGGATCCAACTGCCTTAACCAACACACCAACTTGCTGGCCCCAAATGGAAATATTTTCCAAAAAACGGCTTCAAGTGTTACAGTACTAGCTTTAACAACAGGTAGCATTCGAACATTTTGCAAGGTGAGCTTTAAGCAGGGGAAGAGCAAAAGTCAGCATGGGGGCAGGGTGAGGAGTCGGCCTGAAGGTAAGGGAGCAGTGCGTGGGCAGGGGCTCGCAGAGCCCTGGAGCGTCAGACTGAAGGGCCTGTTATTTCTCTCCAGGCTTTGGGGAGCAGCTACAAACACTGGAGCAAGAGCCTCTTTTATATTCCTTTATGGGATGATCAGTCAGGTGCAGGCACAAGAGAGGAGACAGGGAAGCTCCGGAAAACAGCTTACCACACTCACTGGTCCTAGAGAAAGAGGCACGCCATGCAGGCCTATGTGGGTGGACACCTGGGTGGTCAGGAGGGGGATGACAGGGCTGGGGGACTGCCCGGGCCACGGTCTGTGCAGGGTTCCTGAAGGGAGGGAAAGGCAAGGCTGGGTGAGCAGTTTAGCGTCAGCAAGTTTGAGTGATTTTGGTGGGCTGTGGCTGTAGGGTGGTCTCTAGTTGTCTGATATCTGGCTGACTCTGTTCGAGTTGCTGTAACAAAATACCATAGACTGGGTGACTTGGAAACAGCAGAAATTTATTTCTCACAGTTTTGGAGGCTAAGTCCAAGATAAAGATGTCAGTAAATTTGGTGTGGTGAGAGCTGTCTCCTGGTCCAGAGTGCACCTCCACATGGTGGAAGGGGCACACAGGCTCCCTCGGGGCTCTCTGATAAGGGCACTAACCCCAGAGCCCTCATGACCCAACTGCCTCTCAGTAGCCTCACCTCCTAATACCGTCACCCTAGGGTTAGGGCTTCCACACATGAATTGGGGGAATACAAATGGTCAGATCATAGCATTGCCCCGGATGACTAGGGTTGAGGAGCGCTGCCTTACAGCTGCACGGACCATAGCACTGCCCCGGATGACCAGGGCTGAGGAGCACTGTCTTACAGCTGCAATGACCATGGCACTGCCCCGGATGACCAGGGCTGAGGAGTGCTGTCTTACAGCTGCATGGACCATGGCATTGCCCCGGATGACCAGGGCTGAGGAGCACTGTCTTACAGCTGCATGGACCATGGCACTGCCCCGGATGACCAGGGCTGAGGAGCGCTGTCTTACAGCTGCACGGACCATGGCATTGCCCCGGATGACCAGGGCTGAGGAGCACTGCCTTACAGCTGCACGGACCATGGCACTGCCCCGGATGACCAGGGCTGAGGAGCGCTGTCTTACAGCTGCACGGACCAGTTAAGAGAGGTAGGGTGTGTGCCAGAGCTATGCTCCAGGTTGGGCCCTTGGCATTTTCTCTGAGTTGGCTAGGCCCAGGAAGGGCAGTCTCTTCCCAGCAAGAAGGTTTTTTTTTTTTTTTTTTTTTTTTTTTTTTTTTTTTTTTTTTTTTTAACATGTCAGAACATCTTAATCCAGAGAAAATTTAAATATATTCAATACAGGACCCAAGAAAACAGTGTAGTGATTGTAGCCAGCACCTACTCCCTGCACCTCTGCTGCCTCTAAGTTCAGCTCCTCCCGGTGGCCTGGGCAGCAAGAGTCCCTGCCTCACAGGGCAGTTTTGAAGAGCAAGTGAGCTATGTATGTGAGGCTTTAAGCCAGGGATAGGCACACAGTAGGTGCATGTGTCAAATAGAAAACCTTGGCTTGGAAAGATTTAGCCAATAACATGAATTGGAGTGGGGAAATTGAAGAGAAAAGAAAAACCAAGATGCTGCCCCCATGAGCCAGCAGTAGTTAGAGGAGCTGGGTCCCCAGGGCTGAGCATGGTTCAAATTCCAGTCTTGGCAGCGTGATAAACATGCTGGGTGCATGTGCATGCATACCCCAAATCACAACAGGGTAGAAAAATGGAGGATGGAGGATTGTAGGATGACTGAGCCTCACACTCAGCCCCAGCTCACTGTCCACACTGCTACTGAGGCCTAATGCCCGGCCAGAGCACAGGCTCTCCTCCCCGTGGTCCTGACCTAAGCATCTCATCACAGGGGCTGCGAGAGGTACTGCCCCTGGGAGCCGCCCTGGACACTGAAACCCTTGGTCACAGCCTGGATTTCATGGTCTTAAGAGGCAGTCCAGGTTGACAGCCCTAGGCCCAGGCCTCCCCGCAGGAGGGCTCCACTCTTTTCAGGCCTGCTTTTCACATCTCTTTGCTCTTCTTTATTTCTTCCAGATATTTTTCTTGGGCTTGTTTGCTTTTCGTCCTTTATCCACTTCACAGAAAGTAGGGTGGGGTGAGACTCTCTTTTGCAGACATTTCCGCTGAACAAGAGGCTTGTGAGCAAACCCTGTCTGGGGGTTTGGCACAGGTAGGATGGAGACAGGATGTTCTGTTTTTTTCTTCTGCTTCACCCTGCTGTCCTGAGAAGGCATGATATTCTATTTTAAACTCTCTAAGCTATATTATTTAATTTTTAAATGAATATTATACTTGACGTTCATATGATATTTTTCTTACAAATGTAACTAATGAAAATCTTTAGAGAAATATTAATTTGCCTCATTATTCAGATTATGGTAATTTGACCAACACAATATTGGACTTGGCTGCATAGTAGGAGACATCAGAGATGAGACTGTAGACTGCCAGCTGCCCTTGGAGGCCCACCTAGCTGGGGCAGTTGGGGGTGTGTCATGGAGGGGGGTGCCTGCTGGAGCTCAGGCCAGTGGGGGTCAGATCCTAGATACAGGTGAGATGAGCAGATAGAGGAGATGCAGGGAGCCCAGCTGGGTGTGGAGGGTTCAGAGAGAGGCACAGAAGGTGACCCAGGAGGCGTCTCATTAAAGGGAGGCTTGGCCCCAGGCTGCGGGGTGGAGCCCTGGGCAGGTCTGGGAAGAGGCCTGAGTGTAGGAGGGCTGCATCCAGGACCCTGGGAGAGGCAGGGGTGAGATGGCGAGACAGGATGGGCAGGGGACAGGAGGTAGGGAGTGCTGCAGGCCATTCTCTGAGGATTTCAAATAAAGGAGTGTAGGGTCCATGGGCCTACACTCATTTCATTTATTTCTACAAAGAGCTTCCACTTCATCCGGCATGGCGGGGAGCCTCAAAGGCCGGGAGCATCACTGTGCTTCGGAGTCTAACATCTTACTCCCGTTGAGGTACTTTTCAATCTTCTGGGAGGAAAGAAATTGACTGGATCCAAAAATCCTAAACAGCTCAAGACAGTTATAAAGGCTCTCTTCACATCGTTTAAAATTAGGTTGTTTAACGTGGTATATAAATTCTATCTGCTGTCCATTTCAGCTCTTTTTTAAATTTATTTTTATTTATTTATTTATTTATGTTTTAATCTTCAGACTCTCTTGAATCCCTGCATGCCTTTTCAAACTGTGGTTGATCTCCGCTGGCCATGTCCTGTGCGTCAGGCAGCCCCTGTGTTCCTGTGTCTGGTTGATGTGAAACACAACGGTCCCCAGACCACTCAAGGCCAGCACTGTCCCCCTGCTGGCAGTTCCACTGGCTCATCTGAAGGTTTGACTTTGTCCAGGTCTCACAGAGCACCTTGCCCTCATTCCAAGCCCAAGTCTGCTGTTTTTTGGCTTGTTTTGTTTCCCTCTGATACCGAACCGTGCAAACATGGGAACAAAAATGACAGGGAAGAAATGTTTGAGGGCTGAGAACCCCAAAATGCGTCTCCCTTTGATCCGATTCCTGTAACGCGGCTCATGGTATGTGTTGAGGGGCAGAGGGGGAGGTCTGTCCGAGCTGCACTGGGTATTTCTAGTCATTCTAACAACCTCCGAATGGCGGGCAGGTTGAGAGGTGGGTGTGGGGAGACCCTGGTGGAGGGCTCTGTCTGTCTGTCTTATTTTCTTAATTTACTTGGAAACCTTTTTTTATTTTTAACGGAAGACCATCTGGCGATGCTGAGAAGGGACACGTCTTGTCTTTGTCACACTGGCATGAGGTGGCGCTGGGGGCCCTGGCAGGACAGCTGGTAGCATGAATTTTCTGAGGCTGGAGACTTTGAGAATGAAGGCTGCAAGCTGGGACTCTGAACTCCCCAGACACACGTTCAAAACAGTGAAGATTTGTGGCTTTTGAACCATCAGCAAAATTAAGAAAGGTCAGATGCAGAGAAAAGATCTGTTCACAGGCGAAAGAGCAAAGTGATTTCAAATCATATCCTGGTGGACTTGCAATGGACATGCCTGTCTCACCAGAACCTCGTGGGAGGGGCAGTTCTACAGAGCTCGGGGTCTGGGCTCAGAGTGGGGTCATCCAGTCCTTCTGAAGCTGCAGGTCAGAGAGCTGGGCGTCACCTCAGGCTGTTGTAAGACTGTTCAACGAGTAATTGAAACGGCCTATACTGAGTTCGTGGTAGTTTAGAACTGCGTCTTAGTAGATGGACATTTGCATGAACAGGAGCAGAGCTAGAGATTCCTGCTGATGAATTCAGAGCAAAGGAGAACGACATCCAAAGGCCCGGTTGAGTAGGGCATCTTGAAGGAGGCCAGGCTAGGAGCTTCATGGCCCTTGTGTATCTTAGGGTCAGGAATTTGGGATGATTGCTCAACCCCACCTTCCTAATGATGTCCTACCTTGGGGTACTGCAAAAAGCCCAGCCCACCCCAGGCAGAATGGATGTCTTGGAAAAGCCTAAGCAAGGGATTACAATCCCAGGCTCCAACAGAAAAAGTCCTCAACACAGGGACAAAGGGACATCACTAAGAGTCCCCAGCACTTCTCAGATGTGATGATAACGGAGGCCATTGGAAGCCCCTGGGAAGTGAAGGAAGGATACCCATGTCTGCAGGCCGTGAGGGTGAAGCCAGGAGGAGGGGTCCCAGCTGTGCACTGCACAGTCGTTCTGACAGCACTGGTGCTAGCCTCAGGCCAACACCACACAGAGGCGTTGGGGAGGGGCACAGGGTGTGACTGCCACGGTCCAGGTCTGCTCCTGATACTGGGTAGCCCTAAGCAAGCCACTCCTGCCCAGGTCTGGCAGGTTTGCTGCTGTGCTGCGGCCAGAGCAGCCAGCCCTGAGGTTGGCACATAACCAGCACTTGGGAGGCCTTAGCTGGCGTCATCGTGTTGTCATTATTCCTCTTCCTTTGCCCACCTCTGCCTGGGCTATTTCCTTAGTGCTGACTGGTCAGGCAGGGGCCAACTCATGCTTTATCCAATTCCATATGTACTTCTGTCAGCCACTCTCTGCGCCCATGCCACTCATGTCTAGAAGTCAGTGAACATGGCTGCATGGTGCATGCACCTGTGTGTCCTAGACCCCACGAGAGTTCAACTCATGTTGCCCTGTGCTCTGGGGCAGCTCGCAGCCCAGCAGAAGGCAAAGAGGTGCCAAGGTCTGTGGGCCCAATGTGAACCCCCATCGCAACAACTTCTCCCACCCTGATCCGTTCATTTGGTCCCTCTGTGCTGCAAAGGGCTCAGTAAGAAATGGGATGGCTGTTCTTATGTCCACGGTTTAGGAAAGTGCTGAACGGGCCTGTTTTCTCTCTGTGAACGGGCCTGTTTTCTCTCTGTGAAACAGAAATACCATCTCCTATGGTCCAGGCGGTGGGACGGTGGGGCTGGGTGGTAGAGCAGCTGGGCCCACATGGGAGAAGTCCTCGTTCATGTCCTGGAACCTCCTTGAACACACCCGGCATACAAGCATGCCCATGACCCGGGCCAGCTGAGACTGGGGAGGTCACAGCAGGGACTCTTTTGTCCCTTTCTATGTCTCTTTTTCTCTCTCTCAGAGGAAATGAATGAATGGATTTTCTTTCAAAAGGAAAGAAATCCCATCTCCTTGGCAGGGAGCAGGGAGCACTGGTCAGCACCTGTTAGAGGCCAGGAGCGCAGACGGGTGCAGTGAACACCAGGCGGGTACCCTTCCACGTGCCCAGGCTCAGCCCTGCCCTGCCCTCGGAGCAGTCCAAGGCTGTTCCTTCTCCCTGGAGGGCACGTCTGTGGGTGGGAAGCCACAGACACAGACAGGGGTTGGAGAACCCAAAACTCCCTGGGTCTCCAGTGTGCTTTGTGATGAGTACACGCTGGCCACGTGTCCATCCTTCCTTCCCAGACTCTGTGGGTTCCAATCCCCTTTTCCTGGGTGGGTCACCCTGACTTGGACCTGCCTTTTAGGAAGTATGAGGAGCCCAAAGTCAGGCCAGGCATCCAGATGTCCTAGAAAGGACCAATTTGGATGGAGAGAGGAAACAGGGGCTAGGGAGGAAGAACAGCAGGGATCTAGGTGTTCCTGGAGGAGGAGAGGGGAGGAAAGAGGACAGAAGTCGACCCTCTGCCTCTCCAGGCAGGAGCTTAGCAGACCCCATGAACTGACCCACTCCTTGATAGGGTGGCTGTAGGGTTTATCATTCAACTGAAAGGCATCTGAAGCACATTGTGGATGCACTTGATTGCCTGGGGGAGACACCTCGAGTTCCCCATTAAAAATCTCGGGATTAGAAGCCTCCTCTTCTAGGACTCCCTATTCCAGGCTTGTTCCTGAGGCTTCCTGGTGCAGACATGGCACGTGGGCAAGTGACCAGGCTTGTGAAGCTCGTGGGGAGTCAGTGAGCCCTGCCTCATCGGAACCACGCTCCCTGAAAAGGCTCTGTGTCGGGATCCAGCCTATTTCCTGCCACCCAGAACGGGGGCCTTGGCAGCTGGAGAGAAAATGCTTTGTGAGCGAGATTGGGTTTCATCGTTGTAAAATACCAGAGTGAGGACTGCACTTTCCTAGGAGGACTCAAACCTCAGACTTTCCTAGAGAAGGCACAGAATAAGCTTTGGAGTCAGAGATACTGGGAGTGGCTTGACAGCTGCAGGCCAGAGGGTGTAGCATCAGGTGCCCTATCGGACCTGCCTGAACCTCGGCAGCCTCATCTATAGTGGTGATCGGCGACGGCGACCTCTCAATGCCTCGCATTAGTCATGTGCTTTGCTTTTTTTTTTTTTTTTAATTTATTTCTTCCATGAGCCAAAGAGAGAAATTGAGAGAGTGAGAGAGCGAGAGAGCGCACCTCCCAGCAGGGTCTTGATACACTGATCCACCTGCTGCTTCTGGAAGCCTCAGATCATGAACGCACACGTGCCCGGCATACTCAGCGAAGTCCCTGGATGTCAACTGGAACCTCCCCATGTAAGTCAATGTCACAAAGCAAAGCAGCCTGTCTCTGCCCCGCCCCAGCCCCTCCGCTGTGTTGTACCCTTAGGGACTGAGTGAGATGCTGCTACCTGGGAGCAGAGCAGGTCAGTGTGGGCGGCAGCCGTGAGCCTGCTTTTACATTCTGAGTCATCATTTAATTGTAAAGCCTATTTCAAGAGAGAAGGAAGTAGTCCTTAGATGTATGCTTTAATTGTCAAATGTATCCTGATTTCAGAAACATTAGACTTTTTATTAAGCGCTTTGAAATCTAGGAAATCTACGTTATCTTCTAATTTCTGTCCTTCCACTGGGGAGGCCGAACTGCACTCATCCTGGGCGCTCCCTGTTCCTGAGAGCAGTAAACCACAGCCTACGATACGATTGCACTTTCCATCACACACACACACACACACACACACACACACACACACACAGATTGTTCTTCCCCTTAGTAGGTGTGAAATTTGCGCAAACTGTCCATTTTATTCTTTCCTCTTTTCTATGTAATATTATTTATTTTAAGTTTCAGACATTCAATCACTGTGTATCACTAGAGCATACCGAATGAATTTTCCCACCATGAATATACCGCATATCCGTCCAGCCAAAGGCCCAGTCTGTCCAGTGTTTCCTCTGAGCAGACCTTTGTTTAAACCTTGGAAATCTTCTGGGGCCTGGCAGCCTCGGCCCCTTCCCCTGCACCTGGGGCAGAGCTGTGCAAACTGCAAGGAGAGAGTGTGTGGAACCCTGGGATGAGCACCTGCTCCGCACGGCCTGGCTCTGAGATGCAGAGGCTCCATGGCTGTCCTGAAGCTCAGCCTGTATGCACCACGGTGCCGGTGACCAGTGGGACTGCTGGGACCACTGAAGATGACGGTTCCTGGAAATACTGTGTGGGCCTGGCAGGCAAGGCTGCTCACGGAATGTCAGCTGGAGAGCAAGCACCTGACCCGGCATGTTGGCCCCACCGCGAACCTGAGCCTGCAACTGGCAGACCTCCCGGTGCATGCATTAGCTCCCATTCCCTTTGGCCTTCTGCACGGGAGGAGGCCCACACAGCCTGCTGGGCAGCTGAGCAAGAACCGGAAAGAGCTGGTCCCCAGCAAGCCTTGTTCCCAGGTGCCAAGGTGCTGACATGGCACCAGAGGTTTCCACAGTGGCCGGAAGGAAAGCCGCCTCCCCTGAGGCTCAGGAATGCCCAGAATGGTTGCTTCCTCACGGCCAACAAGCCCACGTGACCTGGGCTGGTGGTCCCATGTCCAAGAATGCCAGGGAAGCGGGACAGACAAGGTCAGCCTGAGGCTGCATCTGGGGCCGTCCAGACTGAGCAGGACTGGCTGCTCCTTCTGAGCAGCTTCGGCTGCGCAGAGCGTGCCGCTGCCACAGCAGCCCTGCCTGAGTGCCTGGCAGCTCCCCTCTGCGCCTTCCCGTAGGGCTGGCTGTGCCTGCAGGGCATCTGCCTTTTGGCCAGGCCAGCCCTGGACAGAGTGGACTGCGGCTTTCTCCTGGGCAAGGCACGGCAGTGGAAAGGCGTGGAGAGCCTGGAAGGGAGGCAGGGAACCCCAGTGGCTATAGGCTTGTGTGTAGGGCCAAACAGACCTAGGTCCGAATCGCCACTGCCACTGCTGGCTGAGTCCATTTGTGGTAACACCCACCGTGGCTTCCAGAAGGTGAGTCTACACACAGCTTCCTGTTATCCCCAAGGGATGTCTCCGAAATCATGCTTTTTGGAGGCTCTCCCATACCCTAAGGTCTGGCCAGCCATCCACTGCCCAAACCAGGCCTGTGCTGAAGCACCAGGAGCACAGATCCTGTCCCAGGGACCTGCTCTGGCTGTGGCTATCGCCCCGAGCCACCAGCTGCAAAGGCCAAGCCAGGTGGGCCCTGGTCCAGCCACTGGCCGCCACGCTGGTCTGCACAGGTAGTGTGGTCAAGTCAACGGGAGGAAGGAGCCCTTGAAAGGAGGGACCCCTGGAAAAGGATGGTTCTTTCTTCTGGCTTTACGGGAAATGAACCACCGCAGTTTACCATGTGCTGGGACTCCAGTTGAAAGGCTCAGAAACAGAGGTTTAGCATAAAGTTGGTCAAAAGATGGCCTTTGGTACCATCTATGTCCCAGCCTCAAAGAATAATTCATGAATAGCACAGACCAGTCCTTCCCCACCATGTGGCACGAGGGGCAGACCATCAACAAGGGAACGAGGTGAGAGTGCGTGGAAGGGCAGCAAGAGCAGGAGCCCGAGGTGGCAGGGTCTGCAAGGACTTTTCTGACCAGGATGTGGTGAGCAGAGGTTGCAGGGTGGGCAGGGATCTGCCACGGGGCATCTGGGCAGAGACCCGGAATGCAGAAGTCCTCTGCCAGGGGCTGGCCTGGCCTATTCAAAGAGAGACGAGAAGGTGGTTGGCACAGAGCAGAGAGAGGTGGGCGGGGTCAGCCTTGGTTGGTTGTTACTCTACGCAGCCGGGAAGTCCCCTGAGGGTCTGAGCAGGGGTGTTGTGACCAGGCATCAGTCCACTCGGGCTGCGACTGAGAGAGGACCGTGAGAGTGACCTGGTCGCAGGCTCATGTAGGGAAGCAGGGGGAGATTCCTGTGGTTTGGACCAAGATGGTAGCAATGAGCTATGATTGGATCCTGGAAATATTTTCATGGTGACTAACTGGGTTCATTAATGGTTTAGCTCACAGTTATGAGAATAAAACCAAAGATGACTCCAAGATTTCTGGCTTGCGCCGTCCTTTTCAGAAATGGGAATGATCACCTTGGGGGACACATGGAAATCCCAAGTTTTAGGTTGGCGCCAGCAGGTCCTTTAGTGAGGAGAGAGCGTCCTGTCCTACAGACCCCACAGCTTATGGGGGAGGACATTGGGAGTGCCTTGGTCTCTGCTCAGTCCTCATAGGGCAGCAGGAACGGCCAGGGAGAGGGCTCAGTGAGGACCCCGGGGGGCTCAGGTAGGGGATGCAGCAGGGCCTCTGACCAGACCCTGTGCAAGGCCAGCCCACGGCCTCGGCCTCCTTGCTCACCGCGCCCGGCCCACTCTGCCTGGTGGATTGACCCTAGCATGGTTATTTAGGTCAAATCTGCAGAAATCCTCATTCTGGTCTGTGTGGGGATGATTTATTTGGAACACACGGACCCCAGAGCAGGGAGGGGAGGGACCTCCCATGGGACCAACCCCAGCAGCCTGTCCAGCCCCTCCGTGGGTGTCTGGCCACATCTTAGCACCCTTTCCCAGGACTCCCTGGTCTTACAACCCCATTTCTCTCCTTGAATCTGATGCCTTGAGCTGCGGTGCCCTCCGTTTCCCCATCTTCTGGCTGCCCACACTCCCGAGTGGCAAGTCCCCAGTCGTGGGCACAGAGAACCCAGCCGAAGCTCTGCTCTCCTGGGGCAGAAAACCAGGTGGGTCCCCAGTGTGCACCTGCTACCCACACTGTCCAGTCAGCTGTGCCCAGGGGATCCCCTCATCCTGCTTTCCGACCCCGAGGACCCGCTCGTCTGAGTGGCCTTTGTGCAGTCTGTGTCTCACACAAGGTTCAGCAGTGGGTGGGGAGGCTGCACCCCACTGCCCAGCTGCAGCCCAGGCAGACACAGTCCTGCTATTCACTCCTATGAGCGTCCCGTGCTGCCCCCTGGACACGGTGGCCATTTCCCAAAGAACCTACTTCACTCAGGTCTTTGCTACTCCCACACTTTTATAGGGAGCCCTCCCTGAAGCCCAAATTAGTGGATCTCTTGTGCTGTCAGCATCCCTGACACCGGGGTGTGCTGTCATGCTTCACAAGAAGCCACTTCACTGCATGTCTGCCCCGCCCGCTGGCTGTGGGATCAGAGAACGTGCTTGTATCTCTGATCTCCCTGCGTCTGGTCCTCCAGGGCCCAGCACCGCAGCTGCTGCTGGCAGACTAGACAAGGGCTGGGGCCTGAGGCACGGGGGCCACTGGCATTGCTTCTGGTCAGCTGGCTGTCAATCCCTGGTGCTGCCATAGCAGCGTGGTGTGCTGAAGGTGGCACTGCCCAGGCTCTGAGGTCCCAGGACCTACTGGGGACCCTGACCAAGAGGCTGCTCCCCATGGCCAGCTGAGAGGGCAGGGCTCAGTCTCCTGACCACATGCAGTTCCTGCTGGTGTCTGAGCTTCGGTGAGGGCTAAGCAGCGGCAGATGTGAGTGTTGTCCTGGCTCTGTGGACACCAGGGCACAGGAGGTAGGGAGAGGGAGCAGAATGGATCACCTCTTGGGGCAAGCTATTCTTATCCCTCCACAGCTAGCTGCTTCCTCATCTTCCAGTCTAATCCTCTCACTCTCGGTTGCACTAGGCATGAATGTGACAGCTGTGGAGACCGAAATGCAGAGAGATCAGGGTGGGTCTTGGATCCTCAGTGAGCACAGGATGCAAATCCAGCTCTCATCTTCCTGTCCGCGTATGTCCTGTGCCACCAGCCCACCTATCCAGGGCCTCCTTGAGCCCGCCTGCCTTCCTCCAAGCCTCTCTGCAACTTAGCATTCACATCATGGTCACCCAGAAGCAATGGGGAGGTTTTGAGTATAGGGCCGACTCGGTGACATTTGGGTCAGTGGGAAGGAGGGCCGCAGAGCAGAACCATGTGGACTCAGACACCTGGGGCTATTGTGCTGGCTTCTCCTTCCCAGTGTGGTTGAGTGTACACGACAGAACGTGACCGGAAGTAGAAGGGCCAGCCACTGTGAGGACAAGGGCTCTGTCTGTTGGAGACACCCCACTGTTCTTAATGCCTGGTGCCAGCCCGCAGCAGTGGAGCGAGTCTGCATCTGGCTCCCCAGGGGGCCCACGTGTAGGACAGAGAACACCCAGAGAGTGCTCGGCCTGAGGATGCCTTCCCGGACTGGAACCTGTGTTGCATTATACCAAGACTGAGAAGTAGAGGGTGGAGGTTTCTCTCCTGATGGTACTAGGCAAATACCGAGGACATCTGTACAAAACTATCCCTGTGGAGGAGAGGACCGGCTGGCCTTTAAGAAGAGATTCCAGGAACTAGCAGATGGCGAAGCAGTTATGTTGCTGGACTCCTACATAGTTGATTATGGTTCAAGTCCTAGACCCGGTGACTTAAAACACACTGGGTTCACGTGTGTGCATGCCCAAGATCCCAAGAGAAGAATGGAGGAGAAGGAATTGCGGAGTGGCCAACCCCCCTTGGGGTGACTTCTTGCTTTCTGTCTCTCTGTCTTTCTGTGTCTCTCTGGTGAGCGCACATGCCCTATAGCAAAAATCTCTCTCTCAAAAAAAAAAAAAAAAAAAAAAAAAAGAAGTGATCCCAGCAAAACGAAGGCTATGCAGAGAAAGCTTGCTGATGAGGTGAGCAGTGGTCTGTTTTCCCCCTAGCCACTACAGGCTCGGATTACACATCTGCCCAGTATGGGGTCTGAAGGAGAAAAAAATACATCTGGA
The DNA here is from genome assembly GCA_026018925.1 of Tupaia tana. Lineage (NCBI taxonomy): Eukaryota > Metazoa > Chordata > Mammalia > Scandentia > Tupaiidae > Tupaia > Tupaia tana. Next base: position 82,325,997 of record JAKSZU010000010.1, read on the forward strand.
AAATTCCACAAGACTAATTTCAAACTGTTCCGAATACATTTGAATACAGATCTTTATTAGGAAAATTATAAGTGCATATACATCTTTTCCTTGATATGACTTCAAAGTAGAAATTGTTTCTCAAAGAGTTGTTACTTATTAAAAAAAAAAAAAAAAAAGCACACTGCAGGAAGCTGCCTTCTCCTGGACCATTTTCACATTATCTGGGAGATACAATTTAAACAATATGAAATACAGTATTTATCACACTTAACACTGACTCCATTGTGCACAGAGACTGAGAGTCTGGTGAGGTTCTAGAGTAACCGATGTTCTACCTGGATTTATCGACTTGGCAACTGCAGTGATCAGGTTAGAGGATCTGGCAGTTTCTCGGAGCAATTCCCAAACAGGAGTCAAGGAAGGTATGTAGAGATCAACCCCAAGTCTTCACCCAGCTGAAAGATGATCAGCTCCCAGGTAGGGAGCCCCAGTATTAAAACCAAGCCCAGGAAATCATACCACTGAGGGGGCGAAACAGCTCCAGTGGAGAGGCTGAGGTCTCTGCACTTCATCCAAGGGGGCCTCCAACCTTTTGCTATTCAGACCTCTACTCAAAGGTAAGCCTCCTTTCTTGGGAGGCGATCTCTGTGGAACAGGTAGAAAAGCAGAGCTCCTCTTGAGCCTCACCAGAATCTCAGTGCCTGGCCAGAGGGGGACAAAGGACAGTACAAAGGACAGCGCAAACAACACATGGCACAGATTTAGATTCCAACACACTGTCCCTCTTCCGGGGTCCTGATGCAAAGGCTGGCTGGAGAAGACTACCCTGGAGGTGATACAGAGCCCAAGGAATGTCAGGTAGAGAGAGCACCAGACCAGGAGGGGCAGCCCTACCAATGACCCCAGTCAATAGCTCACTGATGCATCTGACTTGTATTTTGAAAGCGAAAGGGGGATTAAGATCAGGAGAGACTTTTCCTTTGCAAATGGTCTATTTAAATGCCTATAGGCTTTAGCTGGGTATTCTGTATTTAAGAGCAGATTGGTAGTGGAAGAATAGTTACACAAATAATTTTCCCTGCCATATCTACTCATATCTATTTCTCCCCTTTAAGAACGAGAAACAGAAAAGATTCCTTACTTAACTGCAGTCCGGATTTTGATCGTTTGTTTCCTCTTAGAAAAGATTTAATGGTCCTGGTTCGTGGATTCTGGGGGAAGATGCTTCCAAATTTTCCACAAGAGATTTTTAATGTCTTGTATTACCTGGGAAATGACTGTCTCACTGAAAATTCAATTATTTCATATATAATTCAGGAGCACTGCAGTGACAAGTTAATTTCAAAAGAGGATTCTGAAACCAGTTATAACTAATGAAGTTCCCCAGACTCTACCTTTTCCAATGTAATATATCTGGTTAGAGGATTTTAATTTTTGTTTATGTTGGGGGAAAAATTTTGGTCAATGGATTGGCCTTTTGCCATAAAGATCCAATTTAAAGGGATATTTATGAAAATGCCTAACACATGTTACTAATACCCCTGTAGATTATTAAATCTCGAACCACCTACAATGCAAGGTTATTTTACTATAATTTACTTTCTGCATGTGTTCTGTCAACTCAGAAATTCCCTTGTTTTGCCTTTCTTTTTTTTTTGCACTTTCTTAATTCTAAAAATGCTACTGGAACCCTTAACCGAAGGGGTGAAGAATTGGTGAGATTGTGTGAAAAACAAAACAAGCAAAACTCAGTGTCTAACTTTTGAAAAAGTAAACATTTTAAGGGGTTTAATGCCATCCTCCAAGCTGCCCTCCATCAAAGGGAATCGTTCTCAATGTCAGGAATTTTAACCCACTTTTCAAATATCCCGTCACTGCTTTGTAGCAACTGTCCTGCTAGACTGACTGGAAGCACAGGGTGACATGCAGCAGCTGGCGACAGTGCAGGGGTCCCTGTGTAAGGGAAAGAACAGTGGCACTGCCAAATGGTGAATGAGATATGAGGTTAGATTTCAACTGGGAAGGAATCCTCATGATGGATTAGTTTATGGGTTGGGTTTTGAAAACAAAACCCAACAAACAAAACCCCCCAAAACAGCCACTTGAGAATTCTTTTCTTGTTATTCCCCAAACAAGGCCGGGCTTGGCATAGCAAAGACAAAACTCTCTAGTTTTTTGGTATCAACAACTATCAAAGCTTTGGGGTCAGCCGTTCTCAGAGGTCAATTCTGCTGCAAACCAAATTTCCTGGGCCTCAATTTACCCACCCTGGTTTTGTGATCCTTGGGGACAAAGGCGGTTCACCCAAAAGGACCAGAGCTCTCATCAGGACCCAGGTTAGGAAGCCCAGGGCATCTCCTCGCAGTCAGCCTTTGCATGGGAGGGACGGACAGCGTGTGCGCCCAGACACCAGCGACACAGGTGGGACAAAGGATGATAAACTGAACAAGACATGGATGCGTGCAGTGCTTTCGGGTAACACGAGATGTTTTGATTTCCTTCTTGGTATACAGTTTAATGAAAGCTTTGGTCTTGAGAGAGTCCTTTTTTCGAGATCATGGAGACAGTCTTGGATACACATGACGATGGATGACAGAGAGTGATGAGAACGTGATGGGTGTGGAGGACAGCTCGGGGGGAGGAGTGGTCTCACTGCCCTAGCCTCACTCTGCTGCCTCAGCTTAGGGGAGACTCTGGGTTCTCAGGGGACAGGCAGACCCCAGCTCCCATTTGAAAAGGGGCCAACCCTCCTGTCTGCCCTCGAAACTACATTCAGTTCCAGAGAGCCTCCACTCTAGTTTGCCCGAGCTGACTCGTCCTCACAGCCTGTGCGTCTCTCCATCCCCTGATAATGTGGGCCAGGCTCCCTTGGTCTCAGAGATACAAACTCAGGAGCGCCTAGTTGTAGGAGGGGCCCCACAGGAAAGATATCATAATAAGGCACGTAACGTAATGGCTTTAGTCTAAGTTCCTATCAGTCACCAGTGACGCTGGATAATCACGCTAAATGAGAAATAAACACCATGGATTTTGCTACATGATCAAATGGTGGAAGGAAGGTCAACTGTGCAAAAGGGAGCCCTGGGCAAGGCAGGCCCTACCCCAGCCGGGGAGGCAGCTGCGGGCCGTCCCTAACACTGATTTTCAGACCTGGGCTCCTACTGTGAGGGTTCCGCAGGCAGCTGGCCCACCTCTCTCACATCTTGAACCTCCTGTTAACAAGAACAGAGGGAGACACCGTTAAGGCGGGTTCCCACTGCGTCAGGACGCCATGCCTGCTCCACGGCGCGGCTACCTGCGTGGAAGACCAGGGCACTCCTGAGAGCCAAAACACAGTCATGCCTCCCTCTAGAGACCCCAAGGGAGGGAGAGGGTAGTGAGACACAGCCAGGGTTGAAGCAGAGGATCAGATGGCAGGCAGGAAGCAGAGAAGACGGACACTGCAAGCTTGGGATGACACGTGACAGCAGAGAGGCACAGCACGGCAGGCACACTGCCTCGCCCCGCACAGACAGGAGGGTGGACGGCGGCCTTCCCGAGGCTCCCGAGGGCAGCTGCACCCACCAAGGCTGGTGCTGAGGCTGCTGCCTGCGTCCCTGGCCTCAGCGATCTCTTAGAAGAGGTACTTGCCATGGCTTCCAACTGCCCACACACATCCCTGGGCCTTTGGCTGGTTCCACATGGCTCCCCACTCCCAGTGGCCCTGGGCATGGGCACACAGGAGCTGCACTTCCTTGGAGGAGCGCATGCCAGCCTTGCCCAGTGGCTGCCGCACCTCTCACCTGGTGGCCGGCTTGCAGGAGTGCTTCCTAGTTTCAACCCCCCCGGAACTCAGGTCAGAGCCTTGGTCTTCTGCGGCCTGTCTTCAGCAGGCTGGAGCTCTGCCCAGTCGGAAGAGTGAGGCCCCAGGGCTGATGGAGTCACACAGGGTGGGACAGGAAGGATGGAGCTTGCTTGCCCCTGGGGGGGGGGGGGGGTCTGCACTCTTTGGCCCTGTAGTGTGAGCTCTCCCAGGATGGGATGGTGGGAGGAGAGATCGGCTGGATGCTGTGGAAAGCAGTATCACCTCAGGGCCATGTTAGCTTTGTCCTCTGTTCCCAGAGGGCCAGTGGCTCTCCGGTTCCTGGGATGGACCAGCCACCTCTCTATGCAGAGCTGCACTGCTTGGGCCATCAAAGAATGGGGTGATCTGAGGCACAGGCCTGACCCTTCGGGGGGCCTTTGTGAGGGAGAACTACCCCAGCAGAGGCCCAATGGACCAGAATGCCACTGCTTCCACAGGAAGGATGGCAGCCCTGGGCAGCCCGGCCAGCAGGAGGGAAGGGTGGGACAGGGGTAGGGGACACCCTGCACACTCAGGGGCTCAGGCCTGCTCTCCTCAGGGCTGACAAGAGGGCACGGGCAGGGGTAATTGCCCAGGTAAAGGGACGCAGCGGAAAAGCAGAGATCTTTGGTGTAGTGCCCTGATAGGATACTTCTCTGATAAGGAAAATGAAAGACTGCACTCCCAAGGGAGCGTGTTAAAGCACAGGGGGGCCCAGCACCCCATGACGGGCGGAGGCTGACCTGCAGGGACCTTGACGAGTTTTCTTCTGAAATCCACTTGCTCCATCCTCCGACCATCATCGTTCTGCATCCTGGCATCGGAATTACGACCAGGGGCCTGGCGCGCAGGCTGTGCTTACGTGAGGTAAGGCGGCGGGTGGAAAACTTCAAGGCGTCCTTTTTCAAAGCTCTATGAAATTGGGGCCTTACTCTCCCACGTGGCCCCCATTCTCCGACCCAAATTAGAGAGACATGACAAAAATCTCAGACATAAATCTGCGGGGGGGTGGGAGGGAGCGGGATGAAGGAAAGCTCTGGAACTTAAACCACAGTCACTTTACGCAGATGTTTCTTGTGAGCGGGGACTGAGGCAGCTGCACCCCAGCCTGATTGCACACCGTCATGGAGACCCTCCAAGCAGACGGGGGAGGGGATGGGCTAGGAGTCCCCTGAGCTGCAGGCCCTTTGCACAGTTCCAGAACACATCTGTCCTCCACGTGGGGGACCCATTTAAAGACTCCAAAGTGAATTGCCTGGAGCAGAGGCTCCCTGAGAAGTGTCTCCACATCTGCTCTCTGGGAATGTGGCAACCCCTCCTGCTCACCCCACCGCCTCAGAACCCCCCAGGCTTGGAGGCCACGCTGCTCACACAGCCCAGCTGAAGAGTCCCTTCTCTGGTGGCGAGGTGGGAGCGCCAGCCATTAGGCGCTGGGAAGAGCCGGGGTTGGTGCTAAGAGCAAGCTGGCCATCGCCTGCCCTGAAAAAGCCGTGATGGGTGTACAGCTGGGGGCACTGAGAGGGCAGGAGATGCGGCCTCCTTCCTTGCGAGGCCACCGGCTGGGCTGCCCTGTGCGGGCCGGAGCCTGGCCTCGACAGCAATGCAGACTGCAAGTGTGTGGAGCGGTGTGAGCGCCTGGCTGAAGGGCGGCCTTCCCCGCGAGGGCGTGGTGGGCAGCGTTGCTGGAGTCCCCAGCACACAGGCTCTGCGCCACGGCCCCAGCCCGTCTCTCCACGACTATTTTCTTCACAACTTATCAGACCAAGAAGGGCCTTGCGAAGCGCATAAATACAGGAGCCACAGCCAAGCGCTGCGCCCAGGGAGGGAAGTCTGAACACACGCCCAGTGTGTGCGGGGAGGCCTGCCTGGAGGAGGGTTAGAGCAGATTTACAAAGCGCCGAGAGCAGAGTACACTGCGGTCCATCTCGAGGTGGCAGATAACTAGATTTTCCTTTTCTGGGCAGCCTTTCTCTTCTTCTGTCGCTTCTTTTTTCCTATCTTTTCTTTTTTCCCCACTTTTTCTTCTCTGCGCCCCCTTAGATAAAATTGGTAAAACCATTAATAATGCTGAGATACATGAGAGTTTGCTGCAGTGTGTATAATACGTCATCCTGGCCCCACTATCAGTCTAACTCTGCCTTCAGCCTCAGGCCTAGAGGCTGGGCAAAGCCCTGTTTGTGGGTAATTCCTTAAAATAATTAGACATTCTCTCCCTCCCCCTTCAAGCAAATGTTAAACGAGCTTCTATGACATGTGCGAACTGGCGGCAGTGACTGCCAATTTGCCAACCTGGCCCTGGTTCCTACTTCTGCCCGTGGGTCCTGCCGGGCCCAGGGAGTCCACACCTCACAGGGTGCTGAGGACCACAGCCAGACTGGACTGAGCTCTCTCCCTCCCCACCCACCTTGCTCTCATCAAGCCTCCTTCCTTCTGAAGACAGAGCTGGACCCCGCCGCCCCTGAAAAATCTCCGCACTGCACTTCCAGTAACGCTGTGGCGCCTGGAGGCCCCAGGGCTAGATGGCCAATCAGGAGAGGAGAAAGGAGGCTTTGATGGAGCCCACCTTTCCTCCTTCTAGATGCCCGTGAACACCCCCTGGGAATGACTGGGATTGTTCTGGGGAGCAAGGGAGAGAGCTGGTTAGCAGAATTTTATTAGAGCAACTGGCTCGTGCCTGTCACATTAAAATGATTCAAGCTGAATGGTATTTAATGATTTATGGGGTAAGGCCACCTGTTCCTGTGAACGCTTGATATTAACCACGGCTGGGAGTCATGGGAGTTTTACATGGGAAAATGTGAAAGCTTGGTATTACCAGGGTTGAGTCTCTGGAGATTACATGGGGATGTTAGGAGAACCGAGGAGAAGAGGGAGGGGGATGAGTTATTAGTGAGTCAAATATTATTTTTCAGAAAACTAGTACTGCTATGTCCATTTGGATTTTTAAAAAAGATGCCAAAACTTGAGCTGCAGAAACTGATCTGCTCATGAGAGAAGTCCATGCACTGTCACTCACGCAGGGACTCCTCAGAGGGGTGGAAGGCACCGGCCAGCAGGCTGGCTTACTCTAAACTTCTGAAATGCATCTGATCATCTCGGATAACTAATACATTTTATTTCAGGTAAATGAATTCCCATGTCCGGTAGGAGGTTTATGCCATGAAACAATTAGCATTTTATTGCTAGTGCATATAATGTCACATTTAATACAATTTTAGTACAAGTGGAAAAATACACTGTGGCTAACATTGAATAGCTGCAATCACATTTATAGATCATATAGATTTCTTTACAAATTGCCAGTAGTTTAAGATAATAGTGAAACGTAACCTACTGACATTCATATGGCTCCACTTCAAATATATGAATTGTTCGACTATAAATATATTCTGAAATACATTTGTTTTCTAAAGAAACATTAAAAAAATGTGCACGAAAAAAAATATATATAAAATGCCTTGCAAAAAATTACAAAGACCACCAGGACCATCTGTGGATCACATTTATGTGGGGAAATTTCATCTTGCCAAAGTTTCTGATTGGAACCCGAAGTCCCACTGTGGCCTCAGGAGTAGGGGTTAGTGGCAAGATGGTGGTTTATTCATTTTTTCCCCCACTTCTCATTTCAGAAACCTCAGAGTTTGGAGCGCCCCCACAGCACACATAAGCTTCAGAGGCAATCACAGAAACCAAATTCCTCAAATGAGTCCTCAGATTGAAAACTGCATTGATTCTGCAAAGACTTGTCTTTTGTGGGAATGCAGGGGCATGATCTCACATCCCCCAGGAGAGAGCCAGCTCCATTCTGGAGGAGGTCAAAGACGATCTCACAGAGGGCCCTGAGCTGGGGGAAGGTGGAGGGAGAAGAGGGACGCAGGGTGGTAGGCCCTGCCATCGCCCTCCTCCGGCCAGTGCGCATCGATCAGGCTACAGAAATGAGAAGCGGCAGCGAGAGGGAGCATGCTCTTAGAGGCAGGGAGAGGATGAGAGAGGGTCTCTGAGCACATTCACTGGTGACGGTGGCCTCTACGTGGAGTCCACAGATCTAATCATTGATCTTGAAAATGGAGGTAAATGCCATGGCTACTCCCTGGCCCTGGTCAGTGTCCACGGGCCACACAGGTTGGACCTTGCTGAAGGGGCGCCCCCTGCAGGAGCCGCCTGGCATCCTTCCTCCACACTCAGTGCCTGGAGGAGGGGGTACTGTTTTGAGCTCCCTGCTGTGCCATCACCTGACTGTGCCCAGATTCCCAGGGAAAAGGAGAAGATCCAAAACGAATCACACACAGATACTGAAGTCATCGTGGAATTAAAAAAAATGAGAATGAGAATGATGGTGATTATGATGAGCATGAGGGAACCGACTGGAGGGAAATGCTGTAGGGATAAAATGGTTTCTTAGAAAAACCCCAGTTATAACAGCTCCAATGTGCAAGGGTCCCGGGCATGGATGAGTACAAGCTGCGATATCGTACCATAGCTATAATGTGGCGTCTATATGCTGGCAGACCTCAGGCCCATCCCAGATCAGTGCGCTACTCCTCAGGCACCGGGCCTCGCCATTCAGGCCCCTCCCGACACCTCTGCCCTTCCATCATCTCTCACAGGGTGTTAGCTTTCCTCAAGTGGGTCTAGTGGGAAGTCCTTTCTGGCTGTTGTGCTTACTTGTTTAAAGCTTTCTCCAGGTACTCCTGAATCCACTTTAATTTCGGATCAATGCACACTTGTCTGTTGTTGTTCTTCAGCCTTGCCCTGCCGAAACACAAGAGGAGACGGTGAGCGGTGGAACGTGTAGACGCCACTGCTGCAACTGCGCCCCTGCAAACTCGCACCTGCCGGAGGGCTCTCGGAGAGGCCAGATGCCGGCTGGGCAGGCTCAGGTGAGAGCTGCTCGGGGTGTGCTGGGAACAACGCTGGTGGGGTGGCAAGTCCCACCGCAGACACAGAAGAGTGAATGACGTCTTCACAGGGGAGTCCAGGGAAATGCACATCTGAACGTGTCAACTGCTTTGAAGTGTGATAAGCCCAAGCTTGGTGAGCGAAGTGGAAGGGTAGGGAGGACAAGAACAAATGCACCAAAGAGGTCAAAGTGCAGGAAGATGAGGTGGAGTGGAAGGCAGGATGCTCACGAAGCTCGTAGCCAGATACAGAGGGATTGGAGAGGAGGAATCAGATTTTATTTTGATGGATCAGATTTAAGGACAGACTTCAGAGCAAGCCTGGGGGAAGCTCTGAGGCAGGAGGCCTGTGAGAAGGCCTGCAACGGACTGGGGGAGGGTGGGGAGAGTGTGTATGGTGTAGGGGGGTGCAGGTGGTTTCCAGAAAGTGGCTTCCAGAGGGATTTCACAAGTTCACTGAAGGTTCCATGGTCTTGTTTTTTAAAAACTAAAAATGGACCTCTTCCCACTTCTCATCTCCACTCAAATGTGCAGACTCCCTGTGCGCAAACTCCCGAGAAAGACCTAGACTCCTCTCTCCAGATGCCCTCTCCAGAAAGCCCTGGCTGCTAAGTAAGCTGAAGCAGCCAGAGGACACCCCGGCCCAAATACAAATGGGTCTGTGAGGTGAAGGAAGCCACCACAGTGGCTCAGGGATCCCCACAGGGCTTTTAAGCAGCGGTGTGCTCAGTGAACAAGGTGCACAGAGGACGGGGTGTGGAGCAAGGCACATTGGGGTGCAGATCTGGGCACCACCGTTTGCCAGCTGAGTCGCTGGCTGGATTTGCAGGCAAGTGAACCAGCATATTCTGCGATTACCCAGGTCCATGCTAGCAAAGCTGTGACAAACATTCAAGCTCTTCTAGAATGCTAAAACAATTATAAATGACAAACACACGCAAGGTAGCCAAGGCTAATAAAGACAAAAGGCAAAGGCAATCGGAGTCTGAGACAGTTGGTGCTGGGTGGGAAAGTCTTCGGGAAGGGGCAGGTTTCATCCCAGATGCCCAGTCTCCACCCCACTGTCAGAACTAGGGCTCCTAGGAAGTGAACCCTCCCCTCCTTGGCATCTAGACACAGGACCGTGCTAGCTAGCGTGGGAGGGTGAGCAATGGATTTGCAAGCATGTGGCTTTCCTCCTGCACCCCAGGGAGAGATCTGGGGGCCCCGGAGATGTGTGATTTTGCTTTTCTTATTTCCCATGTGAAAACACAAAATGTTAGCCACTGCCATCAACACCGAGTAAAAATGAAAACCTGTATGTTGTGCCTGAGAAAACATATTGGGTCGTTGGGAAAGAAAGTCATGACACAGTTTGCAGAGAAAAATATGTCATGACTTTCCCGACAACCTAATAGTCAAGTAAGCTGAAAATATTGAGGTCTCACCAGACGATTACAAATTATCTAAACTGCATTCGGGTCTTAAACGTTTTTGCTACGTGAGGAGGGGATCACTGAGATCACCAGGGCCTTGAAAACAGCGGGACAGATGTACCCGTGGCTAGAAAAGGAGCAGCTGATTTCCTGGGCTCCAGCTAACACCTCGGTGCAGTCCATGCGCCTCTGGTCCACAGGCTCCAGCTGTGCTGTGCTGAAAGGAGGAGGCTTGGAAAGACGGGGAGACAAGGCCCGTATGAGCACAGAGGGCTGCCATGGGCAGGAGTAGCTTTTGGAATGTGCACCTGATGGCCCGAAGTCTCGCGGCAATAGCAGCTGCCACGAGCCATGCCAAGTTCAAGGCTGGACACTCGGCTCACACTTCTCCACCCCCTAAATGAGGCCGTGAGGTCGGCTTGCTCTGCCCAGCTGCGCCATCCCTGAGGACTCTGCCGGAGACTTACACGATCTGAAGGGCGCAGTTCGGAGTGTTGAGAATTTTGAGATGCTTGACGTTGGCTCTGGCAACATGGCTCTCGAAGAATCGGCATGGACATCTGTAGCTCAGGCTGACGGGCTTCCCTGGAAGAAGTCATGAGAACAAGGCAAGCTGTTACCCTGCCAGGCCTTGGGATGGCATGGGTGCCTGGGACTGCAGACCGACTGCAGACCGGGATGAGAAGGTGGGGTGACAGGAGGGTAAGGGTTAAAAGCAGTGGGATCAAAGGATGAGTTACAGGTTCCAGCGGCATTCTGGGAAAGGAAAAGCCATCTTTTGGAGAGTGCTGGCTGGGCTCAGGCGCAGCTTCTACAGCGCAGGAGGACAAAAGGACCTGGAGAGAGCGGGACTCTGGGAGGGCGGGAGATTACAGGAGAAGCCATTGGCTCAGGTGTCTCAAAATAAAGGTAGTACAATAATTACTGGAAAAAATGGTTTTAGTCCAAGATACTGCAATAAGATTTCCAGTTTCTCTTTGCGAAATAAACTCTTCCAAGGCCAACTGAGAAAGACCTCAGGCATGGGGAAGAAGGAGGCTCCAGGCTGTCTCCCGCCTCCTCTGCTTCCACCTCCTGGCCAGGAACCACAGCAGTCCCCAGGAATGCGGCCCTCCCCCATCTGCAGGCTTCCCTCCCCACAGTCACCTAAGCCCAGGAAACCACAAAAGAATCCCAGCTGGCGTTCTACCTGGGAGTCCCCAGGGCTGCCTAGGCCGCCTTCTCCCAGCACCTCCCTGAGGCCAGGAGATTAGTGAGGCTGGAGTCAAATGCACTTTGGATCCTGCACAGGGATGTGCAGCCTCCTGGATTGTATTACCATCTGATCTTTGTCTGCCAGTTTGCCAATTTGCAAAATGCCATAATTGACACTCATTAGTGTAAATTAGCAAGGGGCTCCTGCAGAACCCACTGCTCACCCTTAAGTCTAGAATTGCAAGCCCTGGGGGCTGGTATTTGTTTATTGGGGGTGTATTTTCTCCTGCAGATTTTATCTAAGCCCCACTTAATAACTCAAATTGTTTGATTTCGTGGATCCTTTCATCAGGGATTAAATGTTTAAGTGAGAATATCGAGTTCAGAGATTTTTTTTTCTTTCTTTTTTTTTTTTTTTTTTTTTTTTTGCCTGTATTCAGAGTTCCAGAGGACTCCAGGGGTTCTGAAGTTCTGCACCTTGGGGAAGAGCCCTGGGGGAAGTGATGAAGTCTCAAGGGTGTTTTACTTTTTTTCTGGGTTGCATTCAGTTGAGGGATGGTGCAGCTGGAAACAGTAGTGTCAGGGGAATGGGAAACTCAGCCACTCCCACACTCTGGACCAAACTTAATTTCTTAAAAATCAGGAGAAAGACTGGCGTGGAGGTGCCCTGTGACGTTTGGCTCCAGGAGGCTAAGGAGCCCCCAGCACCTGTGCACCAGAAAGTATGCTGGGTTGGCTGCGGGAGCTGCATTGAGTCTCTGCAAGTCAGTCAGCGCTGCCCTGTAACCAGATCACCTGGGAAAGCGACCCTGGGCCCCTGGGGCCTGGGTAAAGCAGCAGTCTAAGTCCCCATCTGACTGCCGTGCCTCCTGGTTTGCCTGGATTTCCCGTGGGTCCTCTGAGCTGAGCCAGGAGAATTGGAGCCCTCAGTGAAGCAAGAAGAACTTGGAGGTATGTAGCAAGCACCAGTGTACAGTGGCAGCACTGCTGGGGTGCCTGGGGGCCGCTGCTCTGTGTCCCCAAGGAGCTCCCCTGGCCCCACTAGCCAAGCAGTGGGGGCCAGGTCAGAAATCAGAGCCAATTCAGAGCTCAAAACACAAGCTTTCTCTCTCCAGGCTCACTCTCCGTCCACTGGGATTATCCATTCCCTTCAAAGGCAATTCTTATTCTCACTCTCAGAACCCAACTGCCTGCTTTTCAAGCAGGGAATTTCAACAGATTTTTTAAAGTGACAGAGCCCCCAGGTGTTCTTACCCGGGGAAGTCAGGGCTGTGTCTGCCTTGGTCCTTCCCTCCAACTCTGTCAGTATACCAACTTTTCCAGCGGTCTTAGATGTGACTCTGTGGGCAGGCAGGAGTCCAGACTGGCTCTTAAATTCGATGTGACCCTGATTTGGAACCTGGTGAGCTTGGCTCCCAGTGCAGTTTACAAACAGCCTCTTACTCTAATGCAGAGGCAGGCCCTGGGCCTCCCTCCAAGCAGGCCGGGGATGGGGCTCACCCTGGCTTTTACCAGGGAAAGTCCAGGGCACCCATGGGCCCAGCTGCTTGACCAAGGTCAGCCAATAGAGGAGGGGAGGAGCCAAGCAGGGGTCTCTCCTAGGTGCAGCTCGGGAACTAAGTGTGAGGCCAGAGGGCACATGAGCACCAGGAGGTTGGAAAAAAGCATATTCTGGAAGCATGAGGAAGACCAGGACCTGCCTTGAGCCCAGGAGCTGACCTGGCTACTTGGCTTCCAGAAGGCAATTTGAGCTGCAGGCAGCCCCACTCCTTCAGGGTCAGAGGGAGTCAGGGGATGAGAGCTCACTTTCTAGGTGCTTCCCTGGGTCATCATGCCCAGACTCTAGGGCCAGGGTCCCAGAGTTCTGGCTCCATCTGCAGCCCCAGCCCCATCCCCAGGAGGCGGCATCATTTTCCAGAGAGGTGCACCTTCAGCAGACCACTCAAGTATTAACGCCAAGCTAGAGCGCCCTGTGACCTGAGGGATCAGCCCGACACCTTTTCAGCCACTAGAGAAATTCGAAATTGCCTCTGATCTGGGCCCTTTGTAGCTCTGACCAGCACCTTGCTACGCTCTTAGAGAACGCTTCCCTGACTCGGCCCTGTCCTCGCTCTACCCGCACGGGACTCCCAGCCTCAGCCATGAGGACCAGGCGGCCCCGTGTACCCGAACCTAGCTCGGCGCGTTCGGGGCGCGCTTGGACCCGCAGAGCGCGGCTGCAGCCACAGCACTCACAGCGTCCTTCGACCCTTTGCAGGAAACTTCGCAGCCAAGGAAGGGCAGCGGCCTGAATGACAAGGTTTTGTTTTGTTCAGAGGCAAGTTTATTTTGGTTTGCAGCAGCGGTGTCCTGTGACAGCGCAGCGAGTATTCTCTTCTGCCACAGAAAAAGAAAAAGAAAGAACTCGTCTCCTGGTGAAACGGGACACCGCCGTTCCCAGTGGCCTAAGGCATTGGCGATTGAACTTTGCTGTCTCTCTCCTTCCGCGGCAGAGCGTTCGGCTCGCCGGCAACAAAGGCGCTGCCTGCAGGTGTGTTTAGGAAGGGTTGCAGAGAGGCCCTCCAAGGCCCGGACGGCCTCTGAGCTTTCCTCTGGTGACCTGGGGAAGAGGCCGGGCGGCGGTGGTTGAACGCGCGCCCAGATCCGCGTCGCTGCGGTTCGCGGAGCTGTGCAGAAGCGCGGCCTGGCGGGAGGCGCAAGCCCGACAGCTGCACCGCGCGGTCCGCCAGCGCCTGGCCGCGAGCCCCGCGAGGGTGCGGGGAGAGCACCGGCCTCGCGTGGGGGACGCTGCGCAGCTGCGCTCAACCTCAGCCAGGCCGAGCCCGTCGCGGCCAGGGATGGGCTTTGCAAAGCTCTCCCACAAGCGCCGGCGGATGCAGCGCTGTGCGCAGAGGACCCCGGAGCCGACTGGCTGCTGGAGACCCAGCGGGCGCGGGAAGGCACTAACGGGGTGGGCGGCCAGGGGCCTGCGGTCGCGGTTCCCAACAGGGTTCCCGCGCTCGCGCCCTTCTGCGCCGCTCGGAACGCGCCCACGGTGCGCTCCTGCCGGTCTATCCCGCCGATCTCGCTCTGCAGCCCGCTCGAGGTCGAGCAGCCGCTCTCTGCCAGGAGCAAAGCCTCCACGCGACGCGTGGGGCTTCAGACGCGGCGCCTCAGGAGAGCGCACCCTGCGCAGCAAGCCGTCCCACCCTCCCCTGTGCCACGCTGCGCGAAGTGGGTCGGCGCGTGGGCGGGCTCAGGCAGTGGAGGCTCGGCCCTGCACCGAGCCCGAGCACCCAGCCCCGTGGGGGTGCATGGCCGAGCGCACTCACCGTCGCTGAGGCAGAGCGCGGCCAGCACGAGGGCCAGCAAGGCGACGACCTTGGCGTCCATGGCAAGGCTGGCGGGCGGACGGCGACGGGCGGACGGGGGCCAGACACCAGCGGGCGCGGCGGCGGGCGGAGAGTGAAAGTGCGGCAGCGGGAGGCGCGCGCCGGCCTCTTTAGAGGCGAGAGCCGGGAGGGGCGGGGCGGGGCGCGCGGCGAGGGGCGGGCCTGGGCCGGACTCCAGGCTGTGGCCGGGGTCTCAGACGCGCTGCCCCTCGTCTCCACCCGCCCCTCGTCTCCAGGGGCAGTGTGCGCTCCGGCCTTTCACCTTCTCGCGCCCCGCTGCGTCCTGTTCGTGGGCCTGCCCTGCAAGGAGGCCCCGTGCGCACAGAGAAGCCAGGCTGCAGGGCCAGTTACTGGTCCCGCGGTGCAGAGGGAGAGACTGGGGCCCTTAGAAGGAAAGGGAGAGGCGTGTGGGAAGCTACTGGGCTGGGCCTTTCGAAGGTGGGGACAGAGTAAGAACCGATTGGAAACGAACAAACAAGCTCCGGGGTGAAGGCGGGCTGGGCCGCAGCGTCTGGAGATGGCCAGGCGTGCCCTGGCTTCTGTGCCCTGAACCTCAAGCTGCCAAAGGCCCTGGTGTCCTGTGCAGTGCCCAAGTGGTTGAGAGAGTGAGAACAGTGCTTGCGGTCAGAGTGACTCCAAGTCCAAGACAAACCATGGCTAGCTGAGGGCCTCAGGTTCCCCACCTGTAAAACGGGCGCTCCACACTAGGACGTAAATTAAATAGGGTGCTGCTCGCCCGGCTGCTCTCGCTAACGCACATCTGCTTAGGCCTTTGTGCCTCGGTTCTGCACTGGAAATGGGCTGATCCCAGTTCCCACCAGGGCGCAGAGGGAACTGGGGAAACGCAGAGACCCAGAGACCGCAGAGACGCGCCCACTCCCCGCCCCCTGTCCTCCGCACCGCACCGTGTCTTACACAACAAACGCAAGCTGGAAATGTGTTTTGAAGCCAGTATTCCCCAAACAAAGCCCATGCGAAATCCAAAACGAAGAGAGAACTCCCTTTCCCCCCATTAGGGCGAGGCCCCTGGAGCCTGCTGCTAGCGCGGTCAGAGAACGCCGCGAGAACGTCGGTTGTGTCCAGCCCTTCCTGTGAGGCGCCACGCCACTACCTGGACACCCCAGACATTCCTGAGAAGGATGCAGGCAGGCGGCTGCAGGGTGAGAAGGGCACAGGGTGAGAAGGGCGCCCTTTTGGGGCTTGCTTTGTGACCACAGCCGATTCCAGCCACCTAGCCAGCCCGAAGAGTGAATTCTGTCCAAGCATCCCTCCAAGGGAACAGGTCCAGGTCCCGGGGAGTCCCGGGGTTCTGGCCAGCATGAGAGCTAGCGGGACCGCCAGGCCTGAGCTGAGCCGCTCAATCTGGGGGCCGCAAGGGGCTGGGCATTCAGCAGAAGGCTGCCAGGGGCAGGTCCCAGGTCGAAGGGCTGGGTGTCTTTGGCTCCCAGCTAGCTGGGCTGGGGGCCCGCGCGCATTTGTACATTCATTCACTTATTCACCCCGGTCCGATCTCACTTCTGGGCACTGGGCTTAGAGCCAGGCCCTCTCTGACTTGGTTCCTGCACTTAATTAACAGTCCACTGAGGAAAGTAGTGCTGGGCATCCTCCGCACTCGCCTCGCTTCCAGAGCTCCTGGCCCACAAACCTGCAAGCGGTGAAGCCCGGATCGGCTGCAACGGCTGGGCTGCGGCGCCCTCTGGTGGCGGCGTCTCCCTCACCTCTTTGGCGGCAACTCCGGCCAGCGGCTGAAGCCAATGCAGCCCGGGTAAAATGGTAAAACGCCGGTTTCGCGCTCCCATGCCCAGGCATAAGGGCGCGCCTTGGAGCCTTGCCCATAAGTCTGGCCAAGGCAAACGCCAAAGCCTCTCTGATTCCTTAGGTGTGCAGGATCTAAATTTTGCTCCCACTGCCCGAGGTTCTCTTGGGGGGAGGGGGAAAGTCCCGTGTGGGCTGAGGCTCTGGTGAACCAGGGGCTGAGGCCTGGCCCCCACCCCTCCTACAGATGCCCTCTGCGGCCCTCGCGGAGTTAGTGTGGGACAGACACGTCAGTGCTCAGCCTTCCCTCCGTGTGTTCATTATGATACTTACTGAGCACCTACTATGTGTTAGGCAAGGGCTGAGTCTCCTCATACTTCAGAAAAGGAAGCAAAACCCACACCGTCCTGGAGTTCACATCGTGGGGTGGGCAGGAAGAGACAAATGGCATTAAACAAAAGTAATGCGGCCCTTAGTATAGACAAGTTCAGTAAGTGCTGTGGGAAAATGAACCGGACGGAGGGGAGGGAGGCTTTCCACAGGGTGGCCAAGGATCTGTATTTTAAGAGAAATCTCCACAATTTTACAGTTTGCAAATGATTTCAATTTAAAACCCTGAACACTCTGGGGGCCTTGCCAAAATCCCGACGGATCCGGCATTTGGCTTAGGCCCTTTTAACCTGGGCTCCCTGTTTCACTGCAGAAGCACCTCCCAAATTCAGCACTGCAAAACTCACCACCCTGTCCCCTCAATCCTTTGCGTCTGCTATCATCTCTGCTCAAAAGGCTTTATCTCTGTTGCTCTGTCAGGGAACTCCTGCTCCCTGTGAAGACCCAAAGCAACGCCACTTCCTCCAGGAGTTCTTCCAGCTCTGCCCACACAGACAGCAAATACTGGAAAGGCTGCTTCTCAGAGAAGCCTTGGTCATGCACAGTTCGAGCGATCCGGTTGTTGAATTCAAAGACAGGTGCATGTGCATGGCTGGGCTGTGTGCTGTGGGCTGCAGACCCCTGACCCCAGCATCTGCCCACTCCCCCCTACCTGTGGGCTGTTCACCCCTTGGGGTTCAGAGGCTGGGCCTGCATGAGGACCCCGGCACCAGGTTAAAGGGCTACGTGAGTCAGTGCAGCACTGGGTGCCTAAATGGGTACCCCCAAATCATTTAAAACAACATAGCTGTGTATTTATTTCTAAAAGTAATACAGATATATAACTAGCCTGTTAAAACCTGGGTCTCAAATTGGCCTTGGGACCTAGGTCCAGGCCACCTAGAGAGAAGGACCCCCAGAGGTGGAGCTGGCTTTGGGGTACATATGCAGGCAAGGCTCACCTTCAGGAAACAGAAAATGTCCAGCAAGCCAGACATTTCTGGTACTGCGCAGGATTGGTTTCACTTTTTTAATATATGATCCCAGTTTTAAAAAATGTAAAGTGACTTTAACATAGGTAATTAGGAACGTGACAGAAATCCTGACAGTGATACTGAAAGATCTGAATCCCTAGACACCCCTGTTCCACCTCACCTACCAGAGTGCTCCTTCTCCCTGCTCCCATGCAGGCTACTGGGGCCACAGTCAAGAGAGGGCCTGTGTGCTCTGCCTCTCCTGCCCTCCCCCACCAGCCTCTGCTTTCAAACCTTCGGCTCCTCATACTGGGGTCCAGGTGTTGTACTCTGGGAACCAGGGGCCTGGTGAGGAAGATGGAGGCTCAGAACCACGGCTGCCATCTGCAGAGCGGGTAACTGGTGTCACCATTGCTGTGCACAGCAGAGAAGGCCTCTAGGGAGAAACCCAGCAGTTCCACTTCTACGATAGCTTCGGCTCTCCTCTGGCTGCACACTTGGTTGTTACAAAGTCTGAGCACACAGAGTAAGCCCTGCCCTCGCCACTTTGATGACAGGAGTCAAGGCCCAGAGTGACTGAGGGCTTTGACTAACCTGACAGAGCCAGCAGAGCCAGCATCTCTGGATTCTGGAACACCTGCAAGGCCGTGGGGGTGTGGTGGGGGCCTAACTCATTTCCACCAACCAGGGGGCTGTGACCCCAGGAGTCTTAAACCAGGGTTGGCATCTGCCAGGTCTTTTTTTTTTTTTAAACTGGATCTCAAATTGGCCTCAGTACCCAGTTCCAAAGGGCCCAGTCACCTGGAGAGAAGGATGCCCAGGAGGTGGAGCTGGCTTTGGGGTGCACATGAAGGCAGGGCTCACCTAGAAACAGGTGTGTCCAGCAAGCCAGGCCTCAGTCCCAGATGGCTGCCCAAAGGCTCTCCCTCCCGGACATGCCACCCCCACGGAGCCTCTGTGTTCAGCTGTCTGGGAGTTGTCCCATCCCTGGTCTCTCTGGTTTCTGTGGAGGCCTCATTGCATGGGCTGCTTCATTGCATTGTTCCATCATTGCCGCTGGTGGTGAGAACTTGCCCTCAGCCCCTCTCTCCTCCTTGGAGGTTAGGGGTAGAGTGGAAAGTTCCAGCCTTTGATCCTGCCTTCTTTGCAGTGACCCGCCTGACCTAGGGAACCATCATCAACCGTTAGCACACAGAAGGATCCTCTGGTCACGCCAGAGTCCAACGATTTTAGCAGCTGTGTGCCAGGGACAAGACCAAATGCATATTTCACGTCACTGGTGGTATTTCCTGCTGCATGTCCCAGGAGCCTCAGGCTACCAGGGCTCAGGTTCAAGGGCAGCCCCGGAGGGCTCAGGTCTGTGCCCCTGCCACCGCACCTGCTCCCAAGCACCAAACAACTCTGGCTGTGCCCCCATCACCGAAATCAGGGGAGATGGATCTGAATTTGTTCTGCCATTTGACTCTCAGCCACACGCCTTCTCCTGCTGAGCCTGACACTGGGCGAGCTCAGCAGCTGGGGCGCCACTGAAGGTTCCACACTTGGAGGCGCTCCAGCGCCTCCCTGTCATAGATCCCCGAGTGACAGGCAGCATGAGCCTCATCAGTGGGTGTCAGTGACATTTACACAGAAGTGACTTGGCGATCCTACACCTCAGGCTGCCTTTAACCTTCCATCTATCTTATGAAGTGGATTTAATGTTAACCCCACTCCCTGGACTTCACACTGAGATCTCACAACTATTCTTTGGTGGAGCTGGGGTTTAAATCCACTCTGAAGGGGCCGTCAGGTGGTGTGGTGATTAAGGCGCTGGACTCTCACATGGCCAACTGTGGTTTAAGTCCTGGACCTAGCCGCTCGCTTTCTCACTTTCTCTCTCTCTCTGCCTCTCTCTGGTGAGCGTGTGTGCCCATAGCAAATTCAAATAATAATCACAATAAGTGGGACCAGCAGTTAGTGTAATGGCTATGTCGCTGGACTCCCACGTAGTTGACCGCGGTTTGAGTCCTGGACCCGGCGGCTTAAATTCACACCGGGCGCATGTGCGTGCGTGCCCAAGATCCCGAGAGGAGAATGGAGGAGAAGGGATTGTGGTGTGGTCATCCCCCCCAGGGGGTGATTTCTCACTTTCTGTCTCTCTGTCTCTCTCTGTCTTTCTGGCGAGTGCACACGTCCTATAATAAAAACCTCTCCAAAAAAAAAAAAAAAATCACAATAAGTAAAATTAAGAAATTCTTAAAAAAAAAAAAAAGAAAAAAACATTAAATCCACTGTGGAGGGGGGCTGTCCCTGGTGAAGGATGGAGGAGTGGGTTTGCCATATAAAATACAGGATGCCGGTTAAATTTCATTTTTAGAATAAGTGAGTTGCATTGTGTCATTTCAGAATGTCCCAGATATTGCAGGGGACTTATTGGGTTGTCAGAAAAGTCATGACACATTTTTGCACAGAAAAGATACATCATGACATTTACGATAACCCAATATTTATACTAAAAAGAATTGTGATTCATCTGGAATTCAAGTGAGCTGGGCCTCCTGTGTTTGCCGAGCCCAGCAATCCGACTCCAGCACCTGGGCTCTTCCTAGCGCAGGAGCTAGGCCAGATGTCTGCTTGACCTAGCAGGACAGGTGGGCGGAGGCTAGCAAGGCTGGTCCTGGGACCATCCACGTTCTCATCGGCGACGTTTCTGGGGTTTTACTAAGACAGAGAGGCTGGAAAGTGGTGCTTTAGAGCAATAAGGAAATGCTCTTTCTTGGCTCTCCTTTCTGCTATGAGCAGTTTAGCAAAGGCCTGGCCCCAACCCTGACCTTCTAGAATGAGTCCTGGCCATGCCTGAGGCAAGGGCAAGCAGGTCTCTTCTCCCCAGGTCACAAGCCCTCCTCATCTCTAGTCCAGGTAGGTCCAGCTACTGACACCCTGTTCTATTTTGGGTGGCATGAGCTGT
Source organism: Tupaia tana (assembly GCA_026018925.1). Taxonomy (NCBI): domain Eukaryota; kingdom Metazoa; phylum Chordata; class Mammalia; order Scandentia; family Tupaiidae; genus Tupaia; species Tupaia tana. Next base: position 82,346,725 of record JAKSZU010000010.1, read on the forward strand.
GTATGGGGAAGGAGCAGAATGATGTCCCAAGAAAGAGCATCTCACAAGCAGAGTCTTGGTTTGGTGGGATCCTGCAGATGGAGGAAGAGGCCAAGAGCTGGTGTAGTTGTGGAGGAGGAGCTGGGCCTGCTGCTGCCCAGCTTGTCCCCCTGTTAGAGAAGCCAACCTTCCAGCCCTCTGGCCTTCCTTGTTCAGAGAGGAGATTTCTTTCTCCACTCTACATCTCTGTAGTTGAGCATCTGGAGTTTAACTGAACAGACTGCACACAGAGGCTTCACAGAGAAGGTTTCAGGGCCGAATGCAAAGGCATGCCCTACTGGCAGCCTGGCCCAATGGGAGAGGCACTCAGGTGGGAAGGGCCACCTAGCACCTTTGAGATATCCACCCATCCGTCCACCCACTGCCTAGCCATTTGTCCATTCATCTGCCCACCCATCTATCTGTCCATCCACCCATCCTCTCTTTAATTCAACCATTCATCCATATATCCATCCTTCTTTCCATTCTTCTACCATCACCATTCAGCCATCCAACCCTCTCTCCATACATCTGGCCACTAAACCACTCACCTGTTCACCAATGTGTCTCTCCATCCATCCATCAACTAAACCATCCATCTATCCATCCATCTTTCCTTCATCTATCCACTACCACCTGCCCTTTATCCATCCACACATCCTTCTGTCTGTCCACTCATCTGTCTCGCTCTCCTTCGACCACTTCACCCAAGTCCCTTTCAGGTGCTCTAGCCCCAAGAGGTCTTTCCCACGAGGAACGGAAAGATGTGTTTCCAGCTCCTAGACCACAGGGAAAAGGAACTGAGTACCGGGGGTCCCATACCCAGAGCTCAGGCAGCAAGCCTTCGCCTTGAAGCAAGCTAAAACCCTCACTTTTCTCTTCCCCGAGAGAATGGCCCTTTCTGAAAGTCACGGAGGGCTTCCTAGGGGATGCCCACCCAGGCAGAAGCTGAAGAGGGCAATATCAGAGCATAGCTCACCCCCCCCCACCCTCCCCCATGCCCAGCTCCTGAGTTTTCTCTATAAATCACAAAAAAAGAAAGCAAGAAAGCAAGAAAGCAAGCAAGCAAGCAAGCAAGCAAGAAAGAAAGAAAGAAAGAAAGAAAGAAAGAAAGAAAAATAGTAAAGAACAAACCTTTATTTCTCCATTTACTCCTCTGCTCCTCTGCATTTAATGAGTGGCTGTTAACATGACTGAAACCATCTGATGATTTTTACCAAATGGAAAAATCTCCCTACAGGGGCAATAAAACAAATATTCAGGATGGAGAGGCGGTCATAAAAGGCATTGCCCGCCGTAAACAGAGGCGGTGGTGGTGATCTATTACCCTGCTAGCGGCTTTCAACGAAGTTCTGGGACTCTGGGAGGGGCTCCGACCCAGGGCAATATTTACTTCTGTGGCTTCTTCAGCAGGTCGGTGTGGGCATAATTCTGTCTACCAGCTGACTGGAGCGGAGGTTTTGAGCAGGAAGTCCAAATCCCAAGTGCTCGTAACTCAGGAGGAGTATGGCAACCCACTCAGAGCATGCCAAGAAAAGCATTGTCCTGTCCTGACCAGCCGGGCCAGGTCCTCCTGGCCTCAGGCTGTTCTCTCCAGGAGGGTGACCTCACGGGAATTTGGGAACAGCTCCCCTTGTTGGCGCAACTGTCAGCTGTTTTTTTTTTTTTTTTTTTTTTTTTTTTTTTTTTTTCCCCCAGAGCTCTCAGAACGCCATCATTTTTTGGTTTTCCACCAGGCAGAAGAGAAGTGTCTCAGCTCTATGGCTGTCTCATGCCCCCTGGTAGAGCCAGTCAGATCTTGCAAAAATCTTGAGGTCCAAGGAGAAACTAAAGCTTCAACTTGTGAGGAAGAGACCAAGCACCAACCTGTCGTTTGGGGTGATCGTGGTGCCTCAACAGGTCCCGCGTGCCAGTCCCTTTGTCAACATCAACGTGGCTCAATGTGGAAAAGATCTGAAAGGTCCCAGAGGTCACAGAGGTCACAGAGGCCACACCAGCAGCTCAGCTGAGCTTCCTGGTTGCACAGTGGGGTAAACGTGCTCCTCCCACTTTCAGACGCAGCCCCTGGGTTTAGGGGGAGGTCACTGCGGGTGAGTGGTGAACTGGTGATGCAGTCGGACCTCTGGTCAGGGCTCAAACGTGTTTCTCGCATGCTCTGCTTTTAGGGTCTGGCTGTGGAGATGTTGGCCTCTGGTCACTTTGGTCAGAAGTGCAGATTCCCTCCTGACCCTGCACATTTCGGGGTGCACTAGTGGTGTGCAACGGGCTCTGTTGCATCCCAGTTAGGCACTACACTACTGAGAGCCGAGAGGATTAACAGGTCTACAGAACAACTACCAGGTAGACCAGGAGGCCGGGTCCTTTAGTCTATGTCCATGGCCAGGGGTTCTGCAGGGCCCTAGAGGCCCAGCTGCCTGGAGGCTTTGGGGTGGGCTGGGCTGGATGTGCCCAGGGGCCACATATCTGGTCCCACTGCTCTTTGCCAGCCAGAGCTTTCTTGGGGGGCTCCAGGCACAGCTCTCCTGGTCCCTGAAGAGGCACTGCCTCGACCCTGCCCTCCCAGACCTGAAATGCTCATAGTGAAGGTAGCACCCAGACTCCGGTTCTTGGCATGGAATGATTCAAATGAGCTTTGGGCAGTTAGAGGGGCTGAGCGAGCAGAGGACTGCTCTTCCTTGTGGTGGCACCTGAAGCTCCGTCCTGCAGAAGCTCAGGAAGTGCTGGTGTTTATGTTACTGCCACTATGATTGTCATTATTTGCTTCTTCCCAGTTTAGGGCACTGGTCGGTTCCTGTGTGTGCAGCTCTCCCACAGGCCTGCAGCAAGGCAGGGTTCTCATGCCCCAGTTCCCCCTGGGGGAGCAGGAGTGAAGACCTGAGGAGGTCGTTCAGGTGGAGAGGGAGGGGGAGACCTTGGCATGCCATGCCCTTGGCTGTGTGATCTAAAGGCTGGTGCAGAGCTGTGAGGGCTGGAAGAGCTGTCAGCTGACCGGTGAAGGTGCCTCCTCCTCCTGCAGATCTGATCTGCAAAGTTACCAGGAGACCATCCCCTCTCAACAGCCAGATCCTGTCCTGCAGACTCCCTAGGGCACTGACGCGGCCTTGGCACTAACACAGGAGTCCTTTCAGGCAGGTGTCTGCATCCAGCCAGATGCTGGGTCCTGGGCCATGCCTGAGTGTCCTGCCCCCGTGCTGCTTTCTGCTCAGCCCCTTGGCAGGTCCTCAAGTGGGGGCTTGTCTTCTGTCCACTCCAGTCCCCGGAACTCGGGCAATCATGGTTACTGTGAGAACCAGCCTAAAAGCCCAGGAGCCCATGGGGGATGGAAGCAAGATAAACTGGTCTCTTTCCCTGGGGCCAGCTCTCCATTAGGCTGGGGCAGGGGAAAGGGAAGGGGACAGGAAAGGGGAAAGGAAGGGAGAAGTGGAAGGAATGCAGAAAGGCAGGGGAGGGGCCCACTGAGGTCCCGTTATGAGTGGTCTCTTGGTGGTGAGGAGCAGGCTGCCTGGCCGGTGGTGCCTCTGCCCGCACCTCCGCACAGAGCCTCCAGTTCCAGGCCTGGGGAGAGTGACCGGGGCAGGCCTGGGCTGGACCAGCTGCCACCTGCTCCTCTCTCCATCCCAGGATAAGCTCAGGCACCTCCTGCCCAGGCCAAAGAAGCAAGAGTCTCCTCTTCCCCCAACCCCTCCACCCAACCAACCCAGGTGTATGTCAGTCCCTGTCCCAGAGTGCATCTAGGGATGTCCCAAAGTACATCTAGGGACAGGAGGTAGCCCAGGCTGTGAACAGCTGGACTCGTTCCGGGGATGACAGGGAACCAGGCGGAAAAGAACTTGTTTATTCAGGCGGAAATGCTTCATGTGTGCAAATTTGACCTCCATCTCCTCAGGTTGCCAGATGGTAGATGTGTTTAGTTTGCAGATAAGAAAAAGGCCGAAGCTGGATGAAGAGCTCAGGCAGGCCTCACAGTGACCCACTCCGCACTTGGGGCCCAGAGAGACACTGTCAGGGCAAGGGGGCCAGTGGTGGCAGCACCCTGTGTGCCCCGCACAGCCTCCACCTCCCCAGCCCCACCAGGCGGCAGCACCCCCTGCAGGGTCAAGACAGCTGCTTGGTGGATGCCAAGGTCCGCTCAGATCACGGCCACGCAGGGAAGAGGCCACTGAGCACTGCTAGACGCCAAGGGTCTCCACCCAACACCAGCTCCAGGGACGAACCACTCGGCTTATTCTGGCTGCAAACCGGGGGCTTCTGAGGCAGCACAAGCAGGAACCCACACTTTCCACGTCTGGCAGGCGGGCTCAGAGAGGGTGGGTTAATGTCGGTCGGAGCCAGCCGACAGTGCCTGGTCCCTGGCTCTGCGCTCCAGCACAGAAAGCCCCCTCTCCGGGGTCCGTTCAGGGACAGGGCCTGGAAAGGCAGCTGCACCCTGTTCTTGCATGCTCTTGCCCCTCCCCACACCCAGAGTATTTGCCTTTCCCGAGTGACCAGTCCAAACCTCGTCACCCCAGGGAGGCTACCTCTCCAATCCCAGCAGTCCTGCCTGGGCACCAGAACTTTCCACCTAGTCCCTGCACTTTCTGGGAACCCAGTACTACCCTGAGTGCTACCACACCCTTGCCTCCCCCTCCCAGCTGCTGCGAGGCCCCTCATGCCTCAGCAGGCTCCGGGCTCTTCCCCCTTCTTTGCAAAGCGTGGCTGGAGGTCCTAGCCGGAGCCAAGCCTCCCACCCACCTCTCGTCTACTTTCTGTTTGTAGCTGGAGGGGACACATGCTCGCCAGAGAGACACAGAGGGAGAAAGCCCCTCTTGATGGGGCGTATTCAGATCGGAATCCCTTCTCCATCCTATTGGAATTTGGGGCATGCACACGCATGTGCCTGGTGTATTTTTCCAGCCACTAGGGCTGGGATTCGAACTGTGTAGTTAACCACGTGGGATCCAGCTCCCTTGACCACCAGGCCCTGGAGTCAGCCATATCTACCTTTAAAATCTTTTCATCTTCAACATTTTACTCATGTTCCCTTCATCAAATCTTTCAAGTTGTTGCTGTGGGTGAGCCCACACTTCCCGGGACATGAGCATAGTCTTGTTGCTCAAGACCCCAGGCCCAGAGGAGAGCCAGTGAACGCCACTGAGATGCCGCCTCCACCTGCCGTGAGAGCTTCTGAGCTGCGTCAAGAAGGAGAGCTGGGACTTGCAGCTGACTGTGAGCTCAAATCCCACCTCCTCCCTTCACTGGTGATAAACTCCCTGCTGGGCAGTGATGTGCAGGCACACATGCCTCGCCAGTCCCACCTCCACCCACCCTTGCTGGGACTCTAAGGAAGTGAACAGACTCTTTTGGGCAACAAGAAGCAGGCGCATGGGCGGCTATTGCAGGCAAAGCAGAGAGCAGGTGGTGACCAGGTCGCAGACCCGAGGGTCAGATGGAGGAGCAGGGAGTCGCTTTTCAGGTCTCAGTGCCTCCACATCGCCAGCCTGAGGCACAGGTGGGTTTGCATCTGCAGGAAATAGTGATTGTCCTCCACCTCACTGGAGTCCTGCCTCACAAGGCCCTGCTCCTGGGGCTGCCTTGGGAGTGCGCCAGGGCACCTGGCTCCAGCTATTGCTTCAGGTCCAACCTGCACAGCTGTCTGAGGACATGCAAGCCAGGGTCTCACTCTTGGGGCCAGCTCAGAGCCACCGTTGGTGCCTGGGCTGAGTCTCACGCTGCTCAGAGTACCTGGGCAGGAGCTGTGCCCTGCTCTGTGCTCAGTGTGGCGAGGGCCTTTCTTCCTCCTCTGGGCCCTGCAGAGCAGGACCTGGCATCCTGGCTCGGAGCTTCCACCCCTGCAGCTCCCCTCCCATCATTTCAGACCCACAGAGGGGCTGAGCCAGGAGCCAGATGCCTCCCGCAGTCTGCCCATCCCCTCACCTGCAGCACAATGCTACCATGTTCCTCTCTCCAGGCGTCCTCTTGCAGATGACTCCTCTAATAGAGCCCGCAGGGCATACCCAGGGGGACAACAGCTAGAAAGCGGCCGAAAGCGGCGAGTTCTGAGGCAAGAGGGAACTCCTGGGAAGGAGCGCACAGAGTGACATGATCAGAGGCTGCACCTTTTCCGGTGGCCTCTTGGTGGAGGGGACAAGCTGAGGCGTGTACCTGTGTCCATGCACTTTCTAACGTGCAGCACGTTTACTTGGGAGTGTTCCCAGTGTTCCCATGGAGAAGGAAGGAGGAAGCAGGATGCTACAGAGGGGACATGGGACTGCAATGCTGCCTCACAAAGGCCATCATCCTGAGGCCAGGCCCTGAGGGGGCAGAGGGTCTCACGTGCTCACCCTGAGGGGTGGCTGGGAGCCACTGCTCTGGGAAGGGGCATGACTTGGGCAAGTCTGCTCCCCGCAGTGAGAACCACTTCCAGTGGGCTGCCCAGTGAGGGCTTCCAGGTGCTTTCGGCCAGGGGAGCGCCCAGCACTTGGGAGAAACTAGTCCTTCAGGTGCGTGGGGCCTCAGTGCCTTCTGCAACCCATCTCTTGCCTCCCCAAGCCATGCCCAGGAGGGGTTCCCTTTAGCAGAGGAACCAGACAGAGTCAGTGATGGTGCGGACGTCACGGAATCCCTGCACATGAGAGGGTCCCACGTGGGGGCAGCCAGCTTGGACAAGCCGGTGGGCAGGGCCTCTGTGAGGTCTTGGGCTGCTCAGTGGAGCTTCACGGGACATCTTGCAGGCTACGGGTAGGTTTAAGATGAAATGTAATTTTGGGAACCCCTACTATGGCAGTAGCAGGATTATAAAAATTCTTCCATGTAGGTAGCAGAGACTGTGTAGGAGTGGGTGGACAGTGGAGGTCGGAGTGAGGGGATCAGGAAAAAAAATACATTTAACAGATACAATCACGGAAAGTTATCTGTTGAGGATGAGGTATGTGGTAATATCTTGACTTAACTGACATGCACTACATGTCTACTTTGAAAAAAAATCATATTATATGCTGTTAAGATTACTATGATTAAATAAGCAACCTTTAAAAATGAAGTCCTACCAGCTTGCTGGAGCAGAGTATCTGCAAGCTTTTTGCAAGCCTTTTTGCATTAGTCAAACATTTTTACAGTTATAAGTGATGAAATGCAACTGAACTAACTGGGGCCCAGGCTGAGGAATTTACTAGCTCTCATAAACAGCCAGGGAAGGGCAGGGAAAGGAAGGGCGTGCTGGCCTCAGGGAAGACTCTCCCTCTGCTCTCCTCTCTCTCCTTCTTTCCAAAATTGAAGTGGAGGCGGAGGAGAGGTCAGTCCCAGGTCCACAGAGCAACTGCTCACAGGGGCCAGCCAGGGATGCAGGAGGTCTAGACAGTGCGGCCGCTGCCCTGCTGGTGTGGGAGGGTCACCTTCCCCATGCTGGGGTACAGAACTCCTGTTCTAGGCCTGGCAAGGCTCTGAACCTGACCTAGGCTCTCCCAGATGGCCAGGGCCGGGCTGTGGCTCTGGCTAGCACTGACCTTCACTCCCTTACTGCTGGCCTTTCCAAAACCTAGCAGGTGGCCTGGAACATGTGCGCAGGCACAATGAGGGCTTCGTCTGTGAAGAACAGTTTGGCAAGGCCCAGCACATGTCCAGGCTGGTGCTGCAGAACACAACACAGCTTGCTGGTTCCTGATATTCCGGGTCCACGTGGGCCCCTCAATCCCGTAGCCAGGTCTAAGTGCTGCCAAGTCTATGATTCACATTTTTCTCACCATTGTCTTTTTTTTTTTTTTTTTTTTTTTTTTTTTTTTTTTTTTTTTGCTAGAGAGCACATGCATTAGCTGGGAAAAGAGAGAAAGAGAGAGAGTGAAAAAGAGACAAAAAAAGACAGAGACAGTGAGAAAGTACCACCTATGTGTGGTATGGTCATGCCAGTCACTTCTCCATTCCTCTCGCCTTTCGGAATGTTGGGCACTCATGCACATGCACCTGGCATGTTTCTCAATCTGCTGTGTCTGGGACTCTAACTGCAGTCCAGCCATGGGGGACCGAGCTGCCTTAGCCACCAGGTCACTGGCTAGTCCCCCATTGTCTTTTATTGTTTGTGCAGTGCCCTCAGTGCATGACTCTGAAGCGAGGGAGGGCAGTGGGGAAAGAGGGAGCGTTAGTCTGTGGAGCATCTGCTACATTCAGCGCCCTCCCGGGAAAGAGCCATGCGCTATCTGCCTGAATCAGCACGTGGACACCAGGAAGCAGGCAAATTTGTCACCACTGGTAACCTACGAAAAGCATAGGCTTCCAGGACGTTAGTAAACTGTCCAGCCCAAGAGCTGTGGTGTGGCCAGGATGAAAATCGGCGCCATCTGACTGGGCCTGCGACGGCCACGCTGACCGTACCTGTCAGGCGCAGCTTCTCCCGCTGCGACCCAGGACCACCACGTGCTGGTGTGAAGCCTGTGAGCCGGCGTCCTCGCTTGCAGACAGGGCTGAATGGAGCCTGCCGCTGCGAGGACGGGGTGTGTGCGGGTCCCACTTGCACACTGAGGTGTCTGACTGCTGTCATCTCGGCTGGCCACCACACAGGCTATAAAGGTGACAAGGGCAGGCTGCTTCTCTCTTTACATTTGTTTCAACGGCTCCTCTATAGGAGGGAATAATGCGCACCTCGGGCCTCATCCCATCCCCACTGCACCTCCCACCTCCTATTCTCACCTGCAGGAGAGCAATTTCACAAATGGAGCTTGGAACCCAAGCTTAGGGTGAAGTAGACCTCACTCCCTGGGGCCTCTGCTTTCCCACCTGAGTACCCCAATGTCCAGGGCTGCAAAGCACAGAGAACCCTCTGGGGCCATGCCAGGAAATGCTCATGGAAAGTACTGAAGGACAGATGGGAGGGGAGAGGTTAGGGGCCAGAGCAAGGTCGGTAGGGGAGAGGTGGGACCTGCCCAAAAGCTGGGGAAGCTGAACCCAGACCCCCATCACTCTTTTTTTTTTTTTTTTTTTTTTTTTTTTTTTTTAAGGTTGTTGACATAGGGCATGTGTGCTCACTGGAGAGACAGAGAGAAACAGTGAGACGGAGAGTGAGAAAGTACCCCCTGAGGGGGATGGCCACGCCACAGTCCCTTCTCCGCTGTTCTTCTCCTGGGATTTTGGGCACATATACAAGAGCTCCTGGTATGAATTTCGAGCCACTGGGTCCAGAAGTCAAATCATAGTTGGCCATGTGGGAGTCCAGCATCTTTAACCACCATACAACCTACTGGTCCCACCTGTGGCCTTTGTGAATTCAAACTCCATAGGTTTAGTATTGAAGGACCTCCTTTATTTCAAAGATCTCACAAAGCCTGCCCCCTCTCCTGAGCTGAGCTGAGGACACAGGAGCCCAGAGACAAATCAGGTGTGAGATGCCCCCCACCTGGAGAGGCCCAGGAAGCCCTCCTTGATTGACCTCTCTCTCAAGGAAGGCGGAGCTTAAACACACTTCAAGGTGGAAAATTCTGCTTGTTTCCTCCCCCTTAAAACCACCATGACTGGGCTCACTACTCCACACCCTCTTTTCAAGGCTCATTAGCAAGGAGCCGGGGCCAACTCATAAACAGGGCTAAGTCTGCAGCCCAGGAAGGCTTGCAGAGCAGCAAGCACCGCATTAGGGGGATTTCAGCACAATGCCGCACCGATCCTAAATTTGTACCAGATGAGTTCCCGGAGATTAAAGTTAGCGGATAGAGCCCCAGGGAGTCAATCACGCTCCCTGTGAATCACCTTCCTGGTTTACCGCAGCATTCAAACACTTTCTGCAGGGCCTCACGGAGGACCAGGGATGCATGGAGTTGAACATGAAATGCAGCTTCCATGGAGTTCGACAGGCTGGGGCCTTGCTGGGCCGGCCCACAGGGCCTCCAGAATTTCGTCAGGGGAAGCCCCTGCAGTGGAGGGCAGGCTGGGTTTGAGCAGTGACTGGAGTTTGGCAAGCGCCTTAATTTGCGACCAGTCAACCAGTTGCTAAGAGGGATAGAAGCCCAGGAGAGGAGGAGGGGCTCCCTGCTTCCCCAGTCTGCCAGAGACATGCCTCTGGGGCGATCATTGTCCAAACCTTGATAAAACAAAACAGGCTAAGAGGAGGACAGCACAGCGGCTTGGCAAATGGAGACATGTGCTCTTTGTCTTTTGATGTTATTTTGATGTTTTCACTTTTTGTATTTTTAAAAAAATTCCCCAGTGCCTCCTAGCCACGGAGGATAAATCTTCCTGATTCTGCCTCCCTCCAGCTTAGGAATTGATGCGCCCAGACTCTGCCCTAGGCTCCTATTGGGCCAATTTTCCCTTCCCTGACTCCCAGGGTCACCCTCACACTCCCTGCACTCCTGTCCTGTTAGGGTGAGCCCCATCCTCGTTCCCCTTCACACCTCTGAGACCATGTGTCAGCTCTCATCTCTACTTTCTGGAAGAGTCCCAGGTGAGGGGGACCAGCAGATGGCATAACGATTACGTAGTCGACCTTGGTTTGAGTCCCAGACCCAGTGACTTAAAACTCAAGCAGACATGTGTGCATGTGGGCCCAAAATCCCGAGAGGAGAATGGAGGAGAAAGGACTGTGGTGTGGCCAACCCCTGGGAGTGATTTCTTGCTCTCCGTCTCTCTGTCTCTCCAGTGAGGGCACGTCCCCCATAGCAAAATTCTCTGTTAAAAAATTAAAAAAGAGGGACCAGCAATTAGCATAATGGTTATATTGCTGGACTCCCATGTAGTCAACTGTGGTTCGAGTCCCAGACCCTGTAGCTTAAACTAGTGCCGGGTGCGTGTGCGTGTACATGCGTGCCCAAGATCCCAAGAGGAGAATGGAGGAGAAGGGATTGCGGTGTGGCCATCCCTCCTGGGGGGCGATTTCTCGCTTTCTGTCTCTCTTCCTCTGTTTCTGGCAAGGGCATGTGCCATGTAGCAAAAACCTCTCAAAAAAAAAAAAAAAAAAAGAATTCTTTATTCATTTGTTGTTATTGTTTCATATTTGTTATTAAAATACTAATGACTTTGCCTTTTTATGAATACAACTTCAACAGTATTCCAAATATTTTGATAAGAAATGTTGTTTTAAAGAAAATTCCATGAGACATTTTAAAGTTTTCCTTTGAACGAAGTATTGTTTACAGAAGAATTTTTAAAATTCTGAAATGGTTCCTCGTTATTGTTGCAATGACTGCATGCCTAGTTTTACCGTATTTATGTTAAAGAAGAGGGTTTTGGCTATCTTTGCCTTTTGAATTTGAAAAATTCAAATATGAAATAATATAAATATAGTGAACAACAGAAAAGATGTAAACTTTCTGTTTACAAGCATAGAGACATTTTATATATAAATAAATACACATTTATGTAAATGTATATGTGTAGTGTGTATATATACACATATATTTATGGTCAATCTAATTAGTGATATTATTTATATTCTCCATAGTTCACTCTTAACTAATTAAGAAATTTCTTAACCATGTCTTGCGAGAGAGTTATAGTAAAGTCTTCCGATGATTTGGAGTTTTGTCAAATTTTCCTTTTAGTGACTCGAGATTTTGCTCTACTAATTAATGTTGTGCTTTTTGTAACTAATGTGTTTTTTGTAAACATTCTTCACGCTATATCTTTAGATCAACTGAGCGATAGCCATTATAAAATATTGCGTATTTTTGTGCTGAATATTTACGTATATACAATTGGATCCTATTCTGTCCTTTTTGGTTCTAAATGTAACAGCGTATGATAGGAGTTCTCGGCTTCCTATTTACTTATGAGCTGGAATATTTTTGCTTTTCATTCCGCTTTCAACCTTTCCAAGTTTCTTCATTTAAGTGCATCTCTTGTAGAATGCAAGTGATTCTATTTTGGGTTATTTTGTTTCCCTCAGCCCAATGACCCTGTCCCGGGATGGTCCCTTTGTGCTGACCCTGTGACCCTGAGCCCCGTCCCAGCTGGCCGGTATCTGAGGGTTCATCACAGGAGACTGCAGAATGACGTCAGAATTTCCTAACTCCATGTAGGCAGTGATTTTCCTCCTGTCTATATTGACAGAAGTTGAGTTCTTCCATGTTAACGTTCACGTCAAATGCCATCCTTCATTACCCCAAACCTTCTAAGTCTTCTTCCCCTTTTGGAAACAGGAGTGGTTTCTTTTTCATGACCAGGGCTCTAGCGTTGGTGTCCTTGGCAGGCAGGGAGTGCTCAGGCCATGTGTGCAGAGACCCTGCTGCACAGTGTGGGGGACCCGATCAAGGAGCAGCAGCCTCTGCTCAGCAGCACAATTATGGTCAGGCTCGGAATTCGTGTCACATGGTCACAGGCCCAGCTACACTCCTTCAGCAGTATGGGATACTCTTGGTCATAAATACCCAGTTCAGGCACTGTGGCCCTTGTCTAACTGTCATCTTTATTGCATGTCAGAGAACGTTTTAGAGATAAAAAACCTTTGTTTAAAAAAAGAAGGGCCAGGGACCAGCAGTTAGCATAATGGCTATGTCACTGGACTCCCATGTAGTTGACCACTGTTTGAGTCCTGGACCCGGTGGCTTAAACTCACTCCAGGCATGTGTGCGTGCGTGCCCAAGATCCCGAAAGGAGAATGGAGGAGAAGGGATTGCGGTGTGGCCATCCTCCCTGGGGGATGATTTCTCGCTTTCTGTCTCTCTCTGTATTTCTGGCGAGCGCACACGCCCTATGGCAAAAAACCTCTCCAAAATAAAAGAAAATAAAATAAAAAAAGAAGGGCCAGCCAGGGACCTGGTGATTAAGGTACCTGTGTCCCACATGGTCACCTGCATGGTTCAAATCCTGGACCCAGCAGCTTAAGAAACACATGGGGCATGGGACCAGTAGACGGTGTAATGGTTACATCACTGGACTCCTACATAGTTGACTTCGGTTCAAGTCCTGGACCTGGTGGCTTAAAACTCTTGCCAGGTGTGTGTGCATGTGTGTCCAAGATCCTGAGAGGAGAATGGAGGAGAAGGGATTACGGTATGGCCATTCCTCCTGGGGGGTGGTTTCTCATTTTCTATCTCTCTGTCTCTTTGTGTCTTTCTGGAAAGTACACATGCCCTATAGCAAAAATCTCTCTTAAAAAAAGAAAAAGAAAGAAAGAGAAAGAGAGAGAGAGAGAGAGAGAGAGAGAGAGAGAGAGAGAGAGAGGAAGGAAGGAAGGAAGGAAGGAAGGAAGGAAGGAAGGAAGGAAGGAAGGAAGGAAGGAAGGAAGGAAGGAAACACATGGGACATGAATCCCAGGAAGAAAATGAAGAAGAAACTGTGGCGTGGCCATCCCCACTGGGGTCCAATTTCTCGCTTTCTCTCTCTCTCTCTCTCCAATGAGTGTGTGTGTCCTTTAGGAAATTAGAGAGAGAGAGAGAGAAGAGAGGAGAGGAGAGGAGAGAGGAGAGAGAGCAATGTATTTCTTTAAAACAATCACTTAGAAACATTTAGGTTGTATTTTCTTCTGATCTTGATTTTATTATGAGAATGTCCAGAAATTCCTTGGAAAAAATAATTACTGGCTAAAGTTGGGAATGGAAAATTTAACTTTCATTGAAGAAGAACATGTTTAAGTTCATGTAGAATACAAAGTAGCCTCTGGAGCAATGATGTTGTACTCAAGAGCCTCAACCATCTGGAGAAGTGGTTTCCATGTGAAAATTTACAGTTGCAAGATCATATTTTAGGATTTTCAGTTTGGTTTCTCATGAGAAATTTCCTTCTTTTGGTGAAGTCGCTTAGATTTGGATATGAAGTGCATGGTAACCAGAATTATAAATTCTCATTATAAGAGAGTCAGTGCCTTGGCCCTGTGTAGGTGGTTTCTTTTCAATGGAGTTGCCTGATAAATGAGTATTTTTTTGCCTGGAAGTAATTGTTGTTCTAAATTTGATAAGACTTCTATTAATATATTATATTTTTATCATCTTCAACCCATGTGAAGAAAACATTATACTTCTCCATCTTTTTTTTTCTTTTTTTGTTAGTCATGAGTGCTCAATAAATGAATGGGTTTAGAAGAATGGCATCAGTAGGCAGATAATTTTGATCACTTCTATTTCTCTACTTAGTAATATTTCATTATTTAGAAACAAAAGATGGATGAAAAAGAGAAAAGCTATCAATGAAGAATACACAGTATAGGGCACATTGTAACTCATCATTAATAGCTACCCTACATCATGCAGGTTTGTTTTTTGTTCCACAAATTATATCACGTATGTCTGGTATCTTGGTTGAAACCACTTGGCCATTGACTTGAAGGACTAGTCATTGAACTGAAAGATAAAGAAAATCATCCAGAAAATTAATTCTAGAAGTGAACTTCTTTAGTAACAGAAGGAAGTCCTTAGTTTTGCTAAGGAAAAATAAGGCAGCTGACCTATTTAGTGGTCCCGACAAAAGCATTTGAATTTAACCCAGTGGTGCTCGCACCCGCTACAACTCCTGCTTCTCTGTGCCTGCTTAAGCTCAGTTAAACGAAATCTTCACCTAGTCTATTTCATTCCTTACATTGACTTTCTCTATCTCCTCTATGATTTCCCTAAGTTTAAAATATGTTTAACCTGTTTTGACCTTCTAATAATATTATACCACTTCTCATCTAGCCCCACTTGCTCTTCATGTCTTTTGTATTATTATTTTACTTTTACACAAGCTATCAATATATGATACATTGTCACCAATGTATTGTTTTAAATACGCAGTTACTTTTTAGAGAAATTAAGAATAAGAAAATAAGAATTACATTTTACTTTCACTGATTTCATTTCCAACACTATTTCTTTGTGTGGATCCAGTTTTCTTTTTTTTCCTTTTAGTTTTGGTATAGGGTGTTGCACGCTCACCAAAGACAGACAGAGAGAGAAAGGGAAAAGGTGAGAAATCACCCCCTGGGGGGATGGCTATACCACAATCCCTTCTCCTCCAACCTCTTCCCAGGATTTTGGGCATTTTCAAGCTGCAGGGTCTGGGACTCAAACCGTGCAGGTGGCTACGTGGGATCTTGCACCTCAGTCTCCATACCACCTGAGGGCCTGATCCAGTTTTCTATCCTATGGAATATTCCTTTTTCCTGGTGGAGCCCTTTAACGTATTGTGTGGAAGGAGTTTTCTAGGATGAATGATGACAGCTTTTGTCTGAGAGAGTTTAGTTTTCCTTCATTTTTGAAAGATATTTTCACTGGCTATAGAATTCTGGGATGACAGTTTTTCTTTTAGTATTTTAAATATATCACTCCACTGTTACTGTTTCTGACAAGAAGTTTATTGTAATTCTTACCCTGGTTTCTCTGTGGGTAGGATACCTTCTTCCTCTGGCCACCATCCAGATTTTCTCTTTGCCTTGAGTTTTCAGTGGTTTGGATGTATGTGTGAGTGTTCTCTGTTTATTTCCTTTATGTTGTTTTTGTTTCTGTCCTGCTTGTTGTTTTCTGAGTTTCTAATGATTCTGTGAATTGGCATCTGTCACTGATTTGGGAAAATTCTTAGATGTTATTTTTTCGATTCCATTGTCTTTCTCTCCTGGAAATCTAAGAACATGTGTCTAAAAATATTTAATATTATCCCATGGTTCTTGGATGTACTGGTTTTTCTTTTTAATGTTTTTTTGATCTTTTATTTCTGTTTTGTCAATTTTTACTGATTATCTTCAGATTCATTGATTCTTCCCTTACCTGTGTTATTTCTTCCAAGAAACACGTGGAAAGCAATTCTGCATCCATGTCACTGTGCTTTCTTACTTTTCTTGTTTCTATTAGATTCTTTCTTATAATTCCTACATTTTTGAAGAAGTTGTCCATCTGTTCTTTCCCATTGGAACTTCTAACCCGTTAATCAGTCATTTTACAACCCATCTCTGACAGTTTGAGCATTCCATCATGTCTTTTTTTTTTTAGAGAGAGAGATTTTACTATAGGGCATGTGTACTCGCCAGAGAGAGAGACAGAAAGTGAGAAATCAACCCCTTGGGGGGATGGCTATGCCACAATCCCTTCTCTTCCATTCTCCTCTCAGGATTTTGGGCATGCGCAAACATGTGCTTGGTGAGTGTGTCGCTGGGTCTGGGACTCAAACTGTGGTCGACTACATGGGAGTTCAGCGATGTAACAATTATGCCATCTGCTGGTCCCGAACATTGCATCATGTTTTATTCTGGTTCTGATACTTGCTTTGTCTCCTGGAGTGAGCTCTTCTTGCCTTTACATATGTTCCCTATTTTTGCTGCTGCTGCTGCTAATTTTTTTTTTTTTTTTTTTTTTTTTTTTTTTTTTTTTTTTTTTTTTTTGAGAGGTTTTTGCTCAGAGAGACAGAAAGCGAGAAATCACCCCCCAGGAGGAATGGCCACGCCGCAATCCCTTCTCCTCCATTCTCCTCTCGGGATCTTGGGCACGCATGTACACGTGCCCAGTGTGAGTTTAAGCCAACAGGTCCGGGACTCGAACCGTGCTTGACTACATGGGAGTCCAGCGACATAGCCATTACGACAAAGCCATCTCGCTGCTGCTGCTGTTGAAAGCTGGGTATCCTACCAAGGTAATGGATGTTGAAGTAGATTGTTTTGTGCTTGGATATGAGCCTGCCTTTTCTTCTGCTAAGCCTTCAGTGTGTGGGTTTGTGTTAGTACAAAGAGGAGTCTGGCTGCATTTGGAGTTCGTGTGCCAGAGAGTAATGTAAAATTCCTCGGTTATACCTTGTGTCATAGGCATGAGCTATAGGGTCACTGGAAATGTCATGATGTATTTTTGCATAGAGAAACAGAAATGTATGTCATGGCTTTTCCTATGACCCGATCATTTATCAGAGGGGTTTTTGCACTGTATTCTGCATGGCCTGGGGTCTTGTTGGCTGATTTGGGGTCTTCTCCTGAAGGCCCTCAGCAGAGGGTTACTCTGCAGAGAGAATCTGTGCAGCTCTCCCAGCTATACCCCTCTGCCGCTTTTGCTCGATGTTTCTAGCACAGTTGGGGGAAGTGGACAAAGGGCCATCACAGAGGCTCTGACAAAGCCTCAGGCCCAGGTGGGCACAGGGAGACTGGTGTTGGCTTAGTGAGTGCTCCGAAGCTCCTCGTGGCGTAACACCGAGGCCAGCCCAGGCCCCACCTTCCCCAGGCACAGAGGTTGACTCCCTCCCCCAGCTGCAATGGGTTTCCACAGGTGCCCTAAGGTGGCCGTGCCCAGGGCTCAGCCTCAGAAGATGAAGCCTGCTATCCAGCACCAGGAGGGAGACTATCTTGGGGTACTTCACTGTCTTCCATGTGAGTGCCTGTCAGGATCCTGGAGAAAAAGCCAGAGGAGGCTGCTAATGCCCCTGCTTCTCCTACCCCGCCAGGGATCCACTTTCTCATGCTAGCCACACTGGGTTTATCAATTCATTGCCTTTTTCTTTAGCTTAATCTTCTTACCCACTGTTACAGGGTCTGCTGATGTCTGCTCCTGTGAGCAAACACTCACCCTGTTTCTCCTTGCATGACCAACCCCGTCTCTTCCCAAATTTGAGGTTAGTTGGTTGACTTTTGACCCCAGTTCCCTGGTGGGGTCAAGAAAAGTCATTAATTTGCAATTCCTCTAGCTGTTCTCCCCACCCCCCCTCCCCCCTGGTTGTAAGGGTGATACCTTTTTCAGCTCTCACCATTTCCAGAGCTGACACAGGAAGCTTTTTCCTCAGGTCTAAATGCATAGAAAGTGACACTTGCTCAGATGTGTATGCCAAAACTACTGCTTCTTTCTTTTTCCTGGAGAGAAAACCTCTGTAAACTAGTTTACGAGACCCTGCTCTTGTTTTGAAAAACACATCTGCACATATTCACGCTTGCCAGAAACCTCAGGTTGTTCAGCCAGTCTCCAGAGCACTGTAGTCTTCCCACTTTGGAAAACAGGAATCAAGATTGAGCTGTGCGTTAACTGAGGCTTATGTACTCCAACCTGAGGGACTCCGGCTGGAAGAATCATTATGAACGGAGCAAGGCTGAGGCACAAACCAAGCTGACCTTGCAGTTGCAGTGTGATCCCTGATCCCCAGGGGCTTGTTAGTGCCCTGGGGCTGGAGGAGGGCCCGCTGCTCCCTGGGGGAGTTCTCAGGATGGGGGTTTAAGGGAGGAAGTGAGAGTTTCCTCCCCTAAGCCTTGTCGTAAACTCCCTGGGCTAAGTTGTTTGCAGGAAATGGTAGAGTAGATATTATTTAAGGGACAGTGTGGGAGATGAGGACTCTGTCCTGCCAAGGAATTCAGTCTCACCTGAGGGAAGTGAGTGAGTCCGGTTGTTGAAGAACGTCCAGTCATCCAGCTCAGGGGGCACCCGAGACTGCTCTACACCCTCTTCTCGAGTGAACGATGGCAAGTGTCCTCCCAGGGGAGGGCAGAAAGTGGGGGTCATAGGAGGGCAGCTTGTGGGGAGCCTCCCACCCTCCTCGTACTAGTCTGCTGAAGCTGCATAGCAGACTGTCCAGGCAGGTGCCTGAGGCCACAGTGAGGAGCTGCTCCCAGTTCTGGAGGCTAGAGGTTCGAGACGGAGGCGTTGGCAGGGTGGTTCCTTTCAAGGGCTGGAAGGAGGGATCTGCTCCAGACCTCCCTCCTGGATTGTGTCTGTCTCTGTGCCCGAATGTCCCCTTTACATGGGGTCACTGGTCATATTGGATTATTGGCCTGCCCTACTCTGGCACAACCTTGTGACAACTAGTTATAGCTATAAGGTCCCTAGTTCCAGATAAGGTCACGTAGTGAGGTACTGGGGGTTGGGACTACAATGTATGACTGGGATGGGGCATGATTTACTCCATATCCCATGTCATTCCTTGTTTTAGAGGTGGACTGTTGAGACCCAGAAGTGGGAGCGAAGTAGAAGGGGAACTTTCGATAGGTGTTTCAAGGACCAACCAGCTGGCACTGTCAGACCTGCCTGCTTCCTGATCTCTCGGTACTCACATCTCAGTGAAGGATGGAGACAAGCCACAGAAAACAAAGGCAATTCCAGGGAGGACAGGTACTTTGGAAAACAGAGCTCGCCTGCGGACCTGTTAGGAGGAGATCCTTCAGCCAGGTGGCCAGGAGGACTTGGGGGAAGAAGCGAAATTTAAGCTGAGTCCTGAATCATGAAAAGAGAGCCATAAAATGATCTGGCAAAAAATGCCAGGGGGTTCGGGGCTGTCTGCAAAGGCCGTGCTGTGAGTGAAGAAAGGCCAGCATGGCCACAGTGACATGGGTTGGGGGACACGGACTAAATGAGTTTGGACTTGACCAGGGACCAGATGCCACAGGGCTGTGGAGCCCAAGAGACGGAGTGTGGGCATCCAGCCGGGGGCATAGGGGCCATTGGGGGATTTGAACTCGGTACTTACGTGATAGTATTTACTTCTGAAGAAGACTACTGTGACAGTGGGCAGTGGGGGGCCACAGCGACAGCCAGTCCATAGGTCCCCTCTGGGCCTCAAATCCATGCCTCTATCATCTCTTCATAGCTACTGCAGGTTCCTGACCTTTATCTTTTCTGTTTCCATCTCCTCAAATACTGCCGACCCTTTATAAGTCCTTTAGGCCCAGGCTAAACGCTGCTCTTGCCGTTGAACTGACTCAGTTGATTTTGCACCTGGAGGTCAGGTCCTTTTCCCATTAACCTTAGACTTGGTCGGTTCCCCTCTGCAGCATGCACTGGGCTGTGTGGTGCAGTTCTATGCCAGGCTCGGCTGTTTGGGGTCAGGTTTGAGGGCTGGGCTCTGCGGTGCCAAGAACCTGGCTTGGACTCTTTCCTGTGCTAAGGGCTGGGTCAGCGTTTGAGGAGAGGAAGAAGAAAAAAAGGAGGAAAGGAGAAATGGAAAAGGGAAGGGAGGGAGGGAGGGAAAAAGTAAGGGAGGAAGGAGGAAGAGTATTTGCGAATCAAATGCTCTGGTCATATTACAAAATCAAATGGGTATTGCACACATCTGTGAGTGTGTGTGTGTGTGTGCGTGTGTGTGTGTGTGCACAGGGGTGGGGTTGGTGTCCTCTTCTTCTAGAAGGTACATTTACCATTTCAGTGACCCTCAGGTATAATAGCATGCAGAGGTACAGCAGGGAGTGACCTGAATCTCAGTCCCTTAAGCACCAACGACCTGACCAGGGCAGGTTCCTCGCTGCCCGTCTCTCCCGTGGGGCACTGCTGCCGTCCACCTCACTGGCTCGCGGTGGCTCGCGGTGGCGGTGCTCAGTACTCAGCTCGAGGTGAGTACATGCAGTCAGACACTTACCCCTGCCCCACGGCAGTGAAGCGCCCTGCCCTGGAGCCAGTGTCTTTCCTTTGCTCTGAGGAGCAGACAGTACTCCACGGGATGCCCCAAAGGCCTGGGCGCTGGGTGTGAACTCCGGTCTTCGAAGATCTTTTTTCTTGCACAAGACTCAGCTGGGGCCGCTTTATCTCTGGAGAGGGGGTGCCGCAAGCAGGTTCTCCGTCTTCCCTTCTCCCCCAGCCCGGAGCAGGCAGGATGTCTGCGCTGCGTATTTGTCTGTGGCGTGATGAGGGTTGCAAAGAGTGCAGGCGCTGGAAACAGCGTGCTCCAGGGTGGGCCGCCTGCTCCATCACTTAC
Source organism: Tupaia tana (assembly GCA_026018925.1). Taxonomy (NCBI): domain Eukaryota; kingdom Metazoa; phylum Chordata; class Mammalia; order Scandentia; family Tupaiidae; genus Tupaia; species Tupaia tana. Next base: position 82,367,254 of record JAKSZU010000010.1, read on the forward strand.
TGAAGTACCTTTTACTGTGGACACTATCATTAGCCCTGTAATATAGATGACGAACAGAAACTCAGAGATAACTGAGCAGGTTGCCGCAACCACACAGCTCTCTGAAGTACCAGCAGCCCCAGGGCTTGCACTCGCCTGGTCTGGTCTGCCATTGACCTGGAACCCATGCGCTAGAGCTCCTGGTCAGCCCTGTGGCAGCCCTACCATGGAGAGCCACGGACAGGCAGGGGTGAGCACGCCGACACACACGGGCCAGCTCAGCTTTAAAGGAAAAGATTATTAATCATGGACTCCCAGGGAGATTCGTGAGCGTGCAAACTGCTACCATATTACAAAACCAGATGACGGCTGGTGGCTGAGCACTGTGCACGGCTGGGAGGAAGGGGCTCAGGGATCTAATTACCTAAATGTGCAATTAAGTGTCCTAACTACGCCGCTACATGCAGTGGGGGGACGTGTAGGCAGGCTGCAGGAGTCTTTGAAGCTCTGTGTTTTTGATGTTGTGTTTCTCCTCCTACCACTCTGGCCTGTGGGGGGCTTCACAGCCATGCGGATCTGCACACCACCTCTGTCCTTTTACAAACGCACAAGTGGCCCCATCTCAGAGCCCTGGGGCTGGTCCTCAGGCCTCTCCGACCGGGTTCACAGTCCCTCTGCACATTGGCTAGGGTACCCGGTGGGAAGCACGGTACCCTAGCCAACGGCAAAGCAAACACGATGGTTGTTGTGAAGGCCATTGTCACAGGCAGTTGTCCCCGGCTGTGGTGGCCTGGTTATAGGATTGCTGCTGAGATGTTCTCACTCAGTGCGCGGCATGCCATCAGCCCAGTCGCAGGAAGCAGTCCCAGGTTGCCAGAGCAGCGAGAAGCTGGCAGGGCCCCTCCTCCTCACGCTGCCGTGTGTCCCCGCTTGGAGCTCCCCAGGTCTCTGAGGAGACAGACGTCGTCCAGTTATTCAATGACCCAAAGCGGGAGGCTCGTGAATCCCACTGGAGCTGTCCAAGGATGAGTTTATCTAGTTGGTTGTTCTGGTAACACAACTGTTTGCTATGCAAAGCTATTTTTTTTTTAAATGATCTTTTCTTATTTATTTATTTGCCAGAGGTAGTGTTCCTTCATCAGAGAGACAGAGAGAGAGAGAGATAGGGAGAGACAGAGAGAGACGGAGAGAGGGGGGAAAACACCCCCCAGTGGAGTGTGGTCACATTGTAATCCCTTCTCCTCCATTTTTCCATCCCGTTTGGGACCTACATACACATAAGCCTGGTGTGTTTTTCAAGCCACTGGAACTGGGATTTGAACCATGTAGTTGGCCATTTGAGATAGGCCTCCCTTAACCTCTCAACCACAGAGCCTTCTCCAGCAAAGTTAATTTTTTAGTAAAATTGTTAATGTGTTTTGTGTACACATCTTGTCCGTGTGATTAGATACGGTTTGGTATGACAGATGAAGCAAGCAGATGGGTGGTTATTGACAAAAAGCTGTTGCTGATTTTTGAGAGAGGAAGAAGGGTCCAATCTTTGAAAGAGTTGATTTATCAGAACAAGAAGTTCAGCCTCGGCCAAGAGGGTTTAGTTCCAAACGGATACTCCGGCCACTTCAGACTCAGCAGCAGCACCTGCATCTGGACGGTCAGAGCCTCACCAGCCATTCTGACTCCCAGGCAAGCCCGGTCAGTCCTCCACCAACCTCACTGTCCACCAGGCAGGCCCTGCCCAGAGCCCAGCCTTGTCTCCCAGCCAAGATAACTTGGCTAGAAGGTAACTGCTCCAGGCCCGTTTCCTCTCTGTGTTTCATTCATTCATCTGCGTGTCTCTTCATGGCCTCCCTTGGGAACAGATCATGCAGATTCACCCTGGAAATGTGGGGTTCTATCACTGCTCAGCTTTGACAGAGCTCTTGGCAGCTCCCCGTGATCTGCTTCATGTTTAAATGGGCTCTTTCCCTCCAGATGTAAACCAGTCAAACCCCAGTTGACCCGGGTCCCTTCATCTGGTTTGTGTGAATTCCCTTCCAGAACAGTGGTAAGCAGACCTGTCCTTCCTTCACCAGGTCTCCTGGTAGTGGTCTGCCTGCTCATGGCTCCTGCTCAAACACAGACACACACCTGCATTTGTGCAGGTCACACCGTCTCATTGCCTGTACATGGAGGAGGAAACCCAATAGAGAAAGTTGGAAACTGGTGGATAAACTTGGCCCCACAAACGCACCTGAATAGACAGGCGTAAGAGACACAGTGTGGAACCAGTACCAGACGATTCCGGGCTCTGCGAGCTCTCAGATGTCTCGAGCTCTCCGAGTCCCTGTGTTTGGGGGTCTTCCCATCCTCTCTGATTCTGGAAAGGCTTATGTATTGGGGGAGTTCCCCAGACTGGAGAAGCATTGGGGTTCAGGCCACTGTTCCAGTCAAGCCCACCATATCCTTTGCCCCCATAGCAAATCCCATCGACGCGTCTCCAAACAACCGTACAAATTTCATGTGCTCCAGTTAAGTAGTTCTGCTCTGAGTTTTAAAGCCCAAGTTGTTATCGAGTTTAAATAAACGGATGCCTTTGCTTTCTAATGAAGTCTCCCAGCACTCTGCAGCTCGTGTCTGGCGCCGCTGCAAGAGTTCCTGCAAAGGACTTACAGTGCAGACTGGGGGGACGAGGAGAGTGCGTTCCGGGGCATGGCCATTTGTAAATCAGACCCAAGGGTGGCTGGATGCTTTTGTGGCATCACCTTCCCCCCACCCAGTTTCTCCATATTTTCTGTGGGCGACACTGTGCCTGTTCTCAGGTCCAGTTAAAGAAGGGGCTTCCTCCTGGGCCCGGAGGTCTTATTTCCTTTTTCCCCATGTGCACTTACGGCAGACTTTAGTGCGGCAGGAGCGCTCAGGTGAGCGTGTTACCTGAGTCAGAGCCCAGGCTTGCTCCATCTGAGCTGCTGGGCCAGCTCTCCAGCCACTGCCCCTTTCTCGTTCATTCATTTGTTCAATCATTCCTTCCACAACACAACTGGGCACCTATGCACTGTGGGCCCAGGAGCCAGGGTAGTGAGAGCTGCTGCCTGCCCAGGAGGAGCTGCAGGCCACAGATGGAGCCCAGCAGACAGACAGCCCCAGCATGGCAGGTCGGCATGGAGACCAGGGGAGAAGGGTGCGCCAGGTGAACTGCAGCTCAGCTCATGGGGAGGGAGCTGGGGAGTATGCCTGAGAGGGTTCCAGAGGGTGAGGAGGCCGGGCCTGGTCTGACAGAGGGGTGGGTGAAGGGCATTCTGGCTGATGGGTAAGTGGGCAAAGGCCTGGATAAGAAGCACAGCGTGGCAAGAATACAGGGTGGTAGGAGGCATAGGGAAGGCCACTCCTCACTGACTTCTGTGAAGGTTTCCTCGAAGGAGTGGGCAGCCCACTCTCGCCCACCACAGTGCCCACTCCTCTCCCCACAGGAATACAGGGACTGGCAGGGCAGGTGGTCTGCCCCCAGGCTTGCCTAACAGCCCGTCCCTCACTCCAGTGCCTTAAATTCCTAACCTTCTTGCCTCTCTGCACTTGGCTCCTCACCTCTGAGCTCCTGGACTTCCATTCTATTCTTGGGTGTTCTTTATCTCTGCTTTTGTGCCTCTACCTTGGCTTCTGCCTCCTTCTAGGAGCTGGGGTGACAGGGGGACTTCCCTAAATTTCTGTGTCCTATTCCATCACCCTGACTGCCTCTGCCCCATAAGGACCAGGACACGATGACCCGACATGGTGACCCTCCTCAAGCTTATTATAAATAGAACAAGCGAGAATCTACTCTGGAACTCACTTGTCCCCAAAGTCCTCTTCTGAAATCTATCAAAGTCATGACTGACTAGACGCCAGCTTCTGCAGGGGCTGAAGGTCTGTATGCTGGTTGTATCCCCCAGACAGTTTTCTTTTTATATTCTGACAATAAAGACCCAAAAGACTTCTGACCCCAGTGTTTTCCCGAGACCCATTATTGTGACCTCACTGCTTATTAAGAAAACAGGCGAGGCGTCGGCTCTGAGCAGCCCTGTGTGTCCACGGCGGCGACAAAGTACCCGTCAGGCCTTGGTGCTGACGGATGGGCCAAGTCGGAATTCCCAGCACGCCCACCGCTGCCTTGGTGGCCCACTCCACCGAGGTCATTCTGAAAAAACGATTATTACTTTGGCCATCAGCCCAGTGACGAATGTGGCTTTTGTCCAACGGCAGCCCACAGGCAGAAGCCTGTTATTTCTTCTTCACCCCAGATGCGGTAACTTGATTAAAAGGACATTAGGACACAACGAAACCTGATTTAGGGTCCAACTTCTCCCTTTGAGGCCTTGCAAATGACACCTTGGGAGAAACTGCTAAGCTCCCCCCTCAGCTTATGGGACTCCCAAAATAGTGTCCCAGGGGCGGCCTCTTACAGGACTAGAGGGAATGAGGGCCAGGGTCACCCTGGGTTTCCTGGGATGCAGTACCGGGGCAACATACCCCGTAAAACCTCAAGGAGGTCCAGCCCCTCGCTGGGGAGGGAGGAAAATCGCTTTGTGGCCGAAGGTCCCTGGGGCGAGCTAGGCTCATCCTCTCACCAGATACGCGATCCTGGGCGGGTGTCCGAGTCCTGGGTGTCGTTGCTCTCCTCTGTGAGTGGAGAGGGGCAGCACCCACCTTACAGCTGTCGTGGTGGCTAAATGAGACGATGCCCGTGAAGAGGCCAGCGTGGGCCCGGGCACCCGGCAAGTACAGACAGATACAGACCCTGCATCATGTCCCCTTCTCTGCGGCCCCTGACATCCATCCTTGTCTTACAAGAAGGAGCAAAATCCTACCCCTCCATTCCTCCACTTCCGCTGAGAGACCTCTGCCCCCGAGGTGGCCTGCCTACTTCACGGAGAGACCTGGGTGATTTCCAGAGCTGAGGAGGTGGTGGGGCAGGGTCCTATGTTGGAGCTGCTCCTGGGGGAGTGACTGGTCTGGGCGTGTGTGTGTGAGACAGAGAGAGAGAGAGAGAGAGATGAGCTGGACACAGATATGGGATACATACGAGGACACCGAGCTGGGGGAAGAGGAGGACGGGGGCCTTGGGCAGGGGCAGCCGAGCTCCTTGGGTGGAAGTGGGCAGGGCCTGGGATCACATGAGCTGTGCCCAGTGGGAGGGGGCCGCCATGCTCCCTGGGCTCGCCGTGGGGACTTGCTCTTTTCGTCTTAGCCATGGTGTGTGCCTGTCAGATCTCGTCCACGTGAGACACATCATGACTACAAGTGGAGGACCTGGGGGTGGGTGTCTAAGAGCGGGCCCTAGTTGGCCTGGCTCTCCTGGCCCCAGCCGTGTCTAGTCCCCAGGCCCTTGCTCAGCCTGCACACGATGGAAAGGCTCGTCCAGCTCTGAGAAGGCCTTCCCTTGTTGGGATCTGCAAAGTCTAAGCCAGAACCCAGAGGCCTTCCTGTACACATGCCTCAGGTTCAAGGTGTGCCTGGCGATCTGCCTGGCAGAAGCTGGCTGTGGCCGGGGTGTGACTGGCACCACTTCTGGCAGGGGAGTTTGGGAGTTGCAGGAATCCCCTGAGGAATCCTATCCTTGGGAACCTGAAGTGTTGAGGGTCACAAGATGGCGACTAATGGAAATAGATCCTTGCCCTCCCTTGGTGGTGAGGGGTGAGAATCATTCAGGGGTGGGGCTGAATGATACATGTCCCCCTGTTCTCCAAGTCCTCAGCCACCTGATGCTCTCTGCCAGGCTGAGTCAGTAGAGGAGGACCGGGTGTCCCAGAAGCTGTGGACAGTCAGGCCTGGGTCCCCTCACAGGCCCATTCCGGACAGCCTCTGTGAAGTCACAGGGACATTTGTCATGGGAGGTGAGACAATGGTCAGAAGAAAGGCAGGCATGAACTGTGGGTCCTGCAGCTGCCCCGGCAGGGCTGAGGTCAGCCTGAGTCCTGGCACCTCTCGGCTGGCCTGTCTGGAGAAATCCTGGACCTCCTTACCTGGCCCTTTCCTGGGACCACAAGACTGAGGCTCACAGTGGAATCTGGGTCTGGACCTTCAGTCCTCTGGGGATGGCAGCTTGAACTCCCCCCTTTTCTGGGATCATCCCATTCTCTAGTCCTAGCAGCCCTCGGTCTCCTTTTCTAAGAGCTCACCCTGAGATTTCTGGTGAAAGATTGAGTGGATACAAGAGGGCAAGGCGAGACCTGCCCACACAGCCCCGGGAAGCCTCTCCAGCTCCTCTGGGAAGAGAAGAGAGTCGTGTCTCACTGGGGCCCATGGACCTTCGTGTCGCTCTCCTGCTTAACACTTGGCAGATTGCAAAATGAGAACGAGTAAGACTAGTGGTGACACCAACAGGTCTTACTGGTCCCTTGCTCTGTAAAATTCCTGTCCTGAGCCCTGAGTGTGTCTAGTTGAATTTTCTCAGCCTAGCAGCCAGTGTATGCTGTCACCCTTTACTCAATGGATGAGGCTCCAGGCAGGAAAAGGGCCAGGGCGAGGTCACCCACCAGGAAGTGAGCAGACGTGTGTCCATGTCCACTTGAATGCAGATCCAATGGCCGCCCTGTGCCCCTCCAGGTTGGAGAGAGACTCCCACAGCCGACAAGAGGCTGGAGCTCCCCCGGAGGGGTCCTCCTGGCTCCTGCTGTTTCTGCACTGAAGGGAGAAACCACTGCCCACGGCAGGAATAGACAGAGGGATGGTGGGAGGGCACTAAAGGCCAGAGAACCAGGTAGATGTGCACGGAGGTGAATAACCAAATAATCTCTTCATTAACGCAGGACTAATAAAAGAACAATGATAGATAAAAATGGCATGCAGCAGAGTGAAAGAGAAAACACACAATTTTCTGTTTTTTTTCCTGCACCCTTATATTTTCCTTATTCAAAAGAAAAATATGTGTGTGTGTGTGTATACACATATATGTATCTGTGTTTATATACATATATATGTATGTGTGTATATATGTATATATACACACATATCTGGTTTGCACACTAGTATTAAACAGCCACTCATAAGCTCCCCATGGCAGAACCCAGGACAGTCTAGTAGGCAGGGCAGCGGTGGCCTCAGGGTGGCGCTGGCTTGAGATCTGCAGCACTCCGGTCCCTCCCGAAGTCTGGTGAGCCTTGGAGCCAGGAGCCTGCCCCGTTGCCCTCACACTCAGGGCCCTGCCTCATGCACGCTGTGGTTCTTCGTGGCGGTGTCACTGACTGAACTCATCGGGCCTGTGTTGGATGTCTACTAAACGACAGCACTTGAGAAGTTCTGGCATTGGAGGCACTTGTGGATCTCTTGGGGAAGAAATGAAGCATTTTCCATGTGGTCCAAAACACAGGCGCTGGGTGCCCCTAAGCTGTGCTAGGAGTTGCCAAGAGCCACTACCGCGCAGCTGTGGCCGCCCTGACGTGACCTGATGTTCTGCTCAGCTCCGCAGGGTCATTCACCACTCACTTTGGAGAGGGGATGAGGCCCCGAGATGGGGAGGGCCTGCTGCTTAGTCAGCCTTCAAGACACGGATTTTCACTTGTTACTTTCATGTTTTGGAAGAGCAGTTCCCCACAACAGGTAGGGAGTTCCTGCTTTGCACTTTCAGGTTCACTGTTGCGCACAGAGGGAGGGAGTCTGTGGGGTCTGCCTGGCCTTCCCTGGAATGAGTGCTGAGCCTGGAGGGGCTGGCATGGGTGCCCCTGCAGAGCTTGTCACCTGGAGGTGCCCTGCTGCCTGGCCTGGCTATTCCTGCCGACTGCACAGAAAGCCATCTTGCCTTCTCCGCTCTCCGCGTCGCAGTTTCTTTTCTATGGAAGGAGAAGAAAGCACTGCAGTGCCATGATGCTCTGAAGCGCTTGTGCTTCGGGGCGCGTTTCTGCAATTGGGAAATCCCTGCCACTTGCTTCCTGATTGTTTTCTTTCCTCAGCTTCCCCCTGTCCCAGTGCATATGACACGCCCACTAAGTCAGCCCAAGGCTCCCCTGGCTTTCTGCGACAGTGGGCTCTTGGTGGAAGGTGGGTTCAGGGCAGGGTTGGCTGTCAGATGGCGGGTGTGTGCAAGTGGGAGGGCAGGGACTGGCACTCAGAGACCCAGTACCCATCCCGCCCTGGTCCCTATCCCAGCTGTGGCCTGACTTTCCTCTGGTGTTCTTTTCTATCCATACGACAGTGGCCAGCCGCAGTGCCCATGCACAGGGCCAGCCTGGCACAGAATGGCTGCTGGGTGAACAAGTGGAGCCATCCCTCCACTCTGAGAGGGCACTTCGCCTGGAGCCTGAGGTGGGGCTATCAGCCGCAGCTCCCTCCAGGTCGCTTGCTGCGAGGCCCCAGCTTCCTCTCTGGGGCTTGCTGTCTTACAGGAAATCCACGTGGATCTGACCATTCTTGGTTCTTTTCCTGGAGCCTTTGGGGTAGATTCTGAATATGCAGGCTCGACCATGCAGCCCAGCAGGAGTTCTGGGCAACTCCCGCAGCCGGTATCCTGGGGGGTGTGGTGGTTGGAAATCAGGGTGGGGACACGCGTGGTCTGAGAGGCAGTCTGTGGTCTTCAGTCTGCGCTTACAGTGTGGCGACCCGCCACACCCCATGTGTCTCATGTCCTTCCCTGTCGCCCCGCATGGGAGCAATGCTGCATGGCATGAGCTGGTGGCTTAGCCTGGGTTTCAGGAGGGACTGCTGGGGACAGTCTGTGAAGGTGACCAACCAGAAGCGTCTCCCTAGGAGCCGTTAGAGGGCAAACGGCCAGTCTTACTCTGCTGTGTGCAGCTCTCTGACACCATTCAGCCTCTCCAAACCCCAGGATACAGCTCTGGAGCCTGGGCCCTGTCCCCGGAGTGCTCACTGCCCCAAGTAGCATAGGCATCTATGGAGAGCCCCATGCCAGCTGCAGACTTGGAAGGACTCTTCCAGCAGGGCTTGGATTCTGGCTTCAGGAGTGGCTTGTTGCATTGTCCCCAGATTGGTGTTTGGGCCAGCTGCACCCGCTTCTATCTCATGTTTCTGACAGCAAAATTCTTGAGGCCTCCGGACCCCATTAGGCCTCAGAATGGGACCCACAGGGCCAGGAAGGGGTCATTACTTGGATCTGTGAGCTCGCTGCTGCGGCCTGGAACTGCAGGCCAGGTGGCCCAGACGCAGAGGTTTGGAAGGCTCCAGGCCTGGCAGGAAGCCCTGGCTGGTTCTCTGTGCTCCTGTCCTCAAAGGAAGGGATGTGGGAGCAATTACATCAGGCCCGAAGCCCGGGAGGGCCGTGGGAACCGGGAATGAGAGGTAGGCTGCCTTCAAGTCTCAGTGTGCTTGAGTAGTTTGTGGTCTTGAGCAAGGCCTCTACCTCTCTGAGCCCGGTCTCCTCTGTCAATGGTGACAGGGAAGGCAGGAAGACTCAACGATCCCAGTGCTAGACAGAAACTGACCCTCAGTAAGTGAGAGCTAAAGTGACAGGGACTGTGGATATCAAAGGGACAGAAAATAGAGCTGGCGTTTGTTCATTTCAGTTTAACAAAATTAAAAAATCAGAAAACGGTCTTGGGCCAGTAGGTGGCATGGTGGTTAAGGTGCTGGATTCCACACGGCTGACTCTTCAGTCTGAGTCTTAGACCCAGTGGCTTGAAAGACATGCCTGGTGAGTGTGCGTGCGTGCCCTAAATCACAAGAGAATGGAAGAGAAGGGATTGTGGTACAGCAATCCCTCCTGGGGAGTGGTTCCTCATTTCCTCTCTCCCGCTCTGTTTCTTTCCAACAAGCACACGTGTCTGTCGTAAGGCAAAAATCTGAAAAATGAAATATCAGTCCCTGTTTGGTTTGCTAAACCCCAGCCAGGCTACGCTCCTCTTTTACCAAATTATCATGTCCCAGTCTTCTCCCTGGGGCATTTGCCACCCTGCGTGAGCACTGCCTCAGCTGCTGAGCCTGTGCTGTAGGGAGGCGTGGGCACTGAGAGCATGTGGGCTCTGCTAGGCCTCAGTGCTCTGGAGCTCGGGCCCTCTTGGCCCTATTCGTTGTATGACCAATGGAGGGCGCTGAACTCCCTGAAATCTCAATTTTAGCTTCTGTAAAAGGTGTGGTAACTGGCCTGATAAATTTATTAAGAGTTCCTATGACATTGTACATGCACTGCACCCTGTGTCATGCCCGGCACACGGCTAGCCCTCGAGATGGGAGGGAAGATTCGGGAACATCCTGTTATAGGCTACCAGCGGTACACATAAACTAGCCTATCAATGTGGACTCAGATGAATAAAATGTGTATTGCAAATACAGAAGCAACTATAAAATTTTTTTAAAAGTAATAATGATATGAGAAAGGATTTAAAATGGGATTATGTAAATTGATTTGCACAATTGAAAACACAGAAGGCAGAAAAATAGGGGAAGAAAGGGCAAATGCAAAGAATAAAAAAGTTACAAATAAGGTAGGTATTAAACCAACTATAGAAGAATCACTTAAATATTGTGTGAATGGTCTAAGCACAATAATTAAAAGACATTATCAGATAGGTTACCAAAAAAAACAAAAACAAAAAAAAACGACTACAGTTAGGTACTTCAAATATAAAGACCCAGGGACTGGTCCGTGGCACAGCGGTCAAACGCCGTGTTCTGTGAGAGAAATCCACATGGGAAGGTTCCAATCACCAATGCCAGAAATAACAAGGCAGCTATCACCGGGTTCTTGGACATTAATGGACAATAAGAGATTATCATAAATGACAATTTGTTCATAAATTTTTTACAACTTCAATGAAATGATTTCCTGAAGGACATAAACTGCCAAATCTCACCCAAAGAAAAATAGGCAACTCTCATTTATGAAAGAAATTGAATTAATCCTGAAAAATCTTCAAAAGAGAAAAAGAGCACTAGACAGAGAACATAGGCCATAGTTTCACCAAATACCCATGGAAGAAATGGTGTCGAGTCTCCATGACCGTTTCTGAACATTAAGAGCAGAGGGAATACTTTCTAACCCATTCTTTGAGGCCAGCATTATGCTAATACTCAAACTCAGAGGAAAACCTAAGTAAACTACAGACAAATGTCTCTCAAGGATGTGACGAGAATGGCACTTTCCTCGTTGGCTGTCCTTTCAAAACCTCAGTCTAATCATGAAGATAACATCAGAGAAAGCGCATCATGGACGTTCCACAAAATACTTGATGAGTCATCCTCAAAACTGCTTAAACTGCTAAGTCATCCTCTCAAGAAAATCTGAGAAACCGTCACAGCTGAGAGGAGCTGCAGGAGCTGTGACAACTGAATGTCTTATGTGGTATCCTGGATGGGATCTAGCATGAGAAAAAAAGATTTGTAGGTAAAAACAGAGGGAACATAAGTCAAGTGTAAACTTTAGTTAAGGAATCAATATGGATCCATTCAAATGGGAAACTGGGAGCTCCGCGTACCATCTCGCCAAGTTTCCTATAAATCTGAAACTATTCTAAAGTTAAAAGTTTCTTTCTGAAAAAGTGACTGGAGATTACACAAGGGAAGGGGAAGGAGTGAGAATCAAATGGAAGTCGGGGGCAGGGTCCCCTTCAGAGGTAAAGGCCTAGCTAGGAGCAAGGGGAGGAAAAGGAGAGAAAGAGCAACCAGTCCATCGAAGTTCTTCAAAAACATGGACCCAGGGACTGTTTGGGGCTGGCTTTAATATTACCTGGTGCTGCTGCTCTAAATGCTGATCATAATCCGTAAGCTCTGCCTCCAGTGGAAAATTTCCCCACCACTAACCAAGCTCAAGTAAGCAAAACTATTTGGGCTTTCCTTTTTAAAAAATTTATTTTATTTTCCAGAGGACATGTGCACTTGCCAGAGAGTGACAGAAAGAGGGAGAAGGTTAAAAAGCCTCCCCCCCATGAGGTGCGGTCATGCCACAATCCCTGCTCCTCCATTTCTCCATCCTGTGGGGTTTGGGGCACACACACAGCACCTGACGTGTTTTTCAGGTGGCCAAGGCTGAGATTTAAATCGCTGTCGGCCCTGTGGGATCAGACTCTCTTAACCTCTAGACCATGGTGCTGGCCCTGTGGTTTCAGCTGATAATATTTGTGTGTTGTCTGTCTTTGAAAACACCTGAAGTTACCTTGAATGAGCAGAGGGAAGGACCATGTCTGGGTGGAGGAAGGAGAAGGTGAGCCCAGAAGTCTTCTGAGGCAGAGGAGGTTGACTGAACCTGCTAAGAGGCCACCACTCTGTCCTGTTTTCTCCATACAATCAGAGCCAACATGAGACCCAGCAGGGGAAGAAGCTGTACTTTCTGTCTCTGGTGAGCCACAGGGCACCCTCATGGAAGGGAGGCCACCGGGCCTCTGCTCTCTGTCCCTTCTGGGAACCAGTCACTGCAGAGCTCTATTCTCATGTGGCCATGGTGGAGGGTCTGATCTATGGCGGGTGGCTGGTCTGCTTCAGCCCCTGGCTACAGAGGGTACTCAGAGCCCAGCCAACTTCCTTCCCATGGAGGGCTTCAGGATGGAGGTGGCTGCACTCCTGGTCTGCTGCTCTCACAAAGCAATCCAGTATGCAGGGCCTGCAGCTCAAGACAGAGATCCCACAGTGTGTAGTGCTGAGGAGCATGTGAGGCCATCTTACTCATCAGCAGTGCTGAGGAGCCAGTGAGAGGGGAATTGGTCCCAGTCCTTAGGTCATACAACCCACACTCCAAACCCACGGTCCATGCATCTCAGCCACAGTGGTCCGCACATCCTTAGGCCCAGCTGGTGAAGGCTGGTGTTCATCTTCAGACTTCTCATAAACTCCTGGCAGTGGTTGCGAGCACAGACCTTGGCTTAAAGATGTGCCTTTTAAGAATTGAATCATGTTCAAGTTTAAGCAGCTGCTTTATGGGGTTATATTTTCAGACAGCTTAGGCTAATTATTGGTTGATCATAAAAAAAATATCACCTAAGGAGCTTGTTAAATTTGCAGATGTTGCTGAGTCTCATCCCAAAGGAGGGTCCTGGGGATAAGTATTTCTAATATGTTTACTGGGATATTTTGTAATATACTTCTAAGTGTCTAGAAAATGATATAGAAAGTTAAAGCAAAAAGTATATTTTTCTGAATTCTAGTTCCCATTACTTAAAAAAATTAGAATGGGGACAAAAGAAAGTTTGGGAAGCTAAAATTATCATGTTGTCTGAAAAGTCATGATGCATTTTTGCATGGAAAAACAGAAAAATACATCATGACTTTTCCAACAACCCAATAAATGTTATAAAACATCAGTTGGAAGGAACCTATGAGAACAAATACTTCAGTCTGATCTTTTTAGAGTCAGGAGCTGTGTTCTGACAGATGAAGGGTCTGGCATAGGTTATCCAACCACAAATTGCCAGAATAGGAGGGAGGCCATGCCCCTCAGTCTCCTATTCATGACATCAAGGCTAAAAGATTTCATTAGACAGTTAATTTTCATTCGAGTTAAAATAAGGTCCTCTTAATTTTTTAAGATTGCATCTACACTGGACGGTTCATTGTGCTTTGCACTTTCAAAGACACCCAGACAAAACACCCACAGAGTTTTCACTTCGGTTGGTTGGGGTGACTTGTTCTCTCCTTCCCCAAACCCTCCTTTTCCCAAAACCTCTTCCACCCCCATCTCACCAACTGGTTGTCCTTCTGGGTTCCTTTTGAACTTGGTCCCAGCCTCATGCTCTTTCCCCAAACCCAATCCAAGAAGATTCTCTCTGTGGAATTTGCAACCTCAGTCTGCTATCAAGACTGAACTTTGGGTATTTTACATACCAGGCAAGACTGAAGAGTGGGGCACTATTGGGGTCCAGGAGAACCTAAGGGGACACTGCTTTTCAAATAGGGACACATTCACAGCATTCTCTCCTAGGCTGTAGAGATTCCTTGGTGTAAGGGAGAGAGAGGTTGAGGCTGTTTTGGGCTGATTTACCACCAAGGCCCTCTAATGCCTCTCTCCACCCCCATCACCATCTTGATCAGGAGAGCAGATCATGTAGATTCTGCCTTTTTGAATAGTTACTGTACGTTGTCCCCTAGGCTGGTCAATTTATAATACTATTTTCAACTATTTTATATACTATTTCCAGTTCTCACAACACATCATAAGAAGGCCGAGATAATGGGATTCAGAAAGGGTAAGTAACTTGTCCCAGTTCTCACAGTTCGTAAGAGCTGGAGCCAAGACTATGAGAACAAAGCTTAGGCTCGTTCCGCAGAGTCAGGCTTCCATCCAACCTGCAAATAGTAAGGCACACTGTTCAGCCCTTGCGCATGTCCTCTTAAAATATGTTTGGTTCCATGTCCTTCATGACCGAAATTTAGAAATTTGGTCCTTGATGACATCCATTGTCTCATGATTGCACAACTCCCAAACCATAAAGAATGAGAGAAGACCATGCATATTCCTCTCAGTGACATCAGAACTTTGTGGTTACCTGGGAACAAGGCGATGATGAAAGGGCTAAGACTACCTGGATTCACAGACCCCCTCTTCTTGAGAAGGGAGAAGGCTTTCAGAAACACCAAAGACTGATCCTGATAACTGCTCTTGCTTTGAGTCTGCATGTCAGCCAATATTCCAGATAATTTTCGAGCACAATCTTACTGAGTCATCATGGCGTCCCTACTGTTCTGGTCCCCAATTTCAAACAGTCATATGAGACTCGGAGCTTTTTGTCTTTGTTTTTGTTTTTAGAGAGATTTTTGCTATAGGGCACATGCACTTGCCAAAGAGACAGAAACTGAGAAATCACTCCCCAGGGCGATAGCCACACCAAAATACCTTTTCCTCCATTATTCTCTTGGGATCTTGGGCATGCACACACATGGTGAGTTTCAAGCCACCAGGTGGGGACTTGAACCACGGTTGGCTATGTAGAAGTCCAGCAATGTAACCATTATGCCATTTGCTGGTCCCAAGCCTAAGAGAGTTTAAAAATGCACTAAAGTTCATAAAGCTGCTAAATATCAGAGCCAGAATTCAAATTCAGATATGTCTGAAATCAAATCTCATGCACACGACCCCTGCACTAGGCCTCTACAACTTTCCTTGAAGAGTCAATATAGTTTGCCTGTTGCAGCAGATATTTCTTGAGCACCTACTCTGAGGTAGGCTTTGCAAAACCTTGGAGATAAAATAATGGATAACACATTGATTTTGCCATCTGGGAATCCTCTACAGTGGTGGAACATACAAAGCCAATTAAATGTAGCATGCCATCTGCTACATGCAGATTAGACTCAACCGGCTGTGGAAGCTAGGAGGCAGGGGGAGTCATTCTTTTTTCCCAAGGGTGACATGTAAGCAGAATAAGAGAGCCAAACTGGAGCTCCACAGGTAGGGGCACACCTTGGGCAGGTGCAGCACCATGCTTCTCCTCACCACCCACTGGTTAGCCTTCTGGGTCTCCTGCTGGTTGGTTTCCTGCTATTTTCTCTGCAACATGTGGACACAGACACGCATATGATATTGTCCATCTTCTAGGAGCTCATGGTTCCTGGCACATGCTTTATAGAAACTTGAACGACTGGCCCATTTAGGAAAGGCACAAACCAAGGCCCCTTATGAGATGGCTACTGAACTTCAGCTGTGAAATATTGCTTTCATGGACTAAAAGTGAAGACTTTGTACTGAGACTTCTCCCTCCAAATTCATTTCTAGATTGGTAGGGCAACCTCTGTATCCTTCTCTCCATCTCTCTCTGTCTCTCTGTATCTCCCTATGTCTCTTAATTATTATTTCCTTAAAAACTGTTTTTCTAAGGTAAAGTATTCTCTGGGTTCTCAAGCCCCTCCTTTAACTTACTAATTTGTGCCTTTCACCCCTCCCATTTAGGAGAGGCACAAACCAAGGCCCATTCTGAAATGACTACTGAACTTCAGCTGTGCTATTTTTATTTCTTGCTTTTTAAAATTAAAATACAATTTTTTATTGTCTTTTTTCTTTCTTTCCTATTTTTTAAAATTTTATCTTCTTTCCTCTTCTTATTTTTTCTTTTTCTTTTTCTTTTAACTTCATCCCTTAGTGGCTCAGCCTCCATACATTGAGTGTCTAGACAGGTCTAAGTAAACAGTATCTAAACATCTGATTACTATTAGGGTCAGAATATTTCTCAATTCTCACAGAATCTGACACACAAAGAGTGAAAAACAGAATGGAAGAGAGATTGCAGATCACCTCCTCCAGTACGCCTCTGAATGCTCAGATTGAACTTCAAGATTTAGGAAGAAATGCACAACCCATCAGATGACCAGAAGACAAGAAATAAAAGGAAGGGGCACCAGAAATATAAGAAAGCAATAAAATACCTCTCCTCCAAGGGAAAAAAAAGTAACTCCCCTTTATCCACAGATAGTACAATGGAACTCAAGGAAATGTCAGATAAAGAATTTAGAATATTCATAGTGACAAAGCTAACACAGATGCAAGAGAAGGGAGACAGTGAACTCCAGAAGACAAAAAGAGCCAACGATTTTCAGGAGATGAGGAAGTTCTTGCACGATCTGAAAGAGGAGATACACACCATAAAAAAAGAATCAAATGGAGCTCTTAGAGATGAAGGCAATAATACAGGAAATCAAAACCTCCCTGAAAGTATTAAAAGTAGACTAGATCATACAGAGGACTGACTCTCAGATTTGGAAGACAGAATCACTGGCTTAGAAAAATTCACCACGAAGACTGAGAAAATAGCCCCCAAAATGAGAATAATATATGAGAAATACTAGATATCATTAAACATCCAAACATCTGGATAATTGGTATCCCAGAAGGTGAAGAGACTAATAAGGGCATTGATAATCTATTTCATGAACTCCTGGAAGGATACTTTCCAAACCTAGAGAGGTGTTCAAAGATCCAGTCTCAAGAAATACAAAGAACCCCAAATAGAATCAACCCAAGAAAATCTTCTCCAAGACACATTATAGCCAGATTGACCAAAACCACAGACAAAATGAGATTGGCAAGAGAGAGACATCAAGTTACTTACAAAGGATATCCCATCAGGCTAACAGCAGATCTCTCATTGGAAACAATGTGAGCAAGGAAAGAATGGGAAAATGTATTCAAAGTGTTAAGGGAAAAACAATTTCGACCAGGAATACTATACCCAGCAAGATTCTCCTTCATATGGGAAGAAAAGTGAAGAACATTCTCAGATAAACAAAATCTGAAAGAATTTACCAACACCAGACAAGCTCTCCAAGAAGTTTTGAAGGTAGTGCTATACTAGAAAAACTAAATACAGTAGCAGAAATAAGAGTTAAAAAACAACCAAGAAAATGGCCAACTTAATGGTAGAGACAAGTCTAGAGTTGAATAATATGTTCTGGAATTTAAATGGGAAGATTGGCCCACAACAGAAGATAGATTAACTACACAAGACTGAACTGGTGAAATAAAATCTTATGACTTTTGACTAAAACTTTACTGATTTTCTTCTATGCTTTATTTTGCAGATTTAAGGATTTTTATCTTGTCTTGAGCTACTGATAGGTCCATGCACCTACTATTTAAACAAATTCCTAACCTGTTTTCTGGCTTTAAGTTTTAAGCAAATCTCTCTTAGCATTTTTAAAATTTTGATTTATTAAAGTTAAAATTGCTTTTCTTGAAGTTAGAAAATATGCTAAAAATACCTATTTAATGACTGCAATAGACTATATAGCATCAGTTAGGTGCTACTTTATAGTATATTCATTCTATTCAGAGCTACATGCCTGAAGTCAGACACGTGTTTACAGGTATGTATATATCAGCTGAACTTGCTATTGAAAGTAGTTAGATTAATTAAGATATTTTGTGAATCATGGGACCAGCAGTTAGTGTAATGACTATGTCCCTGGACTTCCATGTAGTTGACCACGGTTCAAGTCCCAGACCCGGTGGCTTAAACTCACGCCAGGCGCGTGTGCATGCGTGCCCAAGATCTTGAGAGGAGAATGGAGGAGAAGGGATTGCGGTGCGGCCATCCCCTCTGGGAGGTGATTTCTCACTTTCTGTCTCTCTGTCTCTCTCTGTCTTTCTGGCAAGTGCACGTGCCCTATAGCAAAAAACCTCTCCAAAAAAAAAGAAGATATTTTGTGAATCAATAAAATGTGGGGGGAAAAAAGGAATGAAAAGCGACTATAGACACCAGAGACAGTGTAGGAGGAGGATGGGAAATGACAGAGGGTGAGAAATAGGGAGAAAATATACATGCATATATATGAAACAAGAAATAAAAAAATATTTGTTGATGATAACATGTATGATTAAGCCACTGTGCAGTGTATTCTGGGTAGGAATACATGTGAATCAATGTAAAATAAATAAATAAATAAATAAATGGGAAAAAAAGAAACTTGAACAAGTGGAGTGAATGACTGCAATGTGTGCGTGTGTGTGTGTGTGTGTGTGTGTGACTGCACATACATTGCAGGGAAAGGAATGGATGTGAATGATGATTACAGAGAAAGCGAGAGAAAACTGAGTCTAACTTGGACAGCTTTGAGCGTCAAAATCAAAAGTTGGCATTTTACCTAGTAGATGATAGAGTTCTGTCATTTTTAAAAGTGGAGAATCAACATCATCCCTGTCAATGCTTTCTTCAACTCAGAAAGATGAGTCTGGAAGAGTTCCTCTATCTCACCATCTTCACCCTCTATTCCCCTCTGATCCTCTCCCTGAAACTTGCCAGCCCTGGCCTGGGCCCAGGACACCCTGCATAACCCCCAGTGCCTATCCCTGGTGGCACCACTTCCTCTTCAGCTCTTTGGCTCCATGTCTGTGCTGCTGGTCAGCTCTAGACTGTTTCTCCGCTGGCCAATTGCAGACGTCTACTAACTGGTTTCTGTTGCAAAGTGAATTATGTCTGCTGAAAAGCCACACCCACCAGGGGTGCTTTCTCTCTCACTCTCATCAGTAGATGTACACTGTGGCAATAAAACACATGAAAAATAGGGGCCAGCAGGTGGCATGTTGATTAAGGCACTGGACTCCCAAAGCTTAACCACAGTTTAAGTCCTAGACCTAATGACTTGCTTTGTCACTTTTCCCTTTCTCTCTCTCTCTGTTTCTGTCTAGCCAAATTAAAAAAATAATAATAAATCATTCTAAAAATAATTAAAAATATATATACAGACTGATAAAATTTGGAATTCTTGTCAGAATAGGGAGGAAACAGAAGATGCAGGACTGGTAAACATGCCTTCAGGTTATCATTTAGCAAACAGAACAATAGTAAAAGTTATGTACCTGTGAATGTGACTGTACTTGGAAACTGTGTCTTTGAAGATGTGATTGAGTTAGAACGAGGTTATATTGAAGAAGACTCCGAATCCACCATGACTGGTGCGCTGACATGGACAAGAGAGGAGACACAGACACAGACACATGGGGGACACATATGTCAACAGGCAGAGACTGAGCCACGTGTCTCCAGACCAGGAAACACCAAGCATGGCCGCCGACACCAGAAGCTAGGAGAAAGGCATGGGACAGACTTTCCCTGGAGCCTTCCCAAAGAACATGGCTCTGCTGCCATTTTGATTTAGGAATTTAGTCTCCGTGCCTGTGAGAGATGGAAATTCATTTCTGCTCCCCCTCTCCAGCCTCCATGAAATAATCAGAGGAGTTTTCTAAATTGCAAATTTGCTCTTGTTATTTCTCATTTAAGAGTGTTAGTAGCTCGCCATAGATTCTCTACCGCAGGATAAAATCCAAACACCCTCACCCCGTTGACCGGCCCACCTTCCTTTCTAACCTGTGCTCCAAGTGCACGAGGAGAATTTGGAAGTTCTCTTTGTGTGGCCAAAATGCCTGCCTTCCATTTTTCTGTTGACTCCATCTCATCATTACCTTATCTGCAAAGCGGCCTGCAGCCTGCCCCTCCTGCGTCCCTCCCATATCTGTGTATACTTGGCAATCACACAAAATCATTTTTCACCTGATTCTCCCTGTCAGTAACACTGAACTTCCTAAAGGCAGTAACAGACCATTTTATATCCTGATCCACAGAGCCTATCACTGTGTCTGGAATAGAGGAAGTGAAGAACAGTTGATAAATGGTGAATAAATACGTAAATGAGTACACAGATTTAGGGAAAACCAAGTTTTGTATTGCCCGTCACTGCACAGGAAAGCACAGGAGGGTTTGTCCTCAGAGGAAAGCACGAACTTCCGCTCTTCCGTGTATTACTGGGCAGCTCAGATCAAGTTACTTAGCTGCTCTGAGATTCATTCACTACCAAAGAAAAGATACATAAACTATGTCGTAGAATTACCAGGAAATCGGAGCAGGATGGTGCAGGTGAGCGAGAGGCTGGTGTGATGCCCGGAGCACGCTCCAGGGTTGTCTCTTCCCGTCCCCAGTCAAATCGACATGTTCACTGTGTAGCCATGGATTAGGGCAGCCTGAGTCTGAAACTTTGTAAACGCTGAACAGAAATTGCCCTTTGCTTTTTCTCTACCAGGACATGCCCAAGAATGACCTCTGCAGTGGAAACTACCCTAATTACTTGTACAGAACAATAGCAAACGCCACGAGGCGGTCCATTTAAACACTGGAGGAGTGATTAATCACAGCACATTGGAATATTGCTTTTGGTCCTGAACTCAGTTTGCCTTATATACAGGAAATGAAATGCAGTAATTACGGCAGTCACTTGAGACTCCAGAGTCCTGGCTTCAATTCCCCAGCCCTTCATCATTGCATTTGGGCTATGTCTAGATGACGCCAAAACATCTGGCTAAAAAGTGAAAAATGCCATCCATTTTTCAGCTGATGACTCACTGAATATCCTACCTTTTCTCTTTTTATTGTGGATAAATACCCCTAATACTTACTATTTGACTGTTTTAAGTGTACAGTTCAATAGTGTTAAGTATATTCACGTGGTTTGGAAGCTATCATGCCCCCCTCCCCCATTTCAGAACTTTTCATCATTCCCAACATAAACTCTGGACCCATTAAATAACTCTCCATTCCTCCTACGCCAGACCCAACCACCACCATCCTACTTTCTGTCTCTGAATCTGACTGCACTAGGCACCTTGTAAATGGAATCATGGAGTGCTTGTTTTTGTGACTGGTTTATTTTCTTCAGTGTCATGTCTTCAAGCTTCATCCATTTGTAGCATGTGTTAGAGTCCCCTCCCACACACACCACACCAAATCAATCAAATCAATGACTGTCTCTTATTGTTATCTTTAGAATATCACATAGCAGTCTTAAAATCACGTGTCTTTTTGTTTCCGTCGCTGGCTAACTCTTAGATCATACTCATCAGCCTGCTGAACTGTTCCCTCTTCAGAGACATAGATATCATCCAAGCATTTTCTTATGTCTCTATTTTTAATGGTCATGGCTTATTGACTCAAACCAGCTGAATTTGAAACAAGTTCAATGTCATTTCCTTCAAGGATCAACTCATCTCTCTGGGCCTGAGATACTGAACGAGCAACACCTAGTTTCTTCCGAATCCTCCAAATATATTTTTCTCCCAAGAAATTTCAGATTTCAACAAGGGACTCATTCTCAAATAATGATGTTGATGGGGAAATGAGCATACGCAGACCTCATCTGTTAACAGAAGCCCAGTGTCACACCGCCAATCACAGTCTGTACATGACTGCAGCGTGCCAACCGTGGTTGGTTCCTCTCTATTTCCTCACTGTTTGTCGACCTGGCTTCTCTTCCTTTTCCTTCCAAGGAGACAGAACTCTACATTGATGTGACTGAAGTTCCTCCACACCGTTCCCCTCGGGCCCTTCACAATAACTGTGTGTCCTTTCATAGCAATGTTGACATTTTCTGGAATGTCAGTTGTCTGATTGCTGAGAACGGCCTTCATTCCCACAGTAGACGTAGCAAAGCCAAAATTCTCTTCCTTTTTAAAGGTGAATAATATTCCTCTGTATGTATGTATTGCATTTTATTTATCCATCATTTGCAGATGGACATTTGGGTTGTTTCTGCCTTTTGGCGATTGTGACCAGTAGAGTCATGCATGGAACTAGCCAAAAATTGCTCAAGTCCTTGCATTCAGTTATTTTGGACACGTACCCAGAAGTGAGATTGCTGGAACATATGCTAATTCTCTTTTAAAAAAATATTTGCTAGAGAGCAAATGTGCTCACCAGAAAGAGAGAGAGAGAAAGAGAGGGCAAATGAGAAGGAGAAAGCATCCCCAATGGGACATGGTCATGCCACAATCCCTTCTCCATTTCTCCTTCCTGTTGGGATTTGGGACACACATGCACATATGCCCAGCATGGTTTTCAAGCCTCTGGGGCTGCGATTCAAATCACATGGCTGGCAGTGTGGAATCCAGTTCCCTTAACCAATATGCCATGGGACCAGCCCATAATTTTGTTTTTAATTTTTCTGAAAAGGTACCACACTGTTTTCCATGGCAGTTGTACCATTTTACACCCTCACAGTAATACACAAGTGTTCTTTTTCCCCCACATCCTTACTGACCCTTGTTTTTGTTTTTAATAAAAGCTACATGAAAAAGTGAGAAGGAGTGAATGAATGGGTGTGAAATTCACCTCTTTATGTGTTGCAAGAGTTTACAGTCACGTTTTCACATGATTTTTTTCTTTATTCTTTCCATTTCCTCCCCATCACATGAGTAGTCTGTCTATCTGGACACTTTCCCCTACCTTCTGGGTGCTCTGATTGTGGATTTTCACAAGTTTTAGACCTTCACATTTCTGACTAGTTCACTCTGAACATTTCGGCAGCCCGCGTGGACATTTGCAGGACAGCACAATCAGAAGCCGAGCAGGAGGAGGCAGTAAGGGATGAGACGCCAGGATGAAGGAACTGCTCCCACGCGGGAGGGGGAGAGCTCAGCGCCCCTGTGTCCAGGGGTCTGGCCCAACTCCCACCGCCGCTCTGTTACTGCTGCACTGGCCCGCGGTTGCTCGCTCACAGCCTTTCATTGCCAAGGGGACTGCTCACTTTTTGAGGACATGAATGGCCACTTCCCTATCTATCTCAGTCAAAACCTACTCATAGTAAATGTTCAGCAACTTTTTTCCTAAAAAACTTCATTTAACTGAATTAGTGATTAATTAATATTCTTTCACTGATAGGAGAAGCAGTAAGAAAACTAAAATTTCTTATCAAAGTAATGCTCTCTGTGAAAGATTTGCAAAGTCTCTTAGAATTTTAGTTGACACGATTTTATTGATAGTAGCAGACTTGATCTCCCAGAGTCCTGAAAATTTCCCCAAGACTGTTTTAAATGTTGATTTGAATCTAAGCACCTAATTCCGGCTCTCTGCCTGGAGCTGTGGCTCCAGACGCCACAGCATGCTGGCTGCTGCCGAAAGCTGCCTGTCAGTGCTGGATGGAGCTGCTGGTGGTCAGCGTCTGGGTTGCCCAACTCCCCACTCTTGCCCGTGGTTTGCATTTGGGCCTACTTTTGTTTTGTCTTCCAGGCAGTATCAGAGACAAAAAGGCCAAGCGCATCTTCTGTCATCCAAGCATGCTCTTCACCTTTGTGTTTGTCCCATTTCTCACCAAGAGCAGGAGCTCCAGTGACAGCGGCCAATCCTGACCGGTTACCAGCATCTCAGACTGAGCGCTTTTTTATTCTCTTTAAGTTTATTTACTTATTTCTTCCATGAGTGAGAAAGAGACAGAGAGAGAAAACTCCCAACAGAGTCTTACCTGGGCAGTCTCTCCCAAGGCCCAGCTGGCTCCAATTACGGGCATGTATGTAAGTCTGGCTTACACAGAGAGGTCTCAGGACAGGAGCCTGGGGCCTTCCTGTCCCAGGCTGTAAACACAGCCTTGCAGAGGGCTGTGTTTACCGCTGCTTCATAGTAAGGCCCTAGGCTGAGTTCTCACCTCCTGTGTTGACATTTTGCATGTGTCTTTCACATTTCTTGGGAGCCGCCCTGTTTGAAATAGTGCTGCCGCCATTGTTCTGGTCCCCATAGCCCTTCAAGGGTACACTTTTCCTTCTTTTTTTTTGGAGAGGTTTTTGCTATAGGGCGCGTGCGCTTGCCAGACAGACAGAGAGAAACAGAGAGACAGAAAGCGAGAAATCACCCCGCAGGGGGGATGGTCACGCCGCAATCCCTTCTCCTCCATTCTCCTCTCGGGATCTTGGGCACGCACGCACACGCGCCCGGCGTGAGTTTTAAGCCACTGGGTCCGGGACACGAACCGCGGTCGACTACGTGGGAGTCCAGCGACATAGCCATTACGCTAACTGCTGGTCCCAAGGGTACACTTTTCTTTATGGCATGTCTGGCCCTCGGACACTGTGGACTTTCTTGTTTACTTACTGTCCTTTCACTCCCCAGAGCCTAGAGTCTTTGTTTTATCTGCTGCTCAATCTCCAGCGCCTACAGTAGTGCCTGGCATGGAATGACCCCTTGATAAATGTTTGTTGAATGAATACATGAGTAGGTTCTTGTGAGAAACCCTACTTTGGCTCAACATCAGCTTCAATAGTCAGGGAGTGTCTGAGAGGCATCTGGATGGTTGGGCTGAGAGGTTCTCCTGGTCTCTGCTGCCCAGGCTTATCATGCATGGGGGCCAGGGGAGAATGTGCGAGGTGTAAGGGGGACTATTAGGGATCTACAGTCAGGGAGGCACAGGGGGCCACGATGGCCAGAAGCCCTGCCAGATGGGACTCTCCTTGTGACAGCAGGCAGGACCACCAGTGCCTCAGCATGCTTGCCACACACGGGAGCCGACCTCACAGCCAGCAGGGTGGGCTTCTCTGATCCAGGACTTTCATTCACACACAGACCAGCATCTACGGGAAGAGGGAAGGAGGCACGATTTCATGGAGAGCTGCACTGGGAGTGACTGTTTATCAGAGACCGAGCCAGAAGCAGCAGACTGCGAGCTGTTTACCAGGAAGCTGCAGCTGCCTTTCCTAGCTCCCTCACTCCTCTTCCAGCTGACAGGGTTCATGTAGAAGAGTAAAGCAGTTGTAGGAAATTTTAAACAGACAAACAGCATGTTCCCTGCACTTTCGAGCACCGGCATTAAATATCTGACCCGGTTATTACCCTTGAGCCTGATACAAACTTGAGGAGAGTCCTCATCAGAGATGCCCGGAAGCCAGGCAGCCTGCAGTGTTTTTCTCCAAGCTTCTGTTAGATGGGATTGGCCGCATCCAACTAGCCACAAGCGTGAGTTTGCAGCTGCTCCTCCCTAGTGGACACTGATGGTAATGAACGGAAGTGTTTGCTGCCCAGTGACTAACGCGTTCTTCTCTGGAACTTTGCACAGACACCCCAGGACTTGGGGGGGAATCCCACTGGAGACTCTGGAATTGAGGGGTAACCCCTAGAATGTTTTGCAGTCCTCCAAGTGGAGGGACTGACGACTGATGGGAGGGAACCTGAGCCATCTGGAGCCTTTGCCAACTTCCTGGAGCAGGTAAGTTTCTAGCTCCTTAAGTGAATGAGCCTAAGCAATCAATGACTCATCAATGTAGATTTTGAATGTCCATGGAAAGGCCCAGGTAAAGGATTAACAGGGTGACTCTGACATTTTCTACCAGAACTAACAGATGCTCACAGAGCAGTGATTCTCAGCTGGGGCAATGAATTCTGCTCTGCCACAGGGGGGGGTCTGGCGATATTTTGGGTGCCACAGTTGGGGCTGATATTAGTACCTAGTGTGCTGGAGCCAGGAAGATCAGCATCCTTCAGCACACGGCACATCCCCCACAGCCAAGAACAGCCCGGCTTGCTCACACTGCTGGGCTCCACCCAGCCGCAGAGCCTGAGAACGTTTGCCAGGCCCTCCAGAGCCTGTTATTTCAATGGCATCTCACAAGCATCCAGTGAGGTAAGATGGGGGACGTAACACACCCATCTTCTAGAGGGGTGCAGGCTCAGAGAGGCCAAGCGATCTTCCCAGGCCACCATGGAGTGAAGGGCAGGGGGAGCTGCTCTCTCCATGACTGGGTTCCCTTAGGATCTCCTTGCCAGGTATGCGTACTTTTTTATTCAGTATCTGTTCGTTTTGAGAAATAGGGATAACATTTACATTTGTTGAGAGCCTACATGTAAGTTACGTCTCATAAAGAAGCAGCCAACCAGCAAGGTCGCATGTGAAACACCTAGTATGCCATGCAGTGACAAAGGCACCAGAAGGCTGCAGAGGGAGTGGAGTTGAACTGAGTTGAAGATGTAGACAGAGTGGCCAGGAAAGGCGTCAGCAAGGTGACAGGTGAATGGAGACTGAGGGAAGTGAAGAGGCTGGCACGTGGCCATCTGGGGAAGAGGTTCTCGGTGAGAGTGTGGCATGTGCAAAGACCCTGAGGTAGGCAGGCCTGCACGCTCAGTGGGTCCATGCTGACTAAGTGCACGAAGAGTGGAGAGAGCAGATGAGGCCACAGAAGTGAGAGGAGGGAAAGGGGGGGTGGGGATGAATCCTGGGAACCTGAAGCCCATCTGGAAGACCTTGACTTTCATCAGAGATGTAGAGAGCCATTGCAGGTACTGAGCAGAGGGGGACCTTTGAGTTTTAGCTGTATCCGTGTCTGCCGTGTGGGGTACAGACTGAGAGACAGAGGCAATGAATTTGTTCACTTCATTTCTGTCAGTGGTCCGAATTTCTTCAATTTCTTTTTTTAAAAAATCTCTTGATAATGTAAGCTAGGAGGAAAAATATCATTGTACAGAAGCATCAGGGAGAGGCCAAACAATAGAGTTTGTTGGTGAAGAGAGAACCAGAAGAATGGCTGTAATGGAGGGGGATGCAGGCAGAGAGCCCATGCTGGCCAAGGCTCCCCTGCCATGTCGTGGGTTGGTGGCCCCAGTAGTGCTCATAGAACTCACGGTCTTGGTGCACACGTGACTGCCCAGAGTGGACAGAGGCTATGCCATGGGAGGGTGATACCATTTCCTCTAGGGTTGACTAGTCTTCTTGAGAAAAATCAGAAAATTATTCTGATTATTAGTTTTATTAAATTATTAGTTTTCATTTTATTGTGGTTTGTTTGTCATTACTTCATGTGTCCTAGTCAAAGGTCACAGCCTGTTTGTGTTATGCTATAAGCTCCTGGACTTGGCGGTTCTCAGGAGCTAAGACTAAACCTTTCATTATCTAGTACGAATGCTTGTTAAGAAAGCCACCTCACCATCTTAAGGGGGCCATGTGTTTGAACAACATCTAGTAAATCATTCCCAAGTCTTTTGGGATGAGGAGTTCTGATTTCTTTCTTAGTGTGAAGAGAGAGGTGAGGGTCTGAGCCTTGAACACTCTCAGAAACCCGGACTGGGGAGCCTCCCTGTGCTCTCTCCCAGGTCTCTGGGGCACGTTAGCAGGTTGAAGACGCAGACGGCGCTCGCTGCCTGAGAACCCTTGTGACCTGCTATGGGAGTCATGTGCAGTCAATGCACTGTAAAATCTAGGACAGGCCCAGCCACAATAGCGCATGCTGGCCGATGCTGCCACTCAGCAGACTGAGGCCTTATGGGAGGCCTGGGTTCAATTCCCAGCCCATCTGAAAAAGTTAGGCATAGTGGTGCATGCTTGCAGTCCTAGTTGCGAAGGAAGCTGAGGCAGGAAGAGCTTCCAAAACGTTTCCAAAGACATTTTTTCCTTTGGCTCTCATTTTAATCTCATGAGATTGGCAAGCAGATATAGCCAGATGAATTCAAAGGATCAGGTGGTTTCAAACCAGTTTAGGTTAAGAACCATCACCATGTGTTTTTTGTCCTCTGCAGCAAATTTATCTTTTTCATTGCTTGGTTTTAACTGGTGTATGAAAAGAAAGCTCATTGCCAATGCTCGTGGGTAGGCCCCAACCTGCAGCTTCATGACTTCCTGAGACCCTGTGCTTATGTGGGTCTCGCATTAGCTAAATGTGACCAGCACTCTTTCTATGAAGGAAACAGACAGCTCTTCTATTCTAAATATTTAACCCATAAAATCTTTTGCTTCCCTCTGTTGTTTTGTTGTGTGGTGGGTGCACACCTTCTAAATGGAGGTCCCCAAATCTAATCTCATTCTTGCCTTGTCCCCACCCAAGGGCACCTGTGTGGGAAGCAATTCTGGTGAGTTAATTCCCCAGAACACTGCCTGGGCTTGCTGTCCCCCATTCAAAGACAGGGTTTCCACCATCTCCTAAGGAGATTTGGCTCCAGTTCATCATCTTTGACATTTACGGCAGGAAGACTGGGCTGTTGGGAATCCTGGGGTGGGCAGCAGAGCAGCTGACTTGCAAGAAAGACTTCCAGGGCAAATAGCAAAGTCCCATGCAACTCAGTACCCAGAAGGTATCCAAGGATCCATAAAGCAGTAATGGCAGCTAATCTCTGTAGAAGGGCCAAGCATACCTGAGGCTGCTGGGCAGTGTTTACAGAGCCATTCCTCTGCCAGTGATTTATGGCAGCCTCTGTGCATGAGAGCCACTGAGGCTGAGTGCGTGGCTCTCAGGAACAATAATGACTGACCCTGGGGAAGCAGGGACAGGGCCAGCCTTGTCTTTCCACTCTGACCCTCTTCCTTACTTCCTTTCTTCCTCCTTCCCCTCTATGTCTTTCATTATTTTTAAATAATGAAATTTTTAAATAGCTTTAGTGAGATATAATTCACTTACTGTACAATTCACCTATTTAAAGTATACAATTCCATGGTTTTTGGTATACTCAGATTTGTGCAGCCATCACTGCAATTTTAGGACATTTCATCACCCCCTGAAAAGCCCCTTGCACATTAGCAGTCACTACCCTTCCCCAATCCTCTCTTCATCCCTAGACAACCACTTTCTGTCTCTATGGATTAACCTACTGTGAGTATTTCATATAAATGAAATCATACCTATGTGGAGTATTAACATTTGGTATGTTTTTGAGTTTCATCCATGCTGCAGCATATCAGTACTTTATTCTGTCTGAGCCAGCAATTATACTCTTTGGTAATACCCCAAAGAAATAAAAATATATGATCACTTTAACACTTGCACACAAGTGTTCATAGCAGTATTATTCAGAATAGCCAAAACATAGGAACAAGCATTCATTAAGAGATGAATGGATACACAAAATGTGGCATATCTGTACGATTCTGCCATGCAGAGAAGGCAGTGCTGCTGTACACTAAAACACAGACAGACCTGGAAGACATGCAAAGCAAAAGAAGTCAGTCATAGACCACATATTATGTGATTCCATTTCTGTGTAATGTCTAGAAAAGGCAAATTTGTATAGATGGAAAGTCAATCAGTGATTTCTGGGCTAGAGGGAAAGCAGTGAGGGCCGGTGACTATCAGTGGGTGCAGGATTTCTTTTTGAGGTGATGAGACTCTTCTGCAATTACATAGTGGCAGTGGTTGCACGATCTGGTGACTGTGTCATACCACAGGTCCAGGAAGCCTCTCGGTAGAGAGGAAAGTCCCAGGCCTGGGAGGGGAAGAGAGCTCTTCCTTTACTATTCACTTTGTGTAACATACTTATAATGTGCCTTTTTTCTGATAGAATACATAGAAATGATTCTCCAAATTATCAAGTTCTCTTTCTTTTATCACTGTTAGCAGTTCCATGGCATTTAATCACATTTCTGTTGAGATGTGTATCCATTACGCTTTTTTTTGGAGAGGTTTTTGCTATAGGGCACGTGCGCTCGCCAGACAGACAGAAAGAGACAGAGAGATAGAAAGTGAGAAATCACCACCCAGGGGGGACAGCCACGCCACAATCCCTTCTTCTCCTTTCTCCTCTCGGGATCTTGGGCACGCACACATACGCGCCCGGCATAAGTTTAAGCCACCAGGTCTGGGACTTGAACCACGGTCGACTACATGGAAGTCCAGCGACATAGCCATTACGCTAACTGCTGGTCCCGTGTATCCGTTACTCTTGAACGACCCATCCCTGGCACAGTACACTGGAGATGCTCCGTAAATGCTGCAGGAGTGAGTGAATAGAGCTGTGTGACCAAACCGAAGGTCACAATGTCCGGTGAGACTATTTTGCTGGATGAATCAGTTGCCCCAACCTGCCCGATAGAGGAAGAAAACTTTGTGGGAAATCAGTGGGGTCAGGGCTCCCATGTTAATGGTTCTTCAGTGTTTTTGAGTTGGGCTCAGCCATGGTTCTCCAGATGCAACCACAATGCAAGGCCTACTTCTGGCCCACCCTGAGAAAGTTTGTGGTGAGGCCTCTTCCAATTCTGGTCTCCCACCTCGACTCCTTCTTGCATCTCCAGGTCACCATGCATTTGCTTTTGCTGTTTTTCAATCAGAACCATCCACTCTGCATTTCCTACCAGCAAACCCCAGTTGGACAGGAAGGCCCAGCTACAGGGACACCCTCAGTGTGGATCTTTTCTGACCCTCTACAGCACCTTCTCTGGGCTCCCTGTACCCCTTGCACTCAGTGCAATGTCAGACAGAAGTCTTAGCCATCTGTTGGGCAAATGTGTTCTTGTGTCTGTCTCGCTCATTAAACCACAAATTCCCAGCCTGGCCCCAGTCCTCAGTGAATGCTGTGGAAGGATTAATTGGCAGGGCGGGACCAGCCTGCCTCTGCAGAGGGGCAGAGAGTCCCATAGCAACTGGCCCACAGCTCTAGAGGAGAATGCCAAGGCAGCTGCCTGGACTAGGGCTGGCGTCCCCAGGGACCATTTGCCCTTTCTTTGCCATGTCTAACATGCCAGAGAGTTGGCAGAGCGGTAAGAAGACAAGGATCCTTTGGCATGTTTCCTAGCCATGCTTATGAAAGGGAAAGTCATCTTTATTACATTTAATTTAGAGAAAGGGGTTATAGGCACTTCATCTGTATTCACTTCAGAGCAGCTGTTCAGTATTACTGAGGAGAAAGATGAGTGATTCGTGCTCCTTGCTTCATGCCAGAGAAGCCAAATAAATAGACACAATGGCGTCTCTTGTGACAGGCAGAGTTCCTGGAAGGTTTCTCCCAAATCCCCTACGTATAAGCCCTAAGACATTTTTTTTTTTCCACGAGGATTCATTTAGTCAATAGATAGTTACAGGTGCCAGTGCTGAGCCTGGTTCATTGCTAGGAGCCAAAGGTCTGAGATAAGACAAACACCTTCATGGGAAGATCAGTGAACAAGACTTGAACCACGAGAGGTTAGACTGCATGAAAAGTGGGCCAGAGCTGCCATAGCAGCAGGTGATCAGATTTCATTTCCAAGCCTTTGGATGTCCTGGGTGTTCTCTCAAACTGTTCCTAAATGTGTGACTGTCTCAAGAACCAAGGTACTAAATGGGAATAACTGGCCAAATGCAAGTCATCTGCCTACAGTCTGGGTGACAGAGAGCAGAGGGTTTAGCAGGTCCTGTTAGAGTCTGGGGAGAATGTGGGAAGCAGTGGGGCACTGCCCACAACCAGCGGTTCCACTGAGATTTCTTCCTTTAAAGTTGGTCTTTCGGTTATGGAGGAGGGATACCCAGGGTCTACAAAGGTAAGGGTGATGTTCTGTTTCTCACGTGGGATATGAATTTTGGTGGGGGTGGGCGTGGGCACTAGATTTGACTCAGTACTGTGGGATTAAATGAATGCATCACCCCAGGCCTCAGTGCAAAGTAAGCCTTGGATTCAAGCTAAGTCAGAGTCTGTCTGAAAATTTCAGATTTTGGAGAAACATGCCTTTTAAAGTTGTTTGCATTTTAAATATTTTTGTTTTCTAATGATTTCATTGTAAAGTCAAATTTTAAATTCCTAGTTGTCAAGGTCATGTTTTCTGAGCCTGGCTAGGGCAGAGTTTTGCTTTAATCTTGCTAAGAAATACTTTGACCTACTGGTGACTGGAGGGAACACATTTCTACTCTCAAGAAAATGGAAGTCTAATCTCTGTGGGCTTTCTAGCCAAGTAACAAGGACTTAGAGTCCAAAAGACAGCAGTTCTGAGCTGCCCAGTCACATCTTTCCTTAAGTTCTGGCTGAACCGCAAAGTTCCTCTGCAGAGTAAAGCATGAGTGCCAGACTTCTCATGGTGTTCTCACGTCTCCTTCTCTCAAGAGTATTTGGTAAGATTCCTCATGTCTGATTAATGCTGAGACATTCTCAGTATCACTCATTGTTTTTATTAGCTCTTACCCTCTCTTTTCACCTGGATAAATCAAACATCCAGTTTCTTCTGAATACTATTAGAGCTTCAAATTGCTGCTACAAATATTGACGTATTCAACATTGAGTTTTTGAATTCCTATCCAGGGGATGAGGACAAAGACCTAATAGATATCTATGGAACACTGCACCCAACAACAGAATATGCATTCTTCTAAGTCCACAGGAATTGTTTTCCAGAATATACCTTGTTCTGAGTCACAAAATGTCTTAACAAGATTTTAAGAATTTAAATTATGAAAATAGTCAGAATCAAAATGGAGTCACTTATGTCAAACTCTAACAAAATGGAGCCAGGAAGGTCATGAAGGGAGCTGCATGACTGCCTGATAACAAAAACTATCATAAAGACTGTCAAAACCATAACTTTGCACAAAGGCCACCAAAACGTCACACACAAAAAATACTGCTGCTAGAACATCTGCCCAGAAACTGCCTGTTCAGTCTTGGACTGACTCCACCCTTCATTGGTTCTTGCAGCCAAGGATAATTGTTTCAAAACTACATATGTAGCTGTCTCATTTTAAAATCCCTTGTCTTCTTTTAACTTGCTGAATATGCCCAAGTGTATTTTCATCATGATGCTCATTCTTGAATAGGTTTATTATCTTTGGAGAATTCTTTATGTTATTTAGGTCAACAAAATGATACCAAATATTTTCTCCAATCTCAAAGAAATTAAATTAGAATCAAAGAACTCAAAAAGGTTGGGGAATTTATGAAGATATCAGAATTAATCCATATATTTTAAACAACTGATGGATCAAAGAAGGAATCACAAGAAAATGAGAAAAAAAAAACATTCAAGCAACTTAAATATCCATTAAATGATGAATACAAAAACAAAAGCAGTGCATCTACTCAATGGGATAATAGTTTTTAAAAAAAGGGAATGAAGTATTGATGTTATAACATGAATGAGTCTTGAAACATAATGTAATATGAAAGAAGCCAATGATAAAATATCATGTACTGTATGATTCCATTTGTGTGAAATGTCCAGAATAGGCAAATCTCTAGAGATGGAAAGTAGATTAGTGATTGCCAAAGGCTGGGGTGGGAGTGCAATTGGTGAAAAGAATGAGAAATAAGGGCCATTGACTGCTAGTGGATACAGGGTTCCTTTTTGTAGTGGTGGGAATTCTTCTAAAATTAGATAATAGTATTGGTTACGAAATCCAGTGACTATATGAAAAACCACTGAACTGTAGACCTTAAATAGATGTTCTTATGCTAACTGAGTTATAGCTCAAAAGAGAACAAACAAGAGTCCATGGATGAAAAAAAGGAATTAAAAAAGACTAAGGAGAATACTTGTGTTTTGATATGTATCCTTTGCTTTCTGCTCCTCTTCACTAAGTATAACTGCAGATCTTGGAAATAACAAGACAGGAAGCCAAAAATTTTGGAAGGTGTTAAGAAGACATAGAACTGGTTTAAGACCCCAGGACTGGAAAATGTAGGTGCAGGATACCTAAGACCCTTCACCCTACAGAGGAAGGAGAACCAGACCTGATGTTCCCAGCCACACCCAAAAGCAGAGTGAAGAAGACAACATGTGACAACATGACCTGCTTGGGTGACCAACTGGGGACCCAACTACCAACAAACTGTGAGGGGCATGCTCTCTTTCCCCGTGGGTCTAAGACATTCCTCCTCCAGGAAGAGGTTTCCCGGATCGAGTGGCCTGACCAAGAGGGACCTCCACATAGTAACTGATATGGTCTGTCCACAGGGGAGAAGACTCTCTTCTCCCACTAGAGACATCAGGAGGCAGGGGTCATCAGTAGACGAGCCCTCCTCAGCCAGCAGCCAGGCCTGGGAAGCACTCTTGTTTCCATAGAGGAAGGGTAAGTCCTGCCATAACAAGTACCTGGCCAAGGAAAGCTCTTGTTCTGCATGCACCTGAGATTCTTTTCCTTCAATAGGAAAACCATGGCAGACAACGAAAACTGGGAAGGGAGGCCCAGGTACAGCAAGCATCTTGGTCCAGAAAGCCTATTTATACTATGAGCTAGAGACACCCTTTTCCTCCTCAATGGTGCAGAAGGAGCTGGGGTATCCTGGTAATGGGGCACTGCCACAAGCGGCGAGCAGAACAGTCTCTTTGAATCCTGCATTTGGAGCTCTCCTAGCCACAGGACACACCATGGAGGCCAGGTGGGCCCAGAGACAATAAGCAGCCCTGCTCAGTCTGAGATATCTTTGTACCTGGGTGGGGGGACCTGATAATCTTCTCTCCTGCTCAGAGACACTGGGACAGCCTGTGGGGAGGTGGTATGATGTCTAGTTAGTAGGGAGATGTGTGTCACACAAAGCAAGCACTCAGCCCAAGAAGTGCTGTTTATCTCCCAACAGATGGTAATACTGCAACCATAATGAGCTCTTTGTCCTGCATCCTGAATCTCCCTCCTCCACTCCACTCAGAGGTACACCATAGGCTGGTCTGGAGAAACCCCTGCTGCCCCTTAAGCAGCACCACCAAGGACCCTAAGACTGACTAGGTGCATAAGTCAGTCACATGACACAGCAAAAGTTCTGAAATTTAAGCCATCATTGAAATCACATCCTATTAAAGTTGGCCAATATCTCTGTGCTAAACTAGGTGAGTCTCTGCTAAAATGAACACATTAACTGGGACCCAGAATCTTCTATCAACCATAGTACAAGAATGACGAAAATTAGTTTACAAGACTATATTATCATGGTTTTCCAGAGAAACAGAACAGTAAGATATATGTATACATACATCTAAAAGATATTTTTGGTAAAGAAGTGGTTCCTGTGATGATGAAGGCTGGGGAATTCAAAATCCGCCAGGTGGGCTGGTAAGCTAGAGGCTCAGTGAAAAGCCGATATTGCAGTTCAAGACTAAAGACCACCTACTGTAGAATCCCCTCTTGCTTCAGGAAACCAGTCTTTTATTCTATTCAGGCCTTCAACTGATTAGAGTAGAACCTCCCATATTATGAAGGTCAACCTGCACAAAGCTCACAGATTTAAATGTTAATGTCATCCAAAACAGAAATATCCAGAATGATGTTTGACCACATATTTGGGCACTGTGGCCTGGCCAGGCTAACACGTAAAGCTAACCATTGCAATGAGAAAAGATAATCAAAGGATACAAATGCCCAGATTAATCTGATGTAGGAATTATCTGAAGGATAATTATGTAAGAATTTTAAAGAGGCTGTTGTAAAAATGAACCAACAATCATTTAGAAGTTTATGTAAAGACATTAAATAAAGAGAAAGCAAAGAAATAGAGGCCACAGAAAGAACCAAATGGAAATTACCTAAGGGAAATACAATAACTGAAAAATAAAATAAAACCCCACAAAAAACCAAACAAACAAACTCAGGACTAGGTCAGCCCAGACATGGTGGTTGAGGCATCTAGAACTCACATGGCCATCTGTGTGGTTCGAGGACCAGACCAGCAGCCTAAAAAACGACATCAAGCACGTGTGCATGTGTGACTAAGATCCTGAAGAATGGAGAAGAGACTGCAGTGTACCATCCCCCCAGGGGTGCTTTCTCACTTTCTCTCTCTCTCTCTCTCTGGAACATACACTTCTGATAGAAACACACACACACAACAAACAAGCAAATGGAAAACTAGGGCCATTTCTGTAGCCTAGTGTTTAAAGGGAGCCAGATCTTACAGGCCCAATCATGGTTCAAATCCCCACTCCAGTGGCTTAAAAAGCATGCTGAGCTCATATGTGTGTGATAGGATGGAGAAATGGAGGAGAAGAGATTGTAGGATAACTATATGTAGCATGAAACCACCCCACTGGGGGAGTGTTTTCTCTTTCTCTCTTTCTCTGTCTCTCTGATAAGTGCACATTTCCTCTAGCAATTAAAGAAAAAAAACAACAACAAGAAAAACATAATTAATTGGATGGGCTTAGTGAGAGTGAAGACAACAGAGAATCAAATCAATGAACTTGAGGGTAGATCAATAGAATTTACCTAGTCTGAACAACAAAAAGAATATAGATTAAGATAATAACAACTGGGTCAGCTGCTGGTATGGTAAAGGTGGCTGTACCCACATGCATTTTTTTGAGTTCCAGATCCAACAGCTTGAAAAACACCCCAGATACATATGCATGTATGTCCAAACTCCTGAGAGGAGAACGGTGGAGAAGGAATTGTGGTGTGGCCATTCCCCTGGAGGAGTGATGGTGGTGCATTTTCTCTCTCTCTCTTTCTCTCTCTCTCTATCTCCAGCAAGCACATGAACCCTATGGCAAATTAAAAAGAAACGAAAATGATAGTAATCATCAAACTAGTAAAATAAAAAGCAAAGCTTTAGAAACTTGTAGGATAATGAATGATTCAACATTTGTATTATTGGAGTCCAAGAAAAGGGTAGAAAAAAAGAGAAACTGAGACTATTCAGAGAAATAATGAAAAAAACTTCCTGAAGTCAATGAAAGACAAAGAACTAAAAATTTAAGAAGATGAACATTTTAGTCTGTTTTGAATACTATTGCAGAAAACCATAGATGAGGTGGTTTATTAAAAACAGAAATATATTTCTTACAGTTCTAGAAGCTGAGAAGTCCTAGATCAAAGTGCTGGCAGATCTGGTGTCTGGTAAAAGCCCAGATCCTGGTTCATAGATGACTTCCTCATATGGCACACTAATTCCATGACCTAATCACTCCCTGTATGGTATGGATGTGTTCCCCCAAATTCATGCATTGAAAATTTACTCCCCAATCAACAGTGTTGGGAAGTAGAGTGTTTTGGGAGGTGGGGTAAAGCTCTCATGAGTGGATTAACACTGTTGTGAAAGGTCTTGATGGGGTGAGTCTATCCCTTTCTGTCCTTCTGCCATGTTAAGACAGTGTTTCTCCACTCCAGAGGATTCAGCAAGAAGGCCTTCATCAGACACCAAATGCCAGAACCTTGATCTTGGACTTCCCAGACTCCAGAGCTCTGAGAGATGAATTTTTCTCCTTATAAATTACCCATTCTCAGGTATTCTGGTATAGCAACACAAACGGACTAAGACTCTTCCATTAGGTCCTACTTCTAAATACCATTGCATTAGGAATTTTGACATGTGAATTTTCAGAGGACAAACATTCAATCTACAGTGTTGAGCAAACAAAGAGAGGATAAATAAAATAAATCCATGCCAATACACATCCCACTTAAACCTCAGAAAAACAAAACAAAACAAAATCTTAAGAGCCATCAGAGAGACAACACACTAACTAGAAGGGTACAGACCAATTGTAATGACAGTGTAGTTCTCATCTGAAACAATAGATGCCAGAAGGAAATAGCGCTTTATTTATTTAAAAATATGTTTTTTAATTGATGTATAATTTACATACCATAAAATTAATCCCGTTAAAGTGTAAAATTCAAGGCCAGCCTTTGGTGTGGTAGTAAAAGCAGCTGGATCCCATGTGGCTGACTCTGCACAGTTCAAGTCCTGGACCTGGAGATTTGAGTAACACATCTGGTGCATGTGCATGCATGCACAAAGTCCCAAAATAAGGGAGAAATGGAGAAGGGACTGTGGTGTGACTATTTTCTATGGGGAGGTGATTTTTCACTTTCCTTCTCTCTCTCTCTCCCTCTCACTATTGGGCACTTGTAACCTCCAGGGGATGGAGAGAGTATGCAATTCAGTGATTAATGTATTCATAAGGTTGTGCAATTACCACCACTACTTAACTCCACGAAATTTGCAACATGACTAAAATAAACCATTTCCCCATTTCATCCACTCCTAGCAATCACTAATGTACTTTTGTCTCTATGTATTTACATATCATAGACTTTTCTTATAAATGACCTAATATACTATGTGGACTCTTGTATCTGACTCCTTTCACTTAATGTAATGTTTCAAGGGTCATTCATGTTGTATATGTTGATATTTCATTTCTTATTATGACTGTGTAATATTTCACTGTGTGGAAATATTACATTTTGTTTATCCAGTCATTTTTGATAGACATAGACATTTGGGTTGTCTTCACTTTTTTTAGCTATCAGGAGTAATGCCACTTTAAAAATTTATGTAGAAGTTGTATAAACATGTATTTTAGTTCTCTTGGATATGTACTTTAGAGTTGAATTTTTGGCTCATGTGTAACTTACTCTATGTTTGACATTTTGAGGAACTGCCAAACTATTTTTCCCGAGTGACTGAAACACTTATATTTCAACCAGTGATGATTAATATTTCTATTTCTTCATATTCTCTCCGGTACTTTCTGTTGTCTGTCTCCTGTTTTGATTGCTAAGTGCTATCTATTATTATGGCTATAATAGTTGGTCTGAAACAATACCTCATTTTGGCTCTGATTTGCAATTTCTAAGGAATAATAACTTTGAACATCTCTAGTGTGTTTTTTGGTCTCTTGTATATCAACTTTTAAAGAAATGTCTACTTAGTCCTTTGGACATTTTAAAATTAGGTCATCTGAGAACCAGCAGTTGGCGTAATGGCTATGTCACTGGACTCCCAAGTAGTTGACTGTGGTTTGAGTACTGGACCTGGTGGCTTAAACTCACACCAGGCGTATGTGTGTGCGTGCCCAAGATCCCAAGAGGAGAATGGAGGAGAAGGGATTGTGGTGTGGCCCCTGGGGGGTAATTTTTCTCTTTCTGTCTTTGTCTCTCTTTGTCTTTTTGGTGAGTACACGTGCCCTGTAGCAAAAACCTCTCCAAAAAAAGAAAAATAGGTCATCTGTCTTTCAACTTTTGAGTTGTAAATGTCATTTACATATTTTGGATACAAGTCCCTTGTTAGATACATGACTTAAAAATATTTTCTCCCATTTTATAGGTTTTGTTTTCACTTTCTTGATAGTGTCCTTTGAAACACATTATAAAACACACTTCATTTTGTTTGCTCAGTGCTATAGATTTTTTATTATTTAAAAATATTTAAAAAATATTTTTAGAACAGAGGCACAAGCATATCTTGGGGTGGGAAGAGAAAGCACCCCCACCCCATGGGGCCTTGTCACTTTGCAATTATTTTTCCTCCTTTTATCCATCTTGTCAGAACCCGAGGCATATGTGTACATGTGCCTGGCATGTTTTTAAAGCCACTAAGGCCAAGATTCAGACTTTGGTCAGCCATGTGGGCTCCATCTTCCTTTGCACAGAACTTAACCACTGTGATAAGGGTCTAGCCCCTAAATATTTATGAAGTACAGTTTATCTAATTTTTACTTTACCTGGTAAGCGTCTAAGAAATCTTTGATTATTCAAAGTCATATTATTTGTACCTGTGTTTTCTTGCAACAGTTTTATAGTTTTTAGCTCTTACATTTAGATAGGTTATTCATTCCAAGTTAATTTTTGTATATGGTATAAGACAAAGGTTCAACTTCAATTGTATGTGAATATCCAGTTGTCTCAATTCTATTTGTTGACGAGACTACTTTTTCTCCTAGTCAATGACCTTGGCACCCTTGTCAAGAATCAGTTTGTTACCGCAAGGAATTAAAAAAGACAAAAACAAAAGCAAAACAAACCCCAAATCAGTAGAGGAAAAGGAATAACAAAGATCAGAGAAGGAATAAATAAAATAGAGACTAAAAAAATACAACACTGGGCCAGCAAGTGGTATAGTGGTTAGGGTGCTGAACTTCCACATGACTGATTGCAGTTTGACTCCTGGGCCCAGCAGCTTGAAAAACACTGGGCACATGTGCATGCATGTCCAAAATCCTGAGAGAAGAATGAAAGAGAAGTGATTGTGGTGTGGCCATCCCCCAAGGGGGGGGTTCTCACTTTCTCTTTCTCTGTCTCTCTGTGTCTCTGGTGAGTACATTCACCTATAGCAAAAATCTCTCAAAAAATTATACATATAACAAACAAAAAAAAGAGTTGGTTTTATGCAGGGGGAGTGGGAAATCAATTGAAAGTAAATGTGAAGGTTTATTTCTGGACTCTCATTCCATTCCATTAATCCATTTTTACATCATTACTAGTACCATACTGTTTTGGTTACTATAACTTTATATTATGTTTTGAGATAAGAAAGTGAGTTTTTCAACTTTCTTGTTTTTCAGAATGTTTTGGTCATTATAGGTTCATTTGCATTTGCATATGAATTTTAGGACATGTGTGTCCATATTTGAAAAAAATTCAGCTATATTTTGATAAGGATTGCATTAATTGCATAGTTGAATTTGGGAAAGAGTGTCATTTAACAATATTAAGTTTTCCAATCATGAGAACAGGATATCTTTCCATTTATTTAGGTCTTTAATTTACTTAAGCAATATTTTGTAGTTTGTAGTTATACAAGTTTTCCATATTCTTGGTTAAATTTATTCCTATTTTGTTCTTTATTTTGATGCTATTGTAAATGGAATTGCGTTTTTAATACGATTTTGGGGTTCTTTTAATTGCTAGTATGTAGATATACAATTGATTTTTGTATATTGATTTTGTATTCTGCATTCTTGCCAAACTCATTTATCAGTTTTAGGAGATTTTTGGCGATTTTTTTGAATTTCCCATGTAGACAACCATGCCATCTGAAAATAGGGCATGTTTTATTGACTCTTTTCCAATCTGTATTCCTTTTACTTTCTCTTCTTGCCTTATTCCACTGTCTAAAACTTCCCACACTATGTTCGTTATGAGTGGTGAGAGTGGACATTTTTGCTTTGTTCCTAATCACAGGGTAGAAGCATTTAGTCTTTAATCATTACATATTATGTTAGCTGTGGGTTTTCAGATATTCCTTTATCAGGGATTTCACTTTTATTTTTAGTTTGTAGAGTTTTACTTGTCATTAAAAAAAAGCACACTATTTATATAGTGCATAAAGAAAAATATCTTTTAGCTGGCAAGTGTACCTTCAGCAAAACTATTCTTTGGGGATGATATTATCACACAAAGTAAAACTAACAGAATTTTAGTAGCAGTACTACTCATAAATTTTACCTAAGAAATGTTTAAACAAATAAATTATAAAAGGAAGAATCTTGTGGCATCAGGAAAGAAGAAAGAAAAACAGAATGAACTCAAATGCAATAGACTATCTTTTTTAGCATGAGATTTACAAATCATAATTGATTGAAATGAAAACATCAAGACAATAGTATTTTAAAGTGGAGAAGGTAAAGCAACCTAACTGGAAGTGTGCTAACCACATTTCACTTGCAGTAAAATGTTGACACCAGTAGGCTATGATAAGTCAAAAATGTATATTATAATAACCAAGAAACCACTCTGAAGACTTTTTTATTTTGAGAGGTTTTTGCCATAGGGCACGTGCGCTCACCAGACAGACAGACAGAGACAGAGAGACAGAAAGTGAGAAATCACCCCCCAGGGGGGATGGCCACACCGCAATCCCTTCTCATCCATTCTCCTCTTGGGATCTTGGGCACGCACGCACATGCACTCGGCGTGAGTTTTAAGCCACTGGGTGCGGAACTCGAACCACGGTCGACTACATGGGAGTCCAGCGACATAGCCATTACGCTAACTGCTGGTCCCATCTGAAAACTTTTTAAACAGATATACCCAAACACATTATAAATAACTGAAGATTAAATCCTGAAAAATATTTAAGTAACTCACAGGAAGGCAAAGAAGGAAACCATAGGCCAAAAACAACAACAACAAAAACAGAAAACAATTACTAACGTGATAGAAGACTTAAGTGCTAATGTAATGGTAATTATCTTGAATATAAATTGTCTAAAAGTACTAATTAAAAGACATAGATTAGTAGAGTTAATTAAAAACATAATTAAGAAAATGACGTTTCTAAAAACTCACTTAAATTTCATTGGCATAAGCATATTGAAAGTGAATAATGGAAAAATATTTCATGCAAATATTAATAAAAGGTAAGAGTGGCTATATGAGTATTTGATAAAGCAAACAGCAGAATAAAGAAAAGGTCTAGAGATACAGAGAGATATTACATCATAATAAAAAAGGAATCAATTAGAAGATAAAACAAGCCTAAATGTTCATATACCAGACAATAGAGTCTCAAAATACATAAAGCAGAAATAGAGCTGAAAGGAGAAATATACAAAACTGCAGCTATATATGAATCTTCACCTAAACCTCACAATTTAAAAAACAAAAATTAATCCAAAATACATTAATTAAACATAGAGTTAAATGTAAAATATAAAACTTTCTGAGATAAAATAAACACAGTAGACAATCTTCTGACCTATTGGTAGGCGAAGAGTTCTTATACTTGACATTAAATCACAATTCATAAAATGAGAAACCTACACATTAAACTTCTTCACCAAAAACAAAAACTTCTGCTCTTTGAGGATAAAGCAATAAGCTACAATTGGAGAAAACATTAACAAATTATATATCTGAAAAAGAATTAATATCTAGAATACAGCAAGAACTCTCAAAAC
This sequence comes from Tupaia tana, assembly GCA_026018925.1. NCBI lineage: Eukaryota > Metazoa > Chordata > Mammalia > Scandentia > Tupaiidae > Tupaia > Tupaia tana. The sequence goes on from JAKSZU010000010.1 coordinate 82,409,632, forward strand.
TCAACCTTAAAATCATAGCAATCTAATCAGAAAACGGGCAAGGGATTTTTTTAAGAGAGTATTTTTTTTTATTTAAGTCTTTTTTTTACATTTTAAAAATTAATACTTAATCGCTGTACATTTCTTATTTTACATTGATTTATTTACATTCATTCATTGTACATCATTACAGTATACAAAATGAGATTTTCCATCCAGAATACGCTATATATTGGCTCGATCGAGGATACTACCATACATGTTATCAATAAATAATTTTCCATTTCTTATTTCTTACATATTTTGCTTCTCTTTTTTTCTTCTCTCCCTTGATTCCCTACCTCTCACACTCTGCCACTTCCCACCCTCTCCCACACTGTCTCTGGTATCTACAGTTGCTTTTCATGCCTTTTTTTTTCACACTTTATTGATTCACTAAAGATCTTAATTAATCTAAATACTTTCGATAGCAAGCACAGCTGATACACACATTTCTATGAATACATGTCTTACTTTAGGCATAAACCTCAGTGAGTAGAATGAACATACGATAAAGTAGCACCTAGCTGGAGTTATATAGCTTACTGTGGTCATTAAATAAGTTTTTGTTTGTTTGTTTGTTTGTTTGTTTAAGAGAGGTTTTTGCTATAGGGTGCATGCAGAGACAGAAAGTGAGAAATCACCCCCCAGGGAGGATAGCCATGCTGCAATCCCTTCTCCTCCATTCTCTTCTCAGGATCTTGGGGACGCATACACATGCACATGGCATGAGTTTAAGTCTCCGGACCCAGGACTCAAACCACGACTGACTACATGGGAGTCCAGCAACGTAACCATTACGCCATCTTCTGCTCCCTAAATAGATATTTTTAATGCATTTTTTATTAAAAAAGAACGGTTTTAGTTTTAATAGATCAAAGTAAAAAATGTTGAGAAATTTGCTTAAGACTTAAAGCCAGGAATAAGGTTAGGATTCAGTTTAGACAGTAAGTAGATGAAACTATCAACAGTTCAAGAGAAGACAAAAATCCCAAAATCTGGAAAACAAAGCATAGAAGAAAATCAGTAATGTTTTAGTCAAAATCTTAAAATTCGATTTCACCAGTTTAGTCTTATGTAATTAGTTTCTCTTCTATTGAATTTACTGTGGTCTGATCTTTCCATTTAAATTCCTGGAAGTTAACACTCAAAGTTACTATTGATCTTTCTGAACTTGTCCCCACAATTAAGTTGGCCATTCTCTTGATTGCTTTTTGTACTCTCATTTCTGTGTGTCTGACTTTAGTTTTCCTGGTATAGCACTGCCTTCAGCACTTCTTGAGAGCAGCTCTGGTGTTGGTAAATTCTTTCAGGTTTTGTTTATCTGAGAGTGTTTTTGTCTTTTCTTCCCATATGAAAGATAACCTAACATGGTATAATATTCTTGGTTAAAACTGTTTTCCCTTAACACTTTGAATGTATTTTCCCATTCTTTTCTTGCTTGCATTGTTTCTGATGAGAGGTCTGACGTTAGTCAATGGGATATCCTTTGAAAGTAACTTGATGTTTCTAACATGCCAATTTTAGTATATTCACAAAATATCTTAATTAATCTAACTACTTTCAATAGCAAGTTCACCTGATATATACATACCTGTGAACATGTGTCTGACTTCAGGCATGAAGCTCCGAGTAGAATGAATATATTATAAAGTAGCACCTAGCTGATGCTATATAGTTTACTGCAGTCATTAAATAGTATTTTTAACATTTTTTTTAACTTCAAGAAAAGCAGTTTTAGCTTTAATAAATCAAAATTTTAAAAATGCTAAGAGAGCTTTGTTTAAAACTTAAAGCCAGGAAACAGGTTAGGATTCTGTTCAAATAGTAGGTGCACGAACCTATCAGTAGCTCAAGACAAGACAAAAATTCTTAAATAAAGAAAACAAAGCATAGAAGAAAATCAGTAATGTTTTAGTCAAAAGTCATAAGAGTCTATTTCACCAGTTCAGCCTCATGTACTTAATCTACTGTTGTGGTCCGATCTTCCTGTTTAAAGTTCTGGAACATAACGTTCAACTCCTACAAGACTTTTCCCTACCATTCTATTTCACCAGTTTAGTCTTATGTAATTAATTTATTTTCTGTTGAATTTACTGTGGTCTGATCTTTCTGTTTAAATTCTGGAAGTTAACATTCAAAGTTATTATCGATCTTTCTGAACTTATTCCCACCATTAAGTTGGCCATTTTCTTGGTTGTTTTTGAACTCTTATTTCTGTGTGTCTGTATTTACTTTTCCTGGTATAGCACTCCCTTCAAAACTTCTTGGAGAGCTGGTCTGCTGTCAGTAAATTCTTTCAAGTTTTGTTTATCTGAGAATGTTCTTCTTTTTTTTTTTTTTTCTCTTGTGAAGGATAATCTTGCCGGGTACAGTATTCTTAGCTGAAGTTGTTTTTCCCTTAACACTTTGAATACATTTTCTCATACTTTCCTTGCTTGCATTATTTCCAATGAGAGGTCTGTGGTTAGCCTGATGGGATATCCTTTGTAGGTAACTTAATGTTTCTCTCTTGCCAATCTCAGTATCTTGTCTTTGTGATTTTGGTCAATCTGGCTATAATGTGTCTTGAAGAAGATCTTCTCAGGTTGATTCTATTTGGGGTCCTTTATATTTCTTGAGACTAGGTCTTTGAATGCCTCTCTAGGTTTGGAAAGTATTCTTCCAGGATTCATGGAATAGATCATCAATACCCTTATTAGTCTCTTTACCTTCTGGGATACCAATTATCCAGATGTTTGGACGTTTAATGGTATCTAGTATTTCTCGTATATTCTCATTTTTGGGGCTATTTTCTCATTCTTCATGGTGGATTTTTCTAGTCAGTGATTCTGTCTTCTACATCTGAGAGTTGATCCTCTGTATGATCTAGTCTACTTTTAATACTTTCAAGGAGATTTTGATTTCCTGTATTACAGCCTTCATCTCTAAGAGGTCCATTTGATTCTTTTTTATGGTGTGTATTTCCTCTTTCAGATAATGCGAGAACTTCCTCACCTCCTGGAACTCATTGTCTCTTTTCTCCTGCATCTTCTGGAGTTCATTGTCTCTCTTCTCTTGCATCTTTGTTAGTTTTCTCACTATGAATATTTTAAATTCTTTATCTGACATTTCCATGAGTTCTCTTATATTGTCTGTGGAAGATGAGGAGTTATTTTTCCCATAGGGGAGAGATATTTTCTTGGCTTCTCATATTTCTTGTGCCTTTGTAGTGGTTTCTGGTCATCTAATGGATTATATGTTTTCCCCCCAACTTTTGGAGTTATATCTGAGTATTCAGAGGCATACAGAAAGAGGTGATCTGCCATCTCTAAGCAGTACCATTTTCCTCCATTTTTGCAGCAGATTACATGGAAATTGAGAATTAAACTGACCCTAAAAGTATTCAGATATTTGGCTACTGTGCACCTAGACCTGTCAAGTAACTCAGTGTGTGGAGGTTGAGCAGAAAAGTGAGAAAGGTAAAAGAAAAATAAAAAGGAAAAGAAAACAAAGGAAAAGAGACAAGAACAATTTAAAAAAAGAAAAGAAATGTTAAGCAAAAAATGAGAACTGCGTGGTGTGCAAGTGCACTGCACAAAAGGGACACTCAGAACTCCAACGTGGGTGGCTGGTGATGGGCTTATCCTATGTGGAGTGGGGGAAAGGTAAGAATTAGCAAGATAAAAGAGTGCCAGAGAGCTAAAAAGTTTAAAAATTAAAAAATAAATAAATAAAGAGAGACAGAAAGGGAGGCAGAATACAGAGGGTGCTCTACGTGGCTACTCTGAGGGGCAGGAGTCTGAAGTCTGGGCAGAAAATCTTCAGCTGTCCTAGTCCCTAAAAGGGATTGCTCGGAACTGCAAAGGGTTTAAAGAACCTTTAAATCTAGAGTCCACATGGACAGCAAGCAATCACATCAAAAGATGTTCAATATTATTACCCTAAATACAAATTAAACCACAATGAAATATCACTATCCATAAGTCAAAACATCTAAAAAATGGTGATAGTGATGCTGATAACACCAGCTGCTGGTGAAGATGTGGAGAAATTGTATCACTCTTACAGTGCTCCTGGCAACGTACAATGGTTTGTCCACTCTGAAAACAGTTTGGCAGTTTCTTATCAAATTAAATATACAACTGCTATACTACTCAGCAATTGTACTCTTGGACTTTTATCCCAGAGAAGTAGAAACTTGTGTGCATGTGAAAAATTGTACATGAATGTACATAGCAGCTGTGTTTATGAGAGTTAAAAAAACTGGGAAGAGGCCAGATCCCTTCAGTTGGTGAAGGATTGAAAAAAGTGTGGTTTATCCATACCGTGGAATACTACTCAACAATAGAAAGGAAAGCTCTGTTGAACTATGCTACTACTTGGGTAATCTCAAGAGAATTAGGCATATAAAAAACACCGCCAGGAGGCTGCATACTATATGCTTTCCATTTATATAGTTTTCTTGCCATAATAAACTTGTAGGGATAGAAGGATAAAATTAGAGGCGTGGAGCACAGAATTAGTGGTCGCCTGGGCTTAGAGTGGGGAATGGGGAGGATGTGGGTATGGCTATGAAAGGCTACACCACGTTTCTCATGGTGGTAGAGCTGCTCTGTATCTCGCCTGTGGTCGTGGATAAACAAATCTACCAATGTGATAAAACTGTGTAGAATCCAATGCAGGCACAAATGAGCACAAGTAAAAACTGGCAAAATCTGAGTTCAATCAGGGATTGTATTAGTGTTAATATCATGGTTGTGATATTATTTTCTGCCTTTTTTTTTTTTTACGTTTTCTTCACGAGGCCTGTAGGACTCTAACCTGTCCCTGTGCACACTGACGGCAGCGCTCCTGGCTGTGCCCTGGGCCTGCACCACCTCCAGCCCTTGCCCCTCAGGCTTCCTTCCCGGAAGTGTGTTTCCTCTACTCTGGGGGCTCAGTGCCTCCCATGTGAGCTTCCTGTGAAGTCAGTGTTGACCAGCTGGGCCCGGAGGGAACAGCTGGAGATACAACTGTCCGACCTGGGGGTAAGAAAGAGGGGAACAGAAGGATCCTGTCTGGACACATTCAGCAGAGTCTTCTGTCATAGAATGCTGGTAGCTGTCACTAGCTCTGGGCTCATTTAATTAGAGGAGTGGCATTCTCAGCCCAGGTGTAAGGGAAGCCATGGCACCTGCCCCTCCTGTTGGAAACTCAGGGGCCTCTAGGGCCTCGTGGAGGTGGAGGCTCTTGAATTAGCAAGTACTAGGGCAGGACATTGGGGTAAGTCACTTGGTGAGAAGTGGCATCCTGTGGGAACAGTGATCTTTGGGGCTCCTTCGTAAGTACCGTGGCTCAGTGTTCTAAGCCCTGGGAGAGCTGACACTTCACATTCCACCTCTGGGTGTCAGGGTGAAAAGGCTCAGAAGGCGTGCAATCCGGAAAGGAGATGAGATGTTGGGGCGCGGGGGGGGGGGTATATATACACATGAAACAAGAAATGGAAAATTATTTGTCGATGATAACATGTATGACTAAGTCACTATACAGTGTATTCTGGATGGGAAACTGCATTTTGTATGCTGCAATGATGTTCAGTGAATGAATGTAAAATAAATATAATAATAATAATAATAAAGATGCAGTCAGAAATCATACTGCACAGATGAGAAGCGGATCTAGGGGCTACAAACTGAACCTTGAGAGGCTAACAGAGGGAAGACCACACCGGTGGGGATACGAGAAAGGCTTCCTGGAAGAGGTGGCCTGGGGCAGGGCTCAGAGAATGAGAAGGATTCTGCACTCAATGATGGCAGAAGGTTCACAGCTGGGCACAGAGCAGCAGGAGGCAGACACAGACACCACCTAGAGACAGCTTGGGGCTCTTTGGTCATGTCAGAAGCTTCCAAGGAAAGCAGATGCAGGAGACAGGACATCTGAGGAGCCCGGGGCTCCGACAGCAAATCCAAGGCTGTCGTCAGAGTTGGAGAGGAAGCGGTGAGATCTGGACAGGCTGCAGGTGCTGGGAAGGACAGCAACGCTGCCTCTGCGCAGGATTTTAAACCCCTGCAATTTAGAGACCAGGGTTAGGGGAAAGAGAGCAGATCTGGGTGACCCGGTGAGGAGGGGTTCGTGGCCAGCTGGGGAACTGGGCTCTCCTGCTCAGCTACCATGGAGAGTCATGGAGGGGCCTGGGCCTTGTCGGCCTGAAACAGGGCACAGCCCGTGGCCACATGACCACGCCAGGGGTGTTTATCTTCCTAGCCCCCACTGGCTTCCCTGCTGGGCCGAGCCACGCCAAGGTAAGAGTGCTAAGGCTTCTGTGGTTTCTTCTCTGCTCTCTTTAATTTCCAGGGTGCTAAAAACAACATGCCTGGGATTACGCAGGAGAAAGACGGTATTTAAATAGAGAGTGATGGATGCTCTTAGAACCCAGACAGGAAGTGCAGCGTCTGGGCAAAACAGTTTCTTGAAGGAGGGGAGAGCTGACTCCCTCCACCACAACAAGCAGCCACACGCAGGCAAGGTCTCAGCGGGACGTGGTGGGCCCTTTCACCTTGAGCACAGAGACGGAGGAACAGCAGTGATGACCGCCCCGCGTTCCTGCTCCTTTAGCACAGAGATGGAGGAACAGCAGTGATGACCGCCCCGCCTTCCTGCTCCTTTAGCACAGAGATGGAGGAACAGCCGTGATGACCGCCCCGCCTTCCTGCTCCTTTAGCACAGAGATGGAGGAACAGCCGTGATGACCGCCCCGCGTTCCTGCTCCTTTAGCACAGAGATGGAGGAACAGCAGTGATGACCGCCCCACGTTCCTGCTCCTTTAGCACAGAGACGGAGGAAGGGCCGTGATGACCACCCCGCGTTCCTGCTCCTTTAGCACAGAGATGGAGGAACAGCAGTGATGACCGCCCTGTGTTCCTGCTCCCGGTTGGCACAGCTTCCTCTAAGGGCATGATTTGGTCCAGTCCTCCCCGGGGGCTTTAGTTCTTGGCACCCCCAACAGGTGATTAAGGATGGCCAGAGTGGATTTTGTGGCATGTGAATATGTAATTATATTTCAATGTAAAAAATAAATTAAAAACTCATAAAGGGAGAGAGTAGAATAGTACGCTTCAGTTAGACAGGAGGAACAAGTTTAAGATATCGATCGTGGGTCAGAGTTATTGCATAACAAAGCATTGTATTGAATGTTGCTAAGAAAGTATCAATAGATTTTAAGGTTTATCACCAAAAATGATGAGCATGAGATCAATGCTAATTAGTTCAATTTAGTCATTTCACAGTGCATACGGTTTTTATTTATTTATTTTTTTTAGTCCCCCCCACACACACCATGGGGGCATGTGCACTTGCCAGAGAAACAGAGAGACAAAAAGCAAGAAGTCACCCTCTGGGTGATGGCCATGCCTCAGTTCCTTCTTCTCCATTCTCCTCTAGGGATTTTGGTCACGCATACACATGCGCCCAGCATGAGTTTTAAGCCACCGGGTCCAGGACTCGAACGGTGGCCAACTACGTGGGAGTCCAGCAACATAATCATAATGCCATCTGCCGGTCCCTGTGTATACATATTTTAAAACTTCACATTGTGCATAATAAAGATACAATTTTTGTTTATTAACTAAAAAATAAATTAGAAAGAAAAAGAAAACAAAGTAAATCAATGAGACTTTCCTGGCAACTTAGAAGATAATTTCTCTTTCAACCAGTAAATGACTTGTAACTCAATGATGGAAAAATATAAGGAACTGAAGACAAAGAAGTGTCATGGTTTAGCAGGACTTTCGTGGGCACTTCTCACCCATCTGGCTGCTGGGCCAGGGAGGAGGGTCCCTTACTCTAGTCACTCCACAGACACCAAACTGCAGCAGAAAGGAGGTTTGTCCCAGCCCGACCCCTGTGAGCAGGGAACCTGGCACCAGCACAGAACCTGGCCACGCCTGACCTTTTCCTCTGCCCTGCAGCAACCCGGGCCTGGCCTCCCCCAGAACTGAGAATCCTCATCACCCAGGCTGGTCCCTCAGACAGGGAGTCTGCTTTATCCCTGAAGACATGCCGGGACCAGAAAGCATACATGACATTCAGCAATAGTCCATCACATTAGCCAGTCCTTCACATATACATGGGCACCTACTGGAAAGATAAGGGCAAGTTTTCTCCAAAGTGAAAAAACTACCCAGACACAGATACGGCGAGGTGCCAGATGACGCTAGTGACGGTGTACGTCAGACTAACGTGGCTCACGAGGGGGCCGTAGCAAAGGAGGGCTTAGCTTCCTCGGGGAGGACTTTACAGGACAGCAATCCAAATGGCTAACACGTATCAGGCATGTTCTCCCTGCCGAGTTTATCTGAGATACTCTACACGACTAGCTCACTAGACCATCCTGTGTAACGGGCTCCTAACTTGCTCAAGGTTACCGAGTTAGAGATTCAATCTGAACTGGTCCGTAGGAGATGCCAGTGGGGTGTTTATTGAGGGCTTTCCAGTGAAAGGCTAAGCCTCTTAAATAAGTGGCCCCCTTGAGTCCTTAGAAATCCTATAAAAATGCCTCCCTAGGGGCCAGCAGGAGCTGTGGTGGTTAAAACACTGGACTCCCACATGACTGACCACAGTTGGAGCCCTGGACCCCGCAGCCTGAAAATCACACTGGGCATACATGGATGCATGCCAAAATCCCAAGAGGGGAATAGAGGAGGAGGGATTGCAGCTTGCTTATCCCCCCTAGGGGGTGATATCTCACTTTCCCTCTCTCTCTGTCTCTCTCCTGTGAGCTCACACACCCTATGGCAAAAACCTAGTCTCCCTATTTTACAGATGAGGCAAGTAATATTCAGAATAGAGGAAGAATTCCAGTAAAGACAATGCAGGCCCCGGTAGATGAGTACGTGGTGGGAGAGGGGCAACAAGGGGATGGAGCAGAGGCTGAGAAATGGAAGCTCTTGGAGGTCAGATGGGTAAGACAGAAGCATCTCCTGGAAGAGGGATTCCCCGAAGACTCCTGGGTAGGGAGGTCACGTTTTAGAAACAGAATTGAGGCTGCACTTCTTCATAATGCTGGTGTTAGTCAAAGAGAATTTGCATCTGACTGACTGGCCAGCTATGCCCTCCTGCAGTTTTCCTGCATGTCCTTCTCCTTGTAGGGCTCAGGATTCACATTAAAAACCATCTAAGAATGAAGCTTTGCCACAGTGTTCAATAATAATGAGACACATGTTACTAAGGTCTCACTGCAAGCCTGGCCCACTTGTCCCCTGACTCTGTCTGTGACCTTGCAGACAGAGATGTCCAAAGCACCTCAGGGTACCTGGAAATCACTTCAAGAGGCCCAGGGGAAAAAAAAGAGGAGATGCTTCCCTACAAGTCTTGAAGTTGTTCATTGGTCATTTTCAAATTCAAGCTTTAGGTCTGAGCTTTCAATGGCTCGAAGTCTTGCATAGGTTTATAGGCTTCCAAACACAGATTAAATACTGAGGAAAAAATGCAGTAAAAGTTCTAGATACTTTTGCTAGACAAATTCAAACATCTGGATAGTTTAAAAAAGCAAGGTTTTTAATGGGGCTTTTCAGTTTTCTCATGGATATTTGGCCTTATGTGGTCAGAAATGTGAATCAAAGTCTAGAAATAATATGTGGATTTACGCTGCGAGTTCAGCGGGCACTGAGCTGGAACTGTCAAAACGAAGGGTCCACACTAGTCCAAGTTAACATCTTGGATTTGCGTTGTTGCAAGATGACAGCATGTGTGTGTTACATTACAGCAATCTGACATGGCATTAATAGCTTTGGTGTGCGATAAATGCAGTGGGTCCCTAAGGAAGTCCATGCAGAGGTTAACTCCATCCCAACAAAGTTATATATAGCTTCCCTCTCACTAAATTCCAGCAAGTCTCCTACTTTCAAATAACACCAGAGTGAGAGCAATATTTTGGTATACGTTTTGTCTATGTGATGAGTGTTTTTAGTGCAGGATTTCATGTTACCCTGGATAATATGTCCTGTGATGCTGAGGGTAATTAGGAGCGAATGCATAGCAAACCAATCTCTGGGGAGTTCCTTGGAGATTATTACATCGAAGCTGTGGAATGGATGAGCCCAGTGGGGCTGGATTTGGGAGCCAATTGTGGACCATCTCCAAGGCAGAAAGAATATGGAATGATCCATGGAAAAGCACACACCACACATGGATTCCCTCAGTATTCATAAACATGTGGCCATTGGGCTCAATGCCACTTGCCAAGAATAGGAAGATGAATATATTACACCAAGTTGTATATGGGAAGGGAGCAAAGTTGATAGGCAAGCTTGGTGGGGTAACTGCAATAACATGGAATATTTTTAGCGAGTCCTTTTTTCACCAAAGAAGAAGTCTGTGCCCTATAATACTTGAGCATAATTAAAAATACAAAATATTATCTCATTTGAATCTTTTAATCATACATACCTGAGATAGTAATTGTTAACAGTCTCTTGTGTATCCTTTCAGAAATTTTCATGTATATGCAAATATAAAGGTGGAAGTGCCTATGTGCAATTATGTGTATATACATGTCTCTAACTTCTTTCCACAAATGGGAGCATATTTATACAGTTGTTTTAAATATTTTTTTCTCTTTAATTACTCAATTATACCATACCTTAGAGAACAAAGTAGAGCTCAGCAGTGATTTTTCCCAAGACCATGGGTTTGTAGTGTGCCCATCCAAGAAAAAACAGAATGAGGGAAGATCCACTTTAGCTGTTCCCTGTGACTTGGGGTACTATGTACCATTGTAGAAAGTCCAATTTGGTATTCTATAACAACTATGTCGTAGATATTATAACATTAGCCACAGGCTTAAAATTGCATTAAAAAAGTATGCTATCAAGGACAGAGATGATGGTTTAAGTCTCATACTTGAGAAGGGCCAGAGGTGGTGTAGTGGTTAAGGCACTGAACTTCCACATGATTGATGGGTTTCAATCCTGGACCAAGAGATTTGAAACTCATGCAAGATGCATGTGCATGCATGTCTAAAATTTTGAGAAGAGTCAGGATTGCAGTATGGCCAATCCCTCAGGGAGGTGATTTCTCATTTTCTGTTTTTCTTTATCTCTCTGTCTCTTCAGTGAGTGCACCTACCCTATAGCAAAAATCTCTCAAAAAAAAAAAAGAAAAAAGAAAAAATCTCACACTTGAAAAGGACACAGATGAATTGAAATGTATATTGAAGAGAGTGGCTATGACTGTTAAGAGGACTGAAAATCATACTATGGGCTGTAGCAGTGGTGCAGAGGTAATGCAGTGCTCTGCAATGCTGGAGCCATGTGGGAGGTCCTGGGTTCTCATCCTGGAGTCTCCCTATAGGCCCTACCCATGATCTAGGCTGGCTGAGGCTGGGACTGGATTGAAGTATGAAGACCCTGTTGGGAGTCTCCTTCTGTCCCTGTCTCTCTGTTTCTCTCCCTCTCTATCATGGAAGAAATAAAACAAAACAAACTTTAAAAATACAAAAATAAAAGAAAATAAAAATTATGTCAAATGAATTCTGAGTGACAAAGTAACAAACAAAACCAACCAACAAACAAACCAACCTCCAGACTAGAGATCCGTAGAGTTTATGCTACACAAATGTGGAAGAGGAGGTACCTGCCATGGGGGCCCAGTGTGCAGGGTTAGCATTGCTGAGCTGAGGCTGCTAATTTAAGGAGCACCCCAAGGATCTCCTGTGCGTGGCCTCATCAGCCTCCCACAGTGGTGGGCCCCCAGCAGGCAAGTATTCAAGTGTAAGCTGGACGGTCACAGGAAAAGAAAATTTACAAAGTGATAGTTGTCAATCTCTGCTTTTAGAAAAAACAAATGTTCTCTATTATGTTAGCTACTTCTTAGGAAATGTTCTATACAATATTAAAGCTTAGAAATATTAGTTCAATCCAAGTTCAACAGATTTCTTTATTGCAGAACTTCCGGGGAAAGAGATCATGCACTGCCTTACACACTGATTGAGGTCTTGTCTCCTTTTAAGGTGTGTGTATCCCTTTGTGGTAGATGAACATTCTGGAGTTCAGTTCAGTGGTGTGCCATGGGACATGGTCTGGGAAAAATTAGTACAGCAGGATGGAGACAGCTCTGGGTGACGATCTGGGTCTCTAAGTCCGTGACTGTGACTTCAGATGAGGACCGCGTTAAGGACCATGTAACCAGCACGTGCTACTGTGGGTCGGGAATGGCTGCGTCGGGCGCACGGTTCCCCTGTTGCAGCACTATTGCCTGTGTTCAGGGTTATCCCACTTCATCATCACAGCAATCCTGGGAGGAAGGTGCCGTTCTTACATCATTTCACAAGTCGGGAACATGAGGGCCAGCTCTGTTGCCTGGTGGTTAAGGGAGTCAGATCTCATGTGGCCGCTGTGGTCAAATCCTGGCCGTGGTGAACTTGAAAAACATGCTGGTAGCATGTGTGTGTGCCCAAAATCCTGACAAGAAGGAGAAATGGAGAAGAGATTGAGACATGACCACGCCCCACTGGGGTTGCTTTCTCCTTCTCTCTCTCTCCCTCTTTCTCTGGTGAGTCCATGCACCCTCCGGGAGAAAGAAAAAAAGGGGGAAACATGAGGAACAGAGAAGTTATGCGAGGTGACCCAGGCCACATAACCAAGTGGAAGTCTGGCTGTCTGCTCTCAGGACTGTGCTGTAATGAAAGACCAGGTGCTGAAAAGATGAAGGTCAGGAGCAGCTGTGAGCAAGACGTCTTCATGGAGACATCCATCAGCCAGCCTCCTGGGAGGAATCTGGCTTTTAAGAAATAAGGAAGTAGAAGGTGTGCTTGAGGGAGAGACCAGGAAGGTCCTACTCAAGTTGCTTGAGGTTTCACAAATCTTCACATGGACTGCTACCAAGGATGCCCCACCTTTAGAAATGATTTATTTGATTAAAGACAAAGATTGAATCTCTGAGCATTGTTTCATATTATGCTAAGGTCACAAAAAAGGAAGTATCAGTCATTTCCACACTGGAACAGATTAACCCTTCACATCACCGTGTTTATGATTTCACAATGGGGCTAGGAGTGGTGCTCAGAGCAGGCTTTATTTAAGACCCGCCAGGGATTCCAAGTCATCTGCCTAGGTTGTCTAGAGAAGCAGAAAGAAGACGAGTGAACTGTCAGTCTCTGGAGAACCACACAGATACTCTAAGCTTGTGACAACACCCAACACTTCCGACCTGTCTGCATTTTAGGCTCTTCCACAGAGCACAGGATCCCAAGTCCAACACGTGCAGGAATGTGGGAGGTTGGTACCTCCTCACCTTCTGACTGTGTGTCCACAAGAGGAGCCAGATAAACCCTGTGGCTCAGGGATTTCTGGGGATACAACTAGCCAGGTAAGAGGAACTGACAGATAGATGTGTCCCCTAGGAGGGTGACAGCACACAGCCAGAGCTGCCAGTGTTTGTTCCTCCCATGGCGCTTTCTTCCCAATGCACCTTCACCCAGGGCTCAGCTTGAAGTCAGCTCCAAGGAACAGCAGAGCCTAATGATGTCATGGGTTGGGTGGGTTTTTTTTTTTTTCTCTCTCTCTCTCTTTAATGATTTCTTATTCATATTTAATCGTTGTACATCTCTATAGCACACAATATGCTTTTTTTTCCAAATAAAAATATATTTTTCTTTTTTTATATTTTATTATCATCATATTCTTCTTTATATTACATTGAATTACATATAAATTTACAGTGACTAATGTGCACTGTATTCATGCTGGGAAAAACCATGTTGTACACTGTAAAGAGGTGCAACGATTAAATGTAAAAAAAAAAAAAAACTGAAAGAACTAGAAGGTATAATAGCAGGGATGGCAACTGCAGATACTAGAGACAGTATGGGAGAGGTAATGGGAATGAGTAATTGAGGGCGGAAGGGAGGGATTCAGGGAACAAACAACAATATGCTTTTTCAAAGTATGCATGCAGTACATGACAATCAAATCAAGCATATCACCATATACACCATTTTCATCAGAGAACTTTTGTTTTTGGCTTGCTTGTACTAATCCCAGACTTTGTATGAGCCAAGAAAACATACATTGACTTTACCGTCATCACTGCCACCCTTATGCATCTTAAAGATGTAAGAGAAAACACACTCCTCTTCTACTCTTGGTGTCATTAAACATTCCGACACTTTTGATCACCTCAGACCCTAGCCCTGGGCACAAATCTCAAAGCTCAGAGAAGGGACACAGTCCTGCCAGGCTACTAATAAATTTATCCCATGAACCTCGGGGCAGCCAGCTCTGCACAGCTCCTCACTCAAACAGGAACTGTCAGGACGTGTGAATAAAGCGGGATCTGAAAGGTTCACAGAGATTTATGGAGTATTTCGGACCATAGCATCGCATAAAATAAGATCCCAAAGCCTGTTTGAGTGAAGCTAGAAAATCAGCCTTTAGAAGCAGCTTGCAGAAACTGTGATTGATAGTGTCTCCCTGCACCTCCCCCGCACCAAAGCAGTTCTTAAGTGCAGCCTCAGTTAGCCAATGCACATAACCCTTCTCTACCCGCTCCCCTCCTCCAACTTCAGTCTTCAGGCGGCAGAGTGACTGAGAGCACAGCTGAGCTCTGGGACAGGGGCCTTCGAAGTTCACAGCATAGGCAGCTCGCTGTGTGGGGTGACCAGCTTTGACAAGGCTAGAGAGCAGGTCAAGGGGCTGCAAACATGGTCTGGCCTTTAGGACGACTGGCTTCAGATTCCAAGGGTTTGATGTCTGTGGACAGGAGTGTCTTTTCAGGCTTGCTCGCAGAAGTGGCCTGGACTCCAGGGGCAGGGGTTTTTCTCTAGTGCCTTATGAATGGAATGGTCCTAGGCTGTGATGTCAGCAGAGCAATGACTTTTTTTTTTTTTTTTTTTTTTTTTTTTTTTTTAAGAGAGATTTTTGCTACACGGTGCATGCACTCACTGGAGAGACAGAGAGAAGGCAAGAAATCACTCCCTTGCGGGGCTGGCTATGCCCAATCCCCTCCTCCTCCATCCTCCTCTCAGAGCAATGACTTTTTATCAGTAGGCCCCAAGCTTCAGCTCGATAAGATCATCATCAGATTCTGGTGGCGCCCCCTAGGGGAAGGCACACCCGTACCTGCTCTACATTTTGCCCTGACTGTGGGTCCTAAAAGCAGGCTTTTCATGGGAACTGAAGAAGGAAGCAATAAGCTCAAGAAAGCCACTGTTCCATAACAAACATTTCCAAAACATGGGGGTAAGATAACTACCATTTTATTATATCTTATGATGCTATGAGTCAAGAATTTGGTCAGGGTTAACCAGCAAGTCTACTCCACATGGTGTGGTCTAGGCTCACTCTATGGACCACAGCAGGCGGCTGAACTGTCTTAAGGACTCAAAGTGTCTTTACTCACGTTCCTGGTCATTTGGAGAGAACACATGGAAGCTGGGCTCCTTTCCCTCTCCAGCAGTGTAGCTGGATTTTTTATTCAGTGGATCAGGGCTCCCAGAGCTGGCACTTACTCTCTTGGTCAAAGTAGTCAGAGGTTGGCTCTTATTTAAGAGAGGAGACAAAGATAGGAAATGTGTCAAAGAATGTGTAGGCATCCTGAATCCAGTGTACCCACATTCACATCTATTACTTATTTATTCCTGTAGAACTGAGTCCTCATGTTATATTATCAGATACTAAACAGAACAATAGGTAAAATTATAAGACTAATATTTATTGTTTACTATGTGTCTATCACTGATTTTTGTGTTTTATAAATATTAACTCACTTCATTCTTACAATAACCCATTTTATAGATCGGGAAACTGGAGTAGAAAGAAGAGAAATGACAAGGTTATATAGTTGGTAAATGTAAGTGCTCAAACTTGATCCACAGAGTCCAACTATAATCCTACCCATACCTGTAGTTCTTCTAGTATATAGCGGTCCTATTATTGGCAGCCCATGGTTTGTGAACAAGGTATAATACACAAAGAAACAACTATAATATGTCAGTAAGCTATGAATGTTCCGATGATTCCAGTGATGTACAATGGTATAATACAGGAAAAAGACTTTATCATCAGTTATGACTATCAGGGCTTTATAGAAGAATGTTTAAGTTATACATTACTGGATAACAAATCAACTCAGTGTCTTAAAATGCCATTTGATTACCTCTTCCCCTTCTGTGAATTGCCTGGTAGCTCTTTTGTTCTAGGTAGTATTTGTTGGGACATTGGGACAGCTAAAGTCATCTGAGAGCTCGACTGAGAGTTCTCAGGGATGTTTAGCTGAGATCCTCAATTCTGCTTGTGACTGCTGGGGCTGATTTGTGGCATAATGGCTGGGTTCAAAGAGGGAGTATTCTGAAGGAGTAAGGAGTAAGTTGAAGCTACCAGACCAACCATGGGCAGACCTCAGAACTGTTTTGTTGTATTCTGTTGGTCTAAACATCATAGGCCCAGTCAAGACAACGTGTAGGGAAGCTTCACACAGGCATGGGTATCAGAAGGAATGGTTCATTGTTGTCATTGAAGTAACAGTCTACCACAAGGAGAAGAATGTGAGCTGAAATGCCATTTTTCCTTTTGTTTTTTTTTTGTTGTCTCTCTCATAACAGACATGCCTATTATAAATAACTACCATTCAGGTGGTAAAAATAAAAGGTAATGTGTACTATTACCAGAAAAATATGAAAATACAAATAGAGTCCTAAAGAAGGTCTTACTGGGGCCAACAGGTGGTGTGGTAGTTAAGGGCGCTCGACTCCCACATGGTCAACTGTGGTTCAAGTCCCAGACCTGGCAGCTTGCTTTCTCACGCTCTCTTTTCCTTTCACTCTATCCCTCTTTGATCAAGCTAAAACAAACAAATAAATAAATAAAGTTAAAATAATTATTTTTTAAAAAAGAAGATCCTATTCAAAGACAAGAAAGTGTTGACAAGCAAGCATGAGGCTAGTTGAGTTTTCTCTGTTGTCCAGAAAGAGCAGACCAGCCAGAGGGAGAGACATGAACAAAGAAATGGCAGTGGGCTGGTTTGTCTTGGAAGAGCCACTGAGCTTATTCACTGGGAGAGAAGACATATGGGAAATAATAGAGCTTGGATGCCTACCTTTAAAATCTAAATAAACATAAGCACCTAATTTTTGCTTATTTCACAACTTGATTTGGGTTAGGCAGCTCTCCTAGCAGTTAATTTCCAAATTATGGCTCAAAATTCAGAAATATTTCATCACAAGATGTTGTCATCTTTAACTCCTGGCCTCCAGAGGGACCACAAAGAAGGAAAAGATAGGTAGGTTGTAGGATTGTACTCCATTTCCGCCCACATTCCAATGTCAAGTACTCAGTCACATGGTCCCAAATCCTCTGCAAGGAAGGCTGGAAAGTCTGTGCCCAGAGGGAGGTGGAGGCATGGGAGAACAGACAGCCTGTCTTAATCACACTAACTCGGCACCCTTTGATACCCTGCCTTATCTGTAAATTGGAGCTGATGACATCTACGTTTTGTAGTTGGTTATTGTGGAATAAATAAGACACACTATATAAAAAGTCTCTCAGTGAAAATAAAGTTACAAGGAACTATCATGGAACATGCTGGTGATGAAGATGAATTACAAGGGCTGTAGTAAAAGGAAACAACAGAAAGTTAAAAATAGCATGTTAAGAAATAACTTAGTTTAAGTACAACACTAACTTAAGTGCAGTGCTTTGTGTAAATTTCCTTATGTAATTCCATCAATGCACTTCTGAAATAGAAGATACTATTTCTATTTTATAGATGAGGAAACTTCTATTTTGAGACTAAATAACTTACATAAGTGCCCATGGCTAAGATTTGGGTAATCAGTCTCATTCTAAACCTTATTTGTAGCACTGTGCTATTTTTTTCTGTTTAAAGAAAGGGATGGAGCTGAAGAAAGAGAAGGAGGAAAATAGAAAGAATGGCATTTCAACTTTGACCATCTTTAGTGTAACGCTCATAGTCATTGTTTTTAAAAATTAAAAAAAAAATTCTTTTTCTTCTCTTTCTTGTTTTTAAAAAGTTTACTAGATGGCATGTACTCTCACCAGAGATAGAGAATGAGAGAGAGAGAGGGAGAGAGAGAGAAAGAGAGAGAGAAATCACTCCCAACCTTTTGGGGATAAGCATGTGGCTATCCCTTCTCCTCCATTTCACCTCTTCATGGGATTTTAGTCAAGCATACACATATGCCTGGAGTATTTCTTCAAGCTACTGGGTTTAGTACTCAAATTATGCAGCCAGCCATGTGGGATCCAGTCATCTCAATCACCATGGCTCAGAGGACCCAAATTTTATTTTTCTAATTCTTTTTTAAAAGCTAAGTTTTAATTGTAGTATAATAGTTGTACATATTGATAGAGTACAGTTGCAGAATACAAAATCAACATACAAAGATGAGTAGCAGTCCAAGTAACTGAAAAAGGAATCAAAAAAATAACGCCACTTAAAAGGCTAAAAAATAGGGACGAGCAGGTGGCATGGTGGTTAAGGACCCTGGACTCCCACATCTCCCACATGATTGACTGCAGTTCAAATCCTGGACCTGGCAGCTTGCTTTCATATTTTTTTCTCTCTCTTTCTCTCTCTCTCTCACTCTGTCCCTCTCTGGTCAAATTAAATAAATAAAGTTAAATAAAATAATTCTTAAAAAAGGCAACAAAATACAAAATACCTAGGAATAAATTTAATCAAGGAGGTGAAAGATCTCTACAACAAAATCTATAAAACACCTATGAAAAAAATTTAAAAAGATGGAAAGACATTCCATGTTTATGGATTGGAAGAATTAATATTGTTAAAATGTCTATACTACCCAAAGCAATCTACAGATTCAAAGCAGTCAGTATTAATACCAATGGAATTCTTTACAGAAATTTTTTTAAAAATCACAAAATTTGTATGGAACCATGTAGGAGTCCGACCCAGTGGGGCCCCAGGATCTGTTTGAGCCTTTGACCTTTGAGCACAGCTTTGGTTGGTTCAACATGTTGGCAAGGCCGCTGCTGTACGCCTCCCTACCCCCCCCCCCCCCCGACCTATGAGCAAAGCTTGGGTCGACTCAGCATGTTGGCAAGGCCACTTGCTTTATGCTCCGGAAACTGCGGTAGCCTTGCTGGGAAATCACCCCCCTCTGACTCCCTGATATACTACTATAAAAGAATTACACAGCTTTCTCATACATCTTGAGTATGTGATAAGATTTCCCGAAAGTCCCCCGGCCACTCCCCTTTGCCCTGACCACCTTCTGTTAATTACAATGCTTTATCCCTGCGGTCACAAGGGATAAAGGTGTGTTGAAGTTCTATCTAGGCAGAAATAATCTTCTTGACCTTTGGAAGGCCCTTCAAGATACATTTAACATAAGCTTAAAAATAATCTTTTCTTTACATAAAATAGGATTAGGCTGAAACTGGTCCAGGACACCCCCGCCCTCACCAAGTGAAATAGATAAATATATTAGGATTCCTTAAATTAAGTTTTAGATCCCTATAAAACTATATAAGTATCATTTTTTATTGAGATCCATAAGAACTAATACCTATACTTGAGATTTTCTTTTCTTAGCATCGTACTCAATAATCACAAGATGGCTGCTGCCGAGCATCGTCTGATAATTAACTCTGCTTACTGGAGGCTATTTCCTGAAATGGTATTCCATGAAGTTTCTGAAGACCTGCCTACATCAAACAAAAAATTGCTGAGCTGTGAAAGACCCGCCCTTAATCCAACCCTAAATGGAATCTATGTTCCCTATTGTTAAAACTTTATGAACTGATAATTAAAACACACAGCCCCTCACCCGTTTACTTGCATGTATCACATTTTCAATAAAAAGGCACGATAATTCCTAGCAGTTGTCACTCTTCAGAGAGCAATCTCTGAGGATGACCGACTGAGGACATGCATGAAAAAGGCACCGAGGCCTCAGTCTTTGCTTCCTGCATTGCCTCCAATGAGACAACCCACCTCTGCCGAGGTTGGACCCCAGCAGAACCACAAGACTTCAAATTGCCGAAGCAAATCTGGGCAAACAGAACAAAGCTATAGGCATCACACTATCTGACTTCAAAATATATTACAAAACCATAGTAACCAAAAATTTAATGGCCCTGGCACAAAAACACAATATAATACTTGACTGTCTAGCTATTAGTAAAACATTTACATGGCATATGAAGAAACAGAAAAGTAAAAGCCATTCATAGAAAAATAAATAGATTGACAAAAATTGTTCCTGAGGGAGCCTAGGCATTGTATTCATTTTATTTACTCTCAATAGAAAAATATGTTAAGTCAACTGTTCTTAAATATATTCAAAGAGCTAAAGTGTGAAGAAAGAACTAAAACAAACTAGCAAAGTAATATATGAACAAAATGGTAATATCAATAAAGAGAAATTATATGAAAGAATCAAATAAAAATTCTGGAAACTTCAGTAACTAAAATGAAAAATTCCCTACAAGAGTTCAAAAGCAGATCTGAGCAGGCAGCAGAAAGAACTGAAATGACCAAGTCTGAGAAGGAGAAAGATACTACATCATTTCAACTACTTAAAACTTTGCAGAGGTTAGTAGTCAGTTTTTCATCATTAATGATGTTTATCATTTCTCAGTCTTTTGGTTAAGATCATGTGAAGTATGTTAGCTGTAAGGTTTTTTTTTGTGTGTGTGTGCATGTGTGTGGATCCTGTTTATTGCAAATGCTCTCTATATTCTAGTTCTTTTGAGAATTTTTGTTTCAAGCATGTTTATAATTGCTCATTGAAGCATTTCTGTAGTGACGGATTTAAAAAGTTTTTTGTTTGTTTGTTTTTGTTTGTTTGTTTGGTTGGTTGGTTTTTTTAGATAATTGTCTGCAATCTCTGTTTTGGCATTTATTGACTTTCCTTTTAATTTATTTTTAAGTTTTACTTATCTCTTTTAATTGCAAAAGGGTGTGTGTACTAGCTTGAGAGAGAAAGAAAACACTCCTCAGTGGGGAGTTGGTCATGCCATAATCCCTTCTCCGTTTTTCCATTCTGTCAGGATTTGATGCACTCATGCCCACATGCCAGGCTTTTTTTTTTTTTTTCCAAGCTTCCAGTGCTGGGATTCATATTGTGGTCAGTCATTTGTAATCCAGCTCCCTTAACCACTAGGCTATGCAGCCAGCTGGTATGTCTTTTTCATTCAGTTTAGAATCTTACAAGTTGTGCTGTAATGAATGATTGTTGATTAGACCCTCGTCATTTTGGGGCCAGACAGTGGTACAGCAGTAAAGGGCAATGCTCTGCAAGGCTAACTAACATGGGAAGTTTCCAGGTTCAGGTTCAGACTCTCTAAGTACACCAGGCATGCAAGTACCCATGACCCATGCTATCTGAAGCTGCAGGTGGATTGTGGCATCAAGACCCTGTTGGAGGTGCTGTATATTTGACTCTGTCTCTCTCACTCATGGCAGAAACATATATGTGTGTGTGTGTATATATATATATATATATATATATATATATGTGTATGTGTGTGTGTATATATATATATATATATATATCAGTTATATATATTGATATGTATATGTGTATATATAAAAATCAGTTACTTACCACGTGTGTTCTTTCCAATCTTTTCCTGTTACGAATACTACCATAGTAAATTACCTTGTACCTACACCTATATCTTTTTATATTTTTACTATCTTTGGGATGAACTACTAAAGCAAATGCAATTTTGTTAACCCTTCATAATATCTCTTTTGGCTGTTGAAACTGATACACTGGGAAGGTCTTAGACTTTAGCCTTAAGCCTTTAGCCATAAATATAATCTTGTTATTTAGCATATTCTGTTTTGAGACTCTGGGTTGCATTTAAACCTGTTGAGACTGGCTTTCTCTGACATTGCTTCACCAAGGGAAGTAGGTTTTCCATGTCATTGAATTCAGATGGTGCTAGAAGTCTAGGCCTCCCTCTTTGCCTCCATTGACACCCATGACACCCAAGGTTGGGGGAGAACTTTGCACAATTGGTGGGAAGAAATGGAGTCATCTCTTCTCTAGGCCTTCATTGATACCTCCTTGTCTGGGAGGAGTGGAAATATACTTCATTACTTCAAGGTCGGGGTGGATGTCTGGGCTGCCCAAATGGACTCCACTGATATCATGTGGGGAGAGAGGAGGTTCTTTATCACTTCATAAGAATGAAAGTCCTGGCTCCCTATGGGGCCTTCTCTGACACCACTCCAGTGGGGTGCTAGAATGCTTCCTTAATGACTGGAGAGGTTGGATCTTAGTTCCTCACTTGGTCTTTGTTGGTGTGGGCCACAGTTTTCTCTGGGATGTTTAGCTGGATAGAGTCATTATCCTTTCATGATCCTGAAGATCAGGAGGACAGGTTTTTGTTGGGCTCTTTTTTTGTCTGTGACCAGTGGTATTTCTAGATAGCTGGCTCCATGTTTAGAAGATACAAGTCCAACAGAAGAGCCAAAGACCTAACTCTAAAATCATCCTTGGGTCCTGAGGCCCCTAGCTGGTCTTTTTTCTCTCTGATTGCTCAGAGTCACCTAATGTTTGCCTTTTGTGTAATGTCAGTGCTTTTAGTTGTACTTAGCAGAAAGAATATGGAAAACTACTACTCCATCTTCCCCAAAGAAAAAATATTTTCAATTTTGAATATGGTAAATGTGTGTGTGTGTTTTGTGTGTGTGTGTGTTTTGTTCTCCTTGTGCTTGGATACTTAGTAGCCTAATGTATGTACCTTCTTATCCATCTTGCTCTATTCCCTTCCACTTTTATTCTGACAAGAACACAAAAACAATATGTAGAATCATTCATTTCTTTGTATTGCTTCAAACTATTTACCTGTGTGACTGAATCAAAGTTTATTAAATCGGTTACTTATCGATAGCCATGTGTGTTCTTTCCAGTCTTTTCCTATTACAAATACTACCATAGTAAACGATCTTGTACCTACACCTATATCCTTTTATATTTTTACTATCTTTGGGGTGAATTACCAAAGCAAATACAATTTTGTTAACCCTTCATAATATCTCTTTTGGTCGTCAAAACTGATACACTGGGAAGGTCTTGGACTTTAGCCTTAATAAGGATACTACCCTTATTGGGAGCTTAATTTTGGCGCAGTCTAGACCAAGTTAAATTGTCCCTCCAGACTTCAGTTTGCTCCTTTCTATGGTATTGATAACTCCCATTTGCGTGCGTGTGTATGTGCCCATTAAGTGCTGGACGTTGTTTTAATTGTGATACTTACTTTTCAACAGTCTAGTGAGGTCATTATTGAAACTCATTTTATAGTCAGTGATTTGGAAGATGTAGGGAGGTTATGCAAGTAAGGAACAAAATCTGCAAGTGCCTTCCAGTTTGCCGGATGGAGAAACTCGGGATTTTCTTTGTATTCTTTGCTTTCTGTCTAAAAAAAGAAAATAATACAGCCTACGTCTCAGGGTGTTGCAAGGCTCAAATGAGATACATAATAGTTATCAAAGCAT
Organism: Tupaia tana; assembly: GCA_026018925.1. Classification (NCBI taxonomy): domain Eukaryota; kingdom Metazoa; phylum Chordata; class Mammalia; order Scandentia; family Tupaiidae; genus Tupaia; species Tupaia tana. The sequence continues at coordinate 82,433,098 of JAKSZU010000010.1, forward strand.
TTTTAAGCCATGACTTGCAAAGAACACATTCATTATTATAATCATTTCACTTCTCTGGGAGAGGTTTTGCGTACATGAAGATCCATTCTCATCTTGGCGTTTAGTAACCTCCCTTCTGAGTAATCTCTAGTGCAGGGGATTAAAAGTGTTTATTTCACGAAGATCCCACAAATCACTGTCTTTTCAGAGGAGAGCCTCTCCACATGCTCACTTGCTTTGAGGACACTGTCCCTGTTCACTTTATGGTCCCTGGTTCTGTTGTCAGTTCCCACAGGGACCTATTCCCAGAGGTCTCCTCATAGCAGTCTAGTATCTAGTGCCTCAGACCCTTCCCTTGTCCGCCCACACACTTCAAGGAGCCCAGGCTGTGTAGGCAAAGTTCACAAGACTCAAGGGAAAAGGAGAGACTATGGGCAAAAGGGGCAATGTGTGGCCGGACTGTGTGGATTAGGATTGGAAGGGGCTCCATTGTACGTCCCCGCTTAATATATACCAAATGTCAGCACTCTAGCAGAAACTGAAAGATTGGAATTTATGCTAGCAGGGAGGCCAACTGTAGGTACTGAGATAATATAGGGGGAGGTAGGTAATAGGGCATGAGTAATAGGCAGTGAGTGATGGGGGTGGGCAAGAGGGGATCAGGGAAAAAATAAAATATTTAATAGACACAAAAATGAGAAGTTATTTGTTGGTGATAAAATATAGGGTAATATCTTTGACTTGACTAATATGCACCCTATTCGTGGTAAGAAAACCCATGCTGTACACTGTAAAGATGAACAGTAGTTAAATATGAATAATAATTTTTTAAAAAGGACTGGAACGGGCTCCTGCACTCTGAGAGGAGCCTCAGGTCTTTGCTTATTCTTTGGCAATGATGCACCAAGAGTTCATTTCTACCCTTCTTCAATTAACCAGAAACAGAAGGGAAAGGTTTGCTGTTATTAGAGAGAAAGTAGAGCCTGGTTCAGATTAATTTGATTTTAATTCTACATTAAATATTGAGAACATAAGGATTGTCCTCCATACGTCATTTCGGAACATCAGAAAATAACAAACATGAGGATTGAAGCACACAAAACATTGCAAGATGCTGAGGAAAAATAGGCGAAAGGTTTATCTCAATTAAAACAATCTGGTATTGTTTTCTGTTCTGCTAAGCTCTTTATTTTTCAAATGTTAGGGTGAAACCTACGCAGCATCAGTTTGGCACTCAGCGGCCTTTCTGCCTGCTCTACACAAGCCCTGCAGATGGTCTGGTGAGGAAAGATATGGCTCATCACACCCTTGTTTTATGAGTTCTTCCCTCCTCCTCTGGCCTCCCGTTTTGCCAAGAGACTTATTTTTGTCATTGTTGTTTTTGAAGAAGATGCAAAAAAAAAAAAAAAAAAAAAAAGTAAATTAATGATTTTGTTTCTGTAAATGCTGACTTCATTCCCGTTTTATGTTTCATGGGCCTCGCCCATTGTGGGTGTAACAGACTCCAAGCAGGTCGAGTGGGCCCAAGGATCTGCAGTTCTAACTCAAATGGTGGCAACACGCCATGCCTCATCGCTAGTCACTGGACCTTCCTGCCTTTTTCCTGCTCCTGTCATGTTCCGGCACATTCTAATGGAGTACAAGACACATGGGATGGTGCCTCCTGGGTATCACCTGATGAAGGAAAATTTGCACTTCTCCGCATTTGCAATGTCTTTTACTGTTTTCAGATAAAGGTAGTTAGCCCTCTGCCCAGTCAACTAAGAAATGACTGTATAGGGGTCAAGCAGGTGGTAGTTAAGGTGCTGGACTCTCACATAACTGATCATGGTTCAAGTCCCAGACCGGTGGCTTGCTTTCTCACTTTCCCTCTCTCTCTGTTCAAATTTAAAATAATAATAATAATAATAATAATAATAATGAATAAAATTAAATAAAATAATTCTTAAAAAATTGACTGTGTCTGCAAAGTATGATTTACTCCCTCATACACGAAGCAGGGTGCCCTGAGGGAGCCATCTGTGGTTTCTGTTTTCTGCACCTTCTGCTGTTGTCTACTCTGTTTTCTTTTAATGAGCATATAACTTAGAATAGGAAGGGAATGCCATATTGAACCTGCAAGTATTTTTCAGTTTTTGCTGGAGGACAAGCTTTAAATACTCTTACTGTTTAAAGACTAAGACTCAGGAGACAGAAGGAAGAACATGGTGGACTAAAATCCATACCATGCTGCAGGAGACAGTGTAGAAGAACAGGCCTGGGAAAGTGAGCTTGCATGTTGATTGTGCCTTTGTAAACAGCACTGGGAACACTCTAAAACTTAGGTGCATGCTTGGCTCCTGGCACAGGGAGGCAGGCATGGTGGGGGTGGAGGTAGACATGCCACACAGAACCTAGTGAGGGAGACCTGGGGGCCAGGTACTGACGGGAGCCTGGGGACAGGTGCCGAGAGGAGACAGAAACAGAGTCAAAGTCACTCCTTGTGCCCTAGAACCCTATACTTTACTACATAAATCTTAAACACAATCTTATCAAAAGCTCCAAAGACATTTGTCCAATGAGTGTAGCAAACACTAGACACAAGGAAGAGAGGTGAGGAGGGTCTGCTCAGGGCCTGCGGAGAGAGGTGAGAAATTGCACAACTTCACAGAAACTGTAGGTGACGTCTGTTGGGTAGAGATGGGCAGCCCCGTGACACCCAGGACTGGGTTCACTCCAAACTGACCCAAGGAGAACACTCAGGAGAACGGAGGTGCTGTAGGAGCAGTGGTACCTCAGAGCTCTCAAAATTCCTGACATAAATGTAGCCATGGAAATGTAACCTAATTTGCACGCTGGGATGATAAAATAAGTAATGAGCTTCTCATCTATTTTATGTAATTCTCAGAAAGCCCTGAGAGATGGGAACTGGCTGCTCCACGCCCGCGCCAGATGGAAGAACTGCACACCTTAGCTAGTCGATCGTCTGGAGATTCATGGTCACCAGCCTTGGCTGGGCCTCACCATCCATCAGGCTGCAATTCTCCAGCTACTGCTCCATCCATTTTCCTCCAGTGATGTTTCAAACACTTTCTATTTTCTTAGAAATCCCCACCCTACTACTCTCTTTCTCTGTGAATGATCTTGACGAAGAGTAACCAGAGTAAAAAAGGACTAACTAGAATGCTCCAACTGCCCATCACAGTTTCACCCCACACCGTCTGAGCAGCCTCTTCTCTGATTTTATTATGGGAATTACACATTTTTCCCAAGGAGCTTGATATGTTTTCATGGAAAACGGCAATTGGAAGCCATAAACTAGACACACCACGGGTGTCTGTTGTTACTGAATTATAATGGCACCTAGGTCTTTTTAGCAGATACTGCTAGGAAATAGGTACTTTAAAAAAAAAAAAAAAAAAAAAAAAAAAAAAAAAAAAGTCATGTTTATCCTGATACTTATACTTGAACTCCTCAAGTTCAAGCCAAAGCGTTTTTACTTAAATACACTGATTTTATATTTTAAAACCTAAACATGCTAATATAACCATTTGATAGATCCACAACATTCACACAAGCAGTCTCAGAATAAACACATGAACAGTACTGCCAATAAAATAATTTCTGAAATCAGCTTCAGAGTAGTTTATTTTGTTTTTTTGTTTTGCTTTTAGTATCGGTTGTTCTTAAGTTATAACCCACTGAGGATGTATAGTAAGATAACTGTATTTTATCATTTCTTGGAATAGTGTGGTTAGCTGTCAACTGGGGTAATTTGTTTCATTTTACCTTAAATTTTTGGGGCATATGTTTGCATTTAGTTTCATTTTTTCTGTGAATTATTACAGAGTTAAAAATCTTTAAAATATGGCATGTTTAAAGAATTCTACCATCTGACTTTGCCTGTCAATCCCTTCCCTTTATAGGTGACCATTAAAAAGAGTTGTGTTTTTTTTTCTTTCATTCTAAAAAAAAGTATATATTTTTATCACTGTCATTTCTTAGATAAGTGGTAACATACCATATATCATTTTCTCTACTTTCTTCTCCACCTAATAAATACCAGAGCTCATCCACATACTATATAGAGATATTTTTCAATTTATATAGTATTCCATTGTGTGACTATATAGTAGTTTGTTAAGCTATTTCCATATTGATGGACATTTGGGTTGTTTCCACTTTTTCCTATCATAAATCACAATGCACTGAAGATCTATGTGCACGATCATTTTCATATTTTTATTGGCGTGTCATTGGAGTAGATCTGTAGACGAGGAGCTGTCAGGTCAAATGGCAAATATATATGCAGTTTAACTAGACATTGCCTAGTTTTCCTCCATGGGTTGTGCTATTTCACATTCTTACTAGGTGCCTTAGCCAGCTTGGCTGCTCTAACAAACTACCATAGACTGGATGGCTACAACATTACACATTTATTTCTCACAGTTCTGGATGATGGGAAGTTCAAGATCAAGTCAAGATGTGGGCAGATTCAGTTCCTGGTGAAGGCTCTCTTTCAGGCTTCCAGATGGCCGCCGCTTGTTTTTTTCTAACATGACAAAGAATGGAAGAAGGAAGCAAGCTCTTTTGTGCCTTTTCTTCTTCTTCTTTTTTTTTTTTTTTGGAGAGGTTTTTGCTATAGGGCGCATGTGCTCGCCAGACAGACAGAGAGAGACAGAGAGACAGAAAGCGAGAAATCACCCCCCAGGGGGGGTGGCCACGCTTCAATTTCTTCTCCTCCATTCTCCTCTCGAGATCTTGGGCACGCATGCACACGCGCTCGGCGTGAGTTTTAAGCCACCAGGTCCGGGACGCGAACTGTGGTCGACTACGTGGGAGTCCAGTGACATAGCCATTACACTAACTGCTGATTCCATGTACCTTTTCTTTTATGAGCACCAATCCCATCGTGGGGATTCTACCCTCATGACCTCATCTAAATCTAATTACCAACCAAAGTCCCTATCTTCTAATACTATTACATTGAAGGTTAGGGCTTCAAAATGTTAATTTCGTGTGTGTGTGTGGTGGGGGAGGGGGGATAAGCACTCATCCCATAACACTAGGGATGCATTACAGTGTTTCTTTCTTCAAAGCCTCAGCAACAGAATATATTGCCAAACTTTGGAACTTTTGGTCACCTCAGTGTGATTTTAATTTTTGTTGATCTTATTCTGAACCAGATTGGAGAATCAGTTGAGTTTCTTTTTCTATGAATTGTCCTGCTCCTGTCTCTAGCCCATGAGCCTTTTCCCCTGCTAGTTTCAGAAGTTCCTTACAAATTAAGGATATAAACCCTTTGTGATATTAAGTTGCATTTTTCAGTTTATCTTTTGTCTTCCTGCTTTGCTTATGATGATTCCTATTTTTGTTAAGTTTTATCTAAGTAGATTTATTAATCTTTTTGCTTCTTGATTTTGGATTACACATCGTTAGAGGGCCAACCAGTGTAGTGGTTAAAGTGGCTGGATCCTACGTGACTGATGGCGCCATTCAAGTTCCAGACCCGGCAGCTTGAAAAACATGCTGGTTATGTAAAGTAGAAGGGATTGCAAAGTGACCATCCCTCACAGGGAGTGCTTTCTTATTTCCCTCTCTCTACCTCTCTCTCAGTCTTTATTTCTGGCAAACACACAAGCTCTCTAGCAAATTAAAAAAAAAAAATGTTTCCTCCATTTTGAAATTATAAAGGGATTTATTCTTTTTTGATATTTGTTTCATAGCTTTGCTTCTTGAAAGAGCTGTCCCCTCAAATTCTCTCCATTCCCTCAACTCCTATTAACTGCTCATATCCTTTTGTTTTGATTTGCTGACTCTTTTTCCTCACTTCTCCCCTCAGATTAGAGGTTCGCCACCCTGCCTTAGTGGCACTGGACACTTGCCATTATCACACATTACTGCCAAGTTTATTTTCTGATTATTTTTCTCTACTCCTTTTATGGCAGAATTCTGCTTTGCATCTTTGAATTCCTGGTACCTTGTGCTATATTCACTTTATTGTAGGTATTCACTAAATGCCTTTGAATACATGGATAAATAAATGGTAGTGACTTATTTGTTGAAAAGTGTTGAGAGTTTGTGACTACCTTTCTAATGCTGTTTAAGTCATTCTCAGTTCTATTTCTGCTTCTGCCAGGAGCCAGGCACCTGACCCTGGTTCTTGAACATTTAGCTTCTCTGTTACTCAGATGTAGGATGTGGTCATTGGTCTAGGTGACATTTCTCAGTCCTCCAAATCCTGATATTCTAGGCTCAATGACAAAAGATGTCAATTCTACCCATCTAGAACATTTCAGCTCATTTTTACAGGAAGAAGTAACTTGACTTTCCTATCGTCATCTCTGAAGTATCTTTCTTCATGAGTTGGGACAAGAGGAAAATCTGTGTGGAGCAAATTGGGCTTGGACCAGGAGCCATGGGGCATGTTTCTCCGGTCACTTGTGACTTGATTCTCTTTGGCAACTGGATGCTTATTCTGCAGCCTTCTGTACACAGCTGGAGGCCACACAGCAGCTACGCTGCAAACACATGGCTGGCACTTAGGGGACAGCAACCAGTCCGTCACATCAAGTATGACGCTTGCTGTGATGCTCTTTGTCAAGTTGCAAAAGCCCTCACCCGTCCTATCTTGCTGAGAGATTTTTGCCGTGAGTAGTGCTGAATATTTTCAAATACTTTTTCTGCAACAGTAAATACTGTTGTATGGTTTTTTTCTTTAGCTAATTAAGACAGTAGGCTCTGTGAACTTTGGAATGTGGGCCAGTTTTGCATACCTGAAATAAATCAACTTAGTCAAGGTGTCTAATTCTCTTTATACATTTCTGGATTCAATATGTTATTATTTTGTAGAGAATTTGGTTTAGTTTTTGTAGTTTGTGGTTTTCAAGAAAATGATTTGGGGGACCAGCAGTTGGCATAATGGCTATGTCGCTGGATTCCCATGTAGTCGACTGTGGCTTGAGTCCTGGACCCGGTGACTTAAAAGCAGGCCGGGCACATGTGCGTGCGTGCCCAAGATCCTGAGAGGAGAATGGAGGAAAAGGGATTGTGCATGGCCATCCCCCCTGGGGGGTGATTTCTCACTTTCTATCTCTGTCTTTCTGGCGAGCGAATGTGTCCTCTAGTAAAAACCTCTCTAAAGAAAAAAAGAAAGAAAGAAAGAGAGAAAGAGAGAAAGAGAGAAAGAAAGGAAAGAAAGGAAGAAAGGAAGAAAGGAAGAAAGGAAGAAAGGAAGAAAGGAAGAAAGAAAGAAAGAAAGAAAGAAAGAAAGAAAGAAAGAAAGAAGAAAAAAGAAGGAAAAGAAAGAAAAAGAAAGAAAAAGGAAGGAAGGAAGGAAGGAAGGAAGGAAGGAAGGAAGGAAGGAAGGAAGGAAGGAAGGAAGGAAAGAAAAGATTCAGGGACAAAAAGTTTCTAACATATGTCACTTTTTGTGGTGTGACCTTATCACTCATCTCCACCAAAGCCACCTGGCTACCTTGTGTTTCTGGATGTGAGAAGGCACTCTACAGACTATGGGGCAAATAGCTCTTCTGGGGGCGGGTGTTTGTTGGGGAATAGTCCCCTTCCTACTGCAGCTGAGCCTCACGGGCATCTCTGGTTAGTGGAAGGAAGTCTCGTCCCCATCTGGGAAGGAGAACAGTATCCCGGCTGCTTACTGTCCTCCTTGACAGTTACACTGAACTCGTCCAGTATTGGGCGTGGGGCTCCTGTTCCATACAGAGCAGGAAGGAGCCCACCTGCCACCTTCTATTGTTAGTTGGGGATCAGGTGGTATGGAGACTTAGTTCCCTTTTGGCTTGAGTCAAAGGCCATAGGCTCTCTGTTACGGTGTTATTTCTCCAGTCCTCGGGTCCCTAACCAGTGTACCTCCCTCTTCCCACCTCCGTACTCCTTTTGGTCTTGTGTTATTTCTTCGTCTAATAGTTGTATTTGATGAGAAGAACAGAGAAGAATGGGTCTACCCCTTCTTTTTTTTTTTTTTGGAGAGGTTTTGGTTTTTTGTTTGTTTGTTTGTTTGTTTTTTGGCTTTTTTTTGTTTGTTTGTTTGTTTTTTTTTTTTTTTTTTTTTTTTTTTGCTATAGGGCACATGCGCTTGCCAGACAGAGAGACAGAAAGCGAGAAATCACACCGCAATCCCTTCTCCTCCGTTCTCCTCTCGGGATCTTGGGCACGCACGCACATGCACCCGGCGTGAGTTTTAAGCCACTGGGTCCGGGACGCAAACTGTGGTCAACTATGTGGGAGTCCAGTGACATAGCCATTATGCTAACTGCTGGTCCCTACCCCTTCTTTTAAGCAGGGCAATATCTAGATTAGATTTGTCTTTTGGAAACAAGAGGTAGTGATCTGGGGTGAGGAGTCCAGTCTATGGCTTTCTACCACCCTTCCATCTACTCAATGTGACCTCCCAGATTACTGAACCCTCCCTAAGTCTGGTTCTTATCTGCAAAATGGGGAAAATGAGAGGATATTCTCTATAGGATCTTGGCAAGGAATAAAGGGATCATAGGTCACTAAAGTGCTCACTTCTGTGAAAAGCGTGTGATTCATTGTTAATAGAATCATAATTCTAGATAGATGTGGGAAAGACAGATTGGAGGAGGATGATATTTAGAACAGAGAGACTACTAGGAAAATGTGTAATTGCCCCAGCAGGAATGATGAATTCCTGAATTAAGCCAATAATGGCAGGAAATTTCCTCCCTTAAAATGGCATGTGCTGAGAATACTGGGTTAGCCAAGTCAAATTGGCAGGATTCTTAGTCAATCTAGAATTCTGAGCAAACATTCCACCCCATGAAAACATAGCACTTGGGACAAATGCTCAAGAAATGTCTTGTTCCTGCCTAGACTCCAAAACTGGGACCTAGTAGGTTGGTGTTTTGTCACCACAATTGCCGTGATTCGTACAGGAGAAAGTGTGGAAGGTCAGCCCACCCTCCATTCAGCCCACGGGCTGGGCTGAGGCACACTCAGGGCTGCCAGGACACCCCCAGGCAGGCTGGAGACACACTCTTCCCTGACTGAGACTGCAGACAGCTGGTTTTGCGACAGCAGTTACTGGTTCCCTGCACAGTGAATGACCACGTGGCGATGAGTGTGGCATGCCTGATGGAGTCAGAAATGCTCATGCCCTTGGCACTCCGTGGTCCGGGCTTCCTCCTTCAGTGCATGAGCTGGCCAGGCAAGGTTATCCATTCACAGAGCAACTCTGCTCTCCAGGGAAAACTATTTGGCCTGGGTTCCAGGGCCGTCTTTCAGTTCCCAGAAACCACTGGGGAAGCTGCCTGTGGGGACCGGACCTCAGGAGATCATCTGGCACATGCTGTGACGAGGAGGAGGTCTTGCTGGGAAACCAGAGTGATGGAGAGCCGCTGTGTGGTTGGAGCTTTCATGGCTGGCTAGGAGCAAGTCGGGGCCACAGATTCTCGTGCTCTGAGCGCATCACCTGCCGACAGGAGGGCTGTGCTGCAGTACACGCTGTGTGGCGGGGGCTCGGCATGTGCCCGATGTCGCTGCTTTCCAATTCTGTGGCCGTGGATGATTAGCAACATCTGATTTGGCCCACGGCCTGGGCCTCTGGCATAGAAAGTGTTGATTATGGATGCACAAGAAAGGCTTGGAGGGAGCTCAGCCCCTCCCTCCAGCAGGCCAGAAATGGAGCTGGAAGAGGAGTGACTCAAGTGACTGATCGGACTGCGCTCCCAACTCAGACGTCAGGGTCCTTCAACAGCAGAGCAGTGGCTGTCACAAAACGGTGGCACCCAGAGCCACAGGCAGCCAGTGGGCCCACTACAGCTGAGCATATGAGTCTGGCTCCAATGCAGAATGTATTGCGTTTTTGTTTTTTTGTTTTTGTTTTTTTTTTTTTTGTTTGTTTGTTTTTAGTTTCTGCTGTAGGGTATGTGTGCTCACTGGAGAGAGACACAGAGAGAGAGAGAGAAAGTGAGAAATCACCCCCCACATGCCCAGAGGGGATGGTCGTGCCACAGTCTCTTCCCTTCCATTCCCTCACAATTTGGGGGCAGGCACACAGGTGTGCTGAGAATGTTTAAAAGGAGCTGGGACTCCAACTGCCCAGTCGACCATGTGGGTTCAGTTGCTTTAACCACCACACCACTGGCTGGCCTGGTCTCACTGTTTCTTCTGGCTGTGTTCAGAAGGCCAAGGGGAGAGGGAAGTGAGCTGCCAGGCACCCAGGGAAGGGGAAGGAGCAGGAAATATGGAGGGGCCCCTGGCCCAAGTGTGCACCCCACTCTGGACTGCACACTCTCCTGCAGGTGCCTAACACCACAGGTTCTCTCGTGACCCCGCGTGTGTACTGCCTGACCTCTCCAGGACGTCTTCAGTTACCGGGCCCTCCCTGCTCCCCCCAGTGCTGGGGGGGGGTCACTCTTCTCTGTACTTCCTTACGCCCTGCCATGGACCCTGCTGGGGCTGGGTTTTCTCTGGCAACTGCTGATTTGGGGCTCTGAGTACCCTGCCATGCTTGAGAAGTACCTGGCATGCAGTAGCGTGTGCTAAGTGTTGGCTGGAGGAAGGCTGATTGGTTGCAGTCCCTTCTGGTCAGTATCCAGGCTTTGAACTCTTGAATATGGGGGACTTGGGAAGCCTCTTCCTTACTCCAAGGGCCAGGGCATCTTCATCTGAAATCCTGTCTGGAAGATGGTAGCCTACCCATAGGTTCTTCGGGTTCTCAGTGAAGGGGCTATTCTGTTTAAGAAGGTCTCCTGGGCTTCCAGGATGGTCTTCAAACAGATTGAGGTCCTGACTGAAAGGCAAGGTTGGTGGGCAGCCCCCTGGGCTGTCAGTGCTGTAGACCCTGGCAGGAGTGACCGGAACAGTGGTTCTGGCTACTCCCAGGTGACTCTAGGGTTCCATGGTACATAAGAATTTTTGTTATCTCAAGTCTTGTGTGGAACTGTTCTCACTTGGGAGCAAGAACTGCCAGTAAAGAGTGGCCAGAGAGAAGCTCATCAAATATCCACTTCTGTTTGTGTTCTGTCCTCTCCGCCACGGGAGGAGAGAAGCCCTCGGCTTTGCAAAGGCAGTGTCTGCTGGCTGACACAAGGAGAGGCTCGTGCTCAGACTACGGGGCCCTGGGTGTGACTTTTCAAATCATGTCAGGAGCTTCTCCATACATTTTGTCATCTCAGAATGAGTGGCTGTTAAGATCTGTCTCTCGAGGGCTGTTTGACTAGCAGATCTTCCCTAATCACACACCTAAACGGATCAAGACAAGAGAGTGGGTGTGACTGCAAGAAAGAATGCTTTTTCCATCCATTCACCAAAGCAAGGTATACTGGTGCCAGAAAAATGCTATAAATTAAACACACATACATATGTGTGAAAGGCTACAGTGGGGACACATAGCAAATTAGGTGTGGATCCAGGTTGAATGACTTCATAATATCATACGTTATGTTTGCCTGAGACAAGTCCAAGGTTTATAAATGCCATTAAGATCTGGAAGCAAATTCACAGATAGGAAAAATTAAGTTTTGGCTCAATAGAAAGAGTAGAGTGTTGAAGGGTTCGAGGATTCAAGTGTCTCTCAGTCTGTGAAGAGGAGGTGAAGGGACCAGCAGTTAGCGTAATGGCTATGTCACTGGACTCCCATGTAGTCGACCGCGGTTCAAGTCCTGGACCCAGTGGCTTAACCTCATGCCGGGCATGTGTGCGTGCGTGCCCAAGATCCCGAGAGGAGAAGGGATTGTGGTGTGGCCATCCCCCCCGGGGGGTGATTTCTCGCTTTCTGTCTCTCTGTCTCTCTCTGTCTTTCTGGTGAGTGCACGCAGTCTATAGCAAAAACTTCTCCAAAAAGAAAGAGGAGGTGAATTTCCAGCATGCGTACAGTGACCTGTTTCCTCTGCCTGGAATCTATGTTTTTACTCATGAATGGCACCTTGGTTTTCTATGGAAGATGTTGTTTGTCTCCTAATCTGTCCACATGGGCTTCTTGTCCTCTTCCTTTCCATCTTACCTGTCCTTAGTTCCAGGAACAGCTAATCGGGATAGTCCACCCTCTGACCACACTGACTTCTTCAGGGATGGAGGCTACTATAATGGGATTCGGCCACGGCACCTTCACAGAAATTCTCAGACAGGAGAGGCTGTCATTGGCTGTTGTTACTAAGTTAGCAAACCGTAAGTCTGCTGGTGGTAATCCTAGCACCACGGAGAGTAAAAGGAGAGCAGAGAGAGATTCATGGTAAAATTTTTATAGTTGTGCCAACTATATCTGAAGTTTGCTCCTTTACATTAGTTTGTGGGTAAGCCTTTATTTTACTTATTTGTTTGTTTGTTTGTTTATTTGCTGTAGGATATGTGAGCTTGCTGGAGAGAGACACAAAGAAATAAAGGGAAAGAGGAAAAGTGAGAAAGTGCTCCCCATGGGGGATATTCCCCTTCTCCTTCATTCTCCTCTTGGGATTTTGGGCACACATTCACACATGCCCAGTGTGTCTTTAAAGTCACTAGGTCTGGGACTCGAATTATACAGTTGGCCATGTGGATCTAGCCATCTTAACCACCATGCCAACTAGTTTGCCTGCCATTTTGATTTTAAGTTCTGCCACTCCCAAAAAAAAAAAAAAAAAAACAACTACAGAGAACCTTCTCTGACAGATGAAGACACATCACGACAGCTCTTCCTCTCTCACACCCGGTGCTCGGACTCCTGAGCCTGCTTTCCCACAGGCTCAAGCTGCGGCCTTCTCCACCTGCCCTGCCAACTTCCCTGCACCAGCTCCTGGCCTCCATGTTCACAGCAGGCTCAGCCTCACAGCATGCTCTCGGGTCCTGGGTCTGTGGGTTCTTTGTTGATGTCCCGCTGCCTTTCCTCTGCCCAGGTAATCCCTCCTCTTCATTATTAATTAGTGCCTAATAATCTTTTTTTTGAGAGGTTTTGCTGTAGGGCATGTGAAGAATGCAGCAAATTTTGCTTGCCAGACAGAGAGAGACAGAGAGACAGAAAGCGAGAAATCACCCCCAGGGGGGATGGCCACGCCACAATCCCTTCTCCTCCATTCTCTTCTTGGGATCTTGGGCATGCACGCACATGTACCAAGCATGAGTTTAAGCCACTGGGTCTAGAACTTGAGCAGCAGTCGACTACGTGGGAGTCCAGCGACATAGCCATTACACCAACTGCTGGTCCCTTAATAGTTTTCTTTTCTTTTCTTTTCTTTTTTTTTTTTTTTTTTTTAGTGCCCTATTACTCTTATACAACTTCCTGTCATACTGTCTCTGACATCCTGGAGAAATGAATTTTTACCTCCCTGGCACACACATAGCAACGCTGTGTTAATTTTAGACTAGGGCACTTTGCACTGTATTAGCTAGGGAGTTACATCAGCTTATGAGCTCCTCACTCAGGCTGCTCCCCTCAGTCCTGGTAACTCACAGTGTGACCACAGTCAAGGCACAGCAGGTGAATAAATATGTGTCTGCAAGAATAAGAGAAATGAAAATTCTATTCGGTTACTGGGAACATAATGGGGGAAATTTGTATCCCAGTAGCCACTTATGGGGACGACTGGACATAGTATCCACGGTAACTGCAGAATTTGTGATCACTATGGAAATTTCTAGAAACACCAAGTGCCTGGCTTGGTTTCTTGGAGAGAGAAGGATGTCTGCTTCAACTTGGCCAACCTGAGCAGGGATCTGTTACTGCTTTGCAGGGTCCTGACACCATGCAGTATCCCCCCACATCTGTGCTACAGAAAGACAGCCTCAGGGCAGTCTTGGGCCTCCCTCCAATGACTTAAGAGACTATGGAGCAAACACTATTGGTTCTCCTAGGGCCGGAGGTCAGCAGCACCTATGCTCCACACCCTTATGTGGTGGCTTTACAGAGAGACACAATGATAATCTCACTTTTTCTGCAGACCCTTTTTCTGGTCTGTATGGTTATTGGGCCCTGATCTCATTTCAGAATCAGCTATATACCTATGAGCAAGGACAAAAATGCAAGATTATGTAGTTCAGGAGCACAGAAACCCAAAAAGAAGTCCAGGATGATTTGAGAGGTAGAAACAGAGCTAAGCTCACAGGCTGGGGTCTGGAGTTGGTGCTATTCCTGAGATCACTTAGAAGCAACAGAGGGAGGGTGTGTGCTAGGTGACCTCAGGCAAGCCATGTGACCTCTATGAGATTTAGATTCTTTCCTCTGTAAAAAAAAAGGGGTACAATTTCACTTAATAATAATATAAATCTCTGCCCTAGTTCCTTCCAGGATAGCAAAAAGAGATAATTAAAATGAAACAAGATGCTTTAATAAACAAAAGAAGAATGCATCAAATTTTGCAAAGGTTAGTCATTCTTACAAAGAAATGGAAAGATTATTATGAAAATGTGAGGTTTGACTTAAATGTTAAATTCTAGAATTCTTTTCTTTCAGAGGTTTTTTTTTTTTTTTTTTTTTATCCCCTGTAGGGCACATGTACTCTCTAGAGAGACAGAGAGAGACAGAAAGCAAGAAGTTACCTCCCCCACCAGGGGGAATGACCACACCACAATCTCTTTTCCTCCATTCTCCTCAGGATTTTGGGCATTCACGCAACTGTGCCCGGTGTGAGTTTTAAGCCACCAGGTCCGGGACTTGAACCTTGGTTGACCACATGGAGTCCAGTGACATAACCAGTATGCCATTTTCTGATTCCCAATTCTATAACATTCTTTTTAAAAGTTTACTTTAGGGACCAGCAGTTAGCGTAATGGCTATGTCGCTGAACTCCCACATAGTCGACTGCGGTTCGCGTCCCAGACCTGGTGGCTTAAAACTCACGCTGGGCACGTGTGCATGTGTGCCCTTGACCCCAAGAGGAGAACGGAGAAGGGATTGCGGTGTGGCCATCCCGCCTGGGAGGTGATTTCTTGCTTTCTGTCTGTCTGTCTGGCGAGCGCACGCGCCCTATAGCAAAAATAAATAAATAAATAAATAAATAAATAAATAAATAAATAAATAAATAAATAAAAGTTTACTTTAAAGAAGATTGAAGTACTATTGCTTTTGTTTCATCTTATATTTTTGCCATAGGGTGTATGTGTGTGTACTCACCAGGGAGAGATAGAAAGAGGGAAAGTGAGAAATCACACCCCCATTTTCTTCTTGGGATTTTCGGCACACACGCACATATGCCCAGCATGATTTTCAGGCTGCTCGATCAGGGACTTGAGTCACGAATTCAGTCATCTGGGATCTAGCTCCTTAACCACCATGCCATCTATTGGCCCCATGAAACACAATTTTTAAGTGAAGGAATGACCCACCCCTCAAAATGGATAACACATGTCTGCCTATTTGTTTGTCAGTGCCTGTTAAAGACCCACAGGCATCCTGTGGTTTTGAGTATAAATACACATCATTCCTGTATTTATCCTGTTTAGCAAATTGAATTTTGAAGTAAACACCATTCAGTGATTATCAATTTGCTCATTCGGTTTGGGTGGCAGTGCTTTCCTCCACGGTGTAACTAGAGGGACTGTAAGAGAGAGTGACTCATGCGGCTTAAGGCACAGCTGAGGAGACTTTATTCAGGACCATTGCTATAGGACTTCGCAGTCAGGGGAGAGATCGGGCTCAGCTCTGCAGCAAGGGCAGGCAGGGAGTTCTAGCTCAGGAGCAGGCTAAAGTTTGGTGAATGAAAAATAACTAAGAAGAAGCATTAGAGGTCAGAGAGATCCTGGCTAAACTGACCAAACCAGATTCTTGCTGGAGATGGTCCAGGAAGATCAGATACCACCTGAGAATTAATGGGGGATGAGGAATCTGATTAGATATCAATGGTGATCAGATTTTGGGTGGAAGGCTTACCAAACTGACTTTGTGGGGCTCTTCCTAAAGCTATCTTATATTTGAAAAAGAGCACAGATGGGACTGGAAGGAGATTCAGGTGTCTGACTAAAGTTCAGTCAAGCAAAGACTCTGTCAGAACCCGACAGAGGGTAGGTGTCTGGAGCCTACCTGGGTTTAGCCAGGTTCAGCCCTTCTGTTCCCATCAACAGGATGGCTTCTGTGTGGCAGGCTGTCAAGCAGACTCCAGTGTGACATTTTCTGAAAAAGAGTGGTAGAAAATGTTGAAAAGTCCTAGAAATCTCTGAATACCTTTGTTTATATAGACAAGGACCTTGCAAAAATATCTTTGCCCAGAGTCCCACCCGCTCCAGGCAGCCTAGCCAGTCTCCTCGAGCCGGCTCCTCAGACTGAGCACCCTGTGGTCAGGTTGCATGGTGTCAGTTCACATCCCACTTTGATGTGTGCTTGTGGAAGAAGGACGCCTCTATTTCTCAGACAGTTTCCTGCGGTGAGGATCTAAATACCCACTAGAGGAGCTGGTTTCCCTGAGATCTGTTCACCAGGGCCACATGGCTTTGGGGTATTTCTTATTCCATTTTTCTAAGCTTTATCTGGAATCAGAAAATAGTCCAACATTCTCTAATGATTTATTTGCCCTTACATTTCCTCGAACTTATACCTAACTTGCTAGTTTTGCCTCGTAGACATGTGTTGGCATTTTAAAAATCTGTGTTTCAAAGCATCAGCTGAGAAAAATGTAGCCACTTTCTAGGACACAAGTAATAAATTTTTAAAAATTTCTTTCTTTATAAGAAAGACAGAGATACTGGAATGCACCGCAGACAGGGCTTTGCCACTGCACAACACTCCCCTCAGCCTTTCATTCGCCAGGATACAGGTGTGCCCGTGGCTGCTCAGGCCGACCCTGGATCCAAACCTAGGACCCTCCCATATGGCTTTGGCACAGCGGCACCTGACTGCCCGCACCACCACCACCACTGGGCCATGACGACGACTCTTCTACCCTTTTATTTATTCATTCTCTACTACATAAATGACTATGTTCCAGGCCCTGATTCAGATATTTGGGCTTCTGCAATACTTAGCAAAAACTCCACCCACATGGAGCTACATTTTAGAAGGACATACAGACCACAGGTGAGTGAAATATGAGATGATGAGAAGTGTTATGGAGAGAAAAAAAAATCAGAGAAAGCAGGAAGGGAGGGTTTACAGCATGGTTTGCTATTTTAGGAAGGGTGTCAGCAAAGGCCTCCCTGAGACGTTGATATTTAAACCAAGACCAGAGGTGAGGGACTGAGCCACAACGACAGCTCCCCAGGCTAATTTGCTGGTGCTCCAGGGACTCACCTGATGCTCACCTCATGTCAGGAATTGCCCTAGGCCGACAGGCCCCAGAGACTGACAAGTTAGAGCCTGCGCATTCTGCTCTGCCTCATCTGCAAAAGCCACGCCTGTCACCTTGTGTGATCATGTGACCATCACATGTGGGTGCCCAAAGCAGGATTGAGTGACACCCAGAGGTGATGCTTGGATAGATCTTGGAGATTACTAAAACTATGAGGGGCTTTCAGGGCAGGAGGATGTATCCCTACAGCTCTGGGGACACCCCAGCGTGGCTCCAAAGTCTCATTATAAAATTTGCAACTTCTTTCATTGCCAAGTAATGCAAGTTACAAACATCTCATTCTCTTGTCTGATATTTTTCCATTCCTCAATCCACCCAAGAGGATGGGGTGGGTCAGAGGTGAACTGAGGGGTGGGTGTGTCTCAGGGCAGGCTCAGCACGGGGCTGGCATTGTCAGGATGGGCACTGTCAGCACGGTTTGTTCCATACATGTTTCCGGGGTAAAGATAAACCCCACCTAGGGAAAAAGGAGAAAAGGGGCTTTGAAAGATGCCTGCAGTTGCATGTGGACCAGCAGGGAGTCGGGATAAAATCTCTCCAAGGAGTCAGTTACTTTCCCTGTTAAGTTTTCCATTCGTCTGAACAACTTCACCACATAGTCTGTAGAACTTTTGGCAGACGCTAGTTGGGAAATTTTATGAGTACTTTACAGTCGCAAGTGTCTCCCATAAAGTGGGAAATTAGACTTTTAGAAAGGCTCTTTAGGAAGGCTGGTTGTCACAGGCACTGGGAAACCAAGCCACACTCCTGTGCTCAGCTGCAGCTGTGTGGATGGATGGCTCCCACGCGTGATGTCACCTCCCGCCTGACAACACGGCTTGCCTGCAAGTTTCTCTGCTGCTGGCCCCTGGACCACCCTTCGACTCACAGGCAGTGCAGACTGGAAGAATGGGCAGCCTTCGAGCCGCGGGCACCCAGATGTCAGCATCAACACTCATCTCTCCGAAGGACCATCTCCCTGAAGGGTCACGTGAAGTATGCGCTCCGTGTTTCTCAGGCGGTCCTGGGATTGAGACCGCATTGTCTGCTAATTCACTGTTCACTGGCTTTTCTGTTCCTCAGTCTCCTTGCCTTGCTCCAGCTCCTGCTTCTTGGGCTCATGCCTCAGACACATTCTCTGTAGCCAAATTCTCATCTTTCAGGGGTATTCAAGTAAGGATCGTGTCCAAGTCTGTTTAAGAAGATGCACTCCCAAGAAACAAATACTACCAGATTCATATGTGATTCCTAAGGAAGCTAAGATGTCTGGCCTGGTGGTTAAAGTGGCTGGATCCCACATGGCTGACCACATCAGCGTGAGGGACACACAAGGCAGTGTGTGTGTGTGTGTGTGTGTGTGTGTGTGTGTGCCCAAAGTCCTGACAAGAGGGAGACATGGAGTAGAAGGGATTGCAGCGTGACCATTCCCCACACAGGCTGCTTTTTTACTTTCCCTCTCTTTCTGTCTCTCTCTGGTGAGTACTTGCGCACTCTGGCAAAAATTTTAAAAACAAACAAAAGCCCGAAAGCTAAAAAGTGCTGTTAACATTACTGAAAAAAAAAAAAAAAAGGTGGTAAAGCATATGTCTTTTTAGTGTATTTGGTGGGGGACATCTGGGGATTTTATGATAGTCTATAGACATAAGTCATGATTTTTGAGTGTCTACTATTGATGCAAACAATCTTAACAAAATTTAACTAGCAAGTTGAATCCTATAGCACATAAAATCTATCATTCACTAGAACCAAGTACAATATATCCTAATAGCAAAAGGTAACTACGAAGGAAGGTAACAATAGACCATAAGTAAAGCCAAAAGATGCCCAAATAATTCGATGACAATCAGCATCCTTTTTTTTCACTCTAAAAAAATGCCAGAAAGATAAAAAAAAGCATTATTTTGGCTATAAACTCTAGTAAAAGTATGCTTTTATAAGCAAATCATCGCACAGTTTGAAACAAAAATTAGGAAAGATACGTATGGCTTGACTTAACTTTGGAAGTCAGTTAAATAAGAAATGAATCATAAATAAAAATAATCTTGGAGAAAATCACTCAAATGCCATAGAACTAAACTCAAGATGATCAAATCTCTGAGAATAAAAGAGTTCTATAAAGTGACCCACATTATTTAAAAGGGTAGCCTTTCCAAATGGCAGCAGTAATTAATTAGGGAATACAGTGAAAATGGAGATGTCATTTGTCATATTAAAAAAGTGCCAGTCTCTACTGATAAGTCTGATGAGGTAGATACCTGATCTGAGTGATCAAAACATTTCCTTAGAGTTGTAAAAGAGGGTCTGGACACGTGCAGAACCGTCAAAGCTCTCCAAATATAGCAGCAATGACAACTCCCAAATCAGTTTCTAATCTTTATGTCATTCCTGTGAAAATGTCAAGAGAAACTTTTTGGAGGAAGCGGCCCTCTTAAAGACCCGCACCTGTGATATGGGGGCAGTGAGAAGGGAAGGCCCCCAGCTCAGTGGGCAGTGGGCCGAGGGCTGCGCAGGGCTCTGAAAACAGCCTGGAGGGGTGCCAGCCGCTGGGGAGAACAGCTGGAGAGCAAAGATGTGGAGGAGACAGACGCTGGGGTAAGTTTCAGGGATCAATTGGTTCTTGGAATAGTAATAAACCTTAGAAAAAAGGGATACATTTTTCCTCGATGGAAGGAAAGAAAATCAGGATGATGTTGGGCTCAGGGCAGGATATTGCAGGAGTTCATGTCTCCCAACTCAGCTTCCTCTTTTCGCCATACTTTTTTTTTGGCGTGTGCGCTTGCCAGAAAGACAGAGAGAGACAGAGAGACAGAAAGCGAGAAATTACCCCCAGGCAGAATGGCCAGGCCGCAATCCCTTCTCCTCATTCTCCTCTCGGGATCTTGGGCACACACGCACACGCGCCCAGCATAAGTTTAAGCCACCAGGTCCAGGACTTGAACTGTAGTCGACTACATGGGAGTCCAGCGACATAGCCATTAAGCTAACTGCTGGTCCCTTCTCCCTTTTTAAAAAACTCTTAGTCAAGTTATATGAGAGTATTTTTTTTTTAATCCAGACAATATAGATGAAATAGAAGTTCTCCTTGGCCAAATCACCATCGTGGTTTTCTGTCCAGAAACAGTCACTGGTTTTAATCTCTGTATCTCCTACTTTTCTTTAAAAAAGACTATCAAAAATGTATATTTTTTGTGCTGTTTCTTCTTCTTTAATTTTGTCTTTCTTGATGAGATCATCCTGTGCCTATTGCTCTGCAGCTTGCGGTTTTCCTCTCATAACACGCTGGAGATGATTCGCGTCGTTCCTTTGGAACTGCCCCGTAATTTAATTGCTGTGTGATATTCTGAAGCAGGTGTTTATCAAAGCCTGTTCAACAGTGGCCCTACTGATAGACAGAGGGATACTTCCAGCTGTTTGATTGTATAAATAGTATTGTATGGAATGTCCTTGCACCTGTCTGAGTGTAGATGTATAGGTACTTTCCCAGAGTTAACGGGAAGCTGCATCTTCTCCAGCAAGGAGAAGGTAGGATTCACGGGGTAGAGGAAGGCTGGGAGATGAAAGTGCTGGGAGGGAAAGCGCTGGGTCTGTTGAGTGGAGCCGTAGATGGACAGCCAGGCTAAGGGAGGGCTGCTGAGACCAGTCCTGGACTAGTCCGGCCGTGCTGGGCATCTGCACAGGAGGAGTGGCAAGCACGGCTCCCCGCCTGCATTGACCTTAGTCCTAATTCTGGCTTCTCAGAGCCCAGAGCTCCCCTCCGTCCCCTCCAGGTCCAGGCGTCATCTCATTTCTCTCCCTGGGGAAGACAGGCACATGCTTGAAGCAGTGCTTCCAAAGTGCGGCCCTGGACCAGTGGCACCGGCATCCCTAGAGAACTGGGAAGGGCGTGTTCTCAGTCCCACCCCAACTGCTGAACCAGACTCCGGCAGTGGAAGCTGCCGTGTGGTCTCTACTGAGCCCTGCAGGTGATTTCAGTGCACACTAGGTCTGAAACCAGTCCAGGGCGCTCTGAAGGTAGGCAGCACATCCTACAGACGCTGTGGTCATTCCTTCCTCAGGGCGCCCTCTCCCAAGCCCTTTTTCCAACCACGTTTTGTTGTTTAGAGTTTACCAGTCGCTGCTCAGACCCGTGTTCTGAGTTGCCACTGCGGAATTCCCAGGAAGGGCTTCAGATACCCAGCTGGGAACCCTGCACATTAAAACAGCCGCTTGTCACCGAGCAAGACGGGGTTCACGTCTCAGCAGACACGCCCCGTCTCACAGCAGTACCCGGCGGCAGCTGAGGCCCAGCCACAGCCTGGTTCACACCACCTCGCCCACAGCCTTCCCTGCCTGGACCAGGCTGGGCTAAGGTGACAAAACCCCTAGCCTCTCTCCCTGCTGTATTGTGGAATTGCAAAGGAAAACCTCTCCTCTGCTGTGCCCAGCTCACACTTGGTCAGCTCTTAGGGTAACCAGAGAGACGACCATTTCTGGTGGATGAGAACCAAGTGGGGACTGTGGGCCATTTTACACAGACCCTCCCTTTTTCTCCATACCCACCCCACTTCTGCCTTTGTGGTCTAGACTTAGTTCTACAGAAATGGCACATTTTATTAAGAACCCTGTGGCGAGGGAATTCACCTGTCTCCCAGGCCTGCTGTGTCCCCACCCCTCCACTCCCCTGGGTCAGCACGCATGCTCACTCAGGTCCATGGAGTCGCACGGCCAGAACTCTGGGCATCAGGCACAGGACTGAAATCCTCCATTGCTCTGGCTTCCCTGCCACACAAATGGCACGGCACCAGGGTTAACTGAGAACAAGGTTCTGGGCACACATGGGGCGCCTCCCCCAAGGGCACATCAGGAGAATGTGTCACCCAGAGAAGATGAAGCGAGAAGGGCTGCTGTCAGGGCCAGAGGGTGGCAAGCCAAGGCATCTTCAGGCTGTTACGTAGGAAGCGCTGACTGTAAGTGCTGGGCCTCTCACCACGGTCTTAGCTGCTGCCATGTCTGAAAATCCCGGTCGAGTGCACTTGCTGGAGAGGCAGAAAGCAAGAAATCACCAACCCCCTCTCCCCAGGGGGTGGTGGTCATGCCACAATCCCTTCTCCATTCTCTTCTCAGGATTTGGGGCATGCATGCACATGCGCGCCCTGTTGTGTTTTAAGCCACTGGGTCTGGGACTCGAACTGAGGTCAACTATGTGGGAGTCCAGTGCTGTAACCACTATGCCACCTGCTAACCCTGCTTGGTTGAGCTGCCTTCTGCTCTGCTGCTCAGCAGCACTCAGGTGAGGTGGTCTTGGCCAGCAGCTGGAGAGAAGCAGGTAAGGAGTTGCCTGTGGTAAGAGCATTCAAAGGTAAGGCTGGAGGAGGGGAATGAAGAGGTTATCATGTTATGAAACATGCCAGTGTTGTGGAGGAGGCAGCTCAGGTCTGAGTGTGTGAAGTGACACCAAGAAGTGGATGGCAAATGCCCTCGAGTCTACGCTGAGTGGAGAACTGCCACAGGCCAGAGGACGCAGGGGTGGAAGAACAGGCAGGCTGCTTCTCTGGGTAGCTAATTGCCTGGAGTGGAAAAGCAGCCAGACCCCCTGCGGGGAGGTCTAGGCCTGCAAAGAGGCCAGGCAGCGAGTCCTTCTCAAACCTCCACGCTGGTCACCAACACCAGGTCTCCCATCTAGACTTTTTTCTTTTTCAAAGACAAGAACATTTGCAAAACCACAAATACTGAATGGGGAAGCAAAGGGCAGGAGCTACTCGACAGCTAGGGAAGGGAACTCTGTACCCAAGTCCTTTCCAACTACAGTGTGAAATCCCCTGGGTGGATAGGTCACAGGGATGGAGAGCGCCAGGAGCCAAATGGGCTAAAAAGAAAAGGAAAGGAGTAATTTGCCTTTAGGATGCTGCTTTAAAATAATTATCTGGATCTTTTGGGACAATTGCTCTGGTGCTTCTCAAGCATCCTGGCACATCCTTCTGCTAATGGAAAATGACAAGGGCAGCCTCTTCTCACCACTCCTGAGAGGCTTCCAGACACACATCCCCCCCCCCCCCCAGGCATTTAAAATGTGCTAATGTTTTTCTAAAGAGAGAAAACCGGGTGGTCTGGAGGGCAGTTGGCTGGAGTATACAGAGCTCCCCAGAGAGCAAACAACCCCTTCCTACCTTCCTCCCTCCTCTCCCCTTGGCAATTCCTCTGTCAAGGCCTTTGCTTCCCTTTGACATCTCCTCCAGACTGTAGGGAGGTTTTCCTGGTGGAAATGAGTTATTCTCTTGCAGGTTGTGTTAAACCTTGAACTCAATTACCCGTAGAATTCCAATGGTTTAAATCGGGCAACTGTGGGGGCGAAGAGGATCTGTGACAACAGAATCCTGCAGGCAGACTGTACTGACCACACAACAAGCCAGCAGACACTGGCCCAGCGGTGCAGAGTGAGCACGCTCCATCGCAGACTCAACACAGACTCACTCCCCGTTTGCCTGGGAGGCTGCTGGGGTTTAGCATTAAAGCGTAGGCGTCTTAGGGCTTGTCACCAGATGGATTCGGGGACTCTGGTGTTTATTTTGGTTCCTGTGCTTCAATTAAACATAATGCACTGTCCCATTCTTGCAGTCGCTCGTTTAATTGTGAGATTATGGGCTATCATAAAACCTTCATTGCACTCATATTTCTTTCTGGCAGGGTATAGAAAAGTTAATTTGGGATTAGCTCCAGAAGCATGTTGACCGAGCCTTCCCTTATTTTTCATTCCGAAGGCACTGACAGTGCTAACGAATGCCTGCAGTTGTAGATCATTTCATGAACATGCAGCGCCCCCAGGTAGTGCCAATTAAATTTCCAATGAAGGATTAATGAGGGCCCATCCAAAAGAAAAGCGGTGATCCCTTTTGACAGTTCACTGAAGCCTGGCCTGAGCCAGCAACAGCGGCATGTGGCTCATCGCTCCTTCTGGCCCTAGCCGAGTTCTGCAGGGCTCCTGCTCCCTGCGAGGACACTGGGGGTGAGGGGGCCAATGTGCTGATGGCGCAGGCAGATCGCACAGCCCAGGGAAGAGCGCAGATGCTAGATGGTTTGGGGAGGGGGGAAGAGGGCAGGGGCTGGGGGCAGGGATATGGAGCTGTCGACCAAGAGAGCTAGGAAGAAAAAGATCAGATACAGACAGGTGAAGTAAGCTCGCACGTCGGTCAGGCGAGCACCCCTGGACGGGTTCTACCTGCGTTTGACAATTACTGAGGCTGGCCTTAGGCAGCTGGGGAGCCTGTCACTCCTAACACACAAAGTGGCAGCCCCGGGGAGGAGCTGTCAGTGCAGACTGTTTATTTTCAAGCTTGGATTTCTGTCTTGCTATTTGTAGTTCCTCCCTGTTAAAGTCACGGTCTCAGACTTTGCCCTTCCAGGCACCAAAGAACAAATACTATGGTGGCAGTAGTAACTTGAAACACTGTCAAGGAAACGAAGATAGGGGTAGAGGTACCCTGTCCAGGTACGGTGCTCAGGGACCAGCTCCCCATCCTGCCAGAGCAGAGCAGTCAACACCTCTTAAAGACATGCCACTCAAGCTCAGTTTCCTCCCTCAGTTTAGGAAGGAACACAGTTTACTGAAGGTCTGTGATCAGCAGCAGTCAGGTTTTGCCACCTGTGTCTACACAGAGTCCCTACACAGAGAGGGAGAGCTGCAGAGGCAGAGGAAGTGAAACGCCAGACCCCAGACCCAACTCAGCAGCAGAACAGACCCTCACCTCGTGGCCCTCCACCTCCTCATTCCTATACAAAGTCACCAAGTCAGTGTCTCAGCCACTTGCCAAAGTCACTCAGCTTCTGGAAGGTAGTGGTGGAATCCTGACACCTCTGGCTTGCTGCCACAGGACCCCTCCTGTGCAAACTGAGTGACATAAGAATAGAGTAAAAAAAAAAAGTCTTTTCCTTTTGCCTACTATAGCCTACTTCCTGAGTCTTCTAAACATTTTTAATATATGCACATATCAGACATGGGATTATCCAGTGGGTGCTGTTCTGTGATGCTTCTTGCTCACAGGCTGTCTTTGAGGTTTTCCCCAAGTTAGCACATACGGATCGGCCCTAGTCTTTTTAAGCTGTTGAGTAAGCTTTCACAAGAGGGATGCATCTTCATTATTAGTCCATTCTCCTATTGATGGACCTCCAGGTGGCTTCCATAAGTCAGCATTTCATTGAGGTATACTGTTCCTATGGAAGCAAATCAAAGAGTCCAGTTAGAATAATTTTCACAAAGGGAATTTGTCCTGTAACTCATAGTTGGGTCAGAAACAGATTTCATAGTCTCCTTCTGGGGAGGAACCTCTCCTTCTGATAAATTCTCACTCCCTTCTGAGTGACCACTCTGCAGACTTCTGGCCCCTAAGGTGCCAACTTCTATTGCAAGGTTCAAGACTTCTTGTGTTTTGTTTTGTTTTGTTTTGTTTTGTTTTGTTTTGTTTTGGCAGAGGGCATGTGCGCTTGCCAGAGACAGACAGAGACAGAGAAAGAAAGAAAGCACTCCCCAATGGGACATGGGCACACTTTAATCTTGTCTTCATTTCTCCATCTTGTTGGAATTTGGGGCACACACACTCACCCAGGGTGATTTTCAAGCCAGTGGGGCTAGTCTTCGGACTGTGCGATACAGTGGCCTTAGCCACCATGCCACAGGGCTGCCCCCACAATTCTTGTCTTATTCCCAATGTCAGATAATTTTCAATAACTTATCAGAAGTTTGCTGTTTTCTATAGACTTTTGCAGTTACTATCAAAATAAGAAAATTCCCCTGTACTTGAGCTTTCAGGCATGATGTCTGTGAAGAATGGGTGTTAAACTTTATTAAATGCCCCTTCTGCATCTAGACCTTCCTGGAATACCAGGTTTGTGAGCAAAGGACCAAACTACATGTTATGGGTACCACCATGTTTGCAAACTCGAAGGATGCCAGAAACACATTTGGTATTCCATAAATGTCTTTTTAGTAGTGAATCTGTAGTCTTCTCCTCTCCATCCATCCCAGAGAAGTTCCATACATGAAAGTAGAAGCAAAATGGGCATAGGAACCACTGTAATCCATCCATCAATTAGAAAAATAGCAAGTGATGAGATAGCTAAGCAGAAAATTACAATGATGGTAGGCGCTGTGATGGTTACTTCATAAAACAGGTCAGGAGAGTCCTCAAGAAATGCACTTTAAGCTAAAGGAAGAGTAAGAATTGACCTTTTGAAAACCTGGTAGAATTTCTAGAAAGACTGAAAAGTAAAAAGACTATGGTAATATGGGACTTTAGAAGTATAGTAAAGTGCTTTAATATTAATGGGAACAATGGAAGACACAGGACAGCTCTAAATAGAGGAGTGAGGTCATTTCTTCAACTTAAAGTAGGTGGGAGAGGAGTGAGTTCAACTGTAAAGTGAAGGAAAGAGGTCACGTGTTGAAGCTATTGACTGGGAGCAGGAAACTGGTAGGGCTGTATTTTCCAGGATGTATGCGACATGTACTAATTCCCATCCTTTAGCCCCAGGAGTGGGGAGGGGTGAGGTGGGTGCTCTGATGTGCACAGAGATGAGATAAAGATTAGCCTATGATAAAGGCAGGGGTGGGGGATGGGGGAACCACTCACCCACTCAATTCAGTAGCAAATTTGCTGTCACTTTTCCTGGTGGGTATAGTCCCTGGGTTTCTGAGTAGATAACAGAAAAGCATCAGAAACATTATACGTCTTCTATCTGGAAAGAGGTTTGGCCATCAGTTACTGTCCCCTCAATGACTGCCAGAGACTTGACTGAGAGAACAGGCAACTTACTACAAAAACCTGTGAGAAATTTCTCCTAAAATAAGTCATTGTGATGAGATTAAGCAGCACATTTGGGAGCTTCTTTGCTTTTGCATCCAGAAACAAAGCAAATCTCGCAGATTATATGAATTAATTTCATAATACATTTGTTTTAATAGGCATTTTACTGGGAAATTGGGAGAGATTGCAGCAAGCATTTCATACCAGATACCAATTAAAATTGGAACCTCTTATATGCAATTGCAGAAAAATGTGGCCAATTTGAGCTTATATAATCCATGAAGTTGGTTCTGTTGACCAAATGTGTGACAGTGATGCACCACCACGCCATGCCTGGTCTCAGTCATTCCTTACCCTTTTATCAACAGGGCTTTTGCTCTGCAGCCAGACACTGTTCTGCTTATCTGTGCTTTCTCCACACACCCAGGGAGTGTATTATGTTGGACCGTTCTACGTATTGGGTTTACTTTTCTAGGGACTATGTTACAGAGTGACAAGCAAGAGCAGAAAGCCAGCAATTCCATCCTCCCTGGTAGGGGGTGATGACTGCAGGGTGTCCCAACTTCACATCATCTTATCTATATCCCAATAAAAAAATCTCTTTGGATCTTCCTAGAAAAGGTTCTAATGGAGAAGCCATGTGGGCATGCTTTAGGAGAGTGAGAAAGAGGAAGGAAGAAGAAAGGAAGAGGAAAGGTAGAAAAGAGGGAGGAAAGTAAGTCCTATTGGCCCTCTTTAATAATATTTATATATATTCAGTCATACAAGAAATGTATTGAATATTTTCAAAAAACTTTAAACAATATATATAAAGGTAACTTCTTACTACCTGGATGTGTCTGGATAGTAATCTTGAGGTAGCATCTCTAGGTTTTGTTTGTGGGGTGGAGAAAAAGCCTCTGTGTGTAGATAGGGGGCCCTGGGACAATTGATCATGTTCCTTTCCTTTGTAGCCTGGAAAATCTGAGAGTAAATGATTTACTTCTTCCCAGAACTGTTAATTATTGCATCTTTGGTGCAGATGTATGAATGTGTTATTTGCTTGAAGATTGTCATGCCTTTCACAAAACTGCTAGCATATTCTGTGTGTCAGCACCATGAAACTCTGGGATAATAGTTGGAAGAAAAAGATGCTTATAGTTGCTTCCTAGAGCTTAAATTCACAGAAAGATATATATTAAAGGAATATTCACAAACTTCTTGGATCTGTCTGATATTCACATTTTTGCAGGTGTGGAAAATGAGCCTAACAGATGGAAAATGACATGCATAGTGACGTGAATGTTGCATGGCCCGGTCACAATCATTCTGTGTCTTCTGACATCAGGAATAATAATTATTCATAAAATAGTAGTGCATATTATTCTCATAATCTAGTAAGGGTCCCGATCCATGGGTGTATGAAACTTCAAAGGCAGTGGCATGGTGGTGAGTGCTGGAGGACACAGCACAGTCTGCAATAGTTTGACTTTTACTTGGTGCCAGCCTCTCCTTGCTTCTTCCTTTCACACTCCATAAAAGGTGACCTCCTGCAAACAGATGTTATTCTGTTAGGAGTCAGGTGGTATTTTGATGAGATTAGGTGATGTAGTACCTGAGACCCAATTGCTTAAACTTTGTACCAAAGCATACAAGACCACTCTGTGAGATTCTAGAGGGCAATACACACTCAAGGGCTTACTTGCTAGCCACATGTAGGCTAATATACTCCTGTGTAAGATTATCTGGAAAACTGAGTTGGCACAGCATCTTCCTCTCCTTTAAGCTCAAAGTACACTGACCACCCTGACTGAAGCCTCAAGAGAGATACGAGAAGTAAGAAGGTACATGAGAAAAGAGTGCGGAGAGGTCTTCTTGAAATACTCAATAATGACACGTGGACTGGCAAAGTTAGTGAGACCTATGGGGACAGAGAAAAGGTGGAGCAGACAGGAAGATGAGAGGGAACTATGTGGGTGGTGGTGTGACCAAGACACAGATGCTGTAGAGACAGCAAGAAGCACATGGTACAAAGGGGTGCAACTCAGCCTGGAGCAAAGTAGAGATGAAATGTTACAGATATTCTGTCTCCAAAAGGACCAGAAGGAAGAGGCAAAATTAGAGAATCTCAGAAAGGACAAGTGAGCTCTAATTGGAGGCAGATTCACCTATCTGCTCATATTAGGGCCAGGAATCCATCCCCAAAACTCTTAAAACATTTTAACATTTATTGCTTGTGAAAGACAGAGAAGAAAGGCTTTAGTTCCCCCTTTCTTCCAGAGATGGGGTTAGGAGAGCATATTTTATTAGCAGCCTCCTCTTTAACATGTCCCAGTTGTCCAACATCTCCTCTGTGCCTTGCTTGCTGGAAATTCTCATCTGCTTAGATTGCTCTTACACACACACCAGCTCCCGGAGAGAGAAAGGGAATTGGTGCCAGATGTGTACACGCACCACAGAATGGATGTGTTGGGGATATGTGCTTTTCTCCAGATACCTAACACAGCTGCTCCTTTTCTGGCCACCTGCGACTTGGTGACAGTGGAGTGGTCCTGGATTATGAGCCTTGCTTTCATCTCACTGAGTCATATACTCAATTACCTAGCTGAGCTTTGTCTCTGGTTGACTATGGAAAGACATCAATGCCTTCTACAAAAGAGCATTGAAGCAGGATGCCTTCAGAAAGCATCCTAGAAAGAAGGGACAAACATCTGAAATGTGTGAAGAATAGCAGATAATAATTAAGTCATATTAACTTTTTTTTTTCCTGAGAGAGATTTTTTGCTATAGGGTGCATACACTCGCCAGAGAGACAGAGAGCAAGAAATCACCCCCCAGGGAGGATGGCCATGCTGCAATCCCTTCTTCATTCTCCTCTTGGGATTTTGGGCACACATGCATATGCACCTGGCGTGAGTTCTAAGTCACTGGGTCTGGGACTCAAACCACAGTTGACTACATGGGAGTCCAGTGACTTAACCATTAAGCCAAATGCTAGTCCCAAGTTGTTTCTTTTATCTTGGAAATTGGTAACACATTTGTTAAGCCTCCCTCATCCTTATGAATATGAACACATGGTTAGCCATGTGGCTTCCAGCACTGCAGTCCAGTGTACTACAGTTTGTGCCATCTATATTGGGCCTAGTTTTATTAATTTAAAAAATAACTTGTGGGAACTGCAGGTGGAGTGGTGGTTAAGGAGCTGGGTTTCTACATGGCTATCCAGGTTAAGTACCAGACCTGGTGGTTTGAAAAAATTACATGGGGGAACATGTGTGCATATACAAAAATTTCAGGAGGAAAATGGAGGAGAAGGGATTGTGGAGGGGCCATGCCTCCGGGGGGGGGGGGGGGGGGAGGGTGACATCACTTTCCCTCTCACTGTCTCTGTCTCTCTTTGGGAAGTGCACATACTCTATGAAAAAAACCTTAAATAAATAAATATAAATAAATAAATACTTGTGCAAGTGTATGTAGCTCTTCTCCAGGCATTAACACATTTATCTTCTATTGCAATATCAGTATCGAATTTATCAAAATATGTTCCTAATTTTTTTGCTGAGTCATTCTGAAATGCTATGAATATTTTTTATCACATATACTGACTGTCACTGACTTTATTACTATTACATGAACAATTATTCATTATTATTTTATAAGGCCATAAATGTGGTATAATTTTTCAAAAATATTATTTATTATAGTGAAGAATTGGATACAATTTTAATCACTAGACGTGAAACATTAGGAATACCGTAAGGCACTTTGGCTTAATCCATGTATTTATTTATTTGTTTCTGTATTTCTTCTTAGGTGAGACATAACATACATTTATTTCAGTGAATAGAAAAAATTCATCTTTTTTTAAAAATTAAGAATCATTTATTTTATTGTATTATTACAATAATAAATAATAATAGATAAATTATTATTTATTATTATTAATTTTCTTTCATTTGACCTGAAAGAGAAAGAAAGTGAGAAAGCAAGCTGTCAGGTCCAGGACTCGAACTGCAGTCAGCCATGTGGGAGTCCAGCACCTCAACCACCATGTCACCTGCCAGCCCTGAAAGAACTAATCTTAAGGTTAAAATACACACACATACACACGTACATATTAATGTAACTACCTCCCAGACGAAAATATGAAACATTTATGTTCATCTAAGTTTTTGTTGTGCATATGCCAGTCAATATGCCCCTTCTTTCAGAGATAACACCAATTCTGACTTCAAGCACCATTGTTTAGTTTTGTCTATTGTTGACTATCATGTAAATAAAATCAAAATATCAAATTGTTGTGCCTAGCTTCATTTACTCAATAAAATACCTGTGAGATTTATTCATATGTTGCATATAGCAGTAATATTTTCTATGTCATTTCCAGGTTAGAGCTATTATTTATATAAAGCTGCTATGAACACTCTTGTGGAAGTTTCTTGATTGATACTTGCAATGATTACTCTTAGGGCATTTACTTTCAACATATCTGTTTCTTATATTTAAAGCATGCCTCTTATGAACAGCATGTTTCTGGGTCTTATTTTATTGTCCCTTCTGACAATCTCAGCTTTTAATCGAGCATATTAGATCATTTACACTTAATGTAATCACCAGTATAATTGGGTTGAGTCTTTCATTTTGATATTCGTTTTCTAATCATTATATCTACACCTTTGGTAAGTTTTTTCTTATTTATTTATATTTATTTTTACTCTTGTGATTTCTAATTTATGTATAATCATTGTACATTTTTAGGGTCTTTTTAAAAGCATGGTCTTTTGAAAAGCATATATAGTGTATTGTTAAATTAAGACTATAAACATAACATCTTCAACCTTTAACATTACATCATGTTGTGTATTCAAAATACCCAGGTTTTCTTGGAACTGTAAATTAAATTGTCAGCAATGTTCTTCAGTCTACTGTGGTCCACCATTCCACAAGCTATTCCCCTTGTTTACATTCACTGTTGGGTCTTGGAGAGTTTTTTTTTTTTTCTTTTTTTTTTTTTTCTATAGGGCGCATGCGCTCACCAGACAGACAGAGAGACAGAAAGCAGGAAATCACCCCCCAGGGGGGATGGCCACGCCGCAATCCCTTCTCCTCCATTCTCCTCTCGGGATCTTGGGCATGCACACACACGCGCCCGGCGTGAGTTTAAGCCACCGGGTCCAGGACTCGAACTACAGTCAACTACATGGGAGTCCAGCGACATAGCCATTACGCTAACTGCTGGTCCCCACTGTTGGGTCTTTAACCAAAATTTCACACACATATCCAGCTTTTAGTATCTACCAATACTCTCTCTGCTTCTATGCTATTGAGTACTTTAGCTTCTGCTAAGGAGTGATGACACTCGGTATTTGTTAAGCAGGGACAAAAAGTACTTGACTTTCATAGTCTGACTTCTTTCACTTAACATTATATCTTGTAAGTTCATCTACTTTGCCTCACATGACATGATTTCTTTGTCCTTTGTAGTTGAGTAGTATTCCATTTTGTATATATATATATACACATTTGTCAATTGTGAGACACTTAGGTTGCGTTCATGTCTTGGCCATTGCAATAAGCAGAGGTGTACAAATGTCTCTCCAACAGAGTGACTTCCTGTCCTTTGGGTATATATCCAATAGTGGAATTCCTGGTCAAAGGTAGTTCTCTTTTTAGGTTTTTGAGGAATCCCCATATTGTTTTCCACAGTAGCCATACTACTTTACATTTCCACCAACAGTGCATGAGAATTTCTCTTTCTCCATACTATTTATTGGTCAGCACTATTTATTTATTTATGATCATACTGTTCTTACTGGGGTTAGGTAATATCTCATTGTGATTTTAATTTGCATTTTCCTTATAATTACAGATGTTGAACATGTTTTCATATGTATTTTGGCCATTTGTATTTCTTCCTTTGAGAATTGTTCAGATCAATTGCCCATGTTTTAATTAGGTTATTTATTTTTTGAGAGTAAACTGTTAGAGTTTCTTATATATTCTGGTTATCAATTTCTTATCAGAAGTATAGTCTGCAAATGCTTACTCCCATTCTGTAAGCTATTTCTTTATTTTGTTGATTGTTTCCTTTGCTGTGCAGAAGACTCCTAGCTTGATATAGTCCCATTTATCTATATTTGGTGTTAATGTCTGTGCTTTAGCTGACTTATTTAAGAAATTTTTGCCTAAACTATTATTTTGAAG
Organism: Tupaia tana; assembly: GCA_026018925.1. Taxonomy (NCBI): domain Eukaryota; kingdom Metazoa; phylum Chordata; class Mammalia; order Scandentia; family Tupaiidae; genus Tupaia; species Tupaia tana. The sequence continues at coordinate 82,466,228 of JAKSZU010000010.1, forward strand.
TGTTTTCCCTATGCTATTTTCAAGTAGTTTTATGGTTTGGGACTTTACACTTAAGTTTTAATTCATTTTGAGTTCATTTTTGTGTATGATGAGAGACAGGATTCTAGTTTTATCATTCTGCAGGTGAATATCCAGTTTTCCCAGCACCATTTGTTTTATCTCTTTTACCAGATTTTTAGTCATACAATTGTGGTATTGCTCAGTTAGTAATTTCAATATGCATCCTTGAACTATTACACTTTACCTTAAGTTGGTACTTTTATTTATTTATTTTTAAAATTGACATTAGTTAAGTTGTAGTTATATATTTATTTATAATTATCTTTCTGGCTTACATATAATAAATGCATATCACTGGTTTTCTCAAAGTGAGTGTACAGTGTATTACAATCAAATAAAGGAGATCTACTTATTGTTCTTCTTCAACATTTAACATTACATTATGCTGTGAACATTTGTTAATAGTTCCACTATTTTTGAAATATGCATTAAATTGTCCATATTTTTTACTCTGCTATGACAGACCATCCTGTAGCCTCTTTTACATGAATTCTTGTCATTTGACTCAAAATGGATGAACTTAGAGATGATATAATGCTAAATGAAATAAGCCAGACTATGAAATACAACTCCCTTATAACCCAACTTAATGTAAACCAAACGTATGCCCTCTATGGTGGCAACTAAAGGAATCAAAAGCATAGCAATAGAGTAATGGTACTTTCATTGTGTCAAAAAATATGTAAAACTTGACAATTGTTATCTATATATATTCTCCCAAGTTTGTGCTATCACTGTCATGCATTTTATTTCACAATGTTATGAACTCCACAAGACACTTTTATTGTCATTGCTTTAAATAATCAATATTCTTTTATATTTATCCACATTTTTACTGTTTCTGGCACTCTTTGTACTTTTTAGCAGTTCTAAGCTTCCATCTGGGATCATTTTTCTCCAAATAGAATAATTTTATTTAAATAATTCATTTAGTACAGGTTTCTTTCTTTTTTTAGGTACAGGTTTCATAGTAATGAATTTTTTATATTTCATTTACATGAATATATTTTTATCTTTCACTTTTGAGTATATTTTCACTGAATACAATTTTTTTTGTTAACAGTCACACACATGCATGTACACTGCAGTCCATGAAAGATGCTATACCATTATCCTCTGACTTAAATACATACTCATTTGTAAAATTATTTTCCAATCTTAATATTGGCCTTTTTTTACATTAAAGAATGTATTATTTCTTTCTGGTTACTTGTCATTTTTTTCTCCTGTTTCAATGGTTATCACAAACTTGACTATGATTTACCTTTATGTTGTTGTTCTTTTTTTGAAACTGCTTAAGTTTTGTTGAATATTTTGAATATGTATTTTGATAGCTTACATCCATTTCTGAAAATTCTACACATCACCTCTTGTTACTGTTTATTTTCTCTCTGCTTTCCATTCCTGAATGCCAATTAAACACGTATTAGATCATCTTAAGGTGTTCCCAATATCTCTCATATTCTATTTTCTATTTTTAATTTTTTTCTTCATTTTTTGTTAAAATTTGGGTATTTTCTGTTGACCTTTTTTTTAAGGCATAGGGTACATGTACTTACCAGAGAGAGACAATGAAAGGGTAAGTGAGAAATCACCCTCCAGTGGGGGTGGCCAAGCCACAATCCCTTCTTCTCAATTCTCCACCTGGAATTTTGGGCAAGCATACCCACATACCCACATGCCCAGCATGATTTCAAGCTGCCAAGTTTAGGACTTGAACCATAGTTAGCCATGTAGGAGTCCAGCACATTAACCACTATGCCACTTGCTGGCCCCCTCTATTGACCTATTCTGAGTTCAGGCTTCCATCTTCTACTGGATCTAGTCTGTCTTACATAAACCCAATGTCAAATCTTTAGATATTACACCAGAATTTTTAGATACTATGTTTTGAATTTCTGCAATGATAATTTAATTTTATATATATTACAATGATTCTTTAAAATTCTCATCTTCTATCCATATTCTATTTTCTTTATATATTTATGATATCTATTTCATAGTCCTTGTCTACTAACTCTAACATCTAAATAATGCTTGGATCTGACTTTTGTTATAATTATTAGCCTTTTTTTCACTATTAACCTATCTTCTTTAAAAATAAATTAATCCAGACATTCTGTACAGAAGAATCTTGGAGGCTTAAATTGATATTATTTTTCATATAATGTTCTTTCTTTAGTTAGACAGATAATCTGAAGGATTATCACTGTAATCTAGTCAGAAATTGAGCTGTGTTGGGTAAGATTGTATTTTTAGACTACGTTAACCTCTATTTTCTTTTTTGTTAACCTAATTTAGGCATATTCTATATATCAAATAATATAGTTCAAGTTTACATTTTAATGATAAATTTTAGGCTTTATTTTTATACTTTCAACTTTTCCTATTGATCTATATTTCTAGCCTTATGCCAGTACCACACTGGTTATCTGGTAAGATATTATACAGTTAACTTGATAACTGTAGCTTTATAGTAAGTTTTGAAAACAAGAAGTAATAGTGCTTTAATTTTTCTCTCTGTCAAAACTATTTTGGATATTCTAGGTTTATGCATAGACATAAATCTCAGTATATCACCAAGTTTCTGAAAACTAAGCTTATTAAAATTTTAACATAGAGTGCATACAGATGCCATTTTAATAATATTGACTCCTCTAATTCAGAAACATGTACTTTTTTCAATTAATTTAGGTCTTTTATAATTTCCTATATGATGGTGTTACACTTCTCAATGTACATCTATTGCACACTATTCTTTTGTTAAGTACATTCTTAAATATGTTAATATTTTTATGCTATCATGAAATTAATTGTATCCTTAATGTTATATCTGGATTTCTTCACCTGTACACAGAAATAGAATTAATTTTTACATAGTGACTGTGTATCCCTTGATCGTGCTTTCCATATTATAGCATAGTTCTACTAGGATTTTCACAAAATTTCTTAGAATTTTTCTATATACAGGATCATGTTATCTGCAAGAAGGTTTTACTTCTTCCTTTCCAATATTATTGTCTTCTATTTCTTTCTCTTGCGTAACTGTCCCACCTAGAATCTCTAGTGTAACACTGAATACAAGTGGTCAGAGTTATCATTCTTTCTTTAATATTAAGGGAAATGCTTTTCACAATTAAGTCTTTCACCTTTTAGTGCAATGATCTTTTTAGGTTGTTTTTATATATGCCCTTTATCAAATTGAGGAAGTTTTTCTATTCCATGTTTGTTGAGAATCAGTATTGAAGCATCATTACATGCTTTTTTATTTTCTGTGTCTATCGAGGTAATTCTGTGAGGTTTTCCTCCATTCTACGATTATGGTTTGTAACATTAATTTTTTGATGTTAAATCTAATCAGTTTTGCTTCTTGGAAGCAGCCCTTCTTGATCATGATGTATAATCTTTTGTATGTTCTTGGGTTTGGTTTACTAGTATTTTTCAAGAATTTCTGCGCTATATTTATGAGAAATTGGTAGGTAGTATTCTTTTCTTGTGATATCTTTCGTTTTGTTATCAGGGTTAACAATGGTCTCATAAAATAAGTTAGGAAGTGTCCCTTTATCTTCTATTTTGTGGAAGAGTTTGAGAGTAAAAAATTGTTTCTTCTTTTAAATTTTTGATGTTGATTTTACCATTAAAACCATCTGGATACTGGTTTATCTCTCCCCTGGGACTGTGGTTATTGCTTATTTGTTTAATGACTTGGCTGATTATTTAAGTGGAGTCTATTTTCCTCACAGCATGAAATCTCTGACATTCTTCAGAGAGTAAAGTCTTGGGCATATACACAGACACTCTGGGATGATAGAGCTTTTAGGAAGGCTCTTTTCCACTGCATTATTTCCTATTCTCTCTTTCATCACACCTGCCTCTGTTAGAATCACACTCAAAAGTTAGCTTTCACTAATTGCAGGCTAATTTTGCTATCATTTTCAACAATGCCTTGAAGTATAAATTAGTCCATGGTTTGATCCAATTATTTTTGGGCCCCTATGCATAGAGACAGTTTCTGAGGCTTCTTCTGATTCCTGAGGGTTCTCCACTCTCTCTCTCTCTCTTCTCTCTCTCTCTCTCTCTCTCTCTCTCTCTCTCTTAAATTTGTCATAGAGTGCCTGCACTTGGTGAAGAGACAGGGAGAGTAAGAAGGAATGTAAGTAAAAACCTCCATTGGAAATGGTCATGCTGCAATCACTTCTCTATTTCTCCCTCCTTTGGGGAATTTGGGCACACATAAACATGCTCTTGTGTTTCTCAAGTCACTTGATCCAAGACTCAAACTATGCAGTCAGCCATGTAGGATTCCCTTTTAAGGGAATGACATTGGGAATTACAGAGATGATAAGATTTGTAAGCTAATTTTACTATGAGTCTTTGTAGAAATAGTAGGTTGTTTCAATTATATTTTTAACTTAATATTTTTGGATTGCTCTTCTTTGATTCGACATTGAACCTTATCTTAGCAATGAGGGCCCCCAGTTGTAGCTGAGTTATCTGTTATTTTGGAGTATATAGCTATGTATTTTTCCTCTTTAAGGAAAAAGTCGCTACCATCAACAAAATTATTGTTAGATTGTGCCTTATGCCTTAGAAGCAAAATTAAAATATAGCAAATATTAAGTAATGAACTAAAAAATTCACAAATGAAAATAATTTTGTGATCAAACATTGTTACATATGAAAAATGATTTACATATGAGAAGGCACCATCAATGTATAGTTACAGGATTCGACTAATTTATCTACTTGGTTGGAGAGTTTAACCCATTTACATTTTTTAATAAAGAAGAACTTTTGCCATTTGTAATTTTTTAATATATATCTTATACCTATTTTCTCATCATTTCTCTTACTATTGCTTTATTTTGTGTTTAGTTAATTTTTGATAGTAAATAATTTGATTCTTTTCTGTATATCTTTTGATATTTAATTTTTTTGTTACCATGGAGATTACATTTAGTATTCTTAATCCATAATAATCCACTTCAAATTGGTATCCATTTAACTTTGATAGCATATGAAAAGTTTGTTCATATTTAGCTTTTTCATTCTACTTAGGTTACTGATGTCACAAATTACATATTTATACAATATGTGCTCAACAACAGGTTTATATTTTTGTGCCTTGGCATTTAAATTATGTAGTAAGTACAAAGTGGAATTATCAGTCTGAAATAATAATTCAGCTTTTATATTTGCGTATGTGTTTACTTTTGGTGCATATCTTTACTTCTTCATGGAGCTTTGAGTTAGTGCTCTTTCACTTCAACCTGAAGAAACCCATTAGCATTTCTCATAGGTCAGTTCTTCTTTATTAACAAATTATAAGTGGATTAAACTCTCTAATAAAAAATCAGAATTAGCAAAATAGATTTTTAAAAAATAATAGAGGGACCGGCAGGTGACATGGTGGTTAAAGGTGCTGGATTCCCACATGGCGGACTGCAGTTTGAGTCCCAGACCTGGTGGCTTGCTTTCTCACTTTCCCTTTCTAGAGAGAAAGTGAAAAACTAATAATAACAAATGAAATTAATGAAATAAATACTTAAAAAATAATAGAACTATATCCTGCTTACAGAAATACTCATTTAAAGACTATAATAGATTAAAGTGAAAAGCTAAAAATCTTACCCCAATGCATATCATACCCAAAAGAAAGCTGGGTGGCTAACCTAATGTCAGATAATACAGATTTTCAGTCAATGCTATAGGAACAAACAACATTATAGGTTGATTTAGAAAAGTCAATTCACAGAATTAAAAAACTTGTAGACATACACAAAACAACAGAACCCCCAAATAGATTAATCTAACACTGACAAAGCTGAAAGGAGAAATAGATAATTCTACAATAATACTTAGATGTTTTAATACTTGACTTTCAATAATGGGTAGAATATTTGATACATAATCAATGATGAAATAAGGAACCTGAATGAGGTTATAGATCGACTAATCCTAACAGACAGAAGAGAACACTTTACTCAAGAACAGGAAAATACAAATTTTTCTCAATTACCTATAGAACATTCTCCAGGATATACCACCTGTAAGGCCACAAAACAAATCTTAATCAATTTTAAAACATAAAAAAATCATGCACAGTGTCTTCTCTTACCACAATGGAGTGAAGCCAGAAGCAAATAACTGGAGGAAAATTGGGAAAGTCATAAATATGTAGAAATTAAACAATACACTATTAAACAACCAGTGGGTCAAAGAAGATATCACAAGGGAAATTAAAAAATAGTTAGATACAGATGAAAACAAAAACACACCACACCAAAACTCATGGGTTATAATAAAAGCAATTCCCAGAAGAAAATTTACAGCTCTAAGTGCTTACAATCAAAACTAAGAATGATCTCAAATCAATAACCTAACTTTATGCCTTGAGTAACAAGAAAGAAAAGAGAAACTAATCCCAAAAGTGGGAAAAGAAAGGCAATAATAAAGAAGACCATAATGGAATCAATTAAACCAGAAGTTAGTTCTTTGAAAATGTCAACAAAATTGACAAATTTTAGAGACTGACAACAAAAAATAGAGAGGAGACATAACTAATCAAATAATAAATGAAAATATACAATGTAAGCCTTACACAAATCTAAATAATTATATGAGAACACTATTAGTACACAAAAATGAGATAACCTGGGTGAAATGGAGAAATTCTTAGGAGCACAAAAATAAATTACATAACTCAAGAGAAAAATAGAAAATTTGAACACATTTATTACAAGTAAAGAGATTAAATCAGTTATCAAAAACCTCCAGAAAAAGCAGGACCAGCAGTTAGCGTAATGGCTATGTCACTGGACTCCCACGTAGTCGACTGCAGTTCGAGTCCCAGACCCGGTGGCTTAAACTCACGCCGGGCGCGTGTGCATGTGTGCCCAAGATCCCGAGAGGAGAATGGAGGAGAAGGGATTGTGGCGTGGCCATCCCCTCTAGGGGGTGATTTCTCGCTTTCTATCTCTCTGTCTCTCTCTGTCTGTCTGGCAAGCACACGCGCCCTATAGTAAAAACCTCTCAAAAAAAAAAAAAAAAAAACCTCCAAAAAAAGAAAAGTTCAGAACCAGATGGCTTCATTGGTCAATTCTACCAGATATTTAAGATAATTAAAGTCAATTTCTTTAATAGTACTTCAGAAAGAAGAAGAAAAGAAGAAGAGGAGGAGGAGGAGGAGGAGGAGGAGAGGAAGAAAAGAAGAAGAAGAAGAAGAAGAAGGAGGAGGAGGAGGAGGAGGAGGAAGAGGAAGAAGAGAAGCATCTATTAACTCCAGGAGGTCAGCTTTATACAGAAAATCAGAGAGATGCCACAAGGAAAGTAGAGCAAAGGGCTGAATAGTGGCATAGAGTAAAATGTGACTCTCTGTAAGGCTTATCCACATGGAAGTTTCCTCGTTCACATCGAGACCTCTCTGAATATGCTAGGCATGGATGTCCAAGGTGTGAGACCGGCTGAAGCTGGGGGTGGATTGTGGCATCAAGGTTCTGTTGTGGGTGCTGTTTCTGTTTCTCATCCATGGAAAAATAAATAAATAAACTCTTTAAAATAGTAAATTAGTCTGATCTTTTTCTATGCTTTGTAGTCCAGAGATAAGGACTTTTGTTTTCTTCTGAATTATTCACAGATCCAGGTACCTACTATTTGAACAGAATCTTAACTTGTTTCCTGACTTTAAGTCTTAAGCAAAGTCCTCTTGACATTTTTTTATTTTGTTTATTAAAGCTAAAACTGTCTTTCTTGGAATTAAAAAACATATTAAAAAATACCTATTTAATGACCACAGTAAGCTATATAGCCTCAGCTAGGTGCTATTCTATAGTATATTCATTCTACTCACAGTTTCATGCCTAAAATCAAACATTTGTTCACAGATATCTTTATATCAGCTGAACTTGCTATTGAAAGTGGTTAGATCAATTAAGGTATTTTGTTAACCAATGAAAATGTACAGCAAAAAAAAAGGAATGGAAAGCAACTTCAAATACCAGAGATAGAATGGGGGAGGGTGGGATATGGCAGAGGGTGAGAAATGAGGATGCGGGTAGATACCAAGGAGTGGGATTGCTGGATCATATGGTAGTTCTATTTGTAGATTTTTGAGGAATTTCCAAATTGTTCTCCACAGTGGTTGGACCAATTTACATTTCCACCAGCAGTGTAAGAGAGTTCCCTTTTCACCACACCCCCGCCAGCACTTATCATTTTTTGTATTTTTAATCTTGGACATTCTGACTGGGGTTAGGTGATATCTCATTGTTGTTTTGATCTGCATTTCTCTTACAATGAGGGATGTTGAGCATTTTTTCATATGCCTTTCAGCTATTCGTATGTCATCTTTAGAGAGTGGTTTTTTCCAACTCATTCTCCCATCTTTTAATAGGATTGATTGTCTTTTTCCAGAACAGCTGCTTGAGTTCCTTGTGAATCCTGGCTATGAGTCCCTTATCTGACTCCTTCTCTTTCTCTTTCTGTCTCTCTCTGACAAGCTGGAAATTTTTTTTTCAAAAATTAAAATGACCTTTAATCACAGATAAAAATTATTTTACAGCAGAAAATTCTAGATATTTCCTCAAAAACATTGTTAGAATGAAAGAAATTTAGCATAATTTCAGGATTCAAAAATTTATGCATGAAAAATCAGTTGCATTTTTATACACTAGGAATGAACAATCAGCAAAAGGATTTTTTAAAAATTCAATTTGTGATAACATCAAAAAAATAATCTACTTAGGAATAAATTTAATCAAAGAAGTAAAAGATTTGTATTGAGAATTATAAAACACTGCTAAAATAAACTGAAGAAGATACAAATAAATGGAAAGACATCCCATGTTTATGAATTATAAAATCTAATACTAAGATATCAATAATACCCAGGGACCAGCAGATGTAATGGTGGTTGGGGTACTGGACTACCACATGGTCAACTACAATTCAAGTCCTGGATGTGGCAGCTTGCATTCTCACTTTCACTTTCTATCTGGTGAGTGTGTGTGCCCTATAACAATTTAATAATAATAATAATAATAATAATAATAATAATTTCAAAGACATAAATAATACCCACAATGATAGACATATTATGTGCAATCCCCAACAAAATTTCAATGACTTTTTTTGCTTAAAAAGAAAATATATTCTAAAACTCATACGGCATCTCGAGGAACCCCAAATAATCAAACAATCTTGAGAAAGAACAAAATTAGAAGTTTCACACTTCCTGATTTCAAAAGTATTCCACAGCTACAATAATAAAAATAGTGTTTTACTGGAAAAATGGCCAACATACACAGAACCGGGCAGAAGAAATGGCCCTAAACAAATCCTCACATACATGATCAAGTGATTTTCAAAAGGGTGCCAAGCTCATACAATGGGAAAGGATAGTCTTTTATTCAAAAACTGTAGTTGAAAAAACTGGATATACACAAGTGAAAAAATTAAGTTGTATACTTTTCTTATACTTAACTAAAAACGAATAAAATACCTAAATGTAAGAGCTAAAGCTTTAATACACTTAGAAGAAAGCAAGGAGAAGCTTCATTGGGTTTGGCAATGATTTTTTGGATATGACTGCAAAAGTACAGTCAACAACAATGAAAATAGTTAAGTTAGACTTCCTCAAAATTAAAAACTTCTTGCATCCAAAAATACTATCAACAGAGTGAAAAGACAATCTTTATAATGGGAGAAAATATTTGTAATTACACAGCTGATAAGGAAGGGGTGAATGTGTAGACTGTCTAAAGAATTTCTATAACTCAACAACAATCTGACTTAAAAATTGGTAAAGGATATTAATAGAATATCTTTTTCAAAAAAGATATACAAATGGCCAATAAATACATAAAAAGATACTCAATGTCATTAGTCATTAGGGAAAACAGATCAAAGCCACAATGAGATGCCACATCATACTTACGAGGATGATTATTTAAAAAACTAAACAAACAAAACAGAAAATAGTGTGGAAAGGTAGAAATTGGAATTTCCACACACTCCTGGTGAGACCGTAAAATGGAGCAGCCACCATGAGAAATAGTGTGGTGGTTCCTCAAAAAGCTAAACATAACATTTCCTTATGGCCTAGTAACTTCACTGCTAGTTGGCAAGGACTTGAACAGTCAATGTTCATTACAGCTTTATTCATAATTCCAAAAGGATAAACAACCTAAATATCCATCAAGAGTTAAATAGCTAGGGCCCATAGCTCAGTGGTTGAGGAAGCCAGATTACATATGGCAAACTGCAGCTCCAATCCCCACCTCAGTGTCTTGAAAAACACATGAGGTACATGTATATGCTCAAAATCCTGAGGGGAAGGAGGATGGAAGAAAAAGGATTGTCCTTTGACTATGCACAATTAGGTTGCTTTCTCTCTCTCTCTCTTTCTGTCTATATCACTTGCTCTATCTCATTTTCTCCCTCCCTTTCTCTGGTGAGTGCACATGATTTCTGGCAATACAAAACAACAACAACAAAACAAACATATATATATATATATATATCCAATGTAATATTATTCTGCAATAAAACCTGAATGAAGTTTTGATACATCTTAAACATAGATGAAATTTGAAATATTTCACTAAAAGAAATAAGTCAAACACCAAAGGATGTATATGATATCATTTCTTTTATATAAAATATCTACAATAGGAGAACTCATGAAGGCAGAAAGTAGATTAGTGACTACCAGGGTATGGGTACAGGTGGGTGGATAGAAAGTTATTGATTAATGAAAACAGAATGTTTCTGGCTAATGAAAGTTTGGAACTAGGTAGTGATGATAGCCACACAATACTGTGAATGTAATTAATGCCACTGAATGATATAGCACACCTGAGAATGATTAAACTGCCAAATTTTATGTTACAATTATTTACCAACCTATATATTCTGGAAGAAATTGTATCATAAAGAAGACTGTGTTTGCTCCCACACTCTTCAGTATACTGTGTAAACTTGGGGGCATCTCACCTCTTCTGATCCTTAATTTTACCAAACACAACTTGAGTTTCTTGATACTTTGTCAAGGATTAAATGTTCAAGTGTTCAGTATAGTTTTTTGTATATATGTGTGTGTGTGTGTGTGTGTGTGTGTATAATTATATACATGCCTACAATTTTGTGTGTGTGTGTACACACACACACACATATAATCTGCAAGATTCTTTTCACTAATGCAGGTAGAAGCAATGGGGTATAATGATAACTACCCTTCAGTTCATTATTTTCTGCTTTAAATGAGCTACTTTTTCTTAATTGAAATTTTTTTTCCTAATCCTACCCTACAACTGGCATAGCTTACACTGAAAGGACTTTATTGATGTGACTATTTTTTCCTCATTGACATCATGCAATGCATTATTTTCGATTGCTACTCTGAGGGTTCTTTCATTTCTTCCACATCTCCAAAGGGGTCCAGAACATTCGCTAGTACTGACTTTTACTAGGGTCACTAAAAGAATTCTTTCTTGTAACGTTACTGGTGAAGATTTATACCAACTTTCTGAAGGGAGGTCAGATAAACTGACCTCAAACATCCCCTTTAGCCATGTGATTCGATGATTCTTGGGTGCTATAATCTACTAAAGGAATGAGATACCATCCACTTCTATTCCCATCTGTCCACCAATAAAACAAAGTTGACAGAGGCCCCAGGTGATTTCAAATTTCCTTTGGTGGAAAACAGAATCCAGGTTTTTGTAGATACTGATCTTTATGGCTCTTTTTATGGAACCTGAAAAGGTCTGACCTATTATTTGGACCAAAATTTCCTGTCAACAACCTTGCATCTGATTTGCATCCAGTTCAGACACGTAGTGCACTTTCCTGACCATTTTCTATTGAGAGAAAGAAAATCGGAACTATAACATGGCGGAAATGCCATCCACTAGACCGTCTAAGTTTGAGAAAGACATGTAGGACTCACGCTGACCGTATGACCCATTACTGTATTTTTTCAGCTCTTAGTCACAGTCTTGAGTTCTGGAAGAACCATGAATATATCCTGCCCTCAAGAGGAAGGATTTTCCTCTCCAACAGCCCTCTCCCACTGCCCAGCGGTGATCCAGGTTTACATCTCCAGGATGACTGGGTCCACCAGATCAGACTCAATACTTACTGCTCGCCTCCCTAGTAATGTCTCTTGGGCCTCCCAGACACTTTATATTTAGAAACAGACCGGCTAACTTTCCCCTAACTTACTGTTTTCATTCTTTGTTTAGCTCCTCTGCTTTCATTCTGGTCTCTTCAAAGCTGTTCTCCACACAGGTTCCATAGTACTAATTGGAAAATTTAAGGCAGAATATATCACTCTTCAGCCTCAACTCTTTCAATGGTTCCCCCACTACCTTAAGGAAGAAGATCCAACTTGCCTCCGGAAAGTCAAAGCCTCTAATGACCCTACTGCTCTCCCACACAAGAATGATGCTGCTTTTTCCTTTGTTCGCCCCAGAGCCTTTTCACATTGCAGCCTCTGTCTAGAATCCTGTATTCTTCACTCCCTTGATTTGTATTCAGTATTTAACGTTTAACTGAAAGTCCTTCTCAAAGCTCTCCTCTTAGCTCTTTCCTTCCCTCCATAAGGTACTATTCTCTGTTTCCATAATATTCTTTGAATAATTTTATCACTAAATTTACCATGTTGCATTGTAACTTTATGTTTACATGTCTGCCTCAATTAGATCATGAGGTTTTGAAGCACTGGCAGTCAGTCTCCTATTTATCATCTTATCTCTAGAGTCCAGCACAGGGATTGAAACATTAAAAAACTCAGTGCTTGTTAACAAAATGAATGAATGACTGAATGATTACCCAACTGGTCATTGCCTTTTTCCTCATGACTCTTATTCACTCCTCCACCTTCTACTGAGTTTTCAGATGACCTTGCACTTCATTCAACTTGGTACTTTCCTGCCCATCTCCTGGAAGAGGATCACAACAAGAAATCGGCAATGTTTTGGACCAGCAGTTTGAGTAATGGCTATGTTGCTGGACTCCCACATAGTTGACCGAGGTTCGAGTCCCCGACCCGGTGGCTTAAACTCACGCCGGGCGCGTGTGTGTGCGTGCCCAAGATCCCAAGAGGAGAATAGAGGAGAAGGAACTGCAGCGTGGCCATCCTCCCTGGGGGGTGATTTCTCGCTTTCTGTCTCTCTATCTCTCTCTGCCTGTCTGGTGAGCCTACGTGCCCTACAGCAAAAACCTCTCCAAAAAAAAAAAAGAAATCGGCAATGTTTGCTGAATCAACATTACTATTATAGAAACTCAATAATTTTTGGAGTAAAGAAATAAACATCAATAAAAGCCAACCAACTTATCTGTGTCCAGTAGCAGGGAAGGGTAAGAAGATTTTTCATATGAGCTTCCTGGCTGCTGTAAGTTGAATTCATTTCACTGTAGATTTGGTATAAAATAGACTCAGTGCCCTCTTGAAATTTTTATTAGTCCTCCTCAGAAATCAAACAAGCAAAAAGAGAGTAAATACTTAGTGTTAAGTGGAAATAAACCTACCAATCTAGAATTCTGTACCTTGTGAAATTATGCTACAGAAGTGGATACTTTCTCAGAGAAACAAAAACTGAGAGAATATGTTGCCAATAGATCTTCCTTGCAAGAAACATAAAATAAGTTATTTAGAGAGAAGAAAAAATTATGCAGGTAAGAAACTTGGCTCTAAGAACCAGCAGATAGTGTAATGGCTACATCGCTAAACGCCCACGTAGTCGACCATGGTTCAAGTCCTGGACTTGGTGGCTTAAACTCATGCTGGGAGCATGTGCGTGCATGCCCAAGATCCCAAGAAGAGAATGGAGGAGAAGAGATTGTGCCATGGCCATACCCCAGAGTATGATTTCTTGCTTTCTGTCTATCTCTTTCTGTCTTTCTGGCAAGCTCACACATCTTATAGAAAAAACCTCTCAAACAAACAAACAAAAAAGAAACTCAGCTCTATATAAAGAAGGGAAGAGTGCTTGAGAAAGAATAAATTAAAGTAAAATAAAAACGTTATATATATATAGTACATGTAAACAAAATGAATGACAGCAATGACACAAGAGACATCAGGGAAGAATTAAGAATATTTTATTATTATAAGGTAAGTGTATGACCTATGAAACAGTATATTGCTACTTGAAAGTGAACTTGGATTAGTTGTAAAGGTACGTTACAAACTCTGGTTCAACTATTTTAAAAAGCTGATGTATATACATATATATGCACACACATATACTCATATGTATATATGCACATAATATACATATATGTATATATATACATACATATATAACTAATATAATATATATATATATATATATATATATACACATATATATAACTAACGTGCTTAGAGAAAAAGAAAATGGGATCATATAAAATGACCAACTGAAACATTACAAAAGGCAGACAAAAGTAAAAGACAAAAATATGAACAAAATTAACTTACAAAAATCTATAGCATTCCTATACAGAAACAACAAGCAGACAGAGGCAGAACTGAGAAAATAATTCCATTTACCATAGCCACAAAAAGTATAAGATACCTAGGGATGAAACTAACCAAGAAAGTCAAAGACCTCTATCAGGAAAACTGTGAAAATCTTAAAAAAGAATTAGAAAATTACACAAAGAAGTGGATGGACATCCCACGTTCCTGGATTGGGAGGGTTAATATAATCAAAATGGCAATCTTATGCAAATTGACCTATATGTTTAATGCAATCTCTATAAAGCTAGAAAAGACAATCATGGAATTTGTCTGGAATCAAAAAAGATCCCATATTACCAAAGCAATCCTATGCATGAAGAGTGGAGTGGGTGGCATCCTGACCCCAAAATATATTACAAAGCTGTGATAGTCAAAACAGCATGGCATTGGCACAAAAACAGACAGGAGAACCAATGGAACAGAGTAGAGACCCCAGAAATAACCCCCAAAACATACAGTCAACTGGTCTTTGACAAAGGGTTCCAGTCAAGTCAGTGGGAAAAGGAAAACATCTTTAGCAATTGGTGTTGGAAAAACTGGGAATTCACTTGCAGAAAGATTAATCTGAACCCTTATCTGTCACCATTAACAAAAATCAACTCAAAGTGGATCAAAGAGCTAAACCTAAGACCTCAAACTATAAAATTACAGGTGGGAAACACTGGGGAAACTCTGGGAGTAGGCATTGGAGTAGGCAAAGACATCTTAAGCAAGACCTCCAAAGCACAGGCAATAATCCTCAAAATAGACAAGTGGGATTACATCAGATTAAGAAGTTTCTGAAGAGCTAAGGACACAGTAATTAGTGTGCATCAATAACCCTCAGAATGGAGAAAATTTTTGTAAACTATGCCTCCGATAAGGGACTGATAACCAGAATACACAGGGGACTAAACTGATTACCTGGAAGAAAATTATTAACCCAATTTAAAAATGGGAAAGTGAGGGGCCAGCAGATGGCATAATAGCTATGTCACTGAACCCCTATGTAGTCGACCACTGTTTGAGTCCCGGACCCGGTGACTTAAACTCATGCTGGGCGTGTGTGCGTGCATGCCCAAGATTCCAAGAGGAGAATGGAGGAGAAGGGATTGTGGCATGACCATCCCACCAGGTGGGTGATTTCTCACTTTCTGTCTCTCTGTCTCTCTCTGTCTTTCTGGTGAAACATCAGAAAGCAAAAACCTCTCCAAAAAAAAAAAAAAAAAAAAAAAAAAGGAGAGCTGAATAAACAACTTTCTAAGGAAGACATATAAACAGTCAAAAAGCATATGAAAAAAAGATGCTTTGACATCCCTCATCATAAGGGAGATGCAGATCAAAACTACAATGAGATACCACCTAACCCTAGTCAGAATGGCAAAGATTGAAAAAATAAAATAGTAAGTACTGGCAGGGATATGGTGAAAGGGAAACTCTCCAACATTGTTGGTGGGAATGTAAATTGATTCAAACACTGTGGAGAACAATGTGGAAGTTCCTCAAAGACCTTTAAATAGAACTAACATATGATCTAGTAATTCCACTCCTTGGTATCTACCCAAAGGACAGGAGAATGCTCAGTCAGAAAAGCGCTTGCACATCTATATTTATTGCAGCATTATTCACAATGGCTAAGACATGGAACCAACCCAAATGTCCACAAACAGATGAGTAGATTAAAAAAATGTGGCACATATACTCCATGGAATACTATACAGCCATAAAAAAACAAGCCCCTGGCGTTTTATAGAAAGTTGATAAATATAGAAGATTTGTTGCTGAATGAAGCAAGTCAGGCTATGAAACAGAGACATTGTATGTCTCCACTTAACATATACTGACTGTCTGCACTGTATGGTAGAGACTAAAAGACTGGAGGACACAAAAGCATTGAAAAATGTTATGGACACTAGGGACAAAGTGGAAGGAGAATGGGAGGGGGAAGAGTGTACAAAAGGAAATCTGGGGTAAAAAATAGAGAAGTAAGACATTTGTGGGTCACAGATATGGTTTATTACCTGTTGATGATGACGTGTATAGTATTCTCAAACTGGGCTGGACTGAGGTGTGTGGCATGCTGGGTAAAGTCTCTTTACAAGCTAAATGATGTATAGTAATTGAATGTATAAATAATAATAATAATAATTTTTAAAATAAAAATAAAATAAATGTGAATGAAGAATGCACTAAATAAATGACAGTAATCCAGTCACCTGTTCTTGGGCAGTTAGGTTGACTCCATGTCTTAGCAATTGTGAATAATGCAGCAGTAAACATAGATGTGCAAGTGTCTTTCTGAATGAGAGGCAAGACATTTATGCAACAAAGACATGGGTTATTATCTGTTGGTGATAACGTGTATAGTATCCCCAACTGGTGAGAAGCGTATTCATGTTGGAACATTTACTTTATAAGCTAAGTGACACAAGTGATTGAATGCATAAAAGAAATTTTGATTAAATTAATTTAAATTTTAAGAAGTGAAAGAAGAGATATCACCTCAAGTGCCATATTTAAAGAAGAATCAAGGAATAATATGAAGAAATCTATGCCACAAATTTGATAACCTAGATAAAATGGACTAATTCCTTAAAGACATAAAACTCATATTAGAAGAAATAGGTGATATAAGTGAGCCTAAATCTGTTAAAGAAAGAGAATCAATAAATAATAACCCCCCAAAAAAATCAGACCCAAGTGGGTTTCTGGTGAATTCTACCAATTCAAATTGAGAACTGTAGGGTTTTAATAGACTTCATCAACCTTTCATCAATATATCCTTTCTCTCAAGACAGAAATCTTAAATGCCAGTGAACCACCATAATTAGTCATCTGTTTGATCTCATCACATATGGTTGACACTTCAAATAGCAGTGACAGTACCACAAGCAGCATGTTTTCCAAAACCTGTTCAAAATGTTCAGTCATATATTTTTATCCTTTTAGTTTATCCCACTAAAGTCACGTTACTGTTTTTCAAAGTTGTTTGAGATATTCTCTCTATGCATGGACAGACTATGAACTCAATATATAGCTAAATAAAGTTGTTTTATTCTGCTCTCAATTTTTCAGGATTATTGTTTTATTAAATATAATTTTGTTATGTGATAATGCAAAATATTTATGTAATGCCAAAGTCAAATTTATGAAACCAGACATTTTGAAACAACTAAATTTTAACCATCACCTGCACTAGGTTTTCTCCCCACCACACAGTAAGTTTTTTTATTCTTCTAATTTTTGTACGAGAAAAATATGTATATATAAATATATATATATATGCATATATATATTCTGATTTATTTAATTTCTTTGACAAACACTAGCATATATGATTTTCTTTACTCCCATTTTCTCTTTTTTTTTTCTTTTTTTTTTTTGGAGAGGTTTTCGCTATAGGGTGTGTGCGCTCACCAGACAGACAGAGAGAGACATAGAAACAGAAAGCGAGAAATCACCCCCCAGGGGGTATGGTCACGCCGCAATCCCTTCTCCTCCATTCTCCTCTTGGGATCTTGGGCACACACGCACACGTGCTCAGCGTGAGTTTTAAGCCACCGGGTCCGGGACGCGAACCACGGTCGACTACTTGGGAGTCCAGCGACATAGCCATTACGCTAACTGCTGGTTCCCAACTCCCATTTTCTCTTAACTGTATAACCTGAAGTGTGATCTGCAGCCATACATAGGAATATTCTCGTACTTTTTCAACTGCAGAGTGTATGAGGGACTTCAAAAAGTTTGAGGAAAAATAGAATTAAAGTATGAGTGTAGGGCTTGCCTCACAGTACAGTGATTAAGTTCCGTGCAGAGACCAGATCCCAAATGGCCAACTACGGATTGAACCCCAGCCCTGTCAGCCACATGCTGGACATGTGCATGTGTGCCCCGGGTTCTGGTAGGATGGAAAAGTGGAGAAAAAGGATTACAATATGACCAGGCACTGCGGGGGTTGCTGTTTCTCTTTCTCTCCCTCTCTCCCCTTTCTCTCTCTCTCTGTCCCACTTTCACATGTACACACATGCTCTACTATATTTTCAATTAAAAAATTTTTAAAAAGTTAAAGGTATGAGTTTAATTTGCTGCAAGAAATTTTAAAATCTATTCATCATTTCTCATCATACACATTTCCAAGACCCCTCATAAATGTAATAAAGTTTATTCAATCCACTATCTGCTGGTGAATATTTATTTTGTTTTTTACACATGATGTTGAAAAAAAAGTCTTTCTGCAAGCATCTTTTAGACATTTTTGCTAGAATTTTAGAGTTTAATTTTTGCAGTGAATGAATTTCAAATTTTGCCAAATGCCTTTTCTATGTCATGTAGATATTTACTGCTTTTTTCCTTAACTTAATAGTATGATGGATTATATAAATGGTGAACCACTCTTATATTTCTAGACTATAGCTTCTATTTCATTTGCTTTAATAGTTTTTTTTCCAAATGTGCTATTAGATTCTATTTTTTTTTTATCTTATTTGGTACTTGTGCATCTACATTCATAAGTGAGATCAACCTGTGTTTTTCTGTTTTGGTTGAATCTTGATCAGGTTTACAGACAGATGTTATAATCTTGTTCTAAGAGTATTATATACCGTCTATAAATTGATCCTTCGCAAATGTTTACCTCCAGCTCGTACCTCTGCCCTCAGCCACAGATCCATCTGTCAGCTGCCTTTGTAACACCCTCCCCCAGAAGTGTGACAAGTATGTCCCAAACTGAGCTCCTGACCTTCTCCCCACACTTGCTCCACTGCAGTCTCAGCATCTCCAGAAATATCAACTATATCATTTTAGATGCTTGGGCCTTAAACCTTGGAGCTTCTCTTAGACCCTCCTCACAACCCACGTTAAATCTGTTGGAAATTCCTGCCAATTCCTCTTGACATGTATCCAGAAGATGGCCTTGTCACACCTCCTGTGCCTCTGAATCATTCTTGCCAAGCTCCCATCACCTCTCCTTGGATAGAGCACTCACTGCATATTCCTTTAGGGTTCTGTCTAGACTATTTTCAACACAGCAGCAAAGGCCATCATTCTGAAATCAAGTTGCCTTGTGTTTAATTTCAGCTTCCAAGTAGTTTCTCCATGAATGTAGTCACTCTTGGCCTTCAGGGGCCTGTATGATCTGGTCCCTTGTCATCTCCCAGATCTTTTCCTCAACTTCTCCTTTCCACTTATTCAGCTCTAGTTGTAACGGTTTCTTGCTACTCATCAAACATGGCAACCCCTCTGTCTGGAAGGCTCTTTGCTGCACTATTCTCCCTGCTTTCCTCCTCAAATGCTGACGATATTTGCTCAAAGGCTCTTTCTCAATGAGGCCATCTGGGACCAGTCCCCCGCTTGCTGGTGCCCACCCTCCTTCTCTGTTTCACGGTTCTCCACAGCAATCACCGTGCTCCACCAGCTATGCGCTGTGTTCAGGTGCAGTCTGCTTGAGCTCTGCAGAGGCCAAGGTGTCTGTCTTGCTCACTCAGCATTTCCTGGCTCCTTGGAGAGTGCTTGGCTCAAAGCGGCATCCAGGGAGTATTTGTGGAGCTAGCTTTCCAAGAATTAATCTACCCTGGTAATTACTTTCTGTATAGTTATTCCTGGATTAGATTTATTAATATTCAATTTGAGACTTTTGTTTCTATCTTCATGAGGGAAGTTGGTAGTAAAATTTCTCATTATGCAGTTCTTAGATTTATTTTCAAATGAATGCAAAGAACATTTCCTTTTTCTATCTACTCTTTTTGAACAAGATTGTATGACTAGAATTGATAGGAAAACCTGCTGGATTTACTAGGTTTGCTGTTTCTTTCATGTCAACACTTTTTAACAAAGATATCATTGAAAGCTCTTTTATTCATGAGTAGTTTAGTAAATGCATTTTTTTACAAATTTTTTTTATTTTAATTTTTATTTATCATTATTATTATTTAAATTTTCTATAGTTTATATGTGTTCGCCAGAGACAGAGAAAGAGAAAGAGAGAAAGCGAGCGACCAAACTGCTAGGTCCAAGACTTGAACAGTAGTCTGCCACGTGGGAATTCAGCACCTCAGTCACCATGCCACTTGCTGGTCCCCCAAATGTGGGTTTTTAATGAAAGCTTTATATTATTGACATCTACATATGACTATTTAAGTTAAAATTAAATAAAATGAACAATTCCATTCCTCAGTCACATTAGCCCATTTTTTTGTGCCCCATAGCCACATGCTTGTGGCTACCATATGGTGAGACGTTTCCTAATCATGGAAAGCTCACTGGCTAGCACACTGCTAATGCATCTTCTCCAAAGCTGGCTCCTTATCCATCATATCTTAGCACATGCACCTCCACCTGGAGAGGCTTTTCTGACTACTCAGTTTGAAGTATCTCCCTACCGTCCACAGTGATATTTTTTTTATATATTTTTTCATCATCTCACCACCTTCTGAAAGTATCTTATTTCTCCGTCTTCTACTTTATTGACATACACAGTCCATCAGAACAGGGACCTTTCTTTTTTCTTTTCTTTTTTTTAAAATTTATTTTATATAACTTTATTTATTTTAATTTGACCAGAGAGGGATAGATGAGAGAGAGAGAGAAAGTGAAAAAGCAAGCCACCAGGTCCAGGACTCAAACCACGGTAGGCCACATGAGACTCCACAGCCCTCAACCACCACACCACCTGCTGGCCCCAGGACAGGGACCTTCCTGACTTGCTTGCCACTGAGTCCCTAGAGTACCCATCAGTACCTTGGACAGAGTAAGCACTAACTATATATATTGAATGAATGGAGAAGAAATGAAGTAGATTGAGTGATTGGGAAATTCCATCAAATGGCAAATGGAAACTTATAGCTATAAAAAATAAAGCTACATGTAATTTGTCATCTTTTCTATGCCTAGTATTACTGCTTTTATTCTTAATATTTGTCAGGGACCAGCAGTTAGTGTAATGGCTATGTTGTTGGACTCCTATGTAGTCGACCACGGTGAGAGTCCCGGACCCGGTGGCTTAAACTCACACCAGGCGCGTGTGCATGCGTGCCCAAGATCCCGAGAGAAGAATGGAGGAGAAGGGATTATGGCGTGGCCATTCCCTCAGGGGGTGATTTCTCGCTTTCTGTCTCTCTGTCTCTCTCTGTCTTTCTGGCGAGTGCACGCGCGCTATAGCAAAAACCTCTCCCCCCAAAAAATATATTTGTTATTCATACATTCTCATTTTATCTCTTTAAAGTTTATTCATTTACATCTTCCATGAGAGAGAGAGAAGCACCCCTAATAAGTCCTCACACTGCAATCAACCCCCAGTCCCAGCCAGCCCAGATAACAGGTGTCTACACTCATGCTGCACGCCCTTAGAGGTTTTCTCCAACAAGAATACAGGACCCTACCCTCCACCACCACTCCCTGGCCCTACCCTTTTCTTTCACTGTTGTCTTACTAATCAATCTTGCCAGAGGCTTACTTATTTCATTTTACTTTTTCAAAAACACAATTTGACCTTGTGAATTATCTTTTACCTTTTCTGTCACTAATATGTGCTTTTCATATTTGATTTTATTTTCTTTTTTAAACTTGCTAGAAGACATGTACACTTGCCGGAGGGAGACAGAGAGAGAAAGAGAGAGAGAGAGAGAATGAGACAACACTCCCCATGGGGGATGGTCACACCGCATCCCTTCTCTTTCACCTCTCCCTCCATTCATGACTTTGGGCACTCATGCACACATGCCTGGCATGTTTTTCAAGCCACTGGGCCCCGGACTCAAACCGAACACTTGGTGGGATCCAACTGCCTTAACCACCATACCACCAGCTGTATACATTCTTATTTCGTTATCTTCTATTCTGCCATCTTTCTTTTATTCTGTGATAACTTCTTTTTCTTTTAACTTAGTCCAATAATGCAGTTTTTTAAAAATACAAACATAAACATTTGTATTTTTTGATGTAATGCTTTTGTGTATATTATAAGTTTAGATATGTTGTATTTTCATGTTTGTTAAATTTTCACTATGTAAAAAATTCTGTCGTCTTTGATTTGTGAGTTAGTTAGAAGAAAAAATTGGGGAGGGAAAGGGAAGCACGAGGTTCTTTTTATTGTTATTATAATTCCAAAATGTATGGAACTGCTTTTAATTAACCTGAATCATAGTGAAGTTTTTTTTTCCCCTAAATGTTAACGTTTCTTTGGGATCTGTTGGGACTTGCTGTAAAGCTTGATATTTGACCAATTTAAATATATAAGTATATGTAATATATATTTCATTTTATTTATATACCATATATATATGTATGTGTATTTCATGTATGCTTGAGAGTAATGCTTATTCTGTAATTATTGGTTTAGAGTGTTCCATACATTTATTAAACATTTAATTGGAAATGCATTGTCACTGCTCACCTAGAAATGAGTCTGGGTGGTCCTGAGGAAAGGAAGCAGATGGAGGGGTGCTACGTCTCCTCTAGCCATGCTACCTTCTAGCGCCACCTATCGACAGAGACTAGCGGAGCACCCTGGCCAAAGAACTATTCTCTCCCAACTTCACAATGCCAAGAGCAGAGGGATGGGTTTGGAGTGGAGAGACAATGTATTAACAATTGTTATACTTGTTATGAAATGAAGATTTTGATGAACTTACCTATCTGCATTGGAGATTCCAAAATGTTGCTACGGACATCAAGCCATGGTAAATCTCTAGTGGAGGGGCATACCTCTATTCTGGATTTTTCAAAACAGAGTTTGAGAGAAATAAAAGAGCTGATATTCCAATATTTTTGAGACATTTAAGCTTTTTATGTATCCTGTCTTTCCCAGTATCTCTGACAACCCATAACCATTTGAAATATTTCAGAGTTGGTAGCCAGTGACCCTTGTCCCATGAAATATACAGGCTTTCCACGAGGTGGAGGAATCACCTACACGGCTTGGCTTCACCTGTGTGGTTGCACCATCCTGTCCATATGGGATTTCTTGGATGTCATTGAAGTCACCAATCTCAGTCACTCATGGCTGATGAACGGAGCCACCACACTCTGCGAATGCCAAAGACATCTCAGCCCTACTTGGTGTGGTTCACTGTGCTAGGTATAAGGCCCTGCACTGATGGGCAGAACCCAATTGCGGGGACTTAACAGCTGGACAAAAGAAACTCAGCATCGACTACAATTGACTTGCTTCCATCAATTTCCAAGGTATCTTTACATTTCCTTGTTGCATTAGCCCAAGATCTACGAGTTTCACAGCTGCCCTTCTGTCTCTGGGGCTTACCAGTCACCGGATGTTGCTTATTTTCACTGGAGCATCATCCGGAAGTGCTGGTCTTTTTGTTCCCAACAGCCTTGGTTCTCTGCTTTCAGGCTCCAGGCTCTTCACTAACATCCGTCATACCCCTTCCTGTTGACTCTGCAGGACTCAACACTTTCATCAGGTTCCTTCTCTCATCATAAAGTCTCAGGGGCTTTCCCTTGACTCTGTGTCTCCCCATCACCCCTACCACAATAAGGCCAATTGTTATGAATTAGACGTTTTAGAAAAAGTCTTTTTACAAAGCTAGTCCATTGGGAAGGCTTGCTTTTTAAAAAGAGTTATCCTGATTATTTTATCCAATACTATGATTCTGATTTCTAGAATGGTTAATAAATGAAAGAGTTCTTGTCTTTCTCCTTTGGGAAAAAAAAGTGTAACCATTATTACTCACTGTCCATAAAATACATACTCATGTATGTGAGAAATGTGTCATTGGAAACTTTAGATTCTTTCCAAGAACACTTACGTAATTTTCAGGGTCCAGTAAAAAACACAATGCAAGGCGCCTTGTTCAAATATTATTAAGAGCATCAAAAACACAATAGACTGTTGCAGTCTCTGTCTCCAGGCCCTTTGCGACTTCCCAGGTCATACATATACCAGTAAAGCCAGTCCCTTTCCTTTCATTGCACCTTTTGACTTTATTCCTTGGGGGATGTTAGGAACTATGAGCTAAATGCAATGCTTAAACACATAAACCGAATCACCTGAGGCTCCTGATTTCTCTGACAGACTGACAATTTTCTTGGTTAAATGTACAGCCCAAGAACAAGATTATACTTAGACGTTATCCTAATGCCACCACTTCCTAGAAGGTTCTCTGTGGCTCAAGTTCCTTATCTTGGGATAGCTGGAATAACAATAGTGCCCATGTCATGAGAGTCTTAAAAGGATTTAATGAATTAATCTAGGTAAAGTGCTGAGAATGATATGTAGCACATAGAATGCTCTATAAAAGTTTGGGCTATTAAAATTACCATTTTCCTTGAAAAGGCTTCTGATTTTAGTTTCTATTCTTAGCTTAATTATTTCAATGTGTAGCTATATTTTATTGCAACACACTGAAGTATGAATTAGAAAGAAAAATTATACAAGTTACAAGGTAACACAAATTCCACTTAGTGCACTGGGATTGGGGTATAAGCAAAAGGAAATTTGGAAACCTTGGTGCCAAGCCTAAGTTAATTAACTGATTGATAAATTGGTTGAACTGATTGTTCTTTTTTTTCCTTAAAAACATTCACTTTTGCCGACTAATTTCCAAGCATTGGAAAGGCATAGATGAATGTATCAGAGCTCCAACTCATAACACTGGCTAGGAAGAATCATAAGAAAAGTAACCAAATAGTTTCGAATGCCCAAAGGAAATAGACTTGATCCAGTCCTGAATGAGGACATGGAGGAGAGAATTTGGAAGAATTTTAGAGACTGATAGTTAGGTATCTCTAAAAAGATGAATAGATGTAGCAAGCCAGTTTAAGGTTTACCAGGACAGCAGCCATTTTGAAATTAAGAAAGTCCTCTAATGAGAACAAGCTGACTAGATGTTGAGTCATGGGAAGGTCTATTTGAGGAATGAGCAGATGAGAAACCAGGAATGGGTATTTTAAGGAATCAGGATCATTACTCAAGGGAAAATGATTGACTCTGATTGATCGTAGTGAGGAAGGATTTGCACCTGCCTGTATCTTGTACCTATGAAAGCCAAGACCGAGAACATGCAGAGCTTGTCAAGACAGTTCAATGGTACTTGCTGGCTCCCTGTAATTGGTTACAGAATAAACTCCTTCTTCTCTAGGCTCTGCCTCTCAAAAAGAAGTGGTGGACTTAGTTTGGCCAGTAATGCAAGCATTTCCTCGGCAGATTCATTCATTCATTCATTCATTAAACCATATCCAAAAAGCTGATGAAGGAAAACGATAAAGCAGAACCAGGATTCACGGGACGTTTGCTGTAGTAAACATGAGTTAGGGCTGGGGGCAAAGCTGTAAACTAAGTGGCTACTGGACCCAGCAAGGGCTTCACAGACCACACTAAGGACTGTCTGTCATTCTACATACTGTATGGCATCTTAAAGTTTTGGAGCAAAGGGGTTGGGGGTGGATAGTGGTCAGTGAATATAGTAGATACTCAGTGAAGAAAGTGCTTTAAGAGCAATAAGTGCCCTTGTCTGAACAGGGTCATAACTCACTGGGAGCTTGTGCACTGAAAGTGATCCTGCTCCTTCCTCTGCATAACTGATCCAAGGACAGCCACCTGATCTATACCAAACGAGGTTGTGAGGAAATGATGTTCATTGATTGATTTGTTTTGGTTTTTGAAACAGAGGAAACACTCATTATGCTGCCCCAGTACAAAACAAAATTTTGAATTGTTGTTTTAATGAAGGTCATAATAATAGGACAACTAAATTTGGGAGTCTGTCCATTGGTTGACTGTATATAATACATTTTTCAAATCATAGTACTTAAACAGGAATTCTGGCTTTCATTCGATGTGTATTTGCACTGGAGACAGGTGAGTTTTTTTTCCTTTTTTTTTTTTTTAACATCAACTATTTGACTCTAAGTGCATTGAATGTTCTGCTTCAAAAATTTTAATTTGTAAAGAAAACCAAAATGGAAAGAATGTGTAGAAGAGATTCAATCTTCTTGCCAATGATGGATGATTTCTACTGTGGGTTTCTGCCCTTGTTCTCAACTCCCTGAGTGCTCTCGTGTTGGCTTTAGGCCCCATCAATTCCATTTTCAGAGGACAGTGTGATATAAGCCTGTGTTTTGAGTTTTAGAATGATTTCTAGTCCACTTTGTGGTGAGCTTTGTTGGAATTTTATCAGGTACTATTCTCAGAAACAGGCAAAACACCAGGCATCAAGACAGAGAGGCATTTGTAGGGAATGTATGTACATATAATGTGCATGTTGCTATCTGAAAGTGTATGATGAACAAATTGTGCTGAACTATGGGTGCGGAATTCTTTACCAGCAAGAGACCCCTGGCAAAGTTGAAGGACCAAGCTTTTGTTAATGTCAGGCTTTGTTCTCTTTGAAAGTCATAGATTAGTTGGCAACTGCTATTTTCTATCAGATCCATTTGGAGATTAGCTGGGGAAAGTCCACTTTGGGTGGCGTCATATTGGTCATGCCAAATGCCTGTGGAATTAAATAGCTAAACATATATCTGTTTATACATACACAGAGATAAGGGTCCCCTGGGTATAAATATGTCCAGTTTTCAATTATTTTTGACAGAGTTGTGGCATAACTAATACAAGAGACTTACGTTTGCATTTAGATCATAGTAGATCAACTAGTGTGTTTATAGAGAGGAAAAGACCGCCCTTGGAAGCCAACACCTAGATTTGATCACTCACTTTACCACTTCCCAGTCTTGTGATCTAAACTTCTTTGTGTTACAATTTCTTTCTTTCTTAAGTTTTTGCTTTAGGGCATGTACACTCACCAGAGAGAGACAGAAAGAGAGTTAAAGTGAGAAATCACTGCCCGAAACCTTCCGCTCCATTCTCCTCTCAGGATTTTGAGCACTCATGCACATGCACCCATGTGATTCTCAAGCCACCAGGTCTGGGACATTAACCAAAAAGCTGGCTATGTGGGATCCAGCATCTTAACTTCCACGCCACCAGCTGGCCCTATAATTTCTTTTAAAAGCATTTTTATTTTTAACTTTTTATTATTCTATGAGAGAGAAGACAGAGAGAGACAAGCACCCCCAAAGGAATCCTCACACTGTGACCCAACCTGCCCCCACCCTGGTCTCAGCCTGTAGGATCACCACCATGGATGCATACTACACCTGGCATGTGCGCATACGCCCAGCATGTGCCGGGAGACCTGAGGACAGGACCCTGTGGGTCCAGCATCGGAGAGCATTGAGCTACTCCTACACCACCACTTGGCCCCTTTGTGTTTCAATTTCTTCATCTGGAAATGGAAGAGTATTTATTTCATATGCTGCTTTGAAGGTTAAAAGTCATTCAGAAGAAATTTTTAATTTTAACAAAGCTGGATTTATCACATTTTTGTTTGTCTTGTGTTATGTGGTCTAAGAAAATTTTACCTAACCCAAGATCGCAAAGATCTTTCTATGTTTTATTCTAGAATTTTGCAGTTTTTAGGTTTTAAATCATTTCAAACTGATTTCTGCAAGTGGTATAAGGTGAGTAGAGATTTGGTTTCATTTTGTCTCATGAAGTTTGTCATTGGTTCTGGCATCATTTCTCAGTTACTTGCCTTAAAATTGTTGTGGAAAACCAGTTTGCTTTCTATTCTTTCCCATTGACCCATTTGGAATCCCACACTGACTAGATTACCGTAGCTTTACACGAGTCTTGCATCGGGTAGCATGAGTCATTCAACGTGGCCCTTAAAAGACATGGTTATGAAAATGAAATGACAATATAGAGTTTAGGAGAAGACATTTGCCAAACACACATGTGGTAAAGGACTTGTAACCAGATTATAAAAAAGTGCTCTTAGACTCAGTAAGACAAACAGCCCAATTAAAATTGGAAAGAGATTTGTATAGAAGAAGAGATATAGTTGGCAAAAAAAAACCAAATGATGAACTACTACCATTAGACATTAGGAAAATGCAAAATAATACTGTAATGATATATCTATACCCGTGTACTTGAAAGACCAAAGTTTAAAAGACTGCTCATGGGACCAGCAGATGGCATAATGGTCCTATCACTGGACTCCCACGCAGCAGACCACGGTTTGCGTAGAACCTGGTGACAAAAACGCATGTTGGGCAACTGTGCATGTGTGCCCAAAATCCAGAAAGGAGAATGGAGGAGAAAGGATTGTTGCATGGCCACCCCTGGGGGGTGATTTCTCACTTTCTATCTCTCTGAGTCTCTCTGGTGAGCACAGGAGCCTTATAGCAAAAATCTCTCTCTAAAAAAGAAAAATAAAAAAGAAGAAAGAAAGGAAAAGAAAGAAAGAAAAAGGAAAAGACTGCTAATATCAAGCGCTGGCAAGGATCTAGGGTTCCTGGAACTTCCACATTTTGTACATGGAAATATATTCATACATGTGTAAAACAATGTTATTGCTTCCTCTAATGCTTGGGAGAATTCTGATGTGAGGTCATCTGAGCCTAGACTTGTCTGTAGATTCAATATCTTCACAAATGTTGGGCCATTTGTATTTTCTATTTCTTGTTAATTTATTGATCTTTCTGTTTATTTATATTTTCTTTTAGTAACTCATCCATTTTATCTAAATTTCAAATGTACTGGAATAACTTTTTATACAATTTTCTTGTTTTATTTTTAATATCATACGAACTGTGATATATTGTTTTCATTCATGGTAATAGAAATTAGTGCCTTTCTTCTTCTTCATCAAACTTTTCAGATGGTTATCAATTTTATTTTTTTTAAATACCTGATTTTGATTTGGCTAATTCTCTCTATAATATATTTTTTCCTAATTGGTTTATTTCTTCTGTTATTTATCCACCTTACTTCCTTCCTTTTGTTTCAATTAGATTTATTTATCAGGGTTATTTTTCTTTTTAAAAAATAATTTATTTAATTTAATTTGTTACTGTTATTATTTTTAAAATTTTTCTATAGGGCATGTGAACTCACCAGAAAGAGACAGAGAGAGAGAATATGAGAAAGCAAGCCACCAGTTCTGGGACTGGAACTGCAGTCGACTATGTGGGAGTCCAGTGCTCCAATCACCACACCACCTGCTAGGCCATTGCAGGTTTATTTTTCTAATACAGTTTTTTTTTTTTTTTTTTTAGATTATAAATTTTTACCTTTCAACTAACCTTTTAAACAAAATGCCCTTATGTTGCTTTAATTAAATACAATAATTTTTTGTTTGTTTTTTAGAGAATTTTTTTTTTTATTACAGAGTGTATGTGGTCACCAGAGAGACAGAGAAAGAGAGAAAAACAGAAAGTGAGAAATCACTCCCCAGGGAATGGCCATGCTACAATCCCTTCTCCTCTAGTTTCCTCTCAAGATTTTGGGCACACATGCAAATGCACCTGGTATGAATTTTAAGCTGCTGAGTCCAGGACTTGAACCACAGTTGACTACATGGGGGTCCAGAAATGTAACCATTACACATCTGCTAGTCCCCAAATACAGTAAGTTTTTATAATGGTGTTATTAATTGCTAAATATACTGTGTTCTAGTACCTCTCATTATTTTCATGAAACATGATTTAATTAAAAATGTATTGCCGTTTGTCTGCATTCTATGTCTGAAACTGATTGACTAACAGTTGAACAAACACAAGAGATAGGTGTGAATGTCAGATGAGGTGTATGTGGAGGAGTGGGGCCCAACGAAAGACATTTGGAGAAGGGATACAGAGGTAGAGCATTGACGGGATGGGGAGGTGTGGTGTTATCTGTTGAAGATATTTCGATCAACTGGTCTGGGGAGAAATGTTCACATATCGAAATGGTCTCATTGTAAGCCAAACAATATGATTGAAAGTATGTACAAAAATAAATAAATTAATTAATAAAAAAATGTATTGCTTGAATTCCAAAAGATTAAAGGACTTTTCTAGTTGCCTTTTTGTTATTACTTAATCCCATTGGGCTCTGTATAATTTCAACTTTGAAATTTGTTAAATCTTGCTTTATGACAGCATACGGTCAATTTTTTGAGAAAGGACCATGCATCCTTGAAAATTATGTGCATTCTGAGGTGCTCGGAGCAGTGTAGTACATAGGTAATGAGGTCATGTTTGAAAATTATTTCTTTATGTATTATCAATTCTTAGGTTGAGTTTTATCTTTTCTTCTGTTAGTGTCTTTTCTCTTTTCTTTTTTTTTGGAGCGAGATATTTGCTATAGGGAGCATGCACTCATTAGAGAGACAGAAAGAGACAGCCAGAAAGTGAGAAATCACCCCCCGGGGTTTGGCCATACCATAGTACCTTCTCCTCCTTTCTCCTCTCAGGATTTTGGGCACACATGCACACATGCCCAATGTGAATTTCAAGTCGCCACATCCAGGACTCAAACCATGGTCGGACATGTGAGAGTCCAGTGACATAATCATTATGCCATTTGCTGGTCCTCTTTTGTCAATTTCTAAAAGGCACATATTAAGGTCTGTTACTGTGTTGTTCATTTGTCTGTCACTTATTTTAGTTCAGTTTGATTTAAGTACTTTGATGGTCTGCTAGACGATGCATATGTATTTAAAATTTTATACCTTTCTTTTTAAAAATCATTTTTAAGTATGCTATCTGTACTTATGCTTCCTACCTGAAGTCTGCATTATCTGATATAGGATATCTAACAGACCAGCTTTCTTTTTATTAGTCTTTTTATAACATATTTTGTCTATTCTTTTTCTTCTCCCTCAAGGATTTTGTCTCCTTATATACATCTTTTGAATAGTATATCATCAGATATTATTTTTCCTAGTTGTACAATAGTTGTATGATAGTTGTACAATATTTGCTCTCAGTTACAGTTTTTAATTTTCATTAATTCAATTATTGACATATTGCTACCCCAATATTTTTTTCTACTCCTTCTATTCTATTAATTCTCTCATCTCTCTCACCCCCTTATCTCCGTTTCTCTTTTTATACTGACCAAGTAGTATTTTATTATTTTCCCCTTCATTAGCAAGTCAGTTCTATATTTTTAAAAATATTTTCAGTGGATTATTTTTTCCAGATATTAAAATATGAATCTGAACTAACTTAATATTTTACATAATTTACCAATTATAGAATGAGAATAATAGAACTAACATCTAGTATTATTGTTGTGTATCCTAGTGTTTAAATATAGTTTAATCCCCATATAACACTATTAGTATTAATTTACATATTCAACATTAATTTATAAATACTACCAATCCCTAATTTTAATTTAATTAATTTTATTTGTTGTATTTTTAATTTGACGGGAGACAGAGAGAGAGAAATGGAAAGTAAGAAAGCAAGCCCCCAGGTCCAAGACTTGAACCTTGGCCGGCCATGTGGGAGTCCAGCACCACAACCACCATGTCACTTGCCAGCTCCCCCATTCCCTTCTATTTTACCCACTTTATTTTACATCTATAGAATTTATGAAGTAATGTCTTGCAGTTTTCATTTCTCTCTGTTATTTAATTCCTTGTTTATATTAGTCATATTTATTTTAACTTGTATTTGTAATAACTCTAAAATCTCCATTTCCTATTGTCTTTTTTTTTTTGTCTCAGCATTTTAGACCTAGACTAAATGCTTGGCTCTGCATTTGCAGACACTAGAGATTATCCAGGGTTCTACATGCTCTTATCTAGAGAGGAATGCTTTTGCCTCTTTAGATAGCTAGGCTAAGGTTTGATCATCTTTGTGATGATTTCAGATAAATGTGTTCAGATACATGTTCACTTCTGCAAAATATCTCAGTGTAGCTGCTCTGTAAGGTGGCCAGCTCCTGCTGGGAATGCCATTCTCCTCTTTGGTTCTTTTTTTGTGCTCATCTCTTAGCTATTTACTTTTCAGACTTTATCCTAAGACATTATTTAAGGATATAAATTTTTCTCATTACACTTTTTTGTGCACTAATATTTTCTTACATCTCATGTGATTTCTTCTTCCTCCCCATCTTTTAAGAAATGCTTAGTTTTTTTAAAAATATATGGAGTTTTTTGATTATCTTTTAGTCATTAACATCCAAACTAATTTCATTGTAATAAGAATATATTCTCTAGGGCCAGCAGATGGACTGGTTGTTAAGACAATGGATTCCCACATGATCAACCATGATTCAAATTGTAGACCTGAGCTTGAAAATTGCAAAGGGCATGTATGCATGTGTGCCCAAAATCCTGAGAGGAGAATGGAGACAAAGGGAGTATAAAGTGGCCATCTTCCTGGGGAGGTGATTTCTCACCCACTCCCTCCAGTGAGTGCACACTGTGATATAAATTATTTAAAAGTGATATAAATCCTTTTAAAAATTTTTGAGAGATTTTTTGCTACATAGCATATGCACTCACCAGAGAGACAGAGAGACAGAAAGTGAGAAATCACCCCCTAGGGGAGATGGCCACCCTGAAATCACTTCTCTTACATTCTCCTCTTGGGACTTTGGGCACACACACACCACATCGGGCAAGAGTCTCAAGATGCTGGGCTTGGGACTTGAACTGCAGTTGGCCACGTGAGAATCCAGCACCTCGATGACTATGCTACCTGCTGACCCTAAAATATGTTTTGAGAGTTTCTTTAATGGCCAGGCACATGACCAAGTTGTAAAATCAACCCTGTGTTTTTGAAAGAAATGTGATTTCTCCAGTTTGGGGGTGCAACATAGTCTTTAGATCAATTAACTATCTGTGTATACATTTTATATATTTCAATATACACAGAGAGTTGTTCAACATTGTTAATGATCAGAGAAAGAACCAATCATGTCTATGAAGGAGTATTATTTTACTCTTATTCCATGGGAAATATTAGAAGGTCTAAGGAGCACCTAGTTCTACAGAATCTTTTCCACATTCATGAGTATGTGTATTTGCAAAGCCACTTTGGAAAACAGTTCTTCATTAATCTATAGTTAAATATTCAGGTATCTTATCACCCACAATTTCATTCTTTGCGTATCTCTAGGCAAAACTTTCACACAAGAAAATTCATAACAATACTGTTTACAAAATCTCTAGAACAATCCACATGCTTATCCACAGGAGAGAGCACATACCCTGGTGTTTACATGATGAAACGTAAACTAGAGAGATAGGCTGCAATACGAACATGCCTTAGCTAGATACAATTAAATGTAAAAATACGCCCAGGAGATTATCTACAGCATCATACCATTTTTATAAAGTTAAAAATATGAAATAAAAATATAATAGATTGTTAAGGAACACACAGCGATGCAAGTAAGACCACGTAAAAAGGAAATGGGAAAAACAATGCCCCGTGCTGGGTGGGCAGGGCAGCCAGCGTCGCAGGCCCCTGCTTCCTGCTCCTGGGCGTTCCCACACCGCCCGTGCCAGACGCACAGCCCCTGCAGACTCTGGGGAAATCCTCTGAGTTTCTGCTTCAGCTTCAGGCTTGGGAGCGATCTTACCCAGTTTCTAATCCCTGGGTAACTTGGTTTTCTCCTTTTGTGACTTTATTTCCTCTTTCATACTTGTAGTCATTTTTTTTTTTTTTTGGTATTAAAATTTCATCCTCAGAAGTGCCTAGAAAAATTTTTAATTTCTGGATGAAACATTTTCTAGACAAAGAATGCATTGGGTCATGGGAAAAGTCATGACGCATTTTCCTATGTTTTTCTATGCAAAAATGCGTCATGACTTTTCTCATGACCCAACAAAAAGATATGTCAGGACAAAAAAAATTTTGAGAGGTTTTTTGGTATAGGGCGCATGCACCTGGAGTGAGTTTAAGCCACTGGATCCAGGACTTGAACTGTGGTCGACTACATGGGAGTCCAGCAACAGAGCCATTAGGCCAACTGCTGGTCCCTATATGTCCTATATGTTAGGAAAGTTTTAACCTCACCTGCCAAAAAAAAAAAGAAGAAGAAGGTGCTTGTGCAGGAAAATGGGCTTTAAGTAATTATTATTGGGCATCAAGAGAGTCATTACAAAGTGACAAAGTATTCAAGTGTCAGATTATATGTCAGATGATATAAGAATTTTAAACATTCCTTGTTTTTAGCCTTTTGTTTAAGATCAATTGTAGTTTGTGTTTTGTTTTGTTTTTATTTTGCCATGGATTGGGTGCACTTGCTGGAGAGAGAGACAGATAGAGATAGATAGAGGAAAAGTGAGATATCACCCCTCAGGGTGGATCACTATGCTTCAGTCTCTTTTCTTCCATTTTCCTCTCAGAATTTTGGGCACTCACACACACATACACACATACACACACACACACACACACACACACACACACACATGCCAGGCATGAGTTTAAAGCTACCAGGTATGGGACTCAAACCATGATCAGCAACGCAGGAATCTAGTGTCTTAACCACTCTGCCACCTGCTGGTCCCCAATTTTACAATTTTAAATATGTCTGTATCTAGCAAAATGTTCTGAAAATGAGTGACAAAGATATTGGTAGAATTCCTGAGATTTGAAAAATCATCAATATATTAGTAACTTTAAAATTCTTCTCTTGGACCAGCTGGTGGCATGATGGTAGAGTGGCTGGATCTCACATGGCTGACTACACAGTTAAAGTTCCAGACCAGAGGCCTGAGAAACATTCCAGGTGTGTGTGCATACATGCCCAAAATCCTGAAAGGACAAATGGAGAAGAAGGGCTTGCAGTGTGACCATCCCTCACCCTCACTGGGGGGCGGGATGTGCTTTCTCATTTTCCTTCTCTCTCCCTACAGGTACACATGCAGGTGCACATGTCCTTTGGAAAGTTATGGAGAAAAAATTCTTCTCTTGATTATAAATATGTGAGGTGGACCAAAAAGAAAACCAAAAAAACAGTATTTTATCAGTATTAAGAATATTAAAGATAAAAAAAAATTATTCAGAGGCCAACAGATGGCATAGTGGTTTCATCACTGGACTCCCACATGGCCAACCCGGTTCAAGTCTCACATCACATGGCTTGAATCTCACGCTGGGTGCATGTGCATGTATACCCAAGATCCTGGGAAGAAAATGGAGGAGAAGGGATTGCAGCATTGCCATCCTCCCGGGCGGGGGTGGGGGGAGGTGATTTCTCACTTCCCCTTTCTCTCTCTCTCTCTCTCTCTCTCTCTCTCTCTCTCTCTCTCTCTCTCTCTCTCTCACTCTCTTTGGTGAGCACACATGCCCTAAGGCAAAAATGTCTAAAAAATCATTTATTCAATATTCAGAGAAAACAGCTAATTCTCAAGCACATAAGGGACATTATAAAATTTGATCAGGCACCATCTCATAAAGTAAGTTTCAATGAAATATGCAGTATATGTTTTGCTTGTATTTGATAATCATAGGTAAAACTAAATCAAATCTCTAGACAGAAATCTTGCATATTTGAAATTTGAAGAAAACTATAACTTACAGTACAAATAATAAATTATACCAGAAATGTAAAATCTTAGATTAGTAGTACATAGACTATATCTCAGTCTTTGGGGATGTAACAAAAGTAATGCTATGAGGAAAATTTATACCCTTAAACTTACCAAAGAAAGGCTGAAAATCAAAGGTTGAATATTAATTACAAAGTTAAGGAAAACAGAGTGTTGGCAAGAAAGCTAGTGTAGAGAATATGAATGTGCCTAAAAGTTGTTTCAATGATAAAACAGAACAAATGAACAAAAGACAAAAAAAGGAGTTTATTTTTCCATAGTCAGCAAGTTTGATCTAGATAAACGGTAGCTAAAATATTATCTTGAATGTAAAAAGCACATAACTAATCTTAAACAGAATCTTCAAAAATAATATGACAATGTCATCAAGCAGATGTCAACAATTTCGAAAGCAAAGAAAATTGGAAAAAAGTCATAAAAATACTGAAATGATACTAGAGGAAACAAAGAATAGCAAAATCAGGGCAAGAGTTATAACTCTTCCACAGGAAAATAAATAGACTTAAATAACTTTGCCAGTAAGATTTACCAAACTTTTCATCCCAATATTTTATTAATATTCCAACAAATCAAAGGAGGAACTGTTTCTCAGCTCATTTTATAAGTCCAGCATCATCCGGATACCAAAACCAGATACTGACATTGTGGGAAAAAAGAAGTAATAATACTGCTTTGCTTGTAAAATAAATGACAAAACATTAAGGAGAATATTAGAAAGTTAAATAAAACCTTGTAAAAAGAGAACAGATCAAGATAAACCTGACTTCATGCCGCAAGTATAAAGTACATTGTTTACCATGTCAGTGAATTGAAAATAATTGAACCGTGTCAGTGATCTGAAAAAAAAACCCTAAGACAATACTCAACATACATTCATAAATACAAACTTTTAGTAAATTATGAGTATGGGGCACTTATATAATCTAATAAATGGATCTGCAAAACTACTGCAGCAAGTATCAGACTAGGAAGTGTTAGAAATATTCCCACTTCTGCCTGGCCTTGTATTGGATTTCCTCAATAGTACAATAAAAGCAGAAGAATAATCAATTAAGTGCAAAAGGATTAGGAAGGAGGAAATAAATTCCAAATTATGTGATATTTTACACTGACAAATCAAAAGATCATATAAAATCACACACAAAGTTGATTTATTCATTAATTATATTTATTATTTTATTTTTTAAATTTAAACTTCTATTAACTACCAACAATAAATAGAAAATGTAATTTAAAAGATAATTTCAGGCTTTTTCCGGTGGTGATGACCTCCCCACAAGAACATGCCTCTCACCAAGGACCTCCTTCATTCTTCTCCAGAAGAGGAGAAGAGGAAACACAAGGAGAAGTGCCTGGTGCAGAGCCCAAATTCCTACTTCATGGCTGTGAAGTGCCCAGGCTGCTATAAAATCACCACCATCTTTAGGCAGGCACACTCGGTAGTTTTGTGTGTTGGCTGCTCCCTGTCCCCTGCCAGCCTACAGGAAAAAAAGTGAGGCTTACAGAAGGATGTCCCTCCAGGAGGAAGCAGTACTAGAATCATCCCTCTCAAGATGAGTGGGAAACCATCCAAATAAACACATTTTGGGGGGAAAAAAAAGACAATTTCAGGAGCAGACAGTGGCATAGTGGTGGAACGTAATGTTCTGAGAGGTTCTCCCACCTGAGGAGGTTCCTGGCTCGAGCCCGTAGTCCTCTCTGAGAATGCCAGGCATGTGCTTCCCCAGGATCTGGGGCTGGCTTATGGCTGGGATGGTTCAAGGCATTGAGACCTTGTTGGGGTGCTCTCTATCTTCCACTCTCTGTCTTTTGTTCATGGAAGAAGTAAATACACTTCAATAGAAAAAAATGCCAGTAGTGTGGTAAATTTAGAGATATCAAAATTAAATAATAATTCTAAGAAGCATAATCTTCTTCAGGAAAATTCTAAATGATATAGAAACATTAAAGAAGGCCTAAATTAATAGAGAAATAGTGACTGTAAAAAATGTATCAAATTGTTAAGATATGCATTGTCTAATAGTTAATCTATAGACTCAGGGCCAGCAGATGGTGTAGCGATTACATCACTGGACTCCAACACGGCTGACCTTGGTTTGAGTCCAGACCTGGTGGCTTGAAAATTATGTCAGGCATGTGTGTGTATATGTGTGCGCAAGATCCTGGGAGGAGAATGGAAAAGAAGAGATTGTAGTTGACCATCCCCCCATGGGGTGATTTCTCACTTTCCCTCTCATTGTGTCTCTCTCTCCGATA
This sequence comes from Tupaia tana, assembly GCA_026018925.1. Lineage (NCBI taxonomy): Eukaryota > Metazoa > Chordata > Mammalia > Scandentia > Tupaiidae > Tupaia > Tupaia tana. The sequence goes on from JAKSZU010000010.1 coordinate 82,504,388, forward strand.
AGCACATGCACCCTAAGGCAAAAACATCCAAAAAGGAAAAAAGATATCTAAGTTCAACATACCTCTAATTTAAATCCCAAGTTTTTATTAAAACTTGAAAAAATGATCCTGAAATCCATGTGGAAGAATAAAGTTCCCAGAATAACCAGGATTTTTCAAATAAAGAGCAAGGGAGAGGAAACTTGACTAGCTTGAGGGGAATCCCACAGTATCTGAGATAGTATACTGGCCCCCAAGTATATTATCAGAGAGAAAAAATAAAGGACTTGAAAAGAATCCCGTGCATATAAACCACCACGGTATGGAAGAGCTGCCATATTCCTGATTGACTGGGAAGAGTGTTAAGAATAATTATACAAATAGACAAAAGTAACATCATCACTTGACCTCATATCAGTTTTGTACACAAAAATACATTCCAGATCGATTAGTGATTTGAATGTCTAAAAAGGAAACATAGAAAATTCTACCAGAAGATAGAGTTAAAAGATTTTTAATAAGAATTTTAAATAAAAATCTGAAACATTGAAATTTGAGTATATTAAAATGATAAACTTTTGCTTACCAAAGGACACCTCAAGTGAAGTAAAGTTTAAGCAGGGAGTTAATATTGGTACTATGCACACCTGAAAAAGGATCAGCTTAAAGTGTAGGACACCTTTAGTCTTTAGGAAAGGTACTGTCTGTGACGTTTCTGTTAAAGAAAAGATGTGAATAGTCTCTTCACAGAAGAGGAGTCACTCCTGGCCAACAAAGACATGAACACCATGCTCTCATTAACAATCCAGAAAATGCAAAGGAAGATCAAATAAAACGTCATGGTACATCTCACAAACACACATGTGCTGCGTGCAGCGGTTCTAAGTTACAAAACTGTTTAGGTACAGAATTTTGTGAGTCATGTCTTCAGCTCATCCTGTTTGATTGAGGTTAGAAGACTCCTGTCCATGTTCAAAGAACCCTGCGTCAGCCTGCCTGTGCTCTGGGCCTAAATTCCTATTCTGGGAGCCCTGCACAGCAATTCGTATTTGACATTCCAGGTCCTCTGTCATGCCTGCCCTCTACTCGTGCCTCGCCTGCCAGCCACCTTATCTGGCCCCACCCACCTCACATGACCTCCCTGTCCCAGAGAGCTCTTGTCACCATGCCAAGCCACTCATACTTTTCCCTCTCCTGCCTAGCGCCCCCTGCCATCCTCAGGGCCTCATACCCCTCCCTCCCTCCATGGCCAGGTAATCATGTTCCTGTATGGAGCCTAAAACCAGAGGGGTCCTCTCTATAGCTATGGGTGTTCCAGCCTTAGGAAGTCCCACCATGGGCCTCAGATGGAAGAGGTGCCAAGACTGCTGGGCAGGAGGCTCCTCTCAACTATACCAAGAACCATGGTTGACCTTGCCCTAGTAAGGCTTTGCCAGAACTGTGCTGCTCTTGGGGGGAAAGTGAAGCTGTTGGGCACAACTAGTGTCTTATTACAGAAGCCATATGGAGCCCAGGTCCCCTTTCATCAGCCCAGTCAGTCAGTCAGTCAGTCTGTCATGATTCACTCTGTCAGGTACTGAAATGGCATGTATTGAGTTTTACTGTTGTCCAAAGTGGCACATGGAAAGCAAGGCAAAACCTCATCACTCATCTCAACTAAAGATGGACAAGTCCATTGAATTCCAGTGGAATCCACTGAAGGCAGAGCAACCCCCAGAGCTTCCCCTTGTGCTGGGCTCTCCAGGAGCCATTATGAGTGTGTATCAGGGGCAGCAAGCTTACTGTCCAGCACACAAGAGCCTTAGCGTTGAGTTATTTCTTTCAGTGAAACAGCAGTGTTCTAAACACATCCCCTCCTTCCTTTTCCACCACTGGGACACAAAGAAGCAGGAGGTACCTGGTCTAAACAGCTTTGGATGCTTAAAAAAATTTTCCCTAAGCTGTGTGTGTGTGTGTGTGTGTGTGTGTGTGTGTGTGTATGTATAGGTCTGGGTTTAATAAAAATCCTGTCCAACAGCCAAACAAACTATCAAAATGTTAAGAATCCACAAGTATGTGGGCTTGCCTCCTGGAGTTTTTCATGCTATTGATGATTGAGATGTTAGAGTCACCAAGCTAAATGTGAGTGACAGCCGTGGTAGAGTGCGCAGGCCCTTGACCGGGCATTGAATACTGGTGTTAACTGAGCTTCCCCATGGCCATGATACCCCATGAGGTGGGGAGTCCCCAAAACAGGGCCATCCCAGGGTGTGGAGCAGGCCAACATGTCCAATACCATGTTCTTCAAATTTCAAATGCAGGCCCAGCCACAGGGGCTTAGGGACAGTGCCACTGGGCAATACTGAATCCTCAAGGGAGGCCTTGGTTTGAATCCTGGATCAGCCTGAAGTTGATTGTGATCTAGGTGTGGCCTCAGCCCTGGTTCCTGAAAGGATTAAGGAAGGATTGTGGTATAGCAAGACCCTGCAGAGGATATCTGTCTCTCTCCCTCTGCTCTTTTATAAATAAATAAACTTCAAAAAAATTCAAATGCTTTTACTAAATATGATCCACTTTTATTCACAGATTAAATATGAGACATAAAAGCAGAGGTTGAGGGTAGCTCCCTCTCACATCTCCTTCCATGCATTTTTCTGGGTACCTGGCACTGGTATCTCCTCCTGACCTTGGCCACCCTCAGCCTTTTTCTGACCCTTTCTCCATGTCTTGCCTCTCTGATCTCAATAAGCACTAAAAGTGCCCTTGTGGAGGAGTCTGACCCAGTAGGGCCCCAGGATCTGTTTTGAGCTTTTTGACCTTTAAGTATCACTTAGGTCGGCCAGCACGTAGGCAAGGCCGCTGCTGTGTGTCCCCCTGACCCAGGAATAAGACTTAGGTCGAATTAGCATGTCAGCAAGGCTGCTTGCTATTTGCTCCAGAAAACTGTGGTAGCCTTGCTGGGAAGTGACCCCCCTCTCTGACTCCCCAAAATACTGCTATAAAAAAATTACATAGCTCTCTTATACATCCTGAGTATATGATAAAATTTTCTAGGAAGTCCCCCGACCGCTCCCCTTTGCTCTGATTACCTACTGTTAATTACAATGCTTTATCTCCATGGTCACAATAGAGGATGGGCTAAAGTTCTATTTAAGCAGAAATAATCTTGACCTTTGGAAGGCCCTTTAAGATACATTTAACATAAACTTAAAGATAATCTTTTCTTTACATAAAATAGGATTAGGCCGAAACTGGCCCAGGACACCCCCGCCCTCACCAAGTAAAATAGACAAATATATTAGGATTCCTTAAATTAAGTTTTAGATCCCTATAAAACTATATAAGTATTATTCTTTATTAAGATCCATAAGAACTAATATCTATACTTGAGATTTTCTTTTCTCAGCACTATTCCCAGTAATCACAAGATGGCTGCTGTGCCACATCAGCTAATAATCATCTCTGCTTGCTGGAGCCACTTTCCCGAAACTGCATTCCATGAAGATCCACCTACATCAAACGAACAATTGCGGAACTGCACTAGACCCACCCTTAATCTAACCCTAAATAGAATCTATGTTTTCTATTGTTAAAACTTTATGAGCTGATAATTGAAACACATAGCCCCTCTCTCATTTACTTACATGTATTACATTTTCAATAAAAACGCATGATGATTCCTATCAGTTGTCACTCTTCAGAGAGCGATTTCTGAGGGGTGTCCGGCTGAGGACGTGCATAAAAAGGCACTGAGACCTTAGTCTTTTTTTCCTGCGCCGCCTCTGACGAGTCAACCCACCCCCGCCAAGGCTGGATCCCGGCACCCTTGGGAGCTTCAAGTGTCTTCTGTGCCTATTCCCTTTTTTAGTTTCCTCTAGGACCACATATTCTTCCTCTTTCATGAAATTTCTCTTCTATAGGTAAGCTCCTGGAGGTGTTTACTCATTCTGGAGCTGCAAATGGAGCAGGAGACAGCTGTGCCTGGACGGGGACCCCATGTGCGAAGCGCAGGTTTCTGGGAAGCCCAGCAAGGGAAGGACACAGTGGCAACCACAGGACTCCAATCACAGGACTCCACAAAAAGATGTGGGGGAGTCATTTAACAGTTGTCAGAATATAAAACTTTGGGGAGAGAAGCAGATATTTAAAGAGAATTCTGGTAACGGTTTTCTATGCATTGTAATATGTAAAGTCTGTGCTACCTCTTCCACATAATTTATGAAAAGGAGCTGGATTGTTTCTCATGGTTTGGGAGAATAGCAGACATTTTTGATTGATCCAATATGACCAGATGCCGTAGTGCTACTCTTGGTCCCTTCCTATCCCTTCTCTTCCTTCCTTCTTTGCAGTTTCATATGGGATAACTAAATTTTCTTTTGCTAGAAGATGCGTGTGCTCACCCGAGAGACAGAAAGGAGGAAACTACCCCCATGGGGAATGGTCATGGGCAATCCCTTCCTCTTCTCTCCCTCCTTTGGGAATTCTGGGCACACATGCACGCATGCCCTGTGGGCTCCAGCTGCTTTAACCATCAGTCCTCAGAGCTGGCCCCCCTGAAATCTTAATAAATCAGTAGTAAGTAGAGTTGGGGGTCAGGATGATGTCACAGAGATGCTTCCTAGCAGGAGTTCTGAGGTCTTGGAAAATCAAAGACTGAAACAGCTGTTTCTAGCCATAGCTCTGGATTTTTGATTAAATCACTGAACTTCTCTCAACTTTGGTTTCTTTACTTAGGTAAGAGTAACAAATGTCTCCTTATATTGTCACCGTGAAGGTCGACTAAAACAATTTGTGTGTTTTTGAAACAACAGAGTGATTACGTTTTCATTGATCTTACAAGGAATTAGAATGCCTTTGCTAACCTGCCTTGTCTCCCAGGATGACAGAAGAAGGAGGAGGAGCTCCAGCCTAGAGAAGACAGGGAGCTCTGACCCAACCATCAGCTCAGAGAATTCCCAGGCTACAGACAGAGAAATGCGGTTTTCATGTTTGGAGTTAAGAAGTCTTAGAAAATTTTTTTGATGTGATGCCTGAAGAAAAATAATAATAAAACAAAACTGGAGAAGGGAAGGTTATCTGCCAAATGACATTTTTCTCTATTCCTAGGAAAGAGAAATTGATAACTGCAGGAAATGTTGGCAGCGTGCCAGACCCTCTCTTTGCTGCTAATTGCTGTGACAGCAAATCTCCTTTCTAGAGGATGAGTGGTCAATGCCCCACCTAAATGCTATTTTATTTTTTTATGTTTTTATCATAGGGCGTATGCACTAGCTAGAGAGAGACAGAGAGAGACGGAAAGAGTAATCACCCCCCGGGGGATGGCAATGCTGCAGTTCCTTCTCCATTCTTCTCTCAGGATTTTGGGCTTGCATGCACACACACCCAGCCTGATTTTTAAATCACTGGGTCTGATACGTGAACCGTGGTTGACCATGTGGGAGTCCAGGGCCTTAACCACCACATCACCTGCTGGCCCCTTTACACAACAGGAGCAACATGGATGTTGACATTATTAGCCACCGTCTGAAATACCTTGCCAGAACCATCATGATCAGTCCTTACTCCAGCCCTGTGGGCCCGGTATAAAGTACAGACCACCAGGCCCAGTGCGGACGTGGGAAGGCCGGGGCGGGTGGTCTCGTCCATGCCCAGGTACATGCCCTTGCGCCCGATGCAGACTTCCTGGATGGATTTACGAACCCAGCTTAAATCCTCAGAATCAAAATTTCAGCATGCTCATCTCAGTACCCATGAATCCACAGGACTGGAAGCCACAGAGAAGGCCCTTTGACTCTGCCTGTTGCCTCTATTACATTTCCCCCAGCATGTTGAAACTGGGTTCAAATCCTGGGCCAGCCTGCACCTGATAATGGCCCAGGCATGGCCTTGGTCTTCAGTGCCTGGAAGGATTAGGGAAGGATCATGGTGCAGTGTGGGAGGCTGTGCACCAGCAAATATCGCTGGTTTCTCAGAGAGCAAACAATTACACAATGACAAAGGCCATGATTGACTCCCCTTCAAAACCTCACCTTCAAAACCATACTCTGATTGGCCACTTCCCATAAAGGCCACAATTGGCTCCCCTTCAAAACCTCACCTTCAAAACCATGCTCTGATTGGCCACTTCCCATAGCAAATCGGTGAGCTTAGAATCCCTCAGATTTGCATATCCAGCACCTCATGATTGGTCCACAAAAGCAACCAATTATAACCCACCTTTTACAATCCTTCCTTCAACCAATCACTGCCCACCAACATGTATATAACCATGATCCCTGGCCCACAATCGCCAGACGACCCTGAAGACCCTAAAGAGTTGTAACACCGCGTTGTCTCCTGACAACCCTGAAGAGCTGTGACACCACATCATCTCCAGACGACCCTGAAGAGTTGTAACACTGTGTCGTCTCCGTGCTGCCCACAATAAACGGATGGCCCTGAAGAGTTGTAACACTGCGTCATTCGTCCCATCTCTCACTCCTTCCCTCAGGAAACCTGTTCGACTGTCCCCCTCGTCGGGACAGTGCAGCAAGACCCTGTGGAGGGTATCTGTCTCTCTCCATTTCCTCTTTCATAAAACAAATCAATAAACTTCAAAAATATCAAGAGTTTTTACTAAATAAGATCCACCTCTACTCACTGATCCTATGTAGAAGAAAATTCCTGTATGTCTCCTGTATGTTCTATATTGAAGCTGGTAATATCGAGAACAGAACGTTGAGGCCAATAATGAAAACCCCCTAAACACATCTTGTTTCTAAAGAAGGAAAAAAAGGTTATGCTGACAATCCAGTGGTATTCCTACCTTTGAATAGTTCTTTGAATATCTTGAATAATTGAGTCTTATTCTTCTTCCTGGGTTTTTGAAGAAATGGGATAGGCAGTAATTTGGAGACAGGATTTGCTATTGGTCCATCCTCGCTAAATAGGCCAGGGAGGACCAGAAGGCCCTTTCCCAGGAGAGCCATCTGATGCTAGTGGTTTCTCAGGCTGACTTGTGCCCAGAGATGGTTTTACTGTGAGGAAAGCCCTGATGAAGATTTATAACAGAATTTACACAGCACTTCATGGTTCATATGATTTGGGACACCGTGGAAGCTCTCTTCCACCAATCCCCACGCAAGCACTGTGCAGGTGGGCACTCCCCACCCCACCTGACCCCTGGGGCCAAGTGCTGCCCTTGACTTCTCTCCACTGCTGTCCCCCTTCCTGCCTTCAGTTCCCAAAGTGCTTTCCAAGAATCAGTTGTCTTTCTCCTCACACTTGATTATCCCAGTGGTGCTTGTCATTTTAGCTGTAGAATTCAGTATTTCATAAACTGAGGAAGTAGGGGTGTGAATGAAGTAGATATGTGATGAGCTGTTTTTGTGAAAACAATATTTATCACATCTAAGATGATCTAAGTTTTTAAGGCAAATTACTATGTTATATACCATTTAGAAAAAAATACCAACAGCTAAACCATGATATTTCCATTTCAGGCCATTTAGGATGTGAAAAATGGGCATATTAAAATTGATAAAAAAATACTATGTTGAATACTTTAGGAAAACTCTATTAAGACCAGACAATTGAGGTAAAACAAATATACAGCTAACTATGCATATACACCATGACTCAGCAACTATGTCTTCATTATATCTGAAGACATAGTTCCAGGAGAAATTCTGATATATACACCATAGGATACATATATCAGAAAGTGCCTAACAACACTGTTTATAGTAGCAAAAATTTGGAACCAAGCCAATGCCCATAAATAGGAAAGAGGATGAAAAAACTGTGGCATAGTCATGGAATGGAATACAACACAGCAGTCAAAATTATCAAGTAACAATGACCACAAAAGTTTCAGTAAATCTTAGGAATGTAATATCAATAAATGTATCAGCCAGGTGGCATGATGGTTAAGGCAACTGGATTCATGGGATCAGCAGCTGGCGTAATGCTATGTCAACTCCCACATAGTTGACTGCAGTTCGAGTCCTGGACCCGGCGGCTTAAACTCACGCCAAGTGCTTGTGCATGCGTGCCCAAGATCCCAAGAGGAGAATGGAGGAGAAGGGATTGAGGTGTGGCCATCCCCCCTGGGGGGTAATTTCTCACTTTCTGTCTCTCTGTCTCTCTCTGTCTTTCTGGCAAGTTGCACATGCCCTATAGCAGAAACCTGTCAAAAAAAAAAAAAAAGGCAATTGGATTCAACTTGGCCGACTATGTAGTTTGATACTGGACCTAGTGGCTTAAAAACACATTGGGCAAAATCCGGAGAAGAGAATGAAGTAGAAGGGATTGCAGTATGGTCATCCCCTGTAGGGGGTGCTTTCTCACTTTTCTCTCTCTTTCTGTCCCTCTTTGGTGAGCATACACGCTCAAAACAAAAATAAATAAATAAATAAATAAATAAAAACAAAAGCAAAACCCCAAAATAAAAACAATCAATAAGAAAGGAATATAATATTTAATGATAAAAGTACCCTTCAATATTATGTACAGTGTAATATTCTTCTCATAAAATTAAAAGTAATTGGGACCAGCAGATGGCATAATGGTTATTTTGCTAGACTCCCACGTGGTTGACTGCAGTTTGAGTCTCAGACCTGGTGGCTTAAAACTCACACTGGGCACCTATGCATGTGTGAGAGGAGAATGGAGAGAAGAGATTGCAGCATAGACTTACCCCGGGGAGGGGTGATTTCTTACTTTCTGTCTCTCTCTGTCTTCCTGGCAACTGCATGCACCCTATAGCAAAAAATCTCTCTCTAAAAAAAGAAAAATAATTTAAAATAATTAATTTTTGAAATATATATATTGATACAATAAAACCAAATAAAAAAATACTGGGAAACCAATAGATGGAGTAATGGTTACATCACTGGACTCCCATGTAGTCAACCACAGTTTGAGTTCCAGACCTGGAAGATTAAAACTCATGCTGGGCACATGTGCGTGCATGCCCAAAATCCCAAGAGGAGAATGGAAGAGAAGGGATTTCAGAGTGGCCAACCATCTTGAGCAGTGATTTCTTACTTTCTGTCTCTGTCTCTTCAGTGAGCACATGCACCCTATAGCAAAAATCTCTCTAAAATAAAATAGAAAACTGGAATAAAGGAACATGATATTCAGGAGAAACATGATATTGAGTTGGAGGAAGCAGGGATGTAGAAAGGGAGGGAAATATGGTTACATGTAGGTCAAATTCAAAGTCATTCTTATTAAGTGGTATTTTTTTATGAGTGTATTACACATGTCTCTTTCTTCAATATCCAGTGGCATAGTATAATACATGCATTTTTTTTCACATTTTCCCTTACTTGACAGTAATTACTGGAGATCATTTCACAGTGTTATATGTAAACATTCCTCATTTCTTTTTACAAGTAAATGTGCCATAGATTGTTCACTGGGTTGTTCCCAGTCTTTTACTATAATAAAGAGTACAACACTGAGAAAGTCATTTCAATGTGTAATTTTAATTTCTTGGTAAAAAGGCCACTACATTTAACAAGTAAGTTTGCAAATGAATTGTGTTGGAAGAATTTTATTTGCATATTTTGGAATTTTCAGAATGTATGAAAAGTGTCCTGTGGGCTAGGATATGGTCAGTTATCATGTGTCCTTGGAGAGGTGGGATATTGTCTATTACATGGGCTTAGAGTCAGTGACAGATACATAAATACTAGTTTACCATTATGTCCTTTAGGCCATATATATCCTTATAAATATTTGTCCATTTGATCTGCTTGAGGTGACAAAGTAAGTTAAAATATCTTATTATTACTACAATACTATTTTTTCCCTTACGTCTCTCAGAATTTCCATTTTGAACATTGCTGTTTTGTTGTTAGGTTCAAGAACATAAATAATCGCTATGGTTATTTATAGGGTCAGTATATAAAATATATTTTGCTGTTTCTTTTCATCATTTTAATGTACATTTTACTTCACAGGTATCAATATTATGACTCCTACCTTCTTTGTCATTGTATTTACACAATATACCTTTGTATACCTTTTTTTTTTTTTAACATTTCAGACTCTCTTTAAGGTTGTATTTTGTATATAACGTATTATTTAATTTAGTATTGTTAGCTAATCTAAGACTCTTTTATTTTTTTGTTCTCAATTTACATTTATACAGAATATATTTTATTTATTTTATGTATCATACTGTTTGATTACACGCGTGTATTTTGTAATATGGCCACTTCCCTTTTCTTCCCTTCTAACTATTAATAATACTGCATTCTGTTTTTTTTTTTTTCCTATTCTATTGCTTTAATGTTTTACTCTGGAGTCCTCTATCATCATATATCAGATTTTTGTTGCCTATATTTTATATCTATTATTTTTTCTTTATTTAAAATTTTTTTTTAGTTTTAGAGAAATTTTCACTATAGGATACATGTGCTTAACTGGAGAGGCAGAGAGAAAGTGAGAAATCACCCTACTAGAGGGATGACCATGCTGCAATCCCTTCTATTCCATTCTTCCCTCAGGATTTTGGAAGCAAACACACATGCTGCAAGTGTGAGTTTCAAGCCACCACATCTGGGACCCAAACCATAGTCAATCATGTAGGAGTTCAGCACCTTAACGACTACACCACTTGCTGACCACTTCTTGAAAAAATTTTATATGTTCATTTCTTTCCATCCTCTTTTCTTTTTAAAACATATTTATTTATTTATTTATTTTATTTGTTATTATTATTATTTAATTTGATAAGAGGAGAGAGAGAAAGAGCAAGTCACCAGATCTGAGACTTCAACTGTAGTCAGCCATGTGGGAGTCCAACACCTTTACCACCATGCCACCTGCCAGTCCCTTCCACCCCAGCCTCTTTTCTTAAAGCATAATTTCTGATATTTATTTGTCTTTATGTTTCTTACAGTTTAGTGTTTACTATAGTTTCTATAGGTACTCCAAAGATTCATGGGAATAAGATAGTGAACACTTGATCCAATTATGGTGTTGGAAGGTGGAGCTTTGGAAAATAGATTAGTGATTGGGTAATTAGGGCAAGGACCCCAAGACTAAGTCCTGGTGTGTTTGTAAGGAAAGAAAACTAGGCAGGCAGAGGCCACATGGATATAGACCATATTCTTCTCTGCTCAAAATTGTGATTGCTGCCATTTTCTGATGTCTATGGATCTTCAACATGGCCAGAATCATGAGTCAAATAAACCTCTATTGCCTTAAATTCACCCAGCCTCAGGTATTTCTATAAGAAGCATAATAGCAGACTAAGAAAGTATTCATTTCTAAAATAAAATTAGTATCTAATTCAGAAACAAAACAGTAATCTTTTGTGTTTCTAATAATCTTTTGTGTTTCTAATGCACCTCCCTTCCTTCCTTCCTTCCACTCTTGTCCTCACTCTAGCTCTTAAACTGGTTTTAATCTTCTTTTTTTTTTCTTTCCAGCCTGAACCTTCATGACCTTCATGACCACCTGATTTTATTTTGTTTATCATTCTCATTTTCCCATACTATTGTCCTACTGATAAATTCATCCAGGATAATTCTAGCCTGGATTAGTCCCACCCTTTGTCTTATACCAGGACTAAGGGTCCCTGTGTAGCAGACATAGCTATCTTTGGATCAATAATAACTAGCATGGAGCTGGACATAACATGGAGGCTCTACAAGTACCTATTTAGTGACTAAGACCGTGTCACTTGAGTAAAGAGCATTCCACCTGAGTAAAACAGCATTTTAAAAGCTCTTGAAACTTTCATCCATGTTTCATGCCTTCACAGATTAAAATAGATGGTCTGGGACCAGCAGTTAGCGTAATGGCTATGTCGCTGGACTCCCACGTAGTCGACCACGGTTCACGTCCCGGACCCGGCGGCTTAAACTCATGCTAGACGCGTGTGCATGCGTGCCCAAGATCCTGAGAGCAGAATGGAGGAGAAGGGATTGCAGCATGGCCATCCCCCCTGGGGGGTGATTTCTCGCTTTCTATCTCTCTTGTCTCTCTCTGTCTGTCTGGCGAGCGCACGCAAAAACCTCTTAAAAATAAAAAAATAATAAATAAAATAGATGGTCAAAGGTTGTAAGTGCTCTGTACCCTTTGGCATCTCAATTACTAGTTTTTCTGATCCATCCAGTAGTCTCTCATGGTTTTATTGATAGGAATCTTTACTGAAAGCTGGAATTCTTCTCCAAGCTTCTCTCCCTCACCTGGTCCCCCTTGGCTTTCCCACACTTTTTTTTTTTTTTTTTTTTTTTTTTTCTTTTTTGGTCCACACATCCATACTAAAAATCATGTTTGGCTTTATAAGACTGTTCAGGCCTCAGTTTTCTCATTTATCACATGAGGGACCTAGACTCCATTAGTTCAGAGAAAATGACTTACATAACCCCTTTACTTTAAGCATGGTAGAAGCCTTAGGAAAGAGCTATGAAATGACTCCTCAAGACTTTTTTCACCCCTTCAAGTCATTCATTCAGAGTTCATAAATCCAAAGTGTTCTAGAAGCACGGCATTTCTGATGTTTCCTAACAAGACTTTGTATCCATGCTCAGTCCCATGCTCAGCTCCCTTGTCGGGAGCTGCCTTACTGTTAGAAGGCAATGCCCATGTGCACAGCCACTTACAGAAAAGGAGAGCATCGCCGTCTCAACACTGTCTCAATTCAGACCTGCCATCCAGGCCCCTTGCACAGTGCCATGGATCTACTCTATAGACACAATCTGCATCACCTCTCCTCTCTCTCTCTCTTTAATTTTTTTTTTTCTGGAAGTACAGGTTGAATCTGGTGTTGATAGAAACCTGTCAAATATTTACTCTTTTGGACAGTGGGAAACGATGGAGGACCCCTGGGTAAAAGTTACTAAACTGGGGACAGACTGGAGCCAGGCTGCAGGAAGAGGTCAGGAGACTCTCCCCCAGGGGCCTATGAAGGCATACCCAGAGCTGCCCTTGTCTCTCAGCTTTTAGTGTTTCGACCATCAATCCCCTGGTGAAAACACCACAGTACATATTAAAACAAACTATGCTGTTGCCAGGTATTATTAACCCTGCAACAAAAGCAAAGTAGCTACTGCTTTCTGCTAATTGATTCCAGAGATGGAACATCACAAACCCTCATCCTAAGAACTGAGGGCTAAGGTCACACACAACTGGGGGAATGCTTTCTTTTTGGCACCATGAGTTTTTAACCTAGAGAAAAAGGTTCTAATTTCTGAGTGTTTGAGACCCTTTGCCCCCAGCCCCTTTTTCACATCCTTACCCTGATGCTCCTCTCCAACTGTCCGCTCCCCTGGTCGCTCACACCCCTGCCCACCCTGAGTCGTGTACATCATACCCTGGCCCACTGGTATTCACTGCCTTCTTCTTGCTGGTCCATGCTTTGTATGCTGACTCCTACTCTCTCTCAGTGTCAGCAACCTCCTTTTAATCTCTCTCCATGATCTGGCTGACTCAGGTCTCCAGACACTTCCTAGTCCTCATCATTTCCCTCTGTCACATTTTATTCATTGAATAAGGACAATGTCAACATTCTACATAGTGGCTTGCTGTCTATGCATCTGTCTCACTTGTCAGACTTAGACTTTTGCAAAGGCAAGAATCAGACCATGGCTTTTCCCCTGGCATATGCTGCAGGACACAGGATGCCACTGTCAGTGGTGAAAATTTACTGATTGGATCCTTCTTACCCCTCCAGCCTGGGAGATGGTTAGGAGCAGCTGCTCCCTTCATATGGAGACCTCATGGACAAGATCAGCCAACAGGCCTGTCTCATTGTGTCTGACTGTGGGTTCTTTTTGACAATCTGCTACAACCCTGGATATAAAGCCTGCAACTCTGGGCCCAGCTCTGGCCCTGACGCAGCTCAGCCCCCTGCAATGAGGCCCCTCTGAGACTGTTGGGCTCCTTCCTGCAGGCCCAGATCTCAAAGAGCATCTCAACACTGCTTCAGATGGAGTGACACAAAACATGACACTACAGATGGAGCAGCCAGGACAGGAAGTAAAGAGTACATCAGCTACAGAAAAAAATACAGGAAATTCCTCTCCCAAGTTCTACAGAGAGTTCTTGTTGCAAAGCAAAGAGCCCCAAATCAGTTACTGCTCAAATACTGAGGTGCCGTTAGTGGGAGGGGGACTGGGCTGTGGAAGGGTGAGGACTGAGGAGGGTTGTGGGGCCCTCATGCAAGTTGTTGGTCTCCCTTGGAAGTCAAGTTTGTCATCTACAGCAGAACAGCCTTGCAACCTGAAATTCTAATATTTTAACACAAAAAATGATACTCCCATATGTAAAGCTGAGAAAACTGTTATCCTGATCCACTTATTCTAAGATACATTTTTTATGGACCAGGGGCAGATCCAAATTCAATTTATTCACGTACCAGTATTAGCAGAGGTGGATGGGAAAGGGCTCTGTCTCCCAGGTAGAGAAATTAGAGAAATCGGTACCATCAGTTAGCGTAATGGCTATGTCGCTGAACTCCCATGTCATCAACTGCGGTTCAAGTTCTGGACCTGGTGGCTTAAACTCATGTTGGGCGCGTATGAGTGTGTACCCAAGATCCTGAGAGGAGAATGGAGGAGAAGTTATTACAGTGTAACCATCCCCCCTGGGGGGTGATTTCTTGCTTTCTGTGTCTCTGTCTCTGTCTTTCTGGCGAGCACATGCTCACTATAGCAAAAACCTCCTTAAAAAAAAAAAAAAGAGAGAAAAGAAAAGAAAAGAAAAGAAAAGAAAAGAAAAGAAAAGAAAAGAAAAAGAAAGAAAGGAATTAGAGAAATCTCCAGGGCTGAGTTTTTGGCCATAGCAGAATTCTTCAGATTTAAACTCATTTGTTTGTATTTGTTTACATTTTGAAAATAAGAACTGCTTGTTCTTTTAAAGGTTTAATCTAGGCATTCTGGATTTTTGGTGGGCTCCCACAAAAGATGTATTACAAAGAGCAAAAAGTCTCATAGAATTACTTCCTTACAGGTGTACCACACCTAGGTTTACCCTTGAAGGAAAACAGGGTATAAATGAAATTGTAGTCAGAGCCTAAGAAAACTTTTGGGGGGGGGGGGGGGGCGGAGAGGTTTTTGCTACAGGGCACGTGTGCTTATCAGACAGACAGAGACATAGAGAAAGAAAGCAAGAAATCACCCCCCCCCCCAAGAGGGGATGACCATGCCGCAATCCCTTCTCCTTCATTCTTCTCTCAGGATCTTGGGCACGCATTCACTTGCGCCTGGCATGAGTTTTAAGCCACCAGGTCCAGTGTCTCAGAAAACTTTTAAGGACAGTTTTCGAAACATTTGTGAAATCCAAAGCCATATATGTATTTACCCTGATGCATTCTTCACTCATGCATTTTTCTGAAAACCAACAGGTTAATTGGTCTTTGATGATACTATGATAATTGTTTCAGGGTGCAAGGAACTGCATCCGTACAAGACTGTGAACTTAACTGACAAATGTTGTGTATGTTCTGACTGCTTCACCAACATGCCCCATCTCTCTCCTGTCTTCAGGAGAAAAAAATTAGATTAATAAAGAATCCTAAAATGGCCTGTTTAAGTGACAGGAAGAGTTGCATTGTTCTCACTTTAACTCAAAAATTAGATCAATCTTAGGAACCAGCAGTTAGCGTAATGGCTATGTCGCTGGACTCCCACGTAGTCGACTGCGGTTCGCGTCCCGGACCCGGTGGCTTAGAACTCACGCCGGGCGCGTGTGCGTGCGTGCCCAAGATCCCGAGAGGAGAATGGAGGAGAAGGGATTGCGGCGTGACCATCCCCCCTGGGGGGTGATTTCTCGCTTTCTGTCTCTCTGTCTCTCTCTGTCTGTCTGGCGAGTGCACGCGCCCTATAGTGAAAACCTCTCAAAAAAAAAAAAAAATTAGATCAATCTTCAGAGGATGGCATGTCAAAAGCTAAGACAGACTGAAAGCCAGGCCTCATGGGCTGTACAGTTAGCCAAGCTGTGAATGAAAGCAAAGGTCCTAGAAGGAAATGAAATGTGCAGCTTCAGTGCACACCTAAAAGATGAGAAAAGTGAAACAGCCTGATTCTGCTCTTGATCTAGACAGCTTTAGTGGTCTGGATAGAAGATCACACCAGTGCCTAACCCAGAGCAAGGCAATTCTGTGAAGGCTGAGGAAGGTGA
Organism: Tupaia tana; assembly: GCA_026018925.1. Lineage (NCBI taxonomy): Eukaryota > Metazoa > Chordata > Mammalia > Scandentia > Tupaiidae > Tupaia > Tupaia tana. The sequence goes on from JAKSZU010000010.1 coordinate 82,520,465, forward strand.
GGAAGCTGCAGAAGAACTGTTTGCAGCCAGTAGAGGTTGGTTCATGAGGTAAAAATTAAAATAAAATAAAATAAAATAAAATAAAATAAAATAAAATAAAATATCTCTGTGATGTAAAAGTGCAGGTGGAACAGCAAGTGCTTGTGTAGAGGCTGCAGTGAGTTATCTGAACATTTCAGTAGGATAACTAACAGAGGTGGTTCAACACCAGATTTATCAATGTATACAAAACAGCCTTGTTAGAAGAAGATGTAGCTAGGACTTTCGTAACTAGAGAAGAGAAGTCAATGCCTGCCTTCAAAGGGTAAGCTGACTGTGTTAGGGAATAACAGCAGATGACTTGAAGTTGAAGTCAACATTTCACCATTCCCAAAATCCAAGGACCCTTAAGAATTATGCTAACTCTACTCTGCCTGTGCTCTATAAATGGAACAGAGCACAGATACACATTTGTTTACAGCATGGTTTGTAGAATATGTTAGGCTACCCACTGCTGAGACCTACTACTCAGGAAAAAAAGATGCCTTTCAAAGCATTACTGCTCATGCATCTGGTCACCCAAGAGCTCTGACAGAAATATACAAGGAGATTAATTTTTTTCTCATGCTTGCTAACGCAACATTCTTGCTGCACCTTGTGAGTCAAAAATTTTGACTTTCAAGTCTTATTATTTAAAAAATGCGTATCACAAGGCTATAGCTGCCGTAGTGATTGCTCTGGTGGATCTTGGCAAAACAAATTGAAAATCTTCTAGAAAATGTTAACCATTCTAGATGATTAAGAGCATTCTTGATTTATGGGAGGAGGTAAAAATACCAACATCAAGAAGTTAATAATTAATAAGTTAATTCCAGCTCTCACGGATGACTTTCAGAGATTAGAGATTTCAGTAGAGGAAGTAACTGTAGATGTGATGAAAATAGCAAGAGAACAAGAACTAGAAGTGGAGCCTGAATGTGTTGCTGAATTGTTGCAATCTCATGATAAAACTTTCATGGATGAGGAGTTGCTTCTTACAGATATACCGTCAACATTGTTGAGAAGACAACAAAGAACTTAGAATATTACATACACTTATTTGACAAAGTAGTGATGAGGGTTAAGAGAACTGACTCTAGCTTTTTTAAATTTATTTTATATATTAAATCACTGAACATCACCACAGCTTATAAAATGAATTTTCCCAGAATTGGTCGATTTGGCAAACTGTCTTTTTGTTTTTTCTTAGTTTGCCAGAGGGTGCATATACTTCCCAGAGAGAGTCAGAAGAAGAGAAGGGAAGAGAAGAAGAAAGCACTCCCCAATGGGACATGGTCACACTGTAATTCCTTTCCATACATTTCTTTATCCTGTATGATTTTTGACATTCATGCACACATGCTCACAGCATTTTTCAAGCCGTCAGGACCAAGATTCAAACATTGTGGATTCAAATCCCAAACCCATGTAGGATTGTCTCCTTAACCAACAAGCCACCTAGCCGACCCCATTGTCTTATTTTAAAAAGGTACACAGCCATCTTTAGCAACTACCGCCCTATCCAGTCAGCAGCCAACAACACTAAAGAAAGACCCACCTCCCCCAAAACTGGCAAAGATTTCAACTCACTGAAGGGTCAGATGATCATTAGCATTTGTAGAAGAAAAATATTTTAATTAAAGTATATACATTGTTTGTTTGTATACAATGCTATTTCATATCTAATAGACTATAGTATCATATAAACATAATGTTTATATGCACTGGGAAACCAAAAAAAATTGTGTGTCTTGTGATGTTTGCTTTATTGCAGTGGTTTGGAACGAACTTACAGTATCTCTGAGGTATGTCTGTATGTCTTTGGGGAAGGAGCCAGAGTGGGGTTCAACTAGGCTTCAAAAAGCCTCACAATGGCTCATAAAAGAGAAAGGCAAAGGAGTAGGAATTAGAGAAAGAGACCAGCATCCCAGGAAGAAAAAAACAGACAAGGAAGGGTGAAATAGTAAATATTGTGAAATAGTAACTATCTTCAGGGAACTTCACACAAATAGGAAAGGGAGGTAAGTGGATGGCAAGATGGGCGAGAAGGAAGAAAAAATGCACCACTGAAATGGCAAAATTAGGAAGGAATAAAAATTGCAGACTAAGGCATTAGGAGTAAATCCCCTGGGCATCAAGGGGACAAACCAGGTTTTACGCAGATGACATGTTCAGACTTGGTGGTAGAACGATCGCTCTACAACTGTGGACGTGATGAATGGGAAGGGGAAACGTCAGTCACAGAAGAAAGAGAGGAAGCTGCTGTAATCCTGCAGGTGCTGGTGAAGGGAACAGCTCTGACCTAGGCAGCAGGAGACCAAGTCAGGAACATTAGGAAGAAGGGATCCTAGCCACAGAAGAATGTGGAGAGCAATAGGATGGATTCAAGAATTTCTTACAAAGCTTCATTTGGATGATGTTGTTTATAACAATAATTACACTGAATGATGGCCAACATGCTCAGGATTTTCCATGTACCAAGAGGAATTGTAAGCGTTTGGTACATTTAAACTCACAGAAGCCTCACTAACCTGTAAGTGGGTACAAAACTTATTACTGGTTTGTAGTAGAGGAAGCTGAGGCACAGATTTAGTAACTCACCCAAGATCACACAGCAATACTTGGCCCCAGGATTCAAACCCAAAGCTTTGGGAGCAAAGCTGTGGCTTAGCCATTGGCCATTAGATTAAACAGATAGACACTACAGGAGGGGATACAAGCTGAGGAGAAGAATATGAGTTCAGCTTCAGACAAGTAGAACTCAAGAAGCAGCTCACCCAAGAAGACGCAGGTCAGGGCTGCTGGGAATGCTTAAGAAGCTCTGTGTCTGCCGAAAATCTGTCCAGGAGCCTGACCATTCACTCAAGAAAGCATCCCAGTGTGTCCAAAGAAACCAACCCAGTCTCATCAGAGCTCTGCCAACTACTAGTCGGGTCCTATCCCTTCATCTTCCAGGCAGCTTCCTTATCTATGAAATGGCCACAATTGCACTATGCTATGGCATGTGCAGATTAGATAGGACAATGAACATAAGGCTCCAGGTGCAGGCCCTGGAACATAGATGTGCTTTGCTAAATCTCTAAATCTTTTTCTAGGCTCTGCAGTGCTCAAGGTGGGACTTACTAGAAACCCCATCGCTCCCCGTGACCTCTGGGATGAGAGATGCCTGGCCAGAGCTGTCTACTCCGAGTCAGAAGAAAGGTAGAAGATGGTTCAGGAGTGGCTTGATTCCTGCACCTCCTCTCCCTCTGCACCAGCCATGTTCACATGGCCTGCTCTGTAATGGATGCATTTCCTGACATTCCTGGGAGATCTAACACCTTCCTGGTGTCACCACTGGGCTCTGGGGGCATAACAATGATCCTAGGGAGGAAGTTGCAGTTTCCACCTACAGAGGGAGAAAATATTCTGAAAGGAAGTACCTCAGAGACAGTTGCTTATCAAATGACTATCTAGCGATGTGGAATTAACGCCTTTCTTGCCAATGAAGGCCGTGAAGAGCAAACCGTGGCTGCTTCCTATATGTGTAACTTCCCAGGTTATGCTAGCACAATGGTACTTTTTAAACACAGCATAGCATGACAGTGCATATGAAGGGCCACCTCTCGAGACACTGAAGATGCTGTTTTCAGAATTAGACTTAGATTTTACATCACCAGGGTCACACACACAAGGATAGAGTGGAAGAAACAGCATTCCAAAACCTAGACGGGATGTCCAGCACAAAGGGCCAGCCACTTTACTTAAAAGTAGCAACATTCGGGACCAGCAGTTAGCGTAATGGTAATGGCTATGTCGCTGGACTCCCATGTAGTCGACCGTGGTTCGCGTCCCGGACCCAGTGGCTTAAACTCATGCCAGGCGCATGTGCGTGCGTGCTCAAGATCCCAAGAGGAGAATGGAGGAGAAGGGATTGTGGCGTGGCCATCCCCCCTGGGGGGTGATTTCCTGCTTTCTGTCTCTCTGTTTCTCTCTGTCTGGCAAGCGCACGCGCCCTATAGCGGAAATCTCTCCAAAAAGAAAAGAAAAAAAAAAGTAGCAACATTGACAGTCATCAAAGTGGAAGTTAAGGAGAGGAGAGGAGAAAACCCACCATCCTGGTAGGAGTGAGTCTGGCTGATGGAGAAGCTGGGCCCTGACTTCAGCCCCTACTTCTCTCTGCATACACTCTGTTAAGGTGGCTTGGCTTTCTGCTTCACTTGTGGGCCAGGTCATTGTCAGTATTTCAAGGAATAATCAGACCAGGCTACCCAGCTCTGCTTCATCTTGGGACAGCACTAAAAGGAGGCGTGACCTTCCTTCTTGGCTGGGAATTGCCTCATGAGCCCCTCGGGGGCAATGAGCAACACCTGCTCCTTCCAACCAGTATTCTGTGCAGACCCTCTAGGATGTACTCTGGAGAGACTTGAACTTTCATCGTAGGAAGCTACATTGTTCTGCCCTTTAGTAAACATGCAGGAGAGTAAATTACTCCTTTAACATGTCTATTAGGAAGTAATTCCCTGGTTAGAGAAACTATTATAGACAAGGATATTTTGTTAGCATCATTTTAGCTTGTAATGCACACTTACTTCCTTAATGTAATGCTATCTTGGACTGAGGTTTTGCAGGTCTTTTTCTGTTGCTATTCAACTCACCCATCCCTCACCACCTGTGGGAAGTCTCCTGAAGATTTTAGCTAGGATCAGTTGCCTTCTCTCTGTTCAGTAGCATCCTGTTCAGATGCTGCAGAAGACAGATGCCTGCAGAGATTCTGATTTATACCTTTCTCTTAGAAACTGGGCAGTAAGCCCAGCGTGCACAGGTAGAGTGCTTTTAATCACTGTGGCCTTGAGGCTGGCCCTGACTCTGTCCTTGTGACAATTGACTGTGTGATTTGATTATGTTCAGCAAGCAGGTACCCTACTATTGATCTCACCAGTACTGTGCTGAAAACTTGTCCTCTGCTTCAGAGGCTGGCTTGAAAAACCACCAATATAATATCTGACTTTTAAAAATGTAAAGTCTTCTACTTATAGGAAAGGGAAAAAAGAATCCCAACTTAAGCAAATAAGTGCAGAGCCCAGTGTCCAAGAAATAGTTTATATTAACAGCCTGGAAACACTGGGCTGGCAAGGCATACCAAGTGCAGCTTTTGGAATGCACTCCTGCTCCTAAAAAAAGAGATCCTAAGCACGCAATGGGTGGTCCCTCCCACATGTAACAACTTGGACTTTAAGACACCCAGCAACATTTGGAACTCTCTCTTAAAAGGACTGTAAAATGAATGCTTGGCCCTACACTTCACGGGCCACTTGGGCAAGAGCCAGTTGGTGGCCATAAATGGGTCCTGTCATCTAGTGCATGTTGAGGGTCAACTGTTCCCTAACAATCACACCAATCTCTGGCTAATGGCTTCCCACCGAGGAAGTGGGAGGTCTTCTTATTTCTCAAGAAGGCTTGTGTTCAGGAAGTTGTTGCTTATCCCTGAGATGTTTGCAGTGGAATGCAATTACATTCAGCTTATTTGGCAGTAAATTTGATTTGGGTAGGACAAATGGATTTCCATAGAGTTTCACTACAAGTATTAATGCTATTACTACCACTATAACCATAGTAAAAGAAGAATTACCATAACTGAATTTCCAACTGTGCCAAACCCTAGTGTTACCCTAAGTAGGAGAAAGACGTCCCTATAATTTGTGGTTTATGGAGCGGTAAATTGAAGTTTAGAGAAGTTAAACACTTTAGCAAAAATCAAATAGCTAACAAGAGTAAGGACTGGTGTTACAAACAGTATGTTTGTGCTTCTTTGAAGTTCATAAGTTGTGAGCCAGCAGGTGGTGTGGTAGTTAAGGCACTATACTTCTCACACGACAGGCCATAGTTTGAGTCCCAGACTCAGTGGCTTGAAAATCACAACAGGGGCATGTGCCTGCATGCTTAAAAAAATGATGGAGAAGGAATTGTGGCATGGCCATTCCCCCTGAAGGTGATTTCTCTCCTTTTCTTTCTCTCTCTGTCTCGCTCTGGGTAGTACACGTGTGCTATGGCTAAGACCTACCCAAAAAAAAAAAAAAAAAAAAAAAAAAAAAAAAGGAAAAAGAAAAAAAAATAAAGGAAAAAAGTTCATATGTTGTAATCCTAACCCCAAAGGTATGCCATTACTTTTGGACAGTGATTTGGTCATGAGGGCAGAATTCTCATGAGTAGAATTAGTGCCTTTAAAAGGAGGCCTGAGAGAGTCCCCTAGGCCATTCTGCCACATGAGTTTACAGGGGGACAACAGCTTGTGAGGAAGAGGGCCCTCAGAAACTAAATCTGCCAGCACCTTGTTCTTAAACTTCCAGCCTCCAGAACTGAGAAATAAATCTTGTTGGTCTATATTCTTTCGCTATAGCATCCTGAACTGACTAAGATAGCCAGAGTCTAGATCAAAGTTATTTACTCTAAATGTTACACTTTGACTCTCATGCCACACTCCAAGTGTTGGTGGTCTCAGACATAATCTGAAGGGCCCAGTGCTACAAAGGTGTGAGTTGTGTGCACCAGCACTGAGACAGCACTTTGTGCGCCATAGTCCTCACCTAGACTACTTGCCACTCATTAAATACAGGAGACCATAAGTCATAAGAGAAATCAGAGAAGAAAATATTCAAGTACACTCTTGGAAAAACAGCTTTTCTGACAACATGGAAAATGCCATATTTTTAGACAAAAGAGAAAATAATTTGACAGATGAAATGGTAATTTATTGCATTTTTCTAGGGCTCCATAGCTTACTATACACTAAAGATTTGTAGGTAAGAAGCCAATATCAATCGTGATATAGAATCCACCATTTGCAGATTTTTTTAGAATTAGCAGAACATACAAGTGCAGCAGTGTCTTCATTGACAATGGAGAAGCATCTATCCATAGAAATTTCTGCTAGATAAGAAATGTAGAATCTTTATTGAAAAAGGCAAAAAATGGGCAAACAATTTTCATGCTCTGAAAAAACTACTAATCAGGAAAAAACTACTAATATCTCCTCTCTCAGAGGTGTAAGGATTGGTTAGAAGGAAATGGGACATAAATGGGACAGAAAACCCATTCTATAATTCCTTCCAGGACAAAAAGCATATGTAAGAAAAAAATTAGAAAGCAGAGCCTCCTTTTCAGAGTAGTTTGGGAAATGTCTTAGTTCACTCATTCATTGATTAATAAGAGAAAGACCCAACTGTGTGACTTATAACAAAATAGAGCTTTATTTGACTCACTATTCCAGTAGCTGGAAAGTCCAAATGGACAGCGCTGGCATTAAACCAGCCCATGTGGCAACATAGCTGACAGAAGCAGACAAGATGGCAAGCATGTGCAGAAAAAGCAGTCTAGGGTAGTTATTGTCCTTTTATATCAACTTGGACTTGAGAGAGTCTATCTTTTCTCATGAGAGCTAGAACTCAAATGAGACATTAGTCCATTCATGAGGTAAATGATTCATGAATGAATCACCACCCAGTAGGCATCACTACTTCCCAAAGCCTTGACACTGGTGACCAAGTTCCAAAACATACACCTTTGGGGACAAACCATCATCTAAACCATAACAGGAGATGTAAACCCACATAAATTTTCATGGTTATTTTGTTACTCAGAAATGCTGCCTCTTCAATAAAGTAAAAATTTAAAAAGTTTTCTTTTTAAATTTAATCTGTCATTTTGTTTTTAATTATTTTAAGTCTTAGATGACATAGTTTACAAACCTGTGCTGATGATACTTTAATCCTTCTAGTAAGTTGACAAAACCATTATTAATCACACATATACAGTAGTTCTACAATTTTTATATGGTTTTGAACTGTTGTCTAAAGACAATCCTGAAATAGTAATCTGACTTAGATAATAAAAAATTCAAAGATAAACTTTAACTTGTTTCTAAATTGTGTCACACTGACTTTCAAAAGCAAATGATCTTTAAATCATTTTTAAAATATGCGGTAACATATTCTTTTTTTACATTTATTTATTTTATCTTTTATATAATTATCTTTTTATTTCAATTTCTTTTATACATTCAATCATGCTAGTTTGCAAAGTGAATATTCCAACATATGTACATTTCTCACCAGTCTATTTGACAATACTATAAAGTTATCTTCAACTGATAATAAACCATTTCTTTGTCCCATAAATGCTTTGTCTCTGTTTTTCTCCTTAATGTCCTTCTTCAGACTCTACTCCTTCATTCATCCTCTTCCCACACTGTTATCTGGTATTCACAACCATTTACTATATTTCTATATCCTTTAGTCATTCAGTTTCAGTTACAGAGTGTGGACACTCAGTAGATATTAAGTGGAGACATACAATGTCTCTCCTTCATAGCCTGGCTTGCTTCATTCAGCAGTAAATCTTCCATATTCATCCACTTTCTGTCAAAAGTCAGAGTCTTGTTTTTTATATCTGAGTAGTATTCAATAATATACATAAGCCACACTAAAATGGCTTTCAATAAGTAAAAAGCAATGTTTCAGATACAGGGGAGTCTAATTAGATTGGCATAGTTAAGACCAAAAATAAAAAATAGACATCACTACCTTATCTTTGACCCTTGCCTTTGATGGGTTAATGAACACAAAATAAAACACAGGTGAGTGCTTGGTTTTGAGAAGTGAAGGGATTTCCCTAACACTTATATAGTCATATAACCCTAAATAAAATAAAAATATCTCCAGTAGGTTTTGAGATGACATTTGCCATCTTTAATCAATAAGATGTGAACAAAAAGAAAAAAAAAAGATAAACATCAGTAGTGAATTTCCAGTTATATCTTTAGAAAGGGCAGGGAACCAGCAGTTAGCGTAATGGCTATGTCGCTGGACTCCCACATAGTCGACCGCGGTTCGCGTCCCGGACCCGGTGGCTTAAAACTCACGCCGGGCGCGTGTGCGTGCGCGCCCAAGATCCCGAGAGGAGAATGGAGGAGAAGGGATTGCGGCGTGACCATCCCCTCTGGGGGGTGATTTCTCGCTTTCTGTCTCTCTGTCTCTCTCTGTCTGTCTGGCGAGCGCACGCGCCCTATAGCAAAAACCTCTCCAAAAAAAAAAAGAAAGGGCAAATAGTGATAGCATTTACATAACTGAAATTATTATCAAAATTTTTAAAAACTCAACAATATTCACTGAACGATAAACCAGTTTTACTTAAATCATGACTGTCCAACAAAAATAGTCTGTCAGCCATTAGATCTGAGTTCTGGTGTAGAAGATCAATTAAATTTAGTACACATAAAAAAAGTGAGACATTTCTGTTTTGATATAAATAAGGCAGTGGCCAACTGTTACTCATTAGTAGCTTTTTTGAAATAAGCTATCAACTCTGTTCTTTCTGATTTCTTTTTAATGCCACCAAAGGTCATTTTTTGTTCCAGGGATGTACTTCCTGGTATTCTCCAAATACAGAATGAGGAGTCTATCCTCTCCCCAGGCGATGCCTTTGTACTTGTTGGCATCTGTGTAACAGAATCCAGGGGCCTGACATGTCTTCTCCCCACACAAATCTCCATGGAGATTTTAACCAACCTTGTGCTTGCCTCCCTTTTCCATGGTGTGGCACTGGGCATGCTTCTGAACAAAAACCTTCTGGCCTTTTGCAACACCACCCATTTTTAATTCTCTCTTTTGTCTTTCACATTACAAAGGTTCCCACTCAGAAGCTGGATGTATTGCTCTCCAGAAACAAATTTCTGAGTCATATTCTCAACAAGAGCCTAGAGAATATTGAATGTGTATAAACACATTCAGTATTCCTGGAGGAAGAATAATCTAGAGTATATATTTTTAAAATTTACATAAAAATCAGAAGTATAACTTATTTCCTTCATTTCCACAATCACAGAGACTTAATTAGTCTAAGAAAGAATTAGCTTGAGAAGTTTATACAAAATTCAGAGGGAGAATAAGATGAGAGAGTTTTGAGGTGGACAGTGTAGCTATCTCTCACTCGGCAGCCAGATGGTTTGAATGATGTGGACTCACTGCTAACCCCATTCCTCATTCACAGAGATTATTTCTGGGCTGAGTGTGTAACTCAAGGGTATTCAACCAGGAGAATCAGGATTTCCACTCAGTGATTATGGGAGGAGACGTGCCTCGATGTGAATGAGGAAGATTATAACATAATGCTGTTGGAGGCCATCTTGACACAGTGAAAGAAACCAGCCTGATGACAAAGGCACTGCAAAGAGGAATCTAGAGCCAGGGAAACTGACAGAAGAACTGTCACCTCACCCAAAGCCTGGACTCACTCTCTGAATTTTCAAGAACACAAGCCAATATATTTCATTCACTGTTTTTGCTAGTTTAAATCAGACTTTCTTTTATATTAAGTTGATACAGAGATCAAAGATAGATCTAGGATACTGAAAATACACTTACTAAGAAACCTATAAAAAAGAAAACAGAACAGATGCAGTTAATATGATTTAAAAAATAACCAAAGACAACTTAGCTAAACAAGTGAAATCTTAGCCTGAAGAAATTCACTAAGTACTAGAAAAAGTAATTAAAAGAATCTGGTATCTGAATACTTACTTAGGATTTTGGTTATTTATTTTGCAATTTGATTGATTTTTCTTTTAATTTCAAGAATAAAGAATCTCAAAGTATTCCAGAAAGAAGAAGAGAGAGAGAAAAGGAACAAAAAGATACAGGGAGAATAGACGAAAGAGAGACAGAATACATAAGCTTAAACATAAAGATAAGGAAAGGGAGAAAATGGGAAGTGGGAGCAAGAAGAGGAAAAAGAGAGAAAAATTACGATAGAACCAAAAATAAGGCTGGCTCAAACTTCTTGCAATTCAAACAAAAGAAATATTTTTTAAAAGTTGAGTTTTAATTGGAAAATAATCATAATAAAAAATTAGGAAAATATCTACCTAGACGAATTATCATCATTACATCTTTATTTGTGAAAAACTACTGAAAATCAGCAACCCATGAAACTCCTCCTGAATGTGAAACAGGATGTCAGCTGATTTGTAGATTTCAGGTACAGGAATCCGCAGAGAAACTTCCAAGTAAACCTTGATGGGAAAGAACAAAGCTCACCTGTTTAACTAGAGTTCTGTCTAAATAATTTTATGTGGAGGTTTATAAATTATTAATAATAATTATGATCACTTGTGTAAAGTAATCATAATACAATTGGACATAAAGTTCTAATGAGAAAAACAATGAAAAACTTGTAAAAAGAACATCTAGATTGCTTCACAGTGTTTCAGGAGCATAGAAAAATAAAGTGAGGAGAGAGAATGCTTCACAAATTATAGCTAATAATGAAATCTAACAAAGATATCAGACAAGTAACCAGTCAATCCTTTCTGTGAATTGATATGCAACATTTTAAATGAATGCTAGAAATAAGAGCCAGTAGATTATTCAAGGAATGATACACATCTGAAAGATGTTCAAGACACCATACCATGTGTTTACCACTGCTCCCTTTTCCTTCTGTGCACACAACTAGATTTTATTTCCCAGCTTCCCTTGCACCTAAAATACAGTCATGTAAGCAGTTTTTGCCAATGGAATATGAGGTTGTAGGAAGGTCATGAGCACAGGAGTGGCTGTCCTATCCTGCATGTCCTCTTTCTCTCCCTGCACGCTGGTCATGCTCATGGGATCCAGAAAGGACCCTACACCCTGAAAAGATGGTGACATCAGGAATAGCGGTGTGTGGGCTCCTGGGATTGAGTGACACATAGCCTCTCACTAACCAGTACTAGCCTGACACAATAGCAGGAAGTTAATATTTACTGCATCAGTCCACTGAGAAACTAGAGTTTTTCTTACGGAAAGTAACTCATCCTGACTAATAAAAGCATGTACTTCAGCATTTTAAAAAATTTATTTTATACATTCAAATCACTGTACATTACCACAACTTGTAAAATGAATTTTCCCAGTATGAATACACAGCACACCAGTCAGTTAAAGATATTATCATAAATGTTATCATCAACAGACAATACTCCATTTCTGTGTCCTTTAAATGTCTTGCCTCTTGATTTTTCCCCTTGATTCACTTTCTTTACCAAACATTTTAAGGATGACTTAACATAGGGGTAAGAAAAATCAAACTATAATACAACACAACAAGAAATTAAGGGGGAATAAGAAAAAATATGTAATTACTTCTATAGAAAGAATTTGGTAAAATGTAATATCCATTACTGATTTTAATCTATTTTTTTAATTTCAGAGAAATTGTTCTTTTAAAATTAACATATAGCTGCAGGTATTTATGAGGGTACAATGTGATTTTTCAGTACAAGAACACAATGTGTATTGAGTAAGTCAGATTAGTATTGCAAACATCTCAACTATTTATCATTACTTGTATTGAAAACATCCAAAATCACCTTTTTTAGTATCTTTGAGATATACAATTCAGTTTTTTTTTTTTTTTTTTTTTTTGGAGAGGTTTTTCGCTATAGGGCGCGTGCGCTCGCCAGACAGACAGAGAGAGACATAGAGACAGAAAGCGAGAAATCACCCCCCAGGGGGGATGGTCACACCGCAATCCCTTCTCCTCCATTCTCCTCTCGGGATCTTGGGCACGCACGCACACGCGCCCGGCGTGAGTTGTAAGCCACCGGGTCCGAGACGCGAACCGCGGTCGACTACGTGGGAGTCCAGCGACATAGCCATTACGCTAACTGCTGGTTCCCATACAATTCAGTTTTTTTAATTTCCAGAGGGCATAGAGAGACAGAGACGCAGAAAGCACCCCCCAATGGGGCATGGTTATGCCACAATTCCTTCTCCATTTTTTCATCTGGTTGGGATTTGGGACATGCATGCACATGCATCTACCATGTTAGTCAAACTCCTAGAGCCAGGATTCAAACTATGGTTGGTCATTTGGGATCTTGCTCCCCTAACTTCTAGATGATGAGACTGCCCCAACAGTAAGTTGTTGTTAATTATATTCTCCCTACAGTGTTCTATAACACTAGAAATAATTTCTCCCAGTTATTCAACATTCCTCTACCTCATCCTTCCCAGCCTCTCGTAGTCACTCTTTCTGTGCCTCACTTATTTCACTTAACATAATGTCTTCCAGTCTCACCCATTTAACCTCAAATGGCAAGATTTTATTTTTAATGCATGCACAGTTTTCCATTGTGTGTGTGTGTGTGTGTGTGTGTGTGTGTGTGTGTGTATATATATATATATATATATATATATATATATATATAAAATTACATTTTTTATCCATTCATCTGCCTATGAGTAGTTAGGTTGATTCCATATCTTGGTTTTGTGAATAGTGCTGCAATAAAAATTGGGTTTCACATATCTTTAAAATATATTGATTTATTTTCCTTTAGAAACCTCAAAACACAGACAACAAAAGCAAAAATAGACAGATGGGAATATATCAAACTAAATATCATCTGCACAGCAAAGTAAATAGTCAACACAGTAGAAGCAATCCTCAGAATGGGAAAAAAATATGGATATACTATACATCTGACAAGGAATGAATAGCCAAAATATACAAAGAATGCAACAAACTCAATTTAAAAATGGGTAAATTACCTGAATAAATAGTCCTCAAAGGAAGACATACAAATGGTCAGAAAACATATGAAAAAATACTCAACATCACTAGTCACTAGGGAAATGCACATCAAAACCACAGTGAGATATCATCTGACCCCAGTTAGGAAGGTTATTATCAAAAGGATAAAAAATAACAAATGCTGGAGAAGATTTGAAGAAAGGAGCACATTTTCACTAATGGTGAGAAAGTAATTATTAGTTCAGCCATTATAGAAAACAGTATGGTGAGCTCCTCAGAAAGCTAAAAAAAATTCAGAGAAATTATGAATAAATAGATATATTCTTTGAATTTAAGTAGCAAATATTCACTACTCATTTGAAAGCAATACTCAAACCAATTGTTCAATGCAATGGTACAGTTCTAGGGATATTTTAATTAAAAATGAAATAATGATAACTAAAACTTCTAGCCCTCCATGTCATCAAGAATCATAAAGATTTTGGGACCAGTAGGTGGCATAATGGCTATGTCACTGGACTACCATGTAGGCAACTGTGGTTCGAGTCCTGGACTTGGTGGCTTAAACTCACGCCAAGCCTGTGCTGCATGCATGCCCAAGATCCCGAGAGGAGAATGGAGGAGAAGGGATTGCAGTGTGGCCATCCCCCTTTGGGGAGTGATTTCTCACTTTCTGTCTCTCTGTCTCTCTCTGTCTTTATGGTGAGCACTCGTGCCCTATAGCAAAAACCTCTCCCCCCCAAAAAGAGAGAGAGAGAGAGAAAGAGAAAGAATCATAAAGATTTTAATAATTAGAAGGGAGACAGATACATCATTCACATATGCTGCAAACTTAAAAAGATAACTGATATATTTGCATTAATAATAAAATCCAACCTACTGGTTAAATACTAAGTAAATAGATACAAAATCTCTGAAGTTTTTTAAATGTCACAAATGATCAACAAGAAAAATCTTACAATAAAGATGTATCTTACAAAAGGGAAGCAGTAAAGAAGGAAAAAGATACTTGGAATGAATACATAGAAATAAGTATAGGATCTACATGAAAAAGTTTTAAAGTGTTATTGACTGGACCAGCAAGTGATGTGGTGGTTAAGGTGTTGGACTACCACATGGCCAACCACAATTTGAGTCCCAGACCCAGTGGCTTGCTTTCTCACTTTCTCTCTCTCTCTCCCTCTCTGTCTCTCTGGTGACTGCATGTGCTCTATAGCAAATCAAAACAAAAAATAATAACAATAAATAATAAATAATTCATAGAGAAAAGTTATTGAGTGACACAGAAGAAAAGTAAAATATATTGAAACATGACATGCTAAATTCCAATTAAATACAAAATTTCCAAATCTCCTCAAAAAATATCTAATACTCTGTCCTCAGATTTTTTTTTCTCCGAATGGTAGGATTATAGCTGGTTCTATTTTCTTCTAATACTTTTTATATTGTTTTCTTTTCAGAAGATGTATTTCTATGAGAAAAATTACACCAAATCATAAAGAAGAGTTTAGAAGGTAACAGATGCCAAGTTGATATACAAGCTTGGGAGAAAATTCTATTTCTGATTTAGTTGAATTAAGAGCGACTGTTCTGATTCCACTCCACATCTAAGCAACTGTGTTCCCAATGTCCTCAGAAACTTGTCATAGCCTGGGGGTATTCCCCTCATGACAGCCCCTTGACTATAATGCTACTATGTAGCCTGCCTGGAGATTTTTATTCCCTTCCCCAAATCAAAGAGGACTCAGCCTTCTATTTTCTAAGGTTTCTATGAATTCTGATAGGTTCTTAATCCTATGTGCATGAGCCTGTCACACCAATCCAAATGCATCAGGCCAAGTACATTCTGCCCTTAAAACAGTCTCTGCATTTCATTAGGAAACAGAGGGGGGGAAAGGAGTGAGCAAGCATGGAACACAGAGTCTCTGTTCCTGCCCAGGTCTCAGGACAGTTTCACATTTGGCAGCAGAAGGATGCTGAATGTACACTTTGGCTGAAATCAACTTTTACTCAGAACACCCCAAACTTCTTTCAGATGAGTGTTCCAAGATGGATTATTCTTATTTCTGGGAAAAATCCTCCATGACCCCGAAACACACCTACCTTGCCATCAGCATCGGTATATTGTTCCCCTCATCCTGGCCTTTGGAAGCATTCCCAAAATAAGCAATGATTTCATTATGAGTTGAACTGAATGGCTTCATGGCATAGATTCTCAGCTAAATTTCACCATGTGATTGCCTGGATTACTTGAATGCACTGTTGAGACTAGTGATCCAAAAAGCAACTGGATTTTGCATCCAGAATAAATGGTTGTGATTAAGTATTAGATTTTAATTAAGCTTTACTCAAATATATGTTTCTGGCATGCTAATATATGTCGATGGTTCTTTCATATAATTAGAGTCATTTTAGGGCTGTAAGGAGAAGACAATTTTTGGCTCACCCTCTCATTTTCAAAATAAGTTCACTGTAGCTCAGAGAGGGTAAGTGACTTTTCCAGAGCCACACAGTGAATGACGAGCTCAGTGATGTTACATCAAGCGTCTGTCACAATGTGAAAGTGAAGACTTCATAAGTCATGGACAAGAGGAACATCATGGCCACCATAGTCTTGAGGTTGTCATAGACCCAGTCTGAAGTAGCTCATGTATTTCCCCATTTTTTCTTGGCTGGGTATAACTTTCACCTACTTGCTCCCACTTTCTCATGAATATGATCTCTCCAGGATGGTGTCATTTCACAGCACACCACCAGCGACCCAGCTCCCTGGTCTTTTCTTGTTGTGTCCCTTTGGAGTAGTGCTTGCTTTAATCTATAATCTTTTAGCCATCTGTTCAGCATGTCTTGGACCCCTCTCTTCACAGTTCTAAACTTGAGGCCTGCACTGGAGACTGCCACCAAATTTCAGTGCAGAGATTATACCCAAGCTTTCTAATTTTCACAGCACAATTATCAGCTTGCACTGTTTCTCTTTTTGATAAAACTGGTTACAGATTTAAACCCTCTGAGATAAGACTTTGCAAAGACAAGTGCTTTATTGGGTTTAAAATCATGAGAAACATAGCTATCCCTTACTTTTTTTTTTTTTTTTTTTTTTTTTTTGGAGAGGTTTTTTGCTATAGGGCGCGTGCGCTCGCCAGACAGACAGAGAGAGACAGAGAGACAGAAAGCGAGAAATCACCCCCCAGGGGGGATGGTCACGCCGCAATCCCTTCTCCTCCATTCTCCTCTCGGGATCTTGGGCACGCACGCACACGCGCCCGGCGTGAGTTGTAAGCCACCGGGTCCGAGACGCGAACCGCGGTCGACTACGTGGGAGTCCAGCGACATAGCCATTACGCTAACTGCTGGTTCCCGCTATCCCTTACTTTTAACCTAAGGTTTTCTTCTTGTAGCCGGCACTTTAATTAAAATATAGTGTAAATAATTAGAGCTGGTTTCTTTGGGAAATGACTAATGGTCTCTAGCCCAGTGGCCTATTAGTGAGGTTCCTCAGGGAAGGGTGAGAATCCTGAACACCAGGGGCTGACAGATGGGCATGGAGACTATGTCAATTACTGTGCAGTTGCAGGTAACAGCGTGGATAGAACCATCCCAACATCATCATCATAGCAAAACGAACAGAAGCCCACCCAGGGCAGGTATCTCGCTGTTGACATTGAGAAGTTCTCGAAGATATCCTGTCATTGTGCCTCACACACTTACATGCATGGAGTTGTGAGTTGGTCAATGAAGACTTGGGAGGACCATCTCAGCAGAAATACTGTGATGGTGGGAGACCATTTAGATCATCATGATTTATTTCCTGAACCTGGAATGTTACCCACTGCTCCTGGACATATTTCAGCACCTCATCGGAGCTTAAAATTCTCCACATCTGCTCTCTTGTCTACATAATCCCCCCAACTCAGTCCCCTGACTGGTCTTGCTGCCTTTCAGTTCTTGTGCTGCTGCCTGAAATAACACTAGGGCCTCTTGAGCTCTTTGTCAGAAATGCAAACACCACAGGAAGGGTTATAATTTACAAAGACATTGGCTAGAATCTTAAGTTGGAGCTAGTTAAGAGCATAAGAATGGTGTGAAATACACAGTGTGAGGAGAGGGTGCTGATGGGAAGCCCAGAAGATAAACCCGGCAGCTTCTCGGTGTCTTGAACTGGAACATTGACACCATGCTGATCACAATTGCAGATGCATCAAAGCAAGGAGAGAGGAGAATATAGCGATAGACCCAAGAACTGAATGGGAAACAGTGTCTGAGGCCCTAGCAGAGATTAAAATGGTGAAATCCACAGGGCAAAGGGACTCCCCCCGAACAGAGATGGGGTTGAATGTATGGATAAGGATTGTCCTGAGAAAAGGAATAAAATACAGCTGCTTTCTTTAAGCTGCACTGGTCAAATAAACACTGATTGGTAAAAGCACCAAAAACAAACAAACTGAAGAAGGCACAGAAAAGGGGCATTAAGAAGATGAAAGTAGAGCCAGCCAGTGAAGTAGTGGTTAAGGTGTTGGACCCCCACATGGTTGTCTGTGGTTCAAGTCCTGGACCTGGTGGCTTAAAACTCACACTGGGTACATGTGTGTGTGTGCCAAAAATTCCAGGAGGAGAATGAGGAGAAGGGAAGTGGTGTGGCTATTCCTCATGGGAGATGTTTTCTCACTTTTCCTCTTCTGTCTTTCTCTGTCTCTCCAGCAAGGACATGTGCTTATGGAAAAAAATCTTTTAAAAAATGATGAAAGAACAGAAAGATGAGAGTTGGACCATGTCAACCAATGAGACAGTGGTTTGTATGCTGTCCCCTTCCCAGTCCCTGTGGCCAGACATGGCTGGTGGAACCAGTACTCCTCCCAGTGAGCCCCAAAGTGATCACCACCCTCCAGCAGCCACTGCCAGATCCACAGAAACAGACCCAATTATTGCCTTTCTAACACTGGCATAACCTCTGAGAGTAAGCAGCAAGACTTTGGAGCAAAGGAGAAATTCTTGGGAGAGGCAAAATTTACCTATTACTAAGAAGAGCTTGCTTGTTTTCTTTGTTTTTATTTTTTTATTTGTTTGTTTTTCGGCTAGAGGGCACACTGAAGAGAAAGGGAGAGACTGAGAAAGCAAGAAAGTATCTCCCATGGGGGTTGGTCACATTGTAATACCTTCCCCTCCATTTCTCTTGTTGGGATTTTGGGCACACATGCACATATGCCTAGTGAGTTTTTCAAGTCAGCGGGTCCAGGGCTCAGACTGCACAGTCACTCATATGGGATCCAGCCACTTTCACCCACCATACCACTGGCTGGCTCAAAGAAATTTTTAAAAAGAAACCGAATCAATGGAATGAGTTCACTTTGTGAAATAAAGAGTCTCTGATTCTCTAGTTTTCAAGAAGAAGCTTTGGCATATGAAATCCTGTTTGGGCGAGATATTACAATATGACTATACAACTCCTTCAAACTGTAACAGTACCTACCTCTCTGATTAAAAGAAGAAAATATAACCCACTGCAATTCCACCACTCAGAGGTCTAGTTCTCTGACTTCAAACAACAAAGGTCTACGTCCACATGCTCAGAGACCAGACAGATGTTCTCATCCAAGAGCACTTGGCACAGTAGAATGAGGACCCCATACATCTTACATGCCTTCAGGAGGGGAGGCCGAAGTACAGAAAGGGGAGAGGCGTCAGTGTGTGCTGGATCCTTCTGACCAGGGAAGAGAATAAAATTATTTAAATGCAAGAGGCCACTTGATTAAAATGAGCTGATGTTTAAGAAGTGCCTTTTTTCACTAGCACTGTTCTGACACTTATGCTTCATGAGAAGCCTAAATGCAGAAGCTACAGGCCCCATAATTTACAAGGGCAGCAAAATCAGCTACTGGACCCAGATCTGGCTAATACTTGAGCACCTCCTGGTGGTAGGACTCCAGAGGAGACGACCACACAGTTCTGGTTCTGAAAGTAACTGAACAGTGTACACAGTTGACTCAGCAGACCTGAATTTGGAAGACTGGATTTGAAAAGTCCTCTCAGTGCCTCTGTCTATGCTGTGCGCTACATCATTTGCACAATCTCTGTGACTGCAGGACCCTTCTTGTGTTCACATCTGTGTTCTTGGCAGGCCCTACAGGTCCCAACCCCGATGGTCCTAGCAAGATCCACAGCAAAGGTCAGAAGTCCAAAGGGGTTTCCAGTGACTCACTGCATGTACCTAAGTCCGGTTTTTCAGCCCAGAACAGTGTGAGCTGAAGAGAGAGGATAAAGAAAAGGGCTTCTCTTAACCCTAAACCAGGGCAAGAGTAACGCAAGCACATCTTTCGCCATGTAGCTATCCACACCAGATGCATGTGAACTTCACTCAGAGTGAACGTCTAAAGATCTCCATTCCAGGGCTGCCTGCAAAGTTGTGTCCAGGCATGGGTATCTTTTTTAATGGCTTCCCAGATACCTGTAACACACAAAGCTGCCCCAAGACCAGCTGTACCCAGCAAAGATTAAGGAAATCCTCCAGCCCAGATTTGCTGGCCCTAGCCCATGGTAATGTCTAACTTTGCATAAAAAGAAGAAAGAAAGAATGTACCAGGAAAGCAAATGAAAGAAAGAAAGCATTGTGATGTGAGCATGTATCTTTAATATTAACTTTGATTCTTCAAATTCAAGAATTAGTTTGTGCTTTATCATTGAGTCGTTGTTTACTCACATTCCTCCTATTTACAGAGTTTGTCTGGTTTTGGAACCCTGGACTGGTCAGTAAAATTTAATTTCCTGTTTGTGTAAGATAAAAAATAATTTTTATTAAAAAAGAAAAACCTTAATGTTCTTGTTAATAATCCCACTGGATCTTCAACATCTCTAAATGTGAAATGCCTGTTGCAAACTGATATTCTTATCACATTGGAGAAATAAAAGTTCCCCTAAAGGAATAGAGTTTTGGCAACTTCGACCCCATCACATTTTTCCAACAAGTAGAAATTAAGATGAAAATGAGTACAGACGCCTGAAACAAGTCAGAGACTTGGACTCTGGTGTCTTAGACTGTGTTCTGGTCATTTTTCTGCGGCTTATTTTCTCTGTGAACTTGCCAAACTACATAAACTCTTGGGATTCTAGAACCTTCTACCAAAAAAAAAAAAAAAAAGAGAGAGAGAAAGAGAGAGAGAGAGAGAGAAAGAGAGTGTGAGAGAATCTGAGAGGAGACGATGTCAGGACCTTCCAGCTTTGACATCTCAAGAGATCATGAATTTCCACTGATGAAGAAATCATATAAGTAATCAGGTGCAATATGTAAGGCGTGTTACAAGGTCGGAGAGGAAAACCTGACTGCATTTGAAGTCAAAATAACTCATTTCTGGCCATGGCTAGAGATTTGCGTGAGAGTGTGAGAAACTGAGATTTTCTGAATATTTTTAGTTTTTGCTATAGTTCACCAGAGGGGACGGAGTGAGAAATCCCTCCCCTCCCCTGGGGGATACACCACAGTCCCTTCTCCCTAGTCTCCTCTCAGGATTTCAAGCATACACACACACACGCCCAGTGTGATTTTCAAGCCACTGGGTCTGGGACTCGAACCACACAGTCAACCATGCGGGATCCAGTGCCTTAACCTCCACACCACCTGCTGGCCCCAATTTTCTGAATCTTTAGTGAGTAGCAGCTGGAAATGCTTGTAAAAGGCTGAAGTCATTTACTGCTTCCTAAGTGCCTCCACAGGGGAAAGTCCTTCATTTGGAGTAAAACTAGTATTATCCTTAACCCGAATACAGATGTTTCAACAGAAATATCCAGGGTCCTGGCCAGCAGAAGAGCCCAAGTGCTGCATATTTGCTACATGTTTTTATTTTTGAGGAGAAAAAATTATATGGCTCTAGATGGTGCTAATTATGGCTTATCTCTGGAGAGGAGCCAAGTGAGTGTGTATGTATGTGCTGGAGGGACAGCACATTCATGTCCATGCAAGCAGTCTCGGAACACCCAGGCAAAGGAGCGGCACCATCAGAATGGTCACTTGTTTGCTCAATGTGAGGACCAGATTGTAAACAAGTGTCCAGGCTTGCTGCACTACACTTTAGGCTGGACTATCCTGAGTCTCCCAATAAGGTATTTAAAACTGAGCAATTCTGAATATACTGTTTTTGGTGTGTGTAATGTGTACAGTAGTACATTCCTGTGGTTAAGGGAGAAAGTTTCTCTACCAAAGAGTAGATATTCTCAGTGACAATCACTAGGGCCAATCTGTGCTCCTTTGTCAAGGGCAAAAGAGACCAAATTTATTTAATGCAAGACGCATTAAACCATACTATTAAGGGCCAATGAAGATGGTTCTTCGGAAGGTGCAAGAGCTTCACAAAAGTTAGCTGGTACCAGACTATTCAGAGCTGAGCTCAATCTGTGGTTTTGCCTCATGTCAACAGCAGCAGACTTTTTTGGGAGATAAAGATGCTGCCAGATGAATGGACAGACAACTTGTCTCCCATCTCCTACACACCTGTATGGAACCAGTTGGACAGGAGTGGTGGTTGATCCAAAGCAAGCTCCTATTTGCGGATCCTGGAAGACCCAGTCCTGGGCAGATTTTTGACTCATGAGATCAGGGGCTAAAATTTGCCAGTGGGGGTTTTATTTTAAATACTGTTCCCTGAAACTATCCATGACCAAATCTCTTCATTTTCCCTGTGTGTTAAGAGGTACGATCCCTCAGGAGAGAAATACAAAGTGTGGGACCTATACCTGTTCTCTCTAGCAGGGGATACACTGGTCTGTACTCAGGTTCCCACAGGCTACTGGATTGGAGACCTTGGGGAAACGTGTTAGAAACCATCTTCTGAAGCCAGTTTTCATTCTGGAACCCAGATCATGGGAAACAACATAATTTGAAACATGTGATCATTTTCAAACCTAGTAGGGTTATCTCAGCCTTAATATAAAGATGATTTGTAAAACATCTGTGCTTCATATGGACAAAGCCAGAGAAAATATTCAGTTAGAAGCTACATTCATTCCACAGCTGCAGCTAAAATGCTCTACTATTCTGCTGTCTTTGGGGAAGAATTCATCCACATAGCCACATGGGAGAATTGAATAAAATATATTGCAACTTCTTTTCCTATTATGCACTTTATTTTCATTAAGTCTCCATATAACTCATTCTCATGATTTATTGAATGGTGTCCATATTTCTTAAAAGCAGACAGTACAGTGGTATATTGTGTCCTCTCCATTAGATAGATAAGGAAACCGAGACATGTAGACTAACAATTACCTCTCTCAACCCAGTTCAAGTAACCTGAGGCAAAACCCAAACAGGATCTCCTGGTCTCTGGATGGTTGCTCCATCCATTTCAATGTCAAATGCAATCTCATGTGCATAGAATCAAATGGTAGAAACGTTCTTTCATACCATGTGATAAATCTTTAAGTTTCCTAGCAGGGCACTGATTCAGCAGGTATTAGTAAATGACATGTGCATAGAATCAAATGGTAGAAACATTCTTTCATACTATGTGATAAATCTTTAAGTTTCCTTGCGGGGCACTGATTCAGCAGGTATGAGTAAATGAACTTGTGCTCAGATTAGTTCAGTACAAAATCAGTTATATTGCATGCATTACCCCTGGTCATAAATCTGCACAAAGCATGTATCTTTTCCAAACAATCACAAAGAGAAACATCTAGTTTCTTAAAGATATTCCAATTCTCTGTTAAATGTCCAGGTGACAAAGTTCTCGAATCACACTCAACCAATTGTTTGTAATCTAAAGAGCTTATTGGGTAATAGTTACACCAAATTCTTTGACTTACTTTCATGGAAAAACTCTTTCTTGATTTTTAAGATTTATGTTATACATTCAATCACTGTACATAACTACAGCCTGCATGAACACACCCCACATCCATTCAGTCAAAGATATCATTCAAGTTATCATCAACAATCGTCTATTTCTATGTCCCTCAAATGTTTTGCCTTTCTATTTTTCTCCTTGATTCCTTTCTTCTCATTCTCCTCCATCCCTCACCCTTTTATCACATGTCTCCAGGGTCTATAACCATCTTCCATGCTTTTATATTCTCTAATCTTTCAGTTTCCACCATAGAGTGTGGACAGTTGGTATATATATTAAGTGGAGACATACAATGTCTCTCTTTCATAGCCTGGCTTGCTTTACTCAGCAGTAAATTTTCCATATTCACCCACTTTCTATCAAATGCTGGGATCTTGTTTTTTTTTATGGCTGAATAGTATCCCACAGTGTATATATGCCACACTTTTTCAATCCGTTCATCTGTTCATGGACATTTGGGTTGGTTCCAAGCCTTAGCAATTGTAAATAATGCTGCAATAAACATAGATGTGCAAGCACTTTCATGGAAAAACTCTTGAGAAGAAAGTTTATTACTATTAAAACTAAAAATTAACATTAAAGTAGCTATTTATATGTTTTGAGCATTTTCTGTATATTTTACATTAATAACCTCATTTCTTCTTTAAGACAACTGTACTGGGACAGAGGTTCAGGGTTGCAGTCAGAGGATAATTGGCTTGAGATCCTAGTGCTAGAAGAGCCAGGACTTGAATCTAGACTGACTTACGAACTCTAAATAGTCAGCACTTGGTACCTATAGGTTCCATATCCCTGGGTTCAACCAACTTTGAATTAAAAATATTCAGGAAAAAATGGTTACATCTTTTTTTCTTTTTTTTTTTTTTGGAGAGGTTTTTGCTATAGGGCGCATGCGCTCACCAGACAGAGAGAGACAGAGAGATAGAAAGCGAGAAATCACCACCCAGGGGGATGGCCATGCCGCAATCCCTTCTCCTCCATTCTCCTCTCGGGATCTTGGGCACGCACACACACGCACCCGGTGTGAGTTTATGCCACCGGGTCCAGGACGCGAACCGTGGTCGACTTCATGGGAGTCCAGCGACATAGCCATTACGCTAACTGCTGGTCCCCCAAAAATGGTTACATCTTTACTGAATATATATGAACTTTCTGTGTCATCATTCCCTAAACAAAACAGTATAACAACTATTTATATAGAAATTATGTTGTATTAGGTATGATTTAACATATATAGGAAGATATATACATAGGTTATATGCAAATGCTGCATCATTTTATTTAGGGATATGAGCATTTTTAGGTTTTGGTATTCATTGATTGTCTTGGAACCAATCCTTTGCAGACACCAAAGAATGATTTTACCTGCACTCCCTGTTACAATAGATACCAATCTCATGTAGCTATTGACACTTAACTAAAAAATTTAACTTCTCATTGATACTAGACACATTTTGGAAATAAATATATTAGCAAATCTCAAATACTCCTTGTCTTTTAAGATAATAACCTCTTTGATATTTTCCCAAATTCTCCAACTCCTCCCAGAGAAAGAAGAAAGTTGAGAAATGGGAACCAGTGTGTACTGAGTTCCAATATGGGTGCATGCTACTTTCTTTAATCTTTCTCGTGGTGTACCTGAGGGAATATTATTCTCCCTAATTTCTAACAAAAAAAAAGGTACTTGAGTTATTTGTACAATTTCCTAAATGTACTCCAGTATATCTCAGAGCACATAGAGTATTGGTGTTAAAAGTCCAAGAGTCCTTCATCCTTTCTTCCCCCTCAATGCACACAATAGCTACTGTGCAATATGTAAGAATAGCTTTCAGGAGTATGTTCAAGGGTATTACTCAGAATTACAGGGAACAACTTTACTTTTTTCCACCACTCCAGAAAATATACTTAAACACTGGTACGTGGAAATTGAATGACTATAGAGCCAACTACGCTAGTATATTAGAGAAGCAAATTACTTATAAACTCTCTTTTTAGCTCTTAATATATGATCTCAATCAGGAGCTATAGATGTAAATGTCGAGAAGGACGGTGAAGGAAAGATACATGGATGGAACGGACTGCTGTGAACAATGGCTTACAAAGACAGCACAGCACAGCAGCCTCACCTGGAACTTGTTAGAAATAGAATTCAATATTTATTTGGGATGATCAGTCTTGAAATATGTTTGTTAGTCATGTAGGTGTGAAATTGGGGTTTTTAAAAACTATAAACAATGTTTATTATTTATGTACAAGTAAAACTTCCATCTAGGAATTAAACACATTTTTTAAAATTATTATTATTTATTGAGAGAAAGAGAGAGGGAAGGAAACAGAGAGTGTCACCCTCAACAGGATTTCGTTACTCCATGATCCTCTTCCTCCATTGCTCCAACTAGTCAGGGTCTTGGGTGTTGCACCCAGTGTAGCATGGTGCTCCTTGAGGGGTACTCCATCCCAGGTCAACTCAGGATCAGAACTCACAGTCAGCCGTATGGCTTCCAGCATGTTAAAACCTGTACCACCAATCTAGGGCTTAAACACCAATTGGATCATAATGAATTTTGTGATGTTACTTTGGTGCCTTCCTACACAACATGATTGAAAATCTCTTCTCTATTTTTGAAAAATAGCTTTAGACTCCCTCTTATAAACATTCCCACCATTATCCAGCATGTCCCATACCAAAAAAATACACACACACACACACACATATATACACATATAATCCATTTTATATTGTACAATCGAATTTGTATTTTTAAAAATATTTTTATTCCTTAAATATTTTCTTCTCTCATGGTGATATAAAGAGCAGTTTTTCCTCCCCTTAGGAACCCTTTTCCAGTCAGAGCCATTGCAGATCTATGGGTGAATGGCATTCTCCTAAAATAACCTCTCTTCCCATTCCTTTTCTTAAGGCATTAGGTAAGATAAAGCCAATGACAAACACCCAATAAAAACCACACTGATGCTTTAATGTGCATCACTTTGGAAAAACTGAGAGCAAAGGAAAAGAAATAGGAGTAGGCAGATGACACTTTACAAAGGATTCCTGCAGCATGTCCCTTTAGTTTAAATTTCAGTACCCCACTTTGTGATTTATGAGAGAGCACTCGAAAACCCCATAAAAGAAAGAAGAAATTGCAGTGGAAGGCATTTAGAAATCAGTGGCCAGGAGGAGGCCAGCAGATGACATACTGGTTAAGGCACTGGACTCCCACATGGCCAACCATGGTTCTAGTCCCGGACCCTGAGGCTTGAAACTTGTACTGGGCACCTTCATGTGCATGCCCAAATCTCAGGAAGAGAATGGAGAAGGAGGGCCAAGGAGTGGCCATCCTCCCTGGTGGTGGTGGGGGGATTGATTTTTCACTTTCTCTCTCTCTCTCTCCATCAAGTGCATGTGCCCTATAATAAAAACCCTCTCTAAAAAGAAAGAAATAAATCATTGGCCCATGTCTAATAGATGGTAACTGGCATATGAGGGAAGAAAGCCACATTTTCCTGGGTGTTGGAAAAGTTCTTACAGGTGTCCTAGGAAAGTGTTTGATGCTGTTCCACAGTCTCTGAGGCTCTGTCCATTGTTTGTATATATTGAGTTATTGGAAAAGTCATGACGTATTTTTTCCTGTTTTTCTTTTTTTAAATTTTATTTAACTTTACTTATTATTATTATTTTCCAGTTTGATCAGACAGAGAAAAAGTGAAAAAGCAAGCCACCAGGTTTTCTATTCAAAAATGTGTCATGACTTTTCCAACAACCTAGTATTTTTCTCGTCATTTTTCACATCAGATAATTGTACTGATCATCAAGTTCACCTCAAATATTCTTTCAAAACCATCGAGTGAGTTTTTCATGTCAGCTATTAGGATTTCCAATTGTTTCCTTTCCCATAATTTATATTGGATTGTCTGGAGAGTCATGACTCCTTTTTACATAGAAAAATACATCATAACTTTCCCAACAACCTAATATTTCTTTACAGAGATGTTCTATTTGTAAAGTAATAGTGATTTTTTCATGTTCACTATTCGAATTTTCATTTTGAAATAATATCTATTTTATAGAGATATCCTATTTGTAGTTATTGTCATCATATTTTTCTTTCATTCTTTATATATGATCTCTTTTTATCTTTTAATATATACTAGCTAGAAGTCTTTGCCTTCCCAAGACAACATCCACTGATTGGGCTTTTTTACTTTTTGTTCTGAAATATTTTCCCCCTAAGTATGGGACACATTTTCTTACTTTTTCATATCTTTTAACTTTTTGCTGTTGAAAAATGGTGTATTCAGATAATATATTGTGGCAACTCTGGATTCTGGACATTTTTTGTTCTGAGAGGTTTTTTGTTTGTTTGCTTAATGACTTGCCTAGACTTACCTGTAGATTCTGACTTCCTGGCAGGGTTTGATAGCTTCCTATGAGCTGTCTCTGTGTCTGGATGCCGGGGACCAGCCTCGGCGGGGGTGGGTTATCTCGACGGAGGCGGCGCAGGTGAACAGAAGACACAGGCCTCGATGCCTTTTCACGCACGTCCTATGCCGGACACCCCTCAAAGATCGCTCTCTGAGGAGTGACAACTGCTAGGAATCATTGTGCCTTTTTATTGAAAATGTGTTACATGCAAGTAAATGGGAGAGGGGCTGCGTGCTTTCAATTATCAGCTCATAAAGTTTTTTTTTTTTCTTTTTTTCTTTTTTTGGAGAGGTTTTTGCTATAGGGCGCGTGCGCTCGCCAGACAGACAGAGAGAGACAGAGAGATAGAAAGCAGGAAATCACCCCCCAGGGGGGATGGCCACGCCGCAATCCCTTCTCCTCCATTCTCCTCTCGGGATCTTGGGCACGCACGCACACGCGCCCGGCGTGAGTTTAAGCCGCCGGGTCCGGGACTCGAACCACGGTCGACTACGTGGGAGTCCAGCGACATAGCCATTACGCTAACTGCTGGTCCCCCAGCTCATAAAGTTTTTAACAATAGGGAACATAAATTCTATTCAGGGTTGGATTAAGGGTGGGTCTCGTGCAGTTCAGGATTGGATTAAGGGTGGGTCTCGTGCAGTTCCGCATTTGTAGGTGGGTCTCCATGGAATTGTAGGTGGGTCTCCATAGAATGCAGTTTTGGGAAGGCAGTTCCAGTAAGCAGAGATGATTATCAGCTGATGCGGCGCAGCAGCCATTTTGTGATTACCAGGAATGGCTCTGAGAAAAGAAAATCTCAAGAATAGATATTAGTTCCTCTGGATCTTAATAAAGAATGATACTTACATAGTTTTATAGGGATCTAAAACTTGATTTGAGGAGTTCTAAAATATTTATCTATTTCGCTTGGTGAGGGCGGAGGGGTCCTGGGCCAGTTTTGGCCTAATCCTATTTTAAGTAAAGAAAGGATTAAGTTTACCTTAAATGTATTTTGAAGGGCCTTCCAAAGGTCAAGATTATTTCTGCCTAGATAGAACTTCAGCCCACCCTCTACTGTGACCATGGAGATAAAGCATTGTAATTAATAATAGGTGATTATAGCAAAGGGGAGCGGTCGGGGGAGTTCCTGGAAAATTTTATCATATACTCAGGATGTATAAGAGAGCTATGCAATTCTTTTATAGTAGTAAATTGGGGAGTCAGAGGGGGGTCGCTTCCCAGCAAGGCTACCAGTTTTCTGGAGCAAATAGCAAGCAGCCTTGCTGACATGCTAATTGACCCAAGTTTTTTTCCAAGGTCAGGGGGTGCACAACAGTGGCTTTGCCAGCATATTGACCTGACCGGAAGTGGAGCTCAAAGGTCTGGGGGCTCAGACAGATCCTGGGGCCTTGCCGGGTCGGACTCCTCCATCTGGATAGCTCAGTGATCAGCCAGCGACTGGGAAGAGCATCTGTCCAAATGTCTATAAAGAGTAAGGCTTCCAGCCTCTGTGCATGGGTCCCATTCATGTAGGAAAGAGCATATTGAAAGTTATGGCAGTTCGCAGTTCTACCAGAGCTTTCACTTTCCTCTGGGCTCTCTAGGGTCTTCCACTTGCATGCATAGTTTCCCAGGGGTGGGTATAGAGTTTATCTAACCATTCTATAGCACTCTAATTGTCCAAATATTCACTCTTAAATTCAGGCTGGTCTGCCACTCATTGCAACCAGGACTAATAACCTCAGGCTAACAGAGTTATGGGTTTTCCTATATTTTCCTACTTAACTGAAAACACCATCAGCCATGGATTTTCACCCTATATTCCAAATCAAATTCATTACCTCTGGTAGCAAAGTTGTTGGTTATCATGGCCAGCCCTGCCCTGATAAAACTTCCGCAACTGAGCAGTGGGATAGGAGGAATGAAGCAGCCCTGGGCAAGTACCCTCAGCCTTCCAGTGTTTTTACCAATATTTCAGCCAGATATTCATGAATAAGTATCTCTTACTTTGTTGTTTGCCTTGGTCAATCTCCAGAGGCCTGAAATGCTTGTTTTGGGCGACTCGTTCACTTTTATACTTGGTTTTGGGGGCAAAATATTTACCATCTTCAACCATAGCCAGAAGTCTCACCTGTTTTACATTATAATATAGGTAAATTTAGTAAATTTTCCTTTTTAGTTTGTAATTCTGTGGGTTTTGAAAAAAAATGCTTTCCTTCCTCCCCAGGTGTTAAATATAGCCTTCTGTATTTTCATCCAGATTTATCCCTTTCTCTACTTAAGTTTTGATCCATTTGAAACACTGATGTACACAGCAAATATAGTCTCTATATCTTTTATTTAAAGACAGTTATTGGAATACAGACACACCCCTCTGGACCAAATTATGGTTGCTATTTTGCTCAAATCTTTACAAGTCTTTAAAACTGGTAAAGTGCATATTCTACTGTTTTCTCTTCCAAATAATTTGGGTGTTATTGACTATATGCCCTTGCATGTAAACTTTAACTTATCAGAGTTGTAATACATCTTATTTAAGCTTTTAAATGAAACTGGAAGAAATCTGGGCCAGCCCATGACATGCAGGTAAGGCAGCTAAATCCCACATGGCCGACCGTGCAGTGAGAGTTCCGGACACGATGGCTTGAGAAATATGCTGGGCACTTGTGTGTGTGTCCAAAACCCTGAAGGGAGGGACAAATAAGAGATTAAAGCATGACCATTCCCCATGAGAGGTACTTTCTCACTTTCTCTCTCTCCCTCTTTATGGCAAGCACGCATGCCCTCTGACATTTTTTAAAAATTTATCAATTCATGTGGGGTGGAGGGAACTTTATATTTTCATAATAATTATCTTTGAAATTTTGATATTAATTTTATAAAATTCTGTCTATCTAGCAATGCCTGTACATAAAGATACCTGTGATTGAGCTCATCGACTCTTGATAACAATAATGTATCAGTGTTAGAATTTGCTGATACATTTTAAAAATTTATTTTTGTGCCCTTTAAGTTTGTCTTTATTGTGATTTTTTAATGGGTAGGTTCTTTATAAAAGAAAAGACAATTATTTTTCAAAATGTGTTAAAAGGAAAGCGTCTTAGAAGCTACACTAAATCAGGTTTAATGTTCCCTTCTATGAGGTAGGCACATATGATCATGCCTCTTCCTATGTGGCAATGTTCCTAGGTCTAACTAGGGAAGGCAATTTTGTAGGCCTGATGTGTCATACATTTTTTTAAAAAATTAATTATTTTTCATTTTCTAAAAGTAATGTAAGCTCACCAGAGAGAGAGAGACAGAGAGAAGGAGTGGGAGAAAGCACCCCTGAAAAGAGTGTGGTCACGCTGCAAACCCTTCTCTTCTATCTCTCCTTCGTGTTGGAATTTGGGGCCTAAATGCACAAGCACCTGATGTGTATTCCAGGTGCTGGGTTCAGGATTCAAACAACATAGTTCACCATTTAGTATCCAACTCCCTTAACCACCAGGCCACAGGGCTAGCCCATCATACATTTCTTTAAAAATAATCAAAATCAAATGCCGATTCTCCCACTTACTGTATTTTTTGTATTATTTTACCCTTTTGATTTTCAATTTTCTAATGACATAGAACTAATAATCTTTACCTGGGCATTTTTAAATTTTTTTTATTAATTTCATTTTTTATACATTCAATTACCTTTTTTAGCTTACAACGTGAATATTTCACTATGTGAACATTTCTCCCTAGTCTAGTTGGTTAAACTATAAAATATCTTCAACAGATAATACCACATTTCTTTGTCCCATGAATGCTTTGCCTCTCTATTTTTCTTCTAAATGTGCTTCCTCAGGCCCTTCTCTTCCACACACACTATATCTGGTATTTACACTCATTTATCATGTTTGTATATCCTTTAGTCAATCAGTTTCAGTCAAAGAGTGGACACTTGGTATTAATTTTTAATGAAATAAAATATGTGTACCAAGGTCAGCTTGTTTTTACTTAAACCCCCAATTCTATACCCTATGGAAGTCAAATCTCTACCAACAGTTTCCTAAAATATAAGCATTTATGCTTCTCCTACATTCAGTTCCTATTAGGATGTTTTTTGTTTCGTCTCCACATCAATCAATCCAGACAGGAAATTGTAATCATTATTACCCAATTGAGTCATAATTAATTTATGAAGATTAAAAAGAGTCTCAAAATACACTGCCTTCCATCATTTTTATTGATTTACTAGTTTCTAAACTCTGCTCACCTTCATACCACTGGGATTGACCCCAAAAGCTCAATGTAAGTTTTAGTCCAAATAAAAGACAAAACAAAAATAAATAAAGTGAATACAAATAAAAATTCCTTTATCACCTGTATTTATCCTAATGGGAAGGAGGCAGATGCTATAAAATTGTGTGTGTGTGTGTGTGTGTGTGTGTGTGTGTCTATAATCTAACGTAGTGAGTACTTAGACACTAGCTCAATAAATGTTCACTTTCTCGTGCTCATTGGGTTATAGCAGAAACTTAGAGCAGAATCGGTTTCAAGAACCCACTCCATGCAGATACCCGTTAAATAAGTTTCAAAGGTCCAGTCTTGGCTCCCTTTCTCTTTCCACACACCTCATTTCTCTCCTGCTGGGGCAGCTAGTAGAAATGTCCAAGCGTTGCAAAAGCATAAACACATTCTCTGGCCATGTTCTGTTTCCTTTTAGCCATCTTCCTCAGTCTCAGCTAACACTTACAGGGACTGAAAAGTAAAGTGAAAACAGGATTCAAGGTTTACAGAACATAACTATGTTTTTGGAGACAATGTTTTGCGGTCTTTGCCTTGCCAACCCATCTGTTCACCATTACCGTCGTTCAAATGAAGTCGTCATGTTTTGTTCATAATGAACCACTGTGAGTGGAACAAAGCCTTTTGGGTTTCATCATTCT
Organism: Tupaia tana; assembly: GCA_026018925.1. Classification (NCBI taxonomy): domain Eukaryota; kingdom Metazoa; phylum Chordata; class Mammalia; order Scandentia; family Tupaiidae; genus Tupaia; species Tupaia tana. The sequence continues at coordinate 82,553,194 of JAKSZU010000010.1, forward strand.
AATGGGCTTGCTCACCACAGAGGACATCTCTCAGCATGTGTCCATGTTAACAGTCCCCAGGTTCACTTAGAATCCCCTTCTGTGGGCTGACAAAGAAGTCCACAGAGGGATTCATCTGCAGGCTTCTCTATTTTGGCAGCTCTTAATGTCTGAGCTCTGCAATGATCTGACCAGTAAAAACTACCACATTTTTCTAAAACAAATGAAATAAGAAAATTATTCTTGCTCCTGGCTTTAGGTTGAAAAACAAATACTTTGTGCGATGTCACTTAATGAGTGTGTACTGTGTCCCTTCTACTATGAATCATTGTTTATAATCTTTACAACAGATCTGGTGTAACAGATTCACATTATTGGAGCTCATATTACAACTGAGAAAATGGAAGCTCTGGAAGTTTGAAAAACTTGCTCAAAAGTGCACAGCGAATAAATGATAGAGCTAAGCTTCTATTCCACTATTCTTGCCCTTTTTCCACTCGCCATATTAACTGCCATGTATAATTGGTGAAGAAGTGAGCACTTGGCCTGTCCTTTCTGATGGAAGAAAGATGATGGGCCAAAACCCACAGAGAAGTACTTTGTATGATCTCAGCTGTTTAAATTTGGAGCTGGTTGTATGGGAAAGTGAGAAATCATCCCCCAGGAGAGATGACCAAACTGCAATCACTTCTTTTCTATTCTCCTACCAGAATCTTGGGCACACATGCACATGCACCAGCATGATTTTTGTAAGCCTCTGGGTCGGGGACTCAAACCACGGTTGATCATGCGGTGGTCCATCAATGTAACCACTATGCCATCTGCTGGTCCCTGTCACATGATTTCTTAAATTCCTCTTTTGTTACTGCCTTCTTTCTTTTAGCTAGTGTAACTATTTAATTCCTTTAATGACATGTTACTATATAGTGGAGTTATTTTTTAATAGTTGTTCTAGGGCTAATAATATTCAGTTTAACTTATCTGAATCTACTTCAGATATATCTTAGCTTAATTTTAGTGATATACAAACCATATTCCTATGTAGTCACGTTTCTTCTACTTTTGTCATGTTACGATTACTACATAAGTGACAAAAACAACACATTGTTTTAATTGTTACTCTATATTTTTCTGTCTTTTAAAGAAACTGAAAGAAATAAAAAGAGAGTAAGTATATATTTATTGAGTTTTTTAATTAAATTTTGTTTACCACCCTGATGACTCCATCCAATCCCAATCACCTTCCAAAGGTCTTGCCTTTCAACACCATAATCAGACTGTTTTCACCCTCTTAATCCCATCACAATAGGAACCAAAGCTCAATACTTCAGTCTTGGAATGATACATTCAAACTATAGTGTCCTGCTAAATACAGCATTTGTACCCCTTAAAAAGTAATCTTTGTTGCCTTTTTTTTTTCTTTAGCATGTCTTACTGTTTCTAACTGGACATTTTATATAATATATTGTATAAACTTTAACCAATTTTATTTTACCATACTAGCCCTTAAGGTTGTGCTTTTTTTGTTTGTTTTTTTAGGTTTTTGCCATACGATATGTGAACTTGCTGAAGATAAAAGAGAATCAGAGAAATGGAAAGTGAGAAATCACTGTCCAGTGGGGTTGACCATGCTGCAATCCCTTCTCCTCCATTTTTCTCTTGGGATTTGGGCACATACACATGATCACACACACACAGCATAATTTTCAGTCCACCATGTCTGGGACTCAAACCGCAGTCAGCCATGTGGGAATCCAGTGCCTGAACCACCAAGTCACCTGCTGGCCCTTTTTTGCTGTTGTTTTTAACTCTATGGTCATTTGTTTTGTTTAGTAATTTGTCTGAGTTAAATCTGTGATGTCTGCTCTGTCTCCAGCTCTACAATGTCTAGCCTCTATTGTCTGTACTTAAAATTTTTCCCCTAATTTTTATCATTGGCTTTGTGGTCACCCCTGGGTCAGCATAAACCACTTGCTGATCAAAGTTTACACATATATTTTTACCTTTTACCATACAGACTACTCTTAAAGTTCGGGAAATTTACAATTTTCACCTAAAGTCAGATAGAGACTAGAAGCGTGAAATAATTCTCTTCAATTATTCCTGGAAGGATGAAGTCTTCATATATGTAGTCTTCCAGATTACTAGGGGTGAGTGAAATTCTATTTTTAAAGTTGGCCTTACAGGAGCCTCCCTCAAATCAGAATACCTTTCTATTAGGTCACTGTTTGGTCAGAGGTTGGGCTTAAGTCTGCTGTGCTAATGAGGTCTCCCTTTTTCGGTGGATTTGTGTGTGGCTTGGGTAATGTTTCTGAGTCTGCCATATCTTACTCTGCTCTTTCCTAACTGGGTGCAGCCTAGCCCAGGTGAACAGGCTAGCGAATGCCAAGATTTGATCATGATTTTAAGAAGATTTGTTTAAACTGTCTTCTTCAGGTTCTTTCCTTTAAATTTCTGGCTCCTTTGATTTTTCACTTATTGCTACAAATATCATGGAGCTACCAGTCCCCTCTAATAACTGTCCACAAAGATATCCATTGTTTTTGGCAATACCCTTAGGCATAAAATTCTCCAAACCTTTTTCTTTTTTTTTTTTTTTTTTTTTTTTTTTTTTTTTTTTTTTTTTTTTTTTTTTTTAGGAGAGGTTTTGCTCTCCAGGGAGTGTGCACTCGCCAGACAGACAGAGAGAGACAGAGAGACAGAAAGTGAGAAATCACCCCCCAGGGGGGAATGATCACGCCTCAATCCCTTCTCCTACATTCTCCTCTCAGGATCTTGGGCACGCACGCACACACGCCCGGCGTGAGTTTTAAGCCATCGGGTCCGGGACGTGAACCGCGGTCGACTACGTGGGAGTCCAGCGACATAGCCATTACGCTAACTGCTGGTTCCCTCCAAACCTTTTTCCAAACTTAGTCAGTGTTCTTGGGAAGAGGTGTGGAGCTATTGTTCTTAAGGCCTGCCTCTTCTGCTCTATGGAAACTATGTGCCACTGTGGGGGAGCTGTTGGCAAGAACCACAGTCTGCTGCTCCCAAGGTGACTTTCTGCTCTGTGAGTGGTCACTGGCCAGGAATGGTAGCCCATGGTCTTCTAATGGTCCTCTGTTGGTCCTCCATTGCCTGTACTTAGAATTTGTTCCATAAATTTATCAATGAATTAGTGGTCACCTTGGGTCAGCATAAACCACGTATTGGTCAGAGTTTACACATTGTATTTTACACACACAGTAGATTGCCTCTCCTAGTGTAGACCCTTCATCCATTGAGCAAATGAGGCGTAAACAACTGGAGTCCCAGTATTTCTGACTCACCCTGCCTGGGGTGGAGCTTCTGCCCTACAAGTGGGAGCTGGGGTAGAGCAAGTATGATCCAGTCCTCTCAGCTAAACCCACCCAGAATAGAGCTTCTGATGAAGGGATGAGACAGGCTAGTAATCTGCCCCTTCTGGATGAAGCTAAAGATAGAGAATGGGTTATATGTGATTCAATGTAATATAAACAAGATTATGATAATGATTTAAAAATTTTTAATGATAGAAAATGGGATCCAGAGGAAGAGGGAATGTCCATCCTCTTAGATGAACACATCTGAAGTACAGTCCCCAGAGTGGAGTTTCTTTCACTAAGGGTGAAGTGGAAGTGGAAACAGTTCATGGTTCAAATGTTACAGTGTTCACAGTGTCTTTCTGTTCTCACCAAGATTTAGATTTTCATGAATAAATGTTTCTCCATTTTCTATAATCTCTTTTGGATAATTTTTAGAGATAGAGTTTTGTTTTTATGATTTTTCACCATTTAAATTTTTATTTCAAAGGATAGAAGGTTTTCTGGGCTTCTTTTACCATCCACCATTCTGTAAGTTTTGCCTCTTGGTACATACAATTTTGTTTTAAGACAAAAATTTTTATTGCTTTCTAAGTTTTACCTTTGCAGTTTGTAATCTGAAGTTTAGACTCACACACCTCCTGATGCCCAGCAAAGTGAAGTGATGGGGTCAACAGAAGCCTGTTTCCATAGGAGCTAAGAAATATCCTTGAACTGCAATGGAATCCATGCCAATTATGAAGGTCTTGCCTAGTTCAGATGACTTAACTCTTACTGTGAGGGTGAAGAATTCTGGAAGCTTGACTGAGGAGTCATTCAGAAGCGCCTCATCAAACAGAGGCAAGAGGTAAAGCTATAAAACACAGTGTCTGTCCCTGGAATGACACAGCCTGATGCCTACAATACATCTACATTCACACATAAACATACCTCTTAGTCCCGACAATTAAAACTTGATTTCTGACAGAACCTTCGCATCCCTTAGAGGAAACTATTTTCCAGACAGAGCAGCAGAGGGAAATACGGTGATCTGAGGAGAAATGGGGATGGATGTTGTGACAATGTCTCAGAGAATGTCAAGCTCTGGAAAGCCAAAGTTCTCTCCCTGAGGCAGGAGCTAGTTTGTTCCCAGAAGAACAGCCGTTTAGAACTGAAGTGCAAGATGGGGGCAGTGGTTGAACCCAAAGGGTGGAAACTTAGTCAAGAACTTATCAGAAATATCTTCCAGCTACTCCCAGAAATACTAAAGCAGGCAGTTCAGAAGACTGGCAATCTGTGTCGGTGACTCAGAAGACTCAGAGAATTATGACTTGACGCTGTTAATGGGACCTCACTGGGACATTGAGGTGGGTGGGTCCTTTAAGACTTTTTTTCCCTTTCTTTCTTTTTTTCCAGGATCCTGAGATTTAGGATGTTTTTTGATAGATCAAGTTTCTTAAAACAAGACTGACCTGTGCCCATGCTGGAAAATAGAGGTTTTGAACAACACTCACCCACGTAAGCACAATTTAAACTGTCCCCTGTTTCCAAGACTAAATGGAAAACATGAGTCCCAATCCCTTTATTGCCTCAGATTCATCCTCTTGGCCTCTGTGTAATAATGCTGGGGCTGTGGCCCACATCGGGCCTCACCAGTGTGGCAGACTCAGCACTTCGTCACCATTTATGCAGATCTTCAAGCCCCTCAGACTCGGCAAGGGCTTTATTTTTGAAATCAGTGAATAAAAGCATATCTGATGCCACATCAGTGGTGACTCTGGAACTAATAAATTGGGATGTCTGGAAAAGGCCAGCATGACAGAGAAGTTAGCCAACTTTACTCAAGTCTGGTAGACTACTGCACCGAGGAGGAGTCTAAGACCTACTCAGGGCTCAGAAGGAAAAATGGTACAATGGCTGATAGATGACAATGGCCCTTGACAGCAGACAGGTAGAGGTGGCACCTGCCCCACTTATCGACTATGTTGATTTAAAACAATCTGTTTATGTTTGTATCTGAAGATTAGGGAGATAAGATGATTCACCTGGTATCACACAGTAAGTAGGTGGCCAACTCAGGGAAGCAGTGGGTTCAGGGTGTGGTGAGGCTCATTCCCATGTATCCAGAGAGAGGGAAAACCCACAGAACCAGGCAAATGGTGCAGTTGAACCACATCACATCACTAGGTGGAAATCAAGTGTACTCCACTTCTCACTCCCACTAACTCTTTTCTAAGATGTTTCAAATTGGTAAGGGTCATCAGAATTAGGTTATTTTAAAAAGATACTTGTTCTATCCACTCCAAGTTTTACTGTTTTCTGCTTTGCATGGTTATCCCAAGAGGAATGTGTGCTGTGTGGGACTTCCCTCACTAATTCTCCTAATGCTCTCCAGCTCTGTAACCCTCCCTCTGACTCTCTGGCTGCTGAAAGACACCATCTCTAACTGCCATTGCTTCATTACCTCAAATGCATCACCCAGAATGCCAGCAGCTTCGCTGGATTTCCCATTTGAGTCAGCTTTGAATGTTTTCAGAATACACTGGAAGAAAAAGAGATAAGAAAAGAAGGAGGATAAAAAGAGAAAAGAAGAAGGAAGAAGAGGTGGGAAAGGACATGACAGTGAAGACGGTGACGGCAATGATGGCAATGATGACATTGATGGCTGCCATTCCTGAAGTGCAATCACTGAAATGATTAGCCTTCACATCTGCAAAGTGATAAAATAGCATGTACCTCACGGGGCTGTTGTAAGACTAAATGAATGGTACATACGGTGAGTTCTCAAACACATCCGCTATCATTTCATTTTTACAGATATCATTACTATTTCTTACAAGATTGTACTATTAAAAACTGTTACTCTGTTCTGATGTGACTGTTCAACCCTTTTATTTCTACGCCATGCTTGCTAACCCTATCTGTAGAGGTGATTATTGGAATTCTGGTAAAATCTTCCCCCAAACCAAACCACTGTGGCTGAAGAAATGAACCATAAGACAAATCCTGGGATATATAGGATGAGACAATATGAACCCAGATTGTTTTGTCCATTATACAGATAAGGAAGCTGGGGCACAGAGAAGTTCATTAACTTACCCCGGGCTGCTGGCCAACACTGACTGGTGAGAGAGGGGAACCCTGAAACACAGAACACTTTCCTGCTCTGTGCCCATTCTCCCCCTGGCCCTGTGTCACTGTTGGCCCCCGTTAGAGGACAGCCTGAGCTCCCCTCTCTCTCTATCCCACCAGGGCTGAGCACTGACCAGCAGGACAGATGAAGCTCTGGGTACCTTCCCCTCTGCAGCTAAATATCCAACCTGCACTTGGTGGAAAACACCCTCTTGCTGCCAGATTCTCTAACAAGTTACATGATGGGGAAACCTTTGCCTCTAGGATGGTGTGAGAGGATAAATGGTGTGAGGAAAGACCTGAGAGAAAGAAACCCGAGGGAGCCACTAAGGTGCAGAGAAATAGATATTTCCTGGCAAAAAAATAAAAAAATAAATGAAGGTCTCCAATCTACAAGCAAATCCTCAGACAGCTGCTTCCCATTCTATTTTCTCCTTTGGATTCCTGGTGAGCAATTTGACCTGAGGGGAGGCAGAAACCAAAGCTCCAGAGCCACCTGAGATTGAGTTTAGAATTCTTTGTCCCTTCCCCTGAACTGTTATTTTTGCTATTTCTAATTGGTTGTTCAATAGTTTGATAACTGATTAGTTGTTTAAGAGCAAACCACTTAAAAGGAAAGTGCCTGTGGGAGTATTTTCGTGAGTAAGATGCCTCAGGAGCCTCTTTCCCTTCACTCATGCACACCCTCACACATCCACATCCACACACACGCATGGATACACACTCACACCCACATACTCACAGCTCCTATCCTCATATGTTGACCCAGGCTTAGTAGCACCATCTCTGTGAAAAGAAAATTGCCCTGATTCCAAGGGTTGAGGACAAAGGATGTCACCCATTATCTTTTTCCTATATTGTCTCCTGCTATGCTATCTTGCTTTGGTTTTGCTTTGGTGCTAACCAAAGTTGTGACAGAGGCTGCTCTGACACCCCTCCTAGGCTGCCAGGTCAGTTACATGGCTGACCTGTGGCTCAGTCAGGATTAACCTGGGTGAGACAAGTTCCTTTCTCCAGCCCCAGCAGTGGGCTGGAGTGTTTCCTGTGCTGAATCTTAGAGCAACCTGAGTTTCAGGTTGTGTGTGGGCCCATCCACTCAGAGAGGATCTTCGATGGAGGGAGAGAGCCACTGATCTTCAATAGATCCTTGGTGCTTAAGAGAGAAAGGCCTCTGTGGTTCCTAGGCAGAGGCTGCATGCCTGGGCTGTGCTGAGGTTCACAACATGGTTGGAGAGGAGGCAAATCTCCTCATTGTTCCAACTGACACTCCTTGACAGACCATATCAGCTATATATAATGGCCAAGTAGACAGAAGAGGAAGAAAGAGGAGAAGAAAAAATAGACATAAGAAAACAACTAAGAACATCATGGGTTGCTTTGTAGGCTAGACCCACAGAAGAAGAGAGGAGTTGATTTTTATAGGGAAACTTATAACGAGCTCAATACTTTCCATTAGTTATTTACTGATGCCTGAGGCAGGAAGGTTCTACTAGGGAAGCATTTCTAGTGGAGGTAAAAACCCACATTAGACCCTGAGGAAGAAAGCTTTAAGGCACAACAGAGATGTGTAAATATTCCCAAATGGCTGGAATCAGTGAAGATGGGACTTGAGGACTAGAGAGGACCTTTATTGTCCAACCAAAGAGAGGTGACATCAGCCCTGGTGCCCCACTCGAAGGCCTGGGTTTGATAGGCCATCCATTTCTCTCTCATTTACACTGAGCAACTCCAATCCTCAAGGAACACCTGAACCTAGGCTTGGCCTCTCTGGGAACCCTCATTTAAGGTTCTCTTTCTCATCCTCAGCCCACAAACACAAAGAGAATCTCAGAAGTGTTTATGCTGAGGTTGAGGGGCCTCCATATTCCCATTGTAGCTCTCACTTTGCCTTTGCCGTATCAGAGAGATCGCCCTTTTATAGCCTGGCGGGTATTTATGGCACCTCTGTGAGTTGATTAGACTCAGCTGGTTCTATTTTACCTCTTCAAAAAGATACATGAAGACTTTTGCACTATTTTTTAAAATACTTCAACCTGAAAACAAAGCAAACTGGAGAAAAAATGTGGTCCTGGAAAAAATCAAAGGATGTTCTCCAATGCTGTGCAAGGCTTTTCCTGCTCTCATGATTCAGTATGCCCTGGGGGATGTCTCTTTATGGAGTCTCATTTCCTAAGAGTGAGGAAGGGGCTGTGAGAGGAAAGAAGATGAAGGACTTGACTTGCACACAAGCCCATAAAAAGGCTGAAGGAAAAGAATGGGTTACAATGGAAAGATATGTCTGGCTGCCCAACTGGAGAACCTAGAAAATCCTCTGTAAGGTATTTTCACTGAAGCCTTGATTTATTTAAGGGAATTGGCAAGATTAGTGGCCTGACCTGGAAAAAGCTCACCTCTCCAGAGAGGTGCTATAGAAACACAGTAGAAGACATTTTGAGATTAGCAAGCAGAGAAAAAATATATACATATAGTACAGTGATAATTGTAGGAATTGTAGGACTAGTTGTAAATAACAAAGACTTACAGCATGCCTGGTGCTGCCATAAGCCCTTTACTTACACAATCTTATGTAATTGTCATGCCAATATTATGATGTAAGCATTAAGTTTACTGTATTGGGTGAAAAAAAAAAAAGAGAGAGAGAGAGAGAATCTAAGAATTAGGTAGCTTGCTCAAGAATGTCTTTTTTTGTGACTCTCAAAGCCTTAACTGGAAGCCAAGCTATCCAATTTCAGAACCAGAGGCCTCACTACCATCTTGTACTGCTGTTGATAGAATACTACCAGCTGGAGAGCTGGGCTGAGCCTGTTGTCAACTGGAAAGCTCTCACTGGGTCAGGATGCAGTGCATGTGCTGATGTCTGCTTGCCAGTTGTACACAGAACGCCCCTCCCAGAGCCCAGCTGTGGCCGACTACTCTAGGACATGCTGCTGCCCTTGTCCCTTTCTGGTGCTTAAACTGCTCCAGGTCCTGATTTCCACCCTTCACTTTGAACTCATTCATTCCTCAGCCCTCATCCTGCACTTCTCAGACCAGACCCTCCTACTCTGTCTAGCTTCTTTGGCTGGCCTTGAATGGTTACTGATTGGCTCTGCCTAGAGACAGCACCCTCAGGATGACCACCTCTGCCCTGATAATAACCCACCTCCTCCCTGAGGCTGTGACCTCCACAGTCTCCCACCACACCATAGTTTCCATGGCTTCTTCCATGTCCAATTGTCGTGGTTCCTTGATGTGCGTCTTGTTGTGTTATTTCTTCTTCACCTGAAATACTCTCCCAGGAATGGTCTATCTGCTCTTGACTGACTTTCAATTTGGTTTTGGCTTCTGAACCCATGAGTTGGCTTCTGAACCCATCCTGCATAGGCTCCACAGCATCCTACTCCTACCTCTACTGACTCCACTCTGCTGTCCACTTGTCAGTCTCTATAAAGAACCCTTGGGGGACCCACTTGCAGACACTGTCCAGGTTTCAGGGTCTCAAATCCTAACGCAGGCCTGGAACATAGTGAGTACTTACAAAATAATTGGTTAATGAATGAGCAAATGATAAAGCATGAATTCATTCTGCTTTATCATTCATTCTTAACTGACTTGTCAGTCTGCCAAGCCCTATTTCCTTCCTTCATCTGGGGTCCTCACCAGGGGCAGGGGGAGACTCAAAGACAAGGCAGCCTCCTGCTGGCAGGCAACCTACTACAGTCTGGAAGACAGAGAGTCTAAGCTCATGGTCTACATCTAGAGGATGTTTTTAAGTTTTTCTATTTTAAAATAATTATGGCATCCCAGAAAGTTGCAAAGAATGTATGAGAAAGTTCGTGTGCCCCTCACCCAGTTTCCTCTAATCTTGCACAACTACAGCACAATATCAAAACCAGGAAACCGACGTTGGTAGAGACCACAAACAGTATTCAAATTTCATCGATTTTGCGTGCATGCATTTCCTTATGAGTGTGCATGTGTGTTTCATGCAACTTCACCTCATCTGTAGAGCTGTATGTCCACCACCATAATTTCAGAACTGCTTCACAGCCACAAGGGTCTCCTGTACACCATGTCTTTAAGGCCACATTCATCTTTCTCCACAATCCTCTACTTCTGGCAACCACTGATATGCTGATATGTTCTCTGCCTCTGTAATTTTTTTTTATTTTAAGAATTATATATATATATATATATATATATATATATATATATATATTATATATAAAATTAGCTTTCATCACTGAGACTAATTCTCTTGAGATTGTCCGAGTTGTAGCCTGTATAAATTTCTGAGTGGTACTCTATGGCACGGATGTACCAAAGCGTGTTTGATCACTCATGCCACAAAGACCACCTTGGCTTTTTCATTCTGGCTTTTATAAATAAAGCCACTGTTAGCCTTTATGAACAAACTCATAGGTAGCTGTAAGACTTCATTTGTTTGGGATAAATATATAGAAGTACAATTGCTGGGTGTACATTATAGATGCATGTTTAGTGTTTTAATAAAGTGCCACCCAGGGGTCAGCAGGTGTTGTGAAGGCTGAGGTGCTGGATCCCATATGGCTGTCTGTGCAGTTCGAGTCTTAGACCTGGTAGTTTGAAAATCATGCCAGGTGCATGTGTGCGTATGCCCAAAATCCTGAAAGGAGGCTAGAGACAAAGTGATTCCAGTGTGGCCACCTCCCTGAGGGGGATGATTTCTCACTTTCCTTCTCTTTGTCTCTCTCTGGCAAGTGCACGCACTCTGCAGGAAAATGAAATCAAAGTTTTCCAAAGTGATTGGACCATTTTATGTTCCTACTAGCGGTGTATCCATCATTCAATTTCTCTGTATCTTCACTAGCATGTAGTGTTGTCATTATTTTCATTCCTGCTGTTCTGATAGGTATGTAGTGGTGATCTCATTGTAGTTTTAATTTGTATTTCCTTAATGGGTAGTGATGTTGAACACATCTCATGTACTTTTTTTTCCAACTGTGTATCTTCCTCAGTAAATTGTATGCCCACATCTTTTGCCCATTTACAAATTAGAATATGTTTTACTGTTAGATTTGAGATTTCTTCATGTATTCTAGAACCTAGTCTTTTGTCACATACAGTTTGCAGATATCTTCTCCCAGACCATGATATATTTTTTTCATCTTCTTCACAGGGTCTTTCATTGAGTACATTTAAAAATTTTGATGACATATAGTTTACCTTTTTTTTTTTTTTACTTTTTATGTGAAGTGTAAAAACTGTTTTCCTACTTCTAAGTCCAGAATGTTTTCATCTACGTTTTCTTTTTCTAGGCCCATGATTTATTTTGAGTTATTTCATGCTAAGATGTGAGTTTTTTCATTTGTTAATAAGTCTAATTGTACCAGCATCAATTATGAAAAAAGCTACCTTTTCTCAGTTGAATTACTTTTGCATTTGCTAAAAAATCAGCAGAGGGGGCAGCTCAACAGGCAAAGCTTGAGCGATGTCACATTCATGTGGAAGAGGGCAGGTTTGGCTCCTGGTCCACCTGAAACCCTGAGCAAGTGGGACCATAGTGGGGGGCCCCATTAGGAGTGAAGCTCTCTCTCTATTCTAGGGTCTGTGCCTTTCAATATAAATATTCAAATGAGCTCCTCTATGTGTACAAAAACATTGCTGCATCCTATTAGGAATTGCAATATGTACATATTAATTGTGGTAGGACTTTCATTTTGTTCCTTTAGTTCAGTGTGGCCACCTCCCTGGGGGTGGCCTCACAGACATGGTTCTAGGGCAGTGTAGGCAGAAGGAGGAACAGCTGTGTTGCTCCGTTGTTTAGAATCAGTAGCTCTGATTCTGCAGATGGCAGCAATACCGCACTGTGACCTGCCCACAGTGTCTCCCTGGTCCAGCTCCTGAGAGCAAACTCTTTGGGTGGCATTGCCTCAGCCCTGCTTAGGCACTCACAATCCAGGATGAGGGGAAGAATCACCTCCTTCTGTCCTTGTTCCTTTGGGGAGCAAGAGTAACACTCCTGACCCCTAAGTGCAATGTGGAATTAACAAAGGCATCACCTTTCAGTGTGTCACTAGTGCAAAGAAGATGAACCAGCTGCCATCACAAGGTGACAGTGAAGCCTCGTCTCTCATTTTCCTGTCTTTACCTCCCTTGTGTGAGCCCAGAGAACAGGATTAGTCAGGTAACACTGGGCTATGCAATGAAAACAAGCTAACTCCTCAACATCCCTGGCTCGACTCAAAGATGTCTTTGTTGCTTCCAGAAAATTAAATGTAGATCTGGTGGCTTGCTTCTACACGAAGAGATGCCCTCTGAAACGTGTGTTTTTTTTGTTTGTTGTTTTTTTTTTTTTGGAGAGGTTTTTGCTATAGGGTGCGTGCGCTCGCCAGACAGACAGAGACAGACAGAGAGATAGAAAGCGAGAAATCACCCCCCAGAGGGGATGGCCACGCCGCAATCCCTTCTCCTCCATTCTCCTCTCGGGATCTTGGGCACGCACGCACATGCGCCCGGCGTGAGTTTAAGCCACCGGGTCCGGGACACGAACCGCGGTTGACTACGTGGGAGTCCAGCGACATAGCCATTACGCTAACTGCTGGTCCCAGAAACGTGTGGTTTTGAAGCTTGCTGAGCAAGGAATCGAGCTGAGGGTGCAGCCATAATGTTAACTGCCTCAGCCCAGAAATAGACTCTCTAGATTGTGGTTAGGCGGCCCAACCAAGTCGCATGACCCAACCTAACTCTAGAAGGGGCAGGGAAACACTGAGTGTCTCTGCCAGTGATGAGGAAGATTAAATCCCTCCACTTCAAGGTAAAACTGCATTTGATTTAAAAGAAATACAGTAGGGACCAGCAGATAGCATAATGGTTATGTCACCGGACTTCCATGTAATCAACTGCAGTTCAAATTCTGGACCTAGAAGCTTAATATTTACACCAGGTACATATGCATGCATGCCTAAGAATCCCAAGAGGAGAATGGAGGAGAAAGGATTGCAGCATAGCCATCTCCCTAGGGAGTGATTTCTCACTTTCTGTCTCTCTGTCTCTCTCTGATTAGCACACGTGCCTTATAGCAAAAACTCTCATAAATAAATTAATTAATTAATTAATTAATGTAACAATTCTTTGCACATATTTTTGGGGCTGATCTCATACCACTGCCTTATGTTGTAGACGAGGCTGCTTTGAGCTGCCCCAGCTTGAGTCTGCTTATCGTGTGATCAACACGGCACTTACCTCTCCTAGTCAGGCTGGCACTTATGCTTTGTCTTGGCTAAAACATCCAGAAGAGGGAGAAGTGGCAAGAGGAGGATGAATCTCCACATAAAAGTTGGGTTTCAGGAGCTGACTATTGCCTGGGCGGTCTAATGGCCTATTCCAAGACAGCCAGGTTGCTGTCTGCTCCAGCTCTCTGAAAAGTGCAGTTGATGATGGTGCTCCAGATTCTGCACTGTGCACATTAACACCACTTGCTGGACTGAGACCCAATGTATTCATATACCTGAGAAAGCCCCAATGTGTGCATCTAAGGGCATGGCTGTGTCTTTAAGAGCTGGATGTGATTGCAGCAATATTAGTCAATGATTTGGGCACTTTTTAAAATTATTTCTAGAGTTGCTTTCATCTACTTTCTCTGGAAATGACAATTAGGGAAAGGCTCAGGGGAGAAATGAAAATTAGGTACATGGACAGCTCCCTGAGCCAGCAATCAGAGGATGACAACCTGCCTACACAACTTAGGTGCCTTGTCTGGGCTGATAGGAGGCATCTGTTCCAGAAGGCAGAGCTTGGGAATCCAGGCAGACTCCAGGTGATCTCCAAATATCATTTCTGGTTTTCCCAAATTTCACTTGTTTAAAACGAATATGTTTTTCTCCCCTTTTCTTAAACTTACTCTTTAGTATTTATGTTCCTCAGTATGAGGACCTCATCCTTTTGTCAGGGAGCTCCAGGCAACCAAGGCAGGAAGGAAGCGGGGCATGTCTTGTCTCTCTTGGCCATGACCACGCCATGAACGTGTTTACTTTTGGGGACAGTGTTTGAGTGGCAGCACACTGAATACTTCAGATAAATATGTGTTCAGTAGTAAAGCGTGGCTCAATGTACCTGAGGGTCAGCACTGCACCTGGCACGAGGGGGTGGGGTTTGCCCACTCCATTCCCATTCCCAGGGGCCAAGGCCAACAGGAGGACTCGCTCTCTCTGCACACTCTTGACACAATCTGACAAACGTCTTTACGGTAGGTTGCTCTGATGATGGTGGACCTTCAGTGCCTGGCTCTCAGAGCCTGGCAGCCACACCCAGAAGGACTGAAGTTGGTGAATTTTTCTTTTCCATTTTATTTTTCTAAGTTTGCTATAGGGAGTATGTGCTCACCAGAGAGAGACTGAGAGGGAGAAAGTGAGAAGAGTTAGTGAACTTTGCATCTGTGCATACAGGTTTCAGTATGCCTCAGCCATCTTTGTGTCTATAGAGAGTCTGAAATATGTAATGTGTGCATGTATGTGCATACATACACATATACTTATGCATATGTGCATATATGTATATTTGTGTACATTCCATGTGTGTGGTTTATGTTGCATGTATACATGTATGTGTGTATAGTGTGTGTATAGTATGTGTGTGTGTGTGTATACAAGATGTGTGTGTACATAAACAATTATCTATATTAGGGGACTCAAAAAGTTTTGGAAAGGTGGAATTAAAGTACAAGTTTATTTTGGTGCAAAAAATTGAAATTCATAAGTAGTTAAGTAGTTTTTTTTATAATATATATTTTTGGTTAACTTTTTGAGGAACCCCCCCCCTTATATATATTTAACAGAAATTGAATGGCACTTTGGCATATTTATTTCTGTTTCCTTTCAGTTTTTGGTTGGATAGAGCATGTTTCCAATCATATGTGCTAAAGGGCTCCATGAAGCTAATGAACACAGAACTCTGAAGGAAGCAAGTCTGATTGAGAAGCACATTGGCCTCTCATAAGCAGCCTCTTTGTGACCCTGAGGGCGCCACACTCCACCAGAGAAACACAAACTCCCCTGAGGCATTGTCATGTCACTGGGGACAATACCCACATCTCCACTCTGGAGAAGGTGACAGTGCAGAGCAAACAAAACTGGGAAGACTTTTTTGAGATCTGGAAAGCATTACCAAATTCACATCAGTTCTGTTCTTCTCTACAACTGAAACGCCAGAAGAAAAGCCATCCATGGAAATCTCTGGATGTGTTCTTTTTGGAGCTAGGTTCCTGTTGTGGGCTTTGAAGGATCACACTCAACTGGAGGCTGAGGCAGTCCTGGAGGTAATTGGGAACTCTGCTCTTTTGAGGTTAGGGGGCAGATGACTCCCACAGCACACTTCCAACACAAGGTCTCCAGAGACAGATAAACTACTTTTCTTTGACTTACCTTGACATATCTGGTCCTTTCAATTGCAAGGTCTGAGTCCTACCATTTGTGCAATTTGGCCTGGAAATAGAGACCTCAGCACTTCTAGGGTCAGCTCCATGTTAGCACCGCCCTGCATACCTCATTTCTTACTGGTCTTCATAAATCTCACTGCTGTCAGCTCAGGTTTTATTTAGGGGAGCTAACACTGAGAGTGGCCAGGAAGGAGCAGAGTGAGCCAAATTGTCCATCCAAATCTATTTAGCATCTAATACGGAGAAGGGAAGAAACAGAGAGGGGGAAGGAAGATGAGACGCTCTGGTGGAAACCTGTTAAACATTGCGAACACTTGGCAGGAGACCCTCAGATAAATCACCAGTGGTCTGCACCTCACAAGGAGAGCCTTTGGTCCCTAGAAACCTCAGGGCGGGGGGGGGGGGGGGTGAGAAGGGATAGAAAAGCCAGTCAATTCTCAGAGAAGTGGAGAAAGGGCAGTTTTCCCAGCATCCTCGCACAACCCCCATCTCTGCACCACTCAAGTCAACAATGCACAAATCTCCCATCTGTACGCTTTGGTCCCACACTGCAGAGTCCCAGGGCATCACCCCAGGTGTGGCTGCTAGCTTTCGGAGACCCAGGCTCCACCGACCTGCTGCTGGCCATGCTGCCTCTGAGCCCAGAGTTCCAGGAACCATCCAGGCTGAGCAGAGTGTACCCCCCTGAGTCCAGGAACACAGAAACCACATGAGTAGGTTAAATGATTCTCATTTCTCCTGAGGTGTAGAGCATCACACAGACTCACACGTAACTCGGAGATAGAAACAAATAAAACTAGAAACACTTATTGAGTTTAATATGCTCATTTCTGTGGCGCTGATTATAAATTTTCACTAAGCACTCACTGAAACAAGAATTTTAAATTAAATTGAAATAAGAATAAATAAAAACCTTGTGATTTTCTAGACTTTCTCCACAAAATTCTGAACAGATTGGAAGTCAGCGTATAGCACAGATTTGATCTTGCACAGAGTTGTTTCCTGAAGAAATGAACAGTAGACCAGCACTTCCCAATACAATATAACAGGGCACCACATATACGATTCTAAATCTCCTGGTAGCCATATTAAAAAACTAAAAAACAACAAGTAAATGAATTTGAATAACTTATTTTACTCTGTATCTAAAATAATACTTCATCCATAATTAATATAGAATCATTATAATTTTATGATGTTGCTGTATTTAAAGCACCTCTCTGTTTTCATTTTTTTACAACTTTATTGAGGTACGTTTCTGAACATACAATACATTGAATATATTTAAGATGTACAAATATGATAAATTTTGACACAAGTATGCACCATGTAACCACAGAGCAAGCAGGAAAGTGAACATATTCATTAGCCCCAGAAATGACCTTGCACCCTTTGTGCTCTCTCCCTCCAAGCCCATCTCAATTTAGAAGGGCTGCATTTCACGGCCGGAGGGTCACCTTGGGGTGCTGACTCCAGCATGCCTCAGGTTAAGCTCTGATCTCCGTACCCACAGTGGACTCCTAGTTCTCTAGAGTTCATGGTACTATTACAAAAATCTGAAAGATCTTATACTAAGTTTTTTTTCTTATTTTCATAAGTGACAACAATAGTAGTAGCTAAAACAACATCAACTTTTAGAGTGTGTTTAGTCTTACAGATACTCAATGCATTGTTTCAGATCTCAATGAATTCTCCACCATACCTTGAGAAATAGCCACTATTACTATCTATTATTATCTCCCTTGGCAAGCTGAGGTTTTAAATAATTCTGTAACTTTCTCAAGGTTATATAATTACTTTAGGCCACCTGAATTCAGGTCCCTACAAAAAAGGATAAAGGAAGGTAGGCATGGGATGTTTTCTTAGGCTTTCATGATATCAGGGCGGGTTTAGGGAAGCAGAATGCCAAGAAAATGAGGAGTGTGACTTAAAGACACTGAAAAGGCCCAGTCACAGTGCTGCAGGGTGCTGTTGTGCAATACTTAAGCCACATAGAAGGCCCTGGTTTGGACCCCAGGTCAACCTGAACACACTGGGAACACCCACAGACTCACCCAGATCCTGGCTAGTTTGACGGCTGCAGGGAGGGGTATTGCAGTGTTGTGGAAGCTTCTCAAGAGTCTCTCTCTCTCTCTCTCTCTCTCAACTAATATTTTTTTAAACAAACAGGTTAAAAAAAATGCACCGAAAAGATGAGTGCCCTGTTGACCTAGAAAAAGAAATCTAAGAAGAAAAATCTAAAACGGCTATACAACTTAAAGAAGGAGCACTGAGGAGATCCTGGATATTTCTTTTGAATCCCTTTCCAGCAGAACTTGGAGGTGGTATGAAATGTGACAGGATTTGGAATCAAGAAGCCTAGATATAGAGACCTCATGTAGGCCACATGACCATTATAAACATGTAAGTAATCCATCTGAACCTCAGTTTCTGTATTAAACTTTCTTATTAAATAAGACAGAAAATTCTTATTTCAATGAGTTCTGTGCACATAAAAGAATAAAGAATCTATAAATATTCCATTTATTTTGAAAACAGTCAACATAGCAAATAATAAAATTATAGAAGTTGTTTCTTCACTTGGCAGTATTGAATGAAATTATACATATATTCAAAAGAAAATATATGCGACTAAGTCAGAGGATTATTAAAAATATATAAGTCACTTTGGGTCACTCCTAACCTTTTCCCTTTAGTACACTAAAAGCATAACGTCATTGTATTTTGGTTGACATAGTTTCTGACCAAAAAAAAAATCTGTTATTTGAATTATTGGTCCTAGATATGCAATGTTTTGGGGTTTTGTTTTTTTATTTTCTCCTACTACTTTTTAGAATTTCTGCTTATATCTGTCTACAATTCGATTATGATATACTTTTGTGTGATCTTTGCGTTTTGCCTGTTGAGGGGTCATTGAGTTTATTGGACCTCTGGGATTGCAGTTTTCCTCTAATTTACTTTATTAACTCTTTGAGTTTATAGTTTTCATAAAATTTGTAGAACATTTTGTCATTTAAGTTTTTCTGCATCTCCCTCTACCTCCTCCCCTTTGGGATTCCCATTTTACCTGTTAGGCTGTTTGATACTGTATCACGGGCCACTGAGTCTATTTTACTTAACAGTCATTACAGTTTCTGTATGATTCAGCTTAAATTTTTATTTTGTCTTATTTTAAAATCTACTGAACTTTAATTTCACAGGTCTAAGATGTAGTTATGTCCACCAGCAACATTTTCATTTCATATATTGCATTTTTCATGCTTAGAATTTCCAATTTGCTATTTTTTGCCTTTTTGTTTTTTAAATTTCTTCCATGTGAGAGACAATAAGAGAGAGCGAGAGAGAGACAGTGGGTAACTAACTCCAAAAAAGGTTATAACACTGAAATCCTACCCCTACTTTTAGCCAGTCCATACCACAGGTACATACATATTCCTGAAGCATACAGGGAGGCCATGAGACTTGAACCTGCAAACTTCTCATGTGGGTACAGTTGAATTACTGCTATGCTACCATCTGGGCTTTTTTTTTTTTTTTGGTTAGTGTTCTTTTTTATCTCTCATATTTCACATTATGATCATGTTTTCTTCAAATCATTGAGTATATTGAACCTGTAATAGTTTTTTTTTTTTTTTTTCTTTTTTGGGAGAGATTTTTGCTATAGGGAGGGTGCACTCACTGGAGAAAAAGAGACAGAAAGTGAGAAAACACCCCCTGGGGAGATGGCCATGCCACAATCCCTTCTCCTCCATTCTCCTCCTGAGATTTTGGGCATGAATGCACACATGCCTGGCATGACTTTTACGTCACTTGATTGTGGCTGACTGTGTGGGAGTCCAGCAAGGTAACCATTATGCCATCTGCTGGTCCCTATAATAGTTATTTAAATGTTCTTGCCTGATAATCTCATTATCTCTGTCACCATTTGTTAATAACATGCATTGATTGATTTTCTTCTTGTGGGTAACATTTTTCTGTTTCTATACTTAGCTAGTAATTTGTAATCAAACATTGTGAATTTATTTTTTAGTTCTCTGGGTTTTGTTGCATTTCTTTGATGAGTGCCAACTTTTTTTTTTTCCTATAAGGTAGTTGAACTGCTTATAGAATAGCTCAGTCCTTTCAAGTCTTACTTATAAACTTTTACATGGCAGGTCTTGAGGAACTCAATTTACTCAGAGGCTGTGGATTCCACAAGATCTTTCCACTCTGGATGGCAAAAAGTTGAATTATTTCAAGCCGTGTGCAAGATCTAGGAACTATTCAATTTATAGGTCTTTTGCTATGGTGCTTTTCCTGACAGTTGTTCTTTACCTGACTTTGGCAAGCTTTGCCATACGCGCATTTAGGTTGTTATTCAGTCAGAGACTTAATCCAGCTTTCTGGAGTTCTTTTACTACATAATTTCTTGATAGTATTTTTGTCTCACAAAGTCTAACTGCCTCAGCCTTCTTGAACTCTGACTCATCAACTCAGAAAGACCACCAGGCTCTGTCTGAGTTTCTCCTCCTTGTGTTGTGGTCCAGAACATACTTCTAGGCAGAAGGCCAGGGTGATTATCAGACTTATTCCTTTGTTTCCCTTTTTTCAGTATCATAGTCTGGTATGGGTATTGTCCATATCTGAAAGCAGATGTCTCATGTATACTGCATAGTTTTCTAGTGTTATTTTAGTGACATAACCCTTGTTAAGAGTTGACTTTCATGGGTGAATGCCAAAGCAGTTTTCTTTAAATCAAACCTCCATTAAAGCTTATTTTAAATGATCGTTTAAATTAGTTAAATGATCATTTTTGTATGTTAATTAAAATTTTTTACACATGTTAAAATAAATATACATACTAAAGTAATTACATAATTATTAAAATGAAAGTATGGGGGACCAGCAGTTAGCGTAATGGCTATGTCACTAAACTCCCATGTAGTCGACCGTGGTTTGAGTCCTGGACCCAGTGGCTTAAACTCACGCCGGGCACGTGTGCATGCATGCCCAAGATTCCGAGAGGAGAAATTTCTCGCTTTCTATCTCTCTCTATCTCTCTGTCTTTCTGGCAAGCACATGCACCCTATAGCTAAACCTCTCCGGAAAAAAAAAAAAAAAAAAAAAAAAAAAAAAAAAAAGGAACTGTAAAAAAAAAAGTATGGATCCATATTCCATTTAAAGCCATCTTGAGACTCAATAAAGACATAAATACACTTTGGGAAATTTTCTATAAAATACATTCAGTGGATGTTTATGGAAGCAAGATCAGCATTTTACATAATGGTTAAGTACTAAAAGAATGAGATGATTCCTGACGTTGTTTATTGGATCTTAAGACCAAGAATCAAGAAGTGAGAGATGGGCTCTGGACTCTCTTACTTTCAAAGGAATGATTAGGATGTTTCTGAAGCGATTTTTGTTTATGTTACATAACTTAGACCAGATATGATGACAAAAAACTAAGACACAGGGCCTCCTATTCCAGTCACTGGATTTCAAGGGTAGGCATGACTTGTGACATCACATGATATGAACATAAACAGTATCTACAAGAACCCAACCCCCGAATTTTCCCAAGGAACTGCTGTATTTCTCCTGAGGCCTATGTTGGTCCCCTTGGTTTTCCCTTAGTGTTTTGGAAAGACTTAAGTGAACCAACCTGTCTGAATTATTTTAAGAAAATCCAGGGTCTTGGCTTGCTCCCATGTTTAAAAAATAAATAAGTAAGAAGAAGAAGAAGTGGTGTGAGACCAGCTATAGGTATACTCAAGGATCCCAAAGATCTCATGAGGCCAAGAAGACTATGCAATCACCTCTCTATCACAACTGGAGATCTTTGTCTAAGAAGTCTCAAAGGTTCTGAGTTAAATTATTAAGCAGGATCTCCCTGTTGTAAAGAGTACATTTGTGTCCTTATAGTAGACTGTAATACTCTTGAATACTCAGATCCAAGAGTTCATAAATAGAGCATTGGCATGTGGAGAATAAAGGAAGAAACAATTAGCCTTGGGCATCCAGGTGAAATGTAATGTTTAAGATATGTTTTATAAAAAATCACTTAACTGCTTTAGTCTAAAAAAATGGTCTTAAATGTTTCAAGTATAAGGGGAGCAAAGTGGTAAAGTGATCATTCCATGAACTTTGGAGTCTGGAACATCTGGGCTTACTACTATTTCCTAACTTTTCTCACTGAACTTATTTTCTCGTTTATAAAATTGAAACAATATTGCTTAGTTCACTGGGTTATTTTGAATTTTAATAACTAAATAAAGTAGTGTATGGATTATAGGAAATTTCTCCAAATGTTAATTCCCTTTCTCAGAACTCTGCTCTTTAAAGAAACATCTTCTATTTCTGGGTATGGTTTTTGTTTCTGTTGCTTCCACAACAAATTGCTATAAATTTAGTAGCTTAAAAATGCTGGAACTATCAGATGGTCTAATGGTTACATCACTGGACTGCCACATGGGCAACCGCGGTTTGAGTCCCAAACATGGCAGCTTAAAACTCACACCAGGCACGTGTACATGTGTGCCGAGAATCCCAAGAGGTAAATGAAGAAGGGATTGCGTATGATCATCCCCACTGGGTGGTGATTTCTCGCTTTCTGTCTCTCTCCGTCTCTCTGGTGAGCATATGTGCCCTATAGCAAAAATCTCTCTCTCTAAAAAAAAAAAAATAGTCAACTGATTATTTCACAGTTCTGTACAAGTCAGTGTGGTACAGGTCTCACCAGGATATAATCAGCTGTTGGCAAGTTGTGTTCCTTTCTAGAGACTGAATTCTTTCTCCACTCATTCAGATTGTTGGAGGAATTCAGTTCCTTGTGGTCACAGGACTAAAGTCTCTTTTCTTTTCTTTTCTTTTCTTTTCTTTTTTCTTTTCTTTTCTTTTCTTTTCTTTCCTTTCCTTTCCTTTCCTTTCCTTTTTCTTTCCTTTCCTTTCCTTTTCTTTTTTTCTTTTTTTCTGGCTATAAGATAACAATCACTCCCAACTTGTGGAGACTGCTGCATTCCTTGGCATATCAGCTCTTTCCTCCATCTTCAACACCACCAACATTGACAAGTTGAGTCTTTCTTATATTCCATCTTTCTGACCTACTCTTCTGCCCTGTTTCACTTTTGAGAAATCATGTAGTGGGCTAGCACCCCACACAGTGGTTAAGAGCAGTGCTTTCAAAGCTGAATCCCACATGGTCAATGGCATTTCGAATCCTCCAACAGTGGCTTAAAAACCACACTTGGTGTGTGTGTGTGTGTGTGTGTGTGTGTGTGTATGTCCAAAATCCTGACAGAATGAAGAAATGAAGGGAAAAGAGTTGTGGCATGACCATGCTCCATCAGGGAAGGGGTATTTTCTCTCTCTCTCTCTCAATGATGATGACAATGATAACTACCATTTATTGTGCTTTTTATTATGTGCCATGCATGATGCTAAGCATCATGTAGGCATCTACGTACCATAATCTAACTTCATCCTCATGAGAGTCCCATAAAGTAAGGTTTAATCCTCATTTTGTGGATAAGGAAACAGAGACAAAGAGAGGGTAGATGAATTTCTGAAGGCTATTCCAAGCCTGTACTCTTATCTGACAAACACTGGAGCTTTTAATCTCTTTCTTTTCAGGATTTGAACTCATTCCCTGTCTGTTTTTCTATTTCTCGAACTTTTCTCTTTACCTTGGTATTTTCTATTTCAGCTTCCTCTCAGTGGCCTCTTCCGTCCCAGTCATCCCATCCACTTGTACTCTTTATTAGTGACAATTGCCTAGTAAGATGTTCTTCCTCTCCTCAAGCTATGGCCTTCTAAAGGCACATTCTACTTTAATCATTGCTAATTAGAAAGAAAAATCAACTTTCCAGGTCACACATTCCTGTGGACTCCAAAGTCTAATACCCTTGAGTTGTAAATTCCGCAGACTTATTTCTCACTTTTCTCTTTTTCTACCACAGGTCATAATCTGTTGCTTGAAAATCATTTGAACCCGCTGCCTAAATAACATTATACTTTCCTTTAATGCCATACAATAAACCACCCCATATTTTCCTTCTGCTTCATTCTATAGCTTAGTACAAGCTATTTTCTTTTCCCTTTTTTTTTTTTTTTTTTTTTTTTTTTCTCCTTCTCTCCTTGGCGTGTGGAAACCTTGGCTTGTAACTCAAGAAGTGACTATTTCTTTAGTTCAACTTAAATAATGTTTTCTTACCACTTGGGACAGCATTATTCAAAGGAAACAAGTTCTATAGAAATGGATTTTGCTAGTTAGCAGCATAAGGGTGGTTGACGTATACCAAAAGATGTTCCAAATCCATGGACAATTGGAAAATACTGGAACCCATGTGGAGGCACTGGAGCAAATCCTGCGCCTCTTCTACAGGCTGGATAGGTCACGTGACGGGTGTCAGGAGGTGAAGCCCAGAGCCATTTACTCATTTCTCTTTTCCCTGAAGCTTTCCCCAGACACCTCATCTATTTTGAACTGAAGTCTTTGGGCCAGAAATCATAGTCACCACATCCTCTGAAAAGTGGCTATGACTCAGTAGCTGCCAAACTCAGCTCTTGGGCTAGGAATGCTCTCTAAAGAAAGCCCTGGGGTGCTGGGGTAGGATAGGAAAGGACAAACACAGGCAATTTGGTAGGAGCTCTCTGAGATATTTGAGTAGTTCCCCAGGTATTACAAAAGGAGAAGACTAGTTCAGTTCTCATTGGTGT
This sequence comes from Tupaia tana, assembly GCA_026018925.1. Taxonomy (NCBI): domain Eukaryota; kingdom Metazoa; phylum Chordata; class Mammalia; order Scandentia; family Tupaiidae; genus Tupaia; species Tupaia tana. The sequence goes on from JAKSZU010000010.1 coordinate 82,577,695, forward strand.
TAGTTTTCTGTTGTTTCCATAACAAATTGCCATAAATTTAGTAGCTTAAAAATAGCAATTGACTATTTTAAAGTTATATACAAATCAATCTGGTACAGGTCTCACCAGGATAGAATCGGGTATTGGCAGGTTATGCTCCTTTCTGAAGACAAAATTCTTTTTCAACTTCTTCAGGTTGTTGGAAGAATTTAGTTTCTTGTGGTCACAGAACTAAAGTCCTAATTTGTTTTCTCTGGCTGTAAGCTAAGAGCCATTCCCAACTTCTGGGGTCTGTTGCACTTCGTGACTTATTAGTGCTTTCTCCGTTTTCAAGGCCACCAACACTGGCACGTTGAGTCTTTCTTATATTACAACTTTCTTCCCACTCTTCTGCCTGAGAAATCATGTAGTGCCCCCCCCAGCACAGTGGTTAAACACTGTGCATTGGAGGCACAGCACTTTCAATAATTATAATAATAATAGATAAATAAAAATAAACCCCAACAGGCAGGATTTGGTTGGAGCCACCCTGGGAATGGCCACAGTGGCACCAAACATGGAGCCTTGAGTACTATGCACATGGATCTCAGCTTTCAGCCGGGATCTCTGGAGACCTGACCCTGCACTGGGCAGGGAGAGTTATTTTCATCTCATTATTTCAGACTCACATCTTCAGTGATGGTAACTTTGGGACAATGATAATTAGGACCTGAGAAGAAGTCCTGCAGTCTATGTGTCTTAGTTCATGCAAGTCGCTGTAACAAAACTCCATCAACTGGATGGTTTGCAAGCAACAAACAGCTCTGGAACTTTGGAAGTCCAAGATCAGGCCTCAGTAGATTCAGTGTCCGGTGAGAGTCTTTCTCATAGGTGATTCCTTCTCCCTGAGTCGTCACATGTGGGAAGGATGTCTCAGGGGCCTCCTTTATGAGAGCACTAATCTCACTCATGGGTTTCTAAAGGACCCATCTCTAAGTTGCATTACCTTTGGGGTTAAGATTTCGTCACGTGAACTGGAGAAGGGAAATGCACAAACATTTAGATTATCGCAAAGTGCAATATGGAAGATTTGCTTTTCCTTCTAAAACTATTCAACAGATTAAAGGAGGGACTGAAGTAGCCAACATAAAAAAGAAATTTGTTTTTGGAGAGGTTTTCTCTATAGGGTGCATTTGCTCACCAGAAAGACAGAGAGACAGAAAGCGAGAAATCACCCCCCCCGGGGAGATGGCCACGCTGCAATCCCCTCTCCTCCATTCTCCTCTCGGGTATGCACGCACACGCGCCTGGTGTGAGTTTAAGCCACCAGGTCCAGGACTCGAACCGTGGTCAACTACATGGGAGTCCAGTGACACAGCCATCACGCCAACTGCTGGTCCCCTACAATTTCTTTTTTCTAAGGCAACAGCTTTCAAGAAGCCCACTGGGAAACAAGGAAGGAATTCACAAACCAGAGCAGATGAAATTCAGTTTATCATTCTACCAGGACCAAGAAGGCTGCTGCCCACCTAGGAGTCCGGGCGTGAAAAAGTCACAAGCACACTTAGAGCTACCTCCAAAGTTTGGGAAGGGAAGGAGACTTGAAGGACCAGGTTGATGAAAGCAAGAATCTTGCTGTCCCCAGACAAGGTTGTTTTTGGGCCACCTAGACTGTATTCAGTAATCTCCTCATGAGTTTATTTGCCCAGATCCTTTTGACTTTGTAATCTAGCAACCAAATATAAATATTTATTCCAGATTCTTAATGTCTTGAAGACATATAATCAAAGGTAGAGGAATTTAAAGTTGCAAAGTGGGTGTCAAAACCTGAGGTAGTTTTGTCCTTTTCAAATATGAAAACTCCTGGGACAGCCAAGATTTGGCATATATTTTGGCACTAGTAGGAAGAGTCTCTGATTTTGTTCACTGTTGTATATTCAATTTAGTGCCTGGCACACGGTGGGTGCTCAGTGAATATATATTGGAAGGTTTAAGGGCTCAATATGAATATCATCATTTTATATAGTTAAGAAGACAAACTTGCAAACTGATGGTAATGTTTCGAATTTACTGTTATTAAAAATAGCTTGCATTTGGGACCAGCAGATAGCATATTGGCTACATTGCTGGACTCCCACATAGTTGACCACTGTTCAAGTCCCAGACCCAGTGGCTTAAACTCAATGCCAGGCGCATGTGTGAGTGCCCAAGATCCTGAAAGGAGAATGGAGGAGAAGGGATTGTGGCTTGGCCGTCCCCCCCTCCCGGGGAGTGATTTCTCTCTTTCTCTCTTTCTGTCTCTCTGTCTTTCTGTCTTTCTGGCAAGCGCACATGCCCTATAGCAAAAACCTCTCAAAAAAAAAAAAAAAAAGCTTGCATTCAAAGGTTTCTTTTGAGGTTCAGGAATAGCTATCACTTAGTAAATATGTAAGGTGTGCTGTATGTCTACATGTGTATCTCCAAACTTCACTTCACAATAATTCTGCAAAGTATGCCATATGATCCCTATTTTACAAATAAGGATATAGTTGCTACAGGATATTTAGGAGATTTACCCAGGGGGTCTAGAAAACTAGTCTGCCTGACTGAACGTGGCCGCTCCTCCAGTATGCAGACATTTGGTGCTATTGTATTTTTGGAGGACTCTCAAATCAAGTCCTCAGCACAAGCTAGTGAATTAGTCATTTCATCAAGGTCTCAGCCCTCCAATTCAGGAATCTGATCCTCATAATCAAACTCAGATAGAACTGACAATTCAAGAAGTTGCCAATTTATTGATTTATAGAGGTGGACATCTCTTAAAAGAGGAACTGAAACACTCACGATATAAATGTGGAGGAGTTTTGAATAGTATTTAATATAGATTTTAGTGAGACCCAATTGTTTCTGTCACACATGAGCAGACATATGCTCAGTGACTGAAGAATAGCAGATTTAAAGCATGGTTACAAGTTCTTAAACACTGCCCCAGACAAAAGGAGATAGGCCTTTGTCCTATCTTCTGGAATTTAATTGAACCGATGACTTTTTCAAACAATAGGAATTAGAATAAAAACACATTGCACCTTCTGAAGCTAAGGCATTGCCAGAATACTTGTTCTTACAGACCTGAATTGACCTGTAAGGAGTCTGACTACTCTGAAATGCCATGCTGGGAGGAAGCCCAAGTCACATGAAGAGGCCACAGGAGGTACTCAGATTAACAGTCTATCAAAGCCAGTTTTCAAGTCATCCTAATTCAAGAACTGAATTGATCATTGAAGAAGATTCCAGATTATAGTCTTCAGCTATTGAAGTCACCTCCAGGATTTTTAATCTACCCAGCCGGAGCCCTGAACATTGTGTAGCAGACAAGCCATTTCCATTATCCCTTGTCTGAAGTTTTCACCTAAAAAAATTTGCAAGCCTGGTAAATTGGTTGTGGTTTATGTCTCGAAATTTGAGTTGGTTTCTTATTAAACAGCCAGTAAGAATGAAGTGTTTGAGTAAGTATTACATATCTAACTGCCTCTTACACTTCTTTCTAGTCATAATCTTTGTCCAGATAGGATCTGGTCAGGACTCAGGTTAGCAAATTTGACTCAGTTTTGCTGTTCCTTATGTGAGATTGATCAGGTCATGTGGATTGTAATTTGAGCTTTTCAAAAACGCTCCAGTTGAATTTATAGATAATCTCTTCATTTGTGTCCAAAGATCGCTAATAATATTGATTCTGTACACATTGTTAAAATTCGAATTGGAGATGTAATTTTCAACTATTTGAGGCTGCACTTCCCTGTCCCGGATTCTCAATAAGCCTGAAAAATTGAAGGAAACAATATAGGAGAGAACTAATAGAACTCAGCCCCCAAATAAAATTTCAACTCAAAGGACAATGTATCATTAGTTTTGAAAACCAACGACAATCAGTATACAACTTGTACTTTAAATAATCAGTCTGTTTTTTTAAAGGTTTTATTCCAATGATAGCTCTTTTACTTTAGACAACCTTATTGAGATTCATTTCACACATGAAATCCATTCATTTTAAGCATATGATTCAATGCTTTCTATTACACTTATAAATGTTCTAATTTTAGAACATTTTAAGCTTTCCAAAAAGAGACCCCATACATATTAGTAGTACTTCCCATTCCTTATTCTTCCATTCCTTCTCCCACTCCATGCTTTTGATTTGTCAGAGGTCATCTGTGCTGTCTGGGGAGGAGTGAGGGAGGAAGGGAGAGCGAGCGCGAGAGAGAAAGTGAGAAAACACTCCACGGGGATGATTATACTGCAATCTCTTCTCCATTTCTCCCTCTTCTGGGAATTTTGGGCACACATGCATACATGCCCACTGTGTTTTTCAAGCTGCCAGGCCCAGAACTTGAACTGTCCAGTTGTCCATGTGGGATCCAGCTACCTTAATCATTGTACCACTAGCGAGCCTGTGTTATGAACATCTGATGTCAAAGAACTACATATTGTGTGGTCTTTTGTGACCGGCTTTATTCATTCAGTGTAACGTTTCCAAGATGCATTATGTTGTAGCATGTATCATACTTCATTCCTTGCTATTGCTAAAATAGAAAGAAATAGAAATAAAATTCAGTTGTATGTATGTAATACATTTTGTTACTCTTTTATCAGTTAATGAACATTTAGGTCATTTTCATTTGTTAGCTATTATGAATAGTCAGGTACAAGTTTTGTGTGGATGTATGTTTTTTATTGTTCTTGAGTATATACCTAGAAATGCTAACTCAATGTATAGCATTTTGAAGAACCACCAAGCTGCTTTCCAAACAGGCTGTATCATTTTAACTTTCCAGCAACAATTTATGAGGAGTTCTGTTTCTCTATCTCCTCATCAACCCAGATTATTTTTTGCCTCTCCCTCCTTTTTAGCCATTTTAGTGGGTGTTATTGGTGTCTAATTGTGATTTTGATTTGCATTTTCTTAATAAACTAATGTTAATTATATTGAGCATCTTTTTATGTATTATTGGCACTTCCATATCTTCTTTAGAGAAATTATGTAACATTTTAATTGGATTAATTTTATTGGTGTTATTGAGTTGTAAGAGTTCTTTATATATTCTAGATACAAATTCAGATTATCAGATATATAATTTCAAATTATTCTCTCCTATTGTAGTGAGTTATATTTTCACTATTTCAATTACATCCTTTGGTAAACAGACGTTTTTAGTTTGATAAAGTTCAGTTTATCTGTTTTTTCTTTTTTATCTTGTGCTTTTGGTGTCATATAAAAAAACTTTATTAATTCAAGATTACAAATACTTACTGCTCAATTTCCATCTAGAAGTTTTATGATTTAAGTTTTGCATATAGTTCTATGATCCATTTTCAGTTAATTTGTGTGTATGGTGTGAGGTAAGGGTCAAAATTCAGTTTTATGTGTAGTTATTCAATTGCTCCAGCCCGATTCATTAAGAAAATATGTTCCTCCCCTTTGCCTATCTTCACACCCTTAGTGATTACAACTGACAACAAATACGAAAGCTAATCTCTGAACTCGCAGTTCTGTTACCTTCAACTGCATGTAATCTGTATGCCAGTAACACACATTCAGGATTATTACAGTTGTATGGTGTTTTTTCAAATGAAAATTGTGACTTCTACTTTGTTCTTTTCCAGGATTGTTTTGGCTATTCTGGATTCTTTATATTTCTCTAAAAATGTTAGAATCAGTTTATCAATTTTTGTAACAAATGAAAAAAAAATCCCTGGATTTTGAACAGCTTGCTTTGAATCTGTAGATCAATTTTGACAATGTTACAGTCTTCCAGTCATGAGCATGAGATGTCTTTCAAATTACTTAAATCTTCTTTTTTTCCAACAATATACTGTAATTTTCAACATAAAAGTTTTTAACTCCTTTAAATTTATTCTTAAATATTCTATAGCTTTCCTTGCTATTTAATTGAGATTGTCTTCTTGACATCAGTTTGAGTTATTTATGTTAGTGTATAAAATGCAACTAATTTTCATACATTGATTATTTATTCCACCATATTGTTGAACTTGTTCATTAACTATAAGTTTGTTTTGTCTTGGTTTTGTCTTTGTTGTTCTAATGCTCGGGATCTTCCACCAGCCAGATCATGTCATCTGTCCTCTGGAAAGAAATACTGTATAACATCTTCCTTTCCAATTTGAGTGTCTTTTCCTTTTTTGTGTGTTCAATTTTCCTAGATATAACTTTTGCTATAATGGTTAATAGCGTAGATGAGAGTATTATCCATATCATTTCTCATAAAAGGAGGAAAGCATCATCTTTTACCATTAAATATAATATTAGCAGCAAAATTTTTTTAATTTTTTTTTAGTTTCTATAATTATTTATTTTATTTTTTATTTATTCATTCATTTATTTTTTAATTTGATCAGAGAGAGACAGAGGGTGAGAGTGAGAGAGAGGAAGTGAGAAAGCAAGCCACCAGATTCAGGACTTGAACCTTGGTCGGCCAGGTGGGAGTGTCCAGCGCCTTAACCACCATGCCACCTGCTGGTCCCAGCAGCAAAATTTTTATATATGTCCTTTATTACATTGAGGAGGTTCTCTTCAGTTTCTAGTTTTTACACAAAATGGTTTTGAATGTTTTGCCTAATGCTGTTCTAAATCTTTAAAGATAAGCATATATTTTATTAATATATTACATCATTATACTCCTGTGATAAATTCCAGTTGATCATGGTATGTGATCCTTTTTATATGGTGGTAGAATTGCTTTATGAATATTTTCTTGAAGGTTTTTGCATCTATATTTGTTGATATATTGTCTATACTTTGCTCATGGTATCTTCATATTGTTTTGGTATCATATAATGACTGGGAAATGTTACCCATATATTACCCATTTAGGGGTAGGAAGCATTTGTAAAAGATTGATTAATTATTTAATTTTTCAGGAAAACTTATCTGTGAAACTATTGAGGTTCAAACTTTCCTTTGTTAAAGTATTTAAATTGCTAATCCAATCCTTTTATTTATTTAAATTTCTATTCTTGAGTTAGTTCTAGTTATTTTTATCCTCCTATAACTTTGTCCTTTTGTCTAAATTATCTCATTTATCATACATTTATTTATAGTACTCTCTTACTTTTTCTTTTTTTTTTTTTTTTTTTTTTAGACTTTTGCTGTAGGTTGTTTGTACTTCCTGGAAAGAGACAGAAAGAAAGATAATGAGAGGGAAAGTAAAAAATTGCCACCCTGGGGAGATAGCCACACTGTAATCCCTTCTCTTTCATTCTCCTCCTGGGATTTTGGGCACACAGGCACGTGCACACAGGGTGATTTTTCAAGTTGCATATCTGGGACTCACATTGTAGTCAGCCAGGTGGGAGTCCGGTGCCTTAACCACCATGTTACCTTCTGGCCCCATCTACTATCTACTATCTCTTTTATTTCTATAAGGTTCCATAGGGATAACCAACTTTTATTACCTTTTTTTTTTTTTTTTTTTTTTGGAGAGGATTTGCTATAGGGCGCGTGAGCTCACCAGAAAGACAGAGAGAAACAGAGAGACAGAAAGTGAGAAATCACCCTCCAGACCACATTGCAATCCCTTTCTCCTCCATTCTCCTCCTGGGATCTTGGGCATGCACACACATGCACCTGGTGTGAGTTTAAGCCACCAGGTCCAGGACTAGAACCACGGTCGACTACATGGGAGTCCAGCGACATAACCATTATGCCAACGGCTGGTCCCAATTACCATTTTTACTTAAGTCTTCTTTCCCTTTTTCTTGACCATGCTAATAATTTGTCAATCCCTTTCACCTTTTTTGAAATAAATAAATAAATAAATAAAAACTTTAGGCTGTATTATTTTCTACATCATTTTATTTGTTTCCATTATAGTCTTTATTGCTTTCTCAAAACTTTGGTTTAGTTCGTTCTTTTTCTAGTTTCATTGGGTGGAAGTTTATATTATTAATTTCTGAACTTTTCTCCATTTTTATTTTTGAAATAGATGCCTACAGCTATAAATATTTTAGTCACTACTTTAACTATCTTGTAAGTTGTTTTTTTCATTTACATTCAACAACAACCATATTATAACTTCCTTTGTGATTTCTTCTTGTACCTATTTTTAAATTTATTTATTTATTTTAATTGACATATAATTATTGTACGTATTTGTAGGATACCATGAGATGTTTCAGTACATGAATATGATATTCAAGATCAATTGAGGTAATTAGCCTAGCAGTCATCTCAAATGTTTGTCATTACTTTGTGTTGAGAACATTGAAAATCCTTTTTAAATCTGAAATATACAATAAATCATTAACTATAGTTTTCATACTATACTGTATAACACTGGAACTTTTTTAAAAATAATTATTCTATTCAACTTTATTTATTTATTTATTTATTTATTTATTTATTTATTTAAATTTGATTAGAGTGAGACAGCATGAGAGAGAGAGAGAAGGAGAAGGAAAGTGAGAAAGCAAGCCGCCAGGTCTAAGACTTGAACCATGGTCAGCCATGTGGGAGTCCAGCGTCCTTAACCACCATGCCACTGCTGGCCCCAACACTGGAGCTTTCTATTAAGTTGGGAAAGTCATGACATATTTTTCTATGCAAAAATGCATCATGACTTTCTCAATGACCCAGTAGCTACAGTTCATTATTCATTAATTCATTAATCAATGTCTCTATACCCCCTTTCCTCCCCCTTCCCTCCCCAGGCTCTAGTAATCACTATTCTTTATTTTTAATGGATTGGATTATTTATATTTTTATTAATTTTTAAATTATTATTCATACATTAAATTGCTATACATCATTTAGATTGTGAAGAGACTTTACCCAGCTATTGGTTTCTTAAGGGAGTGCTTGTTTAATTTCCACACATTAGTGAAATTCCCACATTTCTCTTGGTTACTAATTTCTAGTGTCATTCTATTTTGGTTAAATAAAATACTTCATATGATTCCAGTCTCTGTAAATATTGAGACGCGTTTTGTAAACTATCATATGGTCTATCCTGAAAAATATTATACTCTAGAGAAAAATATGTATTCTGTTGTTTTGAGGTGGCATGCTACAGATAAATATTAGGTCTAGTTGATTAATAGTACTATTTAGATTTTCTATCTCCTATTTTATTTTTTACCTAATTGGTCTACCTGCTATTGAAAATGAGACAATGGAGTCCTCACTATCATTAGCAAATTTTTCTTTCTCAATTCTGTTAGTTTTTGCTTTATCTAATTTGGGACTCTGTTGTTAGCTAAGTATGTTTGTAATCACTGTACCCTCCATAGAATGATAATCTTATCATTATGAGATATGCTTCTTTGTCTCTAGTATCAATTTTGCTTCTCACCTTCCTTCTCTCTATGTCTCTCTCTGGCAAGTGCAACCACCCTCTGGGAAATTTTTTCTGTTGGTTTTGTTTATCTAGAAATATCATAGGGCTAACACTTTAGTGTAATGGTGAAGAGAACTGGATCTCAAATGCCCTACTGCAATTTAAATCCTGGCCTGGGTAGTTTGAGAAACATACCAGAGACCTGTGTGTGTATGCCCAAAATCCTAATGGGAAGGAGGAATAGAGAAAAAGAAATTTAAAAAAAAAAAAAAAGGAGGGGCCGGCAGGTGGCACGGTAGTTAAGGTGCTAGACTCCCACATGGCCTACCACAGTTTAAGTCCTGGACCTGGTGGCTTGCTTTCTCACTTGCTCTCTCCCTCTTACTCTGTCTCTCTCTGGTCAAATTTAAAGAAAGAAAGAAAGTTAAATAAAATAGTTCTAAAAAAAAAATTTAAAAATAAAGGAAAGAAAAAATGTGCAGCATGACCATGCCACATTGAGATGATGCTTTTTTTCCTACCTCATCCCCCACCCCCTCAGGCAAGTGCACATGTCCTCTGGAAATTTTTAAAAAAATACACACACACGCATACACACACACACACACACACATATATATATATATATATATATGTAAAATTGAAAATATATGTATTATTGGGACCATCAGATGGCATAAAGTTTATGTCACTGGACTCCCACATAGTCGACCATGGTTTGAGTCTCAGATCCAGCAGCTTAAAATACACCAGGCGCACGTGCATGCATGCCCAAAATCCCAGGAGGACAATGGAAGAGGGGGGTGATTTCTCACTTTGTGTATTTCTGTCTCTCTCTGTCCCTCTGGTGAGTGCATACACCCTATAGAAAAAATATTTCAAAAAATTATATATGTATTATATATATAATATATATTATATGTATATATGTATATGATATATAAATTTATAATTTATATATTATAAATATATATATACACACATATATATACATATATGTGTGTGTGTGTGTGTGTGTGTGTATATATATATATATATATATATATATATATATATATATTATAAATTTCCCTTCATTGTTGAAGAAGAATTTAGGTGGATGTACATCTATCTTGCTTGATAGTCTCTTTCTTTTAACATTTTTAAGAAAGTAACCTATGCCTTCCGCCCTCCATGTATTTTTTTGTGGTCTGTGTGTTTGTTTTAATGAGAATCAGTAATTAATCTTATCATAGATATCTTCATTATGATAAGTGGCTTTCTTTCTCTGCTCTTGAATGTTTTTTATCTTTAATTTTTGTTAATTTGACTGTGATTTGTCTATGTGTGGATCATTTTTAATTTATCCTACTGCAATCAATTGAGATTCTCGAATGTGTAGATTAATATTTTTCATTAAATTGGGAAGACTGAGTAATAATTTTTCCAATTTTTTTTTGCCCCTTTCTCTTTTAAGCATCCCCTCATTTATTGATTGTTACTTCTGATGGTGTGCTACAGGCTTCTGAGATGGGGCTCATTTTTCTTCATTCTTTTTTCTTTCTTTCCCACAAAGTGGATAATCTCTATTGATATGTCTTCAAATTCATTCATATTTTAAAAATTTTGCCAGAAGGTACATGCACAGAAGGTACATGGAGAGAAAGAGAGAATGGGAGAAAGCAACTCCCATAGGAAATGGTCAAGCCACAATCCCTTCTCTTCCATTTCTCGCTCTTTCAGATTTGGGGCATACATGTCACTTACCTAGCCTGTTTTTCAAGCCATTGAGTCTAGGGTTTGAACTAAACAGTTGACTATACGAGATCTTGCCTTAACCACCATGTCACTGGCTAGCCTAAGTTTATTGATTTTTTTTCTTTTGTTAGCTTACATCTGTTGTTGAGACTCTCAATGAATTTTTTTATTTAAGCTACAGTAATTTTCAACTCCAGAATTTCTATCTGATTATTTACTATAATTTCTATATTTTCATTGATATTTTTTATCTCATGTGACATTATCGTCAATCTTGTGTAAATTCTTTAGACATGATTTTCTTTATTTCTTCAAATATTTCTAATAACTAATTTAAAGTTTTTGTCTACTAAATCTACTAGTGACATATCCTGTTGGCACCCTTCCTTTGGTTACTGTGTTGGTGACATACCTTTTTCTTTGGATGTCTTGTAAAATTTTCTTGTTTGTTGAAAACTAAATGTTAATTAATGAAAGGTAACACTTTGGTACAAGATTCTGTTACCCCAGCCTTCCAATATTTGTGGTTGTGGCTGGTTTGTTAAGAGTGTCAACCTAAAAAGAACAGGGAGGCATAATAAATAAAATCAAAGTGGTTTATTTGAGCAAGGGCTTAGGAGAAATCACCCAGATGAATACTCTGTTTTATGACTCCTCAAAATGGTGTCCAAAAAAGCTAGTCTGTGAAACTAAGAGAAGAACAAGAAGAGGGGATGTAACAAGTAATTTGTCAAGAGTTTACATTTGGCCCATTTGAAATGACGTAAGCAGCTGGGTGACTATACCTTATTCTTTACATCACTAATTCAGGAACACTAGGATAAAGATCAGGTGGGGGGCGCACTGTAAAATCTGTAATCCTTTGTGGCATCACAGTTTATTTACTGTAAACTAAAATATTCCTTGTGAGTAATTGCCCTGATGGATGTGGGACATAACCAAAATCTTAGGCTCATGTTTACTTAAGACTTAAAAAAAATTTAAACAGCCCTTGTATTCCACAGACTACTCTGAACTGCTTTTCTTTTACATTGTGATGTTGTTTTTTTTCTTTTTTTTTTTTAATTTCTGTTATCATTCTTGCTGTTGCTTATTTATTTCATGTGTGAAAGAATAGCACTCTAGAGCAATCTTTGGAATACAAGGTCCATTTAAATATTAAAGGACTTAAAGCATAAGTCTGAAACTTTGTTTACCCCACACACACCCAAAAAGGCATGTTTTAGTTTATAATATCAAGCTGTGAAATTGCAAAAGGATTATAGATGGTATAGTGTGATTTCCCCATCCCCCACCCCACAACAATCCTCTCTTCTTCACAGTATTCTTGAGTTCATGAAGAATGTGGTGTAGTTGATCAGTTGTCTTGATTATTTTAAATGAACTAATGTAAATTTTTGACAAACAACCTGCAACCCTGTCTTCTGCCCTTTCTTTTTATTTTATAAATCAGCTTTCTCAATCACTATTTTTCACCATTTTGACAAGCACATTCTAGAAAACCAGAGTTTGCTGCTCAGGGTGATTCATTTTACTAATTTTACAGTCAGTTGTTTGTTTATTTTTTAAATTTTAATAAAAATCCTTATGTTTCCAGCCTGGATTCCTCAAGGTCACACTGCAGGTCAGTGTAATTTATTACCAACCAATGATTGGTCAGTAGGTTTTTCTAAATGTTTGCTTATATATCTTCTATCCATTGCCAAAGTTATCTGTATAGAAAGGCATGCCTTAAAGCATCAGGAATTATAAGACAGTTTTTAGATTTTATTTCATGTCAGTCAGAGGTGAATGCTGTTGATGTGGGATAGCAATGCTGGACTTGCCCAAGATGCATGAAGAATTAGAGACACCAATACAGAGAAGGGATAGTAAAGCAGAGTTTACTGAAGGGGAGAACAGCTCCCAGGCAAGGAGGGGTCCTGGAAAATTAGTTGCTAAAGAGGAACTGAAGTGAGGAGCTTTTATCTTGGTCTGGAGGACTTTGTTCAGACTTGTTTTGAGGAGGGGCTTATGCATGCATTCCCCTCATGGTGAGAGTGGGAGGTCACATGTTAGATGAGTCTGGTTACTCTTCTCCTAATTTGGGGGTGGGTACAAAAGTCATGAGGCTCTTTTATCTAAAACCTTTGGTCCCTAGAGTCTTATCTTCCTCTCTAAACATAGCAGAACCTAGAAAAAGTCTTAATTGCTATATTTGATTTAGATCATGCTGCCTAGGTTAATCTATGAGCCACTGCTATAATTTTTTCTTGTGAGCAAGCAGTTTACTGAGAACTGAGCTGTTGCTAATTTGTGCCTTCATCTTAAAACTTAGTCACTTTGCGATTATATTTGGGGCCTATATCTAACTATATTTTTAGAGTCCTTGCCTCCTACTTCACTGTCACCTTCTCCTTTCTCTGGTCACACACACACACACCCTTACACACATGCAATCTTTTATATCCCCAGGGACATGCCAGGGCTTTGCAGAAATCCCTATCCCTGTCTTACTCTCCAGAGTTTCCTTTTAAATTCCCACCTGAGCTCTAGTTTGCCCCAAATGAGATCCCCCTAGAGACAGCTGAGACTTTGACAGAAGTTTGCTATTGTTTAGGTACAACTTTATGGCACCAGGGACCAGCCTCATGGAAAACAATCATTCTACAGATGGTTGAGGGTGGAGGGTGAGCATGGGTCCCAGGATGACCTAAACGTATCAAACTGCCATGCACCCCATTTCCACCACTACTAAATTTCAATACACAATGAAACAGTTACACAACCATAGCATTCACTCTCTTGTGAGAATCCATTACTGCTGCTAATCCTATAGAAGATGGAGCCCAGGCAGCAATTTGAGTGATGGGGAATGGCTGCAAACACAGATGAAACCAAGCTTGCTTGCCTGCCACCCACCTCTTACTATGTGACCTAAGACCCCCAATAGGTCACAAACCAGCACTGAACTACAGCCCTGGAGTTGGGGACCCTTGGTTAGATAATATCCCAGGGGCTGATTCCCATCTATCTCCCTGAGCTGAATTCTAGTCAGATCACCTAATCCCCATACTCAGACATACAGATTTCCCAGGGAGCTACAACTTCAGCCAAATCTTGACTGTTCTCTGTGGCTGGTACTTTAAGCAATGTTCACATGCCATTGGATCTCATTGTCTGCTATGCTAGCAACTTTTGATTGCTGTGCCACTTAGAAGAGTAGTAAGCACAGAGGAGAACAGTCCAAGTTACAATATCATAAACCTTGTTGTCTTATGGGGTTCAGTTGGGACTTCCCTACTGTACCAGAATACAGTAATCTCTGGTGGAAATAACATTTTTAGCTCCATCCATGATTTTGGCTAAATGCCTGAGTGCTGAAAGGGTTCATTTTAGTTGTTTTGCCTATATGTTCTTATTTTAAAGGGAGAATTAGTTCATCCAGATTATCATTCCATCTTTCAGGAAGTCAAGACCTCAATCTCTTTTTAAAAGAGACATTTTGACTTATAATATAAATTCAGATTTTAATTAATCAATTAATTAAATTATAGTTATAATAAAATAAGAATGACTTAAATTAAAACTTCAGTAAGTAGAATTTAAATCATAACAAAGGTGAGGAAAATAACTAGATTGACAAAATTAGATTAAATTTGAAACAGAGCAGGGACTCTAAAAGAGCAGAGTCCTTGTTTCCCCTTATGTTGAGGGAAGAACAGAAAACTTCCAAATTGAAAACCAGTAAGCCCTGAACTAAAAGTAGAAGTTTCCCTCTAGGCTGCTTGGAATGCAAGGTCCATGTCAATTTTAATGATTCAAAGTCTGGCTCAAAGTCTCCAGATTTTGGTTATGATGCTTAAGTGACATCGACCTAGAGCCAGGTCCAGAAGACTACCAAAACTCCCTCTAGAAGGGAATACAAGATTTTAACTTAAATTCTTTAGATATGTTTCAGGATGGAAATTGCTAGCTGTGAGCACGTAGACCCCAGACTGAATGGTACCTGAAACCTGATGACTGCCCTCTCCCAGAAAACAAGTTGATTACCTAAGTCCTCACCAATCAAGAGAGTGCACGAGACCAATCATTGATCCTGAAACCCTTCTTATTGCTCTTGAAATGTGTCTTGAAGGGGCCAGTGGGTGGTGTGGTGGCTGGGTCTCTGGACTCCCACATGGCTGACCACAGTTTGAGTCCAGACGTGGTGGCTTGCAAATCACACTGGGCACCTGTGCATGTGTACCCAGAATTCCAAGAGGAGAAGGGATTGTCAGGTGGCCATTCCCCCATGGGGAGTGATTTCTCACTTTCCCTTTCTCTGCTTTTCACTAGAGAGTGCATGTGCCCTTTGGCAAAATAAATAAATAAAAATAAAAATGTATCTCGGAAGTCCTCAGGGAGTTTCAGCATTGACTGTCTGCTCTCCTTGTTTTGCACATGGTAATTAAGCCGTACTTTCCTTCATCAGAACAGAACTCGCGCCTACAGTTGGATATGTGGCTTACTGGCCAGAAAGTTTGGATGGGTAGAGTGACAAATGCAGCAGTGAGATTCTGCCGAAATAACATTTGCAAATTTAGGATAATTTCCATGTGGATAAGCCACTAAATGTTATTGTATTTGAAATTATATTAGAGTAAGATATCCTAAAGAATGGACTTGTGTAACAGTCTGAAAAATTATATACATCAGGCAATAGCTGTACATGACTGTTTTATGGCTGTCTCTGCAAGGAAAATTTGCTCTTTCTCCCGGCCACCTCTTATTCTGCCAATGCCTCATAAAACAGAGACATGAAACATAAATATTCACAATCACTACATGGTGACTCTTCAGAAAACAGAATATGGTTAAATTATACTTCGGCATTTCTGCCTAATCTCTAAAAATGGAATATACTTAGAGACACATCTGCCCTGGCACCATGAACCACTTTCCCTTTCTAAGTTCCTCACTCATGGACAACTAACAGCAATTAAAATCTACAGTGAAAAAGACATTTTCTAAAGCACACTGACTTCCAGTTAGGCATTGGTATGCCTACAGATAATATAAAAATGAAATTATCCAGAAAGCAATTTATATCTTTAGTGAATTCCAGAATGTATAATAAATGCTGTGCATTAGCAAACCTCAGTGTTTGGTTTCTGGAAAGAGGATATTCAGGAATATCAAAACAACTGACCAGCTGTCTTGAAGCTTCTGCGTATGGCTTTAAAGATGACACCAGAACTTCCATTTCAACCTCTCAGGCAATTTAACATACAACTCCATCTTTATGCTTGGAAATCCTTCCCTCTCTTTCTGCAGCCAAACTCATTTGAAGGCATGTGAAAGTAGCCCAGAAGATCTCCTTAGGGGCAAAAGGATAACATTTGTAAATATTTTTTCCATCACCTTGGTCATCTGAGACTCCCACTAGGGCCACTTATAGGGGAAAAAAGAAGTGAACACTTACTCTCTCTCAAAAAAAGAGAAAGAAGCATGTGGGGATTTTTTTTTTCCTAACTCATTCCTGGAAACCTTAACTTTATGAAAAATGCTGCTATATATCTATCCCATTAGGAAAATTTAAATGAGGCTGTGTTTCTGTAAGTCTCTCCCACAAACCTTCAATTATCTAGCTTGCACACACACACATACACAAACATAGTACATTAAATATGACGCTTAGTATGTTGGTTATTTCCCCCCCAAAAGTGTATGATGTGATATGGGGATTGAAAAACTGCTATGGCAAGTTCTTATTAAATATTAAAATGTAAAAGAAAAGTAGTGGTATGTTTTTGGACAAGAAAATATAGGCTCTTACTTTATTTGTTAAACAATTATTGAGGACCCAGTATGAATATGGCAATGAAAAATTGCAAAGGCACCGTGTCTGCTCTCTAAAAGCTTATTACTTGGGTGGGAACAGCAAGTCACGGATGGATAATATATTAAAGGTTCAATTAATTGTAACACAAAGACCAACAGCACTAAGGCCACAAGAAAGGCACAAGACATGCAGAGGTTGCCAGGTCTCTGCTCTCCGCTCTGCCCCGATCTTTTCTACACCTCCCCCCACCCCCAACATGCTCTTGCTGGTGGTCTTCCCCAACCACCAGGTGGGGAGCTATACAAAGGTCGCTTTACCAAGGAGAGTAAACCTTTTTACTCCCTGCTTCATCTCTGGATAAATGAGAACAAACATTTTGAGTTGTCTCTTTGGACTTAAAAGAAGCTCTGTCACTGGCCAGAAAAACAAGAATTTCTTATTTGTGAATCTCATTGCATATGAATCAATTAGAAAATGTATTGAACATTGTTCGAACCAATAAATCCCAACTCTACAATGGCAAGAAAGACCGCAAGTTAGACAACAGGGATCAGAATTTCTCTGGGACTTAATTTTGGCCCACTAAGCCCTGTGTAAGAACTTTCTCCAACTGCTTTGCATGAAGCTTACTCTCTGAGTAGAGGCTCTCCTTTATTCACAGTAAGAAGCCACCATTCTTTTCTCTGAGAACCTATCATAACCACTGGGAGATTCTATCATAACATACTATTATATACCTTGCCTTATATAATCTTTCACCCACGTGATTACAAGCCTATCAAAGTGAGAGTGTATGTCTTACACAGGAGTCAAAATAGTGAAACCATGCTATCATAACAGCAGTTAAACAAAAATTTAAACGATTTTCTAAAATGAGCTTTACAAAACCAATTAGTAGTATCCATACTTTCAAAATCATGACTATAAAAGAGACTTCTTAATATATAAACAGTTTGGAGTCAAACTAACTGTTCTAGCAAGTACGGGGAGTGGGGCCTTGGTGAAAGGATATATTCAGTAGCTCCCAGGTATCTTAAAGGGGAGAGCATGTTCAAAGCTGCCTACAAGGCTCAGACATTTTTGGTCTTTTAGGGATTAACCCTAGGATAATGCTCTCTTATTCTGGGCTCAGCTGGAGGGAAGGCAGGGTCTCTGGCAACCTGGAGTACCTTTGGCAGGGCAGGGAGGAGGAGGGGAAAGGGTGCCTAGAAGGGTTAAACCCTATCTGGCCTTCCAAGTGGGAGGGAATGTGCCCTAGGGGGAAATTTCTCTCAGGATCAGAGGAGGATTTCCACCTGAAAGGAAGGAAGAATGGGGGTTGCTTGGTTTTAGTGCAGCTGGGTGAGTCACCAGAGATAACAACTGAATGACCCAGATGCTGTAAAAAACTGCCTGGAATCCTGTCTCAGGACCATCTTAGTTACCCTATCTTAAATCCTTTTTTTCTTTGAAAGTCCTTAGTCCCTACCCTTCAGGACCTTGCAACTCTCACAGCTGCCCCTTTCTTTCCTCTGGAAGTGAGTAAATCTTTTCTATCCATTTGCCTTCTGAGATCATGAATTCTTTCACAGCCCACAACACAGATCAGCCCAACAACTGGCATATCAGATGGTGGTAAAGAAGGTCCTGCCAATCAGATCAACCAGATTAAAGTTGTGATTCCGTGGTGAAAATTTAAGTTCCTCTGAATCTCTGTAACCCAATATATAAAAGTATGAGTAAAGAAAGTACCTACTGGGACCAGCACATGGAGTAATGGTTATATTGCTGGACTCCCACGTAGTTGACCGCAGT
Organism: Tupaia tana; assembly: GCA_026018925.1. Classification (NCBI taxonomy): domain Eukaryota; kingdom Metazoa; phylum Chordata; class Mammalia; order Scandentia; family Tupaiidae; genus Tupaia; species Tupaia tana. Next base: position 82,596,316 of record JAKSZU010000010.1, read on the forward strand.
TCAAGTCCTTGATCCAGTGACTAAAAGCTCACATTGGATGTGTGTGCTGCATGTGCAAAATCCCAGGAGAAGAATGGAGGAGAAGGGATTGTGGCGTGGCCATCTCCCCTAAGGAGTTATTTCTTGCTTTTTGTCTCTCTTTCTCTCTCTGCCTCTCTGGCATGTGCACACACCCTATAGCAAAAATCTCTCTTTAAAAAAAAAAAATACCTATTATGAGAAATGCACTCACCTGTCCAATGCCAAAAAATGGACACGGAGATAGTATAAGATATGGTGAGACTTTAATGGTGATATTGCAAGAGAATGCGTCTGATGTGGAGGCATGCCCCAAACAGTTACAACAAGCAATTATTCCCTACTCCGCAAGCCCCTCCCCCAATTCCTCATTGGCTGAGTACTCTGGGGTGTATGATCTTCATTTCATTATTCCCTTATAATGAAAGGCAAGCATTGTCCCCTTTCCTCTCTTGTCTGACAAAACGTCTCAGACTGGGGACAAGCTCGTGTAAAAGACCCACCAAATGTCCTAAGCAGGAGAACTGAGAGGTAAAAAGGAACAAAGGGTGGGACCAGCAGCTGGTGTAATGGCTATGTTGCTGGACTCCCAGGTAGTCGACCGCGGTTCAAGTCTTGGACCTGGTGGCTTAAACTCACGCCAGGCGCGTGTGCTTGCGTGCCCAGGATTCTGAGAGGAGAATGGAGAAGAATGGAGGAGAAGGAATTGCGGCATAACCATCCGCACCCCCCCCCCCCGGGGGGGAGTGATTTCTCACTTTCTGTCTCTCTGGTGAGTGCACGCCCCCTATAGCAAAAAAATCTCTCAAAAGGAACAAAAGGCTAGTGACCAGCCACCATCTTAAGATGTCATTTCCCAAGGGCAACCTGTTGTTTTGGGGTTTCATTTGCTCAGGAACTCTCCAGGAATGTGTACTTTCTGGGTTTGTCAATCTGCAAGCCTGTTAAGTAACTTTTGTTAAGCTAGTCTTGAAAATGAATAAGTTATTTTCCTACACCTATCTCAAAACATTAGGGAAGAACGGAAATCTAGCAGATCACAATGCAAAGACTATCATGAAACAATGACAGCACTTAAAGTGTTATTGTCAAAAGAACAAGATTATAAAAGTCAATAAATAGAATCTCATTATATAAGTGAATAGAGAACATCAATGGTATTATTAGCAAAATTAAAAACATAATAAACCAATAATTGTAATTCAAAACTTTAATGTGAAACCATTTTCTCATACCTAATTTTCTGAGATTTTATATAAAATTTAGAATTGTACATTTTAATTAGTCTTTTTTTCCCAAGAAAAATTGGTATCATATATTCTGAATTCTGAAACTGTTTACCTTTATTTCAATAGTTCTATTTTTAGGACTTCGTCTTAAGAAAAATCATTATTAGGTCAGCAGATGGCATGGAGGCTAAGGTGCTAGATCCCACCTGGCCAGCTTCATGATTGGAGTCTTGAACCTGGCATCCCGAGAGTCACACTGGGCATGTGTGCCAAAAATCCTGAGAGGAGAATGAAGGAGAAGGACTTGCAGTGTGGCCATCCCCTCTGAGGGGTGATTTTTCACTTTCCCTCTCTCTATCTCTCTCAGGTGAATGCATGAGCCTTACGGCAAAAACCTTAAAAAAAAAAAAAGGATAAGTTCCAAACATTATAATAAAAATGCATGTCATTTACACACAAAAGAGGGAGCCTCGAATTCTGATATTAATGTTCTGGAGGAGCCCTAACTCTGAGAGTGTTTGCCTATAATGTGTACCGATTCCAGAGAACACACCGGATGTCCAGCAGGGAAGACCGAGTCTGCTTACACTGGGCAGGCAAGGCTCCGCTGCCGGCTGGCAGAGAATGGCCTGTGGAGTCAGGAGCACAGGCTTCGATTTCACATGATAAGAATTACGCATTCATAACCCAATTCAAGATCAATGCAGACTCCCTGGCACCAAGACAGGGGTCTGGTTTGTATGTACAGTGCTTGGAGGTTACAGTAAAAGGTTGCCTTATTAATTAACAGAAGTAGCAGAAGGTATTTATAGTTTAGTGCCACTAATCTTGTGATATTAATGTGGGAGGGGTGCATGTACCTCTGGAATGACCCCACTCATAGGCCAGTTTCATGGTCACAAAATGTTCAGAAGGTCTTGCTGGACTAGCAGCTGGTCTCAGGGAGACGCGGTGAAGAGCAGGGGTAGGAGAGCTCAACAAATGGAGCCTACACTCAGGAACTATTACTTTCCTTACAATATTAGCAAAGCACTTAGTAAAAGAGACCCCAGAGTCATGTAATTCCCGTCTTTCCCAGGGTCTACTTCTTCTGGTATGTCTATGCTCTTCCTGATTACCCACTACCCAGAGCATGCTCCACCATGAGTTGCTGATCACTTCTTCAAATCAGAACTGTAGAACTAACCAAGAAAACTTCAGACTGCGGTCGCATAAATTTGCCTTTCTCAATATAAACATGCTGCATATAAATATGCTCAACCCCAAATGCATATGGGAAGGAAAGTGTCTTTTAATAGCCAACAATGGGGCCAGCGGAGTGGAGGTCAAGGCAGCGGGACCCTACATCGTCAACTGCATGAACCCAGACCCAGCATCTTGAAAATCCCACTGAGCACGTGTGCCTGCATGCCCAAAATCCCAAGAGGAGAATAGAGAGAAGGGATTGTGGCATGGCCATCCTCCCCGGGGGTGATTTCTCACTTTTTTTCTCTTTCTGGAGAATGTACATTCCCCATAGCAAAACAAACAAACAAACAAAAAGCAAAAACAAAAACAAATTTTTTCCCAGGGACAGGGATAAATTATTGTATTAGGAATACAATGGTAGATTTATTTCATTAGCAAATGGGAATCACTGTTCATTATTCATTTATTCCTCAAATATTCATTGAGCTCTTCTCTAACCTGGGTATTAGGCAAGGCCTGGTCATAAACAGCAAACAAAACATTACAACCCCGGTCTCTGGATGAAGCTCACAGTCTACTTTAGAAGGAAGCACTAAACTAACTTTCACAAAATTCCTGGATGGCTTCAGTTAAATTTAAAGCAGACAGATTAGACCAATCCTTCAGTACAATGGGAGGCCTCCTCCATGTCAGAGTCACACAGACAGAGGACACCAAGAAAGAGCTCCCAGGATATAGTCATGGTGCTTAAGACTATCAATACAGTGGGAACAGGCCCTCAGAGAGGAGACCCCTCCAGAGCGTCTGTCATTCAAATGTTTGCAAGACTCTGATAACAGAGTTTAGGTTGTCAGTGCACTTCCCTCTACTGGAACTCTGTTGCCCACCTGCGGTAAACCAGCTTCACACACAGCCTCCAGAGGGCAGCATGTTGGGAAAGAAAGGTGTGGAAACACTTACTGTTCAATGAGGCAACACAACGTGGACTCAGGCCTCCAGACGTTAAGCTGGATATTTCAGAGCGCTATAGAGTCAAGTCAGTAAGAAATTCCTCTCAAATTGAGAATGTGAGAAATAATCGTAAACTATGGAAATGTTTTCATTTAAAAAGATCAGCAAACTTCTGCACTCAGATTTCTTTGTGAAAATTTGCTTCTAATAATGGCAAATTATTATAGATACTTTTTGTGTAAGAAAGGTAATGCGATTCAACTTGGCCCCATTGACATATCTGAAGTAGAAAGAAAAATGGTTTAGATTAATGCCTCAATCTTCGGGACCAGCAGTTGGTGTAATGGCTATGTCACTGGACTCCCATGTAGTCAACTGCAGTTCGAGTCCTGGACCTGGTGGCTTAAACTCACACTGGGCGCGTGCGTATACATGCCCAAGATCCCAAGAGGAGAATGGAGAAGGGATTGCAGTGTGGCCATGCCTCCTGGGGGGTGATTTCTCACTTTCTGTCTCTCCGTCTCTCTTTCTTTTTGGGAAGCACATACGTCCTATAGCAAAAACCTCTCCAAAAAAAAAAAAAAAAACAAGACCTCTATCTTCATGATCTTCATATCTTCTGTGTTATACTGTATTCTGACCGGCCAGTCCTTGCCCCAGCAAGGAGGGTTTGTTAATATCTCTACCTGGTTCTGACACGTGGAGAGCCTAATTATGCTGAAATGTGGCTGTGCTGAATCCACCAAGACAGATTTAGAGATCTGTCAGATCATGCAGAACCATTTCTAAGAAGATCTGGAGACTGTCATCTGAACCACGAGTAATTCACGGTCTATAAATTACAGGTCGTTTTCGGTCCAGGAATCCGAGAAGAGGGGATATTGGGCCTCCAAATCACCTGCGGGACTAGTCCCGTGGGATTTCACAGCATTTCCGACACACAGTTTGGAGACGAGATGGCCAGTGCCTGTGTGTGCACAGAGTTGCCAGAGATGGGAGAAGAAGGCTGTCTCGCGGCTTTACATGTTCCCAGTCTTTTTAACAAAATCCGTCTACAGGTTTTAGAGCCATGGGAAAGTGCTCCATTGTTTGTTTGTTTGTGTTTTCAATGTGATTTCTAAGCACTATTGACATCGCATCTATAACAGCGGGGTAGGTTTTTAATGGGCTGGGAGAAAGCACAGTCACACCCACATACAGGGCCCCGGGTGTATTTGTCATGCAGCTTGGCCCTGCCCTGGGAGCTGAAAGCTGCTGCTGTCAAAGGAAATGTTTGGATGACTCAGCCAAGGAGGTGGTTTATTGGTTTTGGCAGCAGACAGCAGGTGAACATTTCGTGGAGAAGAGAGGTTTCAATATTGTTTATACACTCTTCCCAGCCATGGCCACGGGTGTTTAGATTGGTGAATTGAACAATATTTCATTCCTCGTAAGCCCGCTGGCTCCTGTTGATGGGTTGATGTTGCCACTATTTGTTTAACATGATTGGAGTGAAGTTCTCACTTCACCAGTATAGTCTCCAGCTCCCCGGAGGAGCAATATGTAGGGTTTGGGGCATCTGTACCAGACGAACCCCTCTAGTCCTGTGCCAGCTTGGCAGAAGCCTTGCTGTACCTTTTTAATGAGATGGGAAGTCTATATGGCTCCAGCGACTCTGGCTACAGAGTGCATTCTATCACAAGAGCTCGCCTGTGTTTGGGAATATGTAACAGCGCATCAAATAACCCCTTCTCATCTGTGTTTGTGAATATGTAACAGCGCATCAAACACCCCCTTCTCCCCTTCTCGGGTTTGCTGCACATGGACGGGGCGTCTTCAACAAGTTTGTGTAAAATGCATCTTATGAAAAAACTACGCATAGATTCCAAAAACATTTTGCACCAAAATAAGCTTGTACTTTAATTCCATTTTCCACAAACTTTATGTAGCTCCGTCATATTGGATATGCACAGGAATGACGCTCTCATCCGCTTTGATGCAAGGGCCAGGTAAATTTCTATGACATGTATGAAGGCCGATTGTTCATGCTTATAATAGGCAAAACACGTCACACACATGCCAACACAAATGCATGTCAATGGGCCTGTGAGGCCAGTTGGCACATTTAAAAGGGCATTTCTTTAAAACAAAGACCAGCTGGATTCTTCTACCAATATTTCCTAGCTATGTGACTTGAAGTATTCCCATAATAGAGGGGAACCCCGGTTTCCAGCACAGTTTGTCAGGGAGTTTAGAGAGTTGACCTGTAAATCAATACCCAGAGTTGGCATTCTGTGCACAAAGAAAAAATCTGAAGCAAAATTATTTCATAGTAGGATTAAGTAGAAAATAATCCAAATGCTGAAAGATTTAGTGAAATAGTAGAAGACAGTAGGCGTTAGGTTTGCTGAAGAAAGAGCATAAGTCTGAGGAATAGAAAACCACCGGCATTGGCTGTGTGGCCCAGGGACGGCACGGATGCCCCAGCCTTAGTGTCTGTGTCAGTCAGGTGAGAATCACAACACCTGCCACACCTCGACATGCAGGACCTGCAGAGATAGGACACATTTTCCAGCTGAGAAAATGAAGATTTAAGGAGGCAGAAAAACTCGCGTGTGACCTCAGCACCTTAAAATTGCACGGGTCTTGGGAACCGGCAGTTAGCGTAATGGCTATGTCGCTGGACTCCCACGTAGTCGACCGCGGTTCTCGTCTCGGACCCGGTGGCTTACAACTCACGCCTGGTGCGTGTGCGTGCGTGCCCAAGATCCAGAGAGGAGAATGGAGGAGAAGGGATTGTGGCGTGACCATCCCCCCTGGGGGGTGATTTCTCGCTTTCTGTCTCTCTGTCTCTCTCTGTCTGTCCGGCAAGCGCACGCGCCCTATGGCGAAAAACCTCTCAAAAAAAAAAAAAAAAAATTGCACGGGTCTTCATGAAGCCAAAGAGGAGGATCATGATCTCTATATTGAGGAGGATTACCCAGGAGCAGAAAAAAAAATTCTAAACTCTTGGATTAGACTCTTGTTTATTTAAGTTTATTTATTTCCCCCATGGGAAAGAGACAGAGAGGCGAGGCAGTCACTCCACCAGAGTCCCCACACCAGGATCCACGCTCTGTCCCAGCTCGCCCAGACCATGAGCACACACACGCAGGTGCCCGAGGTGTACTGGGAGGCCCCCGGATGTGAACCCAGGGCCTTCCCCTGCAGGTCCAGTGAATCACCACTGCTACACCACCAGGTCCTAGACTCCCACCGTCACTGTAATAGTGCCCGCGTGGGGCACAGGCAGGTGACGCAGTGCAAGGGGCTCTGAATTACTGCACACTGTCCTTTGTTCTCTACAACAGCCCTGGGACGGGAGCAGGGAACAACTTGTGATCCTATTTTCAGAGATGAAATAATTCAGACTCAGAGTTTCCCTTTAACATCTCTTCACTTCTTTCCTCCTGAATGGAGTCGACTCCAGCCAGTTTTGGTTCTGTGGGAAACAGTTTTATCTTGAAGGGTTTGGAATAAGGGTAAGTCCTCTACCGGCCCCCTCTGCGCTCTCACCCCGGCGCTTACTGTTGTCATTTCCACTGACCCTTTGGAGGGAGAAAGTGCAGTTCTAGAACGAACCAGATTAACTTCGTCATTTCCATTACTCACTTTCAGGTTAACTTAGTCATTTCCATTATTCATTCCCAAGTCACTCCACAGCTCTGTACTTTTTCTGAACTTGTGCTGTAAATTTCCACTCTCAGGACAGTTTTCCCATTCGTCAAGATGTGAGGTTGTAACTGCTTCTCTGTCTCAAACACTGGTCAACCCTGTCTCCCACATGGCACATAGGATCATCCAGCCTTGTCCTGCTTCTGAGGAACTCAGCCTACATGGGAGTAACCCGTCCTCTGTATCTACATGCAGTTACCACATACACCCCCGCCTGTATGTGACACCTCTGCATACCGTGCATGCACACACAGACTCAGCCACAAAATCAACAGCGTTTTCAGCCATGACGATGCTTTCTGTGTACGTGCGTGTGTATAATATGTAAAGTGTAATATGTAAGTGTGTATATCATGGCCGCAGCAGCCTTGCACGCGTCCACATGGGTCATGCATGTAGAAGTTGAGCCACTGATCTAAGTCCTGGCAGGACACCCTAGTGCTGGTCCCAGAACACAGGGCACGGGAAGTCTGTGAGCTGCGGCTATGAGGTCACCTCCGTCTCCCTGGGGAGGCTGCCATGGGACTATTTCTCATCTCCTCCCAAGTTCTGATGAAGTCCAAGGCCCTAGCCCTCACCCTGCCGGAGATGGCTGTAGACTAAACTCTTCAGCCACAGGCTAGAACCCATTCCTTAGCACAGGGCATCTATGCTGTCCCACAGTGCTGTCATCTGGCCATGTTTGTCTCAGTGTCACCATGGGTAAGGGCACAGGGAGCTGGCACCTTTGGCTGTTTTGCCTTCTGCTGTTTATGTAAGTCATAAACTGTCTTGTAAAAGGACTCATTGTCCTTTACTGGTTACATCTGCCAGGACTTGGCCCTTGTCTTTGCTTTGTGCTCAACAGTGTGTGTTTGTGTATGCACGTGTGTGTTTTAAACAAAAAAGAGACAGTCTTACACCTCATCCCTCTCCATGCCCTGTCCGTGTTCCTAAAGCTATTCTCTTTCATCTTCTCTGTCTTTAGTTTATCTCTTCGTAAATCTATAAGCATGGAAACATTTCCATTCCCTATTCTTCACCCTTAAACTAGCGCTCACGATGAATGTGATGACTCAGCTCCCTTAACACACCACTCCTAATCTCCCTCGCCCGAGTCTTTTCCAAAGCGTCACAGCTTATTTATTGAACACTTAGGTAGTGCTCACTGTTGCCAGGCACTGTCTCTGCAAATGCTAACTCATTTTCATAACTTCCCCTAGGCAGACACTATAACTAATTATATTTTACAGATGAGGAAGAAAAGATACAAAGTTTAACTAATTACCTCAAGGAGTATGGAAGTGTCAGAGCTGGGATTTGAGCGTAAACTGGCAGACACCCAAGTGTGGGCCTCACACCGCTCATTTCTGATGCATTTGTCCACTAGTCTGTGGTTTACTTTATCTAAACAATTGATGTATGGGGCAAGCAGGTAGTGTGGAGGTTATGGTGTTGTACTCCCACATGTCTGACTATGGTTCAAATCCAGGACCTGGTGACCAGCTTTCTCACTTTCTCTCGCTCTCTCTATAGTGAGTGCATGTGCCCTATAGCAAATTTAAAAAAATTAGTAATGACAAATGAACAATTGTTTTTAAAATAAATAAATAAATGATATGTATGTGATTCTATGGCTTGTATTTTTAAGAGATTTTTCTCTTAAAAAATGAACGAAAATCTCTATCACTCTCTCTCTTTCTCTCATTTCTACCTTTCACCTTTTGTCGCTTAATTTTTGTCAAGATTATTGTTGTCTCAGTCTGTTTTGTAAATATGTCCATTATACTTCGTCTATGGTTAAATTCCATATTTCAGAAGTTCAGTCATGGTACTAACATTGTTATGACTGAAAATATTAGTCATTTCACGGTAAAGTAGCCAACTAGAATTCTCTCTGTGGTCCTATGATATAATCCCTGGATGGCAAACATTCATTGCATTGAGATGAAATGTATTGTTTTCCTATTCTACCTCAATTACTTGAAACATGGCTTTGCTTTGTATTTGAGCAACTATTTCAGAGCTTTTTCTGTTTTTCTTGGAGTTGAGAATTGTCTTTCTTGTTTCTTTTGTAGGAAGAATAGTGTGTCTCTAATATACCTCATCCCAAGCCTCAATTATAATGTGTATGGCCTAAAACACTCTATTTTTACTGCAGAGACATCCTTTGTGCAGTTTTCTAGTTTGTTTCTGTGTTCTCAAAAGTGGTTTCTTTGTAAGGTACAGTGTGTTGGAGCAGGCCAGGTGGGGGTTTAGCAGGACGGCAGCCACTTTGAAATTAAGAAAGGCCTCTACTGAGAACACTCTGCCCAAGTGTTGAGTCATGGGAGATCTGTGTGAAGAATGGTCAGATGAGAAATCAGGAATGGGTATTTAAAGGAATCAGGATAATATCTTAGGAGACAGCAATTGATGCTGCTGATTGTAGTGAGGAATGACTTGCACCTGCTTGTGTCTTGTACCTGTAAATACCAAGAACACACTGAGCTTTCTGAGACAATTCAATGGTACTTGTTGACTGTCTCCAAGTAACTAGTTATATTAAGTTGTCAGAAAAGTCATGGTGTATTTTTCTATGCAAAAATGCTTCATGATTCCCCCCACCACCCAATAGGATAGACTCCCTTCTTCTTTAGTCTCTGCCCCTCATTTTATTGAACATGAGAAGCAGCCAGACATAATTTGGCTGGTGACACTGATCCCAAGACTTTCACTGGGTTTGCACCTCTATTTTTTGGCTAGTTTTTGGGTTTGTTTCTAGTTCCTTACTTTATTGGAGTGTATCCTCAATGTTAGATGACAAGTGTGTCTTCAGGTCTCTGTGTGTCACCGTTCAATATTTCTTCCATGTCATATATTTTACTTCAAATTTTTTGTCTTTTTTGCTCTGTATCTTACACTTAATTTATGGTATCTTCCTTCATTTTATTTTGCATTTTAAAAAAACTTTTTATTCTAAGGTAACTGTAGATTCATATATAGTCATAAGAAATAATATGAAGAAATCCTATGGGCCCTTTACCCAGTTTCTCCCAGTGGTAATATCTTATAAAATTAGTGTACAATATTACAATCAGGCTGCCGACACTGGTAGAATCTAGCAATCTATCATAAACTAGGGGTCTTCAAAAAGTCCATGGAAAGTGTATACTATGGAAAACCTATGCTTGCACCAAAAAAAATCCTACTTTAATTATATTTTCTGTGAACTTTTTGAAGTTCCCTCTTACACAGATTTCACCAGTTTGATATATACCTATGTGAGTGTTCCTTCTATGTCATTTTATTTGTTCATTTACGCAACAAACACTGCAGTCTAGATAAAATAATAAATAAAAGGTTTCCCACAAACATCCTTGGTCCTGTCTTAGAGCCACAGATCTTTGCTCTCTCCACAGCACCTGACAAGTACCACCCTGCTCTCCATCACCACATCACTTATGCTCCAACCACACTGTTGCAACTATCAACAGCTCATTCCTTTTTATTGCTGAGTCTAGCCTATGATATGGATATACCACAGTTTTTTTAATCACTCAGCAACTGAAGACATTCAGATGGTTTCAAGTTTGTGGCTATTACTAAGTTTCTAAGAACATTCATGAACAGGCTTTTGTGTGAGCATAAGTTTCTATTTCTTTGGGATAAATACCTAAAAGGAAATTATTAGATCATATGGCAAGTACTTCTACTTTTGTTATAATTTTCTATACTCTCCTAAAGTGATTGTCATTTTTATATTTCCTCCAGCAATGTGTGAGTGATCAAGTTTCTCTGCATCCTCATCAGCATTTGATGTTTCCACTTTTTCTATTTTAATCCTTCTTACAGAAACATAGTGATATCCATGGTAGTTTTGAAATACATTTCCTTAATGGTTAATAGTGTTAAACATATAATTATGTGTTTATTTGCCAACTGTATATCATCTACAGTGAAATAATTATTTATATTTTTCTCATTTTTTAATATTATTTTTCCCCTACTTTTACTCATGAGTTTTGGAGTTCTTTACATATTCTATTAGGTCATCAAAAAAGTCGTGGTGTATTTTTCAATGGAAAACAACCCAATATATACAAAATACAAAAAAAATATATACAATAAATATTTTTCAGACATGTAGTTTGCGAATATTCTTTCCCAGTCTATAGGTGATCTTTTCATCCTCTTAACAGAATCTATCACAAGAACAAATAATTTTAGTTTTGACGAGGTCTTTGTCTTTTTTCTGTTATGGATTATGCTTTTATTGTCCAGTCTAAGAATTCTCATCTAGTACTATGTCCATTCACCCATTGAAGGACATTTGTGTTATTTCCAGTTTGAGGCTTTTACTCATAAAACTGTATTAAAGCTTTCAAAATTTTTATTTTATTTTATATTATTTTATTTTAACTTTTGCTATAGGGTACATGTGCTTGCCAGAGAGAGAGAGAGACAGAGAGTAAGAAATCACTCCCTAGGAGGAATGACCATGTCACAATCCCTTCTCCTCTATTCCCTTCTTGGGATCTTGGACACACACGCACATATGCCCAGCTTGAGTCTCAAGCTACCAGGTCAAAGATGCCAATTGCACAGTTGGGATTCAGTACCTCAACTTTAACACCACCTCTTGGCCCTAAAGCATTGTTTATGTAAATGTATGATACATTTTGAGTTAAATTTTGTTTACAGTGTGAGGTTTAGTCAAAGTTAATTGTTTTTATATGGAACCCCCACTGTTTTGGTACCCTTTATTAATATCTTTCCCCTATTGAATTGCCTTTTCACCTTCGTCGAAGGTCAGTCAATTGGGCATATATATGTGTGGGTCTCTTTCTGAGTTCTCTATTCTATTCCATTGGTCTATTCCAGAATACATCTTCACTCATGATGTTCATTAGTCCTTTCATCAGAGTGAGGCAAGTTTTATGGTTCCAATGTCACTGGCATAGGCACTGAGGCTGAAAGGGTGATGAGTGATGTCCTTAGCCAGTCAAGGGGCAATTTTTTTTTTTGAGAGATTTTTTTTGCCATACGGTGCATGTGCTTGCCAGAGACACAGAGAGATACAGAGACAGAAAGTAAGAAATCGCCACCACCCCCCACCCCCCCATCTCCCCCACCAGAGGGTATGGCCACACTGCAATCTCTTCTCCTCCATTCTCCTCTTGGGATTTTGGGCATGCACACACATATGTCCAGCATGAGTTTCAAGCCACCAGATCTGGGACTTGAACCACAGTTCAAGCCATGTGGGAGTCTAGCGCCCCAACCACTATGCTGCCTGGTGACCCCAAAGGGGGGATTTTTCTATTCTTCATTTTCATGCTCAGTCCATGCTCATTATGAAGCATACAAATGCCAGCTTTGTATGCTTCATACATAAGATTTAGTTCACTACATCCTACTTTCAACAGTGAACTCACATCAAAAGCTAGAGCAGAAGATACAAGGAGACATGGATAACATCCCACAGTCAACTCTGAACGCTGAACCGCATGCACATGCTCACAGATAGTGTTTGCGCCAAAGAATTTGAACAGCAGCAACCCCGCAATTCAGGGTCTACTTGCCAGCTGTCCAGTAATCCAGAACACATTCAGATATTTTCAGAGACAGTGACACACTTGTTTTACTGAGATCAATGCCCAGAATGCTGTAGTGTGAGCAGCTGGCTGTTAGCAAGTGCCAAAGAGGAGACAAGGAAGAAAGTGCTCAGCCCAAGACCCTTTCTCAAGTTCCCATGAAGAAGTTCTAGAAATCTGAAGAACGGTCCCAGCAATCACAGGGAGTCCAATGGGAATAAGTCAGCGGTGATCAATATTGATGATGAAGACAGCTGGAGGGAAAAGCGCCTCTGGCTGTGATTTATTTTCTGCCATATCTCCCTTGGTAAATTCTGAAAACAAAGCATGGGGTATTTTTTCTGTAGGGAAGAACAGTGAACACATGAGAGCATTTTCTTTTTAATTGCTCAATTCCAGTGGCAGTTGGCCTCACTCATACTTTTCTTTTGATTAATGTTATTTTCTGTCTGGAAGTATTGGCTTAACTTTGTTCTCTTGATTCAATAGAAGACATGAAATTTGAACAATTCTTAAAATAGCTTTGAAATTATGTTATAAATACATACAGAATCTAAAACCAAAAAACTTATTGTTAAGAAAAGAAACCCCCTATTTTACCTTAATTATGAGTGGAAAAATAATCACTGACTTACATGTTGTTTTAATCTGGACATTAACCAGTGTTCTCTGACTTGCATATTAAAGTTTCTTGAAGCAGGCCATGTAAAACTAATGTGAGTCATCTATTATGCAGTCAACCCATTGAATGTTTATAAATTTTTGCATCATAAAAGCCTCACATGTTTTTACTGAAATCTGAAAACATTAACTTATGAACTATTTAATATTATTTTAGTTAGAATGATTATATGTGTTACCATTCAGAAATTCCTGCAAAGCTTCTTCTTGAATTACCTGACAGTTCCCAATTCACACCTTGAGGTCAGATGATTTCCTGCTGGGCAGGGTGGGGAATCTATCCTACTGTCATAAATAGCCCAGCCCGGAGTTGTGGCGTTGTACCATGACTAAACCCTAGTCCTCGATTTCTCATGCCACTTTGAAATTTTCTGCAAGTTCGATTTTATGATGAGAGATATATACCAGATTTTCATTTTTAAAGTAAACTTCTTTATGGATTTACAGAAAACATTGCCAAGAAACTGAGCTCTAATGAAATGTCATCCTGAGAGGCCAGTCTTGCTTTGGGAACTGTCCACTGAAAGGATGCGCTCTGAGGAATTCAGACATCTTTAGATCTCTGGATCCTGTCCAAGTTGTTCACAGGCCCATTTGGCACCGGTCACATTCTGGCTTTCCCACAAGGCTCTGGAAGGGCTCCAGGAGCTCATTTAGGCGCTATCTCGACACACCAGTCGGACCAAGCATCAGAAAAGACTCATGGAGACCAGCCCCAGGCTCCAGAGTCACAGAAGAGACCTAGAGGAGAGGAAACGGGACAGGGTGTTGACCACAGTGCTTGACCGAGCATCCCGGGAGGTTTAACCGAGGCAGGTAGCCTCTGGTCTGGACCACATGGAGGGGAAAAGCCAGGTATTCAGGGACGTTCAGTAGCTAGAACTCAGCAAAATGAGCGTGATTGCTGGAGGAAACAAAAAACATAGTATGTGTTCAACTCTGTGCACATAACATAAAAGAAATCTGTAGAGGGGGACCAGCAGGTGGTGTGGTGGTTAAGGTGTTGGACACTCCTACATGGCTGACCATAGTTGGAGTCCCAGACTTAGTGGCTTACTTTCTCACTTTCTCTCTTTCTCTCTCTCTCTGTCTCTCTCTGGTCCAATTTTTTTTAAAAAAAAATCAATTAGTGAATAAATAAAATTATTCTTTAAAATAAATAAAATAATTCTTAAAAACAGAAAGAAATTTGTAGAAAGACATGCAGTTGCCTCTCAATAGTCAGAGGTGACAATGAAAGAAAATCTGAGTTCTAATTTCCTGATACTAATTTTTGGTGCATGACTCTTAGCAAGTTTTTACATCTTCTGTGCCTCGATTCCCCATCCATCCACAAGTTTCCTGAATGAGGAGGTCCCTTTGGTCTCCTCCAGTTCTTTCATCTATAGGGACTTAAGAACAATGGATGAGAGTCACCCTTCCAACTGATAATCCCATTAGAAATCACTTAGAAGTAGAAATGACCTAAGTGGCAGGGATATGTATCCAAACTTACACGTACTTCCCTTTCAGGAAGGTAAATTGTGGCTCTCAAACCTCTTTCCTATGTGGTGGCATCAGCCTTCTTTCCCAGAACATCAGAATTGCAAAATGTAGGTAAAGAACTCAATGAAGTTAATTATTTGAAAATATAATGCTATTACCAAATCAGTAAGAAAAAGTTGAATCTCCCAGAAAATGAGCAGAGGACGTGAATAAGGAACTTACAAAATATACAAATGATCAATTAACACACAAATATTTCTGGGGTCATTTGGCATAGTGGTTAAGGCACTGGACTCCCACATGGCTGACCACATTTCAAGTCCCAGATCTTATTGCTTGAAAATCACACCAGGCTTGTGTGTGCATGCCCACAATCCTGAGAGGAGAACAGAGGAAAAGGGATTGGTGTGATCTTCTTTCTGAGGAAATGGTTGCTGATTTTCCCTCTCTCTGTCACTGTCTCTCTCTGGCGAGCACACGTACCCAATGGCAAAAACAAAACAAAACAAAACAAAATCCTTTAAAAAAACCACAAATATTTCATCTCAATAATTTTAATGTCAATGCTAATTATCAGAATATTATATCCTCATGTTGCTGTCTACCACAGAATTGTAAATTACTTCTGTTTTCAATTTTTAGAGGATAATTAGGCAATAGAAAACAAGAGCTTTTAATGTATTAAAGTTTTTTGATTCAGAAATTTTGTTTTACAAAATGCATTCTGAGGAAGGGAAGAGAATGGAAGAATGTAGAGAAGGATAGCAAGAAAAGAAACAGGCATGACGTTAGTGGGACACAGAGGTGGTTTATTACCTGTTGATGATGACATGCATAGTATTCTCAACTAGACTGGTCTGAGAAGTATCTCATGTTGGGTAAATTCTCTTTACAAGCCAAATGATATATAATGATTGAATGTTTAAAAATAATGAGAATTAATAATAATAATAATCTGAAAAAAATACCGAAAATGTATTCTGAAGACATAATCAGAAGTATGCATAAAATTTATGTAACATTGTCCATGATAGTAAAAAATAGATTAAATTTTTTTCTTTTGCCAGAAGGTATTTATACTCACCAGAGAGAGAGAACAAGAGAGAGGGAGAAGAAGAGAGAACGTAGCCCCCACGGAGACATGGCATTCCACAATTCCTTCTCCTCCATTTTTCCATCCTGTCGGGATTTGAGGTACACACACACACACGGGTGTCCAACATGCTTTTCAAGCTGTGGGGGCTGGGAATTGAACTGGTCAGTCTGTCATGTGGGATCCAGCCCCCTTACTCACCAGGCCACGGGGCTGCCCCTAAATTCATTTTGACATGCCCAAATGCTGTCATTAAAATTTTTGCCTTTGAAAATCATGTAATAATATGGAAATACTACAATGTAAAATTAAAATAGAAGGATATTCATGTAGAAAGAGACAGCATGATCTTAATTCTGTATTTATAAAACTAAAGTACGTAGTTTTATTTTATTTTACTATTTTCCAAATTCCCAATAGTAAATGTGCATTATTTTTATTACTTTTACTTTTAACATTATACAAATAAATGTTATCTTTTAATTTATTTTCATTTGTTAATTTGTGTGTGTGTGTGTGTGTTTACCAGAAATTCAGAGAGAGAAAAAGAGAGAGAGGGAAAGTGAGAAATCACCTCTCCCAGGACCAATGGCCATGCTGAATTCCCTTCTCCTTCATTGTCCCCTCAGGATTTGGGACATGCATACACACATACCTGGTATGTTTTCCAAGCTGTCAGTCCAGTACTTGAACCATGCACTCCATCATGTGGGATTCAGCCAACTTAACCATCACCCGACCTGACTGACGCAATGTTATTTTAAATGAATCAACATTGGAAAACCCTTTGGCAGCATCTACTGCATCTTAACAAACACCTAAGCTCTACTTAGCAGTTTTACCCCTAGGCATAGCACTTAGCTTAAATGCATACATGTATCCACCAAATTTCCTACTCTAAAACCTCAACACCAACATCATTGACAGTATGAGAAGGTCAGGAACTGTCCAAATGTCATCTGTGATAGAATAAAGTGGCAAACTGTGCATGGACCCACACAGCACTACACCCAGCAAGAATGAGCGACGCACAGCGGCACACAACAATGCTGAGAACGCTCATGTCACGTGACACTTAACAAGGCCTTTATATATAATATATACAGATACAAGTGTAGATATGGGTGGTGTAGATAAGATAGCACAGCACAGGAGAGAGCACATATTTTATGATTCCATTTACATAAATCACAAAAACTGGCCAAACTAAGCTGTTACTCTCAGGAGGCGGTTGAACAGCGGCCCAGGGGCCTCTGAGGCACTGCCACACTGATGTTTCCGTCAGGCGTGTGCAGTCTGCCACCTTCCCTCCAGAAGCTCATCGCTGGGCTCTCTTCTGTGTGCTGATTAGACCTCACCAAGATGTCTGAGGACACCTGGATAAAATATTCAGGCTTCCATGTGGCAGTGGTGAAAGGTGGGAGGAAGAGGACGGGGCCGCGGCCGAGGCCGAGTGTGCTAGCTGAGAGCCTGAGAGACTCACAGCTCTTTTTTTTTTTTTAATAATTCTTTTATTTAACTTTATTTATTTATTTAAATTTAACCAGAGAGGGACAGAGCAGGAGAAAGAGAGGAGAGAAAGAGAGAGAAAAAAAGCAAGCTGCCAGGTCCGGACTCAAACCATGGTCAGCCATATGGGTGTTCAGCACCCTTAGCCACCACGCCACCTGCCAGCCCCAAAAGACTCACACCTCTTATGTGGGAAGCCGTAACATTACGGGTGGCCCACCAAGTTCCTGGGAGAACGGGGGAGAAAGCCGACCCGGCATGGGCCTGGGTAATGGCCCCGAGCCCTCTGCTGCGCACATCTCCCACTCCACTTCGATGGCACTCTCATCACCTCTGTGCCTTTACCCTCACCGTCCCCTTCATCCAGAAGACTTGTTTCCCAGATCTGTACATGGCTCACTCCACCCAGGTTCAAGCACCACCTTCTCTGAAGAACCATTTACTGACAACTTACCAAACTAAATAACTTCCTTCCAACCTCACATCCACACCCTAGTCTTTAACTCTACTCTGTTTATCCTCATATGACTTCATGACTTTTCTGACAACCCAGTATATGTCTAAAACATAGATAGAGGTGCATAAGATAAATGTAGAATGTGAGCTTCACAGTGGCAGACACCATCCATTCCACTTTCCTTCTCTTAATGCCTTAAATAGTTTCCAAAATATCAGTGTCTAGTAAATTCGGGTTGAAGGAATACACCGCCCACTGCCCCATTACTCACAGTCCACACTAGCAAAGGTGCCTTTCGCCTCATGAATGGCTAGACCTTCTCAGTCTCTCTTTCTCTCCCTGGCAGCCCAACAGTGCTCTGAGCGAAGAGGACACAGTTCAGCTTCTCAGGATAATTGGAAACAGACTCAGCAACCGCACACTCGGACGCTGGGAAGTGGCTGTTGGGAGAACAGCGGGGCCCTGAGTGCCTTTGTGTTTTTGTTGAGCAATCTGAGCTGCTAGGCACATTTCATACAAAGGGTCAGATCCATACTTTTCAAGAACTCCACTTGGGAACTAGTAGGTGAGCAAAGGTCAAGATCATTTGAGTCCATATGGACCTTTTTAGTACAGGGACCTGGTGTAAAATGCGGAGCGTTCACATGGGCTTACGTGTAGTCAAGATTCAAAAATCCCCGGAGTGATTCACACATGATTTCCTTACTTGCATATTGAATTACAAAAGCTTGAAGGCAGTATTCTGAGACCTTTGCTGCAGCTGGCCGAGCTCGACTGGCCGGTCCCAGTTCTGGGAGATAATGTTAAAAATGTACTTATATTTCAACCTTGTGGTTCAAGGAACTACCTCATTTGACTTTACCACAACCCGCTGAATGGGACAACAAGACTCCACGAACAGCCCCCAGATGAGAGAGCTGAAGTGCACAAGCAGGGGAGATGGCCTGCCCCTTGCGAGTGTCACCCCTGCTGGTTACCCTTTGTGGGCAGGTACACTTTTGGCCATCGCCTGTTGAGATCAGCTGGCTAGTCAAGGGCACGGCCGGACTTCAAGTCTTTCCATTTTAAGATAACATAACATCCCTGATCTTTTGCGTGTCATTCCTTTTCTTACCCACTCAATCCCTTCTCTTCATTGTCTAGTTCTTCCACTGAGTGACTGAGTGTCTGTATTTAAGACTTCCTACACTTCCCATGAGTCTGGTTCTCCTTAAAACAAAACAGAAATAGGGCTGAAAAGTGTAGACAAGACTCTCATTTTCCCAACCTCATTCTTAGTAAATGTATCTGGGCACCATTTATTTTCATGGCTCTGCCAAATAGCTATGCGTCTACTAGCCAGGAAGAGAAGTTTCTCAAAGTGCCTAAGAGTCTCATTAGCTGCCAAGAATTTGGGGCATGTTTGACTTGATAATGCACATCTGGGCTTTTTGACTGTGTCTATAGAGACTCTTGACTTTTTAATAAGCAATTTCCTTAAAAGGTCTGTTCTTTCATTCTTTCTTATTTGACTATCAAATACTCTGATAGTGCAAAGGGGCAGTATTCTCTAGCTATTCGTGATGAAAGGGCACCACGATTCCTGCCCCCGTGACTCAGTTCATCCTGGGCTCCGTGTTACTCTTTGACTGGCCCAGGCCAGCCCAGATCTGGGTAGGAAGGATCTGTAGGCTCATCCAGCTCTGGGACTAAAAAATCAGGTGTGCTGGGACATCAGCTGGAAGGCAGTGAACTTGGCTTTTGTGACTGGCATCTCCTTTCCAGTTACTCAGTTCTCCACCAGCCCTGAACTCTTGAAGCTCAGCTGCCTGGGCTGATGGTGCCTTTCCGATGCCTTCCTGCCCTCTGACCTGGGCCTGTTCCCTCCATTGTAATCACACCATGGTCTCTAACTTTACCACTACTTTGGCCTCCACCCAGAGGTTCCTGCTGCTGTAGCCATCACAGCCACCACTTGGAGCTCCTGAGACACAAACACCAGCCTGGACCAGCCATGGATTGTCCTATTCCAAAATTGTGAAATAAACTACTTAATATTGCCATGGAGGTTAGGAACAGACCCACAGCCAAAAATGTCCTCTTAACTCCAAATCCACTCACTCCAGTTTTCTCTTGCCCAGCAACCTCCTAGATGAGCTCGTACCTGCCATAAGAACAGCACCGCCCCCCCCCCCCCGATTCCTCTCTGCCTGTGGAACCCCATGGATGCTGAATCCCCAGGCCAGACTCTCCTCTCCCAGGAAGCTGCTGCTGGACACTAGCCACTTTGAGACCTCATAGCCTTTGATGTCCCTGGCTAAACAGGTGTGCATCTCAGCCTAGCTGTTCCTAATTAACACCCTGGTACTTCAAGCTACCTCATCTTCCAGCAGAAAGCAACCAGAGGACACTGGTATATATAGAAAAGTCCTTCTCCTGAGAAGTGGTGGTGGTTTGGAAGTTCCAGGTACTTGAATGCTCTTCTGGATGTTAATACTTCTAGAAAACCATTTGGAGCCAGGCTGCACATGTAGGTATAATGTCAGGGTACCCTGTAGGCATTCGGCACACAGCTCACCCAGCTCATCTGCATCCTGTATCTCATGCTGGAGATTCTGAGAATACGGACACGTACCATGTGGGGTCTCGCAGTTAACAAGAGGCACACATGACTCTCACTGTGATGCAGTGTGTGTAAGAGAGGAAACCAGAGGTACACTCGGGGCAGAGAAAGGAGCATTGAATTGCCTTGGAAGTTGGAGAATGTCTTCTGCAAGAAATGATGCCTGAGGTGAGGTTTTCCAGGATTATTAAGACCCAGACAAAAAGAAGGATGAGAGGGCACTGTGAAAAGAGATCACAGGGTGTCATGGGCCAAATCTTACTCCCCAAAACAAGATTATGTTGGAACCCTAACCAGTACCCCTGAATGCAGCCTTCTTTAGAGAGAAGGTCTTTACAGAGATAAATGGTGTTATTGGGGTACTATTAAGCCAATAAGACCAGTGTCCTGGGCAAATTTGGAGACAGCCACACAAGGAGAATGCCATGTGAATGTAAAGACAGCCATCTACAAACTGGGGAGAGAGGCTGGAACCAGCCCCACCGACATCTTGATTTCAAACTCCCCACCTCGAGAACTGTGTGACAAACTTCTGTTGTTTTTAGCCACCCTGTCTGTGGTATTTTCTTTCTTTCCTTTTTTAATTGCCAGGGGGTATTGTGCTGGTCAGAAAGAGACAGAGAAAGAGAAATCGCCTCCCAGTGGGTGTGGCTATATGGAAACCCCTTCTACTCCACCTTTCCATCTTGTCAGGATTCTGGACATGCATACACACATACTTGGTGTGTTTTCTAAGCGGCTGGGGCCAGGATTCGAACTGCTGTCAGGTATGTGGGATCCAATTCCTTAATCACAATGCCATGGGGCTGGCCCCATAATACAGCAATCCTAACAAACTAATACACAGTGTGAGCAAGTTGGGGTGATTACTGAAAGTCAGACACTGGATCCCAGGTCCTAGCTGATGGGCCAGGTCCTGTTCACCTATTCCCCACGTGGTCTCTGCTGCTCATCAGCCCCATCTTGCTTGATCTGAGTCTCTGCCTCACTGTTCTGCCCTCCTGAGACCACGTCCCTCACCAGCACCAGGGCATGACCTGTGCCCACCCCTCATCCCCTCTGCCTTCCAGACATGACCAATTTTGCAACAGCCCCATCTGGACTCTGTCTTGGCTCAGGCCCTCCCTCGCTCTTTGCCTACGTTCCCACTGCCAGCAGCTTCATCTCCCTTTCTAGCACCCCCAAGCACAGGGCAGGAGTCACACATGCCGAGTGGCAGAACCTGGGGTGACCCCCTCCCTGACCACCTGCAGCATTTACTCATCTCTTTCCACATGACCACTTTTGCTATCCACTCCTGTATATGGCAAGCAGTGAAAGGCACTTAGCACCTTGAACAAAATACTCTGATGAAGAATATTCTGCTTTTAAGTTTATTCCTCAAGTCCAGATCCTATTCTTGAGAAAGATAATGAATTCAGTACATGTTGTCTATGGGTTTTGGCCCATTAAGTCTGATCTTTCAATCATCTTTAGGAAGGCAGAAAAGAATTAACAAACAAACGTCTGTTCCTACTTAGCCCTGGATGGCTGGTCTCTATAAAACAGCCCCACACATCCTTCTTTTACTGTGTGGTACTTAGGAGGTGCTGAGGCATTTCTGCATCGTTAAATCCAACTGCCTGATTCTCAGCTGGTGTTTTAGACACCGGAGGAGCTCTGCAGGGGAGCCTCTCTTCTCTGCCTTTTCGATCGTGGCCCATTTTCATGGCATGCGCAGCAGTAATGCATCCACAGGGACGTGCCCTCTGGATGGGTAGGATGCCACTCATTTAAGTAAATTCAGTAATGAGAATGCGCACAGAGTCTGTGCTTCAGCCGGCCCCACCCAGCCTCCGACTAAGAGAGCTCCCCACTCCTGCTTCAGTTTTTGTGATCAAAGTGCAGACCCACATGGGAAGTCTGCTTCCTTAGTCAGTTACTGACTTACAGTCAATCACAGCAGTTGCTCCTTGATCAGAGACAGCCCACCTTTCCAACTGTGTAAACACAGGCAAACAGCAAGATGTAACCGATCCAACTATTTCTCTACTTCATTCCCTTGCTTCCATGTGTTTTTTGTTTTATGTTTGTCTGTTTGTTTGTTTGTTTTGCATGTCACTTTCCCTCTTCGCACATAAATATCACTTGACCACAAGGTTACCCGGAGTTCCTTGGAAGCCATTCTGGGGGACTGCCCAATTTAAATAGTTTGTACAATTAAATTCCACTAAATTAAAAAGTATATTCAAGACAAGAAGGTGCCATCAACGCACAATGTGCACGATTCTCCAGGTCTCCATGTTGATACACACAGGCAGGTCCAGCAACTGTAGATCCAAGACCCATCTACCTACCTCTCCTCACCCTCCTGCTTTCTGCAAACACCTGCCCTTTCATTTGGCTCCTGAAGTAGGTCTCTCCAGTTCAGCCTCCGGATTCTGCAGAGGCCTGTTCCCTGCAGAGACTGCCTGCCAGAGATGGGACCCTGGCCCAGATGGCAGCCTAGCCTTCCTTGGTCAGGCCTCTCTCAAAGTAGGAGCTAGCCATGGCTGCTGTCCATACTGCTAAGGCATCCCATTAGTAAAGAAATGTAATACCACTAGCAACAGCTCTTTTCTTTTCTTACAACAGGTTTTGTATGTCTTTTGAGAAGCTATTTCTTCTACTTTGATTTTTAAACATTACTTTTCCAAAGACACAAGTAATACAGGAATGTATCATGTGGTACATTTCCATGTCTGAACACAGTCCTCCATTGGTGATTTATCTGTGTACATGTGTATCTTCAGCTGCTGCTACCCACGTGTAGCAACTTGCATTTAAGTCATTTAAAATTAGATGACATTTGAAATTCAGTCCTGTAGTCACACTTACCACATTCCTAGTGCTCCAAGCCACATGTGGCTGAGGGCTTCCATGCTGAACAGCGTAGGTGATTAGACAGCGTAGGTTATCCTCACAGAAGGTTCTGTTGGACAGCACCGATCTACAGAAACAGAGGACTCTGCTGTGTGAGATGCACGCCGCTCTGCTCTTGCATAAATTCACCACACTGCACACATTGTGTCATAACGTTTTTTTGTCACTGAATAATGTGTCTTGAAGATCTTTTAGTGCCACTGCATGTTTATCACCTACATCCTTTTAGCACCTGCCCTTTCCACACTGATGGAACATAAGTCGTTTACATTTTTATTTTATTTTATGTTTGCTATAGTAAATGATGTCATATTAACACCCCTGTACATCCTCCTATATTCTCCTTCATGAACCTGGGCAATTATTTTTCTAAGTTAACAAGAGTAAATTTCTAAGTCAAAATATGTTTCCATTTTTAGTCATTGCAGTTCATTGTAAAATTGCCCTTTAAAGCAGCTGTAGCAATGCACAGTCTCACTAAACCATTCATCTTGTTACCACCAAGTCTATCAAACTGAAAATGTTGCCGTTATTATGATTTAAAATGATCTCAGTGCTCTTTTAGATGGATTTTTTCCAACTGAGAAAACTGTCTTATGTTTAAACATGTCTTTTGTTGAGAAACAGGCTTATGTTCACTGGCAATTTGTATTTTCTTTAAACATTTTTCCCCTTTTACTATTTGTTATTTATCTCTGATTAAATAAAAGAGATCTTTCTGTATTTAGAATATTGATTTATTATCTATTACATTTACTATAAATATTTATTGCTTAACATTTTAAAATAGTCTACTTTTTAATCTCTTAAAAATGTTTTAATCTTACAAAATTTTAAATTTTGAGGTCATTGAATTTGTCAATCTTTACTGTTTAGAATGTATTTTTTATTTTTGGCCTTCCCTACTCTTAAGTAATAAACGTTCTTCCTTCTAATTTTTTTAGGTTTTTTTAATTGTTGTTTAAATAAAAACACATCTGGAACTTATTTTTATGGATGGTATTTGAAGTAGAGATTTACTTTTTTCCCCCAAGTATACAGCCATCAGTGCCTTTGTTATTATGGGGAATTCAAAAATTCATGGACAGGGACCAGCAGTTAGCGTAATGGCTATGTTGCTGGACTCCCACGTAGTCGACTGCGGTTCACATCCCGGACCCGGTGGCTTAAAACTCACGCCGGGCGTGTGTGCATGCATGCCCAAGATCTCGAGAGGAGAATGGAGGAGAAGGGATTGCGGTGTGGCCATCACCCCTGGGGGGTGATTTCTCGCTTTCTGTCTCTCTGTTTCTCTCTGTCTGTCTGGTGAGCACACGCGCCCTATAGCAAAAACCTCTCAAAAAAAAATTCATGGACAATAGAATTAAAGTACAAGTTTATTTTGGTGCAAAGAAATTTGAAATCCATACATCGTTTTTTCCAAGAACTCTTGTAGAGCCCTTATAAATCAAGTAGTTCATTTTTTTCCTACCAATTTAAAAGCTGTTATTATCATATAATAACTATACACATATCCATGAAATGCTTGTACTTTCTATTATTTTTATATATTTGCCTCTTCTTCCATATAGTTTTATATTCCTTGCTTTTCTAGTAAAGGTCAGTAGGCCATAGGGACAATAAAATATTTAACTTTATTTTTATTTTTAAAATTGTCTTAGACATGTATGTTTCGTAATTAGAATTTTACATTTTATAAAAAGCATTCTAAAGAGTATTGAGTTCAATCATAGTTTCCTTAAGAAAGCGTGACATATTTACAGTACTGAGTTTTCCCATCAGGGGGAGCAGTTTATGTAGCTCTTATTTATGTCCCTTGGTGCAACATTTTTATTGATGAAGTATTTTATTCTTAAAAATCTGGCATTTTGGGGTAGGGCTATTCCTAGATATTATTTGTTGCTACTGGAAATCAATTATAATTATATGTTATATTTTCTAACTGATTATGGGATATATTGAAATACTAACACATTTTGTTTTGTTCTGTCTTTCCTCCTGTTATCTGGACCCATGGCTGAACTCTTGCCAGTTGAGTGTTTTGGGTTTTCTAGGATAGTGATCGTATCTGCAAAGAGGTGTCAGTTTGGAGTTTACCACTTTGGAAAAACAGGCTCTCTGGGCCCAAAGAGCCTAAAGGTACAGAGACAGGAAGTACGAATTCCATGAGTGAATCACTAGGATTGATGGCAGATGCAGCCCCAGTAATTTTACCTTTCAGTTCTACATTGGACGTGGTACCGTACACAGCTATTGATTATGGTAGATACTGCACCCTGGAGGAAGGTAGCCCATCCCCATGGTACATCTTATCCAAGCTAATGCCTCAGCTGTTTTCAAGAAGTTATTTCACTGTGGGTTATTAGGTACCTTCTGGGAGGTGTGGTTATGTGAGGACCCATATCACAGTACAGTAGGCTGCTTCTCTGTAGTGATTGTGTGGGATCCCATGTCAATGGATAGAACATGCCAACCCTCAGGTAGTGGTGGTGACTAAGGCCCTACAGGCAGAAAAAACAATCAATTCCCCTGATACATGCCCAACATGGTGGGAATGATGTGTTTTCCTTCCAGAATGGCCTGATATAATGAACTTGCCACTGTGTGGCTGGGCAGTCTCCTTGACATGACCTGGTACAACAGTGAGGTTCAAGGTGCATCGACTTGTCTGCTACTATGATGACGTGTTTTGGCAAGACCTAAAACAAGGGAACTCTAAAAATTGTATTAATATTGATTGGTTCTTCAAGGTATGGTTTATTTTTCATCTTCTGAAGTCTTGCAGTCCAGGGAGACCGATGCTGGCAATTTAGCATTAGCTATATCAGCCCTGATCAGTAAGAACCAGTAGGATTCATGTCTCCACCCCTGCCACTATGGCTACTCTGAGTGTATGTACTTTTATGCCAACACTAGGGTCACCAAAGGCATAGGCTGTCTGAACTCAAATGGCTTAGTCACTTTCATTACTTTGTTGATCAGTGCCTTTTCCATTGCAGGTGCTCTACTGGACATGAAATGTGATGTAAACATCTTCATACTCTTCTCTTCCCCAGTTCCATCCACAAGCCTGCTCCCTTGACCTTCTTACTTCCAATTTTCCAAGCTTTCTCTTTCTAGGCCCTTGACCAATAAGCCAGGAAATTTGACATGCCCATGAGTTTATGCTTATCCTTACCTAGTACTGATGCATTTTCTACACATGATGGACAATCAGGTGCACACCCAAAGCATACCTGTTGGGAGGATTTTCCCTCACCCCTCTCTTTCAGAGCTACCTCTGAGTGGAGCCGCAATATGGCAGCAGACGATTTTGGGTCTTAACAACTCTACTTAGCTGATCCATCTGTGAACCAGCTTTCTCCTCCTTTGTTAGCTGGTTGTTAGATGCTTGGAACTCACCTCCAAGAAGTTTTGGGGGAATCTTAGGGAGTCACCAGAACACTGTGGCAGATGACATGGAGGTCTGGGTCTCCTGCTCACACCACCTCCTAGAGCTCGCTAACTCTACATAAGTCCAACTGTAGAATATCACCTCATCTGCCAGTGGATTACCATTTGAGCCACCCAATCTTATGGGCAGTGCTGCCACATGGTAACATGATCTTCCACAGTCAGATTCTCCTCCTCTTCCAGGCCCCGGTATCAAGTTTGGCATTGTGTTTTGTATGTATATGCTCCTTTTTAAAAAATGGCATAGCATTGCTCCCAAACTCCAGAGTCTACATTGTGGTTCTCCAAATGGGACTTTCCACAAATTTCACATAGAATCTTTCTCCAAGAATATATTACTGTGGAATCTAGCAAGTTGAATAGTCCAAACAGCAGAGACATTGGGACCATAGTCTGACCTCGTTGCAGAGTCCCTTGTTGCTCTGAGTCACCTCAAAGTTGGCAGCCTTCTGTGCTACCAAGAAGTGGCATAGAGCAGTATCTCAAGTCTGCTACAGACTTGAGATCAGATCCCAGAGAGATCCAATAGGCATGTGTTTCTGTCTTAATCATGGGAGGTACAAGGTGCATCGACTTGTCTGCTACCATGATGACATGTTTTGGCAAGACCTAAACCAAGGGAACTCTAAAAATTGTATTGATACTGATTGGTTCATCATAGTTTATTTTTCATCTTCTGAAGTCTTGCAGTGCAGGGAGACCGATGCCAATCGTTCCTGCTGTGGAATATCAGGGTCCTTTCTAGCTTCTCCTTCAGTCTTCTGATTTACTTTGAATATATACATTAAAGTAATACATTTGTTAGCTGCCATCTGTCTTGTCCAAGAAGTACCATGTTCTATTGACCATGTGCCTTTCTGCAATTCAGAGCACCAAGGCCACACTGATATTCCTGATCATCATGATATCCGTGCCTGTTTAGGCCCTGATGTCATTGAAACAGCTGTCGATTGGCTCTTTTGTTTTGGAATTTTATAATTCCTGCTGTTACCAGGGAGCACAATTCCCTGAAAGCATCTCGTCCTGCCCACCTGGCCTGTGGAGGACAGCCACACTGAGTCTCTCGAGGATACTAGAACTAGACATTCCTTATGTCTTTGGGAAGTGAAGCATCCCCTGGGCCACCGTTGGGCACACAGTCACCTGGAGGGCATTTCAGTCTGGTGTGGTGTACAGCCTCTCCAGCACACCCAAGTCTCTGAGTCCTTTAGGCACTTTCTCTACTACTTACCATGGCATTTTTGACATTTGTACTTTATTTAAATGTGGCTTGTTTTTTTTTCCAGGTTTCCAAGAGCCATCGTAGCAGCTTATAACAATTTCTCCTTGGACCCTTGCCAGAAAGTTAAAGCATATATCTCAAAATGGTACTTTCATTTCAATAAGCTATCCCGTATCCAGCCTCAGGACCCAGTTCCCTTGACCCGACATTTAAGATCCAGTCTCTGTGTCCACACTCTCAGTTCCTGCCAATGCGCATGAGGCAAACCCTGGGGCTCCTTTGTGTATGCAACCCGACATAATGCCAGCACTCTTCAGCTGGACTCCGATAGGATTTGATCCTTGTTTTTAGTCTGGAGCCAAAGAGGGAAGATACAAATAAATGTTGAAAGGACAAGAGTTGTCTGGTCTACTATAAGGAATACCCTGCATAATCTTAAGCAAGAGGCTTGAGATCACTGTCTTCAAAGAAGGGAAAATGCGGGACCAGCAGTTAGCGTAATGGCTGTCACTGGACTCCCACGTAGTCGACCCCGGTTCGAGTCCCGGACCCGGTGGCTTAAACTCACGCCGGGCGCTTGTGCGTGCATGCCCAAGATCCCGAGAGGAGAATGGAGGAGAAGGGATTGCTGCATGGCCATCCCCCCTGGGGGGTGATTTCTCGCTTTCTGTCTCTCTGTCTCTCTCTGTCTGTCTGGCGAGCGCACACACCCTATAGCGAAAACCTCTCCAAAAAAAAAAAAAAAAAAAAAGAAGGGAAAATGCACCATATCTGTGAGCCTAGCAGGTTCGGGAAAACCATGCAACTCAAGACTCTCACCTGCACATACCAAGACATCACCTGCAAGTCTCAAGTTCCCAGTCCTGCACCATGAGGGCCGTGATAGAGTAGAAGACCTAGCGAGAGTGATGATCTTCTCTTTTTCTTTCTTCTCTTTCTTCCTTTCTTTTCTCTTTCTTTCTTTTTTCTTTCTTTTTTAGTTGATAAAGGGAACATGTACTTGCCAGAGAAAGACACACAGAAATAGAGAGAGGGAGAAAGCACCCCCCAACTCCCAATGAGGCCCAATCATACCATAATCCCTTGTCGATTTCTCTATCCTGTCTGGATTTGGGGCAGACACATGTGCCCAGCCTGTTTTTCAAGCCAATGGGGCTGGGATTTGAACTGTGGCTGACCACATGGGATTCGGATCCTCAGCCATTAGGCAATAGGGTCAGCCATATAATTGACTTTTTTCTAAAATTCAGCTACTCTTACAATTATGTCCTAAGCCCTGACCTCTACTCCGTATGCTCCTCTTAATTCAACAAGGCACATTTACTAGCTTCCATATTTTGCTTTGAATTGGTGAACAATCACCCTGAGCCTGTGGTTGTCTTTACTGCATAGACCAATTGTGCTCCAAAGCAGCCACCCAACTTCTTAGGAGTAATAGTTGTCATCTCTGTCATACCTCTGAAATGCCAGAGATGATCAGCACTCCCTACCACCAGAGATGGTGTCCTCATAGCCAGTCAGGCAGCATGTGATCCAGCTTCACGATCCCACCCAGACTAGTTACGGTAACAACAGTCTTTGGTTGGGTTCTCAGGGAGCAGATTCTGAGACAATACCTATATGCAAAATGCTTACCAGAGACAGCTCTCAGGAGATACACCTGTAATGAAGTGAAGAAAGGGAGAATGTAGAGGGAGAGGCTGAATGAACTCCAATATAGCTGTAAGTGACATCTCAGCTGAACCTATGGGATGCTCCAGAGCTTAAGAGTTGTCTCAAAAGTAAACGAGGCTCCTCCATATTGTTCTCCACAGTGGTTGAACTAGTTTACATTCCCACCAACAGTGTAGGAGGGTTCCCTTTTCACCACATCCCCGCCAACACTTATCACTTTTTATATTCTTAATCTTTGCCATTCTGACAGGGATTAGGTGGTATCTCATTGTAGTTTTTATCTGCATCTCCCTTATGATGAGGGATGTTGTATAGTATTCTCAACTGGATTTGTCTGAGAAGTATTTCATGATAGGCAAAGTATTTGTACAAGCAAAATGAGAAATAGCAATTGACTGTTTTAAAAAATAATTAGAATAATAATAATAATGATTGGGGAAAACATAGAAAAGATATTGAATGTTAAAGTGGGGAGATTAATGTCTCTGTACTGACTGACATGCATGGCATTCCCTTTTGAAAAAGCAATGTAATACACTGTAAAGTTATATGTAATTCAATGTAATATAAAGAACAATATGATGATAATAAAAAAAAATATATAAAAAAAAAAAAGTAAACGAGGCAGCCAGGCCTTGATCCTCCATGACAGCAAATCGTTCACCATGACCTGCCTCCAAGAGGGTGAGATAATCTCTGAGGTCAAGGACAATTCCCAGTGAAAGCATGTAACATAAGATCCTAGAACAGTACAAAGGCATTAGTGGGAGAAGTGATGAAATCCAAATAAGTTATTTTCTTCAGTTATTGGTATTATTCCAGGGTTAACTTCTTAGTTTTGATAAATGTACTATGGTGATGTATGATGTTAACGTAAGAGGAACCTGAGTGAAGTGTATACAGAGACTCTGTACTATTTTTGCAAATCTTCTGTAAGTTGAGAATTATTTCAAATGATTATTTTGATGTTTAAAAAAAGGTGATGGGGGCCAACTGGCAGTGTGATAGTTAAGGCAACTGGATCTCACATGGCGAATTGCATAGTTCAAGTCTCAGACTTGGCAATTTAAAAAGCATGCTGAGTACATACATGCCCAAACTCCTGACAGGAGGGAGAAATGGAAGAGAAAGTATTGTGGCATGACCATCCTCCATAGGGGTTGTGGAGTGGAGTGCTTTCACACTTTCCCTCACTTTTTCTGTCTCTCTCTAGCAAGCATATGCACCCTCTGACATAGTTTTAAAAAATGTTGAAAATTGAATAAATGAGAGAACTGAGTATTGAATTTATGTGTACTATTAGAGAAGATTATAAAAGGAATGGATCAAGAAAATGGACTTATACTGTTGGCCCTGTAGCACAGTGGTTACGAGCTGTGCAGAGGAAGCTGGATCTTACATGGCCCTCCAGGGTCTGAGTCCTGGCCCCGGGATGGAGAACTGGAGGAAAAAGGATCCCCCCTATGACCAGGTCCCACTGGGGAATGCTTTCTCTCTCTCTCATGCACATATACCCTATACCCTTTGGTATAATTTTTTTTTAAGTGAAAAAAGTATGTTTAAAAATAGGGTGTATAGATGGGACAAGCAGTTAGAGTAATGGCTATGTCGCTGGACTCCCATGTAGTCGACTGTGGTTCACGTCCCAGACCCAGTGGCTTAAAACTCATGCCAGGCATATGTGCGTGCATGCCCAAGATCCCGAGAGGAGAATGGAGGAGAAGGGATTGCAGCATGGCCATCCCTCCTGGGGGGTGATTTTTCACTTTCTGTCTCTCTGTCTCTCTCTGTCTGTCTGGCGAGCACACGCATCCTATAGCAAAAACCTCCCAAAAAAATAGGGTGTATATTAAAGTGTCATCAAGATTCTTTAATAAACAAACAAAAGACATACACAAGGAATTAAAAATATCAATATAGTAAATGATGTAGTTCTCAAAGATATTAACACTTCTAATGTCTCAA
Source organism: Tupaia tana (assembly GCA_026018925.1). Taxonomy (NCBI): domain Eukaryota; kingdom Metazoa; phylum Chordata; class Mammalia; order Scandentia; family Tupaiidae; genus Tupaia; species Tupaia tana. The sequence goes on from JAKSZU010000010.1 coordinate 82,627,992, forward strand.
GGCTGGTTGAAATCAGTTTTTAGCTGAATGTGAAGTGAAAACAGAACAGAGAGACATAGATCTCTCTTTCTGAGAACTAGATCTCTAAGAGAAAAAGATAAGTGACACAGTTAAATGAAATACTGTGTATAGGCTTAACAGAGTTCTGTACTACAGTGTAAATGTGAGACATGGTAAGTCTCCTGATATACGTCAAGTATGCAAGTGTAACATCTGTCCTTAAAATTTGTTTTTAATTCAAATATTTCGGAGGATTTCGTGATGTAAGTATATCTCTTGTAATTTAACAGAATTCCCGAGGAAATTTGGATTTTGTCTACATAAGTTTGAAAGGAACATTCTATTAATATATCTAACCTGTGTTCTCTAAAACTTCTCTAGTTAGGCTAACTATAATAATAGCTTCATAGAAATAATTAAATAATTGCAAACATATGTATTGAGCACTTGCTTTCTGTCAGCGCTGTGCTAAACCTCTTAATTGCAGTATTTGGGAGAAATTAAGGGATTTGCAGAATGAAAGCACCACAGCAGGAGAAACAATTCCCAGTCTGCCTCGCTGGGGACTGGCTGACTTTATGGAGTGACCAAGGCCATCTGTAGCCTCTTGAATAGGTGGGAGATTAGTGCAAGAGCCCCACTTCTGTGAGACATGGATCACAACTAGTAATGAGAAACCACCTCAAGACCCATGTCCTCAGAAGGCTACTCTATTTCCACCTATTACATACAGTTCTTTTGGAGAGGCCATGTGAAGAATCGACGTATCCGAAATATGTCTTACTGTTCGTCAATTGCAAACAGTGTCCTAGGAAAATAGCCAGGTCCTCATCTGGGAGGGCATGCCCAGGCGTGCTGAAACTGCAAGTCCAGGGTGCATTTGAAATACAATCTGAGGAGCTCTGAACCACTTCTAAAGCCCCGGTCAGCCTTCAAAGCAGCAGAAACCCAAGTACAAGGACAGTCCCAGGTGACCAGCAGCCAGAGAAGGCAGAGGCAGAGGAGTTGCACCCAGGGGAGGAACAGGGTTTTTATTTTCAATATCAATGTGTCCCTTGAGCCATGCTGGGTAAACCACTACCTGGGATATATATTCTAGAATTATATTCCCACCTTGCTCTGGTCCTTCAAGATAAAAGATGATTTCAACTCCTGGAGGAGTAAGATAAAGACGTCACTTTTGTCTGTTTGCTTTGTTACAGGGCACATGAGGTTGCCAGAGATACAGAAAGAGGGAAAGTAAGAAATCACTCCTCAAGGGGAATGGCCACACTGTCATCTCTTCTTTTCCATTCTCCTCTCGGGATTTTGGGCACACACACACACACACACACACACACACACACACACACTGGCCTGACATGATTTTCAAGTCACCAGATCCAGGACCTGAACAGTGGTCAGCCATGTGGGAGTTCAGCATCTCAACCACGATGCCACCTACTGGCCCTAAACATTTTTTAAAAAATGAATTCTGTTTAGCATAAATTAATGCAACTAGATAGACCATCCTCAGACACTTTAGTGTAAATCTCTAAAAACTAGGTATGTTTTCTTAAAAATCTTCATGAAGCACAGTTAATGATGAGTCCTTCGTGTCTAGACCATATTCTTAGTAGCCAGGTCATATTCAAATTTCCTCATAGGCTAAAAATTTTGTATGTATTTGTCTAAAATAGGTTTCTATCTGAGACTTCACATCGATGGAGTTGTGGTAGACCTTAAATAAAAGACCAGGGCTTGTATGGAATAGTGGAATCATGGTTAGCCCGGCTTATCCAGCACTGGGCTTCATGGAGACTCTCCTGCATGTCTCAAAACCTGTGCTCTAATCCCTTACAACAACAGAGGGCTTTTTATCTTTTTATTTATTTATTTATTTTGTATTTTAAAAAACAGTAAAACAGAGACCTGGTCCTGGTCTGATGGACAATGAATTCCGAATGTTTCTGATAGCTTCTCTTCAGCAATGGTGCATTCTTGAGAGCCAGCCCAGTCTCACAGTACAAATATTTTGTACGGAATTTTTTTCTATATCTTACCCTAAAAACTCCAAAGTGTCTATGCTTATGAAAAAAGGGAGTGTCCTGAGGAGACTCTTGGGGTACTCTGGATAACTTTAGAAGGAACTAGCTGGCATAAGATCCTGGACAGCCTGTCCTGTATTGAGAGGGCAAGTGAGGTCAACAAGTCCTTGAGCTGACCTTTTAAAGGGCACAGAAGGTAGGTGAAGGACTCAGAGTAAAGCAAACAGGGATGGTGCCAGAGGCTGGTGGATTTCAGGACAGCTAGGGTCAGGAGTTCTGAGGAATATGAATTAACAACCTTCTCTAAGGTATCTTTTTTTTTTTAAAGAGAGATTCTTGGAGACAGAGAGAGACAGAGAGACAGAAAACTACAAATCACTTCCTGGGGGAATGGCCATGCCACAATCCCTTCTCCTCCATTCTTCTCCTGAGATCCTGGGCAAGCATGCACATGTGTCCAGCGTGAGTCTTAAGCCACTGGGTCTGGGACTTGAACCGCAGTAGACTATGTTGGAGTTTAACAACTTAACCATTATGCCATCTGCTGGTCTCAAGGTATCTCAAGGGCTACTTTGACATCCATTGTAAACAAAACAAAGTGTGCCTGAGTTGTTCTGAGTTAAATTATTTTTTACAACACTGTTTTACCAACTAGAGAACAATTTGGAACAGACACAAGAATTCATTTTGCTGGAGACAAGCTCTCTAGGTGGGAGTTCAGGGCCTGTTGAAAACATGCCCACCCTTGCTGTTGGTCACTGGTTTCTAGTTCATAGTGCCCAGCTAGTTGCTGAGATGAAGCCCAGGAATGGTTGCCCACAGGGTATGCTGGAAGAAACCCAGTGGACACTACTCAACAGAACAAGACCACAGAAAGGGTTGTCTGTAGTTGACGTCTTTACCAAAACTGTCCCTACAGAGCCAGCTGTGTTCAGAGCCACAAGGCCAGCTGAGGCTCCTGTTTCTGGGCCTTCGGGTAATTCTTTCCACACCCATATCTAATTCATCAGCCACAGCAGTGAGCATGGTGGGAGGTTCACTGTGCGGAGACAGGGAAACCAGATCCTGAGAGTGGACAGCGAGCTCGGCCCAGGCAAGACAGCCCATCTGCCCAATGCACCCCTGTAAGAGCAAGAGCACACCCTGAGGTCCTCCGGAGCAGATAGGGAGGAGCATTATGACCGGAAGGTTGATCTCCAATTGTGGCATAGACCCAAGGTCATATGTCACAAGAGTCACCAGAGCAGGATGGATGCAGGGAGCATGTTGGGATGAAGCAGGTGACTGGGGAGGATGAGGCCAAACCATCGTGGCCAATAGTCACCACATTCAGTTAGTGCCTCGGACCTGGGGCAGAAGTAAAGAGGACTTGGGGCCACCAGAAAGCCTAGGCTAGGATCTAAGACAGGACAAGTACATCCCTTCCACCGTCAGCTGAAGGCCTTGGGTTCAAGCCCTGACTCTCTCAACTCTATCTTTAGGAGAATGCCACTTTTCAGAATGCCACTCTTGAGGGGGCGCTATGGAGCATCATCAATCACCACTCCCTGGAGACTACGGTGGTCACGGTGCAGATCTAAATCCTCAAGGTCGGATGCAGTTCCAAAGGGACCTGGTGAACATTCCCAAATTCTTTCTCTGCCTTATCCTTCCCTGTGCCTCAACCCAAGAACACACACACACACACAAACACACACACACCCCACACACACCACTTGCACATACATACACAGAACTTACCCATATATCCCTCTATCATGCACTAAGTTTGACTATCACAATGCATTTTTGTGAGGATGAAAAACACATTTTCTATTTGTGATTTCAAAATCAACACGTGTGCACACGAAGAGAGGTTTTTCAAAGCAAGAATGTAGTCAGAAGTAAATACTTGAAGCATGCATTCTAGCATGCATAATGGAAAGAAAAACAAGGCCAAAATTATTCTAATTGAGTATTTGTAGCTCATTTCCAACTGGCAGGAGATGCCACAAATAAAGAGATTAGAGATAAAGTGTTACTCCCCACTGGATTTAGATGATCCCCACGAAATCTGTTTCTTATACACTCTCGAGCTACAATGTTTAGAATCTTTACTTTTGTTCTTGACATTTGAAAATGAATTGTTTACAGTCATGGAGGCTTGAAATGTTCTTTATCTGAATTAATAACAGTTTTACTTTCCAAAAGAGTCCCCACTGCTCTCTCATGTTGGCCTTTGAACAGTTCCTTCAGAGGGCCAAATAAAAGAGACAATAGTTTCAACACTAGCTAAAAAACTGAAGTGAGTAGGGCCAGCACGATAGCACAGTGGTTAGATACAGTGCATTGGGATCCAGATCCCATGCGGCTGATCAAGGTTCCAATCCCAGCCCCAAAGCCTTGAAAAACACACCTGGGTATGTGTATGCCCAAAATCCTGACAAGAAGGAGAAATAGAGGAAAAAGGATGGTAGTGTAACCACACACCATTGGTGGGGTTCTCTCTCTCTCTCTCCCTCTCTCTCCTAATGAGCATGCACACCCTTTGGCAATAAAATACATATTTTTCTTTTAATGAATGGACACTCAGATAATCCTTGAACTCTGCTAGTAGCAATATAATTAGATATAATCTTTCTGGGAAGTAACTTGAAATATCTATCAAGGGCCTTAATACTTGCATTTCTTGAAACATATTAATTCTACTTCTAGGCACCTAGAAGCAAATGAATAAAGTATATATGATGTGGCCATCTGATGCCATAATGACCAGCTCATTAAAACAGTGTGAGATCTTTAATTATTCAGTGAGAATGAGGTCTGTGACATTTTAATCAGTGAGAAACAAGACAATGCGTTTGCCTTTATATTTCCTGCATATATACAGGTACAATGAGAGCAGATTGAAAAGATAAAATCTCACTAACATGTCTGCTGAAATTGTGAATGATTCCACTTATTTTGAGTGTTTTGACTGCGATTTCAGAGTAGTTATTACATTTATAATAAGCATCCTCACTTTCAGATTATTTTCCCCTCATGGATCTATTTTGATTCAAAACAACCACAAGCCGACTCATTTTGTCCTGCAACAGCATCTCCAGTGTGTCTGTCCCCTTTACTGTAGCCTGGGAGGACGATCCTGCTAAGTGATCAAAAATGTACAGGCATTCTAGACCAAAGCCCCACTGTCCTAGGAAGTTTCTCTTAAAAAAAGGATTGAGACAACCACAAACATGTCAGCCGAATGCCCTCTATCTCAGATGTTTGCAATGTTATTTCACTTAATGAACACACTATTTCTCCAAACTGGCATTATTCTCATGTTACAGATGATGAACCCTGAATTCAGAGAAGTTAGGTAACTTGTCGAAGTTTATAAGGGGTGGAGCAGGGATGCCAATGGGCACAACTCTCTCCAAAGCTGATGTTCTTCTCACTACTCCACTTGGCCTCCCTGGGTCTCACCTCTGGAAACTCGTCCACATTTTACTGATGATTAAGAAGTGAAGGTTTTGGTGAATGACACTGGCCACTATCAGGTAGCAGGAAGCCCCTTCTACTTTGCCTTAGAGAACTGAATATTATTTCCGTGGGTCATTAGACAATTTGTGGTTGTTTGATGCCTGTAGATCTCAGGAAGATATTTGAATCACTTACATTTGAATTTTAAACAAAGAACTTGTGTTAAAGCCACTTAATGAAGATCAACAGGGAGAGAAGACCGATTTCTGCCAGAAGGCAGACAATGGAAGGCAGAGTAGGTGAAAATAGACCTCGGGTGTCCAGGCTCCAGTCCAGAATCTGCCACAAGAAGTCTTTGTACACCCCGCCTCCCTGGACCTCAATAGCACTCTCTGTGGAGGAGTTTGACCCTCTGGAGATGCCAGGAGGTTAGAATCCACTCTCCAAGTCAGTGTGTAGCCACGGCTCCCAAGAATGCTGTGTGAAGAAGGGCTGAGGCCCAGAGAGAAAGTCCATGATGGTGACAGGGGCCTGTCTGCTTGGCCAGAGAAGATCAAATTGGCAGCAAATATTCAGGCGTCTTCCACTCCTTACATCAGGGGACTTCTAAGATCCCTTAAAGCCATGGTATTTGTGGCCACACAGATCTGCCCCTTAGACCTTGTCTGACTTTAACAGTCTCATAAACATTAGTCTACCTGGACCACCCTGGATATCAGGTGTCACAGGACACAGAGGGGTGAGATGATTGAGATGGCCCACGGGGACTGGGGTGCAGGAGAGTTAACCAGACTAACACTTTAGGGCGATTTTCCTACAGGAGAAATGGTGCAGTTGTGAAGCTACTGAACACACATGTTATAGGAATGTCAATTTTCTTGAGTGGTTAAAAAAAATAAGACCTTGGGCTTTTATATTATGAGAAACAGATCTTACAGAATAGAATAAAGTATAGTCACATGATTTTCTTTTTTTTATTTAATTTATTTTATTTTTCTTATTCTCATTTTTTAAACATTCTATCACTATATATCATTTGGCTTATAAAGATAATTTACCCAACATGAAATATTTCTCAGCCCAGTCCAGTTGAGAGTACTATACACGTTTTCATCAAAAGGTAATAAAGCCATTTCTGTGTAATATGATTTTCAATCAGGCAGGAAACAGCAAAGAAATTTAGTCTTACCTAACTTATTTGCTCCCCAAACCTGATATGAGTGTCCTCTTTTCCACCACCAGTGTAACCTCACGAAACTGGAAGAGCACTAGCAGAACTGCCCCAGAAAACAACGACCAAAGGAGTTCAGCGAGAGGAACCGAGACCCCAGGAACTTGTCTCCATTGAAGAATGTCAACATGAAGAGTGAGCATGACCCTGGGGGCCCAGACAAGAGAGCTAGGGAGCCAGACAACGGCGCAGTATGGCACGCGTTGCTTACGAGGAGAGACCTCCACGTGAAGGCTCCAGGTTTGCATCTGGAAACTTCCCTGAGTACAGTGGCCATGCGCCATGATCTGGGCTGGCTGAAGCTGGGGTGAGACCTCAGCATCAAGACCCTGCTAGGGGTGCTCCCTCTGCCCTCCCCCACCCCCGCCCCGTCACTCACAGAAGAAATAAATAAATAAACTCTTTTTTTAAGTTGCTGTAATTATTGTTTGGGGGGGGGGGGAGCCAGTTCCCAGAAGGGACCAGCAGGACACATTAGCACACACTGTTGAATCACTTGCCTGAAAGGGCACTGGTTGTGCTGGTGAGGATGGCTGAGAGGAAAGCCTTTTTGTTTCTCTCCTGTATTGTCTTCTTGGTCAAACCAGGGCTATTGATGTACTATGATCTCTGCATCCCCAATGGCCTTCAGGCCAATTTATTCACGTGACAAGTGTTTGCTGAGCATCTGCTATGCACCAGCCCAGTTATTAGCCCCAGAAGCATTTCCCTCAAGCTTGGTCCTCCTCCATTATGTCCCATCCTAGTAAATGCACCACATCACCCAGTGACCCAAGCCAAAACTGGGCACCCTTCTCCTCCACTCTGGCTCACTCTTCATCCTGTAGTTCAACTTGGGACCTGGAATCGACCCAGGTCCAGGCCAGAAGAAGCACCCGAGTTGCGGCCTCTCCGTTCTTTCTTAGCTAGTATTCGGTCAGTCTTACAGCATCTCTTCTACTCTTAAAGAGAAACCTCTGAAATTCATCTTTCCAGGGCCTTGACCGTCCTTCTTCAGATTTTCCTGGTACAGCAGGGCTGGGGCCCCTGACATGTTGAGTCCTGTGAGTATAAACAGCACTGCTGAGACTGCAGTAGGGGAAGCCTCCAGCAGAGTGGACCGGCCACAGGGTTTAGAGCGTATTGACTCTGGGAGTCATTTTGGCTATTGTCTTGCCAATGGCTTGGTAAACCTTATGCCTATTTGCCAAACACTGTTACACAGGTGTCCCAGGGGTTCTCTGAATTGCCCCACAGCATTTTAACAAATCCCTTCACGTGATCAGCCAGGGTCACTTTCTGTAGCACGCAGTCAAGGACCTCACCCAAACACCTATCAAGGTTCTATAGCATCTCTCAGTGAGGAAAAGGAAGGGACGAGAATGCTGTGCTGCCTGGGATGTCATCTCAGGGCCAAAAGCTGGGACAGACAAGGCAGAGCCCTGGTGTGTGTAGTAGCTGGTAGAGCCAGAGACGAAAATGTAAGCCATGCCCAGGGAGACAGCTCACAGCTGAGCCTGAGAGGGTGGGTCTGAAGTGAGTCCCCAGGAATGGGTGTGGACCAGTGGGAGCCTTGTGACCAGAGCAGTGGATGGAAACAAAGCTAAGGAGTGGAGAATAGGGCATCCTGCTGACGCACCTGATCGAAGCCACAGGGGCTCGATGGATGCTCCAAAGCCAGTGGAGCTCCCATGGCATCCTCAGGTCCCTGCAACTGTCCAGGATCAGTGGAAGTTGGATCACTTCTCGTGGCACCTCAGTTCTCAGTGTGTCCTGGGTCCTGAGTTTTCCACGCAGAACCTTGCTCTCTCCTGGTCCATCACTAGGACCTACTAGGCTTCATCTCCTCCTTCCAGACCTTGGACGCAGGCAACTATTTTGACTAATGATACATATGCCTTGCCTGGACTCCCTCTGGTCCTGGAGGAGCTGAGCTGTAGCCACCTTCCAATTCCCAGCTTGGGTAGGAGTCCACCAGGCTGTCGTCAAGCTCCCCACCTACCCACTTCCCTCCTCAGCCCATCTCTCCCCCCAGATTGTGCATTTCTAAGCAGGTAGATAAGCTCCTGTCTCTCTCCCACACTTCAGACAGCATAGTAGTAGAGGGCATGTGTAAAATGGCTTTTCATTTTGTTTAGTTTTAAATTTTCAATTAAAATTTTTAATTTCCCATTGAAATATAATAGACATATGTATGGGGTACAGTGTAATCTTTTTTATTTCATGAATATAATGCACAATGATCAAAACAGGACAATCAACACACTCATCATCTAAAACATTTATCATCACTTGTGTATTGTGAGCATTTGAAATGATCTATTCTGTGTATATTTTGAAATACACATTGAACTGTCACCACCTGGAGTTGCTCTGCTGTGTTTGAGTATTCTAGAACTCATTCTGCTTATCTACTTTCAGTTTGGTATCTTTTTTTTTAAGAGAGATTTTTCCTATAGGGCAGATGTGCTCGCCAGAAAAACAAAGAGACACAGAGAGACAGAAAGTGGGATAATCACACCATAGTCCCCTCTCTTCAATTCTCCTCTTAGGATTTTGGGCACACATGCACATGTGCCTGGCGTGAGTTTTAAGCCACTGGGTCCAGGACTCAAACCACAGCCGACTACATGGAAGTCCAGCAAAGTAACCATTGCACCATCTGATAGACCTTCAATTTTATATCTTTTAACTAAGTTCTTCTTATTCTCCACTCATCCCCTTACCTTCTCAGCTTCTGGTATCTACCATTCTGCTCTCCACTTCTATGCAATCCAATCTTCTAGCTCCCACTAGAGAATGAGATCATGCAGTATTTGTCTTTCGGAGTCTGATTTAGTTCACTTAGTATGACTTCTTCCAGGCTTATCCACATTGCCTCAAGTGATGAGATTTCAGCATTTTTATGGCTGAATAATATTTTGTTGTGTGTATGCGCCACAACTTCCTTAGCTGTTCATCAGTTAGTGGACATGCAGGTTGACTCCATATCTTGGCTATTGTGCGACTAGTGTTGCCAAGAACATGGAGGTATAGAGATCTCTTTGACAAACTCATTTCTTTTCTTTTGGATAGATACCCAGTAGTGGAATTGCTGGACCATATGGTAATTTATTTTTAGTTTCTTGAGGAACTGCCAAACTGTTTTCCATAATCTCTGTACTAATTGTTTTTCCTTTCTTTTAATATTTCAGTAAAGTTAGTCAAAGAAGTGACAGCAATCTCCAGCGTGTCCTGAGTGCCTAGTTGTGTGACTGTGGTAACTAATGGACTGACCAATTCTGGGACAGAGGGTACAGGCTGCAAATGCATGTTAGGAGAAAGTAGAAAAGGATTCACAATTCACTTTGCTAACTTCCCCTTCCGTGGTTATCTGGACCGTGGACTCCATGTGTGCCCAGAACCTCTGCTTCTACGACTGGGAAGAACTGTGCTTGAGAGGAAGCTCGGACTTCTTTCTGTATTAGGGCCCTTTGTGGCAAATCAATTCCAGGAGGAAAATACTGTTACACAGATACTAAAACAGTCCATGAAAAATCCAAGATGGACCCAGCCACAGTGGCTCAGGGGGTAAGGCACTGCTCTGAGATGCTGGAGCCACATGGAAGGCCATGGCTTAGATCCTGGGTTGGCCTGAAACACATTGAATATATACATGTATACCCATGATGCCAGCTAGCTGGAAGGCTGAGAGCTGGAAGAAGATCACAGAATGATGGGACCTTATCAAGGGTGTTTCTCTCTCTCTCTCTCTCTCTCTCTCTCTCTGTCTACTTCAAAAAATAAAATGAGTAAACTTTAAAAAAAAAACAATCTAAGACTAGAATGGCCTAGTCCGGACTCAAATGCAGCAGGCAGGACAGTGTGGCCAACTTTCCATTGTGAGGCTCTTGGCTCCCGTTGGGACTCTGGCCCCCAGATTCATGCAGAAGTGGCCCCTCTAATCACTCAGGTCTCTACCAAACGTTTCCTCTAAAGAATTCTTCTTTGGGCACCTGAGCTACTGCCGAGTCCCTTGCCCATCACTTGTTATCTTATTATCGCAGCACTTTTCCCTGAAATCCTCCTCTCCATTCAGATATTCGTGTTTTTGTGTTTGTTTTATAGTCTACCCAGTAGCCTGTAAACACCGCAGAAGTGAGGACTGGACTCCTCTCTCCTGGGTTCCTAGAATCTGGCACTGCTAGATGTCCATGAATGTCTGTGAAGAAAGGATGATGTGGTCATGGCAAGGACACCCATGGGATTTCAGTTGAGGGACAGTTGTCATAGTTCATGCATGGGATGCTGGTCCTGGAGTCTGAGGGACCTGCCCCACCTCAGCAGCTGGCACTGAATCTCAATCCTGCTGAGGGGTCTATGGGACCCCACTCATACAGGATCCCCTTCAGTTCATTGGCAATCAGATATCCATGCCTCTCCATAAAAGAAGGCTAAACTATGAAAGGCATACCAGCAGGGTGGGAAAGGCATGTGACAAACACACAATTAAGGATATTGGGCTGTTCCTGCCACTGCTCTTTACCAAAGGGCTGGTCCCTGGTGTGGAGGGAGGCCATGAGGACAGACCCCCCTCCCCAACCCAGCCTGGGCATTAAACATGACCAGATATCTCTTCCAGTTGCCCCCATTTCCCACATCAGTGAACACAGGACTGTCATGTGGGGTCTCATCAGTGTCATTCGGTGCCAATTTTAAAAAAAGAAGCCATAGAATGTTGAAACTTGGTGCTGAAATATTGAAATAAGTGTCAGTTTTAGAAAATTGAAAGACTGGGATAGAACAACTGGAAGAGGAAGCTGGGGCCCAGGAGATCAACCCCGTCTCATCCCCCCCAAACAGATGGTAGAGATCTAGCCTGGATGCCAAGGTCTCCTGCACAGCCCACTCTAGACTCACCTGACCCCAGAGCCCAGCTTTCATGTCTGGGCACCAGTGCTCCCTGGTGTGCGGAGGTGGACAGCTGGTGTGTGTGACCTCTCCATCCTAGGTTCCCCTAGAACCCCGGGCAAGTGTATCTCTTTGCCTCTTTGAAGAGTCAGTCCGATGGGGGACATGTAACGGGTGAAGAGAAAGGCTGCCCTTTGGACAGGAAGTGAGGGATGCAGAGAGGCTTCTTGCACAGTGTTCCGTTTATGTCCAGTCATGCTTTTAATGGTCAAACCCCACCCACCATTCACTTCCTCCAGGAGGCTCCTCTTGTCCAGACCAGCCAACAGCCTTGCCATCTTGGTCTTTACGTCCTGGTCACAGCTGCCCCCGTGCCTGCTTGTGTGGTCACTTCATTAATGGCAGTTTCTTCCCTGGACCCTGAATTCAACCATGTCTGTATTGACTCACCACCATCCCCTCAGTGTCGGTCACGTAGCAAGCACCCAATAGAGTTGTTAAAGTCTAAGATCCAAAAGTCAGTTGTTACAATAACAATTAATGTAGTCTTTATATTCCACCCTCACATCTCAATACTATGTTTATTATTGTCCCTGTCTTACAGTTGAGAAATCTCGCTCTAATAAGGCAATATCCTTAGCCCAAGGTCATATGAACTTGCCCAGGGTCCATTCTCACCCTGGTTCATGGCCTCCCACTGGCTTATGAACTTGGATATGATGCAAAGCAAGGGGCCAAGAATTTCTATGAAGTACCACCCTTTTTATTCATTTGGCTTTTGGAAAGTCTCTCCTCATGTTTTAATCCACAACCAAAGTTAGACTGAAGTGAGAGGGAGGTTGGTGGCAGGTGTCAAGCCCTGTTTTGTTTGGCTGTCATGTTGTTTTAGTCAAATTTGAGTGCCCTTGGGTAAACCAAAGCTCTAAATTTTAAAGCGAGTTATTACCCCAAACCCTCCATAGTTATTGTCAGGACCCAGATCAATCTGTAAAGCTACATACTTGAAGTTTGTAGGTTTTCGAGCCTTGAACTCCTCTTGGACTAGCTGTCTCTGAACCCTAATTTTAAGGACCCCTCCCAAAACATTCTTGTCTCTTTTGATGAATATCTAGTGTCTGCTAGGACAGACACTAGATCTGTCCATCTGCTGGTCCCTATCTCCAGCAAGAACAAAGTTACAGTCTGACAGTCTCATTTGCTGTGTCAGATGTATCAGTTATTTTGAAGATTTCTAGGATAAGCACTCAAAGATGTGTGGAGACCCTCAGGAAAAAAAAAATAAGGAAAAAAAAGATGCCTACAAAATACCTCGTATTATTCAGAGGAATTTAAACCATATGTTTCTGCCTCTTTTACTGATTCTTTTACAAGTAAACCATTAAAATGCACTCCTCTAAGCTGTTTGATGTCCCCAGAGCTCCAAAATATTTTACAAGCTATTTTCCTTAGAACAAAAGGGATGTGTTTAACTTACCTAAGAGGTGTGGCAGGCACCCAAATCCAAAAGATTCTTTTGTAACCTTTGAATTGGACGCAACGAATTGCCCACTTCTATCTCTCCATGATGGGTGAGATTTCTAGCTGTCACGAGGAAGCCAGTTTTTGTTCCTAAGCACATTAGGAAGAATAACTGTGGAAGGAGCCAGGTCCTTAGGAAAACTGTAAAGTTTATAAATGTGACTTTTTTTCTTCCTCTTTTTTTTTTTTTTTTAATTTGCTATAGGGTACGTGCACTCACTGGGGAAAGAGAAAGAGAAAATGAGAAAGCACCCCCCAGGGGGCACGGCCAGCAGAAAGTAATCCCTTCTCCCCCACTGTCTTCTCAGGGTTTAGGACACACACAGACATGTTTTTCCAGCTGCCATGACCAGGACTCGAACTGTTCTGTCAGCCATGTGGGATCCGGCAGCCTTTAACCACCACATCATTGACTGGCTCTCAGATGTGGTTTTTCTGATACTGAGTCCCATTCGCTTTGCTAAAAGTTGCTAAGGAGCAAATGAGGAAAAAAAAAAAAAGCCAACATTAATAACCTGTTATCCCGAAGACCTCCTCCTTTTATATTTTTACGTACAAGTTTGTTTTTACAAGTATATGACATTTCGCTTTGCCATTCTAACTAGCAGAGAAAAACCATCCTGCCTCCAAATGACATAGTCTGGTAGAAAACAAAGGTATCTGACATCATCCTCGGCCTGCAGACTCCATGTACGATTCCAACCTGGCCTTGTGAAAGATCTTGGGATTCTCCCACCTCAGTTTCTGGTGCTTTTTATGAACATGTTTCCCTCCCACGGTATTATTTCTTATTAGAGAAAAATTAATAGCTTAAATGCCTCAATTTATATAGTGTTAGCTGTTTATAAATTTCCCATGAATTATCTTACTTGATTCTTATTTATTATTCTTACAAACCCCTGGGACACCCACCCTCTCACCAACCCTACCACTTAGTGATTAGAGATACCCCAGGAAGATGTTAGCAAGGACAAAGCTGAGCTTGGGGGTTCCTGATCGGGAAATTAGGTTACTGGCTACTTTAGGGTTTTCAAACACAAAAAAACCTTGCGTGAGCCCCACAGCACAGTCTACTCCATGAGTCTTTGTGATTGAATTGGTGAAGGACAGCGTGGACTCAGGCACAGAGGAAGTCAGGTTAGGGCAGGAGCTACCTGAGAGGTCATCACCTGCGCGGCCTGTTATAAAGCTACCCTGGGGTACCCGACTCTTCAGGGACTTTACGAGAACCTGGAACGCTACAGGGAGTGCACAGGTAGGGCTGAAGAGTTCATCATTCCTCAAGGAAAATAAACTAGTCAAACTAAGAGATTTCTAGAATAGCTTAATTATCCAGAGTAAAAAACAGCCTTGGACACCTGGTTCTTTTCACCGTGAAAAAGCTGTTGAACCAAATCCAGAGCCTCGCTGTAATTACCGACTATCCCACACGCCATGGAAAACCCGGTGTTCACAGCGCCAGGGTGACTCGACAAGGAGATAGCCCAGGCCGTCCTCTGGCACGGCGTGACAATGAGCACAGGCACACGCACTGGCTCAGCAGACCCCACCCTCCTCTGTGCCCAGAACACAGGAAGAAACAGAAATGTGTCCTTCTGGGCCCATACCAAGAGGACAGCTGTTCACACGGGGCTGTACTGAGCCCTTCTGCAAAAGCTCCACCCACTTGAATGCTGACTGAGTACTAATCCAGCCTTCCAACATCTTTTGACAAAGAAAGAGAAGCATTTCAAGAGGTGAAGAATTCTGCTTTCCATCTGTCATCCATTAAACTGCCCTGGAAACCTCCTGTAAAAGGCCTATTAAAATAGCTTCCTTGAAATTCGTATGTAAAATGTTACTTTAGAAAAAACTGCAAGGATGTTTGACATCCTTCACTTGGTCGTAGCCTCAGATCATCAGAGGTTCATAGTGCCAACACTGGAGGCCACTGGGAGCATCACTCTCCCCTTGTGGTCAGCCTGCTACGGAAGGGCCTATGGCCTCCGCCTTGAATTCCTGGCCTCCTTCATCTGGCACTGTGCTTCTCAGCCAGCTTCCTGTCCTCTCGTCACCCAGCTTATCATAGCTTCCTTGTGTAGCACATCACCTACACCTTCCTAACCTGACGCCACACACACATACCTTCTCCCTCACACGCTCTTGTGGACCTATCCTCTGTACATTACTGTGGTGATGCTTGTAGCTTAGGGAAAGCCCTCTCTTCTTCTTGCCAGCAGATGCAAATCTTACCTGCAAGCCTCTTCTAGCAGGTTCTGTTCCCATGGGGTCCTGCCCCTCCTCACTGATGACTGTGCCTCACTCTCCGGGCGGTGGGCTGATCACATGACTAGAAGCAGATACGCGTGTCTTCTAGTTGTGACTCCAGTGCATACTATCTCAGAGACCTTGAGCCAGTGCCCAGTCCTCTGACCTGACTCTAATTTTATTTATCTCAAAGGATTATTGAAGATTAAATGGAATCATCCAATCAGGACCTGACAGTTTTAACGTACAGAGCACAGCCCTTGTCTTCCTATTGGTGTGTTCCACACAACCGTGGCCGTGCGTTTCACCTTCCATCTCAATAGAAGGCATTTTTGAGAGTTTATTTATTCATCTCTTCTATAAGTACGACAGAGATATAGAGACAATACCCTCAACAGTGTCCTGTCACTACCATCCACCCCTGCCCTAGTCAGCCCTGTATCACAGCCAAGTACATACCTGGTGTATTCAGAAAGGTCTCCGGACTTGAACTGGGAACCTTCCTATATGGGACTGCCTTACAGAGCATTGTGTTCCACCTCTGTACCGCCATCTAGTTCTCACTAGAAAGCATTTTAAACACTGAAATGGGCTTCTCTGGCTTCTCACAGACAAGGCAATTTCTCATTATGTTGAAAACCGTGTCAGAACTCCCCAGGTTTTGGAATTGGCCCCCTCTCCAGGTCATGTCCCACAGAACTGAAGGCCAGCTCTCCATCTCAGAGTAGGCCTTCTCAGACCACCTGGGTCACACAGCTCCCATCTGCCAGTCCATCCCAACCCACCCTCAGCCCAGTGTTGCCAACTTTAACTCTCCTGTTAGAAGACACTGAAAAAGTTATTCCTAAGGGGCTGAAATAGAGACTCCTATGATGGTGTCCAAGACACAATCAGAATGTTTGAATCTCACAAATTTCATTAAACTCTATCTACCTATCCCTTGAGAAATGACAGGGGAGGAGACTCTCTCTCTATATATATATATATATATGTATGTATATATATATATATATATATATATACATACATACATGCATACACACACACACACACACACACACACATATATTTGCCAAATATTATTCACTGTATCCTTGATTACCTGTTCTCAAATCCTTACCCCGCTTGTACTAGTTTACAAGGGCTGTGATTACTAAGAACCACAGTCTATAGGGGCTTAAACAATAGAAATTCATTTTCTCTGTTCTGGAGGCTGGAGATCCAAGATCAAGGTGGCAATGGGTTGATTTCTTCACTTTTTTTCTCATCACTTAATATTCCTTTTTTGGAATTTATTTTGTACATTTAATCACTGTACATCAACATAGCTGGTAAAATGAATTTTCCCAGCATGAACACAGTGCACACCAGTCCAGTTAAAGACACCTTACGAATGAGATCTCCTTGGCGTGTAGATGGCCGTCTTCTCCCCATGTCTTCATGCCATTTTTCCTCAGTGACTCTTTCTGTGTCCAATTTTTCCTTCTTTATAAGGACACTAGTCATACTGGTTCCCTGTAGCAACTTTGTTTTAACTCGATTGATTCAAAAAGAGCCTGTTTCTAAAT
The DNA here is from genome assembly GCA_026018925.1 of Tupaia tana. NCBI lineage: Eukaryota > Metazoa > Chordata > Mammalia > Scandentia > Tupaiidae > Tupaia > Tupaia tana. The sequence continues at coordinate 82,644,899 of JAKSZU010000010.1, forward strand.
AAAGTCACATTCCGAGGAGCTGGGGGTTGGGTTCCAACATATCCCTTACCCTTCCCCCTGGAAAGACTACACTGCTCCAACCCTGCTTCTTCCTACATTATCCCTGATCCCAGACTCTCCCCAACTCTCCTTTCATATTTCTTCAAAATGCCTCGTAATAAGAGATCTTAATTTTCAAAGTAGCCTAGTCAATCTCTCATGGGCTGAACCCAAGCTCTGCCACTCTGCGGTATCAGTCCAGGGCAAGGCAGGACAATGCAGCACCAGGGGTCTGGCCTCTGGCCACAGCACCAGTCCCTGTGAATGGGAAGGAAGACCAGGGGCAAGCTTTCAGCAAGTTCCAAGGACCCAGCCTTGCATCCTGCCTGCATGCCCTAGGGTTCCTGCATTCCCCAGCCAAACCACACAGCTACTATAAAATCTCTGGGCAGAGGGAAAACTGTATTTTAACTCCAAGTTTCCTTAAGGATAGAAAGTGACGCCCTCCTCCACCCCACCCCCACACAAACACCCAAAACCCTCTTGCTATTTTTTTCCAGCCTCTTAATCATTTCTAGGACCAATCCGGAGACTTCCCCTGGCTTCTCTCACTCTTTCTGTGAAGCCCTCCTTTTGTATTAAATAAAAGGCAGGCTGAAACACTCCCTGGACCCAGAAGGCTCTAGCTTTGTAAGACCTGTAATATTTCAAGAATGAAAAAAATAATAGTAAAAAGACAAAAAACTTCTTTGAGAAATGAGTCAGAGGCATTAGAGTAACACCCCACGTGGTGGATTTTGTCTCTGTGGGCTTGATACCTTGGCTCTGCTTCAGACATTTCAGGAACAGGGGAAAGGTCTGAAATGTTAATGCCTTAGGACCCTGCCACAGTTTACAGAAAGCACCTCCGCCTTCAAAAGCTTCTGTGTTAATCAAAGGTGATTAAAACCAGGTCCCCGCTGAGGGCGTCCTTCACAGCCCCCAACAGCTAAGAAAAGGCAGAGATGATTATCTGGCCAGCTCAGCGGAGATCTGCTCCTTTCTATAAAAATATACATGCTGACAAAACAAGAGCTGTAGATTTACAATTTGTCTGATTTGATCACCTTTCAGCACAGGGAAGTCTGGCTTGTATATTCCATTAGAGGGACTGCTATGGGGCTTGTCCATGGAAGATGAGGCCCAGCCTAGTCCCAGGACCAGATGTCAAATCTGATGTCACCTTGAATGTCACCTTTAGGATCCCTTGAATGTTTCAACTCCCATGGAGAAATGGTCCCCAATTCTCTGTATTCCTGCAACCCCTCTGTCGGCCCTTTTTCAGCCTGGGGTCTACTGTGCTGTAAGCATCTGTCTTAGACCAAGAGTTCCTTATCGTTGCAGTGGGAGTTGAGAAACCTTTTCTGAAGGACTACTGGCTTCTTCCTGGGAAACCAGGATGTTGCCATTCTTTTAAATAGACATGAAGTGGGGGAATCAGCCTCTATTTCTCTCTACACATTCAGGATATTAACAAAGCAATTAATTGTAAAACACACCCAAAAGGACCTTCTTCATGAGCAGGGCTCAGTTGAAGGAGCCCCCTCATCCTGGAGAGGGGAGCCGCATAAAAGCCGGAGTAAGAACATGCTCGTAGCTGGCACCTTCCACCATCTAACAACTCACACTCTGTCTCTTAGAGCGGTCTTAAGAATATTTCAATCTCATGAGAATTCAGAAACATGCAAACTAAAAAATGAGATGCTATTTTCAATTTATAAAATTAGTAACAACTTTTAGAATAATAAACAATATTGATAAAGCCAAAAACTGATGATTGCTCTTGTGCACTACTTCGCGTGTGGCAGAGAGGGAGGTCCATCTATTGGTATTCAGTTTCCGAGGAGCAGAACACTTTCAAGGATAGTAGTCAGAGATACAATCAGAAACATCTTTTAATATGTTCATTGAAGTGCTATTTTAAAATTAAGAAACTGAAAATGAGTGTTGTGGTATATGATAATCTATGCAGTAGATGTTCAAATTCCGTCGTTCAACATGAGGGTTTATTTCTCACTTAAAGTCTGATGGAAATCAGTCATCTCTAGGCAGCTTTGTCCTAAGCAGTGACTCTTCAATCAGGGCTGCTTCCAGTCCATGGTTCTACCATCCACGGTCACTGATGAGGGCAGAGATAAGCCTAGAGTGGAAGTAGCATCTATCACTTCTGCCCACAACCATGGTCTAGGACTCAGGCTGCCAAAGAGATTTAGAAACACTGACTTACTGAGTGTTCAGAGAGTAGAGAACCCAGGCATTGACTGTACCACTAACACACATTCATATAAGGGAGCACCAAGCAACCATTAAACATACGATCTCAATGAGTGTCTAATGATGTTAGGCAAAATACAGCAGTCATTTATTTATCATGCACTGTAGACAATGCGTTGTCCCCCAAAACATCATGAGTATCAGCACATTTGACATCAGTCTGTCCGCTGCTTATTTCTAGGTGATTGTCTTTGTCTTTATTCTCTTTCAACTTTTCCCCAGAAAATGCATGAAACACAGCCTGGATTTCCCAGATTGTAGGGAAGGGAATGAAGGATGGGAATGTCTGCATGGAAAAAAGCAGAACCTTGGACTTAAGATTTTATGACTTGGGACCAGCAGTTAGCATAATGACTATGTTGCTGAACTCCCATGTGGTCAACTGTGGTTCAAGTCCTGGACCCAGTGGCTTAAACTCACGCCGGGTGCGTGTGCCCAAGATCCCGAGAGGAGAATGGAGGAGAAAGGATTGCGGCGTGGCCATTCCCCTGGGGAGTGATTTCTCACTTTCTATATCTCTGTCTCTGTCTGTCTTTCTGGCGAGCACACCTCCTGTAGCAAAACCTCTCCAAAAAAAAAAAAAAAAAAAAAAGATTTTATGACTTTTTTCATGGCTCATGGCCACCCCTGTCAATGTGGTCCTAGAAACACAAATGAGAGTCAGGCTTTGCACAATGAGTACACATATAAGGACATGTGGAAGTGTCTCCAACTTCAGTAAGCACACATCATTCTTCAAATAAAAAAATAAGTGAAAGTTATAGGTCAAAGTGGGATTAATATTTACACTACATATATTACATGGAATATATGTGATTTTAAAAAAATTGGCTATGTGTCAACTAAAGTTGCAAATATGTTTGTACTGATTCTTAAACCAGAGCTGGGGCACTTTTCAAAGAACTCCTCTAGGCCCAGAGAAATCCTGCTGAAGCAAGCCTTTGTTACTGATGACAGCATGTGTATTGGGGCAGAAGAATGCTAGAACGAACTGACAGTATTTTATCTTGGCAAGAACACAACTTTGAGTTGGAAGATGAGGGCTATTTTCCACACTTTCACATGTATTACAACTCCTAGGAGAGGAAGCTTCACCTCTCATAGCCTTTTTCTCCAGAGTTGTAGTGAATATAAAAAACAGTGTTCTTAAAATGTATTCTGAAGGTATTCAATGATAAAAAGCATTGTGTAATTTAGGGACTAGCTGGGTTAAGTCAAAATAAACAGACTTCCTTACTATAGGGTGTATTCAAACTTTGAATATACTGATGCGTTCTCTAAGTTTCCAAGAATTAGATAAAAATATGTAGCATTTTCTAAATTATTGGATCAAGGAACCCTTTGTCTAGGACATTCTTTGAAACTAAAATTCTGCTAAACATTATGGGGAGAAAAATGTCAGTTTACTGAGATAATTACATAAAAGGCATATAAAGCTATCATATATTAACTTTAGTAAGAGCTTATCATTTTTCATTGTTCAAGGCATTTTGTAGATCTAGGCCACCTGGCAGTCTCAGCTCAAGCCTGTGCTGTGTTCGTTCCATGATTTTGCTTCGGCACTTCTGGAGAGCTCCCAGGACTGTCTTCCAGAAGGACATGGAGCCTTCTGGAATGGGCCTCCCTCGAAGGAGAAGATGGGAGAAATGTACAGGCTTGGGGTGATTCAGAAGATATCATGTCTGTCATTGGGCTTGTCTTTCTGTGAGCTGGAATGAACCTGAGTTCTGGGATGGAAACTTGTGTCCTGACTGAATGGAAGACGGCATCGTGAACACAAGACATGAGCCACACTGATTTCTGCTGTCTGCCATGATGGAATAGATCATGGACCATGGGAAAGCGGGAAAATGGTGGACACTGCACAGTGGCCCAGAAAATGCACGTATCACCACCCAGATTTCCCAGGTCCTAGAGAAGGGGAAGGAGAATGGAAGAGAAACTGCTTAGGGGGAAAGAGCAGAGCCTTGGGCTTAGGATTTTATGACTCTTTTCATCATTTATGACCACTCCTGCTGGAATGGTCCTAGAAACACAGTAAGTCAGGATTTCCACAATAAGTACATGTGGGAGGACATGTGGAGAGTCTAATACAGCATCTGAAACAGTAGCTCCAATATCAAATGACTGCAGAAATCAGACAGGCAATATAATGAGAGAAGAGGTGTGGAGGGAGGAGTCTGTTGCAAACCAGAAGGCACTTGCTTCATTCTAAAAGAGCATCAACTCACTTTTAACAAATTGTGTTAGGCAATAATTAGACCCATTCATCTTAGGTCTTCCAGTTGTTCAAGAAAAGACAAAAATTTAGGCTTTTTAAAATAAAATCTGTTCACAGCCAGTTTCACCCTGAATTTTTTCAGTTTCCAATGTGAGTTTCCACTTGTTCATTCAAACCCTCATCCATCTTTTACTCCTCTATTTCACACCCCACACAATCTATCAGCATAGCCTCCCATCTCTATTTGCAGATACTTCTGGAATCTAACAAGTGGTGATGACCACTTGTCATCTCCTGCAACCTGATCTAGCCTCCATCACCTCTCCATGGATTTCTGCAGTAGCCTCCTAACAAGTGTCCCTGCTTCTACCTTTGGCCCTTCCCCTCTACAATCTGTACAGTGGCCAGAGTGAACTTGTTGAAACAAACAAAAAAATGGGTCACATGACTACTCACTCAGCAGCCTTTGATAGCTTCCCATTAGATGTATCCAAGTCCTTAGTTTGCTACAGGGTCCTCATGCTCAGCCTGCCTCTTCACTTCACCCAAAGTCCACCTAGTTTGGTCTCCTTGCTAAACCCCCTACAACCTAGGAATGCTCCAGCTCAGGGAACTGGCACTTGCTACTTTCCCTGTAAGGATACTCCTGGCCCAGCAGCCACAGGGCTTCCTCTCCCATCTTTTTCAGCAATTTGCTTAGATGTATCTTCTTAGTGAGGACTTTTCTGAACGAACTATTTAAAATTATGCCCCTCTTACCTTCCTCAGCCTTCCTTATCTCCTGTCCCTGACTTACTTTTCTCCATAGCATTTAATTCCATCTGTTACACTTTACATTTTCCTCATTTATTTCTTTATACTATGTTTTCCACAATGAGAATTAAAGGATTTAAAGAGGAAAAGTTTCATCTGTATTGTTTTCTGTTATATTTCTAGCCCACAGGAACTAAAAAATAATTGTGAAAGGAAAAAAGAGAGAACAAACTAGCAAAGATTCAACAAATAATTCTCAGTCAGTGCTGAATCACTGAATGGGAACTTAGTCCACTATTGTTTTTCCAACAAGAATACCTGAGACTGGATGATTTATAAAGAATAGAGGTTTATTTGGTTCATGACTCTGGTAACTGGAAAGCCCATGGGTAAAGGGTTTGACATCTTGCCAGCCTCTGGTGCTATATCATAATGTGGTTGACAGAAGCAGAGAGGATGCTGTATGTTTATAAAAAGAAAGACCAAACACAGTCTTTTTTTTTTTTTTGTAACAACCCAATTTTGTAGTAACTAACCCTTGCTCATGAAAGCTACAACTCACTTTGTCTCACAAGACAGCATTAATCCATTCATGAAGGTTACACTTTCATGATCCATCACTGCTTGCTAGACCTCACCTCTTAAAGGTCTCACCACTTCCCAACACAATTACTCTGGAGACCAAATCCCAAAACATGAATCGTTGTGGGACAAACCATTACCTAAATCATAGCAAGAGCCTTGAACATAGTTCAAAGGATAAAATTCTGGTCAGGAACAAAGGATAGTCCAAGACCAAGTCAGAAGGGAAGAATCAGGCAGAGGGAAACTGGCATTTTTCTTGGTGTAAAACTGCCTTGTTTGCAGCCTTCTGTGTATGTATTCCCAATCACAGCTGCTTTGTGGTCAACCAAGCAACATTAACAGACCCAAAGCATAGCCATGATTAGTCTAGGGCCATCTGGTCCCCAGCCCAGAGCTCTTCTTCCACAACGGATGACCCTAGACCAGTTATGACTGCACTTGGAGCTCACCCATTTTCTGCTATCAATAAGATAGATGGCTTCGCTGGGACCAGCAGTTAGTGTAACTGCTGTGTTACTAGTGTAATGGCTATGTCGCTGGACTCCCACGTAGCCGACCACGGTTCAAGTCCCAGACCCGGTGGCTTAAACTCATGCCGGGCGCATGTGCATGCATGCCCAAGATCCTAAGAGGAGAAAGGAGGAGAAGGAGTTGCGGCGTGGCCATCCCCCCTGGGGTGTGATTTCTTGCTTTCTATCTCTCTCTGTCTGCCTGGCAAGCGCACGCACCCTATAGCAAAAACCTCTCAAAAAAAAAAAAAAAAAAAAAAAAAAAAAAAAAAAAAGATAGATGGCTTCTCACAAGTTCCTTTGGGTTCCAGTACCACAGAACATTCTGAAATTCTTCAAGAACTGAGTTTTATATGTAGAAGTAAGGTATTTCTATTTTAAAAAAAATATACTCCATGGAGATTAGCAAATTTATTGTATTTAAGAGACACTTTGGTAGCACTCTTGCGTATGAATTAACACACAACAGGAAAATGATCATCATGTTAGGAAAGAAGTACAGATTCATGAATCCCTTGTCAATATTGGGATACATTTCCATGTGATTTCTTAGTTAATCTTATATTGCTGACAATAAGTTCTCAAGGGGAACATTGAGACATAGAAAGGCTACACAAGTCTTTAGTCAGATGGGACACACAAGGTGGATAGCTATCCTCCTGTGTCCTGACCTAATTTGAATGAATACTTAGACTTGTCAGGCATACTTTTTCAGGAGGCAATGCTGTTTTAGGACAAAGTAAAAATAGCTACAACTTTTTACTTTTCTTCACCAATTATGGTTAAAACATCAGGGTCTTTTAAAGGCAACAGTAATGGCAGATAAGCACCAGGTGGAGACAATTAATCCAATGTCCTATCAGTCCAGGTGGCTCCAAGCTCTGGCACTCTGTCTCTGTCCACCACATTATGATGGATAGGGAAAGCCTGTCCCAAAAGACAGACACTTGAGATTTTTTGAGATTATAGGTCATGCCCTCATGTCACCTTTTAAGAAGAACCAGCTTAAGGCCAGAAGGCCTTCTTTGAAATTATTTTTCCTACCCAAAGTGGACTCTTCAGGTTCCTTTTGGGTTGTGACCAGTGGGTTCATTAATATAGATCAAAATCAGATGATTATGATGTAAGGTTTTAGTACTATTGCCTTAATTCACAGGGATTGTCAACTTGTCCAGAGAAGGCACCTCCACTCAAATGTCCCTAAGTCAGTGTGTTACCCCTCCTCTGCTTCCTGCCTCTACACCTTAGTTTCTGATGTCCTTTCAGAGAAGCAATGACATGTGGGTAAACTCTAAACAATGAATTGAGAATCTACAGTTTCTGTGCTCCTAGAAAAAATTCCCCATGATCTCAAAATATTGAGATCAAAGGATTGATGGAGCTCTGTACTGAGTAGCTGTGGAACCACTTAAGAAGTCACTTTAAGTGCAGCAGAGATGCAGAATAGGCCATCCAAGGTAAAGAGACTGAGGCACAGAGAAGAAAAGTAAAATTTTACCTAATGAAATCAGTGAACTATGTAAAGAAAAATCACTACAAATTAGAAAAGTAGTAAACAAAATGGAAGAAGTGGGATTTTTTTTTTTATTTGTTATTTTGCTTATTATCTATAACAACAAATATTTATTTCTTTTAAATACATTTTATTTTTTCCAGGGGGATGGCCATGCCACAATCCCTTTTCCTCCATTCTCTTCCTAGGATCTTGGGCACATACACACAAGTGCCCAGCGTGAGTTTCAAGTCACTGGGTCCAGGAATCGAACCTCAGTAAGCCATGTGGGAGTCCAGCAATGTAAGTGGTACACCATCTGCTGGCCCTCTATTTTCTTCTTATTTTTTACATTTAATCACTTTCCCAGCATGAATACCCTGTATGTTTGTCCAGTCAAGAAATTACATTATACATGATCATCAACAGATAATTTTCCATTCCTACCTTTTCCCTCCCACCCCACCCCCATTTTCCACCCTTCTCCATACTGTCTCTGGTATCCATAGTTGCTTTTCATTCTTTTATGCCTTCTAATCTTTTAGTTTTTCCAATAGAGTATAGACATTCAGTATATATTAAGTAGGGACATACAATGCTTCTCTTTCAAAATGGCCGAAGTTAATCACTCAGTATCAGTATTTGAAATCAATGTGCCTGCACTGACAATACTTATCCAAATGTAGAGACATTCAGATAGGATAAAAGTGTAGCTGATCAGTAACCTATTTAGATGAAACATTAAAAATTAAATGACAGAAGCTCCATTAAGAGGGAATGTATATATATATTCCTCTTCTTCCTACTGAGTACAACTAAAAACCTGTATATCATACAGTAAACATTAGAAGACTCTAAAGACTCTGAAAAGTGTAGAGAAAAGGGGAGAAAAATAGGCAAACCAGCTAGAGATCTCAGAATCCAACAAGTGATATGGTTAGAGTGAGTCCCTTAGATTTTCTTTTGGCCTCCTATATCCCAGACTAAGAACCAGAGATGCTAACAACCAGATAGCACTCCTTCCCCAAGAAAAACCCATTTTCTCTAGCCAAGGAACCAGAAACGGGGCAGCCTCACAGAAATAACAGTTTTAGATGATAACCATTCTACTTCAGTAAGCAGCAAAATCAAAAGCAAACAAACAAAAAGCCTCAGTTCTCACCTTCATCTCAACAGCTAAGGCTGAGAGAAAAGCCTATGCTTCTACTCTAGATGGAGTATAGTGAGTTCCCCCAAATCTGCCCAAGGCGGCAACAAAGAAGACATGGTAGAGAGCCTGGAATTGCATCTATGTAGAGTAAGGAGCTCCATCCCATTCATCACAGTGTCAGAAAATGTGTCAGGAGCCTAAACTTTGACATCCACAAGATTTAATTAATATAGAGAGTCTTACTAACACAACAGCTAAAATGTCCAGGAGTCAATAAATTTACCGAGATTCAAGAATATCACAACTTGAATGAGAAAGGATAACGAACATCAAAATGATGGCAGAGATGTTTGATTAATCTGACCAAATTTCAGATAAGCTGACCAATTTCAGACGGCAGCACAGCTGTAAAGTATGACACTCTGTGAGGCAATCCCACACAGGAAGTCTCCGAGTTCAAGTTCCAAGGCCGCCCAGGGTATACCAGGCATATGCTTACCCATGATCTGGGGCTGGCTGAAGGCTGAGGGTGGATCATGGTGTCCAGACTTTGTTGGAGATGTTCTTGCTCTCTCTTTTGCTCATGGAAAAAAAAAGAAAACAAATTTTAAAATGCTTGTAAGATATATTATGAAGATGCTTGAAACAAAAGATAAATTCTCAGCAAATAAATAAAATATATATAAAAGAACAAAGTGGAAATTTCAGAATTTAAGAATACAAAAACAAAAACTCAGTGGATGGATCAACAACAGAATGGGCAAGGCACAGAATAGAATCAGTTAATTTGAAGATAAAATAGAAATTACCCAATCTGAAAAACTGAGAGATACATATAGGAGACTCAGAGTCATATGGAGCCATAAATAAAGACTAGATATTTATTTCAAGAATTTCAGAGAAGAGAAGAACGATGGTGGGGACTGAAAAAGTACTTAACGAATTATGATACAAAATTTCCTAAATTCAGAAAACTATATAAGCTTACATACTCAAAAAGCTAAACAAACCCCAAAAAGAATAAAGCCAAAGACATCTACATCAAAATATATGATGCTGAAATTTCTGAAAACTAAGGACAAAGAGAATTGTCTTGAGAGCAGTCAGAGAGAAAGAATGACATACCTATAGGGAAAAAAAAAATTCAAATCACATAAAATTTCTTTTCAAAAACCATGGAGGCCAGAAGACACAGTTTTCAAGTGCTAAAAGAAAAACATTCTAAACTCAAAATTCTACTACCTTATGAAAATCCTTCAAGAAATAAGGAGAATCAAGACATAATCAGATAGGCTTTCTTTCTCCTCTTGAATTTCTTAAATTGTGTTTGACAATGAAGCCAAAACTTGTAAGGATATCCACTGTAGATTTCAATGGATGTAAAAAATATATTCAAGATGATTACATTATTAATGGGGGAGGGTAAAGGGAAAAGGAAATTAAGTCCTACACATCACTCAAACTGCTGAAATGTCAGTATCAGCAGACTTTGACAAGATAGGTATGTGTAATATAAAACCTAAACAATCACTGAAAATGCTATTATAAAAAGATACACTGCAAAACACTATGGATAAGTCAAATTCTGAAAAATGTTCAAGTCAAGTGAATTTTTAAAAACCAGAAAAACAAAGAAGGATCAATTAGAAAACAAAATATAAAATGGCATATTATATTATATTGATAATGTATTAATAGTTATGTAAATGTAAATGATATAAATATAGCAATAAAAAATAACGATTGGTACGGTGGATTAAACAGAAAGTATGACTGAATATATATTGAATACAAAAATACTTCAGATACAATGACATAGATAGGTTGAAAGTAAAATTATGGAAAAAAAATGTACCATGCAAATATAGTTTGAAAAGTCAGTAGTGACTACATTAATATGAGACAAAGCAGACATAGAAGAAAGAAAATCACCAGAGGTACACGTAATTATAGAAGTCAATCCACCCAAAAGACATAGTAAACCTAAAGACATAGTAAACCTAAAGACATAGTAAAGAACTGCAGAAAGCATGAAGAAAAAGCTGAGAACTGAAAGAAGAAAAAGACAAATCTACAAGTATAGAGGCAAACTTCAATACCCCTCTCAGCAATATATAGAAAGATTAGACAGAAAATCAGCAAAAATATATTGGGTTGTTAGAAAAGTCCTGACACATTTTTGCATAGAAAAATACATAAGGCACTGGACTCCATGTGGTTGACTGCAGTTCAAGTCCCAGACCCAGTGTCTTGAAACTCAAGCCAGGTATATGTGTGCATATGTGCCCAAAATCCCAAGAAGAGAATGAGAAGGGACGATTTCTTGCTTTTTGTCTCTCTGTCTCTCCAGTGAGTACATGTACATTAAAGTAAAAATATCTTTAAAAAAATTTTTTGAGGATCATAGCTAAAGGAATACTGAGGGAAATTTGTAGCACTAAACTAGTAGTAAAGAGGAAATACAGTAGAGTAGTAAAAAACACTACTGTTTATAGTAATAAAGTATAAAAGAAAGAGGAAAAGTTTCAAATCAATAATCAGCATATCAAGAAATTAGAAGAAAAGGAGAACAAAGAAATAAGAAGGAAATGAAAAAGAACAAAAATCAATACAATCAAAAACAGTTGATAAAATTAATGAAACAAAACCTGTTATTTGAAAAAATTCATAAGATTGACAAATCTCTAGGAAGACTGACCAAAAAACAGTGAAGGTAAAAAGAACAGTGAAGGCACAAATTACTACTATCATTGATGAAACCGAGGCAATCACTATAGACTCTGCAGATCAAGAGGACAAGGAGATGCTGTGAACAATTTTACACACATAAGTCTGGCAATTAACACGCAATGAGCCAGTTCATCAGAAATTGCAAACTACTAAAACTTGCCAATATTAAATAGCTAACTTAACCTTATAACAATTAAACAAATTGATTTTTAACATAAAAACTCCTGAAAAAAGACATTCCAGGCCATGATGGTTTCACTGGAGAATTTCATGAAAAGTTAAAGAGTAATCAACACTAATGCATCACAATTTCTTCCAGAAAATACAAGAAATGGGAACAGTTTCACTCCTATGAATTTGTCATCAGCTTGACATAAAAACTAAAGATACTATAAAAAAAAGGAAAACTAAAGACCAATATTCATCCTGACTATAGATCCAAATATTCTTAATAATATAGGAACAAACATAATTCAGCCATGAATAAGAAGTGTGCACCATGGTAAAGCAGCAGAGTTTTTTCAAGAATGCAAGTTTAGTTCAGTATTCAAAATCTACCATTATAATTCACCATATTAACAGGTCAAAAGAGAAAAATCTCCTGATATTATAAAATCTCATATTTATAAATGCAGAAAATGTATTTTTTTAAAAAATCTAACACCTATTTATGATTTTAAAAAAAAAAACTCTCAGAGAGGGGTCAGCAGATGGCATTATGGCTAAGGCACTGAACCCCGACATGGTTGACCATGGTTTGAATCCCAGACCTGGTGGCTTGAAATTCACATTGGGAGCATGTGCATGTGTACCCAAAATCCCAAGAGGAGAATGGAGGAGAAGGGATTGTGGCATGGTCATTCCCTCCCCACTGCTTTCTGTCTCTCTGACTCTCTAGCAAGCACACACACCCTATCAAAAACTCTCAAAAAAAAAAAACAAAAACAAAAACAAAACCCTCAGAGATACAGGAATAAATAACTTCATCAAGAGCATCTAAAAAATATCTATAGTTAGTAGCCCTAGCAGTGAGAAACAATGATTATATTTAAGATCTGGAACAAGACAAGGAGGTCCACTCTCACGCTGCCATTCAACATAGTATTGGAAATTCTAGCCAGCACATGAGGAATAAAAAGGAAATATAGGACACATAGTCTAGAAAGAAAGACATAAAACCTTTCAAACTGGGAGATGATATGATAGTCTAAATAGAAAACCCCAAGGAATTTACAAAAGAAAATTGTAGAATAAGTAAGTTTAGCAAAGTCACAGTATAAAACATTAACTCTCCAAAATAAATCACATTATTATATGCTAGCGATGAACACATGGAAAGCAAAATTGCAAGTACAGTTTACAATAGCTCCTCCAAATGAAATACTTAGATATAGATCTAAGGAACCATGTACAGGACTTGAAACTACAAAGCTTTAATGAAAAAAATAAAAGATAATCTGCATAAGAGGAGATACATACTGTGTTCATGGACTGAAATATTCAATAAAAGAAAGATATTGAGTCCAAAATTAATCAACAAGTTTAGTAAAATTCCCTTCAAAATTCTAGCAAGTTTTTTTTGTAGATATAGACAAGCTTATTCAAAACATATGAAAGTCAAAGGAACTATTGTAGAATCACTGAAACAACTTTTAAAAAGTGAGGCCAGCCAGTGGTATGGTGGTTAAGGTGCTGGACACTCCCACATGGCTGGCTATGACTTGAGTCCCAGACCTGGTGGCTTTCTTTCTCACTTCCCCCTCTGTGTGTGTATCTCTCCCTGGTCAAAATTGAAATACATGAATGGATAAATAAAATTAAATAAATAATTCTTTAAAAAAGAATAAAGTGAAAAAATTACACTTAATGTACTTCAGAACTCAATATTTACACCGTATTATCAGAGGTCTACACCATAGATCAATGGAACAGGATAAAGAGCCCAAAAAACAGACTCATGAAGTACAGCCATCACATTTTTGACAAAACAGAAAAGAAATTCAATGCAGGAAGGATTGTCTTATCAGCAAATGTTTCTGGAGCAATTTGGCAGCCATAGGCAATCCCCCTCCCAAGCCGCCAGGATCATGTGTGCACACGTACCTGGTATGTTTCAGGATGGCCTGGGATCTGAACTGTGGTCTTCCATATGGCTCAAGCATTGCACAATAGCAGCCTACAGCCTGCGCCACTGCAGCTGGGCCAAATCCATATTTTTAAAAAGAAAATGATTAATAAACAGTGTGCATGCCTAACTGAGGAAAATTAAAGGATTAAAGAAATCAAAGATTTAGAAAGAAATCACACAAACAAAGCCATAGGTAAGATTAGAGCAATATATTTTTTATGATATTATTTTATCATGAAGTCTTTCTCTTAAGAGTGTATTATCAAATATAGAGTAAATTAGCTAGCTATAATCTAGTTGCATGTGGTGTCAATAGCACCTGATAGGTCTCCTTAGTCACCCACCATATTCTTGGGTTTTCACTGATGCTGGCAACCCAGAGGCACTCACAGTCAAAAAGACTAACTGTGCTGCTGTAGGAAGAATGGTTGAATGTGAGTAATTACACCTAGTTTTAAATCCCAGCTCCATCTTACAGTAGTTTGTGGCCTTGAGTAGTTGTCTAAATTCTTAGATTTAATTTGGTCTTCCTTAAAATTAGAGTATGAATAGTGACACCTTGCAGGATGGTTGTAGAGATGAACTGACCATTTATATAAAATCTATGTGTATATGTTTACACAAACACACATGCACACATTGTACAGGTGTGTGTGTGTGTAAATAAGATAGACTGTTCTAAATATGCTTAAAATATAGATGAAAGCAGTAGTATGGTGGTTAAGGTGCTAGAGTCCCACATGCCCAACTGTCCTGGACCTGGTGGCTTGAAAATCAGGCCAGGCGAGACCAGCAGATGGCGAAATGGTTACATAGCTGGACTCCCACGTAGGTGATAGTGGTTCAAGTCCTGGACCCAAAGGCTTAAAACTCACAAATGTGCGTACATGCCCAAAATCCAAGAGGAGACTGGAGAAGGGATTGCAATGTGGCCATCCCCCCTTGGGGTGATGTCTTACTTTCTATCTATCACTCCCAGTCTCTTTGGCAAGAACATGCACCCTATAACAAAAATCTCTCTAAAAAAATTTAAAAATAAAATCACACCAGTATGTGTGCATTCGTGCCTAAAATCCTGAGAAGAGAATGGAGGAAAAAGGATGGCAGTGTGGCCATCCCCTCTGGGGCAGTGATTTCTCACTTTCTCTCTCTCACTCTCTCTGTCTGTCTCTCTCTCTGCCAAGCATACATGCCCTATGGCAAAAACCTAAACAAACAAACAAAAGAAGAATAAAAGGAAAAAAATACAGATGAAGGGTTGGTTCTAGAACATTGCGGTATTAATTAAATGGGAGGCCATTAAACTGAGTTGCCTGTAGTGCTCTAAATTCCTACATAAACAAACTACCAAGACTTAACTCAGACTCATTCCCGGTAAATAATCAATTTAAAAGAAAATGAAACTTGGGCTCAGCCAGTCACAGGCATCCAACTAGACATTAGTTATATTGTCTCAAACTTTCCACCTGGAGAGTCCAAATAAGGCAAAGGCTGAGCCTTGCGGCCTCCAGCTGAGTCCCTAAGCCCCCGCGGTGCAGAGCTGTCCGACTCCTGGATGACTGTCTGCTCAGTACAGCTCTGAAGTCATAATGTGCCAAAGTTCATCTTTCCGCAGCGGTGATATCGTAGGCTGGGGTCACTCTCTGGTCGTCCCAGTGTCCTTTGGACAGCGGCACCTTGGCCCCTCCAGCTCCTGAGAAGTGATGCCTGTGCTGTCCTCCCAGTGAGGGGAGTCTGTATGGATAGGAAGCACACTCTTGTTGGAACCACTTGAGCAGCACTGAACTTGACACTGAGAACTTGTCCCTGAGAAATGGAGCGTTTTATTTTCCCACAACTGGGACCATGCCTGAGGCATTCATGCTGCACTTTCTAAATACCTCGAAGACAAGCTGGGCAGCAGCCAAGTCAGGCAAACTGCTGGCTGGATGCCATTCTCCCTGGGGTCTCTTCAGACCTCGGGCTGAGTACTCAGAGCCTGGTGTCCCCTTGGGCCCACAATGAGGGAGGCCCAACTCCCTTCCCATCCCTGTCTCAGAACAACCAAGGGGTTAAGTAGAGGCTGAATGAAAGAGGCTAGAGACATAGAGGCTGGATTGCCCCCAACACCCCAGTCTTAATAGAAAATCCAAGTGTCTTTTTGCAGGCCCCCACCCAGGTTCCCGTCAACACGATCACACTTTACAAAACACTGGCTGTCAATCAAACATTTATATATTAAACCATGCTCTTTGGAGTACAGATATCCCCCAAAGAATCAACTAACTCATTAGGGGGGCCTTAGTGACCCTAGCAAACAGCTTAGCCGCAGCCTCAGAAATGGAACTGCCCTAGAAAGGAAATGGGGATATGAGACGTGCTGGCTGGAATCTTGGGATGGTTTTCCCAAGTGCAAACCCCTAGGAAATAAGAATCAGCCAGTCTCTCAGCAATCAGGAACCACCCCATCTCGTGGGAAGAGGGACAGCATAGCACCTGTAAGAGAAAGACTGGCCAGGAGTGTGAACCCCGATGAGTTTAGTGGTGATTATCAGTGCAGGGGTGTGTGTCTGTGTGTGCGTGTGTGTACTATGTGCAAATAGAATTTTGTGACTCATTTTTTCACTTGATAGAGTTTAATCTCCTCCCTTGTCCATAAGACTTAGCTCATCTTGCCTCAACTGCCAGGAGAAGTAGGGATTTCTTGCAGGACCACGTCCTTGGCCAGAGCCCCAGCACCCCCGAGGAATCAGCATGATCGTCTGCAGTGCCATGGAGTGTGGGAAACAGTCACGGAACAGAAGGGCTTGGCCCACACAGAGCTCAAACAAAGTTCCAGCATTGAAGCTAGTATTGTGTTCACAGAGAAATGAACTCCATAGTTAACAATAAGGGCATCAATAATTTCATCACCTTGTCAGGTGGTAGGTGGGCACCAATTTTGGTTTTTTGGGTTTTTTCCTGGATGAAAGACTTCAAACCTGTCCCAGTGTCACATCATGGCGTTGTAGATTGAATACCCAGTGGTGCCATGGCTCAGGCTGCTATATGGCCAGTACTTTTTTTTTTTTTTTTTTTTTTTAATAGAACTCAAGGCATACTGCCTCTGGAGGTCAGATTTCTAAATGGAATGATCAGACCAGAAATTCATACAGTGAGCACACAAGAGCAAGGAGATACAGAAAATAAGAAAGTGCTGGGCTCGGCACATCAAGGCTATTATGATGTTAGTGTCTGGGGAGGGTTATAAGCACCTCAGGGGAAGGGGTCTCCCCATCTGTCATTTCAAACACACACACCACACTTTAACAGATAGTTCCAAATCCTTGGATAGAAAGGTCAGATGTGCCAAGTTTTTACCAGCAATGAGTTATATCAAAGGAGTTAAAAGCACAAAGTATAACGCAACTTCAGGAAACAAACCAGGACCCTGAACTTGATGCCAGAGCAAGTCGCCGTGAGCCAGTGACATAGGAAGGAGGGTTTCTACTAACTGGGCAGAGCCCTAGGATGCAGGATGATGAATACCAGCCCTTTCTTTTTTTAAAGATTTATTTATTCATTTATTTATTCATTCATTCATTTTAATTTGACCAGAGAGAGAGAGAGAGAGAGAGAGAGAGGAGAGTGAGAAAGCAAGCCACCAGGTCCAGGACTCAAATTGTGGTAGGCCATGTGGGAGTGTCCAGTGCCTTAACCACCACACCACCTGCTGGTCCCATGAATACCAGCCCTTTCTGAGATGCCCAGGTCACTCCCTCCAGTGCAGGGTAGATGCCCAGCAGCAAGGAGTGGGGACTTTAGAAAGCCAAGAGAACATTCTTTGTTTCTCATCCAGGCCCATCTCTGGGACGGAAGCAGTGACTCAGGTGTCAGGGACAGGTCCCACTTACAGTCAATCTTACGAGGGCAAGAATGAGCCATGCTCAAATACCAAGGCCCTCAGGAGAAAAGACAAAGGAAAAGCCCAGTGGCAGGTTCTAAGGACTCACAGTAAACCCCTTGCTTGTCTTTGGACCATTTCCACTGCCACCTGCACCATCTCTCTGGTAGACCCCTTGAGCTTGCAAGTGGTCCTAGCTCCAAACCCTGAGTTTGCTGGAGACCTGATTCACAGAGCTCCTCCGTGGCTGAGCGCTGGGCATGGCCCACCTCATTAGTACTCTTCCCCTGGGACAGTGCACAGGACTAAGGAGCACAGTCAGAGGGACTCCAGAAGTTCAGATATTTGCTTTTCTTTCAATCTAAAGCATAGGCAAGAAAAGTCATAACTTTCTCATTCAGGGCCCCACCCACAAATGCTTCTTTTTCAGTGGAAAAGTCAACCTGGGAGGTATTTCAGGATTCCACAGTCATGATCTCTTTCACCCACATGAGATTAATTTTTGATCTAGAAATGATCAAAGGAAACCTGGTTACAAAGCATGCTGCTGCATGCACATGGCCAGGAGGACAGATGGGGAAGAGGTGCTCTGTACCAAGTGCTGCCGTGCCAAGTCAGAGGGCATTTCCAGCAGAACTAGTGACAGAACTGCTCATTGACTGATACATCCGCTTCCTGATTTCTCACTCAGAAGCCATTTAGTGAGCACACTGGGCACTGAGGACTAAAGGAAAAAAAATTCATTCATTTACAAATACGTGTTTAGCACCTACTATGTGCCAGGCTCCATGCTCGGGACTGAGGATCCGCAGTGAGTAAGATCAGTAAACTCTCTTTCCCGTTCTGCTGGGGAAGATTGGCAATGGGCAAATAAACACATAAATAAACAAAGTAGTATGGAGTCTGTAATAAAGCAATGAGATAGGTATTAACGGGGAGAGGTACTTCCACAAAGGTGGTATGTCCACGAAAATCTGAAGGTTAAGGAGGAAGCTGTCACATAGGAAGCCAGGACAAGCATTTCCTGCCTAGAGAACAGTACCAGGCTCGCAGGTCATAAAGGCCTTATGTGTTTGGTGGGAGGCTGCAGGTCAAGCAGGTGAAGGGTGCTTGTTGGTTCTAGGCTGGAACGCAAGGAGGGGCAAGTGTTTGGAGAACGGCAGGTATTTAGATTGTAGGTGTGATGGGTAGTGTTTTAGGGCCTCAGACAAGGAGATTAATCAAACTCCAGTTTGGAAGATCACAAGCTGCCATTCAGTGAGTGATTGGAAGATGAGAAGAGGAGAGAGCAGCTCAGAGGCCTCATGGAGGTTCAGACAGTGTCACTTTTACATAGCACAAGCGATAGGAGTAGAGACACATGGAGGAATATGAGGTTCATTTGGATCTGAACATGGCTTCTTTGTGGAAGAAAAGACTCAAGTCAAACTCTTGGGTTTGGGGATTAAGCACATAACTGATGATAAGGATGCTTCCTGAGATCAGGATTCCAGGGAAAGACTCTGGCTGAAAGGTGGGGAAGGAAGACTATCAATCCCTGCCCTGCTGGAGCTTCTGGTTCTGTAAAAGAGATGGGCGTGGAATGTATGCCATGGTGACAGGTGCTGCCAATGGGTGTGTGAGGACATGATGTGAGTCCTGTGAGGGGACCGTGCAGTTTACTTCCTTACTCCCGCTCTGGTTCACTTGGACTTCCATGGAAGACTGGTGGAGTGTTCCACATTATCATCTATCAGTGAAGTGGTGACAGAGAGTACCAACAGGGCTCTCAAATCCTACTGCTTGGATAACCATCAAGGGCCTATTAATATGGCCCCAAAAGTAACTGGAGTAGTAAAGTCCGTATGCCTTGAGAAATTACGCCTGTCCCTACTTAAGCAACGACTTGAGAACCAGTATATTGGCCTCTTTCAAGTCACTCAGATAACAGTCCCAACAGCTATAGAATGATTTATGACATGGGGAAACAAAAGTAACTTGGAGAAGATGGAGTTGTCCATGCCACTCCTGGAAGATCTTGGTACAGGCTCAGAGGTGGTGATATTTCCAAGGTCCTACCATCAGAATATGAATCCATTCAAAGACCAGAAGACTATGGCTAATGCACTACTGTATTTTGCAGAAAGTACATTGCTTCCAAGGACATCTCAGGAAAATGACGAAGTCTGTAACTTTAATAATGATGGGAACCGGTTTGCTGGAGCAAAGAAAAACCGATGAACATTCTTCATGTTACTAACATGGGACTACCATACTCCTTTGACCTCCAGAGGCAGTATGCCTTGAGTTCTCTTTAAAAAAAGAAAATGTACTGGCCATATAGCAACCTGAGCCATGACACCACTGGATATTCAGTCTATAACTTCATGATGTGACACTGAGACAGGCTTGAAGTCTTTCATCTTAAAAAAATCCAAATTGGTGCCCACTTACTATCTGATAAGATGATGAAATTATTGGCACCCCAAATGTTTACTGTGGAGTTCACTTCTTTGTAAACACAATACTAATAAAATTGCAAGTAAATTGCATTTACAAAAATTGATGTGTGTTATCACTTGGACTCCAGTCACACAAGAAGGCTCTCTATGTCCCTTGAAGTAAGTGTATGCCTTCATTTGTTAGGTTATATCTATACCCCAGTTTTGATAGACCTCATGCAACTTCTAACCAGTAAGTTTCTCTAAGCCTAATAAGGTCACAGTGCTATGGAATGAAATAGCCACTGCTGTATTGGAACGCTAGAACAGATGTCGACAAGATATAACTTCCTGGTACAAAGGCTGCATTACATTGCAGCAAATGGAGCAAATGCTTTCATCCATTCAACTACCAAACATAGCCCCATTTATGATGGAATTTACAAATCTGCTTCTACTAATTGTCGTGCTCTTCATGGTTTTATGCCTTCAAAAGCCACAATCTTCAACTTGAAATGGGATCCTGTATTTGACTTTGAAAGTGCTTCTCTATGGCAGCCGATTTAGCTCTTGTGGCCACTTGTTAGTACCAGCTGTATTTGGAAATCTGGGAGACAATTCACATGTGGATGTTAGAAACTTCAAATTTGCTTCCAAAAAAAGTAGGCTCCAATCCAACATATTTTGCTTAGTGCCTTAGTAGGGACCACATTTTAACTGCCACACATGCTCTCATGTTTGGGGTTAATAATCACAAGTTTTGGCATTATACTGGCTCTATCCTACACAGTAAGATGTGTCGTCGAATGCAGAAATAAGGGAAGTTTCCTGGCAGCCATTTTGGGATGGACTATTTCCAGCAAAAACAATAACTTACCAAGTAGTTGCAAGTGAAGTACCCAAAGAGGAATGGAAACTTGCAACAGCTAATGAACACCTAGCTTTAAGAAGTAAACCAATCATCAATTCCAAGCTTAAGGGGAGAATCCCCTCCAAAATAAGAAATCACAACAAAGAAATAAGCCGTTACCCAAACCAGCTCATATGAGTCTAAGAAAGTGGCAGAGCAGGGAGCTATGACAAAGGCCATGATTTGTCACCTACTTCTGCCCAACAGAGCACATCCCAAAATACAGAAGCTCAGTTCATATCTGAGGACCCTGTGATAGGCAAAAACCTCTGGAATCTATTAAATTGAAGCAACTCTAAGCTGAAACATGCAGCAGCTGAAACACAAAGATTGACAGAGAGCCAGTTGGTAAGCTAGTTAGCATACATCAGTGGAAATGCATCTGTTAAACCCGGTGCAGCCCTTTCAATAGCCACCTACCCACATTAAATGCTCACCTATAATTCTAACCATTTATCCAAGCTTCTGGACATACAAAGTTATTTTAAAAACTTGTGGGAAAACTGATATTAAAGTAAAAGTTTATTTTGGTGCAAAAAATATTGAAAATATTTGGTGCAAATATTTGAAAAAAATATTATAAATATTTGCATTTTTATCATATGCATTTTTCATAAACTTGTTAAAAACTCCTGTGATGTTATTTAATAGTGTCCATTATGTTGACTTCTCCTTCCAATGCATGTTATTGACAAAGAGACACATGGATTTCTTAGTTACGTTTGAGAGACATTGCTATTCAGTAGAAAACAGTATTAACCATATAGATGAATAAAAGCATATTAAATTAAAACAAATGAGTATAACCCATTAGGTTGGTTAAAAGAAGTCACCACAAAAAAATAAATGAGTTTTTTTCTGTACCTTTAGAATAAATACTTGTTTTTTTCCTCTTGGACTGGTATTAACTCACTAAGTTGTTCAGCATAAACTCAGTCAGTAATGTTATGGAAGACTGCCCTCTTTCTAGTCCACTTCCTCAGGGAGTCTTTAAAGTTTCTGTTACTGTATTTCTAAACCAAGGCTCAAGCTTTGCTCTAGCTAGTAAGCGTGTATATTTGAGGACCCTAGAAGAGTCTGAGTATGTACACGGGTGTTATTTCTCCTCACAAAAAGGAATTTGGGCAATCTGTTTGGTGGCTTAGCATGGTCAGAGATGGAGCTGGACATAGGTTCCTGGTGCGCTGAGCCTGTCATTTATTTATACATATTTATTTTGTACTTCCTGCAAGTTAATCTTTGTCTAAACATATAATAAAAATCCCATGTGGAATCTGTCTGAAAGAACATTAATAATATATGTGAAAGTTTCCAGCAGATAACACGGCTGTTTAAAAAAAAAATGAAAAAAGAAAGGAATAAAATTAATACCAGACTAGGAGGAAGAGAGTACCAAGTGGCGAGAAAGAGATGTGGAGGCTGACAGCTCCGTTCACTGCTGACCTTTGAAGTCACTGTGGGAGTAGCCCGGGAAGCCCTCCCAGAGCACACTGTGTTCGAACACTCCAGTGTGTACATGGATCAGATCATTCAAGTGCTGCACTGTATTACCTGACCTCCAGGAGCCTCTGACCTGGGCGTTCATCCTGGAAGGTCCTCCTGCACTCTTCCTCCATTTGATGTCACTCTTAGATCCCTCCTCTGTCCTCCTAGTTGTTCTTCACTGGTCTTGTGCCTTCGGTTCCCATTTCTGTCCTTCCTTCCTCTTTGTTTTAACAACCTGTTGAGGACTCTTCTCCTGGGTTGAAGAATTGTTTTGTATTCTTTTCGACTCTTAACTTCACATCCACATTGGGTACACTATGGCTGTTTCCCCACGTGAGAATTCAATGAATTCGTTTATTCTCCTCAGAACAGTTACACCAGTTGAAGACAGGAATCGAGTGGTACACGTGGTCTTTGCCATATTCTAAACACAAATCTGAATTTCCTTAAGAACAGCAAACTCACAATATGGGAGCAGAATTACAA
The DNA here is from genome assembly GCA_026018925.1 of Tupaia tana. Classification (NCBI taxonomy): domain Eukaryota; kingdom Metazoa; phylum Chordata; class Mammalia; order Scandentia; family Tupaiidae; genus Tupaia; species Tupaia tana. Next base: position 82,667,922 of record JAKSZU010000010.1, read on the forward strand.
AGGAAATGCTTAGAAAATGGTTTTCCAGGTGAGCTTTCTCTTGATGAGCAAGGACCCAGATATTGCTCTCTTACGTCCCTTGAAATGGATGACCTTCACCGTATTCCCACAAACAGATGTAATCTGTACTGCACTGGCACTGGTATGGATCTCGTTTACCCTAAAAACCCTGTGAAGTAAATCGCTCAATACAGTTGTTCCTTTCTATAATAAGAAAGGAGATAAAGAGACGCCTGCAAGGTGAAAGAATTTACCCTCTGTTATACAGAATTTATTGTCATGGTATGAATCTGAGGTTGCCTAAAAATATCTTTTTTCCCAAAATTGTGAGGGCATTCTCCATTGCTCTCCAATTTCTAAAATTGCTATCAAGTCAGTAACTTTGACCATAATCATTTGTATGTTGGGTGTATTTCTATTATCCCTTTCACTTGTACTTATAGAATTATCTCTTCATTTCTGAAATTTCACAATGATGTCACTGGTAAATTTATTTGAATTCATGATTGCTGCATATGTAGAGAATGTCTTTCAGTCTGAAATCTCAAGCCCATTGTTTCTGGGCATTTGCCCATTATCTCCCTAATAATTGCCTTCCAATTGTTTTCTGTTTCCATTTCTGGGATTTCTGTTCATTAGCTATTGTTCTTCTGAGTTGACCCTGTAATTTTTTGTTTTATTTTCCTATTAATCACTACTATGCCTTTTTGTCTTGTTATCTGTTTTTCTACTTCTTTATCTACCACCCTCTATTTCAAATAAAGATCTTTCTTTTTAATTTCTGAAAGATCATCCTTATTTTGTCATTGACTCTTTTTTTTACCATTTTAGTTGAGATAAAAGGTTAGATCCCTGACCAAGGGGAAGCTCCCACCTTCAAGTCCAAAGTTAGACCCTGAGATTAAACAATTTAAGGAAAATCAGTCACTTGAAATTGCTTGTAGTCACCCACAACAACACTAAATATTCCTGGAGAATAATATTTTCAAATTTCTCATTTTCTGAAATCATTAGAAATTATGGATTCCTGGTTTCATCATAATTAATTATTTCAAAAAATCAATACTTATTTGGGGTTAATAAACTTTCTTTAGTAAATCACTATGTCCTATATCCCAAGCTTTGCTCAATTTAACTATCAATATTTTTGTTTTACTTTTCTGTAATAAAATCTCTAGAAATTTCTAATAAGGTTTCTGATTAGTAAACTTTCTAAGTTCTTAAAGCAATTTTTTTTAATTTTTTATTTTTTAAAAAATTTTTTTAAAGAATTATTTTATTTAACTTTTTTATTTATTATTATTATCATTATTATTTTCCAGTTTGATCAGAGAGACACACACACAGAGAGAGAGAGGAAGTGAGAAAGGAAGCCACCAGGTCTGAGACTTGAACCGTGGTTAGCCATGTGGGAGTCCAGCACCTTTAACCACCACGCCACTTGCCGGCCCTAATTTTTTATTTTTTTGAAGAGGTTTTTTCTATAGGGCACGTGTGCTCACCAGAAAGAGAGACAGAAAGCGAGAAATCACCCCCCAGGGAGGATGGCCATGCTGCAATCCCTTCTCTTCGATTTTCCTCTCGGGATCTTGGGCACGCACACACACACACCAGGCATGAATTTAAGCCACTAGGTCCGAGACTCAAACTGTGGTTGACTAGATGGGAGTCTAGTGATATAGCCATTACACCAACTGCTGGTCTCAAAGCAATTATTTTAAGGCTCGTATTTAATTTCTTTTTCTGATCTGACCAGGATGCTAGTTCAAAATCATATACCACCAAATGTTAAAGATGCTGCTCTATTGCTTTCAGAAATCCTCTCTTGTTTGGGGATGTTTAATTCCAATCAAATGCATGTTCCCTTGATAGATGATCTGTTTGATTATCTTTTAGGACACTTTCTTCATCATTAGTTTTCTGAAATGTCACCACGATATGTGCAAATGGTTTGTCTGCTGCATTTATCCTACCAAACACCCAGTGGACTATTTTGATTTGAGGGCTCATGTCTTTGTTTCTGAAAAAAATTGTTTTTGTTTGTGTTATAGCCTCATGGAAACCTGCTTTGTAACTTGACACCCAGTGGGGCACCCCTGGGAAGTGGAACCTAGAAGGAGGAATTTGCAACATGGAAACAGATCCCTCATGAATAATTAATGTAGACTCTAAAGAGAGAATAAGTTCTCATTTATTAATTTCCTTAAGAGAGGGTTTTTATTATGGCAAACTGTGGTCTGCAGAGCACTCGCTCTTTGCACACACACTCCACTTGTCTTGGCCATGTTGGGAGGTAGCACCAGAGGCTGGCCAGATGTTGGCCCCATGCTCTTGGACTTTCCAGTCACCAGAAACTTGAGCCAAATGGATCCCTTTTGTTTATAAATGACCCAGTCTGGGATATTATGTAATAACAACACTAAGGAACTAAGACAATTGTCTTTTGTTATTTTCTCTCTTCAATTCTCCAACTTTCTTTTCCCTTTTACAAGTTTAACTAAACAGACTGAAACTCTGATCAATCTACTCCGTCTCATAATGTTCCTTAACACTTTCCATTTCTTTGGCCTTGGGGCTGTTTTTGAAGAATTCTTTGCTGCCATCTTTCAGCTTACAAACTCAGTTTTCAGCAGAGTGTATTTTGCTCAAGCCATGATTTTTATTTCATTAATTTTATTTTTTATGAAGCTCTCTAAGGTTTTTGTTTTTAAATATAAAATATTCTCATTCCTTTGTGATATTGCTGTATCATATGTTAATATTAATTACTTTTCTAAGTAACTTTCTAAACTTCAGTTTCCAAGGTGATATCTTCTTCATTTAAGTGCAGCTTCATTGACCACACCCCTCTTATGATAATGATTCCCTTCAATATCTGGAAATTCTTGGTCGTATGGCCCTCTTTTCATTTTCTTGACTGAGATGAGTACTTATCTCCTCAGTAAATATCTCAGTAAATATGAGACATTCAATACATACATGTATGAAGAAAGGGTCTGTGTCTTCTCACCAAGTGTCTATAACCTATGGCACTGGTATGCCCAAGGCAGTCTAACCCAGTATTTCAGTAAATTTTTGGTGGTTGATTACCCAATAATGTCAATTACTAATTTTCTGACTTTGGGTAAATCATTTGATTTCTTTGAGTTTCAACTTTCTAATCAGTAAAATGGATACTTGACAAGACTAGTAGGACAATTGAGTGCGACCTGTACTCAGTAGTAACAGTAATGAGAATGTTCACTGCTGCTTTAGTGGTTCAGTTCGAACCCAGTAATGGATAAACTGACACCCAAGGAACGAGCCACTTGTGGTAGAACCGGTAACATGATCAGGCATAAAACACTTTATCCAGGAAATCTCCCTGCCCCTCACTCACTGTCCACTCATAGAAATCTACCACTACCCATGTCACACACCCTCTCGAGAGGATTCCTGAGAAACACCACACATAGCTCCGCAGAGTGGAGGTGAGCACCCAAAGCTGGACCAGACCCTGTAACAGCAGGTGTTCTCAGCTTTCAGCTGAGGCTGGGAACTCAACAGCGCCATCTAGGGCTGTCTATCTGCAGGTCCACCTAAACTGAGTTTTTGATTTTGACTTCCACTGACTGGCAGCTCTTGAGGATAGCTAAGCATCTTCTCTCCTCCCAAGAACTAAGCCAGACAAACTGTAGCCAAAATGAGCAGCTGCTGGTGTCTTTACTAGGGAAAATATTTCCCACAGCTGCCAGGGCTGCATGGCAGAGAGGGATCGAAAGAGCTGGAGGGGTTTTTTCCTAAGCCATCAAGCAACTTTTAGGGGGAAAAAAAAAATAATCTTGTCACTCACTTCTGCCCTCAGGTCCAGCATGGAAAACCCCTGACTCATTTGTTCAGAGACACTGCCTAGACATTTGTGGTGGATGGTGTCGGTCCACTACACAAGGGAAGTTGTTTTCTGCATGTCTGTTCTCCCTGGCTGCAAGCTAGCTGGGGCTGGGTCCCAGTGTCTCCTGGCAGCAGGGATGCAAGCTTCCTGTCTTAGTCTGGTCGATATCTCAGCCTAGACTGGCCATTGTTCCTGTCAGGTCTCACCTCAGCCTGTGAGTGCAGGGTTAGCTCCAGTTAGTGGGTATGCCTAGGACGGGACCTCTGGGACTTCTAGAAAAGTGGAGAGAGGACAAGGTGGGCAGATGACCTTCAAGGTCAAATTAACGCTGCCCAGTTACAGCCACCTCCTCAGGTATAATCCCAGCAGATGAGAATCAGGCAGGGTAGGTTATCTCCACCTGCCAGACCTCACATTCCAACTCTCTCTCCCTCGTTTTACTGCCCCACCTTGGAAGATTTAGCAAAGTCAATTGCTCCCTCCCCCCCCACCCCCCGCTGCCTGGACTTCCCCCTGCACCTGGGCTGCCAAGAGGCAGGCTGACTGTTGGGTTCTGCAGACTTCCGACTCTCCAGAGCTGGAAGGAGAGGAAGAGTCCAGCTGAGACCTCCTCTTCTTAAGTGCTTCCAACCCAGCCAGTTGGGGCAGAGCAAGTCTGCAAATAGGATGCATGTAGGTCAGAGGAAAGAGACAGCCTCCACAAACATCAGCAAGACCCCTGGAGCTAGGGCCAGAGCTGGAGCATTGCCACCATACTCCCAGTCAATCAAACACAAGATCCTGAACCAGGAGAAGGAAGGAGCATTGGGGCTGAGCCTCACTCACACCAGGTCAGGCCTGGCTTCTGGGGGAGCCAATGACTACATAACTGAATTCTACACCATCAACTCCTTTTTCTGGAATAAGGCCTTCTCTTCCCATTTCCCCTTGCAGGGTATAGGGAAAGACCGTATCCTAATAATAGCCAGGGCTTTGGCCAAGGCCTCTGAGCACTTCAGGGTTGCAGCTATAACTCTTCTTTTTGTTCCTCCACCCAGACATCCCCCTACCCACCCACTCCTGGGTTTTGACAATTGCCCAGACTGGATCTAAGCTTCCACTTGATATTAAGCAATGGAGAGCAAAAGGAGGTACATGAACATTAGAGTCAGATCTTTGTCCAAATCCTGGCTCTGCACTATGCAACCTTGAGCAAGTCTCTTGACCTCACGAAATTATACTCTCCTTAGCTGTAAAGGGAGAGCCCATGCTTTTGCAATGGAGCTCACCTAGCCCTGCTCAGACAAACTGGAGGGGAGGATGAAACTCCACTCTCCCAGGCATTTTCCCGAGAGCTGGTATCCCAGATGGTTTCTGATGCTGGTGTGACTCCTGCTCCATCTGGCCTCAGTACTCCACTCTGCAGTGTCTGGGAACCTCACCTCCTCATTGGGGCCCTCCTCTTCCTTGCTCTATAGTTGACAAGCCCCTTAATATGACTCACAAGCCTCTGCGTGATCTAGCCACTCCTGTTTCTCCAGCCCCCAAAATGTTCCTCTCCTCATGTCACGTCTCATGTCCAGACCCTACAATGCATTTCAGTCCAGTGAGCACAGCAGATGTCCCATGCCACTGGCTCTCACCAATGCCATTGCCACCAACTGCCCCATCTCATGCCAGCAACTCCTTCTCCCAGTCTGTCACCCCCAAGCTCCAATGCTACAAGAATCCTTTTCTGCCTCGTCCCAATTTGGATTATGTGTCTGTCCACCCAAACTTATGAACTAGGTGTCCGCATACCCAGTCAATGCACTGCTTTCACTCCCTCATAGAGTAATTACCACCCTTCACAGACACTGCTAGTTTTCTCATGTTCGGCAGCAGACTGGGCACCCTGCAATGGCAGAAATGGTGTCTGTCTTTTCATGTAATATTCCCTCATTCCTAGCAGGGTACCGCATCAGTAAAAAAAAATTTCAAAAAATCAGAAAAAAGGAAAGAAAAAAGAAATTCAAGGATTTCTTGAATGGATGAGCTGTCCTACTCTAGAAATGAATTTGCAAGAAGATGTAAGTTTAAGACTATTCCAGAAGAAAGACCAAGGAGACATGGCCACCAAGCAATGCATGACCTGGGTTGGGCCTAGACCAGAAAAAGGACATACTTGGGACAGTATGCATAAAATCTGGGGACTAGAGCTGTGTCAATGTTAATTTCCTGACTACTCACTGCACTTGAGTAAACTAAGGTGCCAACACGTGGGAAACCTGGGCAATATGGGAATTCTTTGTACTATTTTTGCAACTTTTTGGTAGATATCGAATATGTTTTAAAATATAAACAAAATAAAAGTGTAGATTCATTGAAAAGAATGAAAACCGACTTCATGATTCCCTTGAAACTTGACTTTATCTTAAAGATTCAACACCAGTTGTTCTTTCCTTCTGCGTTTCCCTTTCCTATAAAAAGCAGGGTCTATAGGCCAAGCAGTGGAGCCGCAGCAACACAAATGGACCCATGTGGGAGGTCCCAGGTTCGCATTCCAGGACCACCCTGAGCATGCCAGGCACACACACACATGCATGCCGGCCATCTGGGATGGCTGAGATTGGGAATGGCTTGCAGTGCGAAGACTCTATTTGGGTACTTTTCTCTCTTTCACTCTCTCTTTCAAAAGAAACAACTTAAAAAAAAATAAAAAAGAAAAAAAAGAATCTGCGGGTCAAGATGCAGAAAGGGATTTAGCCTACGTGAAAAGGGTGTAGGTACTGAAACCCCTGGCCTGGCCGCCAGCCTCCAGCACCTAGCACGGCACTGTTAGACGGCTCCACCAGGTGACTGAAGTGTTTCCTGTCTATAAACAGAGGGTGGCAGTTCAACCCCGCTAGCCCAAGTGCCTTCAGCTGGATGGACGTAGGCCAAACAGCTTCACTAGTTTAGAATAAACACTGAAGCTTCCTATGGTGTCAGTACATTTTTAACCTTCCAAGGAGGACAATGCCTGGACATTCATGGGAACGAGATTCACAGAGAACTCCAGGAAAGGGAAATCCTGACCAGGCGTGTCTGCAGCCTAGCCCCAACCAGAGCTACAGCCTCCTGCTTTCATCCTCAGGCCAATACATGTCATCCTCCACCTTGTCCTCAGGGTGCGGATGGGACCGTCTGAGTCTCGGGAGTTGGAGCCTTCCCTTCAGATGTTCAGAGTGCAGGAGGGTTGCAGGTGAAACTCCAGGACTGTTCATCAGCTCGAGGCCCAAAGCTGAGTAAACATTCCCATTGACTGCCGTCAGGCCAGCACCCTCCATGAGCGCAGCTGGTCCTGCTGCTTTTCTTCCACGGCTCGGCATTCACAGATGAGTTGCCATTGCCTCTTGCTCCTACAACTGTAGAATCCCCCATGCTCAGAGGCAGGAGACCTGGAGTTTCCCCAGCAAAGCTCCAGGAGAAGGAGGGCCTGCCTTGGCTGTGGCATTCGGATGACATGGTGACTGCTTTCTCACACAGCTGCCCCTGGGGTTGTTAAAAAGCTATTCTTTAGAATGAAATGAAATCTGCCCTCCTGCAACTTCTGTCTACAGATCAAAGTTCTACCCTACCGTGCTTACACAGAATTGGTTTGTTTTCTCTACCACATTGTAGTCCTTTAAACATCTGGAAGCAGCAGATTTCCCCAAGTTTTTTTTTCCCCCCAGATAAAACAGTCCTTTTGGATCAGACTATTCTTTCACTCATATTCATACAGTATGGTTTCCAGATCCTTCAATATGTGCATCACTGTATCATGTTATTATTTTCAAGGTTCTTTCTATAACGCAATGAACAGTTAGAACGCGAGTGTTCAGACAAACCAGACAAAGTAACCAGCACAAAGGACAGCAGGACCCACACTCCACTTCTCCAGTAAGGCATCCCTTGCTAGCGGTGTGTAACACTGTTAGCGCCCGCTGCAGTCCCAAGACACCCAACTCCAAAACATTCACTCTCTGATGTTTGCACAGTTAACTTTCAAATGCAAAATAAATGCTTTATGTTAATCATTGCCATTTTGGACTGTTATCTTTGTCTCTGCAGTTAAAACACAATTTAAAACTATTCCTAGGCATCCAGAGCACTGGAAGTCCTTCCTAATGAAAATGCCATATTAGACTTGAGCTCACGGCCCAAGATGGGAGGACACACAAGATGACAAAGCATCAGCAAGACCCAGCTCATCTGATCAGGTCTCGCTTGTTCCTAGTGAAGTGAAATAGGGAAGACTCCAAAGCCTTCGGACATGGAGATAGGGCTTTGTGAAGGAAAATATCTGCTCCAGAGATGTGTGAGAGAACATGAGGGGTGCTGGAGCAAGGGGAACCCCTGGACACTTGGGCACTTGAAAGCCAATCAGGAACCAGCAGGTTCATGGGTCTGGAGGAGAGGCCTTGGCACCTTCCTCATCCCAAACGCACAGTTCGGACAAAGCATCATTCTAGCATAGCACTTTTAGAAGAAAGAAGGGCAAGGAGATTAAATGTACAGCTCACAAAGGAGCTGATTGACTGCTCCTGAATGAAGCACTGAAACTTTTTCATCATGACAGTCTCCAGACACCCGGAGGGGCATCCACTGACTTCACTAGATGACAATAGCCTCTTCTCTGCTCTGGACCTACGCACTGCAGTCTGTGAGAAGAAACCCTACATAAGAAAGTGGCACCTGCAAAGACAAAGAATGCAATCAATTAATCCCTGAGAAACACAACTCAACTGAGGATAATTCTGACTTAGTAACTGTCAAAAAGGGAGGCAATGTGTTAGATTTTCTTTCATCACATAAAGGAAGTCTATAAAGTGGAACACTGGAATTTTACTAGCAAATGCATCAGCAGCTCCAGACACAAGGTAATCTTGATCTCATGCAGGATTCTACAGATTTCCAAGCATTCGTAAATATGAGTTGGGTCAGCCGGGACCAGTGGTTCTACAGTAAAACCATTCATGGACTAGAATAGGGCTGGCCTAAGATTTGCCAAAGGTAACTTGACAGTTCTAACAACAGTTGGTAAGTTTAGGGTTCGGCTGGTGGTCCCCGGGGTTGGGTGGAGCCTCTTGGCATGCATAGTGCTCCTTCATCTCACGTTGGTCCAGAGGCATGGTATTTGGCAGATGTTTTGTTTCATTTCTACTTTGAAGTTGTGGCAATTTGTTCTTTCATTTAAGATGTTCATTTTCTCCCTCTCCTTTCTCTTTTAGGTTTTGTCATTGTTTTCCATGGTAGTCAAAGCTTCTTTCATCATAAATCGCAGTGCCTTGAAACTATATGTAATGAACAAGAAAAGTCATAATGTATGTAATATAAAACAAATGCATATTAACTAAAACTCTGAGGACAACCTTAATAGAAGGTAGAAGTTTTAAACCAAACCCCACAGGAAAAATGGAGTCAACAAAATTTTTTAAATATTGCAAAGCTTGAGACAGGAGTAGAGAAAATAGCCTCTGGGGGATTTACTTTATGCCAAGTACTATTATAAACATTTCAGAAATATTGAATCATTTAACTCTCACATAATTCTATGAGTTATGCATTCAAGGATGAGAAATCTTAAAGGCCGAAAGAGTAAGTTTCTTCTAGCAGCCCTTCTAGAAGCTTTAAGAGCTGGGATTAGAACCCAGAGTCCACACTTCTAGCTACTACACACTACTGTACCTTCCCTGATAGTAAATCTATTAAATAGAAGTCACAAAATTAGACCATATAAATAAGACCAAATATATCACTAACTTTAATGACAATTACTGAGTTAAATATTCCTTTTGAAAGGCAATGACTCTCAAGTTACATCAAATCAAATGTACTGTTTACCTAATACAAAAATCTCATACACACAATACAGGCAAGACTAAGGTTAAAATGGACAATATCAAAGTTGGCCCAGGGGCTGCTAATGCTCCTTATGTTTCTAGAGAAGGAGGAAACTGCTCCAGTCCTTGACTGGTCCTCTTTCCTCTCCCTCCTGTGCAGGTCTCTATCTGGGAGAGAATTCTCTGCCTAGTGAAATGTGGAGGTGACTTGTAACGGGTCCCCATAACCAGGTTAATGAATTCCCCCCACGTTAAGACATAACCTACTTTTGCTTGTGACATTTAAGAGCCATATGTACTTTATCACCCAGGGTTGCACATTTCTACCTCTGGAAGGCCGAGCTGGTGCCTTTCTCCTGTATTTTTAGATGATCAGTCATCAGATGGCTGGGTAATTCAGTCATCCTTAGTCTTCCCAATTCATGGAAGCAGAAAAACGGAAATTCTATTTTCTCTTAGGTACAAGTCTAGTTCTCCATGAAGTCCCCCGTGTTCTTGGGAACTGTCCAGATCTGTGTTCCGTGGATTAAGAGCTCAGAGGAGAAGATATGCACATATTTACCTGCCCCTGAATGCCAAAAACATGGTGGGGTTTTAACAAATTTATTTAAGAAATTGAAAGATCAAGAACACAAGATACTAAAGATTTAAAGAATAAAATTAACAAACTTGATTATGTAAGTAGAGATATAAAAAAAGACAAAAGCCTAGATACAATTTTTACTAGAACTAATATAATTTTCAAAAATGAATGGAAAAATCTATGTACCTTTCTCCCAATAAAATTTTAATTAATTTTAAAAAGGGAACAATAATAACAGATCCATATATAGAATAACACAGAAACTGAGAATAAAACGATGGCCTCTCTCACCAAACATTTAAAATACAAAACTACTTTTGGCAAGCCTGTGGTCTAGTGGGTAAGGAGTCTGGATCCCACACAGCTGATGTCAGAGTTTGAGTCCTAGACCCAGCAGCTTGAAAAACATGCCAATCAGATGTGCATGCATGCCTCAAATACTGAAAGGAGTGAGAAGTGGAGGAAAAGGGATTTCAATGTGACTACTCCCCTCTAGAGAGTGTTTTCTTTTTTTCTTTTCTTTTCTTTTCTTTTCTTTTCTTTTTTTTTTTTCTTTTTTTTTTTTTTTTTTTTTTGGAGAAGTTTTTGCTATAGGGTGTGTGCGCTCACCAGACAGAGAGAGAGAGAGACAGAGAGACAGAAAGTGAAAAATCACCCCCAAGGGGGATGGCCACGCAGCAATCCCTTCTCCTCCATTCTCCTCTCGGGATCTTGGGCACGCACGCACACGCGCCCGGCGTGAGTTTAAGCCGCCGGGTCCGGGACTCGAACCGCAGTCGACTACATGAGAGTCCAGCGACATATTATGCTAACTGCTGGTCCCTAGAGAGTGCTTTCTTGATTCACTTCTTTCTCTCTCTCTTTCTCTTTCAGGCAAACAAATACACACACCTTGTGCCAAAAAAATTTTAAAAAACAAACAAAAAGAGGTGACAGCAGGTGGCATAATAGTTAAGGTGCTGAACTCCCACATGGCCAACTGCAATTTGAGTCCTGGACCTGGTGGCTTGAAACTCACACTGAGCACGTGTGTGTGCATGCCCAAAAATCTAAGAGGAGAATGAAGAAGGGATTTTGGTATGACCATCCCCACTGGGGTGATTTCTCACTTTTTCTCTGTCTCTGTGTCTTTGGCAAGCACACATACCTATAGAAAAGCTCTCTCTAAAAAAAGAAAGAAAGAAAAAGAAAAGGTGGTCCAGGACTTCCACCATGGTTGGCCATGTGGGAGTCTAGTGCTGTCACCGACCCGTGCTGAGGAAAGCAGATCAGGCCCCCACAGCTTCCAAGGGCAGCTCCTCCAGATGTGCCTCCTCCCTCCTGGTCAGCAGCAGGTTGAGGGCCCACATAAGATGTTCTCACCAGGAGAGAGAGAACATGTCTCCCTTTACACACACTTCTCCTTTCCCCAGTTGTCTAAGCTTAAGACCTGCCAAAGTGGGGTTCACAGAGAAAAAGCTTGCTGAAAGAAGCCAGGGAAAGGTGGGGTAAGCCATGCTGGAGGAGTGAGTTCACCCTCACTGGGGCACAGAATGCCATGGAGGCACTGTGACGTGTCAGATTAGTCCAACCATCACTCCAGAGAGAGGTCCTGTGAGGCCTAGGTAAGGCTGAGCCCTCCAGCTCAGAGAGGACACTGTTAGGAGTCGGGTAGGTAAAATCATATTTGTACTTAAAAGGCAGAGGTAAAATAAAATACTCTTTAAATGTGAGTGTAATTCATGAGTTTATTAAGACCTATTAGATACAGCCAAAGAAACACTCTGAGAAACATTTATAACCATAACTTAGTTAAATATAAGAAAAAAATTACAATAACATTCTATTCCAAAGAATACCAAATAAACCCAAAAAATGTGTCTTATGAAAGAAATTCATGAAGTTAAAATATAAGTTAAATGAAATAAGTATGATATTTTAAAAAAGAAGAAATAAAAAAAAGAAGATAAAAATAAGAGTTCTTTCTGAATGGAGGGTACACTCCTACCTGACCCCTCAGGAACCACCCTCTTAATGGGAGGCTCCCACACATGAACCTTCATAGAGTCATCTCTGAAGGGAGGGCTCACACCCAGCTGGACCCTCATACAGAGTCCTATCTGAATGGAGCGGACATGCCCACCTTACGTCTCACACAGAGTCCTCTGAATGGAGGGCTCAAATTTAGCTCACTCCTCACACAAAGTCCTCCGACTGGATGGCTCCCACCACCCTCACTCCTCACAAAGAGTCCTCTCCAGATAGAGGACTCAAACTTACCTGACTCCTAACAGTGTCCTCTCTGAGCTGGAGGGCTCAGCCTTACCTAGGCCTCACAGGACCTCTCTCTGGAGTGATGGTTTGGACTAATCTGACACGTCACAGTGCCTCCATGGCATTCTGTGCCCCAGTGAGGGTGAACTCACTCCTCCAGCATGGCTTACCCCACCTTTCCCTGGCTTCTTTCAGCAAGCTTTTTCTCTGTGAACCCCACTTTGGCAGGTCTTAAGCTTAGACAACTGGGGAAAGGAGATGTGTGTGTAAAGGGAGACATGTTCTCTCTCTCCTGGTGAGAACATCTTATGTGGGCCCTCAACCTGCTGGTGACCAGGAGGGAGGAGGCACATCTGGAGAGCTGCCCTTGGAAGCTGTGGGGGCCTGATCTGCTTTCCTCAGCACGGGTCGGTGACAGCACTAGACTCCCACATGGCCAAGCATGGTGGAAGTCTTGGACCCGGCAGCTTGAAAATCATGCCAGCATATGTGCATGTGTGCCCAAAACCACGAGAGGAGAATGCAGAAGAAAGGACTGAGGCATGGCCATCTTCCCTGAGGGGCAATTTCTCACTTTCCCTCTCTCTGTCTCTTTCCAGCAAGTGTATGTGCCTATGGCAAAAACCTTTTTTAAAAAAAATCATTTGAGCAAATAGTGATTTATGAATTAGGTAGCTCCAAAATGGTTCAAGAGCACTCCCGAGGAAATGCAAGAGGGAAGTTTCATTAATACAAACATGGAAGTAAAGAAATCATTTGGTTGGTTACAGTCATAGGTTGCCTTACCTGGCCTATCCTATTGGGAAGTCCCTCGTTATGTCATTAAGAGTTAGTTGGCTGATTCTAATCAGTTAAGTTTAACTTCTGTTCTTCTTTAACACTGCATAGATATTTATAAGAAATAGCCCATTTAATTTCTCTAACATTTACAGAACAAGCAAGATAAAGGTCATGTATGAGGCTTACCTGGCTTTGTCTGCTCTTCTTGACCCGCCCTCTGTTCTAATTTTTTTAACAACGGGTTGTACTAGCTGCCTCCAAGGTGGCCCCCGAAGATTCTCATGCTGGGTAAAGGTGTGTGACTTCTAAGTTTACACCACCAAAGGCCTTGCAGCTTCCTCTTGTTCTCTTGGTTGCTTTCTCTGGGGGAAGCCAACTGCCATACCAGAAGGACCCTAAGGTATCCCATGAAGAGGCCCCTGGACAACTCACCAGCCATGTGATCAAGCCATGTGAAGAGGACCAACATGACTGTAACTGCACAGTAATGTCACAAGACATGCCAAGTGGAAACTGCACAGCCAAGCCTTGCCCAAATCCCTGACTGACAGAAACCACAAGAGTGCATAAAGTGCTCATGATATTTTAATGCCACTAAACTTGGGGTGGCTTGTTATGCAGCAATAGCTAGCTAGTGCACACTAATAGCTAATTTAGTCATCATAAAAATAAGAGTACTTACACTATTATGTTTATTTAATAAGCAAGAAAATAAGGACAAACATCCAGCATACATTTGGCAGAGCCAGGTTTTGAAACCATATGGTTTGTGTCTTGCTACACTACCCAAGACAGTAACAATTCATTAAAAATTGTTGTAAATGAAAAGCTAATTCTCACTTGCACTAGTTTCCTCTCAAGAACCCAGTGTGGCTAACGACTACCATATCAGAAAGAGCAAGTATAAGACAGCTCCATCGTTGCAGTAAGTTTGCTCAGACAACACTGGTATAGAGCTACCAGGTGCAGATACACTGAAGATCCTGGCTTGAATTCACTAATGGCTTTACAACCTGGTTAACTAATCCTGGAGGTAGGCAACTGGACAATATAGGCAGAAAGCTTTGGAGTTCAAAGACTCATCCCAGAGTCTGGATACACCGGGTTAGAAGAGCGACATACCTCATGAAGACCCTTCACCTCATGCCTCCTTCCCCAAGTTCCCCGGCATTGTTTTTCAACTCGGTCCAAGAAAGCTCAGTATAAATTGGTTATCTCTCTGTCTTCTCTCAGGCCCATCTCTGCTTGGATTTCTGTCCATTGATCACTAAGCCCCACAGGGAACACTTTTTCTGCCCTGGCCAGGTGCTGGGCAGTGCAGACACCAAGCAGAATGAGATGCAGCCTCTTACTTCCTGGACCTAACAGTGCATTGAGAGGGCTCCTGCAAGCTGATTTCTCAAACTGCCAGGTCCAGGACTCAGACCATGCAGTCAGCCATGTGGGATCCAGCTGCCTTAACGACCACACCATGGGCTGGCCCTTTTCTCTCCAGTCTTAGCTCACAGTTTGGATCTTCTGAACAGAAGACTGAGACCATTTTCCATGATATGTTCAAGCATTCTTCACTAAAACTTCCTTTCTTTGGCTTTTTTTTTTTTTTTTTTTTGGCTCATTCTCTTATTCTCACCCTCACTCTCTCGCTCACTCATGCTCTTTCTCTCTATAAACAATATATAAATTACCACTTAGCTTGAGCTGCTTAGCGTATTCCCTGATCTTCACAAAGACAGCATGCTCCATAATGGATCACCTTTGTGCAAGGAGCAATCCCTGTAATTAGGAGCACTTTGATGGAGAACCCAAGCTCTATAACTCAGGAGAGCATAAGCATTTCTACTTTGGAGAAGTTCAGCTTAATGCAAAAGAAACATGTGTTTCCTGTCCCTTAGTCTAAATCGATTGAGCCATTTGTCTAATTTAAACACTCTATAAATTACCCACATCCTCTAAAGATAGGGATGAGGCTGAGGCACTTGATAGATGCTTTTTCATGTGGCTTGAATCCATCACTGTCTTCCTCAAGGCCCCTTAGCTTTCTCCTGAGTGGATGGAGGTCCCATAACTCTCTGATCTACTCCATTTTCTTTGACATTCCTTCAGATCCTTATTCAGACAATTTGGCCAGAGAATTATGGCTGACTTACAGAAGACATGGACTACAGCTAAACTTATATGAAAGTTTTGGTGTCGCAACCATCAAATTCTCTCCAATTGTTCTTCCTACTTTGTCCATTATTGTATGATATTTGACAATAGAGGAGTCAAAGGAAGTAGATGTGGTATAGATACTTGTGGGATATAATTATACACCATTCTTGGCCAATTAGCACAATTGAATATTAAGGGGGAAACTCTTGTTCTAATCATCAGTTTCTCTGGTATATAAGCCTATAAGAAGGGTAAAGCACTCTCTTTGGGACTTAGCATCTCCACCTGACAAGTATCTTTGACTTTTCAAATCTTGTTAGGGAAACTGTAGCCCAGCTATCAATTAGACTCCATTTTATTATAAATCAATTAGACTTCATTTTGTTTCTGTGTTTGTTTTCAAAAGCTAATCTTTTTTTCATGGCCATCCATTTAATCACATATCCTCTGGCATGACCAAACTCTGTCAAGAGTAACTGACTAGGGGACCAGCAGTTAGCATAATGACTATGTCTCTGGACTCCCATGTAGTCGACCGCGGTTCGAGTCCCAGGCCCGGGCATGTGTGCATGCGTGCCTAAGATCCTGAGAGGAGAATGGAGGAGAAGGGATTGCGGCGTGGCCATCCCCCCAGGGAGTTATTTCTTGCTTTCTGTCTCTCTGTGTCTCTCTGTCTTTCTGGCAAGCACACGCACTCTATAGCAAAAACCTCTCCAAAAAAAGAAAAAAGAAAAAAAAGAGTAGCTGACTAACACTTGAGGATGGAAATAGCAGAGCCAAGAACTGGGCTGAGCCAGGGTTCCCTCATCAAGAGATGAGTTGTCTCTAAGAGACGAGTAGAACCCTTGCCCAGCCTCTGCTTTAGCTTCTCAAGTGTCTGGCTGGAAAGCAGAATTGGACAGTTAAAGCCTTCTTTCCTAAACTCTCTTGCAGCTAGAAATTTGGGTAATTTAGTTTCTGTCCATCACACAAGATTTCGTAAGACTTTAATTTGGAATAGCAATTAGTCAATAATGGACTGAATATACCAAGTAAAAGACAGAGACTGGCAGAATATATTTTTTAGATGACTCAACTATATGAAAAAATTGCACAGATTTCCATTTTTGGCAGAAAAATAGATTTGTATTTTAATTCGTTTTCTACAAGCATTTTGATTTTCCTTGTATGTTGTCTATAAGAAACTTACTTCAAATATAACAATATAGGCAAGTAGAAAGTAAAAGGATGACAAAGTAGACTTCAGAGCAAAAAAATTAGCAAAGTCAGAGACATAATACAATGAAAAAAGGGTCAATCCACTAAAAAGACATAAGAATGCTAAATGTGTATGCACCAAACAACAGGACTACAAAATATGCCAAATGAAAACAGGGATAACTAAAAGAAGAAACAGACAAATCAGCGGATATCACTGGAAATTTTAACATCCCTCTCAATAATTGAAAAAGTAAAAGAAAAGAAAAGAAAAATAGACAGAAAATCAGCAAGATACAATCTCCCATTAGGAATTCACCAACATTTCTGTAACACTTCACTCAACAGAAGAATACACATTTTTTCAAGTGCACACAGAACATATGCCAAGATAGACACTATTTTGATCTATAAAACTAGCCTCAACAAGTTCAAAATAATTAAAATCATAGAGAATATGGAAAATCAACTAGAAATCAAAAACAGAAAGGTAAAAAAAAGCTTTCAAACTCTTGTAAACTAGCAAACACACCACTAAATAATATACGGTCAAAGAAGACACTTCAATAAAAATTTAAAAATATGTTGAACTAAATGAAAATAAAAATATTTTAAGTTGTGGAACACAGTTGAAAATACTGAGAGAGAAATTTAAAGCACTGAATGCGTGTATCAGAAAAATCTCAAGTCAGTTATTTAAATCCTCCCATCCAGAACCCAGAAAAAGAAGAGCAACATGAACCCAAAGCAAGCTTCTGAAAAATAATAAAAATATAAGAGGAGAAATAAATGAAATTAAAAACAGAACAATAGGAAAACTCAAACAAAGAGATTTGTAAAGATTAATAAAATTGACGGATCTTTAGCAAGATGGACAAAGGAAAAATAAGACACAAATTACCAGTATTTGAAATGAAACTTAGAAAGTCACTGAAGACCTTTCAAACATCAAAAGAATACTATGAATACTATGAACTGAGCACATATAAATTTAAAAACTTAGATTTAATGGACCAAGTTCTCCAAAATGGTAAATTATCTCAGCTTCTTCAATATAAATAAACAGTTTAAATAGTCTATTATTATAAAGGAAATATAATTTGTAATGTTAAGTCTCAACAAAAAGAAACATTCAGGCTCATATGGCTTCACAGAAGAATTCTATCAAATGTTTGAAGAAGAATTAACATAAATTTAATACACCTTTTCCAGAAAATAGAAGAGGAGAGAACATTATCAAAATTAAAAATTTGTGTTAAGAGAATGAGAAGTTATGCTATAGGCTGTGAAAAATATTCGCAAACTACATATCCAACAAAGAACCAATATCAAGTATATAAAAAAAAGATTCAAAACTCAGTAGTAAAAAAAAACTTAATTAGAAATACACGAAAGACACAAAAAAAAGCATTCCAACAAAGAGAATATACAGATGGCAAAGAAGCACATAAATGATATTCAACAACATTAGCCTTTAGGGAACACCAAGCACAAACACAATGAGGGACCAGCAGATGGCATAATGGTTTCGTAGCTGGACTTACATGTAGTAGGCCACAGTTCAAGTCCTGGTCCCAGCAACTTGATAGTCATGCTAAGTTCATGTGTGTTTATGCCCAAAATCCTGAGAGGAAAATGGAGGAGAAGGGATTGCAACATGGTCATCCCCCCAGGGGGTGATTTCTCACTTTCTGTCTCTCTGATGAGCACACATGCCCTATAGCAAAAATCTCTCAAAAAGAAAAAAAACAAAATGAGATATCATATACATCTATTGTAACTGTTAAATTTAAAATAGTAACAACACTAAATACTGGCATGGATACAGAGAAATTAGACCACTTACACATTTCTGGTAGGAATGTAAAATTATTCAACCACTCTGGAAAATAAGCAATTAAAAAAATAACTAAATATGCAACTATGATATGACCCAGTGATTATACTCTTTGGCATTTATCCTGGAGCAATGAAGACTTACATTCACATAAAAACGTAATATGAAATATAATAGGTTATTCTCAATAGTTAAAAACTAGAAACGACCAGGTATCCATCAACAGGGAAATGGTTAAACAAATTGGATATATCCATACACAATAAAAAGAAACAAACTACTGATACATACATCAACCTGAATTTCCAGAGAATTATGCTGAGTGGCGGAAAAAAAAAAAAAAGGCCAACCTCGAAATATTACATACTTGATGATTCTGTTTACGTACATTTTATCAAAAGGGTAAATTTTAGACCTGGAGTACAGAGTAGGGGATGTTAAGGAGGGATGGGTCAGGAGGGAAAATGGCCTGGCTATAAAAGGGCAGCATGAGATGGAGATGGAGGGAGAGGCTCCATATTGTGGTTAGTCCAAGGTCAACACCCTGGTGGTCGCACTGTGCTGTAGTTCATGGTACCGTGGACGTAGCAGGATTTGCTTAACCACTGAGGGAAACTGGGTAAAGAGAACATGAGAGCTCTGTGCATTCTTTTGAATATCTGAGTGTGAATCCACAATTATCTCAAAACAAAAAGTTTAATTTATAAAAGGAAAAAGTGTTTTTAATCCAAATTATTTTAGTTCTATAGGCAGATGGAGAGAGGAAAAAACAAATTAATGAATAAATGAATACTCCGTTCATTTTCTCCATTATAAGATGGCTTTCACGAACTCTTCAGAGTTTATCCTGAATAAAAAACTTCTAATTCTAGTCAAATCATCTACATCTCATTCTAAGGATGGGATCAAGATGAAGCTGTCGGGACCAGCAGGTAGCACAGTGGTTACGTCACTGGATTCCCACATGGCTGACCACGATTTGAGTCCCAGACTGAGTGACTTCAAAATCACGCAGGCGCAGCCAAATGAAGTATAGTGACTGAATGTTAAAAAAAAGAGAGAATAAAAAAATAATTATAATAATCTGGAAAAAATTAAAAGCTATTTAATGACGATAATGTGGATAGTAATGTCTTTGTCTTGATTGATATGCATGGTAATCATGCTGGAAGAAGAAATGTTGTACACTGTAAAGATATATATGATTAAATGTAATTTAAAGGGACCAGCAGTTGGCGTAATGGCTATGTCTCTGAATTCCCATGTAGTTGACCGTGGTTTGAGTCCCGGACCTGGTGGCTTAAACTCATGCCAGAAACATGTGCGTGCGTGCCCAAGATCTCTAGAGGAGAATGGAGGAGAAGGGATTTTGGCATGGCCATTCCCCCAGGGAGGGGGTGATTTCTTGCTTTCTGTCTCTGTCTTTCTCTGTCTTTCTGGCAAGAGCACTCACCCTATAGCAAAAAAAAAAAACTCAAAAACTGTAATATAAAAAAATTAATTTTAAAATTAAAAAAAATCAAATCATGCCAGCATGTGTGCCCAAGATTCTGGGAGGAGAATGGAGGAGAAGGGACTGCAGCACGCCCATACCCCCTGAGGGGTGATTTCTCGCTTTCTCTCTGTGTGTGTGTCTGTCTGTCTCTCTTTCTCTCCCCAGCAAGCTATAAGACAAAAATCTCTTAAAAAAAAAAAAAAAGATGGAATTTCTGCCATATCACACGTCATCCAAATCGCCTTTCTATGCCAAGAACCAACTAATGTGTTATCTCAAAAACTGCAAGCCAGCTTAAGGCCTGAAGCAATGTGAGTTTAGGCATAATCATTTCACCATTGATGACTAAAACAATCTAATTAAAATCTTTGAAAATAAGATTTATTGTTTGGCAATGTTTGTGAAAACTTCTCCCACAATATTGCTAGATGAAAATGGAAAGGAAAAGCTTCTTAACAACTTAGTTTCTAGTCATAGTTTCCTTCTCTTTCATCATGTCTAAATACCTGATTCAGGTTTCAGACACACTGTGTGTGTGCCCATGTGCCATCTCAGCAAACCATACACATCGTGCAATTCACCTTTGCCTATGCCAAAAGCCAACTAATGTGTTATCTGGAAAACTGCAAGCCAGGAAGAGAGGACCCCTACACACACACACACACACACACACACACACACACACCCTCTGCTAATGACAAGATTGACTATAGTGAACCAGGAGAGACCTTCAGACACAGCTGACCCTGTGAGCTAATTATGCTCAGAAAAGAGTGTAGAACATTAACTTGGCTGAAGCATCATTGTTCTTGGCAGGCATTCCACAACATTCTATTCAATGAGTCAGTGGGCTTCGTCACATCTACATGGGGTACTTTTGCAGTCCACATAACCTGTCAATCCCAGCCAGAAACAAATATCAGAAATCCTACGAGGGCCAGCCAGCTGATGAAACTGACGCCTCCAAATGATAAGTCAGCTTCTATGTTTTGTGGATCGAAAGTCTTGACCCCAGTCAAGTACCTGGCCAGCCACTTGAGTTAACTTCAAAGTTCCCTCCCCAGGAATTATCTTTTGTCTACCTGGAGGCCCCGTGATGGGTGACCTGCTTCCGTACAGGGTTGGGGCCGCTGTTCATCTGGAAATGAACTCACCCTCACAGTTTCCGTAACAGAAAGTTAGACGGATGATGGTGAAAACATTCACGGGCAGGCTGAGCCCACTCCAGCCAGTCAATGAAAGCTGAGAATGGCGTGTATTACAGTGCCATCTGTGCCAGAGGAAAGGGTGTCCCACAGTCCCCAGCATTAGGTCCATAGTCCTCCCCTAGCCACCGCCATGCTCCAATCACCGCCAGTGTGTCCAGTTTCTAGAACTGGTTTCTGCCCTGTCTATAATTTGTATTCTACCTCCCAATCTTTCTGGCCCATCCACACCTCCCTTTCTTGAAGGGCTGAAACCTGATTCCTCTCTCCCAGCTGCTGACAACTCAAGACGTTATCATTCACCTGACATTGAGTTTGTCCATTTATCAAAGATTCAACATTGCCGTTTCCAAGGTGCATGAGACGGAAGTTCTTGTTGACTATTCTGTACTCAAATAACTGGACCCGCCATAAAAGACAGGGAATAATCCTGAATCCTGGACAACCCTGGATGACCACGATATCCAATTTAATTCATTCAGTTCAACAAAAGTGTACTGAGTTCCTACATGGGCCTGGCACTTTTCCAGCTCTTGGAATTATAGAGGTTAATATGATACAGCTTCTACTCATCCAAAGCTCACTGCTAATTGGGAAAGCACATGAATAAACTATAGCTCTTTAATCTAATATGGTAAATGATACAGCCAGATGATTTAATAAGACAGGAATTTGCAGCTCATTGCAAGTAGTGCGTAGAGAAGGCGAGTACATGGGATAAGGGAAGGAGCTAGAACAAAAAGGAGAGAAAGAGATTGCCCAACACTATAAAGAACACATCAGGTGGGATGGTGTACAAAGCAGGCACCTGCACTAACCCATCTGTGGCACTGTGGGAAGATGGCAGGACTTCCAAGGGGACTATTTGTGTGGTGACCTCAGGTAGATTGCACCCAGACCCCAGCCCCCCAACCCAATCTTGGGATGAAAACCTAGTGCTTACTGCCCACAAGGAGGCAAGCAAGAACCCAGGAGGAATCAGATAAGGAAGGAATGAACCAAAGGTGGTCAGCCCGAGCCATGCGTGAAGTCCTCCCAGATGCCCTGTTCAAAGACACCCCACATCTTCACATACAAGGCCTAGTTACAGATGATAAATTCTCACAGCCCTAGCAGAAATGGAACTCAAAGCTGATTATAATTGGTTTTATAAAAATAAAGTTCTATGACTATTTCATGTGTGTGTGAAAGATAGGAAGAAAAAGAGAGGGGAGGAGGAGGGAGGGAGGAAAAGAGAAGGAAGGCGACGCTTTACAGTGATAAACTCAAGGTAGAGAAGAAATACGGAGGAGGACATTCGACTTAGATGTGAGTCCAGTAAAATCTTCATAAAGAAGTGGAGGAGTAAACTGAATTGGATAGAGGGTTGGAGGTAACACAGTTAAAACGGTGTTAAAGAAGACCCATGTGAAATGAAGCTTGAGCGGGCAGAAAGGCCGCAGTGAAAAGCTCTGCAGAGCGGACCACGCCATGGTCCTCACACATTTGGCTTGCCACCATCACCTAGCTTCTATCTGCAAGTAGCCCCTGATGCTCTGGCCTCAGTCTCCTTCCTGCTCAGAAACTACCCCCAAACCACAACCAAATGATGATACATCTCATTAATTCAGCCTGTATAATTTTTCATTACTTCTAGGACGATAGAATTTTCTAACTAAAGGTGGCTTAACAATAACCCAGTCCAAACTGACCTTCTGTAGCTGGGGAAACTGAAGCCAGAGAAGGGAAGTGACCTAATGCCTATCTTGCATCCGGAAAGAGGTGGGGCTGGAATCGCCTTCTAGATCCCAAGAGCTAATCCCATCTTGGAGCTGCTACTTTGCACGTTAACAGCTGCTTTGCATAGTTGGAAGGGGGCAGTATTCACTTTGTATTCCATGTGGATGGTCCCAGTACCCTGCAGATAGACACCACAGAAAGGGCAGCAGCCACCAGCCATGAGCTTGCAGCAGCTTCCTTGGGGTAGCTGTGCCCACCACATTAGAAGTTCATGACGACATGGAGAAATGGCTTGAAATGGTGCCAGAGCATTCCCACCTCAGAGGATGAAAGTACGGAAAGTCAGAGGGAGCTCAGCAGGGAGAGGAATGC
Source organism: Tupaia tana (assembly GCA_026018925.1). NCBI lineage: Eukaryota > Metazoa > Chordata > Mammalia > Scandentia > Tupaiidae > Tupaia > Tupaia tana. The sequence continues at coordinate 82,691,210 of JAKSZU010000010.1, forward strand.
GAAAAGACCATTTCTCTTCTTGTTCTAACAACCCTTTCCCACTCTCGCCTCCAGCCCCACCCCAGTTCTTTGCTACTGCCATCTAGAGGCCATGAGGCAAGGAAAGCATATGACCTTCACGTATGTTCCGGGGTTTAAGCTCAGGGCAGGAAGAGTGTGATCTCAGACCAAAAGTGCTGTTCCCACAGACAGAGAGAGGACACAAAGTCTCCCTGGCACTTTCTATGGCTCTGTGGCTTTTGTCACTGAAGGAGCACAGGTTGAGGGAGGCTCTTTAACTGCCTCTGGGCACAGCTGGTGGCCTTAGCCTCTGCCCAGCAGACTTCATCTCCAAGTTGAATCCTTCATGATTCTGCAATGGCTGACTGAGGAATCATCTTTTAAAATGCATTTTTCCTATTAAAAAAATGGGGGGAGGGGACTTGAGAGGCTCTGACTATTGAAGGAAATGGACACCTTCCTAATAGAAAAGCTGATACAAAGGAGACTGGAGGCACATGGACATTGTAAGCAGGTCCAGTCCCAGAGCCAGGCATGCAAGAGCCCTCCAGCCATGGGTGACTCTTGACTGAGCTAGAGAAGGGGCTTCATGGCGAATGTTTGAGTCTGAGCAAGAGCCACTCAGGAATCTTTAGAGAGGTGGGCTGTTCCTTTGGCCAACTGGAGCTCTCCAAAAGTGGGGCCTTCCCATACTCCCCAATTCAGATCTTTATGTCCTGAACTAGTTTCATGCTCAAGTTACCCCAAAAAGAGAATCTGCTCAACGCAGCCCTCATTAGATGATATCGACTTCCTGTTCCACTGAGTGTGTGGGTTCAGGTGGGGGGAGGAGTGAAATTTAGGGAACATGACTGAAAGGGAAGGACTATGGGGGGGCCTGGGCTTCGGAGTGCTGCCCTGCACCATGGCTGGGCCCACGATCTCCATGGAGGGCAGAGGGGCTTGCAAAGTAGTAGTATCAGTTCATGCCCACAAAAATTCTTTGAAACGTCTCTCCTCAAAAGGTGAAATCCATTCCCCTCCCCTCAGATAAGGGTCAGTCTTAGAGACTTGTTTATAACTAGTAGGATGCACTGAAGTAATTTGCAAGGCTAGCTCATTAAAGGTGACAGATGACACCCACCCCATCTGGTGCTCTTTTCCTCTCCCTTCCCCTGCCCCCCCCCCCCACTCTCTATTCTTGTCTCAGGATGCCAGCACTTGGCAGCCAGCCACCATCTTGTGAGGAAGCTCGGCAGCCCATGGAAGAGCCACACAACCACACGCAGATGTGAGGGAGTGAGCCCGACTGCTAAGCTGCCCCGATGGTGCCAAGTCGAGCAGAGATGAGCTGCCCAAATGGCAGATCCAGGACCAAGTTGAATGTCAGTGACTTAAGCGGCTGTAACTGAGAGACAGCCAGACCGGAAACCAGAAAGCTTCTTGTTCAAACTCCCATTTTATATTTGGAATCTGAGATCCCAGCAGACAGCACGTGGTCAGCTACTCTGAGACAGGCAGAGCTGCTGCCCAGTCTGTGGGTGTTGCCCCTCCCAGCAGAGATGGCCGATTCTGGCTGTGAACCGGGCTGGACTAAGGGAGACTCAGGTACCTGGTAAAGCATCAGTTACTCTCAGGGCTTCGGTAGGTACTGAGCCTGTCCCTCATCCGGGGAAGGAAAACCGATGTGCTTTAGCGTTGATCGGAATGGCTGTGCTGCCCCGAAGGAGCCAGAGGGTGTTTCTAAAGGAGATCGGCGTGTGAGTTGCTGGACTGCGTGGGGATGTCTGCACACGTGGGCAGGCACTGTGCAATCAGCTGGGCCCACGTTGCACACACATGTGGAGGAAAATTCGTGCTGTCTCTTAGCTGAGTTCCCCAAACAGACCCCAAGACAAAGATCCACAGGTGTGAATGACTAAAGGCGTGTTCCAGGGAAACTGAGGCAGGAGAGCAGGAAGACAGTCTCGTGTGATCTCAGACCAGCAGTGCTGCCCGCACAGATTCAGAAGGGCACCTGGACTCTCCCCAGCACTCTCAGCCGAGGAGTGCTCCCAGAAATTTCCCTGGGCCCCAGATGCGGAAATCATACTGAGGTAGGGGTGGAAGTGGTGGAAGGTGAAGAGAAATAATAAGAGATCTGAGAGGATCTAAACCATGCACCAAGATTACCTGGTATGCACCTAAGGAGAGGCTGTGTCCACCCAGGTCCTTTCAGAACCCTGAAACCACACGGGCATTCATTCTCTACGTAACCAGAAGTCTGAGGTGTGAGGCTGCAGCTACGAGGTTGACTCAGGATGTCTTGGACAAGTCAGATTCTTTCCATCTTTCCACTCTGCCGTTCCCAATCTGCTGACTTAGTTCTTAAATTTCTTGCCTCATTATCATAAAACAGCTACCGCAGTTCCAAGCATCACATGCAGGCATGGAAAGATTCAGTCAAAGCAGAAATGAAAACACTCTCATTCCAAGTAAATTTAGCTTCAAGCCTCAATAACCAGGGGTATATCCCTTCCCATTAGTAAATCAGTGACTCGCCAAGGCAATGTAATTACTATGATGAATCTAGAGGCAGCCCTTCAGCCTTGAGCCTCGGAGTGGTCCAGCCCACCACATGCACACGGCAGCCTGCGTGACCTACACCTGGGAGTAAAAAACAAAGTAGCTTAGAGGCCAGCAGATGGTGTCGCACTTACATTGGACTCCCACATGGCCAACCACAGTCTGAGTCCCAGATCTGATGGCTTGAAAATCACACTGGGCATGTGTGTGTATGTGCCCAAAATCCTGAGAGGAGAATGAGGAAGGGATTGGCACGTGGCCATCTCTCCTAGGGGGTGATTTCTCATTTTCCTTCTCATAGTCTCTCTCTCTCTTTCTCTCTCTCTTTCCAGTGAGCACTTGGGCCCTAAGACAAAAACCCCTTTAAAAAAAAAAATAGCTCAGTTAACAAGGCAGGAGGAAGAAATAGCCACATCTGTGGTAAGCAGTAGTCCCTTACACGGAGGGGAAGCAGCTGCTCTGGTAAAATTATAGGTATCTGTGGACTTAGAGGGAATGGTCGCCAGGCCCGCCTGGAGATCCTAAAACGGCACCACGTGTCTGGCCTGCTTCCTTGCCAGGCCCACTCTGCCGCACAGGGAGCCCACAGCGGAGGACCCTGCCTCCTCCTGCACAGCGACTGCCAAAGCTGGGTGTGTCCTGGTCCCGGTGCAGACCACCCTGCCTGGACGTGTCCCTACAGCTTATCGCACACATGTCCACGCAGTCACCCCAGCCCTGGACCCTGGGCCAGCACCTCCCACAGAGCAAGAGGGGCCCAGGGAGCACCCTACCCAGCCATCCAGGCGCCCCTAGTGCACGGCCTCTGTCCCTGTCCTGCTCACTGGAGCTCACAGTGAGGAGGCAGAATGCAAGGCCTGTGGGGAGATGCACAGAGGGCTCGCACAGACTCACTGGAGGACCAGCACTGGGCAGAGGTGGGGCCTTGCCCTCCCCAGCCCCTTCTCCTCCAGGCTTCTGGTTCACAGGTGTGAGTTGGCTCTCTGAATCCCCGTGGTCCCAGTAGGACCCTCCCTCAGGTCAGTGTGCCTCTGAGCACTGGGCTTTCTTCTCTCCAGCAAAGGCTGCCCTGCTCACGGGCAGCGAGTGTTCCACCTGGTTCTCCAGGGGCACTGGCGACCCTAATGCCTCGGGGTATAAATTAAGTCAAGGTAGTACCTTCCCAGGGCACCATTAGCAAGTCCATGGTTACCACTGGTGAGGGGCAACTCCCCCGGGGGGAGGCCAGGGAGGAGCATCCAAGGGCTGCACTTGGCCAACCCCGAGCTCGCTGCTCTGGGTCTTCGAAGATCGCATCCCGTGACTGGCAGAAAGAACCAGCCTCTCTCAGGTAAGCACTGCGACTTGGAGTTCTGGGCTCCTGATTGGAGGTTCCTCCAACTCTTCTCTCCATCCCCTTCCCCTCCAGGAGTTGGTTGTCAGCCAGGCAGGGCACAAAGGATAACTGTCCTCCCGGTACGTTGAATCTTGTACTTGGTATGTCTGGACAGCCAGAGCTTAGGGAAACCTCCTTCCTTCAGCTCAGATGCCTGATTCTTCATAAAATCATCTTATTAATCTTTGCTTTGTCACTTAAATGTAATGGCCCTACGATAGCAGGCAAGGGTGGCAGTGGAGCATCTGTATTGAGTATCTCCTGTGTGGTCAGGGTCATTCATTCATTCCATAGTTTGCTTCTGGTCTCCTGGAGTCCCTCAGCTACCCTCAGAGGTGTTAAAGTTATGACAGACGAGGAAATTAAGGTCAGAGAGGAGAGAATTGTTTAAGTCCCACACCAAAGAGAATGACTTATCCATTTAAATCTTATGACTTCAAAGTTGGGTTTTATCAAGATTGGCTTTACTTCCTGAAGAATAAAATAAAGGTTGGGCTGGCCCCATAGTCCAGTGTTAAGGGAGCCAGATTCCACTTGGCCACTTGTGTTTTGAATCCTGGTCCCAAACAGACACCGACCGAGTCTGTGTGCATGTATGCCCTAAATCTCAGCAAGATGGAGAAAGGAGGGAGATGTAGAGGAAAAGGAATTGTAACTTGGCCATGCCCCATGGTAGATTCTCTCTCTCTCTCTCTCTCTCTCTCTCTCTCTCTCTCTCTCCCTCCACCCCCCAGTAAGTGCACATGACTTTTGGCAAGTTTTATAAAAAATGAATACATACATACATCAAGAATGATGTAACCACATGGAGGATTTTTTAAAGATGATTTCTTCAAAACCACATTTTTCTAAAGTTCCCCTTCTCCTCTTTCTCACCATTTCTATCTGTAATTCTAAAAGCTATACCAAAAGCACAGAACTCTTCTTCAGGATCTACCATCTCACCTTATTTCTAAGAAATACTGCAAGAAAACCAAGATCCTCACAGACAAGGATCTTCTGTGGAGAGATCACAGTCACCCTAAATGTCCACCTGCTTGGGGACAAGCTTTTCCACCCTACTCACAGCATTCACCAAAAAAGGCAGGTGAGGGAACAGGGTCACCTGAAGCCACCTGTCCAGCATGGAGATGGGGAGTCAGGACCCAGGCATTGGGCCGGGGGCAGTACAGAAAACAAGAAGAGGCTGCCCAGATCACCAGGGTGGGGGCCTGTAGGGCAGAGAAGGGGGAGAGGGAGCAGCCCGAGCCCTGAGTGCTACGCAGCTGCTACAATGGGGCATTGAAGCGGATGTGGTCAGAAGCATGGCAGGGACAGGGACGAGGAGCATGGGATGCGAGTGGGGGCAGGAGAGCCCAGACAAGAGGGTCTGATGGCTCCTCTGAGAAGCTGTAGGAAGGAACTTCACGGTGGGGGACTAGGGCCTCCTGACCTTTAATTCTGCCCTCAGTGCCATGAAGGGGGGCAGGCTGGACTGCAAAGAGCCCCTTGGGCTCAGGCCTGCATCTCATTATCTGCCCTGCCCCCAGAGGCATCAAACGCCTGCTTGTTCCCAGACTCCCTCCCGACCCTGCTGCCTTTCACATCCTTTGCTGAAACTTGTGTTACAGCCTCAGTGGAAGGGGGGAGGGCTTGAATGGAAACCCCCACCCCTGCTCCCCTCACCCGTTCTCCCTCACCTCCACAGACAGGGCCTTGGGTCTTCAATGCCACTGGCGGCTGGAGATGGGGTCCTCTCCTCTCCTCTCCCCGAGGCGAGCCCAGTGCCCAGGAGCCAGGTGCCTGGCCCACAGATGGGCGCTGTGGTAGGCTGGTTGCCTCAAGCTCCTGCCAGCCTCAGTCCTGCTGTGCACCTGACTTGCTGTGTGCCTCGCCGGGTCCCTCCGCCCTCGGACCCGCTGGCCTCTTCTGTCTCCTGTACAGCGAGGAGGTTAGGTGGCCTGGGGCCAGAACCAGCATCCACTTCTAGCTGATTATTTGCAGTTGGTTGAACAGATACCCTGACAGAGGCAGGTTGATATTTTTAACTCCTAATCCCTCAAATTTGTCCACTCTTCCCATTTCCAACCCACCAGCTTATTTCGGCCACTGCCATCTTTGCCTGGATCAATATTCTTCAGACCTCCATGCCTGGAGAACTCTCTAATTTATCCCCCCCACCCCCCCCCAAAAAAAAAAAAACCTGATTATGTCACTACCCCACTAAAATCCCTTCAAAAACTTTCAACTGCTTTTTCACTAAAGTCCAAATGTTTCATGTGGCCCAGAAGGCCCTGCATGGTATGGCCTCACCTCTCAGCTTTTATCCCCTCTTCATTTCTCTGCTGTCCCATCAGATGACACAGTTCCCAAGCCGGGGCCACCTCTGGTTCTGTTCATCAGATTGTCCCCAGGGCCACCTCTGGTTCTGTTCATCAGATTGTCCCCAGGGCCACCTCTGGTTCTGTTCTTCAGACTGGTTCCAGTTTGTGGCAAATCTGGGCCCAGCTGGCAGGAATAAGTGCACAAACTAAGGCTGAGCACAGGATCAAGGAAGCTGTTGTCGCTCTGGGGGTGAAGAGGACAACTGTCTTGACCAAAGCATCTCCTTTCCAACTGATACCTGACGTACTCCTCCAGCTGGATCTGATCCCTCCTGGGTCCCTTCTAACTCTACAGGGTCTTCGTTTCCAGAGACCCATCGTATGTTTTGAGACGTCTGCAGCCACATTAATGCCAAGTTGCTGTTCGCTTTCACTGAGTGCCTGTGACATGGAAAGTGCTTTACGTGTGGCGCGGACACCTGGATGAGTCTGTGCCCTAGTTCAGCAACCCCTGTTCAACCCCAGCATTGCAATGGCCTTCAGGGAACCAGGAACTACCCAAGAGAAACCAGAAAGAAGTCTCTTTCTTTCCTGAGATAAAACAAATTACAAGAGGACATGGGTCCCCTGGGAAGGCAGTTGACAAAGTTTCTCAGACTGAGAAGACAGTCAGCAGAGCATCAGTGCTGATGGTATCAGTGATGCTTCTCTGCCTGCAGGATTGGGGTCTCCCAGAGACCCCCTTCCTGAGCCTGCACCAGCCTATAGATGCTACCAAGAAGCCGCACATTCTTTCATGGCCCTGGGAGAACAGTTCTGCAGCCAAAAGTTCATGTCCATTGACAGAGCGGCCCCAGCAAGGCCAGGGGGACTCAGCCAGGACCAGCTCTGGGCACGGGGAGATGGGCTGAGGCTGAAGAACCAAGGTCAGAATCAGGAGCCAGCCTCTGAGGGAGGCGAGGAATGGCTGCGTCCAGGACATTGCAGCTGCCTCTGCGAGGCATCACAGGACTGGTGCAGCCTCTGGGCCAGCAAGGCCATCACAGTGAGTGTGAGCTAGAGCCTCCATCCCCACAGAAGTCAGCTGTGATCTCCCCAGGGCTAGGCACCAACGAGACCAGGCGACATCCTCTGTGACAACACAATTTTGTTATACATGGGAGGTTGTGTCCTTATAGGCACTTTGTGTGTATAAGTCCCCCTCTCTTTGCAACCTATGGGGAGATAGCATGATTCTCCCACGTGTTATTTTTTACCTGCTCAAGGCTGCCCTCCCCAGGACAGTTCTGGCTTAAGCAAGCAGGAATACCAAGCATGGATTACATATGCAAGGATTACAAACAGCCCCGTTTAAGAAAGATGCATCCCCTCCCTTCCACCCTGCATCTTGGGCTCAGTTTACTGCTGTACAAACAGCCCATTAATCTAGATGCTCTGTCTGGCCCTTTTGATTCTGAAGTTTCATGAGTCTGTAAGAAAGACCCAGGGTCTGGCCAGGCCTGAGTGTGGACAGGGAGGCTGACGCTGAGTCTGTGGACACAGAAGAGTCTTTATTGTGGCTGACTTTTGATCCCTCGTGCTAAGTCCACTGGTGCGTTTGAAGGAAGGAGTGGGGGTGGGGTATAAGAAGAAAGGTCCTGAGGAATGCAGGAAAGGAAGAGAAGCCAAGTGTCTAGATGGTATAACCCCAGGCTGCAATGCTAGAATGCCCCGCAAAACATCCTCCTTCATCAGGAAATGGGGCTGAGTCACGGCCTGTACTCCCTCAAGGGTTTCTTTGCTGGGCAGGACTGCAAATTGTGGGCTAATTAGGCTCATTCTGACCTCAGCCTTAGCCCAGGGCCAGCCTCCCACACCAGGCTGTCCCAAGGACGGGTCTGCAGGGGCTTCGTCTACCTATAGTCTGGAGAGTGAAATGCGGAGTAGGATGTCGACAGAGGGTAGACAAGGTAGTGCTCCCAGCCTCTCAGCTGCAGCCAGAAAAAAAATGTGGGCCCGTGGATGAAGGACAAGTGGTCCTGGCATTGTTCAGTTAACAAAGGATTTTCCATCTACAACTGTCAGATGCTTAAAAACAGCCCTGTGAATCCACAGGGAAGATTTTTATATTACTGCTTTGCATATAAAGACACTAAGCATGTAAGACATTATTTGCAGGATTGGTGGGGAGCAGGAGTCTAGGGACATTATCCCATGTAAGGTAGAGGTTACAGGTAGACTGTGAGAATTGAAGCTATCACTGGGGGTCAGCAGGGGGCATAGTGCTTAAGATGCTGGACTCCCACATGGTTGACCATGGTTTGAGTTCCAGACCTAGCAGCTTGAAACTCTAGGTGCGCGTGTGTGCATACCCAAAATCCCAAGAGGAGAATGGAGGAGAAGGGGTTGTGATGTGACCGTCCCCCGCTGGAGGATGATTTCTCTCTTTCTGTCTCTCTGTCTCTGTCTCTGTCTTTTCAACAAACACATGCACCCTACAGAAAAAAATCTCTCAAAAAAATCAAAAGCCATCATTGGTCTCAGATGGTTTGTAGACATCCCTAGAAAGAATGGGGAGAGCTAATGAGGGGGTCTAATTGTAGGGTCTTGGTAACTGCCCTGAAAACACCCTGGAGACCAAAGGGCTAGGGGATTAAGAACCAGAGACAGGGTTTCTGGGTCACTGATCCCATCATCTGGGCCACCATCCTCTGCTGGTAGATCACTGCTTCACTGCGGACCCACCATCTTCAAAGTGTTGGACTGCCCATAGTGGGATGGAATGAAAAGCCCCAATCCCTGACCTTGATGGGAGTGGACAGGGGTGACCTTCATTCTTGTCACTTTGCACTGACATTTCACCAACCCCACAAGAGAGTGGTAGTGACTATGGTTAGGTCTCGGTGTGGTCATCTGTGACAGGAATTGAAGTGACTGGGCCACGTCACATTCAGCTTGCATTGTCCAGTACGCAGCGGGGACACTCATGAGGACTGCCTGCCTGTAGCCCTCCCAGGCAGCAGTAGCTTTTCTCCTGCTCTGAAAACTCAAGTCCCAGTCCCAGGTATCGGCCGCATTCAGGCAACAGGAAGTGGTGAGTGGAGGTCCAGTTGGCAAGGCCTCTGTAGACCTTCCTAGTGGCTGGGCTGCAGAGGAGACAACCAGCTGCCCTTACTCCTGTATTAGTTCACTATCTTCCCAGGACGCTCTGTAACGTTCTCAGATGAAATTATGAATTCAGACCCAAAATATCCTCTCGGACCAGGGGCTTTGCTGATAAGGTAATATAGTACAAGGCATGGACTTCTAACAGGGGGAAACAGAATACCAAGGTGCCTGCCCTTGCACTGGACTGGGCTGTCCTCATAAAAGAAAACTTAAAGTATTAGAATTTGAAAACACAGCAGTAAGTGGTGAAGGTATGGAAGGACAGCGAGCCCTCCCTACCCTCCAACATGGCTGCCCTGGCTGCCTCGGCATGACTGACACACAGCCTCAACCTGCTCTTACTGCCCCCATGAGTCCTTGCTGGGTCAGACGTACCAGCCCAGGCTGGACTCAGAAGTAAAGGGGAAAGGAGGAGGGGAACAGACTCCTCTCCAGGCGCTGAGCTCCCACAGCCCCATTTCTGAACGGGCAGGCCCAGTGCAGAGTTGGTAAGTGCCAAGGGAAAGGGACGTCCAAAGGGAAGCCCAGGTGGTCCTCCCCTAAAGCCTTGGGGGAACACGTTACCCCCATAAGAACAACACCTTACATCAGGAGGGCGCTTTCTCTCGATCTGGCTGCTATTGCATCCCAAGGCAGTACTGTGTGCATGCACAGGCATCATGATTGCTTTTTGTGTTTAATTGCCAGAGAGTCAGTATGCTTGCCAGAGACTGAGAGAGAGAAAAAAGAAAAAAAAAGCACCCCCTCTGGGACACAACTATGCCACAATCCCTTTTCCTCCATCTCTCCATCCTGGTGGGATTTGGGGCATATAGGCATATGTACCCAGCAGGGTTTTCAAGTTGCTGGGGCCAGGATTCAAACCGCTGTCGGCCGTGTGGGATCTGGCTCCCAATGTACTGCACTTAATCACAGCACAACGAGGCTGACCCTGCATTTTTAACTTCTTGACATAGTAGAGTTTTGTCTTTTCCTGAGTGTATACACACACACACACACACGTACACTCACTGTGTGGTACTCTTGACTATCCTAGTCACTGTCTTCCCTAGAGAACAATCCCCTTCTCTTCAGGCTGACTGTCTTCTTGAGTAATGAATGTTTCAAAGTTCCACAGATGAGCCTTTGAAGAAGGCTGAATAATCTCCCAGCTGACCTCATGAGCTTAGATCATGCAAACAAGAAAGGACACCGAAGCACCTTCAGGGAATCATGGTGCCTAACGCATCCTCAGAAGCCAGGCTGCCACGTTCCCAGCTCTCTAAATCACCTGCTGTGTGACCTTGGGCAGGCATCCTTTTTTTCAAAGATTTTTGCCATAGGGTGCATGTGCTTGCCAAAGAGACAGAGTAAGAGAGAGGGAAAGTGAGAAATGACCCCCCAGGGGAGTTGGCCACTCCACAATCCCTTTGCCTCTGTTTTTTTGGGGACTTGGGGCATGCACGCACATATACCTGGCCTGATTTTCAAGCTGCTGGGTCAGAGACTCAAACCACAGTCAGTCATGTGGGAGTCCAGTGCCTTAACCACCACACCACCTGCTGGCTCCTTGGATGGATATCTTAACCTTTCTAAATCTTGGTTTCATTGCTTTTGGAGATGATAAGAACAGCACCTGTGTCCTAGAGTTGGTGTGGGGATGGATGAAGCAGTTAAAACTAGAATAGAATTTAGAACAGCACTTTAGGCACAAAAGGGCAAGAACTCCAGACCTTGGTCCTAAAGGCTCAGACCCCACGGTCTGTGAGCTCAGATGGGGTTCAGAGCTCTATACCCACCAGCAGCAGCACGCCAGACTGAGTCTGTTGTCTGGGCCTTTAGTTCTGTGCACTTACACCCTTGGGGGCTAGATCCTTTCTCCGTTTTTCACATCAGAGTTTCATGTTAGATCTATGAGTCTTGGCCTTGGAGCCCTGCTTGTCTGGCTTACCTGGTTCCACACCTGCTCCATTCAAGGTTTCTATACTAGTCCTACTCTTGCTTTGGAGCTAATTTTACCAAGGAGATCCTCCTGGAGTTTAGTGCAACCCTGCTCAGACACTCCGTGGCCACATGCCACCCCCAGATTAAGAAAGAAGTAGGCCAGGAAGGAGCAGGCCCAGAAACCTTCTGGAGAAAGCTCAGAAACTAAGCTGACTGCACTGTTTGAACTCCTCTGGAGAGTCTTCAGAAAGGCAAATTCTCCTTCGGCCAAAATGGGGGGAATTATCCCACCCAGCCCACAGTCTTCATGCACGTGGCCCATTGGAATGTGCTGGGATTCACAATAACTTGATAAGGATGTGGGAGTTGAAAGTCCCAGTGGGATGTGCTGTGAGCCTGCCCTCCACCCCACGATGGTGGTCCTGGCCCCAAAGCCAGTCAGCACAGAGCCACGTGGCCACCGTTCCTGGTGACATCCAAAGATATTGCAGCTTTTAAAAAGATGAACACATCTGCCTTCTGTTTGTAAAGTCCTTTAATGATTTTCAACTTTCTTTTCAATATGTAATAATAAAAATATCACCATGAATAAAAATAAAAACCAGAACCACTGAGGTCTATGGGCCAAGAATGACACTAAGAACTTTTTTTGTGTCCTTATCTAATGTCTTTGTTTGTTTGTTTATGGCCAGAAAGTGCATGTGCTCTTCAGAGAGAGACGGAGAGAGAGAGATTTCCACCAGAAGGACCGCTGGAAATCACCACACCCATGGGGTGCGGCCAGACCACAATCCCTTCTTCATTTCTCTTTTCAGGATTTGGGGCACACAGGAGCACACGCCTGGTGTGTTTCTGAAGCTGCCAGGGCCAGGACTCCAACCCTGAACAGCCATTTGTGATGTGGTTCCCTTAACCACTAGGCCATAGGGCCAGCCCTTGTCTAATGTTTTATAGGACCCATGAAGCAGTAATAACTGCCATCCACTTTATAGAGAAAGAAACTGAGGCCCGGAGACCAGCGTGCAGTCAGCAAGCAGTAGAGACAGGATAGAACGCAGCTCCTGCTCCGACACCTGCTTCATGGGGCCATCTGCTGTCACTTGCACCTCCTGGCCCTGCCACACATTTCTCCACTCCTCAGACTGCTGGAGCCAGTCACTGTCCCACCTGGGTACAGGTCAGGCGTACTCTGGGAGTGGCTGTACTGGAGTCCGGAGCGTGCTCGAGGAAACGATGTCTTCCTGCCCTGCAGCCGTGGGCCTCAGGTGCTCTCTGTCCTCCCAGTTTCTGTCGAGAACCTCCCCTGGGCGTCGCCTCTGGGGCTCTGCACACAGGCAGCTCTCGGAGCTCAGATGTCCTCCTGAGAGCCACCTGGTTGGTACTGCAGGCTCTGGGCCACCGGTGACCCATTCCCTTCCAGTTTTCTTCTCACTGTCCCAAGGCAATCTTCCTGGCCACTGCTCCCTGAGGCTTTCCTTTGATTTAAAAGGCCCCCAGGCCCCTAAATTAGACTCTCTGTGCTCAAGTTGCCTGGGACAGTTCTGCTTCCCCACTAAACCCTGACCAGACCCCCAGCTACAGCCCACAGGGCCCTGAGCTCCGCAGACTCTCGAGGCCATCCTCACCTCTCCCCTCGCTTCTCTGCTCACATCAAGCTCTCCCGGCATACCAGTTGGGGCCCTGCCCTCCGGCCTCCAGGCTTAGAGCCCACCTCTGCAGAAAGGTTTGTATGACTCGATCCAGTTAGGTCTCCTGGCTCCACACCCCTGTGTCCTGTGTGTTGCTCTTACAGCCTGACACCCGGCTCCTGGGCACACTGATGCCACCTGTTTTGCCCACCACTGTACCAGCACTGTGTCTAAAAATACTTTTGTATAAATTAAAAAAAATATATTGAGAGTCTTTGAGACACCAATGCCTTGGATAGAGGGAGAGAGAATATAAGTAGTTCAAGTCCGTGAAGTATGACTGACAACAGGCATTGGCCCTGACTCAGAGCTGGGACGCTCAGGGCGTCAAGCGACTGTCCAGAGGCTAGGGTGCAAACGAGAGCCCGGCGGTCTCAGTGCAGCTGTGCTGTCAGGGTCCTGGTGACTTCTGCTGTGCCTTGTCCTCCCGGAGCCTAGGCTTGTGCCCTCAGAGAAGGCAGTGACAGGACAGGGGCTGCTCGCAGGTACCTTGAAGGCCTCTGTCCTTAGTGGATAGTTTCCTTTAGCTCAAGAACTTTCTACAAGAGGAAGCAGTTGCTATCAATCCCCTGAACAGCCTACTTAGAGAATGAGTTTATAGCATTTAACTGTTTTCACATATTTCATTAAAGTCTAGGAAAGCCATTTTTTTCAATAAGCAGAGAAAGCATCCACCTTGCTGTCCCTGTGAGCATGAGAGAGAGCCAGAGAAACAGTTGATTGCTGAAAGAGATTGCGACTGTGAACAGGTCTTAAAGCCTTTGGAAGCCTGCAAAGTCACTTTTTAAATTATTTATTTATTTGTTTTTAAATTTCCTATAAGGCACACACACTCACCAGAGAGAGACAGAGACAGAGGGAAAGTGAGAAAGCACACCACCAGGACTGAGACTCGAACCATGGTCGGCCATGTGGGAGTCCAACACCTTAACCACCACACCACCAGCTGGCCCCTGTGAAGGCATTTTTGAACCCTATGCAATCAGTGTAAGTTAGTGGACAGCAAAGGGAAATCCGGCTTCTCCACACCATGTATCCTCTGGGGTCGGCCCCTTGCAGCTGCTCTCAGCTCCCCTTGAACATAGACACTGCTGTTCTCCCCGGTGTCTCTGGGGCTCAAGGTGTGTGTGGGGTGACTAAGGAGTTCTTGGCTACGGAAAGCTAAAAGTTATCAACTGAACTAAACCTCTTCTTCCTTTTAAGCATAATTTCAGCACTGCCTGATTTAACGTTACCAAGTAAGTTCGACTAATGTAAAAACCCTGAGCTGTTTGGAAAAATAAGAAAGGCTGCTCCAGAAGTGACAGGCTTGCTCACTCACCTGAATCTGTGTCTACTTTCCCCAAACACCGGAAAGTTCTCCTCCCTGTACCCACTTTACTCTCCTGCATGTGCCTCAAATGACAAAAGTGTCTCTTCGTGGAAACATTCTTCAGCCTCCTCAGGCTAAGGTAGATGGTCCCACTGAGTGTCCCATGTAACTCTAACTCTCGAAGACAACTCTCTCACAGATTTTCTCATTTCTCTCCCTAGTGAATAGTACATTCTCCAAAGTTCTTTTGGCTTTTACGCAATCCCAGCACCAGCCGTGTGACTGGTCCATCTGGAAGAGCAGGTGAACTAGGCGAGTGTCCAGATGGGGCAGACTCCTGGCCCCTGCCGTCCTCGCTCTGCAGGGCAGTGGTCGCAATGCCTTGTGCCGTGGGCTGGCTCTGTGTGGTGGGCGTTTGGCTACCTGGCCACACACGATGTGCTTGTCAGCCCATCTTAGTCGAAACCCTCTGCCCCGATGCTCCTTTAACTCAGCACTTCTGTCTCTGACAATACCTTGAATACCGTTGAAAGGCTCACTGGTAAGTCCCCAGCTGCTCCCCCAATCCGGTTTGAGGGATTCAGTCCCTACCCTAACCCCAGGAGTAGACTTACTGCCACTGGCAGAATCTTATCCCTATTAACACAGACACTGATTTGGGGGTGATCACGTGACCCGAGGCCAAGCCAACCCTCGCTGCAGCAATTGGCCGCTGGTGGGGCTGGGGGAAGCCGCAGTGGGTGGCCCATAGTCAGCCAAACAGATGAAGCCGGGATTCCTCCTGGATGGCGTGGGGAAAGCAGCTCTCGTACTGAAGTGTGTGCTGTGTGAGGCTGGAGTCACAGCCCTCTGAGCAACTGTGAGGGACACCAGGTTGAGAACAAAGCCAAATCAGGACTCACAGAGCCAAGAGAGGGCGACCGAGTCCTGAGCAAGCCAACCAGCTTCCCGACTGCGCACGTGCTCAGTTGTTACGACTTCTGCTCTTCGCTGACTTCCAGCAGAAAGCAGCAAGAAGGGCCTCACCCCATTGTTCAAGAGTCCAGTCGTGTGGCAGCCCAGCAGAGAGTTGAGAAATCGCCTGGCGGAGAGCTGAAAGCAGTTACAGGACAGGAGCCCAGAAGGGGACTTCAGGGAAAGAAGCCACAGGGGAAAAGAAAGCCAGGGGTTTATGTAGACAATCCTGGACCTCTGCTGCCCCCTGGCAGACACTGGCCGCCCTACACCCTCCGCTGCAGGAATCCAGAAATACGCACACCTGAATCTGGGTTCCACCGCAGGCACTGTCAGGCTCAGGGGCAATCTGGGAAGTTATTCAGAAGAGCAATGTAAAGAGGTTCTCATGTGTACCTAGGGGGGATAATAGTCCCTATCTGTAAGGCTGTGCTGAGTTTAAACGGCTCAGAGGACTAACAGGCACTAGAGTTATCCTCCTACCTGAAAAACTTGGGGGAAAAACTAGCCACATTACTGAAATAGCAATTTTCAAAGCTATTACGTCAGACATGAAAATACGTGCAGGAAAGTAAAATACGCAGCACATAACAGCACAAAGGTAACAATGTCTGACATCCAACAACACATGACTGCACACGCAAAGCAGGAAAATAAACCGTAACGAGAAGAAGCCCCAACCAATGTATTATTGTCAAGTCACAACATACCCAAATTGGTGGGATAGGCAATATTTGGGGGTGGGGGAATTTATAGTACTCAACTAGGATAAAAAGGAAGAAAAATATAAAAGTATCTCAGCTTCTACAAAAAATAAAAACAAAACAAAACAAAACATAAAGGAGGCCCACCCGTGGTGGCGCACTACCCAGACACTGTGCTCCATAGCCCGGGACTATGTGGGAGGCCTAGATTCGACTGTGAGTGTAACCTAAAGGCCGGATGTGGCAGCACAAGCCTGTAATCTCAGCTGTTCTGGGAGGCAGAGGTGGAAGGATCGTGACATAGTGACACTGTCTTTAAAAACAAAAACAAAACAAAAAAAAAAAAACAGTAGGTGGCGTGGTGGTTAAGGTGCTGGACACTCCCACATGGCCAACCATGATTCAAGTTCTGGACCTGGTGACTTGCTTTCTCTCTCTCTCTCTCTCCTTTCTCTTTGTGTCTCTCTCTGGTCAAATTAATATAAATAAATAAAGTTGAATAAATAATACTAAAAAAA
Source organism: Tupaia tana (assembly GCA_026018925.1). NCBI lineage: Eukaryota > Metazoa > Chordata > Mammalia > Scandentia > Tupaiidae > Tupaia > Tupaia tana. Next base: position 82,707,678 of record JAKSZU010000010.1, read on the forward strand.
TTTTTAAAAAAACTTTTATTTTTTTGAGAGGTTTTTGCTATAGGGCGCGTGGGCTTGCCAGGAAGACAGTGAAAGACAGAGAGACAGAAAGCGAGAAATCACCCCCTCAGAGGGGATGGCCATGCCATGCCACAATCCCTTTTCCTCTATTCTCCTCTCGGGATCTTGGGCACACACACATGCGCCCGGCGTGAGTTTAAGCCACCAGGTCTGGGACTCGAACCGCAGTCAACTACATGGGAGTCCAGTGACATAGCCATTACGCTAACTGCTGGTTCCTAAAAAACACTTTTTAAATTAAAAAGCTAGAAGAGAAAATTAAAGCCAGAATAAACAAGAAAAAAAAGAAATAATAATGAACAGAGCATAAATTGGTGGGATAGAAAGTATGAAAACAAGACAGAAAACAATGGAATTAAAAGCTGGAATTCTTGTTGGTTTAAATCAATAAATCCCGTGTCAGGTTGAGCACAAAAGAGAAAGGGCACATTCAAATTACCACTATCAGGAATGGGAGTTATGATATTGCAATAGGTTTTACCGATGTCAAAAAGAAAATAAGAAGATATTATGAAAAACCAACCTGAAATAGCCTTCTATCTATTTTGAATGTGTACTTTAAAATCTTCTCACAGGGGCTCAGCAGTGGCACAGGTGGAAAACACACCACTTTGCAGGGCAGCCCCACATGGAAGGGCTGCTGAGAACACCAGGCATCTGCATGTCCTTGATCCTGACTGGCTGAACTGGGAGTGGACTGTGGCATTGAGACACGGTCAGGAGTGCTGTATCTCTCTCTCTCTCCCTTAAAATAAATAAACAAGAACAACAACAACAACAAAGAAAGGGCTTCTCACAAAGAAAACTCCATGCCTATATGGCTTTATAACCTAAGATTTAAGAGAAAATTAATACTAATTCTATACAAACTCTTCCAGGAAACTGTGAAACATGAAATTCTTACCACACCATTATAAAAGGCCATCAAGCAGACAAAGACATTACAGGAAAAGAAAACTACAGACTAATATTCCCATAAACACACACATACTTTAAGCAAAAGTTTAACAAATTAGGTCTAAGAATATAAAAGATAATATATCATGATCAAAAGAGATATACCCTAGGAATGCAAGGTTGATTTATAATTTGAAAATAAATTAATGTGATTCATAATTTTTAATTTAAAAAGAAAAGCAATATAAACATCACAAAAGATACAATAAAAAACATTTTCAAAAATTCAACGTTCATCCTGGATATAAACTCTTAGCAAGTTAGTAAGAAAAATAATATCTTCAAAGGTCCTGACAAAAGATTTCTACAAAAAAATATCTATTGTTGGGAACCAGCAGTTAGCGTAATGGCTATGTCGCTGGACTCCCACGTGGTCGACCGCGGTTCGCGTTCCTGACCTGGTGGCTTAAAACTCACGCCGGGCGCGTGTGCGTGCGTGCCCAAGATCCCGAGAGGAGAATGGAGGAGAAGGGATTGCAGCGTGACCATCCCCTCTGGGGGATGATTTCTCGCTTTCTGTCTCTATGTCTCTCTCTGTCTGTCTGGCAAGCGCACGCACCCTATAGTGAAAAAAAAAAAAAAAAAAAAAAAAAAAAACCTCTCAAAAAAAAAAACTATTGTTTACATTACAAGTAATTTGAAAAGACTAAATGCTTTTCCTTTAAGATGAATAACAATACAAGAATGTCCACTCAGAATTATTCAGCATTCTGCTAGAGATTCTAGCAAATGCAATAAAGCAAGAGAAAGAAATGATGTTAAGATTAAAAGACGTGGGGCCAGCAGATGGCGTAATGGCTATGTTGCTGGACTCCCATGTAGTCAACCACAGTTCAAGTCCCAGACCCGGTGGCTTAAACTTACACTGGGCACGTGTGCATGCATGCCCAAGATCTTGAGAGAATGGAGAAGAAGGGATTGTGGTGTGGCCATCCCCTCTGGGAGAGTGTACATGCCCTATAGCAAAAATCTCTCCAAAAAAAAAAAAAGATTAAAAGACGTAATTGTCTTTATTCACATATGACATGATTATGTTAAAAATCCTGTGTGCTCTACATAAAGATACTAGAATTAATAAATGAATTTAACAAGGTTGCACAATAAAGGATTAATATACAAAAGTCAATTGTGTTTTGTATTTATATTAGCAGTGAATAATCAGAATTAAAATTTTAAAACATTGTCATTTATAATAGCATTAAAAATAGGAAATACTTAAGGATAAATCTGACAAAGGATATTAAAGAACTATACACTAAAAACACACAAAATGTTGTTCAGAAACCTTTTAAAAGTCTTCAAAGAATTGGCAAGCACATTGCATTCATGGATCAGAGGATGTAATTCTAGTAAGGTCAATTATCCCGAAAACTGGTCTAGTCAATATAATCCCAGTCCCAATGTGAATCCAAAAAGTGGTGGTGGCAGAGATTTCTTGTTGGCGTCACTTCTGCAGAGACGACACGACACCCGGTTCTTCCTCACGCAGTCTTTATTCACAGGTTTCCTTTTTCTTCTTCTTTTCTACTTCCCTTCCCCCCCCCCCCCCCCCCCCCCCCCGTATATATAGGATCCTCCCGACGGCCCCGCCCGCAAGTTCCTTCGCCTGTACAAGGCAAGTCCTGATTGGCTGTCTCTAAAACATGTCCATAGAAGGAGTTGTTTGTAGTACTGGAGACACGCCTCCCTATGCAGCCAGCGGTGCCATCTTGGCTCAGCGGCCAACGGCGGCGGCCAACAATTTCTTTAGAAACTGAAAAGCTGATTCTAATGTTCAGATGGATTGGAATTTAAAAAAGTAAAAACAAAACAAAAAAAACAGCTACACATAAGACAGAAACACATAAGAGCAGCTGAGATTTAACAAAGGTGCAAAGATAATTCACTGTGGGAAGAATAGTCTATTCACAAATGGTGCTAAAACAATTTAACATTTGCTGTGGTTGGGATAGTGGTAGACCCCTAAAGATTCATGTGTTGGAATGTGGTCCCCAGTGTTACAGTGTTAGAAGTAGTGAGACCTTTAAGAGATGAGGCCTAGTGTGCAGTGTTTAGATCATGGGGATGCCACCTTCACTACTGAATTAATGCTGCCTCACAAGACAGAATGCATTTATTAGTACAGGGGGGGGTTAATTCCTTAGCGAGAGGGCTGTTTAAAAAGGAACAGCTGCCTCCAGATCTCTGCACATACCTGCCTTTCTCTCTGCTTCTGTTGATTATATTGGACACAGCACCAGAGGATGACCTGATGATGCTCTACACCTTTTCAATTTTCCAGCCAACAGACTTGTGAACCAAATAAACCTCTATGCTTCATAAATCACCCAGTCACTAACTTGTTCTAAGTGATGACACTAAAGTATCATGAACAATCATCATAGAAACATGTTTCTGAAGTATTCTCTATATAATAAAACATTTTGAAAATTTTTTCAACATCTAAGTTTTCAACAAGGACTTTTTTCTTTTTAACCCCCAGAAAAGGTTCACTCAGCCCTGATCCCCTCATAAGATTATATTAAAAAGTTGTAATTCACATTTCTAATTAATACTCCAAAGTAATAGAAATCTGTCATTTTGGCTTTCCTGACACAGCTGATGTGTAGGGAAGGACACTTGGAGTCAGGTCACCTGGGCTGAGCCAGATCACAATTCCCATAGTTTGTAGAACTGATCAGAGCCAGACCTCCTGTCTCCTATACTTCCTTCCCTCAGGCCTCAGTTTTCAGGTCCATAAACTACAGTGGTTGACCTGGGTTCCTTTCAGAGCTAATAGTTCTTCTACCCAAGTTTCACATATGTTGGTTCAGTTTGATACAGAACATTTAGACAGTTAGTGCTGTCAGAGAGAAAATGGTCTGCTCTATAACATACAAAGCTCTCTGTGAGTGGGCGAGCTGGAAAATGCATGGCGGAAATTTTGTACAGAAAATTTAAAGGGCAGATCGGATGTGTCTACTCCTCTCACTCTATGAAGTTCATGAGTCATTGAATTCCAGCCTAAATTCCCGGGGTGAAACTTAAAGGGAAGAAGAAACTCCAATAAACATGGAAAGGTGCCATTGTTATTTTTATTGTTCTGAATATTATTGAAATAATACTGTGCTCATGCATCTTATGCACAGAAATCCAAATCCAAAATCATGTCATTAAAGCTAGTTCAAGACTTCAGAAAAATAAATGAATAGTAAAGAAGTAAATAAATATATCCAAGTTCTCCCAACCTTCAGCAAAACTATTCCTTCAGCAAAGCTGTGGATTAATCTGGAACTGAATGTGACATCAAATCCTGCCAAGGCTTGGCAGGGCCCCAGGCAGGGTAGGTTTGCATTCCATCAAGAAAAGCAGCTTTGGGTGCTGGGGGAGCAGTGGTTTTAGGGCAGCCCCTCGGGGTACATAAACAGTAGTATGCCTGTGAGTGAGCTCACTCAGCAAGGATGATCCGAGTCCCAAAGGCAGCACAGCACCCACTCTTACCTCAGCCCTGCTTATCCTTCAGTCAGTACTACTCCTAGAAATGCCACCAGCTTGTGCAACAAAACGAATCTACATCCATCCTCCGTGAACTGTGATTCCTGGACAAACCCTGTGCTAAAGGTCAGCACTGAGACTCAGTTCCTGTCCAGGGAGTTAGCAGATACAACCTCGAACTTGGAGCCAGATGACCTGAGCTTGAGACCAGGCACTGCCATTTGCAGATTCTGTAAATAAGGGTCATTTCAGTAAATGAGACTGATATCCTTGCTTCTGTGTACCTCACAGGGGACCTCTCACTAAGAGCAATGAAGGTGCGACTTCTCACGCTGTTTAACACCTACAGGACACATAGTCTAACGAGAACTTTAGGCCCAACTTAAAAGGGTTTCATAGTACATGTCACAAAGATGAAATACAGCATGAAGTACGCATAACTTTTTTCCTGCCTCACCTTCAGTAGGAGGCTGATCCTCAGCAAGTCGTTGTGATAGCCAGTTAGCTATGAAAGAAAACCAAAGGTGTTCACTCCAGACCAAGGTGTTACTAGAGGGACCAAGAAGAGAGTTAATACGAGGTAAGATGTGGTTGAGCTATGGGGGCTGGCCAGACCTTCCAAGGAGACCAGAGAGGGACTATGGCCATTAAAAAGGCAGTAAAGGAAAAAGTGTGATGACGAGGACCACAGTGAACATTTCTAGGGGCTTTTGGAGATATTCTCTGCTAGTCCTCCAAAAGTCTTAAGGTTTTATGTCATTCTGAAACACTTTTGTTGTTAAAATTGTGTTTATCTTGATGCATTACAGTGCTAAACCTGAACCTTGGGGCCACAGTAAGCAAGCTCAGATGTAGTCTAGTCACACAGACTTAAGTAAAGGGTCTGTGCATTTGGGGATGAGGGTTAGGGGACACACACACACACACACATGCTAATAAAAGGACTCTCAATGTTGTTATATATTCTCATATCCAAAATGTTTTTGCATGTTCAATATAATTTCATTCTAGGTATTACGCAAGGTAGAAACCTTTTCCTACATCAGAGGTGGATACAAAACACAAAGGTCACTTTTTCTAAGCAGAGTAACCCTAAGAATTCCAAGTCCCATTAGAGCAGAATAAAATAATCTGTGAGGTGTTTTATTCATTGGAAAATGCTCAATTCCCCCATCAGTGTGAGAGAAGGATAAATTCTGACTTCAGAGCCTGTAGCATGGCCGTGTTTATGTGATGACAGGCACAGTCCCATATAGACAAGAACATACGTATCCTTATACATACATATATGCATACGTGGGTAATCCATTTAACTCCCATCTCGTTAGCAGAGAGTGGCTTTGTCTTTACAAGTTCTGCTCTTCCAGAGACCAGGGGTGATCAGTAAATGCTGATGAACACGTGGCATGGCACTAGAAGATGGTAGGCCCCCATGTTCCTAGGCTGTTAGACAAAAACAAAAAGCCCACCAGATGACCTGCATCTTCAGAATGGGCTGAATGAGTTGGGGAGTGTGGGTGGGGGGTGCTTTTTGGATAATCAGAGCTTCGATCGCTGTATGACAGACAGGGCTGGGGCTGCACCTGGTTCTGGACTCTGCCAGGGAGCTTTGCCGGTCTCTTCTTCCCCACTCTCTAGGATAGGATGCGTTTCCCTCTGGACCAGAAGGTGCTGGTCCCCCTTCCCAAACATGAGACTTCTGCTGCTCTGCGCCTCAGATCAGGGCTTCGCTCCTTTCACACCAGGCCTGTCTGCAAGTCATCCTTCTGTGTCTCAATGGGCCTAGCAGGAGCACCACAGCAGAGGCCACTGTTTATAAAGGCAATAACAAAGGGAGAGGATCAGGAGGGACCAGGGAGAAGACGCAGAAGCAGTGGGCAGGGAGCCAAGGCCCAGCATAGCAATGAAGCCAACATCACACCCATGCACAAGGAGGTTTCTGGCTGTTATGCACCTAAAAAATGCCCATCCTTTGGCCAGTTGTAGTCCCTCCCCTTAAAGGAAGGGGACTGTGAAACAAGCGCCGGGCATCGGCTGGGCAGAGCTTACTCCACACTCTGGCAGAGCCACCAGGTCTGCACAGCTACTGCTCCTGCATGAGCCGGTGGATTAAGCCACTATGTCAGGGCAGCCCCCAGCTCCTCCGCACTTGCCAAGGGGCTGCTGCCTTCTGCTTCCCTCTATGTCCCCCACGCAGGTGAGGGGATCAATATACATATATCGTATTTACACTAGCAATAAACAATTAGAATTGAAATTTTAAAATATACTATTTAAATAGCATTAACAATAGGAAATAGTGGGCCAGTCCTGTGGCCTCGCAGGTAGGGAAACTAGATCCCCTGTGGCCTAAAGCTCTTTGAATGCAGCCCTCAGAGGTTTGAAAAACACACCAGGTACATGTGTACATGTGTACCTGTGTCCAAGTCCCAGTGAGACAGAAATGAGGGGGAGAGACTCCACTACATCCCACTGGGGATGCCTTTCCTTCTCCTCTCTCTCTGGAGGGTAAATGCTTCTTCCAGCAACTAAACGAATAAAGAAAAGAAAAGGAAGAAAGAAATATCTAGGAATAAATCTAACACAAGATCTTCAAGTACTGTGTACTAAAATCACAAAACAGTGCTCAGAAAGGCTTTTAAAGACCTCACAAAAAGGAGAGATACATTGCATTCTTGGATCAGAAGACACGATAACAATATCTATTCTCCCCCAAGCTGGTCTACAGACCAGTGTAACCCCAGTCTCAATACAAGCCCAAAAAGCAGGGAGATTTTTTTTTTATAGAAACCGACAAGCTAATGCTAAAATTTAGGCATTTCTAAATAAAAACAGTACATAAGACACTTAAGAACAGCTGAGATTTGATCCAGGAGCAGGGGTTATTCAATATGGAAACAAGAGTCCATTCACAAAAGGCTCTGAAATGATTTGACATCCAAATGAACACAAAGGATTCTGAGCCCGTGGCAGTGTCCGGGGTCAGTGTATCATGCCCACCCACCGCAGAGCAAGATGGAAAGTGTCTGCCCTAACCACCCCCTCCAATGGGCATCGGACCCTCAGGGCTGCTGTTCCTCACTCTGGTCTCCAGAGCTACGGTGCACCTGTGCCAGGTAGGGCATAGGAAAAATGTCCCCACTAGCACTTCTGCGTCACCAAGGCCGGCTTTCTTTCTCCATTCAAGGGCATGTGGGCAGTTTGCATTTCCTGAGCTCCTTCCAAAAGGAAGGAAAAGCGAATAATTCTGTTATCTATCCAAGAAACAGTCAAATCGGAGAATTCACTGAAACCACACTGCGAGCGGAATGATCATTTGAGAGACCAGCTTATTTCACCTGACCACATCTAACAACTCTTAAATGTTCTTTAATGTGTGGGGCTGGGCCAACAGCCAGAAAATATTGAAATGACAACCCAGACACATGTGATGCGGCATTTTAGTTGATCTAATGGCTTGGTTGTATTCAGTCCACTGACTGGATTGACCCCAACCGTGAGACACGCAGAGGGCTGCAAGCCATAGGGTCCCGACCTAGGAGCCTCGTCTTTCCACACGGTGATCCGACTGCCAGACGCCACACTGGAAAGGGTAATGATTGGAGGCAGCCCTGGAAAAGAGATGAAAGAGGGGCCGAACAGCCAAAATGAGATGCCGTGGGGCAGGTCTGAGTTAATAGCAGTGGCAGGAAACAAAACAAGCCTTGGTGACCTACAGAGCTGGGTTGAGAAAACAGCCAGGTCATGGGACCCATGCCTACAGGCCTCGGAGCAATGACAGCTGGAAGGCGAGGAACTGGGGAGGGAGCAGCCAGGGACATGGAAAGGGCGGCGGGTAGACCCGAGCACTGCCACCATGGACAGGAAGGGTGACCTCGATGCAGCGGCCCCTCTGCCAGTGCACATGCCCCTCACCTGAGAAGCCTGAGCTGGGCCCGAGCTCCCCTCCCCCAACCTCCCCGAGCCACAGACCCATCTGATCCTCATGCAGAGATGGCACGTGCAGGGTGCAGGAAGCGCCAGTGAAGGGCACAGACTCTGCCAGCAGGTGCCACTTTGCCATCGGGTAAATGAACAGAGACAAATGAGCGGAAGCAGATACCGGAAGAGCTCTCCGCCCTTCCCCAAATGCCTAAAAGCAAAACATAAATCGGTAACCGTGTTCCCGTCCCTTCTCTGCTGGAAAGGACAGAAGTTTCTCATCAGTGACAACTTAGGCCCTCATCAGCCCGGAGATGACGCCAGAGGAACCCACACAATCACTCAAGCAGCCCTGGTCTTCCTCTGGGTCTCCCATCAAGCGACTGTCCCCTATTTGCTACCCTAAATGCTCAGTCCTTTTCCTTTGTCTTGTCCCTTCTCTAAAACCGTACTGCTTTGTGAAGATGCTATGAAACCCAAGTTCTAACCAGCCCTTTGTGTTACTAATCCTGGCGACTCCCTTGCATGGGCCAGGGGCGCGTGCTAATAAACTTCTCCGTTGTTCTCCCGTTAATCGGTCATTTGGCGGTCTATTGCAGGGTCCCCGCCAGAGAACCGAGGGGGTAGAAGGGAAAGCTTTCCCCTCCCCTGTGGAAGCAGACAGGCCTGCGTGTCGAACTGTGTGGGGTAAGTGAAGGTTCTTCACCTGAGTCTGCCCAGCCTCATCCGTGAGGCAGAGACAGCAACGTCTGCCTTGGAGGGGCCTGGGACAGGCCAGCTCTCGGCAGTCAGCTTTGTGCACCCTGTCTCTCTCTTGTTCTCTCATCTCCTGTCACCTCTGGGCCCTGAGGCTAGTCTGTGACCATTCCTCTCAGTCTTCCTGCCTGACGTGGCTCTGGGTGGGTATTCTTGGAGACTCCCTTCCTGCCCACTCCTGAGCCCTCAACTCCCCGCCCAAAGCCTCAATGCTGCTCCAGTTTGAGGAATTTCAGCAGCACCACTTCCCACTTTCCACTTCTAGCCTTCTGAAGGCCACCTGTGTTCCTGGGCTCAGCTATGATCTCCAATCTAACACCTCCTCTTCCCTCTGCTCTACACCCTCCTGTTCTCTTTGCTTCTTTTCTTTCCTTCCTTCGTTTTTCATTCATCTTCCTTTTTTCCCTCCTGTCTCTCCTCTGCCTTTCTCCCTCCCCTCTCTTCCTTCCTCCCCTTCCATCCCACTCTCTCCCCCTGCCTTGTGTCTTCAAGCTCATGACTTGTAAGTTTGACCTTCTCAGCTTTGACTTCACCTACTGCCCCGAATCCTACCCTTTGTCTCTTTCTTTCCTTCCAAATCCTCCACTCAAGGAAGTCATGCCTTCAGGGAGGCCCCACTGCCCTACCTGAACACTGTCACACAGCTCTGGTGGACACTTGGCTTCATACAGTGGAGTGGGGGAGCTGGGTTTGTTCTCTAGTGACCCTCCATGTCTGCCACTCAGGCCTGGCTCCCCAGCTGCACCTCCATCCCACAGGCAAACCCTCAGCCCTGCAGTGCACCCCCTGCTCAAGTGACCAGGATAGATTCTATTGCTTCTACCCCAAACCAAGCATGTAAGCAGGGCAGGCAAGGCGCCTCCCCTGGCTCTGACACATTCTGGAATTCAGCCTCTGTAAGGGGCTGTCCTGAGGAGGGTGATGAATAGTGTCTGGCAAATCCCTGGGGTCGTCCTGCTCACATCCCGTGGCTGCTATTTTAACACAAGCGTCTGTGCATTTCCCATGGACTCCAAGGGGGCCGCTCCCGTCTCTCTCCAGTCCTGAGGCTGGCAGGTCCCACTGTTCAATGAGCAGCTCGGTATCATGTGCCCATAGGAAACCAGGTGCCCAGCAATTCAGTTCCATTCTGACACTGAGTACCCAGAGTTAGCACCGACCCCACAAGTTAGGCTCAGTCCCACAAAACCACCCCCACTTCACATGCCAGCCGCAGATGGAGTCTTCAAGCTTCTACCAGGCTGATTACAAATTTGGGGGTTCCCATGACTCTCCCCCAAATTTAATAATCCATTTACTAGAATGACTCACAAAACCAGGAAAGTCCTCCACTTAGAATTACAGTGTTATTATATGCAAATGAACAGTCAAATGGAAGAGAGCACAGGGCACGGTATGAGGGTGGAGGTGTTGGTGGAGCTTCCACCCCTCTCTGAGCACACCACCCAACGTGCCAGCGCCCGAAGAGCTCACCGCTACGCCTCTGTTAGCCTTGTAGTTCCAGAGTTTGCCTCCAAGTTCATCGTGTAGGTGTGGCTGATTAAATCATCAGCCCTTAGTGAGTGAATTCACACATCCCTAAAGGTCGGAGGATGTGTTTGAAAGTTCTATCTGACCATTGGTCCCTTGGGAGACCAGCTCTGTTCTCTAGGGACTTGCCAGGGACCACCTCATTAGTGTAAACCCAGGTATGGTCAAGAGGGCTCTTCTGGCACTCAGGAAATCCAGAGGGTTTTAGCAGTTCTGTGCCGAGAACAGGCTAAAGACCAAACGTCTATGTTGTGTGACTCCACACAGCCAGAGCACGTTGTAGTGCTTGGCGTGTCTCCCGGCTGACTCTGGACAAGGCACTCTCCTTGAGCGTCACCTTCCTGATCTGTAAATTAAACACGCCGTGATCACCTCCAACCTACTCAGCAGAAATCCGAGCTCACACCCAGTGTGAAAGGCTCATGTGTGCTGTGCAGTGCCAAATGAGTGTGAGTTACAGCCATGCTAGGACACATGGCTCCCTAGCTGAGCTGCTGATCACACCCACTGGTGTGGCTGAAATCCAAGTGAACCACAGCGCTCCTTCACAACAGACACGGTGTGAAACAGCACACCGCTTCACGGCATTGCTCATCGGTTTCTGGAAAGTGAAACCTCGTGTACCCTGGGACGCAGCAATCTCACTGGTAAGTATTTCCCCCCAATGACATAGAAACCTATGCCTCGCTAAGAGAACTGTGCTTGAATGTCCATAGCAGTTTTCTTCAGAATACGGTAGTCCCCTCTTATCCACACAGGAGGTGGTCCAAGACCCCAGCAGGTGGCTGAAACCTAGGGTACCAGCGTAATACTAAACCTTATGTATGCTATGGTTTTTCTCCATACGTACGTATTGATGATAAAGTTTAATTTTAAACTAGGCACTGTAAGAGATTAACACCAATGACAATAATAAAATTTAAAAATTGTAGCAATACGGTGAATAAAAGTTGTGTGACTGTGGTCCCCTGCTTTCACTCTCAAAATATCTTATTGTCCTGTGCATATACACCTATTTTCAAACCTCATTTGACCACAGGTAACTGAAACTGCAGAAAGTAAAACTTACATGAATATGGGGAGACGACTGTTGTCAAAAAAAACTGGAAAACAGCAGTGGATGGGTAAAAGAATTGTGGTGTAATAAAAAGGAATGCTCTACTGATACAAAAACCCAAGTGGATAAATCTTGAGTTTGTAATAAACCAGCACAAGAGTACATATTTTATTCTTTTGTTATATTAAATCATGTATAGTTAAAATGACTCCATAGATATGGGAATAAGATCATGGGTGTTGGGTGATTGATTGGAAAGGGGTCTGAGGGAGCTCTCCTGGAAATTGAGAATGCTCTATGTACTCCGAGTGGTGGTTACACAGGTATATACGATTATCAAAATTTTTTAAAAGTTTAAATCTTGCATTTTACTGGATATTCCTTAAGGATATACCTTAAGTTTTTGTTTGTTTGGGTTTTTTTTTTTAAGCCCTCTCAGTGACAGTTGTTAGCCTAGGAACTGCATGGAGTACTGTCTCTATGTGGGAAAGGAAGTCCCTGAGCTATCCAGGACAAAGGAAGGTCCTTGCTGCAATTCCACAGGTCTGACCCTGACATTCAGAGTTTAATTATTTGCCAGTAACTTGCTCAGGAAGTGTTGCGATGCCTACATGGGCATTAGTCTAACATCAACCATTCCAAAACCCTAGAAGACATTGTCTGAACACTACCCAGTGCCTGCCTGCCCACTTCTCCAGTCCTGAGCTCCCAAACTAGAGCTGTCAGTGACACTGCAGGTCACATCCCTGTCTCTGTATGCCCTTGGCAGGCCACGGGTGCTCTATAAATATGGAATTGTACTACCTTGCTCAGTACCAACGTCGACTATGGATGACTCAGAAAACTCATTCTCAGATGCCGAAATGTCCAGTTTTCCAGCACACATTGACTATATGAACCACATAATGATCCAATTTCTACATCCCAACAGTGCGGACAGCACACAGCAAAGACCACAAGTGCCAATCACTCACTCGGGATTTGTAGTGTAGGAGAGCAAGCGACAGGGCAACAATACAGGATGGCACTCTTGTTTTCTCCCCTTCCCTCCCTCGTTTCTCCCGCTCTCTCTGCAAGAACGTCCAGCACATTGCATGCTGATGGGGATGATTATTACTGTATTTTGTGAAGTGGTTTATTAGGGACAACTTCCACATTCTCCAGTTTTTCTTTGCCACGCAGTACAGAGAGAGGATCGCAAGAGACTTATAACCCCTGCTTTATACCAACTGCCCCCAGACAGACCCCATTCAGCTGGCTCTGGAAGTCCTGAGGTAGGTCAGAGTCTAAGGCATTGGTGTGATTCCCAGCATCACCATGGTAACAACTCCATCTCTCTGATCTAGTGAAAATTGCTTGTATAGAATGAACTGAAAATTTAAAACAAGGCAGAGGTATTTAGGGCTGGGAGAGGAGTGCTAAAAGGATGGTTTTAGTCAAGAAGTCAGAAGTCATTCCATCCACAAGGTCCGGGGCTGTACAGAAGTGGTTGCTGGTGGTTTCAATATCAAAGTTTGAGCCCAGCAGTTTGGAGTACCCATTGATGACACCCCTGTGGTATCCAACTATCACAATGTGCATACATGGAGTTTTGATTATCCAAGTTTAATCTTTCAAGCACATGCAAGAGATGATGAAAGTTGTAGCAGAAATACTTGGTAATGGGCACACCCTGGACAGCAGGACCACGCTGGGGCCACTTCTTGGCTCTGGTCCCCCACAGGGAGATCCCTGCCCCAGAGATTCCTGCCCCAATCCCAGCCCCAGCAGAGAGAGGAGAAGCTGGGCCAACCTTGTGGATGTGAGTCACATCTTGTGAATGTTTTACACTTACTAAGGGATGGTAGCTCTCGAGAGGAAAGAAGGATCTTGTACAAGTCAAATGACTAAAACCAGTTACTAAAATATTAAACAGAAATGAGGATAATTTTGCAAAATACATAGTTACAAATTAATTCACTCAAATTCCTTTAGCAAGTATTTGTAAGGTATTGACTACAAATCAAGCATTGTGTAGCCCTTGAACAGAAAGCACTAAGTCATATAAAACATGCTTCCCGCCTCCTAGGAGCTCATAGAACAAGGGAAGAGGGCAGAAGCATGAACAATTCAAACTGCTTGGCCCTGTGCTTAGCACTTAGTAAGAATTCGGAAATATTCCTAGCTATTATGACGATAACGATGGCAGTAAGATAAGGGCAACCACCACTTGGCAGGAGAGAAGATGACGACCACCTCTGTTGGGTGGTCAGGGGAGGACTCACAGGGTGCGGTGCTCCAGTGGGTGGGCAGGCAGAGACAGACTGCAGAGGGCCAGGAAAATGTCTGGGCCAATTACAAAGAGCCTATGGGGACTCCTGGGAGTTCAGAGGCTCTTCTGGAGGACTGAGGAGAATGAGCCAAGAATCCAGAAACCTGGCCCAAAGATCAGGCAGGTTCGCATTAAAGCCTGCACCAAGCCCTCGTTGTGAGCAATCTCCAAGGAAGCCTGTGTGATTGTAGTGTATCCCCCCAAGTTTTCCTTCCCACGTATTTGAACTGAATATGAGATCAAGGTCAATGGATTGCAAAGAAACATTTTTCTGCAGTGATCTGTACAATGTCCACGATAAATCTTACCAATTTCTTGGGACTTCTCATAGTGGAAAACCACAGAATAATTTCCAATGGCATTTTGTCAGATTCCAGTGGCTTTCCAAAGTCATCTGCCCTCTGGTTTCCAAAAAGGGAAAGGATGAATGAATTAAAGATTGATTATGGAGTATGTGGTGCTTTGTATCTCAATCCCGCGGACAGATATCTCCATCCTGTCGTTTCAGGATGATCTAAGACTCCTGACTATGCCTTTAGCACTCTCTTCAGTCTGGAGCCAACCTGAGAACTACTTTCCCAAGTGTGCACAAACCCCTCCTTGTGAGATAAGGAAGCGATTCTATCTGGAGGGTCCATTCTACTTAAGCTCCTCAGGTGGGTATAAAGGTCCCTGAGGCCCGTTTTGACTCTGTGAACAAACGCAGCATTCCCACGAGACTGACTTCACAGTAGGTCTCCCCCCCCCCCCAGCTTCCTCGTCTTCCATGCATTGATCTCCCTGACCTATTTTCCAACATTTTGCACTCCCAGAATACAATGTGCAGTCTCAGAGCTTCTCTTATTTGTTTGAGTCTTGTTTTCTTTCTAATACACGATCCTCTTCTAGGAGGAAACTAAAGCCCCTCGTTTCTCCTGGGAAGCACCAAGGGAAGGCAAGTCGGGTGTATGCAGTATGGAAAAGAGACTGTGAGGCACACAGCTCCAGCCACAGATAGTCCAGACCACTGCACCACACTGAACACAAGACAGAGCTCCTTTCTTTAAGCTCTGCGAGAACAATGGTGCAAAGGAACCCAGGGGCCAGGCAACTCAGAGCCCCACAGAGGACATGCCCTATGCACCCCGCAGAGGCCTACAAGTGACTGGCACTGGCTACTGTACATGTGGCATGAGCACCACTGAGAGTAGACTACTGAAGCTGAAAGGAACTGGAGAACTACAAGACAGGACCACTCTATGGAGGCATGAGATTCTGTGCTGGAAACAGAGCAGGACAAAATCTGTAAGGTAGGATTTGGCCTTCAGAAACCAGGGAAGGATCCATGTGCAAGCCATTGACTCCCAAGCTTGTGGCCCATCCTTATACCTTGAGTCAAGACAGAAACCAGCTTGGTTTTAGGCAAGTGTGTGCTGAGATTGATTTCTGTTGGCTTATGAAATCCAGTGGTTAAATTTTCAGCTGGATGTTACACAAAGCCATCATTAAACGTTAAATTATTTTCAGTTAGGCCCAGCTGCCGCGTGCACGCTGCTAAAACGCCGTGCTCCGCAGGCTGTGACCACATGGCAGGCTGGGTTCAATTCCTGGTCCAGCCTAAAGGCTGGGCATGGCAGCACACACCTGTAATCCCATCTAATCACTGGGGAGGGTCAAGGTGGAGGTGCTAGGAGGTTGGGAGGAGCTTCAGCAAAGAAACAGCTGACCCTGAAAGGAAGCCTCTGTTAGTCTAAACACAGCTTCTCAGAGGCCATTGACCCTGGGTAGGAGCATGAAGGACCTCATGTTGACGTGGTCCCTGCTCGCCCCCAGGCAGTCCGAGGATTGGAAAACGCTAAGACCTGTAAGAGTGCAGAGTGGTATTCTGTGTCTGTTTCTTCTCTGTTCTGGGGCCAGGGTACCATTCGCTTCTTCACTCGACACACATGTCTTATGTGCCAGGTGAGGGAACCCTGGGGTGAGTGCACCACAAAGTCCTGCTCTGAGAGAATGATGGTGCCAGTGGGAAGGGGACGAGCGAGGGGCGGGCGTGCAGATGAATGTGTAAGTGTCCGCTATGGGGAAAACTATGGAGCAAGAGGTGGATTCTTTGTGCCTTTCTTTAATCAACTGTAAAACTGGATGGATGATGCCGCTCTACCCACCAGCACAGACAGGGCCTTCTAGGACACAGCAAGGCGGGGCGCTGAGCTGCCTTCAACCACAGATGGTTTGTTCTCCTCTTTTATTTTTATGATGAAATATACACAACATAAAATTGACCATTTTGATCATTTTTGAGAGTCCTTAGGTACATCCACAATGGTGCGCAACCACACCGCCATCCATCCTTAGAACTTTTATCTCCCCGAAGAAACACTCCATATCCATTCAACAATTCCCTCCCCTGGCCAGCCCTCCCCCAGCCCCTAGTAAAATCTATTTTACTTTCTGTCTCTATGAATCTGCCCGTTCAAGATCACCTCTTAGAAGTGGAGTCACACTTATCTGTCCTTCATGTCTGACTTATTTCGCTTCACTTCTCCTGGAAGTCGACTTGTAAGATCACATGGTTATTCTGGGTTTAGGTTCTGAGGAACCACCAGACTTCCACAATGATTGTGTCATGGTTCACTTCCAAATATGTACAATTGCACATTGCAATGCAATGTGCAAAGTTTCTGATTTCTCTGCATCCTTGCCCACACCTATGATTTCCCACTTTTCTGGAAATAGCCCTCCTAACGGGGGTGGCGTGGTCTTTTGTTATTTTATGCAAGTATGACGACACAGTGCCAGACTCCCTCCCTTCCAAGCGTCCGTTCTAAGCCTACATTGTTCCACCCATCATTCATTGACAGTGCACTCCTGTCTGAGGTCAGATACACCAGCCTCTGTACTAGGTACACCATCGGCAATTTACGGCCATGCCAAAGGAAAGCTCAACAAATGTATAAAGTCTCCATGTCTTCTCAGAGAAAGAGAGGGGACCAGAGGCTGCCAGCCTGTCTAGGAAGCTTGGTAATATGCTGCTCTCAGACCTACCTGGGAGTCCAGAGGCAGTCCCAGAACTACAGTATCCCCACCTTTTCCCCCCAATCTGCCACCCTGATGCACCCAGGGGAGAAAGCGCAAGCCAGTGCAGGGGGGACAGCAAGACTGAGGGAACTCACACGGGTCCCATGCTCACGCTTATCATTGTTCATCAGCCAATGTAAGCAGATAGAGAGCAGTGGGTGGAATACAGGGCCCGCCCCCTGTCCCTGGCTAGACTTGACTGGTCTCCCACCTCTGACCCTTCACATATCTCACCCTCAAACAATAAATAACCTCAGTTCTGGAGCAGGACAGATTCACAGCGTCATTTATAATTCAGAGTCCAGCTGGAGCCCAACGACGGCCAGGCCGCGAGCCTAAACCCCAGCTTGCTCATAGGCTGATGTTCTGTGGTTGGAGGCGTGAGCAGGAGGGTGCTTTCACCAGCTAATGAGTTATGCGCTGTCAGTCTTGAGGAGTGCTCACCGGGCGCTGGCAAGGACTGCGAAGAGACGGGGACATGTCTGTGTCCTTGCTACCAGATCACTGCCCCTGCCCGAGGGTTTCACCCTCCACTCTGCAATCTCAGCGCATTAGAACCAAAAGGCCATTTGTGATCGTCACGGCACAGATGAGATCACCAAGGCCCAGGGGTCTGATCAGAGGTGAGAGGCCCCACACCTGTCACTCCAGGCCCACGAGGAATGCAAAGGTGTGCCATTCTTCCAACGGGCACCTTGATGCTAGGATCGGCACTGACAAGTCTATCCAAAGAAAGAGACAGGTGAGTCCCAGCTCATTTACTCTGCAAAAGCAAAACATGTATATGCCGAGGTGGGGCCCTCAGACATGCAATCCTCCTTGGTAGAAGTATGACATACGGGGGATCTTCAAAAAGTTATGGTAAAATAGAATTACTTTCATCATGCAAAATCATCTCCAAGTCCACGCATAGTTTTTTCATAACGCACATTTCCGTGAATTTTTTGGAAACCCCGTTGTCGCTGTGCTGCAGAGGGAAACCAAATACACACGCTGATCAAAAAGGAACGCCATTCAGGACGAGCAACTGAATGTCCCCTCAGAGGCACAAACACTTCCTTGGAAGGTTTAGCGACTCCCCAGGAGCACACGCCGCCCTCCCTCTCACACACGTGGGCACTCAAGCTCCTCACGTATTAAAGATGAGGTGCCCTGGGGAGGGCCCACAGCCACCCTGCGGGGCAGCACCACCCCTGCTCTGCCAGCCCACTGTGTCCCCAGGCTCTTCCCCAGGCCTAGGGCCCCAAGACTAAGACGGGCCCCAGGAGGACAGACAACCGTGTGCCCCAGGCTGTCACTTAGTGCAGGCTGTGCCTCGGGAGAAGCATCCACAGGTAAAATCACCCATTATCCCACGATGTCTGTGCCACAACGGGCTTGGGCTGGGACGCGGCATGGCTGCCGATCACCTGCTCTCCCTTCCCCAGGACGGGAGGGAGAGTGGTTAGCGGAGGCAGCATTTCAAGCACACGTGCCCCCAGCATAGGCAAGTGCTGCCTTGGACCAGGCCAGGGCTCCTCCAGACAAGGAAGGTCTGGGAACAGCGCCCAAGCTGGGAGTGAGCAGGTATCCCCAGCTGGCCCCAGCCCATCCCTTGCCAGGCCCCTGAGAGAGACTGTCCTGCCTATCTCTGCAGCTGCATTGGAGGACGGGCTCTGGCATGAGGCCAGAGTGACCCTAGTGGCCCTGGTGTGGTCAAAGCAACAGTTGACAATAATGACAGCCCCTCCCCCACCACTTCACATGCCATGGGCCTGGCACCCACACATTTCACCTCCAGGGTCAGGAGCACCCCCTGCACACTGAGTGCCCTGCAGGGTCAGGAGCGCCCCGCACACACTGAGTGCCCTGCAGGATCAGGAGCGCCCCGCACACACTGAGTGCCCTGCAAGGTCAGGAGCGCCCCGCACACACTGAGTGCCCTGCAGGGTCAGGAGCGCCCCGCACACACTGAGTGCCCTGCAGGGTCAGGAGGGCCCCGCACACACTGAGTGCCCTGCAGGGTCAGGAGCGCCCTGCACACACTGAATGCCCTGCAGCAGCACTGCTGAGCAAGGCCTTGCATCCTCACAGCAGCTGTCTGCCGGCTCCTCCCTGCAGTCCCACTTGCCCGCATCCCGGTCTGAACATGAACCCAGCTGGCTTCCTGGAAGAGTCTGCCCAAGGCTTTTAAGTTCCTCCTGGTCAATTTCTGGCTCCTGTTACCTTTGCAGGGCATTATCAGTCTGCCTTCTGAGGAAAATGAGTCCCCAGTCCTCCAAGGATGCCCTGGGGAGTCTGGAAGGCACCGAAGTCTGAAGAGAACTCCTCAGGGGCTAGGCACAATGCAGAGAGGACCCAGCCTGCGGTTCTGATGGGCCAGCCGAGGACCAAGGCCAGGGAGGTAGAGTGGCTGTCTGAGCAGGGGTCTCGTCCAGGACCTCCCTGGACAGCTTGCTAAACCAGATCCCTGGGCTGCATCCCCAGTTTCCGTTCAGTAGGCCCAGGAGGAGCCCCAGCATCTGGGCACTAACAAGTTCCCAGTGAGGGTCCTGTTGCGGGTCCAGAGAGAACCCTTCGGCCATGGGTCTGCAGGCTGCTGCTTCCTACCCTCCCACAGGTCCAGCTTTTCCTCCAACTCGAGGATTCTCTGCAATCCCGACTTCTGTATTCTTTTTTTACATTTTTTGTACACATATATTTAATGTACTTTTTTTAGGGCTTTCTTTTTTTTTTGCCATAGGTTGTTTTTGTTTTTGTTTTTTTCCATAGAGTACACTCACCAGAGAGAGAGAGTCAGAAACAGAGAGAGGGAAAGTGAGAAATCACCCTCGAGCGGGTGTCCATGCAGCAACCCCTCTCCTCCATTCTTCTCAGAATTTGGGTATGCACGCACATGCACCCAGTGTGATTTTCAAACCACCGGGTCTGGGACTCAAACTGCAGTCAGTCATGTGGGAGTCCAACACATTCACCACCACACCATCTGCTGGCCCCTAAATATACATATTTAACACATGCATTTAACCAGAACAGTACCATTCCCAGTTTGTTTTTAATTGGCAAACAGTAATTGTACACATTCTGGGGTGCAGTGTGATGTTCAGTACATGAATCACAACGTATAGTGATTAAATCAGGGCAATGAGTGTATCCATCATCCCCGACATTTCCTCCTGCTTCTTGCTGGGCATGTACTCCCATGCCCTCCCTTTTAGCTATTCTGAGGTACACAGTGAATGATTAACTGCAGTCACCCTCCTGTGCTGCGGGACATTACTGCTTGATCTTCTCACCCGACGGCAATCCTGTGTCATTCATTGATTGCTCTCCCCTCTCCTCCCTGCCTTCCCAGCCTCTAGTAATCCTAAAATACCGACCTCTCAGCTGAAGGTCCCATCCCAGCCTCAGTGGGCGGTAGAGTGTGCCGGATGGACGTGAGGTAGGTGGGATAACGACCCACATGTCACAACTGAATCCCTGGCACTGGCGAGTGTTGTGTGACACGGGAAAGGGGAACTAAGGTTGCTGGTCAGCTGACCCTAAGATGGGGGCGTGATCCCAGGTGACCCAGGTGTGCCCAGGTAACACAGTGGAGCTTTTCTGTTATGCCAGAAAATGAATCGTTTCGGCTGTGGGCTCGCAGCTGGGTGATGGTGGGAGGGTGAATAGAACCAAATGAGTAAAATATAGTTCTAACACTTAGAGAAGTTTCAAGTTTTTGTTGACCTCTTAACAAAGTTTACTGACAAGAATCTCATTTTTCCTGACAGAACCTGAGTTGTTTTTTGTTTGTTTGTTTGTTTGTTTGTTTCTTGAGAACTAATTTAACCAAGGAATCAAAACCCTTCTGGGACATCACCATTAAAAGTGCTGGTGAGAAATCGTAGCTTCCTTTCCTAATTCTGCACCAGCTCATACAGTCCAGGGGCGGCGCTTTCCTCAGGGACACAGCCGGCTCGCTAATGGAGTTCCTGTGCCCACCCTCGAGGCTCTGACCAACAAGGCACCCCTTCCTCATGACAACAGCAGAGGGGGAACTTGTCTAAACTTGACTAAAATAGTGCTTCCTCTATATGCTGGATCTACTCCCAGGAGCACTTGGGGATTTAACCTCCTGAATGCTACAAACCTAGGCTCTCCTGTCACCGGAGAGGACTGATGTCAGGCACCAATTTCCAAAAACTTGCCTTCATCTAGAAGGCCAGGCCCAGGAAATGTCTAAAATATCCCATGGCCATACATCATAAATCTATGTCTTGAGCACTCGTCCCAGGAGACTGAACTGTGCCAGGTGGGGACAATTGATGGCTATCCGGTGAAGCTTGCTCAGCAAAGAGGTGGCCCCTGCCTGACCCTGCCTACCAAGGCAATATCTCACTCTGTCAGCCTTCTCTTTCAAAGCGGCTTGAAATGGAGTCGGTGGTGATGAAGACCTCAGCTTCAGTGATTCACAAAGACCTGAAGGGTCCAATTGCCTCTTGGTAAACACAGAAAAAATGCTGCTCAGAAGTGTGGCTGTCCAAAGGCACCCTGATCTTTAGCACCAGTGTGACTCTTCCCTGGTAACCTGGCTAGATGACTACTGCACCATCCCTTCTGCTGGAACCAGGGTAGCAAATGACAGCTGTGAGGTGCCTTAACTGAGCTGCATGGGGAGCAGACCCAGGCTGTTCCATCCTCTCCTGCCCAGCTAGAAGCAGGTATCTCACCCAACCTGGCACAGACCGATACCCAGTGGACACCAGGTAGCCCTTATGCCTGCAGCTACAGACTGACTTGCAGAGTAAATCTGTTCAGTAAAATGACCTTTCTCCTTTCTCTAGGAACTCAGTGCTGCCCAGACTGAACACTGCCCACACTATGAGGGCAGAAACATGGATTACCCTGACTCGGACCACAAATGGTGAGGGTAAAGGTGAGTCCACTTGAAAGTGCATCAGCTTCACTCTGTCCCACTATTTGTCATATGGTTCTGCTCACTTCCTGTGTGGTGGCTAAACTCATCCTGAAGAACTAAGATGTAAATGAAGAGGAGACCCAATAGTGGTGCAGCGTTAAATTCAACACCCTGCAAGACTGACCCATGTAAAAACGTTCCTAGTTCATGTCCTGAGACCACTCTATTGGCAGTTCTCAATCTTTCTCTCTTCCTCACTCATGGAAGAAAGAAATAAATAGACTTTAAGGAGGATTTGTAAACTACAAAGGGCCCCTTTAAACAAGTCTCCTTCATTCATTAGAGTATCTGCTATCCCTTAGTCTACAAATCTGGCCACCAGTGGGAGATACCAACACTAATTTGGGGAATTCAAATACAGTGGGATGGGAACTGGGAGTTAGAGGCAAGGTCATTCATTCTGACTGTGGAGATCAAAAGGAACTCATCAGGGAGGTGATTCTGACATGGGCTTTGAATAATGAGTTTCATGAGATGAAGAGAATATTGAAGAAGAGAAAACAAGATATTATAGGAGCCTGTGAGCTGAGATTTCAGAGAAGCATTTGTCTGGTGCAGCTGAGATCCCAGACAATCTAGAGGAGAAGGAATAGGACAGAAGATAGAAGGATGGTGACTTACAGAAGGCCTGGGATTCCAGACTAAGGAATTCAGAATCTATTCTTCAGGCAATGGAGAGTCTTTGACAGTATTAAGCAAGGATGTAACTTGTAAAGATCTGCCATTTCCAAAAACAACTCAGGCAGCAGGATGGAGGAGGGACTGGAGTGGCATGGCATTAGAGGTTGGGCTTCCCATTCAGGGACTGGGGCCGTGATCTGTACAAGGTTTGTATCACTCCTGACCCAGCAGGAGAGAAGCAACTGACAAGGAAAGGTGGGCGAGAAACAATTATAATGTAGGATTGGTAGAACTAGGGAGAGAGAAAAGAAGTTGTCAAAACTAGTTTTGATATTTCTAGCTTTGGTGACTAAGGTAAAAATGAGACTATAGCCAAGAGGTAAAGTTCAGAATAGAAAAAACAACTGAGCTGGAAAGGCTAAGTTTGATTTGGGACATACTAAATTTGACAGAGTTGAGCAGTAGATGGGTGGAGATCCAGCTCCATAGCTCAAGAAAGGAGGCTGGAGCTAGAGGCCTGGGCTGAAAATGGTCATTGCATTTGTAATGCCCAAGACACGGAATCAGAGAACAATCAGAAATGAGTGAGGAGTGGTTGAAAAAAAAGAGGATTGCAAATGGGGTATCAGTTAACTATTGCCAAGAAACAAGTTATTCTAAAGCCTAGCAACTTGAAACAACAAATATATCAAATAGATAGATAGATAGAGATAGAGATATAGAGATATAGAGATGTAGATATAGAGATATAGATAGATGGATAGAGAGAGAGATATATAATCATCTCACAGTTTCTGAGGGTCAGGTATCTGGGAGCAGCTTCGCTGAGTGTTTCTGACTCAGGGTCTTTTATGGAATTGCAGCCAAGCTATCAGCTAGGGCTACTGTGATCTGAAGCCTTGAGTGAGGCTTCACTCATGTGGCTACTGATGACAGGAGGCCTGTTCCTCACTGTAGGGCTCCCAGTGACATAGCTGCTGGTTCCCCCGAGGAAGTCATCTACGAGAGAGAAAGTGACCAACCTAATATAGGGATCGGCATCCTGCAAGCTCGGCCGTACTGGGTCACACAGACCAAACCTGGTATAACGTGGGAGGGGACCGTGTCCGGGTGTGAGTGCCAGCAGCTGGGACCATTGGAACCATTTGGGAGCTGCTAGCCACAGAACCTGACCAGGAAAACAGCAGAGAGGATTCCATAAGGACACGCAGAATAAAGAGAGAACGCAAGCCCTAACGTGCACGGTATAGCGGCCAAAGGGTAAGGTCATGAGGAAGATTCAAGGAAGGGGTTGTTTCAAATGCTAAAACGTCCCAAGAGATGGGGCTGAACGAGCCCAGAAATCAGGCTGCAGGACGTGGTGGTCAGCTGCCAGGCGGGCATGGCTGGCTGCAAGGATGTGGATGCAGGAAGAGGCTCCAGCTTGGCAGGTGGAGAGGGAAATGGAAGCGAAATCAGTAACGGCGGGGAGTGGTGGATGAAGACCACTTCCACAAGCACTGGGGACGAAGGGAGCAGAGACGTGTGTGGTGCAGGGAAAGCCAGGCTGTGTACAAAAACTGATTTTACCTGCAGAGGACGGAAGGGAGAAATGACAAGCAAAGGGGAGAGGCATGGCCAGAGGCTATGGCTGATGGACCAAGGTTCCCGAGGGTCTCCGAGAACAGTGATCGAAAGCCCACCTCAGGAAGATTAACCTCTCTTTCTCCCATGGAGGAACGGGACAGGCGAGTGAGGGCGAGTGGGAGTGCAGAGAGGTGAGGCGGCAGGGCGAGGGGGGCTGAGTCTAAGGTGGGCAAAGGCTTACAGCGGCTCTAGGGGGTTGTCTCCAGGGACAGGCCCTTACTTTGAGTTATGCCCATGACCTTCCTACTATTTTGCAGAAGCTTCCTCACCCCCCAGCAGCTGAAGATTAGCACATACCCACATTTCATCTTTTCCTGACTTCTCGAGCTCCCCAGAGCCATCCCAGCTTCTGGAATTTTTGTGCTCCTATCAATGGTGCATAATTTATGTTCCCCCTATAAGGCCAGGGATGTCTGCAACACATCCATTTTTAGTAACAAACGGAAGTGCTAGGCAAGGCTGGGGGTGAGCCATGGCCTAACTGCTGGGAACGGTCATTCTCGGGGACCACCTCAGGAGAGGAGGGCGAGAGCACCACTGGATCCACCACCAACCCTCGGAGTAGGAGCAATGAGGACATCAAAGCCGGCTTCCTTCCCAAGTCCTTCCCATTGTCTGCCCCCAGGGTCACTGGTCTGGTCTCCTCTCCTGGGCAGCTTCACACCTAAGGCACCTATAAATCCAGAACTAGCAGCAGAGAGTCCGAACTAGGCTCATGGCTGGCCTCCTCCTCACCTCGTTTCTTTTTTGTACACTCTTAACCTCACATGACTCTGCTTCGTCATCTGTAAAACGAGAATAAGGAGGACAGGATTGTATCTGTAGCGCTAGCTCAGTACCTGCAGTGGAGTCAGTGTTGTGCAAACACCAGCTATCAGTAGTCGCTGACATCCTCCCTAGGTTTCACAAGCCCCAGAGGCAGGACTTTTTATTGCCAAGTGGCGTGGATTGTTGCAGGTTTATTGATTCAACCCATCTTCCTATTGCTCCAGCACACGGGCGGTGAAATGAAACACTAAGCTCAGTAAAGCTCTAGATGAGCCTCTTCAGCCCAAAGAGCAGCCATTATCTTCACCCTGGTTCTCCATGGGGTGGAGGGCTGTGCTACATCCTGGACTCAGGTGTTGGTCCAGGGACTCCTATGGTAGCAAAACCTACCCAAGACTGGCTACAGGGAGAGCAGTTTTCTCTGCTCTTTTATAATACTACCTCCTGCTAGAGTTGGGGTGTCCTTCTAAATGCATGTGTTGGAACTTGGTTCTATTGTAAAGCTGTTAGGTGAAAATTTAATGCCTTTATGGTATCCTGGGGTTGGGTCTTTGGGTGTGATAAAGTCACTGGGGTAAGACCTCTAGTTCTGATGTGTTAATAAGAGGGGAAGGGAGACCAGAGCGGCAGAAGCTCACAGGCAGCCGCTCTGCCCCGAGTCCTGCCTCTGCCATGTGATGTGGCTCCTGGACCTCAGACCTCCCTACCGTGAGCTTAATAAACTTCCACTTCTGTATAACTCACCCACTGTCAGGTATTTCAGTTAGCAACACGACAGCAGACTAAGAGAGCCCCCACTTCCTGGCATCCGTTCTGGACAGGTGCTTTTGCTGCAGCCCAGCTGACCTGTAAGACACCTTCCAGATCGCTTACAGATAAGGAAATTAGGCCTGAGAGGGTGTGAGGAACACCCCAGGCCACACGGTGCAGCGCTGAGCTTTGCACATTTGCCCTCCCCTCCCTTCCTCACATCATTTCACTGGATGGGCGTCCAAGGGCCATGGGCAGGGAGCAGAGAGGAACCAGGTCTCTGGTTAGAAAGCCCCAGGCCTCGGGATCAGCAGGTGGCATAATGGTTACATCACTGGAGTCCCATATGGCTGACCCCAGTTTGAGTCCTGGACCCGGCAGCCTGACACTCACACCAAGCACTTGTGTGTATGTGCCCAAAATCCCGACGGGAGAATGTAGAAGGGATTGCGATGTGGCCATGCCCAGGGGGATGAGTTCTTGCATTCTGCCTCTCCAGCTTATGCACACGCCTGACAGCAAAAATCTCTCTTAAAAAAAAAATAAATACAAACCCTACACTTAGAAAACCCTAGATCTCTTTCTTCATATTCCAGGGATGTAGAAAAATAAATCGTCTTCTAGATATATTTCCTGGAGTATTGGTCTGCGTTCTCGTGGAACTGTAGATAACTTGTTCTAGAATCAGAGCCTCCTTGTCGGAATGGCGCGATCAGAGCTCGAGAATCACTCCCAGTGTCCTCTCCTGCACAGCGTTCGTGCAGGTGGGTGCAGGGAGGTTCTCACTCTCCATCTCAGCCATCCGTCACTGGGGGCCAGTCGCTAGAACATCTTCCACCAGTTCGAACCAAAAGCTTCCCCCATAACTTTCACCCCACACAGGTTTGGACTCCTTAGGGATCAATCAGAATGGAACTTGGGCTTTCTTAGCCCAGTGTCCATGTCACACCTTTGGAGCTGCAAGTCCCCTCACACTCTGCTTCATGCACTGCTGTGGCCCGAGCCTCCTTTTCTGTCACTCAGAGGACTCTTGGCCCTCTACGCAGGCTCCGGCCACCTTCCCAGCCAGCCAGGTTCTCTGCCCTTCCCCAGCCCCTGCCATCTCTCACACGCCTGCGGAGACAGAGCTCCCTGGGTCAAACCTGAATATTTTTTCTGGGAAATGCCCTCCTTTCCTGCTGGGCCCATTAGTGTCTCAGGTCAGATATGAACGTCTGGGCCCCACTCTCTTCTTACCCTAGTTCTATTTTAGGGTCTTGCCCTGGTTTCCAGCACTTTCTTCTCTGAACTTTGAGAGCCCTAAGGAACTTGTCTGCCCAGCCAGACTCTCCCTTCCCTGGGAGGCTCCACAAATGGCTTTAATGGGGTAGAGGAGGCATAGCCTCTGCCAGATTCATATTTGTGGTTTCTTCAAGAGCTGCCCTCTCTGGGGTCCTCCCTGTTTGGGTTTTGCAAAAACCAATGTGAAGCACACCCTCCCCTCAGCCTCACAGTGCTCAGTCTCTCCCAACCTGAGCCCAGTGCACCGGAAAACCTCCCAGGGAAAAGGCTGGGAGAGAGCTCCATTCAGAGACAACCACTGCACCAGGCAAGCGCTTGCAGCTGTGACCGGAAACCTGCCTCCAACGCCTGACATTAAGGGACAGGTAATTGAGCAGCTTCAGGCCATCACACGGTGCCTGATGGTGTTCCTCCTCTCACGGGTGCCCCCATGTGCTAGGTGTGCTCTTTGCCTCACCCCCTCCGACAAGACAACCGCCATCCTCACCAGGCATATCCAAAACGAGGGACTGCACCATGTTCCCACACATGTATCAGAAGCTCGTCAGCTCACGGCCCTTCTGGGCTATTCGACCGATATTTGGTCACATGCCCATTCCTAAGCCAGTTACTGGGAAGAGGAGGCCACAGTCCTGGCCAGTGGACTGGACAGACCCTTCAGTCAAGACCTGGAAGAAGCCCTCGTCTTCTGAGCATGCAAGTGTCAGATACAGCGCACCATCAGCTGCTGCTGGCCAGGGAGAAGCAAGTGCTTACGGTGAGGTTGGTCAGAGCCTCCCCACCTCTCAGAGGGAAAGGCCCACTGGAGGGCACAGAGAGCAGGGCACATGACGCCCACCTCCAGCCTCCGTATATGCAATTCAGTGTTTGCTGGGAGAACTAATCCCATCATCTAGGGCAGGGTGCGCAGACGTCAAGGCGTGTCATCGTTGGGATGACTGGAGTTGACGGGCTGCCAATAGAGGAACACGGTCTGCTAAGAAACAGTCAGCTAACCTGAGAAATAAATACGCTGAGTCTCGCAGTTTTAAGTTTGGTCTTGGATATCACAGGAGCACAGAGGCTCCTAAGCTCATTCAAAGGACAAAAATGCAAACAAAAAATGATAGTCTTGATAGAATGCCACTGAGTCAATTAATCAGTCAAATTAAAATAATTTTAATAAAAACCACCTATTTGTTCGATGACGGTGCATCATCCTCAACAAGAAAAAAAGCAAAACTGGCCACGCCTGTGTTTCCCATTACTACTAGGGCTGGTTGGTTGATTTTTTTCCTTTTTCGTTTGGTTGTTTCCTTGTCTCTCCCACAGGAGCAAAGGGGTGAGAGATTTCAGAAAAAAGACCAGAGAGAAAAACTGCCTTATTTCATTCAATCCATTACATCAGTCAATGAGTTAAGAATCAGTGGAAGTCCACCACCGTCCAGTTTTACATGCTGAGCTCCTTCGTGCAGCGCTGGGGACACTCATACTTTCAGAACCACCGATCCAGCCGAAACCTGTCATTCATTTTCTGCAAGGGCTATGAAGGCGCACGGATACCTCTGGATTTCCTCAAGGTCACCCAGTTAATTATTGACACAGCAACTCACCTCCCAAAGACTCCTATTAGTTCCCATGTCCCATGTTGGGGATGCTGGTCCCCTGTGTGCCACGGGCCTGAGCTAAGTGTGTCTTGGTCAGAGTCCAAATCTGCCAGTCATAAAAAGCTTTCTAATCCACCTATATGCAGAAGAATGTGGCTCAGAACTCATTTCAAACGTTGTTTCTCCTGGAGATTTAAAGACACATCCGTCTCTCACACAAACAAATCGATTTGTGCACCGCGCCCTCCAGGGACCAGCTCTCCAGACCCTCGGCAGGTGTGAGGTCCAGGTGTGACTTTCTCTGCTCTGCTCAGTAAGGAGGGGCCCTGGCCCTCTCCTCGGCTCCCTCCTCCCAGACAGAAACAGTTAATTGCCAGCTCCAGGCTGCCTCCAGCCCAGCCCTAATCGGTAGAGCTGGGCTGAGGAAGCTCCGGGCCAGGCTGGGCCGCGCAGAGCAGCAAGAGCATTTTTCCAAGGTAATGATTAAGCCGAGCACCTGGCAAGGGCACAGGAGCCACGCCAGGAAGGTGAGCCCTATTCACACCTCTGCCAGGCTGCGGTGGCCAGGACCGGTTTGAGAAGGCAGGGACCTGGGGCGCAGGGGCCCTGAGCCGGCAGCCACAGCCTCCTGCCTGCCCACAGCCCTGGGAACATCTGAGGGCTGGAGCCTCTGCTACCTACCCTGCGGAGACGCTGCCCTCACCCTTGCACCATGAAGCTCCAGCTGTTCTGGACTGGGCTGGAATACACCTGCCGGCTCCTGGGTATCACCACGGCTGCAGGTAAGACTCCGCCTCCTGCTGCCATCCTCTGCACACTGGCTGGCATGGTCGATGGGGCTGCCCGAGGGTTGGGAGCACCTGGAAGGCAGTGGGCACCTCTGGCCACTTTGTCCCTCCATTTCTTTCCCCAAACCACCCCCAAACATTGCTGTGCAGAGCAGTGGCAGGTGTGTGGCTGTGAGCCTCAGCCCCAGAGCCAGAGGGCCTGGTGCTGAATCTCCGTCCTCCCTGTGACCTTGGGAACCCTCGGGATTCTCATTTGCAAAATGAGTCCAGAGGGTCTGCCTGATCCGAGGGCTGTTTTGAGGTGGAGGCAGGAACTGAAGAGGAAGATGTTGAGAGCCTGAAAAAGAAGCTGAGGCAAAATGCAAAAAGAGTTTATCTGAGCCAGGGGTATGAACAGCTGCCCTGGTGAACACAGACCTCAGTCACTCAGAATATGCTACCAAAGAATGGCCTCCAGAGGGGTGAGCTTTTTCAGGAAAGTGGGGTGGGGGGTAGGAAGGAAGGAAGGGTTACAAAAGTTCATTTTTCTGAAGAATGTACATTGGTTCACAGAAGAGCCTACCCGTCAGCTTCCTAATGTTTGATACATCCTGGCAACACTGCAGCAGGTAGCAGGTGGCGGGTGGGACTACGACATGCGGCAGTGTGTGGAGACCTCGGCAGTTTTGTTTGAGGGCCAGCTACTTTCTAATCAGGGGTTCTTTTCTAGGATGTGTCCCTGGGCCATGATTTAGACAGGGGGATGGGAGACGTGACCGAGACGCTATGCCTCAGACACTGTGCCTTATCTCTCGAGGCCAAAGAGACTCTCTGAACACTCTGTTCCTTACACTCTAAACTATGTTACTGCTCCTTGTAAAGGGCTGGGCAAGTGTGAGAACCCAATGCCTCACCTGACAGTTATGAAAATGGTCAGCCAAGCCCACCCTGTTTTGTTCAAGCCACAACCTGAGCTCATGGGAGAGAGAACCTCCAGGCAGGAAGCAGCCCTGCCCGGGGGCCCAGGCAGGGCTTAGCTCACCCCGCAATTGCAGGCTTCTCTCGGCTCACCCCGCACCCATTCACAGAGCGTTCCCTAGGCTGGGTTCCTCTCTCTCACCCAGCTGAATCACAGGGCTGCTCAACTGGCCAGGAAGAGAGATGGTTAGAGTAGAACTGATGACCACGACCCTGTCCATCCTCTTCCCTGCCCCCAGCAAAGAGCTGACCCTGGGCCCCATGCCCCTGCAGTACCAGGATCTGTGTTGGGGAAGTGAGCAGGCAGCATTCCGAACCCCTCAGCTCTGATCCCCACTGAGCCTCAGCAACAGGAAAGAGACTCCGCTGCCCGTGGAAGACTCTTCATGGCTGGACAAAAGCTTACTCACTAAATGGACTCAAGCAGGGCTGGTTCCAGCCCCAGCCTTGTCACTTGCCCAGAGTGTGACCTTGAGGTAGCCACCTGGTCCCAGGACTATGCTTTCTGATCAGTATGGTCGAGATACTGAACCAGCTAGCCAGGTGCTTTGACAGATTTAGGGTGCAGGAACAGAGCACAGCGGAGTGGAATTAAAGATGGAAACCACTGGCAGAAGCCCCAGGGTTAGGGTTCACCATACTCCACAGCTCAGTCAGGCTCTGGTCATGCTCAGGGTACTGGACCAGTGCACCGTGAGCTGGCCAATGGGCTCATCCGGCATCCAGGCTGCGAGTTAGAGCAGAGGGGCTGTGGGACCTGGTCTAGCCCCACCCTCCTATTCCAAGATGGAGCACCTGAGCTCACATAGAGGTGTGACCTTGCCCAAGGTCCCACTAGAGGGCAGGGGGACAGCCTGGAGCACTGGTCCCTGAACTTTCACAAAGGCCAGAACCTGACTGAAACTCCACCAGCATCCCTGGGTAGGAAACCCAAACCAGCAGGCAAAAGGAAGGGGTCTGGAATTGCTCTGCTTAGGCCCAAGTAGATGAGATGACAGAGGAGCCAGCTCCAGCCTCTTGCAGAACTATGGAGTCACGCACATGTAAGAGATGACCACCAAGGTCTCCGACAGCCCATCCTGGGGAGGCGGAGGTGGCCCTAGTAGGTTTCCGAGTCGGGGCTGAGGATCCTCCTCTACCACAGCTGATCTGAATCTGCCCTGTCCCTCCGAGCCCTGGTTCCCAGATATGGAAAGGGTACTCCTTTGAACTGCCAGGCCCCACAGTGACTGTACCCCAGCTGTACCCCACCCAGAGCTGAGAGCTGCCACCTGCTGGAAGCTGTTTTAAGATGCGTGTGTCTATCCTTCTGATGCATGAGCCTCAGGTAGCTGGAATCTGGTTTATCTCAGCCAACAGAGGGTCTGCAGCCCTCTCACACGCCAGGCGCACACACCACACGCATATACCGCTTCTCTCAGCCACAGCCTCTCTCTGCACACAGGCTGCTGTGAACGCGGAGAAGGGCCTCCCTCTTGGGTTTTGATATAAGATCCAGGCTAAAAATAGGCCTGGGCTGCCTTCTAATGGCCAGGCTTTCAAATAATCTTGCTGGGGCTTTCTAAAGTGCTAGGAGTGAAAGGGACGCTAGAGAGAGGGTTCTGGTGTTCTTGGGCAAATCTCGAGTTTCTTTTGGCGTCACCGACCTCCTGGCCTATTTCCAGCATGTAAGATTTACAAATTCCTTATTCCTTAAGCCTCTTTTCTGTGTTGTTGAAATCTTCTGTTGAGAAGTCCAGGCTTTATTTACAAAGCACTGTTGCTAGAGAGGAAATAAGACTTGAAAACAGAAGCAGTCACTTTGCAGAAACCCCATTCAGGGGTGTTGGGGCCATCCAGAAGGAAATACCTAACGTGGCCCCTCATGCCCGTGTGGTGGGGGTGTGGGCCCTATAGGAGCTAGGAAGGCATGTGGCCCAAGTGCTTTGGGAATGCCACCTGCAGGGACCAGCAGCTCCGAGAGGTTGCAGCAGTCTCCTCCTTAGACCCGCCCCAAGCCAGGATCTGGGGCTGTTAGAGATCCCAACGGCTCAGTTCCCAGGTGCCTCCCCTAGGATGGCAAGGCCCTGCGGCTGTGCCTACAGCAAGCCCTGCCAAAGAGACCCCTTCCCACCATGCTGTCTCCTCTCCACCCAACCCTTTTGGACAAAGCCTCCTTAGGATGTCTGGTAGTCCTGTGGGCCACTGCGGCAGACCTCAACATCCAGCCCCACCCCACCATGAATGCTTTCA
This sequence comes from Tupaia tana, assembly GCA_026018925.1. Classification (NCBI taxonomy): domain Eukaryota; kingdom Metazoa; phylum Chordata; class Mammalia; order Scandentia; family Tupaiidae; genus Tupaia; species Tupaia tana. The sequence goes on from JAKSZU010000010.1 coordinate 82,740,349, forward strand.
GAGCACGGACAGAGCCAGAGCGCATAGGCTGGGGGAAGGTGTGGTGCCAGGCACTGCCCACCAAAGCAAGTACAACAAGGAAACTGGGCACACTCCGCACCTCCCGGGCAGAGGCCAGAACATTAGCCTGTCTACCCTTAAAGCAGCTCCTCACTGCGCTCACCTGAAGTCAGACCGAAGACACCCTGAGTGCCAGGCTCCAGCCTGGCCAGGCTGAGGGCTGGAGCTGGTGCACAAGGCAGACCAACAGTCAGGAGAGGGGCCTGGGAGATGGGCTTAACTGAGCACAGTGGTCAGGTCACTTCTCTTGAAAGTGAGAAAGGACCTGTCTGACTACAGTGGCCCCATGGCCAACCAGAAAGGCAGGGCTGGCCTCCCTCGGAATTACTGCTGTCTTCTTTCTCCTCAGGAGCCTCTCAAATACCTCCCCCACCACTCCTTCCACCCTGCCCCAGGGAGAGGAAAAAACTCCCTGGGTCAGAGCAGATGACACACGCTCAGGCCCTCCAGGCTAGGGGGACACTCGTGTCATTGCACACAGATGGCCATGGGCTTCTCCAAAAGATATTTGCCCAGAAAATGTCTGCAAACACTGGTGAGGCCTCCCAGCATTCTTCAGAGCACAAAGCCTCAAGCCTGCAGATCCTGATGCCAACACTCGAGGGCTTTATTTCGCTCTTCCGTCCTCTGCTGCAGGCCCAGCCCATCATGAGCTGCGTATCGTACCGTGCCGTGTTGTACTCCAGGACGAGCTCTGTGCTGCGTGCTTGAAAACGCAGAATCTCATTTGGGCATCATCATGTCCATCCTCAAACCCACTGTACAGAGGAAAACAGGCTTGGCGGGGTGGAGCACCTTGCTCAAACTCACAACCCTGACGCAGGGAGAGAAAATTCCAGCTGACGGCAGCTGACTCCTGAGCCTCCACACCTAATCACTGTGCCTGCCACCTGAATGGGGGTTAAAGGACGTGTCTCTCTGTAGCTCGATGACTCCAAGATGCAGGCTGCAACACACAGAGGATGCCCATGAGGCCCACTTAGCGCTGCCCTAGTGCCCGTCCCAGGGTCCCTGCACTTAGTCAGCCCTGACTTAGCACATGCTCAGGCAGGTGGGCTTGTAGTGAGGACAGACACGGCTACGTCAAGGCCTATAGTCAAAGGTCCCCAAATACTTCCTAATCTGAGACACTGATCTGCGACCCAGCTGCTCACTGTCTCTGAATGCCCACCACACTGCCTTCACCAGCACCCCCTTGCACTTCTCCAGCCACACTCACTCTGGGCATCATCTGGAATAGACAACTCTGTATCTGTTTCCAGAGGAAAGGATCGCAGTAGAATCTTCCATTTATGGGTCCTGAGATGCATGGTCCATGCATGCTTCATAGTCATTATCTTGCTACGGCCCTAGAAATGCCTGTGAGGCTGGAGTACTGAGCTCTATCCCATTGTATAAGCAAGGAAATGGAGGCTTGGAATGTTCAGGTAGCGTGGCAGAGATCACAAGCCAGGAGACAGAGTCCCGGTGTTCAAATTCTGGTCTGCCCAGGCATATGGCAGCAATGCAGTAGCTCAAAGGAACGGAAGACAGAGGAGCAGGAAATGAGGGGGCTTCAGGACCAAGCCATTGTGAGCAAACCCCGTCAGTACTGGGATCCACCTGATGTCATTTAGAACTTTTGTTCTGTTCAGGCTTTTGACCTATTAACCTGCTTCTGTTCCTAATGGACACAGCCACATTCCCGAAAGCGCCATTGCTCACCACCTTCTATTCAAAATAGAGCATGTTCTTATTAATACAGATCAGAACCAAAGAAGCGTTTAAAACCCAGGTGTGCACTTATTATTTTTTAAAGAGTACAGCAAATGCATAATTTGACCTTAGCCCTGTTCAAAGCCTTCAAGAAAACAAATGGTTCTGAAGTCACTGTCTTGGGCCTGCCATGCTAATTTCCACCTCTCTTAATTGTATCTCCCCGTGACCACCTCCTGCCGTTTAAGAGTGTGTTGTGCACTCTGACGTGTCTGCAGGTGATTTATTACCCGAGCAAAACCACATCGTGTTTTCAGAGCTTCCAAGTGAACATTGGCTTTTATCCTTTCCGATCTGATTATCTCAATGAGTAAATGGAATCTTCCTCTCTCTCTTCTGCCCTCCTACCACTGAAAGACAAACCTACTTTTTTTTTTTTTTTTTTACTTCCTCATGCCTGTGTCTTTCTGCTTAGATTTAGAACAAGAAATCTGGAACTCCACTCATGATTCATTTAGTCAGCAAACATTTGCTACGTTCCCTCATGGTACAATGTGGCCAGATGGATTAGGATGGCACGTTCTCTGCCACAGGGGAGCTCCCAGTCTGACCAGGAAGCAAGCTGGTGAATGCACGTGCCAGGGCCAGCACCGCAGTGTGCTATTTTGGAGGGTGGATCTGTGTCCTGCCCTACCACGTGCTAGGTGCGTGACGCAGGGATATCACCTACATTTTAATTCAGCCATCATCTAGGAAATGGGAGCGACGATTACATCTACCTCTGGGGTTGTGAGGCTTCAGTGAAACACACTGCGGGGCACGGCAATCTCTCTCGGCCCTGATTAACTGTAGAGCAGCGTGCAAGATACGAGACTGCATGGCACGAGTGATGGGCTCCGCGTGCAGGATGGGGACGAAGGAAGATCGGAGGAAAGGAGCGAAGCAGCACATGGCCCGTGAGACTGGGAAGGGCGGAAGGGCCTAGATCGTAAGAGGCCTTGCACTAAGGATGCTAAGATCAGCCTCAGGAACTTGAGTATTTCTACATCACAAGTAGTGAGCAAACCAGAAGCTTCTAGGGCAGCTCCATGGCACTGTAGTTGTGTGTAGAGAGCAAGACCCCACATGGGTGACGATAGCCCAGGCTGGCAGCTTGAAAAGCACACCAAGAATGCATGAGTGCACCCCCAAATCCTGATGGCATAGAGAAATGGAGGAAAAGGATGCTGGTGTGACCTTGTCCCACCAGGTGTGTGTGTTGGGGGCTTTCTTTCTCTCTCCCTCTTCCTTTTCTCTCTGGTGATTAAAAAAAAAAAAAAATTCCTTAGTTCTGTTCCACTTTCTGAAGAGGGTTATAAACAAAAAGACACCCATGACCTGTGCTGGGGATAGGGCACTCAGGAAGCCTTACCTTAAGCCAGGTCAAGGTCAGGTGAAGCGTGGTAGGTACGGTGCAGCTAGAAAACAAAGGGGGCATGGCCACAGTTTTTCTGGTGTCGGAAAGCTGCCATGTGGAAGAGTGAGCAGACACATTCTCTTTGAACACCGAGAAAGAATAAAGAGAAAATACCTCAGATCTCCCTGACATCAAGAAGAAATTTCTCCCATGAGTCCTTACAAGGACAGTGCTATTCTAGTGGGAGAACTACCCTCCATAGTACCAATACGTTGTGTCTATAGAGTCCCTCCACCTAAACTATGGTATCACCGAAAAGTCGTGCTCAGCCCTGATGGCCTTACAGGTGATTTCCACCAATGTTCAAGAAGAAAATAGTATTTATTCTATACACACTCCTCCAGAAATGTGAAAAGGAGAGAATACTTTTCAATTCTTTCTATGAAATCAGAATGTACATAGATACCAAAACTAGACAAAGATATGATAAGAAAATCAGACAGATATCCTTCAATATAGATGCAAAAATTCTAAATAAAGTTTTAAATAAAATAAATATATATAAAGGCTAATATATAATAATCGAGTGGAATTGATCCCAGACATACAAAGTTAATTTAATATTTGAAAAATCAATTAATGTAACTGACCATACACTATGGAATGAAACATTTGTGGTTTCCTCCACCACCACCAAAGTTACATGTTGAAAAATCAGCACCTGAGGAGACGTTATTGGGAGTTGAAATTTGGAGTGATTAGGTCATGTGAAAGAACCCTCATGAATTAGTACCCTTATAAAAGAGGGCTGAGAAAGCTTCCTAAGTCTGTCTTCCATGTGACATGATGGTAAGAAGACAGCTGTCTATGAACAAGTAGGTCCTCAGACACCAAATCTGCCATCACCTTGATCCTGAACTTTCCATAAAAGTGTTTATTAGTAATTAGTAATAAAAATGTTTATTAGTAATCAGGGAAATGTAAGTCAAAACAGCAACAGGGAAGTCTATGTATAAGCCATTCAGCCTATGGTATGCATTCAGCATATTAACAAACTAAAATGAAAAGGTCGTATTACCATCCAAATAGACACAGAGAAGGCTTTTGACAACATCCTATATTCTTTCATAATAAAAACTATCAGCAAACTAATAATAAATGCAGCCTTAAGAACTACATCTACAAAATGCATAGAGCTACTTAAAAGTAAAAGATTAAAGCTTTTGTCCTAGAATTAGAACAAGAAAGTATTCTACTCTTACCAACTCCAGTCAACATCATACTGGAGATTCTAGCCAGTGCAATAAAACAAGAAAAAGAAGCAAAATGCTTACAAATTTGCAAGGATGAAGAAACTCTATGAACTCTATTTACAAAGCTACCAGATCTAATAAGAGGCTTAGTTACAAAAGATAAGATCTAGGGAACCAGCAGTTAGCGTAATGGCTATGTCGCTGGACTCCCACGTAGTCGACCGCGGTTCGCGTCTCGGACCCGGTGGCTTACAACTCACGCTGGGCGCGTGTGCGTGCGTGCCCAAGATCCCGAGAGGAGAATGGAGGAGAAGGGATTGCGGCGTGGCCATCCCCCCTAGGGGGTGATTTCTCGCTTTCTGTCTCTATGTCTCTCTCTGTCTGTCTGGCGAGCGCATGCGCCCTATAGCGAAAAAAACCTCTCCAAAAAAAAAAAAAAAAAAGATAAGATCTACACACATCAATTGTATTTGTACACACTAGCAACAAACTATCAGAAATGATATTTTTAAACTCAATTATAATAGTATAATAAATGAAATTCTTAGGGATACCTCTGCCAAAATATGTATCAAAAATCTGCACCCTGGAAACTAAAAAATAGTAATGCATAAAGATGGTAAAGAAGACATAAATACATGGAGAGACATATCTTGTTCATGAATCAGATGACTCAATATTATCCTCAATTCTCCTCGTAATTGTTCTATAGTTGAGTACGGTCTCAAAATCTCAAGATATTTTTTTCTGCAAAATGACAAGCTATTTCTAAAATTCACATGGAAATGCAAATATGTTAATATAACTGAAACAACTTTGTAAACACAGAACAAAAAACTACAGAAATCAGGACAGTGCAGTATTGACACAAAGAAAGATAAAATAGGTCAGTGGCATAGAATAGTGCCCAGAAACAGATATAGAGATATATAAAGAAGTGAGTTTGGGCAAAGGTTCCATGGCGATTTAGTACAGAAAACATGACTTTTTCAACAAATGATACTGGGACAACTAAATAGCCATTTACCCAACAGTAAGCTATACTTTGTACCATGTATTTTTTAAATGACTCAAAATGTATTATAAGCTAACATGTAAAACTTAAATCTATAAAAACTATAGACAATCAGATAAAATCTCAGTAATGAATTAGAGGGGTTTTTTAGATATGACATTAAATTTTTAATCCATGAAAGAACAAGTTGATAAATTGGATGCCAAAAAAAAAAAATTTTAAATGTCACTCTTAAAACTATAAAGGCAAGGGAATGAAAAGACCAGTCAACAAAAGAAAGTGATACAATGGCAAATAAGCACATAAAAATGTTTATTAGTAATCAGGGAAATGTAAGTCAAAGCAACAGTGAGCTAATACTATCCACCTACTGGAATGGCTAAAAATTAAAAGCTCTCCATACCTTAGGTTGAAATGCTGACAAGGGGGACCAGCAGTTGGCGTAATGGCTATGTGGCTGGACTACCATGTAGTCAACCACGGTTTGAGTCCCAAACCCGGTAGCTTAAACTCACACCAGGCGTGTGTGCATGCGTACCCAAGATCCTGAGAGGAGAATGGAGGAGAAGGGATTGTGGCGTGGCCATCGCCCCTGGGGGGTGATTTCTCACTTTCTGTCTCTCTGTCTCTCTCTGTCTTTCTGGTAAGGACACGTGCCCTATAGCAAAAACCTCACCCCCCCCCAAATAAATAAATAAATAAATAAATCTTTAAAAGATGAAATGCTATCAAGGATCTGGAACTCTCAGACATTACCAGTGGAAATATAAAATGGTATACTATCTCTGGAAACAGTTTGGTAACAGGCGCTTATCATATGGTCCAACACTTCCACTCCTAGGTCAGCACTCAAGAGAAAAAAAAAAAAAAAAAAAAAAAATATATATATATATATATATATATCCATACAAATATTGCACATGAATGCACTTGCAGTCTTATTTGTAATAGCCAAAAACTAGAAACAACCCAAATGCCCATCAGAAAGTGACTTATGAACAAGCTGAGGTCTATCCATACAACAGAATAATACTCAGCAGTAGAAAAGCATAAACTATTGACCCATGGTATAACACAGATGAATCTCAAATAATTATGCTGAACAAAGTAAACAACCCAGAAAAGAGAACATACTGCATCACTCCATGTCTATAAACTTCTAGAAAACACAAAGTAATCTCCACTGACAGAAAACAGATCAGTGGTTGCCTGGGGTGGGCAGAAAGGTGGCAGAGGAGAATTACAGTGAGGTGAGGGTCAAAATTGCACACTTCAAATATGTGCAGCTTATATGTCAATTAGGCCTCCATGAAGCCGTTTTTTAAAGGTAAGTGTCTCAGTTATCTATGTCAAAATCATGCTGTGTAACAACTGCATACAGCAATAAGTTTCTATTGTTCAAGGCTAGGCAATTTTGGCTAATGTTGGCTGGGGGTCAGATAGCTATTGACTTACCTAGACTGACCTTGGCTAGGACAATAAGAGCAACTCCACTCTGCATATCTCTAATGCTCCAGGAGGCTAGCCTGGGCGTGGCAGTGACAGTGGCATGAGAGAGCAGGTCCAGCCCAGGAGCTCATTTCATACATGGGCTTGCATCATGTCTGATAACATCCCATTACCTAAAGCAAGGCACGTTGTGACTCTGTATTCAAAAGTAGGAAACCAACTTCCCTCTAGATTGAGGCAAAGTTTTGAGGGCATCATTGCAATCTACCACTAGGACTTCTATGGGGCAAAACAAAATAGCTGGTCGACTTTAGTCTATGGGTCACATTTAGAGAATCTAGCAGAGAACTGGTGGACTCTATCGACTTCAGGAAATTCTTCCCCAACAGGTTTGTGAGGTACCAGATAGTATTGAGGACCACACTATAAAGTCTCTTCCAATGGAATACCTACAGATTGCTCCATAAAATGTGGGCCTTTTTCTCCTAATATCTCTGAACTCAGGCTCATGTGTGTCAGCTAAACTGACCTCAGCGCACAGATAAGCTTCCTTCCATGCTCAGAATCTGTCACAACTTCTCTCAACTTAAAAAGCCTATGGCTACTACCTTATTGTCTCAATGAATTTGAAGCAACTGGTTCCAACATCTCCACGTTCTTCTAAATGGTGCAAATCTGGCTTCCCATCTCTACCATCTGCCGTGATCACTTGTCTATAACTATCCCCAGTCATTATCATTAGCCTGGAGTATTAGTAATTTTGAATTGTTCTTAGAAATCCTGAGACCAGTAGGAGATACTCACACTTGAAAGAAGCAATTCAAGTTTACAATGAGCTATGAGGTTCTGTCAGCAACAGTGAGTGTGCCATTCTCATCTGGCTCCTAGGGCATCCGGGGTCAAGGTCACTGCCTGGCATGAAAATTCAGTTAGTGTGGGCTCTACTGAGCTTGGGAAACTTCCCAAGGTATCCCCAAGGGTACTGCACGGAATGCAAAACAGATGTGAAAAGTCAACCCAACAATGGAGTCGAAACAGACAAGTAAAGTCAGCCAGGAGGTCAGCCCTGGGGCAGAAGCAGAACCAACACAAGGCCATGGGGGTGCCCGTCAGCAGACAGCACGTCACATGCCCCAACTGTGAAACATGCTGGTCTGAGTCCCTCTGGGTTTCTAGCAGAGTTACAGAGGTTGTTGGACAAGCAATATTGAGATGGTGGGACTTTGGGCCACTTGGGTCCCAACCAGACCTTGAGAAGGGTCCTGAGACCCAAAAAGAAAAAAAAAAAAAAAACAATCAATGAGCAACATCACCATATAAGGAAGAGTTCTTTGGTCACAATAAAAATGTATGCTAATGGAAAAAGATGATGAGAATAAATGCTCTTCTCCCCCTTGAGAATAATGATGGGAACAGCCTGCCTCTTATAATAGTTCTATTAGCCGTTGTCTACGATTTCACAACACCCGATCGTTTACCAAGACTGAACACTCACAGCCACCATGACGTATGTTTTTATTATTGCCATTTCCCAGACGAGGAAGCGAACTGGGGTTAATGGATTTCCCGAGGAGCCAGGATTAGCTTTCTGACCTGAGCCTCCTGTTCTGTCTGCTACAGCACAGCTCTCTCACAGCTTTGCCCACCCACTCTGAGGGCTCAGAGCCTTGAGAGGCCCAGATAGGTGCTCAGAAGGTGGCCACCTCATCCAGGCTGCACCACGAGCTCATGGCCCAGGAGCAGTGACCACCACTAAGCCCCAGCTAGAACAAGGAGCTCAGGATGGCAGCTGCGCAGCAGCCTTGGCCTCTGGGGGAAGTACCTATCCAGAGATTGCACCCAGCCAGACCAGGGCGACAGAGCTGGAGGGAAGGGCATGCGCTGAGAGACCAGGCTTGTCCACGAGAGCTCTGTCTAGGTACTGTACAAGACAGCTCCCTGGAATGTGCAGGGAGCGACAGAGGAGTGCAGCAGACCGTGCTGAGATGGGCATAAGGTGGTTCTGTGGGGCTGAGGCAGGGACAATAGGGAGGGCTGTTAGAGTCTAAGGGCCACTAACAGCAGTGTGACCCCAGAACCCATCTACCCACCATGAGAAAGACAGCACAACCCGGATCAAGGTAGTTCTCAGGAGCAACTTGTTCCCATAGAGAATTGGTAATAATGAGCCTGATTTGGGAGATGGCATGACGCTTGTCCCATTGTTTATCTCCGTTGTCAGAAGGTCCTCTCCTCTGTCCTCAGGCCCAGTCCAAGCAATGGTCCAGGATCCCTAGGCACCACACCCTTCTTAGGAGCCTGATCTCCAAAGTCATGCAGATGGTAGGCAGGGCCAGATGCTGCAGGACGTGGAGGCTGGGAGTCAGCTTCTGACAGCTGAACTGAACACAGCTGAGCTGAGAGAGATGGCCTCGAGTCCGGGGCAGCGAAGGACAGATGCTCACTCCAGACCACAGACATGGGCGTCCATGCCCCACACCCAGGTACTTAGATGATAGGCTGCTTTTCAGTTCCCTGTGATTGTATCACAAACCACTCCAAACCCCAGTGGCATAAGACTGCAGCCATTTATTATGCTCAAAATGTTGTGGCTTTGGAATTCACGAGTGCACAGTGAGTGGCTCCTCTCCACTCCATGAAGACTGAGTCATGGCGGGGCTCCTGGGGGCTGATGTTGCTGAGGGGCTCACGTGGGCTTAGGTGCTGGCTGTCAGCTTGTCACACCAGTTCTTGTCCACAGTGCATCCTACTGTAGCTGGAACGTTCCGGATAACGTCTTGGTCCTGTGTCTGTCTGGAACGGCTGAACTGGCAGGGCTGACTGCGTATTCGTCTCCCCTTTCAGCCTGCACGGCTGGCCTGGGCTCCCACACAGCACGATGGGCTCCAGACAGACTTCTTACATGTGGGTGGCTTCCTCCAGAGCAAGTATTTAAAGAGGTCTGCGTAGGCTCGCTTTATGAATTAGCCGTGGAAGTCCCTGAACTTGACTTGTACATCATTCCACTAGAAAAGCAAGACACTAAAGCCCCCGTATTCAAGGGGAGGGGAATGAGACTCCACCTCTTGATGGGAGGAGTTGCGAAGAAGCTGTGGCCAGCTTTAATCTAACACAGCCGCTATAAAGAAGAAACCTCCCATTGCATTGCTATCACTGGGGGGTATTTCTCTCACCTAACTGTCTACAGGAGGTGTGATCGATTCCTGCTTTCTGCCTTAGAGCCCCGCAGGCATCTCGCAGTCTCTTGCAGGAGCATCTTCAGAGTGAGAGTATCCTTAGCTTACTTTCCTTAGAGATGCCAACCACATCATTAAGAAAACTGGGAGAGGGAACCAGCAGTTAGCGTAATGGCTATGTCGCTGGACTCCCACGTAGTCGACCGCGGTTCGCGTCCCGGACCCGGTGGCTTAAAACTCACGCCGGGCACGTGTGCGTGCGTGCCCAAGATCCCGAGAGGAGAATGGAGGAGAAGGAATTGCGGCGTGACCATCCCCCTGGGGGGGTGATTTCTCGCTTTCTGTCTCTATGTCTCTCTCTGTCTGTCTGGCGAGCGCACGCGCCCTATAGTGAAAACCTCTCAAAAAAAAAGAAAAGAAAAGAAAAAAGAAAACTGGGAGAGCTCTGGGAGGTAAGTGTTAGGGATGAGTGTAGGTCCTTGAGAAGCAGGCCCAGTCTCTAGGGTACTGGCTGCACCTGGACTTGGGGAGAAGGATGTCCCCAGGACCACAGGGCACAGTTATGTCAGTGGACGTGGCAGTCTTTGGTTGTAGGGTGAGAGGAATGTGCAAAGTGAGAGAGGACTTGAGCCATGGGCCAACGAAGCCACACTACCACTGCCCAGCCTGGGGCTGCATGGAGAAGGGCCCGAAGACGAGGCTCTGCCCAGCCAGTGCACAGGCTCACAGCTGCAGTCTCTTCCTCAGCTGCTCCTTCCTCCTGGTATCACCTTGCCCTCCTCCCTTCAGAGCCACCCCTGGTTTCCAGGCAGAGTGGAGTCCTGCTCCCCGACTGCTGGGGCCTGTCTCCACCCTCAGTATCCCTCTATTGCAGGGTCCAGACCATCTGGCCAGACTCCAGGGGGTATTTCCTTTGCATCCTGTGCTTTCCCCAGACCTGGTACAAAGGACAAACTGTGAATGAGGGCATGTGACTGCTGGGAATTTGGGGTCCTGAGCAGGTAGTTCTTGGGGGTTGCTGCAGATGAACTACCCTGGCAGAGGAGATCCAGGGTAAGGCCACTCTGACAACCAGAAGGAAGTTCTGCCCAATGGGCAGTGCATGTGGATCGAGGCCACATTGCGGGTCCTTAAATACCAGACTCCACAGCCAGGCAGAGGGGACCCGTCAGTGTTGTGAGGGTTCTGCTGAGGGAGGTTGCTGTGGCTTAGATAACGGCTTGTCCCCAGAGGTTCACGTTTTGAAATTTGGTCCCAGTGTAATGGCATCAAGGGATAGTGAGACCTTTGAGCTGAGGCCTGGTGGGTGGTGACGGGATCTTGGAGGCATCCCCAGGAGTGGATGAATAGATTAATGCTGTCCCTCATGACTGCTCGCCAATAGCCTGAGGGGAGGAACAGACAGGGGGTCTCCACAGTGACACACAGCTGAGGCACCTGGCGGGCTCCTGCAATGGCAAAGGTGCAGTTTCCTGCCTTGTGCTGCTGCAGACATGACAGAAATTCATCCTCAGCTGGGCTGGGGAACACAGTCGTCCCCACTGCTGGAACACGGATCCCATTTCTCCACATGACCCTCCTGTGCTCTGAGGCTGCCAAGGAAATGTCTCCTCTGCCCACATCGTTCTCACCAGAACTTTCCCCAACCCCTGCCAGGGCTTCAGGACTGCTGGGAATCCTGCCCACATCCCAGCTTCTGTCTGCCCGTGGCCACCGAGGGCCTCAGGCCAGGCACTTCAGCCCAGGAGACTTGTCTGGGCTTTCCATAAACAGGATGGCATTGACAGTTCTGTCGGGGTGTGCAGCTTACACAGATGCACGCAGATGGCCTACTGCGGTGCACGGCACCTGGGGCACCTTGTCGAGGGCATACCTGAGGAGCTTCCAGACACAGATGCCTTCTGCCCTTAACTGATAGGAAAGAACCAAAATCCAACAAACAAACAAAAACCAGCATGCGATGGCAGGAGGGCATGCCCTCTCCTTTATGCCTGTGCAGCCTCCTTGTCTGGGTCTCCAGACTGAACCAGCGCTCCCTCTCCCAAGCTTAGTACCCATCAGGAGCCACAATCAGAAGTTTGCTTCATGCCAAGGCCCACCAAGGACCCGACAAAGCCCAGCATTCTAGGAGGCAGGGTGCCAGGAGCACCCAGAGCTGGACTCAAGCCCTTAGCCACCACGAAATAGTGCCAGTCTCTTACCCCAGTGTCGCCAGTCTCTTACCTCATCTGCCTGAGCATGGGGTAAGAGACTGGCGCTATTTGTGGTGGCTAAGGGCTAGAGTCCTGAAACACCTATCTGTCCCAGTCCACTATTGTGTTGCTAACAGAAATGCCTGAGACTGGGTAATTCATAAAAAGCAGAGGGGGTTTTTGGGCTCCCAGTTCCGGTGGCTGGAAAGTCGAAAGGCACAGCACTGGCCTCGGGCTGGCTACATCACAATGTGGCTGGCAGAGGAAAGAAGAAGGCGGGCACGTGCAGAGGGAGCCATGGGGGCAGCTGTATTTTAGAACTACCCGCTCTCACGGGAACTAGCCCCTTCTCGTGAGAGCTGGACCTCATCCAGTCTTGAGGGACAGCATTAATCTAATCCATTCATCCACTCCTGGGGATGCCTCCAAGATCCCGTCACTGCCCACCCAACCTCAGCTCAAAGGCCTCACTATCCCTTGTCGCCATTACACTGGGAGCCAATTCCAAAATGTGAGCCTTTGGGGACAAACCATTATCCAAGCCATAGCAACCTCCCTCAGCAGAACCCTCAAAACGCTGAAGGGTTCCCCTCTGCCTGGCTGTGGAGTCTGGTATTTAAGGACCCCACAATGTGGCCTCGATCCACATGCACTGCCCACTTCCCCCTTCCGTGCCCTGCTCCAGACTGGACAACTTCCTGTTATGGGTGGGGGCCTTCCTGGAGTGCCTGAGTCTCTGTTTGCACTAATCCACTTCCTGCCTACCTACCTCACTAGGTTTAATCTTCTTCATGAAGTCTTACCCACAAAGACCTAAGATGGCCCTTCCCTCAGCTGGCCCCAAAGTGTGTTGGGTGAGCTGCGTACAGCCTGGGGCGCTGTCCCGGTGCACTGACGGGACTTCCCTCAGTCCGTATCACATCTCTCCTGCCAGACCAAGCAGAGGCTGATCCGATACGCGCCTTTAGCCTCTCCCCCACCACGGCCTGAGCCCAAATCGCCCTGACAGGAGGTCACGGGAAACGAGAGGGCAGCATGTGTAGGCAGAATTGCCAGGAGGAAGCTGAGGGGTGCGGGAGGCAGGTCCCAGCAGGAGCAGCCCAAGGACTGGGGCCCAGGGCAAACAGGCAGGGTGGAGGCAGAAGGAGCACCTCATGGTCAGTGTCTCCCCTGGGCATGACCTGCCTCCAAAAACATGGCCCCAGCCCTGGGGATTTCAGGCAGCAAGTGGTGACCCCTTCACCTGGGTGTCAGAGTGCCTTACGGCCGCCCATGAGAGTGCCACCAGATCCCCCTCAGCCTTGCCTGATGATCCTCTGGTTCCCTCATGCTGTCCTCCTCCAGCCAAAGTCACCTCTCTGTCCCGGGGCCTGTAGAATCGGCATGACAGGGTTGGGAGCACTTTAGGGTTCGTGCCCTCACATCCCTTGGTGTCAAATGGGCTCGTTGGGGACTGGGCAAGCTGCAGGGCCCCAGCGGAGAGGAAGGAGCATGCATGAACTGACCACCTGACACCTAGCAGGCACAAGGCCATCCGTTTATGGCTGCTGTTTGTCCAGCCTGAGCAAAGACTGTGAGGCCTACTTACTCTGCTCATTGCTCACATGAGAAGACCCTACTCAGATGGGCAAGTGCTGACCAGGGATTACCCAGCGGATCGCAGGCAGAGCTGGGATTCCAGCTCAGCTCTTTCTCTTCGCTGCAAACCAGCTCTGCCCCACGTGTTCCTCGGACGCCCCTCTGGCTGTCGCCTGTGTTTCAGTCTAGTGTACAGATCGAAAGGCATCAGAGCAGCTCTCCACAGACCAGGGCAGTGCAAACCAGGGAAAGGGCAGGTCCCACGACTCTCCCCTGCCCCCTGCTGGCCGCCTGCCACAGCCCAAGCCATGGGATGGAGTCTCAGTCACGGAGAAGCGCACCACCACACACATCTGTCTTCAGAGGAAGAGCCCTTCCCCAGGCCCTGGGCCCTGGGTGGAGAGACCTCTTCCCCGGCGGGGCTGAACCTCTGTACCAAAAACTAACACGTGACTCAGTGAGCACCTGTGACAGGCTTGGCACCAATCGGCTCAGTGAGTCCTCATAGCCATTACGTGCAGAGGTGCCACGAGGAAACTGAGGCTCGGAGAGACTGAAGGGCAAATAGACAGATGCAGGCCCTGCCGGGGCAGCACTCTCTGTGCCTCGGCTTCCCGGTCTGCACAGAGGGACGCCCACAGCCTCTCCACGTGGGAGTGTTGCCATGACTTCGTCAGCTAATAAACGCTGAGGACTGCGAATGGAAAAGGAGAGACAACTAAGTAAGGGACCGTTTGCCTGTACAGCACACACCCTCACAAATACACAACATGCCCACTCACACACACACACCCTCACTCGCACATGCGCCACTCACAGCCTCGCACACATACACATGCCCTCATTCACACGTGCACACACTCACACACGTTCACATGCCCTCACTCACACATGTGCACACTCACATGGCCACGCACATTCACAAACATACACGCGGCCTCACTCACACATGCGCACATTCACATAGCCACACACACACACACGCCCTCATTCACACATGCACACACTCACATAGCCACACACATGTGCCCATTTACATAGCCCCCCCACACACACACACATGCCCTCACTCGCACACGGGACAATCACATAGCCACGTGCACTCACACACATACACATGCCCTCACTCGCACACACGCACACTCACATAGCCACGCACACTCACACGTGAACATGCACACTACTCACACTCGCACACACTCACATCGCCATGCACACTCACATGCATACACATGCCCTCACTCGCCCATGTGCCCACTCACCTAGCCACGCACACTCACATGCACTCACACTAGTAGAAGAAGATACCAGTAAACCAGTCATGCAGAAGGCTAGCACCTGGTCTCCGAGGCCTGTTTCCAGCGGGTACCCTTCAGTGACCCACCCCAGGTCACTGAGCCGCATTTCCTCCTCCATGAAAGCGGAGACAAGACCTCCTGAGCACAGGCTGTGCTGAGGAGGTGGGTGTGTGTGTGAGTGCTGTGCTTACGCCCCGGGCACTCCGCGAGCTCAGGCCCTCACGGGTTGAGCCTGGCAGGGTCATTGGTATCACCAGTGATTTGCCAGGAGCAAGCCACGGGGCAGCTCAAATCTGGGGGTGGGGCACAGGACATGCAGTGTCCCACACTGTCCCCAAACTGGAGGGTGGGGATGGGGGCCCTCTATACATCACTCAGAAATCACAGCCACCTCCCCTCGTTGCCTAGACCCGAGCGCTCTGTCCCCTCCTCCCAAGTTCTTGCACAATCCTCCAGGAGTGAGGAACAAGGATCCTGAGGCTTCCTCCCTGCTTGTCAGGAGGCAGCATTTCGGCGATGGATGAAGGGCTGCTGCAGCTTGGGACACCCAGGACAGAGCTCACAGTGTCTGCCAGGGAGCAGAGAGGACACCAGAGCCCAGTGAAGCAGCCCTTGGGGGCAGGGATGAGGGGCCACACAGGCAGCCAAGCAGGACAGCCCAGCACCGTCATCTTTGACTGTCCGAGAGGGACAGAGAGTAAAGCCACCCTCCGGCACACAGTGTCATCACACCCAGAGAGAGAAATTCAGGTGACCACGGGTGTAATCAATTAGGAACAGAAAGAGTTCTAGGCAGTGGCCCATGCACCTTCCGCGGGACATTTCTATCAGTGACTAGATGGGAGCCATGGGGACAAGGGAATGCCTGAAGGGGAGGCTAGGAGCAGTGAGCCTGGAAAGACGGTCCACAACAAAATCAGCCCTGGACAAATGAAGGCAAGTGTTCACACACGAAGACTAACTGCCAGGAAAGGTTGGGGGACGCCAAAGCCGAGCCGCTCCCCACGTCAGAGCGAAACCCCAGGGTTTAACCGGCCCTGGGTCCAAAGTGGTGGCGTGCAGAGGGAGAGGCAGCCGCCAAATCCGCGAGTGCGAGTAAGGCCCCCAGGAAGACGCGCCCAGTGATCTGGGCGAGGAAGGGGACCAGGGCAGCCCTGGCCATGGCCAAGCACTGACAGCAGACTCACAGTGCACGCCAGCCTAGGCCAGCAGGGTGGTGATGGTCTCAGGGCCACACATGGAGAGACAGTTTGAAACGGAAGGGCTGGTGGCCTGCAGCACAGTCTCTGGGAGCACTATGGACCATGGGCACGGAGGGCACCTGTGCTCTGAGGAGGCCGCACGGCAAGGCCTCTGAGCTCTGCCTGGGGTTTCCAGAGGCCAGGCCAGCTTCTGGCCACAGCTGCCTGTGCTGCACCGAGGAGGAGCTTCCCTGGCTCCTGGGCAGGGGAGGACCTGACTCCACAGCCAAGGAGCCCTGGACGGGCAGAGCTGCGTGGAGCACTCGGGCCATCACCCTCTCCTCTTGCCCCTTAGTGCTGATCGGCGTGGGCACCGAGACCTTCCTCCAGGGGCAGTTCAGAAGCCTGGCTTTCTATCTGCTGTGAGTACGTGTGCATGCGCCCTCCCTGCCCCGTGTGCACTCCAGCTCACCCCACACCTGTCTGCTCAGACGAACCCAGAGCAGCTCCCCTTCCCAGGCTGTCCTTCCTGTGCCCCAGGTGGGAGCAGTCAAGGAGGCTTCTCGGATAGCTCCTGGTTTGGGCAGACAGCCCAGGAAGTGGCCGGTTATCCTCCCATCAGTTCATCTGCCCACCCACCCTCTCTGTACTCATCCACCCACCCACTCACTCACCCATCTATCCACTATCCATCCCCCTACCCATCTTCATCCATTTTGTCAGCCCATCCATGCATCCACTACTCACCCACCCACCCTCCACCCACTCCATCCGCCCACCTGCTCACCCACCCACCCTCCACCCACTCCATCTGCCCACCTGCTCACCCACCCCCCCTCCACCCACTCCATCCGCCCACCTGCTCACCCACCCACCCTCCACCCACTCCATCCGCCCACCTGCTCACCCACCCACCCTCCACCCACTCCATCCATCCACCTACTTACCCACCCACCCTCCACCCACTCCATCCGCCCACCTGCTCACCCACCCACCCTCCATCCACTCCATCCGCCCACCTGCTCACCCACCCACCCTCCACCCACTCCATCCGCCCACCTACTTACCCACCCCCCTCCATCCACTCCATCCGCCCACCTGCTCACCACCCACCCTCCACCCACTCCATCCGCCCACCTGCTCACCACCCACCCTCCACCCACTCCATCCGCCCACCTGCTCACCACCCACCCTCCACCCACTCCATCCGCCCACCTGCTCACCACCCACCCTCCACCCACTCCATCCGCCCACCTGCTCACCCACCCACCCTCCACCCACTCCATCCGCCCACCTGCTCACCCACCCACCCTCCACCCACTCCATCCGCCCACCTGCTCACCCACCCACCCTCCACCCACTCCATCTGCCCACCTACTTACCCACCCCCCCCTCCATCCACTCCATCCGCCCACCTGCTCACCACCCACCCTCCACCCACTCCATCCGCCCACCTGCTCACCCACCCACCCTCCACCCACTCCATCTGCCCACCTGCTCACCCACCCACCCTCCACCCACTCCATCCATCCACCTACCCACCCACCCATGGCACAGGCCTCGGCGTGCACACAGGGCACAAACTCTGGCCCTGAGTGGGGGGTTCTGATCAGCTGTGTGGCCACAGGGGAAGTGCTATCTGAGTTACTGTCACTAGGTCAAATTAGTGCATTCCAAAACCAGGGGTAACAGTTAGGCAGACACTGAGACAGAGTGGCTTAGAGATTATGTAGTGAACGGTAACAGAAAGAAAGACAAGTAATATACCTGATGATCACTGCATGCCAAGCAGTTCTAAGGGCTTTACAAATACCAACTCATTTAATGCTTATAACAAGTCTATTGTTAAAGCACCATAGTTACCTTCAAATTGCAGGTGAAACTTAGTTACAGAGGTCAACCTATCCCCTATGGGAGTAGGGTCAACACCCAAGGCCCTGAGGAACCCACATGGTGGGTTTCCTCCAACAGGTGGAGTCCCCTACACGGGCAGGTTCCCCCCCACAGGCAGCCTTCGCCTGCGGGACAGCATCTATGCTGGCTCACTCATTCATTCCAAAGCGCATCTGTGAGGCACTTGACAATGAGCCCTGTGCAGGCGGCCCGGCCAGATGGAGGAATTAGGGAACGCCTTCCGAGGATCACAGCTGGTGCTCTCCTCACACAGAGGGACAAACCGGCGAGCAGAGGCAGGCCACCCAAGGACTGACGGCGGCACTGGCAGCTCCCTGTGCAGTCGAGGCAGACAGGGGTTCGAGGAGGCTGTGAAGTGTGCTGAGAAATTCCAGTGCTCCAGGCCAGTGGAACCACTAGGAAGCTATGTGAATTTATTCCCACGGATTCTGATATATAAAGTCTGAGCAGGGGAGGTGGCATTTTTACACAACCCCCGGAAGTTCCGACTGGGAACCCAGGTCACACTCAGCAGCACACACAGCCTTTGAAGCATGCTGGACCAGGAGGAGCGTGATCCGATCGGACATCAGAGGGGCTCCTGGGCAGCTGGTAGTAACCGAGCAGAAGAGCAGGACAGGGCCAGGAGGGTAGGAAGGTCAGGGGAGCTGGCACAGGGGCAAGGGCCGTGCCTGAAGCCACTTGCACGCCTGACACTAGATAGCATGGGAGTGATTGCAAAGGTACTTAAGGAACACAGGGCGGGGAACAGGGGAAAGGAAAGGGGCCTGAAACGAGCCTGGCTCTAAGGCTAGAACACCGAGCAGTCAGTGTCATTAGTCCTGGGGACAGCAGGTGGAAGAGCGTGACTGCCAGTGTCCACCAAGGTGCCCAGTGGCCCTTCCTCCTGCCCGTCCCCAAGTCCAGCCCAGCATGGGCCCTGGCACGGAGAGCGCCCGGTGCTGTCATGTGGTGTGGCAGCCTTCAGGCTCCAGGTGCCCAGGAAGCCACGAAGCATGAGCAGACGGCTGGCGGGAAGGCAGAGGGAGGGTCCGAGGAGCGTCCCCCTCACCTGCCTCCACCCGCAGGTTCACGGGAGCTGCCGTGGCCGTGTGCGAAGGGGCCTACTTTGTGGCTCAGCTGCTGGGCCTCTGCTTCCAGTAAGTAGCCTCCAGGTGGCCCCCCACCAGCACCCACCCCAGATGCCAGCCCTGACCCCCAGATGGCTCCACTGTCAGGCCCTGACCAGGGGAGGTGCTACTCCTGGGGCTGCCACGGGCGGGTTTCCCTCTGCATGCAGCCAGCTCTGACCTGGAAACAGCTCGGGTCCACGAGGTTTGCTCGCCCTCTTTTTCTTGCCCCAACCGAGAACAGGGTCACCGGGTGGTCCGTGAAAGACCCAGGCTTAATACCAGCCCATCTGAGGCCACTGGCTGCCTCCCCTCCTCCATCCTGAGTGAGGGCCTTTCCCCACTCCTGCTGAGCTCCACTGCCAAGGTCCTTGAGCCTTCTGGAGTGAGGACCCTGCCGATGAAGACCAGTTTTACTCTATCACAAGCCCCGGCCCCATCAAACACGCACATATATGTTGGTGACCACCAGGGGGCACCAGTGAGCCACAGTACCCCAGGCTGCCCGGTGTGGGAGGAGGGCTGTCCTGAGCCATCTAGACAGGCACCCAGGCCCTCACCTCCCCTAAGGCTAGCCTGGCCCCTACTTTAGGCCAGTTCAGAAGGTTGCTTCCTCCTTTGAAACCAGGAGGAAACCTGCTCAGTCCCAGGCCTCTGCCAGGGCCTGGGGTCCCCGTGTGCCAGTCAGAAGAGAATGCGTCTGGGTCAATGCTGCCCATGCCTCCACGAGGGGCAGCGAGCGAGAGGGCACAGCTGGGTTCTAGCCTGGTCGCCCACGTGGCCAGCCCCTTGTGCAGCGTGCTCCCTGCACAGTGGTCGCAGCCCAGCCACTTCCTCTGCTCCACTGCAGACCCCGGTGGGCGCTGAGCCTCCCACTCCCCTCCTTCTCTCCTACAGCACCTGAGAGCACTCGCCTCCCTCCCCGTGCCCGGGCTGGCAGCCTTGCAGAAAAGATGGTGAACCCTCTGCAGGGGCTCAGACACGCCCGATCATGGAACCCAGTGAGGACCATGGGGTCTCCAGGGCTCCAGCCCTTCGGGTCCAGGGGCCTCAGCAGAGAGCATGCCCAGCCGGGCTCTGACGGCTGCCCATGTGGCTGGGGCTCTCCTGGGTCCTTCCTGCTAACTCTGGATGCCCTCCTTCCCCAGGTGCCAGCCAGGATCCCTGGCAGGTAGAGCAAGGACGAAGGCCCACTGGCTGGGCTGCTTCCAAAAGTTTCTGGCCTACGTACTGCTGTCGGTGGCCTGCTTCCTCCACCCCGTCCTGGTCTGGCACGTGACCATCCCAGGTAGGAGTGTTGGGAAGGAGTGGAGGCACCGGGCCCAGGCCTCAGGTGTGAGTCACCCCCTTAGGGTCCTGCACCACAGCTGACCCAGAGTCTTCGGCAGCCCCACCACCCTCCCTGACCTGCGCAACAGGAGGAAGACCTGCCAGGCCTCCTCATGCCAGTCGATGGCAGGGACGTCCTGAGGGCCCATTCTCCTCACGTAGCCTCCAGAGGCTACACCCTCAAACGGGCCTGACCTTCCCTCTCTGACCGTGGGTGCGTGACGGCTACTCCTCGACAGAGCCCCAGCACTCAGGTCCAAACTCCGCCTGGTGTGGAAGGCAGCCCATGGTGGGACCCCAAAGGCCCTTCATAACCTCATCTCCTGTCCCCTCCACCTCGCACACTGCTGGTCAGCCGGCTTCAGGTGGCAGCACCAGGTCCGGTGCTCCTCCCTGGCTCTGTCCCGGCCTTTCCTGCTGCCCCCTCCACTCCCTCCTCCCTGTGCAAGAAAGCTGTGCCCCTCCCTCTTCCTGACCACCGGGACAACAGGAAGCTCCTTCCTGCCCTCTCCAGCTGACTCCTGAGAGGGACTTAGCCCTGGCCAGACCATGCAGGGACACAGCACAGCCTCAGGCCAGGCCCGAAGAGCCTCTGGCAGGGTGGCAGGGGGGCAGCGTTCTGGGGTGACGGGGTCACAGGGAGCCTAACACATCAGCCCCACCCAGCCATGTGCATTTTCCTGAGTTTACAGGGTGAGGCCTGGGGAGGCTGATGTAAACAGCAGCTTCCATTTCTGGGAATGAAAGGAGCCCAGTTCCAGGGGCCAAGACCCTGTATCCAAAGCAGAGTCCAGGCCTGTGGGGGTGTCACAGGTCCAGCGCCAGCGAGCCATCCGAGAGGGGCGCTAAGCGTGCTGCTGGGAGGTCAGGGAGCGTGGCAGGGGCCACTGTCAACCAGGAGCATCCTCGAGCATCGAGATCAGAGGAGGGTCCTCCAGGGCCAGGGTGGGGTTCTTTCCTCGGTGTCCAAGGGGGGCCCCTGCACCAGCCCTACCACGGCCCCTTGGCTGGGGTCTGATGGAGTGCTTGCGTGCTGGAGCCACAGGGGCCTGTGTGTGGCTGCACAGAACCACGCTGCGGGGGCCCTGAGCAGTGGCGGGCTTGCCTGGCCTCTGGCTCCTCTGCACGACACACCCAGCATGCTGACCTCCAGTCTCTTCCAGGCTCCATGCTCATTGTCACTGGCCTGGCCTACTTCCTACTGAGCAAGGGGAAGAAAAGCAAAGCTGCCCCTGCGGTGCCCGCCTCCCCGGAGCAGTACACAGACCCCTCCGGCAGCTCCGTGAGCACCACCGGCTCCGGGGACACCGAGCAAACCTATACCTTCCACAGAGCCCTCAAGAAGGGTCCTGGCTCCTTCTTCAACCACATGAAAAGCATCCTGAAGGGGACTAAGAAGCACAGTGTCCTCCAGCCCCCGGACACCTTGACAGAGCTCAGTCTGGAGCCAGCCGACCCTCTGGCCAAGAGGAAGCAGGTCCACTTCGAAGACAGCGTGGTCAGAATCATCCCGTCCCTTGCCGAAGGTCTGGACGATGGGGACAGTGAGCCAGAGGAGACCACTTCTGACACGGCCCCCATCATCCCTCCGCCCCAGGCCCCGCTCTTCCTGTCTTCCCTCGCAGCCACTGGCCTGTTCTGAGCTGCTTGCTCCCCGCAAGGGATGCTCAGCAAGGGGGGTGCACAGATCAATCACCCTGCTTGGAGTTTCCTGTTGTCCTTGGGCCCTCCAGGGAGCCCAGGGTCTTCACAAGACAGTTCCTCAAGGGCTGAGCAGACATCCCCACGGCGCCTGCACCTGCGGGGCCATCAGCTGGTCTGACAGACCAAAAGAGCTACAGAGGCCTCGAGAGAGGCAAAATGAGGCTCATGGCACCTCCAGCCAACACAGGCCTTCCTCCTGACCTCAGGTGGGAGCCCATTGTGCCTTCCCCAAAGAGACCATCACTCCCAGAGGGGCAGAGGAAATTGGCCCCAGCAGAAGCCCCTGAGCTTCCGTACCCTATAGTCTATCCACCTCTGATGCAAGAGCCCCGCTCGGAGGGCACAGGGGTGCATGGCAGCAAGATCTCCAAAGCAGGTGCAGGAGGTGGCCGTGGTCCTGACTGAGCAAGATGGCTGGGGCTGGAGGAGAGGCTGCAGGCTCTCTGGGTCAGGGCAGCCAGGCATCGAGCCACATGCTCTGCGTGCTCTGCATGCTCTGGGCCGGGCTGAGCAGCAGGCATCACAGAGCAGCACAGGACACAATGCTGCTCTGTGCTCGCTGTAGGCAAAGCTGGCCCAACGAGCCAAGCTCATTCTAGAAGCATCGCTGAGAGCTCCCTGCATCCCCACCAAGCTTGGGCTTTCACAAGATTCCAAGAAGATGATGCAACTGAAAGATGCAGAGAGCCCAGCCCGGAGGGCAGCGGTGAATGCCAGGGCGCAGGGTGCAGGGCCTGCACTCAGTGCTGTGTGCCAGGATCACGGGGGCGCTCCCTGGGGAAGTCATGGTACAGAGGGGCGGCTCTGCCGTGCTAGGACACCTGGTAACAGGACGCAAGGTGATAAACATGTTTGCTCCAAATGGGAAGGAGAGAAAGGGAAACAGGGAGCAGGAGGAAAGCAGGCGGGCCCGTCTTCTGCCACGGGGCTACGGAGGAGACCGTCAGCCCAGAAGGAACCGAGCAACGAACCAGGTGTTCCTTAGCAAAGGATTTACAGCATGATTTTCATGTCTAAAAACTGTCCTTCGGCCTTAAAGAGTGTCCTTTGACCCACGACATTGTTATCAGGGTGAGCAGCCCATCATTCCTCATGGGCAGTGCCAATGAGGGAGCCGTCAGGGGAAGAGAGAGCCACGTGGCTTCCGGGTCCCCATGAGGCAGCTGACACCAGGGCTCTGTGGAGTGCACCTTAGAGCACACGCATCACGGTCTAGGTGAGAAACTTACCTTCCACATGTTTCAACATCTCCTACGAGTTATTTTGTGCGTGTTGGAAACAACAACCCGGTAGACCGTGCCAGTCCTGGCCTACACACAGCAGGCGTTCCAAATCAGCAGAGGCAGGCCTCCTCTCAAGGCAATGACAAGCGCCTAGTAAACACACCCCCTTAAGCCCTCGAGGGTGAGAGCATGAGAGCTGTCTCCTTAGCTGCCCCCAAGAAAAACCTCGGGATCTGACAGCCCGTAGTAAGGGGAGAATGAATAATATGAAGTGTGAGTATAGGTCGGCGGGGCCTGTGCCTCATTCCCAGGCAGGATCCTGTGCACAGAAGGACCCCCAGGGGTCTTGCCCTGGCGTGTGTGGGCAACGGGACGGCCTCACACTCCTTCACAGCGCAGGAGGAGCCAGCACAGCTGGGTAGCCAGCCACAAGAAGCCTAAACGCATCTGTAAGCCCCAGAGCTAGAGCACCGCTCCGGACATGCCTTAGAGGTGAGGTGTACCAGTGGTGATGTCACGCACTGCAGAGACACGAAGGCTCCCCGGTGACCACAGTCAGTTTGGGACATGTGTGTGGGCTGTGCGGCATTGGACGGCAATTTTGTTCTTACCCAAGTTGCCAAAGTAGAGCTCTCAAAAACACCGCTACAAAAAAAAAAAAAAGAAGAGAGAAAAAAGAAGAAAGAAGAAAAGGGGACCAGCAGATGGTGTAGTGGTTACATCTCTGGCCTCCCACATGGCCAACCATGGTTCAAGTCCCAGACTCAACAGCTTCAAACTCACACTGAGCACATGTGAGTGTGTGCCCAAAATCCCAAGAGGAGACTGGAAGAAAAGAGACTGCAGTGTGGCCATCCCCGCCAAGGGATAATTTCTTGCTTTTTGTCTCTGTCTCTCCAGCAAGCATATGTACCCTAAAGCAAAAATCTCTCTTAAAAAAAAAAAGGAAAAAAATGAAAATGCTGGAATGAGATTATTAAGTAAACCAGACCCCTTACCCTATCAATGAACCAGACAAGAAAGTGACACTGTTTTAGTAAGCAGATGAACATCAGGTATGTCCACCCACTTCTCAGCCAGAGACCTCTCCACCCACACTCTTACCCACTGGCATCCCTACAAGGCAGGTATTGTAAGGATTAAAGGTGCTGGCCCTGTTGTGGCCTGCCTCTCTCTCTCAGCAGGAACTAGAGTACTCTGTCAATGTGGGACAGAATGACTAGAGACCGAAAAGGCACAGGCTGGGGACCATCCAACCTTCCCCTAACATACTGGCCTTAGGCAGGCCCCTTCGCCTCTCTGGTTTGGGTTCTGCTACTAGGAGGGAGTAGCAGTCATAACCCAGGGCACAGGGAAGGTGCTTCTCAGACTACAGGTCCCACACATTGTAAGTGCACCACATCCCTATGACCATAGGGGCCTCCAGGGAAGAAGGCCTTCAGAAAACACCTGTGGTAAGGCCAGTGCACATCTGAGAGCTCCTTTCTCAAATCCAGGAGGAAAATTTGAGCCTGGAAGGTGACAAACACTACCCTATGGCTAAGATTATGGTGAACTCCATAATCATGAGGTGTGTTCCCTAGAGATCAGAGTGTGTTCTCCCTCTTTCTCTCTCTCTCTCTCCCATCTGCCCAAAGTACTTTTTAAGTTTCCTTAAATATCTTAAGTGAGATATAAATCATATTCTATAACATTAATCAGCTTAAAGTGTACAGTTCAATGGGTTTTAGTGTATTTATAATCTCAGTTCACCACCACACAAGTTCATAGCATTTTCATCACCCTAAAGAAGAAATGCCCCTGGTCCCCATTTGCACTCCCATCACCCATGCTCTGCCCTAAGCATCACTCATCTATTTTTTATCTTTATAAATTGACCTATTCTGGGCAATTCATATAAATGGAATCTTACATGTTTTCTTTCATGATTTTATCCACTTGGCCTGAAATTTTTGAGGTTCATCCATGCTGTAGAGTGTTGTAGGTTGTTTCCCTTTTGTAACTGTAATGAATAGACCTTAACATACATGTCTTCGTGTGGACCTATGTTTTCATTCTCTTGAGTATATACCCACAGGTAGAAATGCTGGATCACGTGGTAATTCTATGTTTAACTTCAGAAACTGCCAAGCTATTTTCCAAAGGGGCTGCACCATTTTACATTCCTTGCAACAGTGCATGAGGGTTCCAACTTCTCAACTTCCTTGCCAACGCTTGTTATTTTCTGTTTTTATTATAGTCATCCATCTATTGTGGTTCTGATTTGCATTTCTCTGATGACTAATGGTGCTGAGCATCTATTCATGCAATTAGTGGCTATTTGAATATCGTCTTTGAGAACTATCTATTCCAATGCTTTGCATGTTTTCTAGTTGGGTTATCTGTCTTCTTATTTTACAAGCATCTTTAATATATTCTGGATACTAGACTCTTGTCAGATATGAGATTTGCAAATATTTTCTACCATTCTGTAAGTTGCCTTTCACTTTCTTGATAGTGTCCTTTGAAGCACAAAAGATTTAATTTTAGTGAAGTCCAGTTTATCTTTTTTTCCCCTTTTGCTACTGTTCTTTTGTAATCAAATCTAAGAAGCATTGTCTAATCAAACATGAAAATTTATTCCTATTCTTTTTTGAGAGAGAGATTTTTGCTATTGGGCACGTGCACTCCCTTGAGAGACAGACAGACAGAAAGTGAGAAATCACCCCCTCCCTGGTGGGGGAATGGCCATGCTGTAATCCCTTCTCTTCCATTCTCCTCTCAGGATTTTGGACACATGCGCACATGTGCCCAGCGTAAGTTTTTAAGCCACAAGGTCTGGGACTCGAACCATGATCAACTATGTGGAAGTCTAGGATGTAACTATTACACTCTCTGCTGGTCTCAATTCCTATATTTTCTTCTAAAATTTTTGCTTTTACATTTATATCTATGATTAACTATGAGGTATATTTTGTGTATGGCATGCAGAGTCTAACTTAATTCTTTTACAGGTGGATATCCAGTTGTCACAGTGCAATTTGTTCAATTGGATAATCCCTGAGTTCCTGGCCATACTTGCCAGAGTAAAGCACCTGCAGTAGAGTTTCCATAAGGTGGAGCTGAGAGTAGGTAAGGGAGTAGGTTGTGGATCAAATGACCCTCCCCTATGGTTCTTACAGATGTTTGTATAGTAGATTTCCTTGAATGGATGTTTATCCAGTTGCTGTGTGCCCTCAAGACAATATCCAGAGATTTAAATAATTGATATTTATAATTTTCTCCAGTTAAGTTTTGCTGGGAAGAGTATCATCTGAACTTCTGAGTCCAGAAATGCTGCTCCTAATTTTCACTCCATGATCTTGAAGAAATGAAGGATATTAAAGAGAATCTTGACCATCAAGTGCACAAGACCTAGGCCTGAGCTCTTCTGAGCCTCCGCGTCCCCACTAGAAAAGAGGGCATAATAATAGTATTATGAGTGAGAATGAGTGAGGATTAACTACAATGATATAAGTGGAGTGCTTACAGGGTCCTCCTGACCCTTGAATGCTCCTTCCCTGAGACTAGGTGCCCACAGCTGCTCTGAGACCAGACCATTTGCTGTCTCCTTGGACAGCTCTGAAGGAATGCAGGTCTCTCTGCGGGCTGCAAGTTACTCTCCTACTCCAGTAGGCTAATCCCACCTACTGCTTTTAGCTCAGCCTGGAGCCACACCTTGCTAATGGCTTGTTTATTCAAGAAGTAAATTTGACCTCTTTTGTTGTGGTTCTAGCCCATCCTACTTCCCACTGAGCTCTCAATGGACACATACTATTTGGTATGTACAAATGTAAAAACCTCTTACCCCATCCCCTGTGTGCACAAAATTTCAAACTTTCCTGCTGTCATCTGCCCCTCACAGCCCTTGGTTCAGCTGCTGGTCTGCTGGTGGGCAGTCAGCTGCTTGACTGCCTGGAGAGAGGAGAAAGAGTGCAGTGTTCTCAGGAGATAAAGGGGTACTGTCTCTGTTGGCTGAAATCAGGCTCTCCCATGGGACTGGCCTGGAAGAATGTCTTGTCACTGTCCAGAGAAGGAAGAACTAAGTCATGATCTTTACACAGGAGAGGAGAAAAATTTTGAGAAGCCAAGTTTTAGCTTTGTGGAATATTAATGCCCTGAGTTTCACATTTTAACAAGATTGAAACAGCCACATAGAAACAAGAGTGCCATGCTGGAAGTCAGGAGGCCAGGAGGATGGTTCTACTTGACTCCAATGAGATTTGAGGCCTGAATCATTCCTCATGTGTAACTTGAGGGATGAGGCCATCCCTAAGGGTCCTGCCAGCTACCAGCCTCAGAGGTGCCCAGCAGTAGACACTAACAGGGAGCATTTCCCCAGACTTAGAACAAACCAGGGCAAAATTCAGCACTAAGTTTACAGATATATTGTGCATTTTTTTTTAATATCATGAGCTCCTGGAAAATTTGTGTAGAGTCTTAGGACAGTGATGGGGGACAGGGAGCATCAGAACCCAAGAAGATTGCACTGGGAGCACACTGGGGCAGGTGCAAGAGCCCGTCCAAAGGAATTTTACCACGTCATAGTCCATGAGTCTTTGTGAGGCTCAAATCAAATTTCCCTTTAAAGTTAAGATAATAAACAAAGTGAATGGGCCAAGCCTTTGTCCCTGAATAGCTACTTCTGTCTGAGGCTACACATGGCTTGGGGGTGAGGGTGCCACCAGCCCACTATAGCTTCGGTTTCTAGCTTCCAGGAAACAGGGTGAGATATCTGTAGGCCCCAAGTCTTGGGTTCCTCTTTCCAGAGAAGAACATGTTCCTGTCTTTGAAACCAGCAGCACCAGTATAAACTTAGAGTCTACTAAGAACAAGAGTCTATTGAAATCAGCAAACATTTGCTAATAACGCACCACGTGGGTCAGGAACCATATAAGGTGCTGGGGCTGAGGAGTAAGTCTGACATGCCGTGTGATCCCACAGTCAGAGTGGCTGACATGAGGCAGACTGGTGACAAGAACATTGCGAACAGAGTGCTATGAGGTAAGAACTCAGGCGAGGAAATCTAGGGAGGTGGAGCTGAGCTGAACTTCAAAAGCAGGACTAGAATCTTGTCGGGTACAACCCTGGGACACGAGAAGTGTCACCAAGTCCATCAGAGTCTACAGTGGGCAGCTATATTCTCCAGATAGAACGAGGAAGGCTTTTGTGCAGGAGAAAGCACATGGCAAAGAGCAGTTTCAGCAATGATGGCAACAACCAGAGGAGCCAAGACCTCCGTGCGTTCGGTGGGCTGCAGGTGCCATCCACTCTCATATTCATAGACTAGGAGGCCGGCACTGCCTCAGCCCCATTGACAGACGGAAAAATATAGCATGGAGAATTTAGTAACTTGACCTGGCATCCAGTTAAAACCGAGCTCCAGAACAGCGGTTCCTAATGCCATCGGGAGACCAAAGCCTGAGACCAGCTGTACACTTCGTCTTCCCGATGGCCTTGGCCTCTTCCTCTGGGCCTCCCTCCCCTCATCTTTTGGAAAGAGGAGGGTTTTGACCAGGTAACTCGAAGGTCCTATGTGTTCAGTTCAGGCTGCTATAACAAAAACCACGGATGGGTGGCTTAAACAACATTTATTTCTCACAGTTCCAGAGATGGAAAAGCCTGTGGTGCAGGGACCAGCACGGCAGGATCCTGGTGTGGGTTCACGTCCTCGCTCATTTGCTGTGCCCTCACATGGCAGAAGAAATCGCTCTTGTCTCTTCTTACAGAAACATTAATATCATTTGTGAGGGCTCGATGCAAAGGACTGAAATACTTCCCAAAGGTCCCACCTCCTAATACCATCATATTGGGGATTGAGACTCCAACATATGAATTTTGGAAAGACTCATTCGGTCCTTACTAGCTCTCTTCCCCCTGAGTCACCTAGAACTATCTTTTTTTTTTTTTTTTTTGAGGGTGAGTGTGGAAAAAATGTGGACAGGTAGGGGAGAGGAGAAAGGGGAATGATTGACAGAGAAGGATAAAGGAAATAAGAGAGCAGGGAGCACTAGCTAGGGTGTAATGAGGCTAACCAACCAGCTCCCACTTTGGTTGGGACTGTTTCACCTACATGCCTATGCCCAAGAGCCGCTTCTATTCTGAACACTACACAAACTGCACCCCGACACCCGCAGAGCCAGAGGGGAGCCTGGACACTGCCTGTCCCCGAGTGATCCTCACTGTGCTGCTCACACTGCCAGAGGCCTGACACCTTTTGGGTTTCCCCAGGGTGGCTGATTATCCAGAGGAGCTGGATTCCAGCAGAGCCTAGAAGCTGGGCCAAGCCCTCCCTCCAGGCCCCCACCCTACCTCCAAGCCCAGGACAAGAATCCCAGCCTTTCCATGCAGGTAAGAAGAAACTAAGAAATGTCCCCTTGATGCCAAAGAACATAGCATAAACATCCAGGGAACCCTTCCATTCCTTCCAGGGGCCCTGGTTTCCTGCTGCTCCTGGTTGCACCCCAACCTGGGACATACAGAAACAATTAGCAGAGAGACCAGCCAGCACACAGCTTCCCCAAGCCCCTGCTCCCTGGCTGCAGAACGTGCTGGCTAACCCCAACCCCAGCCACTGACGAGGGCCTCAGCGCCTGCTCGTCATTTCTCCAAGGGCATTTTAGGTTCCTTTCCTGACTTGGCCACTGCCTGTGCCCCTCGTCGCACTACCTCCATTTAGCAGCTCCTCTTCTAGTAACGCAGAGCCTCACTCCTCATGCCCAGCACTCTATAGGGGAGCTGCTCTCCTGGAACCTCTCTGACTTTAAGCCCTGCTCACTCATCCACAGGAAGTGACCTTGCCCCCTGGAATGGACCCACCTTATCTGCAGAGACTCTGCCTAGTGATAGCAGGCATTGTGGGCTTTGTCCTGGGGACATTGTTGGTCTACTTCTTGCTGGTAGGGCCTGAGTTTCCATGGCCCCTCTACTTCCTTTCCCTTGACCAGCCATGTGCTTCACCCAGCCAGGCATTGTGGGTGCATACTCAGCAGGGCACTCCACCTAGTTCTGGCCAGTGAGACGTGAAGGGAGATTACTAGGGAGCCTCTAGGGAAGGT
Source organism: Tupaia tana (assembly GCA_026018925.1). Taxonomy (NCBI): domain Eukaryota; kingdom Metazoa; phylum Chordata; class Mammalia; order Scandentia; family Tupaiidae; genus Tupaia; species Tupaia tana. Next base: position 82,770,997 of record JAKSZU010000010.1, read on the forward strand.
TTTCTCAACACTACAAGGAACCCCACTGGAGCAAACCATTCCTCTCCTTCCATTGAATGTAGGCATGTCTGCAGGAAAGTATAGGAATCATTTTCAAATTTCAGGGAGCTAAACCAATATGCTAAAGATCAAAGGTGGGGGACCAGCAGATGGCCTAATGGTTACATCACTGGACTCCCACATAGTGGACCGCAATTTGAGCCTGGACCAGCCAACTTAAAACTCATGCCAGGAGTGTGTGTGTGTGTATCCAAGATCCTAAGATGAGAATGGAAAAGAAGGGACTATGGCATGGCCACACCCCCAGAGGGATTTCTGCTTTCTGTCTCTCTGTGTCTCTCTCTCTCTCCAGCGAGCACACGTGCCCTACAGCAAAAGTCTCTTGAAAAAATTTAAAAAATCAAAGATGGAAAGAACTTGGATCCTTAAAATGACTTAGAGACACTGAATTAACCAACCCTGAAACTACCTGTTCTTGGGGCTTTTTATTATGTGAGATAATAAAATCCCCTTTGTTTAGGTTTTTATTCCTTAGAGTATCCTGACCCATATGTTGCTTATCCACCCCTGTTGCCAAGTTTGGCAGAACAAAAAGGTTTGATGTGATCACATGCTCTCATTTTACACATGGACCAGATCAGCCCTCCTACATGATTTTCAAAATAAAGTTTTATTAAAACACAGTCATGCTCATTCATTTACATACTGTCTATGGCAACTTTTCCTCAAGTAGATGTGAGAGAGATGTCATGGCCCACAAGAATAAAAACATTTATTACTAGGCCCTTTACAGAAAATGTTTGCCAATCCCTAAAGTAGACTGCTCCGGCCAACAGAGAAGCAAAAATTCCTCAAAATTTCCACAATTTACAAAGGTACTTAGAAATCCCAGGAAAATGCTTACCTGATAGGGGAAATACCATGGTCATGAAGGTAGTTTTTCCGGGGCAAATCTTATTATCCATTGCACTCCTGATGTACTGACTCTTGCAATTTCCCCAAATGTGGGAAACTCGACTGCATGATTTGTGGTAGTGGGGGACTGCATTCACACTTTCCTCTGTTTTTTGTTTTTGTTTTTGTTTTTAAAAAAAAAAAAAAAAGATGAAAAGAAAAAATAAATCCCAGGAGAAAGAGGTTCTCTTATCTCCCAAGGAATCCCAGAATACCCTGGTATCGAAGCATACTCTGCCAGAGTCTGTTTTAATAGGGACATGAGAGAGTGTGTGTCATTGGTCAAATACTCTGCAACTACTGGTCATAATAATTAATTTTATGTATCAATTTGGCTAGCCTATGGTGCCATTCTTTGACCAAACATCATTCTAGACATTGCTGTGAAGGTGTTACTAGCTAAACTAACTCTGACTGGTTCTCACAGTCAATGAAACAAGGGTGAAAGCAAGAGAGGAAAGAAGCTTAATCTGTAACCAGTTACAGGGAGACAGTCAAAAAGCCCATCAAACTGTCTCAAAAATCTCAACATGTTCTCAGTATGTATAGGTACAAGATACAAGCACATGTAAATCATTCTTCACTCCAATCAGCATCAATCGCTTTCTCCTAATTATCCTGAGTCCTTCAAATACCTTTTCCTGGTCCCTTCTCATCTGACCATTCTTCAAATGTATCTCCCCTATGACTTAGTATTCAGTCAGATTGTTCTCATTACAGGCTTCTCTTAATTTTAATATGGCTGTGGTCCTACTAACCCTTAACTGACCTGCTACAAACATATTTTCTTAAATGAGATTAACATATAAGTTAGTAGACTTTGAGTAATAAAGATTACTTCTTATATTGTGGTTGGACCTTATCCAATCAGCTGAAGGCCTGAAGAGCAAAGATTAGTTTCCTGAAGAAGTAATTGTACCTCAAGACTGCACCATAGACATCCCGCCTGCATTGCCCAATTTAGCATCTCCCCAAATGGGCTGAGTCATCATAATGAGATTAAGAGTGTGAAAACCTGATCCATTATTGTATTGAAGAGTGGGTCTTAGGAGGATATTGGTGACTGGGTAGTTAATCAGGATTCATTGTTGAATCCTGATGGTTTATAAAAGAAGAAGAAGAATTATTAAGAGGAAAACAAACATAAAACTCTGACCAGACTTTCTCTACACACATCCACCATTCTCTGCTTGTCTGCCATGTTGTGACATAGGTCAACATGATGCCAGCCAGCCCTGTGCCTTTAACTTTCCTAGGTACCAAAATAGTGAGTCAAATAAATCTGCACTTCTTTTTAATCACCCAGTCTCAGATATTTCTGTAGACTATCACAATGCAATAGTGGACTAAAATGGGTGCTAAAACTATTGCACCCACAACAGCTGGAGATAAAAGCAGAGCTTTCAATGAAAATTTTAAATAAGTAAGATCAAAATCTCACAGCATTTCTTTGAAGAATTACATCAGCAGACATCACATGACTTTACCAATATTATTCTGAAGATGAAGCCCCATCAGCCTTTTTTCCAGAACTGCCATCTTTCAGTAATTAGCCAAAATGACAAACACAAAGGGAAAGAGGAGAGGAACCCAATATATGTTCTCTAGGCCTTTTAGAAAACATGGATTGGTTCCTTTGTCAACATATATGCAAACTTACAAGAAAGGTGATATTGTAGATATCAAGGGAATGGGTACTATTCAAAAAAGAATGCCCACAAATGTTACCATGCAAAACTGGAAGAGTCTACAATGTTCCCCAGCATGCTGTTGACATTTTGTGAACAAACAAGTTAAGGGCAAGATTCTTGCCAAGAGAAATGATGTGTGTCTTGAGTATTAAGCATTTCAAGAGCAGAGAGAGCTTCCTAAAACGTGTGAAGGAAAATGACCAGAAAAAGAAGGAAGCCAAAGAGAATGGTACCCAGGTTCAACTGAAGCGCCAGCCTGCTCCATCCAAAGAAACCACTGTGTGAGAACCAATGGAAAGAAGCCTGAGCTTCTGAAACCTATTCCCTATAAATTCATGGCATGAAGGGTGTTAAAAATAAACTAATCTATGGTCTATAAAAATGTTTTCCTAATTGAGTAGAATTGTCTTCCCTCCCCAACGCTAAATTGGGCTTTAATTCATTTTGTGATATCTTTACTCAAATATAGTATTTTTTTACTTGAAAAATGTTAGGTGACTTATTATGCAACAAATAAAACTCAGTTAGTTGGGGGTGGGGGGTGGGGAACAGATGAAGCCCCCTCAAAGCAATGGGGCTTTGGGCAATGGTTACCAAGAGGTGGAAGTGGTCTTGACAAAGCAAAAGTGGTCCAGTGAAGAGCAAAAGTTATGGCAAGTTTTTTGGGATGCATTTTCCTTGTTGACTTTCTGAAGAGCTAAAGAAGAGTAACGCCTGCTTATTGTAAGAGCATTTTGAAAAATTTTATCCAAAATTTTATCCAACGCCTTAGCAGAAAAGCACCAGGAAAGCTTCTCCAAGGAGTCCCTCCATTTCAATGCTCCTGTTCATTCCTCTCATCAAACAAGGGTGACTTGGAAACCAGCAGGCATCCACCTTATTGTCTGGATTTGGCTCCTTCTGATTTTTCCTTGTTTCCTAATCTTATAAAAACTTTAAAGGGCACCATCTTTCTTCTGTTAATAATATTTAAAAGGCTGCATTGCCGTGGCTAAACTCCCAGGACTCTCAGTTCCTCAGGGACAGGCTACCTCACTGGCATCACACTCTCAATGCGTCTTGAACTTGATGGAGCTTATGTTAAAAAATAAAGTTTACATTTCATTTTTATCGTTTCATTCCATTTTCCCACAAAGGGAAAGAAAGGATGAGGAAATTAAGACCCCTTGTACCTTGGTCAGTCTCACTCCGACCCAGCTGTAATGTCAAGAGCATATTTGTTATCCTGAGGGAATTTTCAGGGTGAAAAGCCAGAGACAATTCCCAAATGGAGATAGCACTTAAAAGGCTTCCCAGTTATGTGCCTGATCCTTCCTTAGACAAGCAAGTCCTTAGTTTGCAGCTGCAAAGTTTGGGGATGGGCAACCCCACCAAGCTGGGGGCTAAACAGAGGTAGCTTTGATGGCAGGCTCGGAGGTAGGGTCAATGCGACTGGAGCATCCTTTAGACATAGGGTTAGCAGGTCAAGTCTGGCTAGCTGTTGGCCAGCCTGTCCCTTCCCCCTTGGGAATGTTTCACATTCTTTGGAAGCTGCATACTTGGGAGGAGAGATAGTGAGGACTGAGCTTCCCCCCAGGACACAGGAACAGCTCCATTCTTTAGCTGAGAGTTTTCCCAGAGAGCCCTGAGGATGGTCTGTTTAGAAATACGCAGTCCAGGAGCTGGACAGACAGCCCTGTGTGCTCCTCCCTTTTCTTTTCCATTTGGGAGGTCTCCACTTGCTTGGCTATTTCATACCCTGGCTTGATGGAATGTCCTGGATGTATGCTCGTTCCCAGCCTTGCATCTCCTCAGGATCTCACTGTTCACGGACTTGTGGCTCAGAGCAAGCCAGACTCCTTGTGGAAGAAAATCCTTGAGGCCTTTGCCTCTGAGAGGCTTTGTCTTTCTGTAAGCCTCCTACCTTTGTTCTCTTTCATCCTAGCTTCCCGGAGTCCAGCAAACAGTCTTACTGTTTGTTAAATAAAGCAAAATATTGAACAACTTTTAAAGCTGTTTTCTGATATTACTAAAACTTATATTGAAAATAGAATTCATTTGGAAGCCTTGCATTGCTATAATTGTTTTTTCTTTTTAGATTCTTGCCATAGGGCACATGCACTTGCAGAGAGAGATGGAAGTGAAGAATCCCTCCCTTCTCCATTCTCCTCTTGGGGTTGGGCTTATTTCTCAAGCCTCCAGGTCCAAGACTTGAACCATGGAGTCTGTCGTGTGGGATCCAGCGCAATATCTACTGGCCCAGTTTGTCTGGTTTGTAAAATGCTAATCCACAGCTGTTACAATGCCTGGTAATACGGGTCAGCTCTCTAGCAGACCCACAGTGTCTCCGCCCTCCAGGAGACCAACCAGAACCGAAGGTGGAAAGATGGGTGAGGTGTAGACGGGTAAGGAGATGACATGGGTTCTCGGGGAGGCTTGCAAAGGCGGGGGGGCCTAAGGAGGTAAGGAGACATCTGTTCCCTAGCCTTCTGATCTATACTGTTGGGTAACCAAACAAATAAATCCTACATTTCCATTACCAGGAAGATAGGCAGGAGAGGGTGAAGAGGAAAAACTTTTGACTCATCCACAGACAGGCCCATGTGCGCTTCCTGCACACAGAGATAAAATCACGGAGATTTTTAGGCCATCCGTGTCCTTTAGCACATGTTTGAAGCCAACATGGGTTAGATAGTCACCCTTTTCTCAGCAAATAAGTGGAGAAAGGTCTTGAACCTAGCAGTTAGTTTTTCCCAAAAGGAAGTTTCAGCAGCAATTTTTAGCTCTATCACCTTTTAAAGCAAGCTCCCTTCCTCCTAGGAAACTCTGTGTTCAAGCATTTAGTTCCAAAAAATGGGATAGAAAAGCTTTTCCAAAACATAACCATAAAGGAAAAATCTTATGAAAAGCCTGTGCGTGCACGTGTGTGTATGTGTGTGTGTGTGTGTGTGTGTGCATTTAATAAGAAGGCACTTACACAGCATATATCATTGGAATTTATGTCCACTTGGGGAATAAATGATCATTTCCAGCCTGCCTCTGGTATGGGTTGCAGAGTTCCATACATTGATATTAACCTGAAGTTGTTATTTATGTGCTAACAAATGAAGTTAATGAAAACCATTTCACATGGGAAAGGAGGAGCGGTATGTAGATGTTTTGAGAAGTCACCTCAAAGTGGATGGCAAATTCCGCACAAAGCCTCCTGGATGTTAAGATCACAGGGATGACCTCATTCCTCAAGGACCCCACCAGCGCTAATGGTGCAAAAACCATTCTGTAAATAACCCTTCCTGCCAATTAAATGCAATCATCCAATTATTTTCTAAAGAATGTACACTTGGAATCACACTCACTTTTTGAAAAAACTGCTTGAAAATGTCCTTTATTCTGAATCATATGCTGGAGATGGTTCAGAGAAAAATAAAAACATACAAAGCCATTCATTGAAGACCTTAGGCAATCAATTAGCAATTTTAACTCGAAGCCCCATTTACTGTTGTAAGGGAATGGCCTTGAAAATGCTTCTCATTGTTCATATCAGACATTGAAATATAGAGACCTATTTCTCCAGACTCAGAAATCCAAATTACATCCCAGAATTTGAGATTATTCCCAGGCTTTTCAGGATGGAAAAGGATTTCTCAGTACCTTGAGCAGCACCCAGGGGCCAAGATGTCACAGATGAAGCTGGGCCAGGGCCTCCTGCCTCAGCAGCCATCCTAGCCAATGGAGCCCTGGCTGTTTATCAGACCCTTGGGCTACGTGTAGCTCCCCCACGTGCAAGTCAAACATAAATTTAGTTTCTGTGGCTTTTTACTAAAAACGTGGTATCGGGAGTGTTTCTGTTTCACTTTTTTACGGCTCTTACAAGTCAGTCTAGACTTCTCACAAAATAATGACATTTTCTAAAGACTTTCTGCTGTGGGAATGCTATAAAGAATGGGACTACAGACAATGAGCAGGGTACTCTGCTCCCTCAATGGAGTTCCAAAATTCCGTTATGGGGTGACACCCCAGGGCAAGGAGTCTACGGAAAGCACTGTGTGGCCTCAGCTCCCCTGAGCTCTGAACTTTCACTGAAGGTGGCTGTTGTTCTTACCTTACTCCCCAGAGGCACAGACACAGCCACATGCGGCTATGAGTTCAAGCCCCGGTTCTACCACTTTAGTCACATGTCATCTTAATTATTACATATATATAATTGTATACTCAAGGTAGTAAGCATCCCTGATTCTGTTTTCTTATCTTCAGATGGCAAAAAAGGAAAAAGTCTATCATATATCGAATGTTGATTAGATACTCTGACATTCCAGACGGAGTACCGAAGGAATGCATCCATCTCTCAAGGAGGGACATACAGCGTGTGAGGCCACGGTATGTGTGGGTCACAGAGGGGCATTAGCTAGAGGGCAGGGAAGACCTCAAAGAGAAGGCCATCTGAAGGAGGCGAAGAAGTGAGTCCTACAGGTAGTTGTGAGGAGAGCCTTCCAGAATGAAGACACAGCAGGTGGGAAGGCCTCGAGGCAGGAGGAGCCTGGTGAGTGAGAACAGCAGCAGTGTGACCAGAACAGAGAGAAAGAGGGAGAGAGACCGGGAGATCAGAGAGGCCACAAAAAGGACAAGCTTCTTGAGGACAGGGCTGGCAGACTGCAGTCGATGGGTCACATGGCCTGCCACCTGTTTTCGTAAATCGTTTGATTGGCACTGCAGCCAGGTCATTTGATTGACATGTTGTCTCTGGCCCCTTTAGACAACAACAGAGTTGAGTAGTTGTAACACCGGCCACAATATTTATTATCTGGCCCTTCACAGAGAAGACATCTGGCTTAAAGAAATAGGGGTTTGGGGCCAGCAGGTGGTGTGGTGGTTAAGGTGCTGGACTCCCACATGGCCAACCACAGTTCAAGTCCCAGACCTGGCGGCTTGTTTTCTCACCTCCCCTCTGCCCCCATCTCTCTCTGGCGAGCACATGTGCCCTATAGAAAACTTTAAAAGAATAATAATAATTAATAAATAAATAACAAGAAATAGGGGCTCATTTCTCTCCATGGTAAGGAGTGTGGAGTTGCAGAAACGCTGTGATGTTAATAAAGATCCCGAGTCCTCAGATCTTTATGCTTCACCAGCCTTATCCTGTGGATATGTTGAATCACCATCTCAGAATGGCTGCCAGTGCTCCAGACACTACATACTATAGCCACACTTGAGGCAGAAAGTGGGTTTTATGACCACTTGTAGCTTCAAAAGAAGTTGGGAAGGCCATGAAAAAGATTGTCAAGGCTGTTTTTTCCATCTTTTCATGGTCCACAGTGAGAAATAGATTTTAGATCACAGCCTCATACATGTAACTGAAACGTAATGCAAACAAACTCTTATAGAACACTTCACAGTTAGTGTACGCGGTGTACATTGACGTTCTCTGTTTTCAAGTACTAGTCACATCATCCACTAAATTAATTTCACTCATTTCACATTGAGTTGTAAAGATAGCATGCAAAATACAAGTGGTCCGGGGCCAGCCTGTGGTATGGTGGTTAGGGTGGCTGGATCCCCATGGCTGACTGCATGGTTCAAGTTCCAGACTCAGAGTCTTCAGAAACATGCTGGGCACGTATGCACATGTGCTCAGAATCCCAAGAGGAGGGAGAGACGGAGGAGAGGGGGTTGTGGCACGACCGTCCCCCATGAAGGTGCTTTCTCACTGTCCCTCTGTCCCCTCTGGCAAGCACGCAGGCCCTCTGGCAAGGTTAAAGAAAAAAGGGGCTCATCATCATCACCAGGCGTGCTGCTGCTCCTAGTAAGTCGGTTTCTCCCTCCCCTCCCTTTTTCTTTTCTTCCTCCCTACTTCCTTTCCTCTCTTCCTTCCTTTTTTCCAAAGAAGGGAATGAATATTGGGTTGGCGACTAGCAGCAGCCCCAGCACTCACTGGAAGTGAGCTGGAGCCAGACCTGAAAGAAGACACGGCCCAGCCACAGTGGCACGTGCTGGTACAGCACTGCTGAGCCATGGGTTAAGGCCATGTGGGAGGCCCAGGTTCAACCCCCAGCCCACCCTAAAAATCCACACACAGTGGCATACACCCGTAATCCCAGCTACCTGGGAGGGCAAGGCAGAGACTGCGTGTAAACCAAATGACCTGGCTGCGGTTCCAGTCTAAAGAGGGAGGGGACCCCTTGGTTCTGAAGGCAGGACATTTATTGAGGACCCAATAATGCACACTTGTTTTCCATGCAAAATCTAAGTGGTAAGGCCAGCTGATGCCATGGTGGTTAAGGCAGCCAGACCCACATGACTGACTGAACAGTTCAAGTCCCAGCCTAGAAGCTTGAGCAACACTCCAGGTACCTCTGTATGCATGCCCAAAATCCCAGGAGAAATAGACGAAAGAGATTGCCAAGTGACTGTCCCCCATGGCAGAGGAGGGGTGCTTGCTCACTTTCCCTCCCTCTCTGTCTCTCTCTGGGGAGTGCACATAGCCTCTAGCAAAAATAATAATAATAATAATAATAATAATAATAATATTTATTTACAAAATTCAGGTGAAAGCACACACTGCCCAGGGATATTGAGGGAATTGGAGTCCCTGATGTAGAGCACTAACTCAGTGTCTGACACACAGTGGGTGCTCAGACACCTCTGTTGCTACCCTACACCCAGTCATCATTCGCAGCCAGGCACCGCCTGAGGAACAGCACTAACTAGGTCAGAGGGGATGGTTCACACTCGCGTGCGGGCCCCAGGGAACTGTGCCAGCCAGGTGCTGTTTATTTCTCCTGCCAGGCATCAGTGAATTCTGAGGAGCTAGTCCTCAGAAGTTGACAGATAGGCTGCATGTTACCCACTGTTTTTAAAAACCTTTCAGGAGCAGCCAGTGATTGGCTTCAGCCCTGCTGAGATGTGACAGCTGAGCGTGAGTGAACAAATGTGTCATGAAAGGAGGTCACCTGAGCTGGCAGGTAATGGGCCATTCTCCAGGGATCCAAGCAAGGTGTGGTGGGCAGGTCCCTGCACAGGTCATCTTCAGCCCCCTTGCCTTTTGCAGGTGGGAAAACAGGTCCCCAGGGGTCTGACACAGGCAGGCCACATGGAAGTAGATGGCAGAAAACCAGCTTTTACCCCCAGTCCAGCAGCCCCAACCAGGATGAGCAGGGCCCCTCCGAGTGTGGTCCAGGGGCCCCTTAGACTCAAGGCCCAGGCTGATTTTTGTGTAGGTGGGCACACACATTTTTCTGGAAGATCCATATCCATTTGTAAAATAGCCAGTTGACCCTAGAAAGATTAGGAAAGGCAGACTGAATGAAACTAAAATGATTTATGTTGGGGGCGTAGGAGGAGGTCCAGAGGTCAGGACTGGAATGGTGAAATAAGACAGAAATTGCAACGTTTCCCTCAAGCCCTTCCGGGATCCGCCTTCCCACTCCCGAACATTGAAGGGTTCGGAGTTCCCCAAGTAGCCTGTGGTTTTCTGATCTCTCCGCCTCGGGAAGGCGGTGACTGGGAGGGAAGAATAACTTCTCTTTGGCCACCGAATCGGATTCCTTAAACGGTATGGAGTCTCAAGAGGCCACACCAAGCAAACGGCCAGACTGCACACAGGTGCCCCTTGGGCAATAAACGACAATCGCTCCGGGCTTGGCTGATACGCCTCCGACCGCTCCCAGACACACACAGCAATTGCAGCCTGCGCGGCTGCCTTTGTTGGAAACCCAAGGGTCTGCTTTACCCCAGGGTCCTCTGCTTTAGTCCGGAGGCCGGACTTTGAGGGCCGAGTCAGCTCGGCTTTATCCGCAGGTCCCGTGCCCTTAAAGGACTAGAACTCAGGAGGCCCACAGCATGCAGAGCGGCACCCCGGGGACACCCAGCCAACCGGGCTCCCGAAATCTTCTCCGCCACCGCAAAGGAACCGCCGGGCTTGCGGACACTCCGGAGGTGACCGGGGCGCGGCGGAGAGGGCGGTGCCATTGGTGAATGCAGAGTGAGGGGCGTTTCCTGGGGAGGGGCGGGGCGAGACGAGATGGGGCGATGCCATTGGCGGGGCTGAGTTATGGGTGCCCCCACCTCCCACCCCACCCCCGACCCGGAGCCGCGGAGTCCTGGGGCGACAAGCGCAGCGAGCTTCGCTCCGGTGCAGGCGAGGGCATAGCACCGACTGCGGCTTCTGGACGGCTCTGTGAGTTGACGGTGAGTGATGCACGGGCAGGAGCGTTCATGGGTGTCCATGGATCCTCCTCCTCTGACCCCGGGCCCGCCGCCAGGCAGCAGCGCTGGAGCCTGGGCACTTACGCCCTTTGGCCGCCGCGCGCAGGGTCTCCTCCCCCTGCCAGCCTGGCGCATTGCGGGCCTCGGGCCCAATGCTGAGCGTGGGCACTGCTCCTGGCACCTCCTCCAACGGGAAGGCACTTTCGGGGCCCAAACCTGAGCACGACAGGTGAGCGGGCGGCAGGCCACATCTTTGCACGCCTCGTCCCTTGCTTGCGCCAGAGTCCCAGGTTTTAGAGTTGGAGAGACCCAGGGCGCCTGGGGCACAGCTCTGATTTCACAAATGGAAAGCACGGCCAAGATTTGCAGAAGGAAGAGATTACAGAGGGTTGGCCTTGGGCGGAGACCTGCCCAGTCACTTTAGCACCATGTGCCACTTACTCCCCACGGCTGTGAGATTGCTCACTACCCCATTTTCAGATGCAAAACCTGAGGCTTAAAGCATTGTAGAATTGCCCATCTTACCGAATGAGTGCATGATCTGAGCAGGCTTTGAACCCAGGGCTCCTGTACCTCCAGGTTGTCTGCAGTTCACCCCAACCCTAGCCTGCACTCCCCAGCCCTCCTCTCCTGCCAGGACTGGGGGGGGGGGGGGGGGGGGTCCAGTACCATGCTTTCTGAAAACCCTAGGAGGAAGAGAGCTTTAGTAACCTCGTTTCACATAGGAATTAGACAAAGTCACACAGCAGCAGGGGCTGGGATTCTAAAATTCAAACCCCAGCAGGTAGGACTCCAAAGCCGGCTCTGCACTTGCAGAAGAGACCCTCCCGGGTTCCACTCTAGTTTAACTGCCCACAGCACTGAGCTATCTGTCAGAGTTTCCTACTAGAAACCACGAAGCCAGGAACAAACAGACGCAAGTCGTCAGTGAATTGGTAAAATTAATAGGTAAATGCAATTCATTCTGCATCCTCTTCCTGTGTGTAATTCTTAGGCTAGGGGGCACCTGGGCTGGGGGGACCAGGGGGAGGGAGGGAGGGGAAAGGAGAGGAGAGTTGGGGGAAGAAGAAGGAAGGGAAGATGGAGGTCATTAAACTTAGGTCAAAAAGTTACTGTTCGGAAGTAGTCACGGGCATGTTTAGCACATTGTCAGTGTGCATTATGTCTTTTTTCACTAGTTCTAGTCATAGTTTCTCTCTGTGGTGGTGGTTCAAGTCCTGATGGTGAAAGTAAGATTGATGCTGCATATTTAAAAGTCCGTCAGGAACCCAGAAGCTAGATCTGTATTTCCACCACGAGGCTGCAACAGGTGGCCTGGAGCAGAATTGAGGTCCAGGGTGTGCTGGGGGCAGGACCAGCTGGACCGTGACAGGTAACAAGGAACATGAACGCAACCTGGGCATGGGTCGCAGTCGGACCCTGCAAATTCAAAGCCCCAGAGGAGAGACCTGTCGGTGGGGTCTGCCATGGTAGAATTCTGGGCTGGGGACCTGGATCCTGGTTTGGGAACAAACAGCCCATTTCCTCTCATGCTCTTTGAGTTCCACATTCCCGTGTCTAAGGTCCCCGACACCGACGTTAGAACAGTCACGACAGCTTTTGTTGATTATGAGGGAGTCCCATACACGGCCCATCTTACAGGGTGAGGGAGTCCCGTACACGGCCCATCTTACAGGGTGAGGGAGTCCCGTACAAGGCCCATCTTACAGGGCGAGGGAGTCCCGTACACGGCCCATCTTACAGGGTGAGGGAGTCCCGTACACGGCCCATCTTACAGGGCGGGGGAGTCCCGTACACGGCCCATCTTACAGGGCGGGGGAGTCCCGTACACGGCCCATCTTACAGGGCGGGGGAGTCCCGTACACGGCCCATCTTACAGGGTGAGGGAGTCCCCTACACGGCCCATCTTACAGGGCGGGGGAGTCCCGTACACGGCCCATCTTACAGGGCGGGGGAGTCCCGTACACGGCCCATCTTACAGGGCGGGGGAGTCCCGTACACGGCCCATCTTACAGGGCGGGGGAGTCCCGTACACGGCCCATCTTACAGGGCGGGGGAGTCCCGTACACGGCCCATCTTACAGGGCGGGGGAGTCCCGTACACGGCCCATCTTACAGGGCGGGGGAGTCCCGTACACGGCCCATCTTACAGGGCGGGGGAGTCCCGTACACGGCCCATCTTACAGGGTGGGGGAGTCCCCTACACGGCCCATCTTACAGGGCGAGGGAGTCCCGTACACGGCCCATCTTACAGGGTGGGGGAGTCCCGTACACGGCCCATCTTACAGGGTGGGGGAGTCCCGTACACGGCCCATCTTACAGGGTGGGGGAGTCCCGTACTCGGCCCATCTTACAGAGCTCTCTTGCCTTAACAAAACTCATTGAGGCATATCATTATTTAACCAATGGCAAGCCTGAGGTTTAGAGAGAGAAAGGAACTTGTCCAAGGTCACACAGCCAGGGAATCGCAGAGCCTGTGCTGAACGCAGAGCCTCGGAAAAGCTATGCAGTTGTCTTCTCCACGATGTATTGAAGAAAAAATTATTTTAAAAAAAGTTTTGCCAGAAGGTACACGCACTCACTGGAGAGAGACAGAAAGAGACGCTGAGACGCGCCCCGGGGGGAGGGCACACTGCCACCCTTTCTTCTCCATTCCCCTCTCAGGCACACATGCACACGCGCCCAGTGTGTTTTCAAGCCTCCAGATCAGGACTCAAACTGTGCAGCTGGCCCTCTGGGATCCAGCCACCTTAACCACCATGCCACAGGCTGGCCCTGAGAAAAATATTTTGAAATTATTTTAAAAGAAATTAAAATCCATTAGGAAAGGACTGTACTTCCCAGAGCTTCTTCATTCCTGTTGAAGGGGAACTTGCAGCCCCTGGTCTCCCGTTCTGGCTGTCTGACCTTCCACCCCAGGAGGTACTGCTGAGGGAGGGACTCGGAACCCCTCTGCTTGCCCTGCCTGAGTTTGGGGATCAGAGACGGCGTGTCTTACAGCTCCACAGCTGCAGTGCTGGAAAGAGCCTGAGGACGCTAGACCAGCTGTCTCTACAGCTCTGGCTGAACTGAGGCCCAAGAGGTGACACAACAAGCTGGGGTCACTTGCCAAGTTGATCCTAGAGTAAAATCACACCCAGACTTCCCCCTCAATGCACTCTGCCTCCTCTCTCGTGCTGTGACACAGCAGAGAATGAACCTGGGGCCTGGGGGGTCTAGATCCACATGGGTCCCTGATCCCCCAGCAATGGTGTACAAATTGTGTGCGGGCGCAAATGTGCATGGATGCATTTTCCAAAAGAGATTTTTAAGCTTTCGAAAGATGCCAAAGGGCTCTGTGACGTAGAGACTCTGACACTTGTGTCACAGGAAACTACCTTGAAGAGCGGCAGGTGGCACATGGCCTGGGGCAGGAGATAGCCCAGGAGGGGTGGCTGTCTATGAGGATGTCCAGGACAGCCTGGCAGCAGCTGAACTAAGCACCAGGAGCTCTGCCCCTCCGCTGGCTTCGGGCAATCCAGACACGGCCAGTGGCATTCTGAACACCTGTTGGCCTCAAAAGAGCGTGACTGACAGGATCTTGTCTCCACAGATGCCCTATTCTGGGGAGGAGGTGAGCCCAGTTTGGGCATGGAGCATGGTTGCAGGGCCGGGGAGTGCGGGCGTAAGGCTTAAGGGGGAGCAGGAGGAGCGAAGATGGCTTTCTGGCCCCAGGTCACTGTGCCTGAGGGCAAAGGCAGGAACCCGCAGTTCAGCCGCAGGAGTCTGCTGTCTGGGAGCCGGATGTCCAGGGCTTTCTGAGGGAGACCCTCCATGTGGTCTGCATGGGGGCCGGGCCCAGGCTCCTCAGAGGAACGGGAACGGCATCAGGGGGCCCGGGTCCCAGAAAGCATTCAGGGAGACCTGTTGGTGAGAGCCCAGGCCTGTGCAGGGACAGGAGTACAGGGGAGGTGAGCCGGGGTCGGAGTGGCAAGGCCGGGGCAAGGCAGGGAGTGGAGGTGGAGGTGGTGGGCAGCTCTGTGCACACCTCCTGCGTCCCCAGGCCTTCATCACCTCCATCTGAACTGTGCCGTGTCTTCCCAGGGCTTCCTGGCTGGCTGTGCTGGGGCTGGCGCCAGGGCAGGGGTGAGGCTGAGGCAGAGCAGGATGATGGAGGAGGTGGGAGGGAGGGGAGGGCGTGGGCGTTGGCGTTGAGCACAAGGCGAGGATGAGCATGTGGAGGAGCCCGGAGCCACAGCTGCCGTGTTGCCGTCTGCCATCCACATCCGAACAGCTGGCTTTCCCCGTGGAGGGCAGCCCCCGTCCAGCCAGACCCCCGTCAGGGCAGCTGCTGCGCGCAGGCACCGCAGCTGCTGCCCTGGCTGAGCTCCTGCCGTCTGCTGGCTAACAGGGGCCTGGAGGGCTGCCTCGAAGGCTCCTGGTCTTCAGCACCCACCCTGCTGCTCTCTGGCCGCACTGGCAGGTAGCCACCGCCTGCTCCTGCCCCTCCTCCCGTGGAGGCCCGAGCTGCCTCCTCCCACTGCTTCCAGGTCACTTTCTGACCTATTGATGTCCAGCGTGCCCAAGAAGGAAATAATCACGACGTCAGGAAATGGAGAGCAGCGGTTCGCACATCTTAGCTCACTTTGGCTTAGGTTCTGATCTATCAATAGTTTCAGTTTTGCCAAGTAAGAACGTCACCCTCATTTTAGGTAAGAGAGGACGTTGTAAAACTAAAACGTTGACGGCGGTCATAAAATATAAGGCTCCCAAGTGCGCTCCGTGTAACTTCGTGAAAACTTCACTTTTTATTGCCAGAGAGCACGTGCACTTGCCAGAGGGGCAGGGAGGGGCCAAGGGAGAAAGCCCGCGGCGGGGGATGGTCAGGCCGCAGTGCCGTCTCTATTTCGCCCTCCTGTCAGGATCTGGGTCACGCACATGCACCTAGAATGTTTTTCAGGCCACCCGGCTGGGACTTGAACCATGGCTGACTATGTGAGATCTGGCTCCCTAAACCACTAGGCCACCGGGCCAGCCCTGAAAACCTCACTTTAGAAGGCTTCTTTTTCCCCTTTTGCCTTTGACTCATAAAAAGTGTGCTCCCGGCGGTGACCTAAGGAATCAGAGTAGACTTTTTCTTCTTTTGTAGCCCAGCGACCACAAAAAAGGAAAGATGGCCCAAGCCCAGTAGTTCCAAAGGCTTCAGCACCCTTTGTCCCTCAGCCCGGAGGCAGGCTGTCTGCAGCGGCCCCTCCCCACGCCGCAGAGCAGCCACTGAAGTGGAAAGCGAAAACAACTCAGTGCTTGTTCACTGGGGACGGTAGCCATGGCAGGCATGCTGCCCTGGGGCCCCTCCTGGGAGACCCAGAGCACTGGCTGCCGCCTGTCAGCCCCCTGGTTAGACACAGAGGGTCCTCCAGCCTGAGAGGCAGACTTGGCGGCCTGAGCTGTGAGCTCTGAGGCCAGGGGGAGGGGAACAGCCAGGACAAAGAAGGCTGGATGCCCCAGAGGGCAGGCTGGGGGAGGGAGGAGCCTGCAGAATGTCCTGTCCAGCCGCATCTGTCACTGTGGTTTTCAGACTGTGCATGGGCGGTGGCAGCCCTGCCTCATCCTTGCCCCAGCTCTTGCTTCCACCCAAGCAATTTCCTTAAGTTTGTGCATTGAACTTCTGCCTGGGATTTAATTTTAAGATAAGATGGCGGTGCTTGTGAAAGGCTGAAAAACATTCTTTTGGAGATTCTCAAAGGTTGCACCCAGTGCAAGGGAGGGGTGAACAACTCAGTATTCAGGCGAGACTGCAGGAACACATCTGGGTCCCAGGGGAGAGTTATAGCCTTGGCTTTCTGCAGGGGTGCCCCTCTCCAACAGCGCTCTCGCCCCGTGGTTATGTAGGAGGAGCAGCTCCCTGGACAGCTCCGCACGGCACTGGGGCACTGGCACGTCAGAGTGGGTGCAGACGGCTCGCCTACAGTCTGGGAAAGCAGATGGGACATAAACTCGGTGTTCACATTTGAGGCCAAATTTTGCAAGTGACCCCCGAGCTCAAGGGCATGGAGGCCTCGCCTGCTTGAGACAGAGGAATGTGCAAACCAGAGACCAAACACCAAGTGGCTGCTTAGACCATGCAGTGGATGAGTGCCAGAGGACACAAAAAATCATGGTTCTCTCAAAGGAGAGACTTTTTCTGGGCAGCCATGGGCCTCACCCTGGGTCTAGGACCCAGCCAAGCAAGTTGGAAGAGCCCTGCCTTGCTGGAGGGGGCTCTTCATTGCCTCCACCTACCCTTGGTCCCTGACCTCCCAGCCCTCACCTGGGATGTTGGGCCCCCTTCTCTGTCCCTGCCAAGTCAACCTGCTTACCCTGCAAGCCCACTCCTCCCTACCCCTTCCCCTCCTCTCCTTTACTTTGCTGACTCCTCCACCCAGCAGCCCTTCCCAACAGCAGCTGGAGGCACTTACCGGCCACGTCTTGTGAACAAGCAGGCCTTTGGGGTCTAGCACTCTCTAAGACCAGCAGGAAGGATACTGCTTTGCAAGTGGTGTTACCCAGAGCCCTACTGGACAGGGCCCCTGCTTCTCACCCACCAGCAACCACAGCAGCCTCTTTTAACCAGATGTGCGTGCATTTTCCATTTGAGCATAGCTCTACAGCTGAGAACATTTCAAACCCATTGGTGGTCAGTACTCTTATGGTACAGATGGGAAAGTTAAGGTGCCAAGAGAAGGCATGTAAGCAGTGTCTTGTGGATGGATCTTAGCAGCTCCCACCCAGAGCTGTCTAGGAACCATCCTCCTTTAATAAGTAACTATGTTTGGCTTACAGGGAATTCCACTCATAGGTCTTCCTACTCCAGGGAGCCAGATGGGGCTGCCCTTCACGTGCTGCGCAGAATGCATGTGTGATAGACCGAGGCTTGTCGTGAGTCAGAAATCACGAACGGAAGCCCTGCTAAAGTGCACATGTCTTGCAAGTGCTTGGTCTGTCCGTATTTTATTTCTGAATATGTTTGAATATAAAGTATTAAATGTTTTAATGTGTTATTAAATGTTTTAATGGTGTTATTTACGGCATGAGTCAGGATGGTCTGGGTTATGCTGCGGGAACAAATCCCTGAAATGCCAGATGCTTATTTCCTGCTCCCAGCCCAGATCCAACGTGGCAGAGGGTGCTGGTCACCCGGTCACTGAGGGACCCAGACTGACCATTGCAGAGCTGCACAGGTTGGCACACTTGGCTTTCTGGGCCACCAAGGCAGGGGGTGGGAGGACTGGGCCTCGTGCACTGGCCCTAAAGTGTGCGGCCCTGACAGTGCCCTAAGGCGCTTCTGTTTGCTGCCCACTGGCCGGGATGGTCACAGGGTCTCACCCAGCTCAGGAAGCTGGGGAAGGAATGGCTTTTCCAGGGTCTGTTCGTGTCTCTTCCATAGTCTCCCAACTTTTTGTTATTGTCATTTTATTTATTCTATGGTAGAGAGCATATGCATGCAGGAGAGAAAGAGAAGAGAGAGTGAGCACCCTCAATGGAGTCTGGTCACGCTGCGCTCCCTTCCCCTAGCTGTCCAGCTCCTCAGGGTCTTGGGCATGCGTGCACACATCTAGTGTCTCAGGCTGACCAGGCCAGGGATCCCAACCTGCGGCCGGCCGTGTGGCTTCCAGCACTGCATTCAGGAAGCTACCAACTGCACTCAGAGGCTGGGCCCAAGGCCCTTCAGCTTTAAGCAATGTCACACGGCCCATAAAAACTCGAATTTCTGGCTTTCTGTGAAACACCAAAAGAGCTGCCTCTTTTGAGGAGGAATGCATGTGTCCCCCAACTTCCCATGGACTCTGTGACAATGCCCTTCAGCTGAGTTACTTCCTTGGCCCCTGGAGACTTACGTTTTTTATTCCTGTCATGTATGCACAACTCTGGGTGAGCCAACTTTGGGGAAGGCCAGGAAGCTTCTTGTATTCATCCAGTAATTTAATTTATGGACCTCCTGTGGTGGGTCAGGCCTTGCTTGGTGCCAGAAACAGGTGGTGAAGCAGGAAGACAGTTCCCCCTGCTCCCCGCCATGCTCCCATCCTCCTGGGGAGTCAAAACAAGAGGCAGAGCCTTCAGGGCTCAGCGATGGGCAGCCAGGGCAGGAGCGGGGGGAGAGGGGCTGCTCTGGCAGCCTCCTGGAGGAGCTCCATGGAGCGCAGGACGTGGAGGAAGCCCTGTTCTGAACAGGGAACAGCCCTGCTAGACCCCAAGCACCGAGTCCGGTAGGAGAGCCGTGTGCAGCTCAGCAGGAAGTGGGGCAGAAGCTGGGAGCCAAGGAAGGCGAGAGAAAAGCCACCTCCTATATTTCTGGATCAATCCAGCCCTTCCTCTCATGAGTTTGCTTAATGTGTGACAGAGTGGGCCATGGATGCCCAGCCACAGTGTGACCGTGACACCCACTCACACGGCCTCACCCTGATGAGGTCAGGCCCTGCCCCACAGTGTTTGAGGAACTGCCCAGACAGGGAACCAGCAGGTCAGTTTTTCCACAGGCAGGCAGAGGTGCCGAGGAACTGAAACCCAATTTCGAAATCCCCGTTGTCCTGCCAAGAAGAATGTGACCAGAGGTCCCCAGCCCTGTCCCCACCCTGTGTCTCTGCAGAGCTAGGGTCTTGCTGCTGGGGTCCCAACTTTCCTCCAGGTCATGGCCCACTTCACTCTAGAGCAAGGGGGGCAGACTTATAGGGTGGCCCTGAGGTCTTCCAGAAAGCCCACATCTCACATCATCCCCTCCCCACGCCGACCAGACCGGCTCGGCTGATGCAGCGCAGACGCTGGCTCGCATTAGCAGGTGTCAAGCAGAGGGAGAGGGTGTGCAGGGCAGGTCGGCGGCAGCGCTGGGGACAGAAAGCTTTGCTGTGACAGTTCCAAGGACACTCATCAATCCAACAGCAGCCGGGCCTGACACAGAGTCCCTGGGAGCCCATGTGAAGCTGTACCTCACCGAGGCCTTGACCAGAGGTGGTCCTTGGTGAGAGCGCCATGGGGAACAAGAAGCAGCTGCCTGTGCTGAAGAGGCCGGCAGGGTGGGGAAGGCTGTTCCTGGGTTCACCTCCGTGAGGGATGTGAGGAGGGATGGAGTGGCTCCTCGAGGCCCCAAGATCGTGACAGTGCCATGTTAAGGCTGGAGATGACCCCACGTACAAAGAAGGAAAGGAGGGATTCGGAGAGCAGACTCAGAGTCCGAATGCCATGTTCAAACAGAGGCTTTGCGACTTACTCATTGGGTGACCTTGAGCACAGGGTCCGGCCTTTGCCCCTGCCTTCTCACCCACAGTGGGAACAGGCTGGTCCCCGCACCTTGTAGGAAGGACTGGGTAAGCCGGCTCACAGAAGGTGCCTGCCGGCCCAGCACTTGGTGACAGTACAAGAACCCACACAGAAGGGCTGGCCCCATGGAGCTCATGCCAAAGGCAGGGTGTGGCCATTACCCCACTTCCTGGGAAGGAAGGAGAGAGGCCCGGGTGGCTTCGGAGGAGTGGGGAGGCAGAAAACTTCATTCGGGGTGACCCGCTGAAGGAGAGAGCCCAGGGTCTGGATCCTTTGGGAGACTAAGCCAGACTCCTGGAATTAAGAGCACCTTCAGGGTGGGCTAAGAGAACCAGCTCCATGGGCTCTGTGGGCCTTACCAACCAGACCCCAACCAACAGTGGGGTCCCACGTTCTCTGGGCTGACCCTGTGATCTGTGGCCGTCCTGCACCCAGATGGTATGACGCGAGGCCTCCAAGTCAGGCTGCATTCCTCCCACTTCCCTTATCTGTGCCTTTCCTCGCCTTCCCTGCAGGTAACTTCCAGGACTACATTCAGGAGAAGATGAAGGAAGACGGTCCCCCCACTTCTCACGTGCCCATCAGTGACAGCAAGTCCATTATGAAGTAAGCCTTAGTGTGCAGGCGGGGCGAGGGCTTCACACTCACCATCTCCTTGTGGCCACTCCCTCGCTGGGGCAGGGAGGGTGGAGGGTACTGGGCGCTTTTTCACAGATCTGTGATAGCATGCCCTGGGGGACAGTGCCGGGTCTGTCCAGCAGAGGGAGCCACGAGCCGCACGTGATGGTGGCTGGGGAGGTGTAGTTCACATGAACGACCTGCAGATGGCGAACCCGACCCGTGAAGTTAGAGTGCACTTCACATGAAGAGCTCGTGGAGTTCTTATATTAATCCCATGTCGGCATCATAATTTAGATCTAGTGGGTTCAGTAAAAACATTATTCATTTATGTTACTGTTTCGTTTTCCCTTTTTACATGGCTGCTAGAAGGTTACAGTGACCTGTGTGGCTCTCAGAGCTGTCTGTGGCCTGGGTTTCCCTGCAGAGCCCGGCTTGGGGCAAAACCGGCCCTGGTCTTCTCCCTCCCCATGCCAGGGAGGTCACTGGGCTTGCCTTTATGCTGGGAGAAAGTGTTGGACAAAGTGGCCTCCCCAGGGCCTTTGGGGTCACTCTCAGGGCTGTCATCTGCACCTCTTGACTGCACTTTGGACAGCCAGGATGGGCAAGAGGCAGGCACCCCTCGGGGTTCCCCACGACAGCCATACCAGGCCCTTGTAGGAAGCAATATGGGGGAAAAGCAAGAGTCTTTAAAACACCGGCAGGCCAGGCCCAGGGGATTTACTCCAAGGACGCGACTCAGAGGAGGACAGGCAGTTCGTCAGGGAGTCATCCGTAATAGTGAGACTGTACCACCCCCCACTCTGCCCTCGATGCCGTCTCTCAGCCGACTGATCACGGGTGATGGGCTCGAGGCGCGCTCTCTGCCTGCTTCACAAACGAGGACCCGAGGCCCGTCCACCCCCGTGAGTGCACCTGTGTCTTTCCCGTTCCAGGTCGGAGCTCTTAAGCCTGCTGAAGACCTACAACTGCTACCACGAGGGCAAAAGCTTCCAGCTGAGACACCGAGAGGTGAGGCCGTTGCTCTTCTCTATTCACGAGGTCACTGTCCATCCTGGCCTGGCGACCACAGCCTTGGCTTCCCTCTGCTGTTTCAGGAGTGGCCCAGTTTGCAAAAGAAATGATGCACTCACCTTGAACCAGGAGCCAGGTTCCCAGCAGCCAGGGTACCTCCCTCAGGTCCCGGAAGGGGTCTGAGGTCGAGTATCTCTGTGGGACTTCAGAGCAGGTACAAGCTGCTCTGGGGGCCTTTCCCCTCCACGTGGGCCTCTGTCCGGCTGAATCGCCGGGACAGCTGCAATCGGAAATCTTAGTGCCTGCACAGTCCAGCCCTCCCCCTCCACGTCACACCACGGGGTGGAGGAACCAGGAGGAGAGTCCCTCTCGGTCCCCCACCCTCTGCCCCCTGCCAGCATGCCGGGTGTGTCGGAGTCTCACCTGTACCTCCTGACCTCAGTGCTCTCATGTGTAAAGTGAGGGGTGGGCCCACAGGGGGCCAGAAGCTCAGCTGCTCGCAGGGATAGGCAGGGCGGGCATGAGGAGTGGGTCCCCTGTGATGGTGGCAGCCACCCATCAGATCGAACCCAACACGGCTAAGCAGGAACATGGGCCCAGTACAGCCAGACCCCTTTCACGTTATCAAAAGAAGCTACAGTCGATATCCAGAATTCTATGAGGAGTTTTCCACATCTTGAAATACAATGCAGCTGTAACTAAAAAAAAAAAAAAAATGTCTAAGGCCAAACACAGCCCTTGGGTCCCAGCCGGACTCCAGAGAGCGTCCAGGAGTACCCAGGCCCAGGAGCCAGGCCAGGCAGATCAGTGACATCCGGAACCTCCAGACGTTTCCCATGGAAGCCTTGGTCAGGGCTGCGCGCCATCTTGGTCTAAGTCAGTCTGTTTTTGCAGCCCAATGGCAAATCTTACTGTGGTGGGATTGTACTGGGGAGTTTTCACGGTTGAGATCCGTTTGGCTCCTGCACCTTCTCCCGTGCACCAGTGCCCGGTGAAAGCCAGCAGACTCTATGTCCCCTTCCTGTCTTTGGACATGGGGTGAACGGTTCAGCCCTGGGACACCCACAGAGACCTCACCGATTCTCCCTCTCCTTAGCCAGCCAGCCTTCTGCGGCCACCACCCAGAGAATGGCCCTGGTGAGTCGGGGCAGCTGGGGAGCTGCTGGCCAGTGACAGGATGGGCTGCCTGGAACCCACCTGCCAGACGGTCTCAGCTGGCCACCTGAGCACCGGTCAGCCGGGAGCTTGGTCATGTGGGCCTGGGGGAAGGAAAGCTTTGTCCAGGCGGTGCTGGACAGCCAGTGACAGCCTGGAATGACACAGACTTCAAGCTCCCCCTTCCCTCGGCCTGCCCACCCTCCGGGGCCCTGAGAGCTGCCCTTTCCCCTCACTACTTCATGCCTCATGCCTCCTGCTGCTGCGCATGCTCTCCCCTGGCCAGGCCCTGACGTCTGCCTCACCCTGCCTACTGTTCACCTGCGCATGCTCTCCCCTGGCCAGCCCTGACGTCTGCCTCACCCTGCCTACCGTTCACCTGCGCATGCTCTCCCCTGGCCAGCCCTGACGTCTGCCTCACCCTGCCGGCCATTCACCTGCTGTCTGGTGGTCTTTGGTTTTGCCATCTCTTTTCTTACTTGAAAAGAGTGTTCAAGATCCTGAGAGGAGAGTGGAGGAGAAGGGACTGCAGTGGGGCCATCCCCCCTGGGGGGTGATTTCTCATTTTCTGTCTCTCTGTCTCTCTCTGTCTTTCTGGAGAGCACACACCCCCTATAGCAAAAACTTTCAAAAGAAAAAGAAAAAAAAAACAGTGACAGAACCCATACTGTGCAGGATAACTAGCCAGCAGTGAGGCCCGGGGCAAGCAGGGAGGAGCCTGAGCCTGAGTCGGGACCCCCAGAGTGCTGAGTGCAGAGTGCCCCTGGGCAGCAGCTGTAGGATGGACCGAGGGCTTTGACCTGTGGGCCAGTGAGGACTGATGCTTCAGGCCCATGGTGGAGCCCGGCGTGGAGGGCCTTCCGGCTGCACTGTCATTCTTCAGCTCTGGGCCATTCATGGGCTGATTGAAGACCCTGGTGGCCCCCAGCGGGTGGGCCCCATACCAGCAGCTCCAAACCCCCTGGAAACTGGTTAGAAATGTGAGCTCTCACAACCCCCTTCTCCCAGGCCTGCTGACTCAGGAACTGCTGGTCCTCCCACCTGTGTTTCAACAAGCCTTTCAGGGAATTCTGATAAAGGTCAAGTTGGAGAAGTGAGTAAGAGCTGGAGCTTAGCACTTGGGATTCCCCAAGATACTCCCCTCTGCAGGAACAGCTGGGCCCGGGCAGGCCTGAACCTGTACCCTGAGGTTGTGTGCGGGATGGTCTGCATGGAGAAGTGAAGACCCCACAAGCAAGAGGTGTTCCTGCCATGACAGGAAGTCAGCCCACAGGGGTTTTTTGTGTTCTTAGCCCTAAAGCGAGTGTGAGGCTCTGACCTGATTTTCTAGAGCCAGAAAGTCCCATGCCAGAAACCCCAGAAAGTCCCATGCCAGAAACCCCTGCAGCTCTAACAACCCAGGGATGCCTGCCTGACCTAGTGTGTGTCTTTTGGGGGTCACAGCTGCTATAAGATGAGGGTCCAGGCCTGGGAGACACAGAGTTCTGACACTGATGGGCCCGACTAGTTCCTGGGCACCCCTTCAGGGTCTCACTGAGGTCCCATGTCCATTTTGAAGAAGACAGACCTGGGACCTCCTGGCCTCTGAGAACGCCTAGCACCAGGCACTTGCCGCAGGGCATCCTGTCACCTCTCCACAGGTGCCACAGGCCCCAAGGCTGGGCAGGCAGGAGGAGTGAGGCCTGCCTCGGAACCCCCAGTGCACCAGCCCTTGGCCTCTGATTTCCTCACTATAATACGAGAGCTCTGAGATGTAGGAAAAGCCATCCCAAGGTCACATTGCAGTAACCAGAAGATGCCGGCCTGGCCTCAAGGTCCGAACACAGTCATTTATAATATGGCTCCATCACCTGGAGGACTTTGGAAGCTCCCTGCGTGTCACTGCACAGTCTCAGAGACACAGAGGCTGATTGTCGGTCTCCATCCCCAAGCTTAGGTGTCCTCAGCTGATGAGACTCACCCTGAGGGCTACCCTCGCCGAGCCTCACAGCGCCCTGGAAGGGCCATCTCTGCTGTCACAGGGCCTCCCTGTAGCACCTGCAGCCTGAGCCCGAGCCCGAGAGTTCACGCACCTTCTCCTCCAGTCTCATTGGCATCTGTAGGACGTGGAGAGGTGACGTTTGTCTGGCCAGCATGTCCCTGTGAACCATCCCAGCTTCCCAGAGGCTTGGGGGGCGGGGATCCCCCTCTCAGGAGGCTGAGGCGTCAGCTCCCGTCACTGTAAAGCTAGCCGTTGGGGTAGTTTTGATTGTGTGACCGTGAAAAGCATGAGCTGCTGGGAACAGTAGTGCCTTCGAAGGTGGCAGAGGGTTTCAGCCAGCCTGACTAGTGTCTTGAAAGAAAACCATGGGGCCAGACCACGGCAGCGATAACACAGCGCCGTGAGAGGGGGACCCCCACGGGAGGGCCCCAGGTCCACACCAGACCTCCTGCATGCACAGGGCAACGTGTGCCCACGGTCCAGGTCCAGGGCAGGTTGAAGCTGGGAGTGAATCGCAGAATCAGGATGCTATTGAGGGTGCCTGCCTGCCTGTCTGTCTCCCTCATGGAGGAAGTGAATACATTTTTTTTAACTCTTTAAAAAAAATAATAAAGTCGTCCAGCCGTCAATACCAGCGTATGAGCCCATCGCTGTAAACCAGCAGTGTGAGCAGAGGCGGTAGGTCCTGGCTGTGCGTGCAGGGGGCTGCAAGCCTGTGGCTCCCCACCTGCCCAGCCTGGTGCTCTGCTCGCCTGGGTTTGGCGGCTCCCCCTGGTGGCTGTGAGCCCACACTACAACCAGTGCCGCCAGCCCCAGCCCTCCTGAGCAGTATGAGAAACTGCAGGAGTGTCCCTTCTCTCGGGGTCTGTCTCTTCTGGGGGTGTGGAAGGCCAGGATCCTTCCTTAGGAGGGTTGGCCTGACAGATCACTGGCCCCTGGGTTGAGTAGCTGGCCCCGTGGACATGTTTCCTGGGAGCCACAAAGTGCTTCCCAGCTCTGTCCGGGAGGGGCTCACGTCCCACCCCAGCCCTGATTGCTCCCCTCCATACTCGGTAGCGAGTAGGGCCTGGGCCTTAGGGTACCTGGGTTAGCCTGGTGTGGGGCACCAGGACACCCTGCTCTTCGCCCCCGCCGAGAGCCTGGCCTTGCAGCAAGGCCCTGGTGGGGGTGGTCTGGCCCTGGTGCCAGACCACCAGGCCCAGGCATTTGGTCCCTGGGTTGAGAGTACAGACTCTGCCATGCTTGCAGCATCAGGAACTCCCTCGGGGCCCAGGGCGCCCAGGCAGCAGGTCCCCTGGAACACAGAGGCACTCTTGCTGAGACCCCTGTCTCCTCAGGCCTCACCGGACAAGGGCTCTGAGGGTGGCTGCCAGGAGGCGGACTTGCTCTGAAATCGGGGGGCTGAGACACCCGTCCCACAGCCCTACCCCGGTTTCTCCACCGCGGCTGCAGGAGCTACTCAGCCATGCACTCACACGCGTCTCTTCCTCAGAGCAGCCCAGGAGTCGGGCCCATCCTTGTCCCGATTTCACTCATGAGAAAACTGAGAACCGAAACATTAAGGATGGAAAAAGCAGGATCAGTCATGTCTCGTCATGAGAGACAGGCTCCGTCACTATCAGAGTAGGGGTCTCCCTGGGAATTGCCAGAGCAGGCATCCCCGCCCATAGGTGCCTCCCAGAGATGTGCTGGACAGCGCCCACCACAGGGGAGCAGGGGAGAGACAGGTCCCATTGCTTTCCACAGAAGCCTTTATTGGGGAGGGGTCAGAGTTCATGGATGACTGGGAGGTGTGAGTAGAGAGTCCGGAGGATGCTGGTAGGGCGGGGGCTGCGGGGGGAGGCTGTGGCCCGGCCGGGCTGCCCACCGGTCCGGCTTTTCACGCCCGGGCCCTGGTACCCATCCCAGGACAGTCTTGCCAGGGAGTGCCCTGGTGCCCTGGCTTCACAGAGCCTCCCTCTGGGCGCCCCCCTGGCCTTGCCACTGTCCGTCTGTCTGTGTGGACCCCAAGGGCCCGAAGAGGGGCCAGTCCTCCTATTTGGCTGCTTTTCCTGGGACTCCCCAAAGAGCCAGTCCAGGGGGTCAGTGGTGCCAGCCGCAGGCAGTGTGGGCTGCTGGCCGCTGAAGTGGGAGGTGATGTCCTGCAGGGATGATGCGGGGGGACTCTTCTCGCAGGCCCTGGCTGGCCGGTGGGGTCGCCTGGGTTGGCTGCACGCTGGGGCCTCGTCCAGCAGGGAGGTGGGCTGCGCCAGCTGACAGATGGATCTCACGTAGTCGTCCAGGGTGGGGGAGCCTGGGGGCTCTTGCCCGGGCCCCCTGGGCAGTGTCTCCTCCGAAGTCTCCCGAATTGTGGGCAGATGGGCCACCGAGAGCAGAAGCCGGGACCTCATGCTGTGGCGAGGGAGGCAGCCACCTGGTGGTCAACAGAGGACAGGTGATGAGGCCTGCCCCCAGGAAGGTGCCCCAAGAGCAGCTCAAAGGCTGCTGATCTAAGACGGGGCTCTTCCTTCCTGCCCCGTTAGAAGCCCACGTGCCCGGGACTTTATTACTTTCAGTTAAGAACGTGCACAAGCGAGAGAACCCAGTAAACAGATTTGGGGTCAGGAAAGCTGGGCTTGAAACCAAGAACTCAGCTACTGACCCTGGGCCTTCAGCAAGGTCACCTCTCCTGCCTCCCCTTACCCATCCACACAGTGGAGTTATAGACACCACTGGCAGAGATGTTGAGGGGACAGAAAAGCACACCTCGATCTCTTTGTAATGCAGTGACCTCCAGGTGGCCACTGTCCTCAACGCGGCACCCGGCCCCTAACCCGCTGTCCTCAACGCGGTACCCGGCCCCTAACCTGCTGTCCTCACCGCGGCACCCGGCCCCTGCCAGCCCCTAACCCACGGTGAGGCTGTGCTAGCTGAGGATAAAGTCTCTGGTCTCGTCTCAGACCGGAGAGCAGGGGCTGTGTCTTACCTGTGGCTGAGAGAGTCTGGAGGTGGCAAGGAGGGCAGGTGAGCAAGGACAGGCCAATCCACAGGAAGCCCCCGGGAAGGTCCGGCAAGGAGGGTGGGGGTCCACAGTCAGCAGTTGGGCCGCGTCTGGCTCAGATCACTGGTGGGGTGTGCAAGGGCAGTGTGGCGGGGCCGTGGTCCACAGCAGAAAGCTGCTGCCTGAGCTGTCTGGTGGACGCACGGCCGGGCAGCTGCTTTTATACCTTCCCACCGGCCATCAATTACTGTCACGAGGGCCAAAAATAGCAGTGCTCAGGAAGGCCCTGTGAGAAAACAGCCTGGCGGGCGGGGCTGGCCCAGCTGCCAGCCAGCGTGTGTGCTCTGGGAGTCGGGAATGTTTACTCTGCAGGGTGGAGGCAAGCCGGGCTGCCAGGAGAGTCAGGGGCTCCACTGGGCCCCCACAGGCAGCCCAGGCTCTGCCCTCGCTACCTGGAGATGGCAGCAGCACCCCTTGACCCCGGGACACGCCAGCCTCCGCCGGTTCTTGCACCCGGGCCTGCACCTGTGTGGGGAGCCCAGGACCAAGGCCAACCCTGGGGCTGCCCCAAGCTGAGGCATACCCACCCCAGCCTGGGCCGAGGACAGCCTAATGTCAGGCCCATCTGGAGACCTGGTGGCCTGGCCGGGGCCTTGCCACATCCCAGACCTGCTTTCCAAGGAAAACGTGTCTGTTCCCTCACCCACAGCCCTGCACTGCTTCTGTGCGCTGCAGACTGCTCTAGGCACCGTGACCTTAACCGTGACAAAGCCACTGTCCCCCAGAGTTCGTTACGGAGAGAGAAGCTCCCTCGCTTTCCTCCCCAGGAGCCTCCAGGTCTCGTCCGTCCTCGGCAGCATTGCCGGCGTCTCTCCGGGCTTTTCTCCCGCTCTGCTTTCTTGCTGTCTTTGCTCGGGCAGTGCCCGCTGAGGCCCACCTGCTCGCCCCCCTCTCCATCCACTTTAACCATCTTCCTGAGCCCAGGGCCCAGGAACCTCCTCCAGGAAGCCCCTGCATCCCAGTGGGAGCCCGCATGGCTGGGACCGTGTCTGCCCTGTCTCCCTCTGTCCAGGGTCCAGGGTCCTGGAGGACAATGCGTCTCATGAACAGCCATCCCTACACGCCGAGAGGCTCCAGGTGGGCAAAGGCTCCCTCCCGGGACAGAAGTACCGATGGGAAGACTGAACCACACCTCGGGCTCTGTTATCCCGTGGGCCTTTTTCTCCAGAGGCGAGGTGGCCTCTCCTTCCTAGGGAGGGTTAGTTGTAGATTGTGCCCACGTCACACCTGTGGGCATCGAGATGGCTCTGATAGTGTGAGACCCTATCAGAAAGCTTTGTGCAGTCTTGATCCTCTGAGAGGAGGCGCTTTCCTCTGTGGATGGGGGGACATTAGAAATAGAGACTGTTCGCAATGAACCATGGCGTGCACACGTGTCGGGCACCTCTGTAGGTGCTCCCAGTTTCCACAGCAAGGAGTGGAATGGCAGCTGCCGGGGCCAGGGTGAGAGGAAATGAGAGCTGTTGTCAGTGAGAATAAAGGCTCAGCCATGCAGGCCGAACGAGTTCCAGAGACCCTCCGACAGCACAGCATCCCAGAGACCTTGTTGTGTAGTTGTGTACTTACAAGCTTAAGAGGATAGGTCTCAAAAAAAAAAAAAAAAAAAAAAAAAAAAAAAAAAAGAAAAGAAAAGGAAAGGGACTAGCAGATGGCACAATGGCTATGCCACTGAACTCCATGTAGCTGACTGGTTCTAGCCCTAGACCTGGTGGCTTAAACTCACGCCAGGTGTGTGTGCGTGTGTGCCTAAGATCCTGAGAGGAGAATGGAGGAGAAGGGATTGTGGCGTGGCCATACCCCCTGGGGGGTGATTTCTCGCTTTCTGTCTCTATGTCTCTCTCTGTCTGTCTGGCGAGCCCTATAGTAAAAACCTCTCCAAAAAAAATAAAAAAAGAAGAAGAAAAAGATAAGTCTCCTGTTCCAACCACAATAAAGTAAATCAATAAGCTCATAAATAGTAAAATAAAACGTGGGTCAAGAGAGCAATGGGGAAATGAGTTTTGAAGTTGATTGCCAACCAACTCGTGTCAGAGCAGCTGAGGGCACAGCTGGACGAGGTGGCTGGGGAAGGGCAGCTGAGGAGGGCTCTGGCAGGTGCCCTGAGGTCCAAACGATGTAGCCTGGCCAGGTGATGGGGCTGGGTGCAGAACCTGTGGTGGCCACTCTGCGACAGGGGCCTGGAGCAGTCAGAGACAGAATCTAGACCAGAGGAGTCGAGGGAGCGCCAGCCGAGGTGCCTGCAGGGGACCCCATCGATCAGACCTCAGCTTTGGAGGTGGGGGCAGAGCCGTGCCATCTGGGGAAACCGAGGCCGGCTGGGCCATGGGAGGAGGGCTGTTGGCAAAGTTCTGGGGGTCTTAGGGCTGTGATGTGTCAGCAGCAATGGGAACGAAAGCAGGACAGGCATGAAGAGGAGCCGACTTGGAAATGGGGGAGGCTCCCTCGGCAAGCGGGTGCTACTGCTGTCAGGAAGTGTGGGGAGAAGGGCTGAGGCCTGGCTCCAGGAGCAGCCGTCGCTGCCCTGGTGAGCATGGGACCCAGGAGGACCTGGTGGCAGCAGTGTCCCTGCTCGGAGTGCTGGTGGGCAGAGGCACGGGCGGCCAGCACGGCTTCCCTAGAACAAGCTTCCTCGTCCAGTGTGGACGTGCCTGCAGACAGCAGCCGAGTTCCTGTGGGACACCTGACTCAGCTGCTCTGTCCCGGGCCCTGGCCTGAGCGGGCACGGGTCATACAGCAGAACGCACGCCGCGGGCTTCCTCCCGCCAGGCCTGGCCTCGTGGTCAGGAGCACGTAGAAACTGTGCCCTTACGGGGAAAGTGGGGAACAGAGGAGCAGAGCCAGGGGTACAGAGCGTCCCCTCCTGAAGGGACAAGCCCCCAAGGGCCACAGCTCTGGGAAAGGAGGCTGACCTGTGTGGTCCCCACAGGAAGAAGGGGCTCTGATCATCGAGGGGCTCCTCAACATCGCCTGGGGACTCAGGCGGCCCATCCGGCTCCAGATGCAGGACGACCGGGAGCGAGTGCACCTCCCCTCGGCTTCATGGACGCCCCGACAGCCCAGCTGCCTCCCGTGAGTGCCGGCCGCCCAGTGACCTCCATGACACCTGCTCGACCCGAGCTCCGCTGTGGGGGGCGTATGCGTGCGTGCACAGGGGGTGTCCCCAGCCTGAGTGGAAGCCTGGCCCCCTTAGGTGGCACAAACTCGAGACCATATCACAGCCTCGCCGTCTTCCAGTGGCTCGCCCTGGCAGGCCCCCCGCCCCTGGCACAGGCTCGCCCGGGGCGGCCATTCTACATCACAGCCACGTGGCCCCTCCCGACCACCTGGACGTTCCGGGCTCCCACTACCAACATTCCCTTTTCTCCAACATTCCCAGGAGCCACCTTGTTGGCAAGAAGAGAGGGCTGCAGCCCGGGGGTCCCCACCACAGCTACAAGCTGGCCATTCTCGGCATCTCCTGTTAGAATTCCCACAAATTCAGCCTCCTGCTTCCCTGCTCTTCCTGTAATGTCAGGATTTGTTTTTGTCGATTTATCAGAATGTAAGATCGGATTTAGTTACAGAAGAATGTCTCGGTGAGGAGGAAACAGGTTCCTACCTTCCTACGGGGTCACGGCTGTTTATCTCCTCTGCCCTTGCCCCAGGGGGCAGCTGGGGACGAGCCTCGTTGCTTCTGAATGGAGGAACTCCTCTGAGAGGCAAACCCCAGGCCGCTGCCCCTTTCACAGCACGCTGCCCCAGCTGGCCCTGCTCGCCGAGCAAACTCTGAGCCACACAGAGGCAGAGCCTGAAGTCGTACTCCTCAGAACGGCTGCACGTGGGGCTCTCGTTCCCTTCCCGAGGTTAGAGCAGCTGCAGGTGCAGCCCAGGCTCTGCGGTGTGTTCCCCAGGCCCCTCCTGTCTGCTCCCCAGTACCTCACGGCTATGTCTCACCACCCCTGTGCCGTCTCCAGCCCGGCACCAGCCACCCTGGCCTGAGACACCGTCCTGCCGACTGGAGGTTGACCCCTCCGAGGCTGCCCTGCTGACTCCTCCCCAGCAAACCCACTTGGCAGACACTGTGCAGACGCTGCCCGGGTAAGCCTGGTCCCAGGAATGCCCAGGCATGCACCACAGCCCAGCCCAGCCAACCCACCTGGGTCTGCAGGCCAGACTGTCCAGACTCTCCTTCTAGAAGACACTGTGAGAAGTCTTTGGTTTTCTTTTTTCATTTTATTTATTTATGTATTTATATTTTATTTATTTATATCTTTTTAATTGCCAGACAGTGTATGCAGTCACCAGAGAGAGAGACAGAGAGAGGGAGAAAGAAAAAGCACACAATAAGATGTGTTTATGCTATGGTCTCCATTGGTCCGGATTTGGGGCACACCCACACACACCCTGTGTGTTTTCCAAGCTTGTCGGGGCTAGGATTCAAACCACAATCAGCCACATGGGATCTGACTCCCTTAACCACAAGGCCATGGGGTCTTGACTCTTTGTATGAAATTTGAGCCTCACTCAGCCTGCTCTGCTTCTCACCTGCCCCCTGTCCCCAGGGGTAAGAGGCCTCTTCTCTTTGACCAGGGCTACCTTGCTCTGCCAGCAGCCATCTGAGCACCTTGACTGTCTCTTTTCAGGAAGGAGCCACCTCCCAGGGACGGTGGGGTCACTGCTGAGGAGCTGGGTGCTCAGCCCCTGTCCAAGGCTGAGAGTTCTAGAGACAGCTCAGGTAAGCAGAGCCCATGAGCTTCCAGGACCCCATGTCCTGGGAGAGGGAGGAGGGGCTGGGCTCACAGTCTCTGAAGACAGTGCAGAGGGGCCATGCCTTCAGGAGCTGCCCCGTCCTGGGCACCCACTCTCATTCGCTCCTCTTTATGAAAAGGAAGCAGAGGCTTGTTGAGGTGATGCTTAGTCAGTGGCCAGAGTCCCCTGCACAGTGACCCCTGTAGGAACAGGGAGTCTGAGCAGAGGGCACAGTGCCCTCCAGCCCCCAGGCCTCCAGGGCTGCGTCCTCACGCTCTGGCCTTAACTGCACACCTGTCCCCCCAGCACTCAGAGAAGGGCGCTCTGAGGAAAGGGCTGGGGTCGCCCAAGACAGAGAGGTGACATGGGACACAGGCCACTCTGCCTGGGCATCGCTTGTCCTGTCTGCCCCGTGGGAATCCTCCCAGCTCTCTCCAGCACTCCTGTCTGCCGCAGCGTGGTGTGAGCACGAGGCGAGCACTCCTGTCTGCCGCAGCGTGGTGTGAGCACGAGGCGAGCACTCCTGTCTGCCGCAGCGTGGTGTGAGCACGAGGCGCTGGGGACCATGCCTGCAGACAGCACGGCTGCCGGCCCACTGCTCTGTCACGGTCCCTTCACCCGCCACCTGATCGCCTGTTTCCCATCGCAGGGCCCCAGGAGGAGGACGAGGAGATCCCGCAGCTGATGCGAACCAAGAGCGACGCCAGCTGTACGATCCAGAGGAGGCCCAAGAGCCGTGCGCCCGGCGAGGCGCAGAGGATCCGGCGACACCGCTTCTCCATCAACGGGCACTTTTACAATCACAAGGTGACGCCCCAGCCTGGCCTCTCCTCTGGGCCCTGAAGCCGGGAGACGGGGACGGAGCGCATGCACGGCCACAGCTCAGACTCAGTGCCCTCAGGGGCTGTGTCACCCATGTGTGGTGGAGACAGGCTCAGGAGGTGGGACGTCTGACCCAGAGTGACACAGGCACCGCGTTGCCATCCACGACCCCTGCTTCCCCCCACAGGCAGGCTCACTGCCAGCCCCTCTCTCCCACTCTTCCCTGGGCTTTGGGAAGTATCCTGTGGGTGCCCGAGGCAGACAGGAATGCCGAGTTCATCTCGAAGGAGGTCACTTTCCGCAAGGTTGCCACCAGAGCTCAATTGATTGTTCTGTGGGAACATCGCGTATCTCAGTGGGTAAACTAAGCCACTAATTGAGGCGTGCCCAGGGACACGTGTGTCCTATCCCAGAGAACCCGACGGGCTCCTGGTTCCCAGCACTCCGCCTTTTGTCCAAGCAGGCATTGTACTGACCTCAGGAAAAGATCGCCTTCCCCAGATGACATCACCCTGTAAACAAACGGAACTGTAAAAGGAGAAGGTGGTTGTTACTATAAACGGAGTGAGTGGCAAGTAGGCGCGGCCCTGGATGGAGTGTCCTGTCACAGGCCGTATCCTGCCATGCTGGGAATAGAGCAGAGGCTTGCAGTCGGCAGCTGGCCTTGATGGAGGCTGACCCATGGCAGCAGAAGGGCCGGGAGGGGCGGGGAGGTGCGAGGTCAGGTCTGAGGAGCGGGTAGCCCAGGGTCCACCTTCAGGGGCTACTCAAGCCACTGGGGGCCCCTGGACTTTAGGATCAAAATGAACTAGGCTTGGGAACCAGCAGTTGGCGTAATGGCTATGTCACTGGACTCCCACGTAGTCGACCGCGGTTCGCGTCCCGGACCCGGTGGCTTAAAACTCACGCCGGGCGCATGTGCGTGCGTGCCCAAGATCCCGAGAGGAGAATGGAGGAGAAGGGATTGCAGCGTGGCCATCCCCCCGGGGGGTGATTTCTCGCTTTCTGTCTCTATGTCTCTGTCTCTCTGGCGAGCGCACGCGCCCTATAGCGAAAACCTCTCCAAAAAAAAAAAAATGAACTAGGCTCCACAAATTGAAGGGACCTTGTTTTAACCTCAGAAACCTCCCTTCCCACTAGGTTTGCAGTGCTTTTTATTTTGATTCTGCAAGAGGGCACATTTTCAAGCCAAAGAAACAGAGAGAGAGAAGGAGAGGGAGAAAGCACCCTTCTCCATCTCTCCATTCCGTGGGCTTGAGGCACGCACACGCATGCGCTTGGCATGGTTTTCAAGCCTCCATGGCTGAGATTCAAACTCCAACTGGCCATCCCCTTAACACTAGGCCATGAGGCCGGCCCTGCAATAAGCATTAAGGGATGACCAGAGGGTCACCTTTGCTAAGCCCAAGAAAATCCAGCGAGTAGAGAGGGACTGAAGGAGGAGCCAGGGTTGAAGGTAAGCAGAGATTGAGAGGGGTGTCGGTAGGCCAAAGGAACCACACTATGACCTGGTTTTATTTTAAATCTCACTCCAGAGGGTGTTGAGTCTGTAAAATGTTAAGTACCAGTTGCTAGTATTTGAATAAATATTGGCGTACTATTTTAGGAAATTACTCAAAAATTTCCAAAGGCCATTTGTGTGAGTTTAGGCTCTTTCTGGTACTATGTTCCTAAAAAAGAAAGCTTGCTCCACCTTGAGTCTTGCGCCAGGTGCTGAATAGGGGGTTAGCCCTGGCACCCTGACGTCACTCACCTCTGAGAAGTCTGTCTGGCTCTGCGCCTCACTTTAGTCATTGCCAATGTCACAAGCACTGGGTGTCTTGAGCGCTCCATGACCTTCGCGGTGAGCAGTGGGGGTTCGCATCACATCCTTTCATGTCCACTAAGCCCCCTTCCAGGCGGGACTGCTCAGCCTGTAACCTGGTCAGGGCAGCTTTTCCTCCTAGTGACACATTTACTCGTGGAAGCGGATCCACTCTCCCAGGCAGTGTACTGCCTTCGGGACATGGAATCGGACCGTGGGATTTTGGACAGTGGTTTTTATCTTCCAGCTGAGTGAGGGGCTCTCAAAGAGAAACCCTACACAACAGCCCTCTTTCCACCTCACTCTCATCGAGACAGAATTAGTGTTCTTAGAAAGTAGGGTACAGGGACCAGCAGATGGCATGATAGTTACGTTGCTGAACTCCCACGTAGTTGACTGTGGTTCAAGTCCCAGACCCAACAGCTTAAAACTCATGCTGGATACATGTGCGTGCCCAAAAATCCCAACAGAAGAATGAAGGAGAAGGGATTGAGGCATGGCCATACCCCCTGGGAGGGTGATTTATTGCTTTCTGTCTCTCTGGTGAGCACACACGCCTATAGCAAGAATCTCTCTTTAAAAAAAAGGAAAAAAGAAAGAAAGCAGGACACAGATTCCTTGAGTCACAGACAACAATGGAAAAAAAGTTGGGAACCAGCAGTTAGCGTAATGGCTATGTCGTTGGACTCCCACGTAGTCGACCGTGGTTCGCGTCCCGGACCCGGTGGCTTAAAACTCACGCTGGGCGTGTGTGCGTGCATGCCCAAGATCCCAAGAGGAGAATGGAGGAGAAGGGATTGCAGCGTGACCATCCCCCCTGGGGGGGGATTTCTCGCTTTCTGTCTCTATGTCTCTCTCTGTCTGTCTGGCAAGCGCACGCGCCCTATAGCGAAAATCTCTCAAAAAAAAAAAAAAAGAAAAGAAAAGAAAAAAGAAAAAGAGTTGACTCCTGGGATGTCTTAGAACTGTGCACTGTCATTTCACTTGATCCTTTGTCCAGCTGTTCCAGGTTGCTGGAATGCTCCAGACTGGGCTAATCTTGGTAGCTGTTACTGCTGCTTTGTCCTGACCAGTGGGATCGAAACGCGTTCTGTTAGAGAGAAGTCGTGGTTAGAGATGGGAAAGCAGCCTCGGGACCTTTGTCCCTACTTGGAGTGGCGTGGTGCCATCTTGAGAAACAGCTTCGTGGAGAAGCAGCACAATATCTTGTTGACAAGACCTTTTGTCTTTTTGTAACAGCCTGCCTCCTCTCTTCTGTACTTCCTGAGAACGGAAAGCCTAATCCTGCCTTTCTGTCTAACCTGAAGTCAACTATGGAGGAAGCAGGTCTAAGTGGGAGTCTGTCTCTGGAACCCCTGATGGGGATCAGCTGGAGATACTCAACAAGTTCCTTAAGGACCCTGAGCCCCAGTAATCTCCTAAGGAGAGAGTGAGGACCATAGACGAGTGTGTGCACTTGAACTTGTTTTTGGAAAGCAAGAAATTGTTTACCGCAGAGGAATCACACTTGCTGGGATACCCAGCACCAACAGGGTAATCCATGGGTCTTAGGCGTCGCCTCCATGAGGGCCCACCAGGACGGAGAGGAGGGGATAGATTGGCCTACAATTGGCCTTAGAATCAACAGATGCTTTGTGACTTGCTTGACAGAAAGAGTAAGAAGGATTGGGTCCTCCCATCCCTTGTGAGTGACCTCCATGACCCTGGTTCCTAGAATCTAGAGAGCTGGCCCTCACAGATCTGTAGGCACCTTCTGAAGGGTCTTTTGTAGGATGTGAGCTATCATCGCTTCCTAAGTGCCCCCTGCTCTAGAAACAGCTTGCATGTGGGACCGCCTGAAATGGACAGGAGCAGGTGTTCCTAGATCGCAGGTCCACCTGCTGCTCGGGTCTGTTCAGCCCAAGACCCCTCTACATTTGCCCTGAACCAGCCCCTGCCCCACACAGACCTCCGTGTTCACTCCTGCCTATGGGTCCGTGACCAACGTGAGGGTCAACAGCACCATGACAACCCTGCAAGTGCTCACTCTGCTGCTGAACAAGTTCAGGGTAAGTCCGGCCTCTGGCAGTGTCCCATCCCCACCCCGCTGGGGGCACGCCCTTCACTGGTGGAAGAGGCAGGAAGACCAGGGAAAGCTGCCCGTGGCTCTCGATTAGAAACCTAGCAATTTCCTCTGCTGAGCTGGTGTCTCTGGGACTTCTAGCAGAAACAAGGGAGGGGCTTGGTGACTGTGGGTGACATCGGGGGTGTGGTTACTGCCAGGAGACCTTCCTTTGCTCTCATCTCAAAAAGCCAAGGCTGACTCCCTGTGACTGCCTGCGCAGGTGGAAGACGGCCCCAGCGAGTTTGCGCTCTACATCGTCCATGAGTCTGGGGGTAAGTGCCACGCGCCTCTGCTCCTGGACTGCAGAAGCAAAGGTCCGTCCATTCAGCAAGCTGCATGACTGGATCCCTTCCCAAGGGGGCTGAGACGGCTTGCTGCTGGGCTCAGGGCAGCGAACCCTTCTCACCCTGGGATACCCCATGCCTCCCACTATCAGCCTTCCCCCGCAGCCCCAACCAGGCACCCCTGCCGTCCCTCTCAGAACCCCCCAGAACCATATGGGAAGCTGCTTCTCCAACCTCTCCAAGTGAGATGAATGGTCCTCCAGCTCCCTGTCACTGTCAGGGCACGGGGGCATGTCGAGGGGCACGAGACAGAGCTGCTGCTGCAAAGCCTGCTGGTCCCTTAGTTCTGCTAGAAACTGAGCATGCCCTGCCCTCCCCTCTGCTCTCCTCTCTCCCACCCCGGGCTCCTGTTCCTCTCCAAGTCAGGCCTTGGCTGAATGACAGCATAGCAGGGGGAGAGAATCCCTCCTTCCACCATCTTAGGTGCACTGGCTGGAGCCCAGCAATTAGACTGACAAAAAGTCAGATTAACAAGAGAAGAACGGAGAGAAACGTATTCCCATGGGTGTCAGTCACACACCAGGAGCAGTCAGGGATGAGTTCCTCAAAGAGGTGGGGCTTATATGGCATCTTAACCAAACACTACATCTTAGACAAAGGACAATAAAAAGGAAAGGGGTCTCGAGCTTCTGGGGTAGCCATGGTATGTGTGTGCCAGGGGCTGAGGGGCGTACTTCAGTATATGGGAGACCTAACGGGAGGTCAGGGCTGCTTTCAGCAGGGTTTGTGCAGATTCTCTGGTGTCTGAGGTTGTCTCTGATGAGAAACTTGTCCTTCCTGGCAGAGAAGGGAGAGGAGACCCATTTACCAGGTTACGTCCTGCTTTTAGGCAGGTCGGGGAGGGCAGAGAGCTTTTGCAGTATCGGCCTCCACTCGGCGGCCGAGGTGCTGTATGTCAGGCAGATCGGCCTCCCTCAGCACAGTCACACGCGTCTCAGAGTGGCATTCTCGGCAAGATCTGCAGGAGGTCCCCCAGACTCCTGGGCACACATTTTATTTTATTTATTTTATATTTTATCTTATCCATTCAATCACTGTACATCATTGAGCTTGTAAAGTGAATTTACCCACCACGAATACACTTTGCACCAGTCCAGTTGAGGATACTGTACGTGTTATCGGCAACAGATGAGCATCCGTTTCCACTGGGCACACGTTTTCTACCAGCACCTGTCCTCGAGCAGAAAGGCAATCCTAACACCCCGAGGATTTGTAAACCACCTTCTTTTTCAGAACGAACAAAGTTAAAAGACTGTGAGTACCCACTGATTTCCAGGATCCTGCATGGGCCGTGTGAGAAGATTGCCAGGATGTTCCTGATGGAAGCCGACCTGGGCGTGGAGGTCCCCCATGACGTGAGTGGCTGAGATGCAGGGAGACCTGCTCTCCAGGGGACCCAGGGGGACAACATGGGAGCTTCCTAGGGCTTCTGAAGGCAACCTTGGCCAGAGCCCTCTCAGGCAATGTCTCCAGGGACCCCAAGCCAAGAGCAGTGATGGCCCCACTCTTGCCTCTTCCTATCAGTGGCCACCAGCTCCATTGGCTGGATTAGGGGACACAAGAACCTGGCCCTGGAAAACCATGGTCCTGTCCTTTTCCTCATCCTTCACTGGAGTATCCACGTTGTCACTGCATTAAAGACCCACATGAGAGTTCCTTAACCCGGGCCTGACCAGGGCCTGACCAGGACTTGACCAGGGCCCAACCAGGACTTGATCAGGGCCTGACCAGGGCCTGACCAAGACCTGTGGAAGCAAGGGAGGTGTCTGTTTCAGGGACAGCCAAAGTCCTGGCTAGACACAGAGCACATTTGCAGACTCCTCTGTATAGAAGAGGCCTAAAGGTTTAGACTCTGCAGGGAAGGACTGGTGGCCCTGTATCCCTCAGGCTGTTCCCAGGCTGGTGCAGTTTCATTCCATTGTTAGAAACAATGGTGGTCCCACCAATCCCAACCCCACCCACAGAGAACCCCGTGTGACCAGGCAGCAACACTGAATGCTCTTCCTAATGGTCAGCTTACTATTTCCTCCCAGGGATAATGCTGCCTTTGAGATAAGAATCCTCCCTCCTGTACACAGCAGAGCGGTGTGGTGCTGGGCCGGGTGGGCAGGGGGCAGCTGCTGTCCGGATCGGCCACTGTGGAAGCCATGAGGAGAAGAAAACACATCTTGGCTCCTGATTTAAAGCACATTAAAATGTTCTTGGATTTTCTAGGTCGCTCAGTACATTAAGTTTGAAATGCCAGTGCTGGACAGTTTTGTTGAAAAGTTAAAAGAAGAGGAGGAAAGAGAAATAATCAAACTGACCATGAAGTAAGCAGCACTTACAGCCAGCGTGGGCCCGAACATCAGGGCGAGTCCACACAGCACAGCACCGTCGCCGGCTGGGGCGGCTTCTCACCGGCTGCCCTCGCAGTGCCGGGAGCCCTGCTCATCCTGGCTCCCTGGCATGGCCCTCTGGCCCCTCTGCTTGGTATTGACACCAAGCTGGGGTGACAGTCTGCCAAAATGGCAAAGATGCAGCCTATCCAGCCTCGGCATCTTCACCAGCATGGGACACAAGCCACAGAAACCTGGGCAGGAGAGTCAGGCCGGAGCATGGGTGGGCACTAGATCGAGCTTTGAGTTCTGCTGGTGACAGGGCTCTGGAAAAGCAACCGAGGAGGGGACCGGCTGGGTGCAGACTCAGCCTGGTCTGGGACTTTGCCAGAATCCTTGAGCCTGCCAAAAAGTGGTGGTTGTTGGAATTCTTGCACCAGCTGACACTTTGAGGTGCAGGAGACCAGGTCCACGGAAAGGTGAGCCGTGTCACCTGCTGGCCTGGCTCCTGGGGAAGGCAGGAGCTGTGTGAGGTTAGGAGCTGTGGGTCCTGATGTGTCTGTCCTTTGGCAAGGTGGAGCCTGGTATGACAGGAAGTGGACACTCAGCCAGGGCCTGGGGAGTCCGCCTTAGGAAGGAGAGGACTTGCTGCTCAGGGACTGGTTTGCACGCTGGCTTCAGGCCGAATGACCCCTAGAAAAACACATTTCACCCCAGGCTTTCCTCTGTGCAGTCAGGTCAGCCCAGGGAGTCACTGGAGACCCTCCCTCTCCCCCCACGGCATCGGGGGGACTGTCCACTGTGCAGCCAGTTGTGTCACTGTAGGGTTTTAGAGCTGAAGGGACCTGGGGATCACCTGGTCAGACTACTTGGTTCACAGGGAGGACCCCGACGCCCAGGACGAGAGGGGTGGCAGCACAGGGTACCGCAGGGCTCGGCTGGAACACAGGCTTCCTGACGCCTGCTCTTCCGCCGCCCACTCCATCACCCATATACTGGAGTCTTTGGAATGGAAATGGTGACATTTTGCTTTAAAGCTTCACGAGGCTCAGGCTGTGTCTGAGGAAGCAGGCCAGGCTTTTCCTCCTGCTCAGCCAGTCAGGAGCAGTGCTCTCCTGGACCAGGCACCTGCGACCCCTCGCTCTGCCCCACCTCCCTGCCCCCCAGTCAGAGAGTCCTCTCGGCTGTGTCTTCCTCCAGGTTCCAAGCTCTGCGTCTGACGATGATGCGGCGCCTAGAGCAGCTGGTGGAGGCCAAGTAGGGGGCCAGCGCCTGCCTCTGCCGGGGCCCCCAGCAGCAAGCGCACACTGAGTCCGGGTGGCCGGGCCCTGCCTGGGCATGCTGACTCCTGGCCACCAGCTGAGGACTGGAGCTCCTGTGCTGCTTTCTCCTGGTTTGCAGCCCAGGTACTGTGAGTCCCGCACCCTGCGCTCCTGGCTCCAAGGTGAGCACTGAAGGGAGCAGCCCCAGGCCTGAGGAGCCAGCCATGCTAGCTGGGGTCTATGCACGAGGCCACCCTGGGCCAGGGGCAGCCCTGAAACTTTGGCATCGGCCACGTTACGTGGCTATATGACTTGGTCGGTCTCATTCACCCCACACCTCTCCTGCTCAAGAGAGCAGCAGCTGGCCAGCACCTGTGGCAAAGGCTTCCCCCACTTGGCAGTGCCTAGCCCATGGCCCGTGCAGGGCCACAAGCCACCATGCTCATCATCCACGTGATCCATGTGAGCTCTGTTGCTCCCACGTCCCAGGACTCTGCTGAGAAACGCTGAGGCAGCCAGCAGCTACGGGACATGCCCTCTCCCAGCAATCATTTCACCCTGGTGTCCCGGCCTCCAAGACCCTGGTATCACCCCATGACCCTTGCACACCCCAGCATTCCTGGTGTAAAGGTCAGACCAGAAATAAGAGCACAAGCATCCCATCTTCTCTCTGTAAAAATAAGTCTTCTCAGCAAGACCTAGAAGAATTCTTATAAGAAGCTTGCTGCAAGAAATGCATCAATTTGATCACGTGGAGGAAGCGGTCCACATGGCATTGCAGCGATGCCGTCCGGGTGCATGAGAGGCCAGGGGCTGCACTGCAGCAGCTCCAGAGGGCAGTACTGAGCCCCGCTCCCTCCTCTGTCCTGTGGACACCTGGTGCCCCTTGCCGTCCCTGGGCTTGTGCTCCTTGATCCTCTCCTTGTGAGCAGAGAGCAGCTCTCATACTTCCCATCAAAGCAGGGTATTGCGGAGAAGCATCTGGCGAGAAAGAGCTTTGAGCTCCCTGGGGAGCTCAAATACTGAACAATCTGTGCTCCTCAACAGATGAAAAATTTCTGGACAGAACGAGAAAGCCTCCCAAAACTATGCAACAGTTTACACCAGTCACATGAAACGTTTGTCCAGAATGAGAAGAGTGAAGGCCAGATCGTCTCCCACTGGGGTCTGTGGATAGCGGATGTAAGGGAAAGAACCGTAAAGACTTCTGAAGATAGGCGAGAGTCCATCTGGCCTGCACATGGGGGCTCACGGAGCAGAGCGCGGGCTCACCAAGCCGGGTGCAGCCTTCCCCGGGCGCCCCGACCCAGCTCCTTCATGCTGCAGAGGCCTGCCCACAGCCCTGCTGGGTCCACTCTCCGTTGCCAACGTAGTTTCCCAGGTGCTGAATAAAAGCATGCTGTGTTGAACTGAACAAGTGAGGACAAAGCTTTCATTTTCTTGTTCCGTCTTGTGCCCACCTGACCTGCTCTAACCTCAGCAACTTGCATCCTGCAGTGTGTGTGGCTGTGAGTGGCAGAGGAGCTGAGGCAGAAGACCTCCAGCCCACTGTCCTTGACGACACAACTCCAGGTCCAAGCACATCCTGGGGACTGGGGTAGGGCCTGAGGCGAGGCAGCTGGCAGACATCGAGGAGAAGTCACTAGTGGAGGCCTGAGGGCCCCTAGACGGTGAGAGATAGAGTCACTCTAATTGCACATTTTAAGCATCGGAAGGTCTCAGGAATCTTCCAGGTCCCGGGGCTCATATGGGTTGGAGGCAGGGCCTAGAAAAAAAGTGAAAAGTAAATCAGACAGAGGCACCCCAGGAAATTTGACTTCCCAGCCCACATTTACAACTGCAGGATTAGAACAAATTCCCATCTACTTGGCAGTAATAGATGGACTGCCTGTGCCCGGCCTGTGCTCAGCCTCAGAGGGACAAAGGCGGCCATGGTCCGCCCTGCGTTCAGGGTCTACCTGATCAGGAGAAGCAGGCTGGTTTACCAGACAGGGTCAGGATGCCAGGCAAGCAGAGACAGGAGAGCTCCTGAGAAGGAGGTCTGAGGCTGCGTGTGGTGGTGTAGGCTAGTGGTGCACACCCGCCAGCCATCAAAGCAGGAAACTCCATGTAAGCATGAGCCTGTTGTGTTTAGTTTTGTGGTTGTTAAAATATTGTTTAAAGCCTTTTAAAATATATGTAACTTTTGAAATAGGTATTATCAAAATGAATTTCTGAATATTATAGCTTTATTAAAAAAATCTCTTGCAAATTACCCAGAAAAGGAGAAAATGCCCTCTTCTGCAATCATCGGAGGATTCACAAATCTTTTATCCACCCCATCCTTGCTTTTCAGAGGCCATCTGGAAAGCTGCTGATTCAGCTCATCCCACCACTGTGTCAGTTAGGGGCTGGCCTGTGTGTTCCTGCTGGTTTATGTGGGAACCCCATCTTGCTTTCTCCACAGAGCCTACAGTATTTCTTTTATGCTCCTGGCTAACTAGTATGGCAGGTCATAAAGGTACCCAGTGATAAAGCA
Source organism: Tupaia tana (assembly GCA_026018925.1). NCBI lineage: Eukaryota > Metazoa > Chordata > Mammalia > Scandentia > Tupaiidae > Tupaia > Tupaia tana. The sequence continues at coordinate 82,814,803 of JAKSZU010000010.1, forward strand.
TGGGTCCCTGTCAGAAATGGTCATCTCCTAAAACAGAACTATCTTCCCAGGCCAGGCCTCGGGAACCAGAGAGAATAAACAGCACAGGGTGAAATCAACATGATTGCAAAAGGACTGGCCTCGGGAAAAACAAGGTTGTTTGCCCAGAACAAATTACCAGAAGGGATCAAAAAAACAGCTTGTTTTTCCTCGGTCATAACCGTATGCTACCTGCTGGAACTGTTTATCAGAAAATGCATTAAAGCCTTTATCGCTGTCAAAATAAAGCCACACATTCACCCAGGATACATCTGGCTTCTTAGTGAAACGAGGCCTGAGGCGAATCCAGTCCAACTAGGTGATTTATGGAGGAACCAGCCATGCAAACTCTGCCCCGAGCGTTGGGGAAGCAGGCACCTCGCAGCTGCGGAGGAAGGCAGCAGGACATCCTCGTCAGGTGCAGTGGTGGGCAGCCGCCCTCAGCCCCTCAGCCCTGATAAGGCAGGAAGCCCAGCCAGTCAGAGCCAAGCAGCTCCGAGTGTAAAAACAGCCAGACGCATGTGCTATATTTAGGCCCACGAGATGCGAGTGCCTGGGAGCGAGCCAGCTCTGATGTGCCGGAGACTCACAGCGCGCATGCGTGCCCTTCCACGGCCTTTGACAGAGCTATTTTCTGCAGAGCCAGGAATGGGAATTCCCAGGGCTTCCTTTCCCAGAGAGCCCAAAAGAAACAAAAAGCAAAGTCTCGGGTTGGTGGACAGAGCCATTGTCCAGGGTCCCTGCACTGAGGGGGCCCCCTCATGGGCAATGGACCATGCCTGCTACTGCATTGGGGACACACTGGTGACTTGCACTTGGCGTTGCCAAACACAGACCCAAGGCGGCAGTGCTCCCTGCCTCCTTCCATGTGTGTATGTGTGCAAGCCCATGTCCGTGTATGTATCTGTGAGGCAGTGGGAGTGCAGGAGACACAGTCATGCAAAGAGGAAACTATATTGCCAAAGTTTCTCCCCTGAGAAGACTATCTTCCTAGAAAGAACCTTTCAAATACCACTGGGTTCAGGGCACACTGAGCCCTGCGGGGCAGTTTCCTAGAGAAGCCCCAGCCACTCAAGGATCTGGCCTCTCTTGGCCCAGATGCCCCAGAAAGATGTACCGTTAGATGCCCAGACCAGATCATCCCTGCGCTGTCCTTTCTCCTCTGTGTTTTGTAAGTATCATGTATGACCATTTTCAATTATTTCATTTGCCTTAAAATAATCCTACGTGATAGATACACTGGTATTTATAGGTTAAGACTGGCTTCAGAACCTGGCTCTGCCACTTATAAATGTGTGATCCTAGGCAAGGTACTTGCCTCAGTTTCTTCATCTGTAAAATGAGGGTAATAACACTGCTATATTTTAAGGTTGTCGGGAGCTAGCAGCTTTACTGCAGTAATACCACCAAAGAGCTCAGGGTCATACAAGATCATTTGTGTCTTTCACATGTTAATGGGACTGGAATGGCTCCGGGTAGGCATAGGTGGCTCTGCTCCACGTGTCTTCTCATCCTGGGTCCTGGGCTAAAGGAGCACCCTTGGCTTGCAACTTGCTGTTCTCGAGGCAGATGGGACGAGTACAGGCTGGCAGAAACAGGGTGACCCGAAGCTTCTTCTGAATAGGGTGTGCCTCATATCCACTCACATGCAAATTGGCCAGTGCAAGTCACATGGTAAAGTCAACACCAGTGGAAGGGGCGTGCAGTTCACCAGGTGGCACTGAGAGTCACGAAATGTGGGCAGGAGTATAAAATCAGAGAAGCAGGGAGCAAATGCTCAGGAACAATCATACCAGGCAATATTAAATGAGATAATACAAGTGCTTCAAACAGTGCCTAGCACACAATAAACATTCAGTGATTCAGTATTAACTACTATATATATATATATATATATATATATATATATATATATATATATAATATTTTTTTTTTTTGAGAGAGAGAGAGATTTTTGCTACAGATCACATGCACTCACCAGAGAGACAGAGAGAAAGTGAGAAATCATCCACCAGGGGGGATGGCCATACTGCAAACCCTTCTCCTCCATTCTTCTCGGGATTTTGGGCACACATCCACACACATCCCGAAGTGAGTTTCAAGTGACCAGATCCAGAACTCGAACCACGGATGGCCATGTGGGAGTCCAGTACCTTAACCACTATGTCACCTGTTGACCCCCATGGTAATTACTATTATACTAATAAATTGAAGGTATAATACTGTGCCCATTTTCTCTCTTTTTCTTTTTCTCTTTTATCCTCCCTCCCTTTCTTCTCCTCCATATCCCTTTCTGCCTCTTTCACTCCATCCTTACCTCCTACCCTGTCCACTCTTAGCCACCACACCCCTTTATTTCTTGACTTTCTTCTCTCCCTTTTAAAATTCATCTTTCTTTACCCAGTGATCTTAGCTATATACCTCTGGGACTTCTCACCTGGCCCAGTTACTTTCAGTAATGAGAAAAGGAGATAATCCACCTTAATGAAGACATGGAATTAGTAGTTTTAATTCATGACTAGCTCACTCACAAAATATTTTTGAAATAAAATTATCTTATTATTTGAATGTACAGAGTAAACAGTTCCAGCTGGTCATTTTTACTCTTGAAATTTTTTCCAAACTATCTCTTGCTATTGTCCCTCACCTCTAATCCCTCCAACCACCAGCACCAACAATTTGTAATAATAATTTAACAATAAAAGTAATAACAATGGCTCACATTTCTTGCTGTGTTGTGCATTGTGCTAAAGTCTTACATCCTCTCATTTAATCTCTACAACAGTTCAGATATTGTCTCAATTTTTTGGGTTGAACTTCCTTGTGCAGCTCTTATTCCATATCTTGCCTTACCATCTGCAGAGGCAGCTCCCTCACAGAGAAGAAGCCCCAGATTGAAAGGAACCTTTGATGTTGTCTAGCCTCTGCCATCACTTAGTGTATTACTTTGGGAAAGTATCCCTCACCTGCCTCATTTTACTGATTTGCAAGACAGTAATTATGATCCCTGATTTTGGTAAAGATGAATGATCAGGGAAAAGATATGAGCACTTTGTAGACAATGGATGCATTTTATAAATGCATTCATTCAACAAGTAACTCTTGATTGCCTGTTACCTGCTGAGCACTGTTCTTAGCACTGCAGACACAACAAAGAACAAAAAGACAGATCATGATGGACTTCAAGTACCACTGTTGGGTCATTGGCTTTCCTCTAATGAGTTGGGAAGCCCTTGGTGAATGCCCTGATCTGGCTTAAGTTTTAAGAGATCACTCTGGGCCTTGAACAGAGTGGGAAGACCAGTCAGAAGGCCAGTACAATAATCCACACAGGAAGTGATGGTGTCTTGGTGGATGGCACAGCAGTGTAGAAGGAAAGTGGCTTGATTCTATTTTGAAGGCACACTCGACAGAATTTGCAGATGAACTGAATGTAGGCTTTGGGTAAAAAAAGAAGAGAGAACAATGACATCAAGGTTTTTGGTTTGAACAACTGAAAAGATGGAGTTGCTGGGATGGACCATGGAAGGAACAACTTGGAGGAAGGTCAAGAGTCCAGTTTGGGGTATGTTAGGTTTGGGATATCCATTACTCTGCAAATGGGGCTGTTGAGTCATCAATCAGGTGAACAAATCTGGAATTCAATAGTATTTACATCCCATGGAGAGGCTGGGGTTACCAGTGCGAGTGTCCTCAGTATACAGAGATGGCATTTGAAGCCACTAGACTGGTAGAGTTCCCAGGGAAATGAGGGACCCAGAGGGGAGGACAGATAATGGACTGCGCAAAGGAGAAGAACCAAGAGAACTAGAGAAACAAGAGGGTGCACTGAAAATCAAGAGTCTCTGGAGCTGGGAAGACCCGATCCTCTCCTGGATCCTCCACTAACTGTGTGCACTTGACCAGATTTCTCTTTTCTGATAACAGAGTATGCTCATTCTCATCTCGCAGGAGCTTTGGGGAGATAAATAATGCGACTCACGAACATATCAGAAACAGTTTAGCTCTCTAGAAGTCTCTCTTAATACTCAGTATCTACAGAAAGTTGCTCACTGTGGCAGTGATAGAATAAAAAATCCGCCATCTCATTTATACTCTGTTAAAACTTAACTTTTTGCTTTTTCTGCTTCTGTACAAAAGCTTGAGCAATTCTTATGGTAAACAACCCAAAACCCCCTACCGGATACCCTTCCTCCCTGAGCTGACTTTGTTGTAATGTCTGCAAAATGTTCTTGTAAGTGGTTAGCAGCTTTGAGGTCGCTGCAACCCAAACTGTAAAAAGTCCCTTATCTGACTTCCTCATTCCAGACCCCCAAACCCCCCCCTTCCCAGGCTTTATAATGCCAAAGGCTCCCTTGCTGGGGGCTTCTGCTCGCAAGTCCGACAAGACTGTGAGTGAGGCCCTGGCATGCCAGCAATAAAACCTCTTGTGCTTTGCATCAAGAACCGACTGTTGTGGTTGTTTGGGGCTGTCGTGAACTGACCGGACTTTGGGTGGCCCGGCATAGCGCCGGTCGGCCTAACATTTTGGGGGCTCGTCCGGGATATTTACGGCAGTCCCGCTCCTACAGCATCGGCCTTGGAGGTAAACCTTTGTCTGTCTATTGTTCTGTTACTTGTCTTCCTCTCTCAGTAAAGGCCTGATTCTGGTATAGCAGCTGTTCGGACTATTGTAAAATAGCCGGACTGTGGTCGGCAGACGTGCCCGGAGGATCACAGGCTGCAGCCCTGGGGGACGCCCTAAGGGCGGAGGAGGATCAGGGACGCCTGATAGTCTCCTACTGTAAGGGCACGGACCGGGTACATTTATGTCCCCGAGGCCTTCGCGGCCAACGCCCATCTGACTCGTTTCTGCTGTTGTGGAAGACCACAGTTGGTAAGTCGCTTTTTGTTTTACTTGTTCTGTGTTTTATAGTCTTACTGGTATTGTTGACTTTTCCGGTGACGATGGGACAGAATATGACGACTCCTTTAAATTTGACTCTTGAACATTGGACTGAAGTCAAGGGAAGAGGTCGCGACCTATCTGTAGAAATTAGGAAGGGTCCCTGGTGGACATTTTGCACGTCAGAATGGCCTACCTTTGGTGTAGGATGGCCACCCGAAGGCACATTTGATATCAAAACTGTTCTTGCCGTTAAAGATGTTGTTTTTCAGAAAGGACCAGGAAACCATCCCGACCAACAGCCGTACATCGTCATCTGGCAGAATTTGATACAAAACCCTCCCACCTGGGTCCGGCCATGGGTCCCAAGACACCCTCCGGACCACCCTGTCCCCTATCCGATCCTAGTAGCACGGTCCTACAATTCTGACCCTTCAAAGGGGGAAGACCTGCCAGACCGCTCGAAACGGGTCTATCCAGAGACACAAGATCCCCTTCTCCTAGATATGGACCTGCCTCCCCCATACCCTCCCCATTCCCACAGGAACCTTCCCGAGTCAGCCCCCGCCCCATCTGGACCTCCGGGCGGCGCACTTCTGGGCCCTGCTCAGGGAACCAGGAGTCACCGCCGACAACCACCCCGACAAGGGCTTCCTTCCCCAGACACCACCATTGCCCTGCCCCTGCGAGCATATGGGCCACCACCGCCGGCCACAGAAGAAGATTTACTCCCCTTGCAGCCGCTCCAATATTGGCCCTTCTCTTCCTCTGATCTTTATAATTGGAAAATTAACCACCCCCCTTTCTCCGAGGACCCTCAGCGCTTAACGGGCCTAATAGAGTCCTTGATGTTCTCTCATCAGCCCACATGGGACGACTGCCAACAGCTCCTGCAGACTCTTTTTACCACAGAAGAAAGGGAGAGAATCCTGTTAGAAGCCAGAAAGAACATCCCTGGACCTGACGGGCGGCCCACTCAGCTTCTTAACCTCATAGAGGCCGCATTTCCTCTTTCCCGACCTGACTGGGACTTCAATACGGCAGAAGGTAGGGAGCGACTGACAGTCTATCGCCAGGCTCTAGTGGCTGGCCTCCGGGGAGCCGCAAGGCGTCCTACCAATTTGGCAAAGGTAAGAGAAATTATACAGGGAGCCACTGAGCCCCCTTCAGTGTTCCTTGAGCGCCTCATGGAGGCATTTAGACGGTTTACCCCGTTCGACCCTGTTTCAGAGGGGCAGAGGGCCTCAGTGGCAATGGCCTTCATTGGTCAGTCAGCACCGGACATTAAAAAAGCTCCAAAGGTTGGAGGGATTACAAGATTTTTCTTTACAAGACTTAGTTAAGGAAGCAGAAAAAAGTATATCATAAAAGGGAGACAGAAAAAGAAAAAGAACAAAGAAAAGAAAAGGAAAGAGAGGAAAGGGAAAATAAAAGGGAAAAGAGACAAGAAAGAAACCTAGTTCGGATCCTGGCCACTGTAGTTAAGAAAAGGAAACCAAGACGAGAACCCGCCAAAGGACAAAAGCCTGGTCGCATCCCATTGGAAAAGGACCAATGTGCCTATTATAAAGAGAGAGGGCACTGGGCCAAAGACTGTCCTAAACGGGAAAAGAAGCAAAAAACTCAATCGGGTCAACAGGCTAAAGTGCTGGCCTTACATGAGGATTCGGACTAGGGGAGACGGGGCTCAGAGCCCCTCCCTGAGCCTAGGGTAACTCTAAAGGTGGAGGAGAAACCAATTAATTTCCTAGTAGATACGGGAGCACAACATTCTGTATTACTTGCACCATCGGGGCCACTCTCTAAAAAAAAAAATCCTGGGTCATGGGGGCCACAGGACATCAGCAATATCAATAGTCTACCAGAAGAACTGTAGACTTAAGAAAAGGACAAGTGACCCACTCTTTCTTGGTGATCCCTTAATGTCCGACTCCTTTACTTGAAAGAGACTTACTCACTAAAATGGGGGCCCAAATCAACTTTGCTCCAGAAGGGCCAAAGGTCTCACATAATGCACAAACCTTAATCCTGACCATGTGCCTAGATGAACACCAGCTTTATAAGGACCCACACAATAATGTGGCCCCCCTCCAGATTTGGTTGCAAAAACATCCAGGAGCATGGGCTGAGACAGCTGGAATGGGCTTGGCGATTAACAGACCCCCGGTAGTGATAGAACTAAAAGCAACTTCAGTTCCGGTAGCGGTGCGCCAATACCCTATGACTAGAAAAGCCAGAGAGGGCATCAAACCCCATATCCAACGCCTTTTAGATTTGGGGATTCTTAAAAAGTGCCAATCACCCTGGAATACGCCCTTATTACCTGTTAAAAAGCCTGGCACCAATGACTATCGCCCTGTGCAGGACTTACGGGAAGTCAACCGGCAAGTCCAGGATATTCATCCTACCGTGCCCAATCCATATAATTTGCTTAGTTCCCTCCCTCCCAACCGTGATTGGTACACCGTTTTGGACTTAAAAGATGCTTTCTTCTGTTTGAGACTACACCCTGCCAGCCAGAGCATCTTTGCTTTTGAATGGAGGGATCCTGACTCTGGGATTACGGGGCAGTTGACATGGACGCGGCTCCCTCAGGGCTTCCGGCATTCGCCGACTATCTTTGACGAGGCTCTTCACCAAGACCTTGCCCACTTTAGAGCCAGCCACCCCGAAATAACCCTTCTCCAATATGTGGATGAACGGAAGGGAATAGCTCGAGGAGTGCTCACACAGCCCCTGGGACCCAGGAAAAGACCGGTGGCTTATCTTTCCAAAAAGTTAGATCCAGTGGCTGGAGAATGGCCAGCTTGTCTGAGATCTATTGCGGCAGTGGCAACTCTAGTAAAAGACTCTGACAAGTTAACTATGAGACAAAAATTGTCAGTCATTGCACCTCATGCTCTAGAAAGCGTGGTTCGACAACCTCCTGACCGATGGCTTTCTAATGCTCGCATGACCCACTACCAGAGCCTTTTATTAAACAAGGACAGAGTCCAATTCGGACCGCCAGCCATTCTTAACCCGGCCACACTGCTGCCCGACACTTCAGCTTCAGAAACAGTCACCCACACCTGCCAAGAAATCCTAGCAGAGACAACTGGAATTCGAAGGGACCTCCAGGACCAGCCTCTGCCGAATGCCCAATTGACTTGGTACATGGATGGGAGCAGCTATCTCATCGAAGGTAAAAGGGTGGCAGGGGCGGCGGCAATAGTAGACGACAAGCAAATCATCTGGGTAAGCAGTTTGCCTGAGGGAACTTCTGCTCAAAAGGCTGAACTTATAGCCTTAACACAAGCCCTACGCCTAGCTGAGGGAAGAACTATCAATATTTACACAGACAGTCGGTACGCTTTCGCTACCGCACACATTCATGGGGCTATCTATAGCCACAGGGGCTTATTAACCTCGGCAGGCAAAGACATAAAATACAAAGAACAGATTTTAAATCTGATAGAAGCTGTACATCTCCCCAAACGAGTGGCCATTATCCACTGTCTGGGACACCAAAAGGGGAGCACCCAGGTGGCAAAAGGGAACCGGCGAGCTGACCAGGCAGCTAAGCGAGCCACCCAAGGACTTAACATATTGCAGGTCCAATCAACAACAGTCCTAGATAAAGAAAATCCAGTCAGAACTTTTACAATAACAGACTGTAAACCTTGCCAATTGGTTAATGCCTGCCCAAATAAAATGCCACCAGAAAAACGGCTCCGAAGGGATCACCCAAGAAGCTACTGAAAAATAGACTTTACTGAGATAACACCAGACAAATATGGCCTTAAATATCTGCTAGTACTGATTGATACCTTTTCAGGATGGGTTGAAGCTTTCCCCACAAAAAAGAAAACTGCTCAAATTGTTGCTAAAATAATTCTGAAAAAAATTTTCCCAAGATTTGGGATGCCCCTCGCTATCGGTTCTGACAAAGGCCCTGCCTTCGTCACACAGATTAGTCAGGGATTGGCCAGGATCATGGGGTCCAACTGGAAATTACATTATGCATATAGACCCCAAAGTTCAGGACAGGTAGAACGTATAAATAGAACTCTAAAAGAGGCCATGACTAAATTGACCTTAGAGACTGGCATACAAGACTGGACAGTCCTCCTTCCTTTCGCCCTGTTCCGTGTACGGAACACCCCCGGACCCTATAACTTAACCCCTTTTGAACTTCTGTACGGGGCCCCGCCCCCACTTACGGCTATGAATTTTCCTCTCTCTAGTTCTCACCTTTCTCGATCCCTCTACACCAGGCTAACGGCCCTTGAAACAGTGCAAAAGGAAATCTGGAGTCAACTAGCTGAGGCCTAAAAACTCAAGTGACTCACCGATTCCAGGTTAGAGACTCGGTGTACATCCGACGACATCGTGTGGCAAACCTAGAGCCTCGATGGAAAGGACCCTACCTGGTATTGCTGACCACCCCTACAGCAATAAAAGTTGATGGCGTCGCCTCCTGGATCCATGCTTCTCTTGTTAAGCTGGCACCACCATTGGATGCCACCTGGAAGCTGGAAAAACTGAAAAACCCCCTCAAACTCCACATTCGCCGGGAACATCCTGTTCCTCCTGCTGGCGATGCTGCCTCTGATAAGTACTGTTAACCCCCACCAGCCCCGGGACCTCTCTTAGGTAATTCCCCGGGTGGGCAATAACCATGTTATTAACATAACTACCTGGACAGCCCCCTTAGGCACCAGACAGAGACTCTTTAACTTAATGCGAGGAACCTTTTCAGCCCTGATTTCCTCCAGCTCTGAATTCTTAGCTTCAAGTCTTCCTTATACTACTTTCCCTTCCTCCCACCTCTGTAGCTGGAACACTACTCTTACCTTGACTTCGGTCTCCGGACAAGGCACATGTCTAGGCAAAATCCCTTCAGACCTGCTGGCCCTTTGCAATGTAACTTCTTCCACTGCACACCCTGCGAATGCTTACTTAGTCCCTCCTCTCGGGCGTTGGTGGGCTTGTAACACTGGTTTAACCCCTTGCATACATACTTCGGTGTTTATTCCTGAAACTGACTACTGTGTTCTAGTGCAGATCCTCCCACGAATCCTCTACTATGACTCAGACAGTTTTGAAACTCTATTTGACCATGCCCATTATAGACAAAAAAGGGAACCTATTTCTGTAACCTTGGCAATCTTATTGAGTATCGGAGTTTCTGCTGGGATTGGTACAGGTACGGCTGCCCTTATCCAAACTCCCCAGTACTTAGACAGCCTTCAACGAGCCATAGATAATGACTTACGGGCCATAGAAGGCTCTATTACTAAACTCCAAAAATCTCTAACCTCTCTTTCTGAGGTAATTTTGCAAAATAGGCGGGGCCTAGATCTCTTATTTCTAAAAAAAGGAGGCTTATGTGCTGCTTTAAATAAACAATGTTGTTTCTATGCTGACCACTCTGGAGTTCTACTGGACTCGATGTCTAAGCTCAGGGAACGGCTAGACTCCAGACGCAAAGACCGAGAGTCTCAACAATGATGGTTTAAAAACTGGTATAGCCGCTCCCCTTGGTTAACCACCCTAGTTTCTACGTTGCTTGGCCCCTTTAATAATACTTCTCCTTATCCTGCCCTTTGGGCCCTGCATCTTAAACAGTTTAATTGCTTCATCCGAGACCATGTTAATGCTGTTCACGTTCTCATGCTCCAACTACAATATCAGGCTCTACAACAACAAGAAACGTGCTTTAATGCTTAGATTTTATGATTAAAATCCCTTCAAAAACAGAAAATGGGGGAATGATAGAATAAAAAATCCGCCATCTCATTTATACTCTGTTAAAACTTAACTTTTTGCTTTTTCTGCTTCTGTACAAAAGCTTGAGCAATTCTTATGGTAAACAACCCAAAACCCCCTACCGGATACCCTTCCTCCCTGAGCTGACTTTGTTGTAATGTCTGCAAAATGTTCTTGTAAGTGGTTAGCAGCTTTGAGGTCGCTGCAACCCAAACTGTAAAAAGTCCCTTATCTGACTTCCTCATTCCAGACCCCCAAACCCCCCCCTTCCCAGGCTTTATAATGCCAAAGGCTCCCTTGCTGGGGGCTTCTGCTCGCAAGTCCGACAAGACTGTGAGTGAGGCCCTGGCATGCCAGCAATAAAACCTCTTGTGCTTTGCATCAAGAACCGACTGTTGTGGTTGTTTGGGGCTGTCGTGAACTGACCGGACTTTGGGTGGCCCGGCATAGCGCCGGTCGGCCTAACAGCAGAAATGACGCCGCTTTGAGGCTGGACTCCCCCTGACACGGGCGGTGGTTGCCAGCCCTGGAGGCCGCTCCTCGACCACAGGAAGAGGTGGCCACCGGCGGTGGTCCTGAGGTCACCAACGCCCCGCGAAGGGTGGGAGAGGGAACAAACGGTCCCAGGAAAAAAACGAACTCACGCCGAGGTGGGCCCCAAACCATAGAGGGTCGCTCCGCCCGGTTCCTAGAGCGACCGCGGCGGCGCCCACGAACCGCGCGGCCCGCACTTCCGGCAGCGCGAGAGGCGCGCGGTGGGCGAGGGCGGCGGGCGCGGTGAGTGGGCCTGGGCCTGGGCCTGGGCCTTGGCGCGCGTGGGCTGCGGGGGCCGGGGTGCACACGCAGGGCTCGGCGGAGGCCGGGGCGAGGGCGGGAGGGCGCCGCGGGCCCGGGGCTGGCCTGGCCGCGGGGCGGGCGGAGGGAGCCAAGGCCGCGCGGGCCCAGGGTTGGCCGCGCCGCGCGGCCTGTGAGGAGGGAGCGGCGGACGGAGGCCGCGGCGGGAGGCCTGGCCGGGCGGAGAGCTGGGGCGCGGCGGGTGGACCGGGCCCGAGCACAGCCTGCCCGCCCTCCGCCGGGCCGTTTGAGCAGCGGGTACAGTGACAGGCGTGGGCACGGGGCTGTTCGCAGCCGCCCACCGCCTCTCTCTCACTCCGACACCCCGAGGGCGCCGTTCGTGGTCATCAGCCCCTTTGATGTGTGGGGCGACTGAGGCGCTTTCTAGGTACCAGGCTCGCTGGGCCGGAGCTCCCATCACGCCAGTTTGTCGCACCTGCCGGGGAGTGGCAGAGCCCTGGGCGCTGCGCGGGACTGGGCCGTGGGGACACGATGGCCCTGAGAGCACCGGCGCGTGACCGCTGCGGGTGCGAGCCAGGCCCCGGAGCCGGCTGGCGTGGTGCCTGCGCGCCTTGGCGTGAAACAGGTCATTGTGAAACTTCTGGAGAGGTGGCGAGCACAGGACCACACATGGCCCAGTGTCTGGCGCACGGGCCGCTGTTAACTATGGTTTCCTCGCATGCAGGTAGATTGCATAGGCTCTGCCAGATCTGACTTCTGTCCAACTGGAGAACACATGTGGTTTTAAAAAGCAATTATAATTGCCATGGTAGCTAATTTTTGAACACCACCACCCTGTACCTAACATAATGTCCCCGGTGCAGTAGATGTTCTGTAAATATTTGCTGAAGTTAAGGAATGGGTAGTGCTCTCTGTGTAATTTTGTGTTCTATGTAGTTTGCTCTTTCTGACCATAATTACAGCAAACGGTAATTAAATATCCAGATAAAGTCCAGGACACTATTAGATCTAGAGTCTCAATAATACAATAATGAAAGAAAGGACAGATGATGTTCTTGTGTTTTCATTTATTTGCTGGATATTGTTGCATGTAAAGAAACCAGAAGAATTATCCTTATTTTAAAGTCTGCTTTGTGACACAAAATAGGGACAGTAGTTTCAATAATTTTATGACTTTTACAGTCTTCTCCCACATTGCACCTGTTTAGAGTTTGTGAGGCTTTTGTTTTGGCTACTACTTTAAATAGCCTCAAGACATTGTAAGTAAATAATATATATCTGAAAATTTGCATTTTGCAGCATATGAGCATTTTTTAATTCCATCTTCTTTTCATTTATAAACTTACTTTCTCCTCTTCCTTGTTTCCTTGTGATCTACTACCATGCTTTTTAAACTCAAGAGTCATTACACCATCTAGTAAAAGGTCTTTTGAAATTTTTCTTTCTCTTTCCAAAAATAATTCTCATTGCAGGTTTTCAGAGAATCGTCTCCTTTCTTGGATCATTAGCATGTAGAAAAAGTAATACTGAAGCATGTCCTCGTTGAGACATTTTTCTGACCCAATATTTGTCAGATAGACAAATAAACCTACCACTTCTTACAGTGTAGTTCCTACTTTGACAGCAATTTATATTACAGAGTTACTGGCAAAATCATCATCTGTGATTGTGGAAATAGAACGGCTAAACAATAAATGGGAATATATCATAAAATAGTATTATTTTTCATTTCTTTCCAGTTTGGACACCCTAATTAGGTAGTCACCAGTAACTAATAGTTTTACAAGGTAGTAAATATTAAAACATAATGATCTTGTATTACACAAATTGTGATTTACTTTGGTGTTATTCTATTGCTATTAAGATTTCGTCTTGTCTTCATTTTTTAATTCTTAAAAATTATATACTTGTTTAAATTCTCTTATTTCATCTCATTGCTTTCTTTTTTGTCCTACCCCAGCAGACAAAATCTCCAAAGGTAAATAGTCCAGATTTGGTGATACTAAGTTTAAAACTCTGGAATTATTCAAATGATTTTGAAATTATTTTTCCCCCAGAGTTATCTTTGTTTTCATTTCTATCAAAAACATTTTTTAACAAATTATTTTATTTTAATTTGACTGGGGGGTGGGGAGAGTGAGAAAGCAAGCCACCCGGTCTGGGACTCCAATTGCAGTCAGCCACGTTGGAGTCCAGTGCCTTAACTACCACGCCACCTGCCGACCTCTCAAATACATTTTAAACTTAAACATAGATACCATTTCAATAGGTTAAAGAGGTACTAAAGTTGAATATTTAACAGATCATCTATAATTTGTTGTCTTTTTTCCCTTCTATTTGCAGAAAATTCGGAGCTGTGTGATTCTAGGAAATGAAACGTTAGTTCAGAAGAAGACAGTAGATTGCCTTACAAATACATTTTGCTGTTCACCATGAGATTAGGAAAACCTAAAGGGGGTATTTCTCGGAGCTCAAGCCAAGGAAAAGCCTATGAAAACAAACGCAAAACAGGCAGGCAGCGGCAGAAATGGGGAATGACTGTTCGATTTGACTCAAGTTTGAGTAGGCTGAGAAGAAGCTTGGATGAGAAACCCTATAAATGTACTGAATGTGAGAAGAGTTTTAGTCAGAATTCAACTCTATTTCAACACCAGAAGATTCATACTGGAAAGAAATCCCATAAATGTGCTGATTGTGGGAAAAGTTTCTTTCAGAGTTCTAATCTCATTCAGCATCGACGGATTCACACCGGAGAAAAGCCCTATAGTTGTGATGAGTGTGGAGAAAGATTTAAACAGAGCTCAAATCTCATTCAGCACCAGAGAATTCATACTGGAGAGAAACCCTACCAGTGTGATGAGTGTGGCCGTTGTTTCAGCCAGAGTTCCCACCTTATTCAACATCAGAGAACCCACACAGGGGAGAAGCCCTATCAGTGTAGTGAATGTGGCAAATGTTTCAGCCAGAGCTCTCATCTGAGGCAGCATATGAAGGTGCATGAGGAAGAGAAGCCTCGTAAAACCCGGGGTAAAAATATCAGGGCAAAAACTCACTTGGTATCTTCTTGGAAAGCTGGTAAAGGAAGGAAGTCGGTGACCGGTCTCCGCTAAGTAAAGGGCACTGCTTCAGCCCTCTTTAAAAATATATAAGTAGAAAAATTGAAACTGTCCGCTTTAGAACTGGAGATGCTTTATATGAGAGCATTGAAATACTAATATCCTTCCCTAGCATGGAGACATTGGGAATTTAATGGCATTGGACTGAAAGAAACTACATGAATCCAGCTTCACTCTTTATGTGACATAGAGCGCAAAACTGAAAATGTGTTTTGAAAGACTATAAAATCTTTGACCTCATTTGAAATTGCTTCCTGCACCATATTGGCAAAAACCATTACATTTTGACAACACCGTTGTGAATGTGCAGACACACCAGTGATACTCAGTTTTAGGACTTCTGTGCAAAGAATAAGTAAAAAGAAATTTCCTTTTTCGAAGTACTGCAGTAGATGAGAAGATTTTAAGTTTGTAAAGCTTTGTAGCATATTAACCATTGGCTTATGACTCAAGAGTCAGCATATTAGAGTGTATTCAAGTTCATAGATTTTTTAATCAATAAGGTCCATCACTCTATGTTAGCTTTCTTGTATTTCTTTCCTTCTGCCTATATGGATAGTTATTAAAAGAGTAAAAGGAGTAAAGATTTCCCTGTTTTTTGTTTGTTTGTTTTGTTTTTTTATTAAACCATATTCTTACTAAGGTACTATAGAATCCTAACCAAATTAGACCACAAGTTTCCTATTCCTGCTAATACTGTTCTTCATGATAGTGTTCTGCTATGTCACTTGTTTTCCAGAAGTTGAGATGGATTTATGTTAATCCATTCCCATGTCTTTGACCTCTTTTTGCCATTCTCTTAAGCTCTGACAAACTGAGCCAGCCTTTTAGATCTACGTGAATAAACAGGTTGTTTTTGCCAACAAAATCTTAGCTTGCTTCTTACTGATTAAAGATCTATAATTTACATGACTGCCTGCCATCAACACTGAGCTTTAGATAACCCTTGTTTTCTTAAATGTTTGTCAACAGCAAAAGTCATTTACTGTACATAACAGTGTATTGTATTTTTTTTTTTTCATTACCTGAATTGTTAAGAAGCCTACTAGAAACAAATTTCTTAACTTCCATCAATGGGTGCCAGGTGTCAGACTTTCTGATCTACCTTCAGCTCAGGTTTTAATTTCTATTGAGTGCTAACATTCTTATTTTTTTTTTGTATCTTTTATAATCATATCAATCCCTGCTGTATTAAAGACAATAACTCATACAAATAAAAAATGAAATATTTTGTATACTACTGCCTTCTGTTTACTTTTCTCTGGGGAAATTTTCTTAATGATTTAGACAACAGATCTAAAATTATAGCTTTTAGTAGGATCGTTGTTTTGCCTGTTTGTAATTTCCTCACACTTGAACTTTGCCTCTCCTGGCTTGAATTTAACTTGGTTTGAGTGTAGGGTCATGGAAGATAACTTTGTTGACAATAGTTTGATCCAACAGGGTATCAACAAAGTTTCATAGTATGAGGTGATTGCAGTTAACTTTTTTTACCAAAGATCTTTGACAGCTCTGTTGCAGCCAGGTTACTTTTTAGCCAAGGTACAGTGGTTGAGCCTTTTGAGGATCTGTCATTACTGTCATTTATAGTAATAGTGTATTTGAAATAGCTTCTGGCTAGGACCAACACTTTGCCTTGTTTGTTTGTTTTAAAGTTTTTGCCATAGTTCTGCAATTGCCACAGAGAGATCGTGAGAGGGAAAGTGAGAAATCCCTTCAGAGGGGAATGGCCACACCATTTTCCCCCTGGGATTTTGGGTACACACAAATGTGCCTTGTGTGAGTTTCTAGCCACCAGGTCCAGGACTCAAACTGTGGTTGCCCATGTGAGAGTCCAGTGCCTTAACCACCACACCACCTGCTGGCCCCCCAACACTGCATTTTTAATTTTCAAAGATTTGCCCATTATTTATTGCACACAATTCTGCAACAGAAACACCTCTGTATATTGTAGGATTTTTTTTTTTTACTTTTTAATTTTAATTTTTAATCAATAGATTTACACATTGTCTGTTAAAGTTAAGCAAATGCTCCACTTTGTAATGTATTCCCAGTTTGCCTTGTTTTGCATTTCTTCATAGAGCCCTAAAATTGGGAGCAAATAGAGGAGTAATGCTAATAGTAGCCTTCTGTAGTAACTAATGTGGTGCTACAGCTTTATGCTCCTTTCATGTGCGTTTTATAAGAGAAAAGTCACAGCTGCTATAAATAAGTAATGTTTCACTACTGGAAGCCAAATAACTGAATCTGGTAGGCTTCTCTTTAAATACAGCTCATTGTGTGAAAATATGCTGCCTCCTTTTCCTCGTTTTTGTGGGATTTCCATCATAACCCAGGTTTACCAAACTGAATTATTTTTGCAGACTTCTATTAAAACCCCCAGATGTTTTACTGGGGTGGAGAAACTCCAAATTTATTTTTTCTGAAGTATTGCCACATGTCCAGCCACAGTTCAAGTCTTGAACCTGGTGGCTTGCTTTCTCACTTTCTGTCTGTCTCTGGTCAAATTAAAATGAATAAACAAAAATTAAATAATTATTTTTTTAAAATTAAAGTATTGCTGAATTTTTTTTTTACCCTGTACCAGTGTTGTTAAAAATCATGTGGCTTCCACATTGTTTTATTCATTTATTGAATCATTTAACAAATGAAGGAAAAAACTGATGTAGACAGTCTGAACTGTAAGGAATTTAGTTTTAAATAGGGAATTCAATTGAAAAATTATGAGGGGACTTCAAAAAGTTTGTGAAAAAAATTAAAATACACATTTATGTTGGTACCAAAAATTTTTGAAGTCCATACATAGTTTTTTCATAATATGTATTTTCAATGAACTTTTTGAAAACTACTGTAAACTAGTAAATTAAGCATAAGGTGCTTATATAGAAATGCAGAAAAGGGCCCACTAACTTGTAGTTCTCAAGTTCAAGGAGCATTACAATCACCAGAGGGCCTTTTCAAACAGATTGCTGATCTACCCACCCCTCCCCAGTTGTTTATTTTATAGGAATATGAAATACGGGCTGTGGCCAGGTAATTGGCATTTCAGGCAAGCATTCAGGTGTTGGAGATAGGCTCATCTAGGACATACTGAGAACCAGGCTGTCATCCATTATTGAGTGGTGTTTACACAAAGTATCTAAGGTACATAATGCTAATTGTGCATAAGGGGAACAAGATTTAATGAACACGTTGGGCCCTGAAGTCAATCTTGGGGTTACATTTCAGTCAATTAACAACTGGGCAATTTGAATTTTTTCTGGATTGTAAATTGGAGAAACCCATGATTGGGTTATAATACAAGTATCTTAGCATAGAACCTGGTGCACAGTTTAGAATTATTGTTAACTTGAACATCATAAGAGGCAGAGAAGCTATCGAATCAAATCTGAAATGGTTAGTACTACTAGAAATGTAAAGATGTGTCCATTTTATTTTGACTGAGTCAATACTGTTGGAGAAAAGGAGATACCTATAAAGGGCAAGAATCCTCTTAATTTTCTAAAGGAAACAAGAATCTGGATTTTCGACATACCCCTTCAAAATGGAAGTATATAGCCAAAAATAATATTTAGTCACCATATTAGGAAAGCAAAATGTTCTTTGGTTTTTTCGAGGAAATAAAGGTTGAGCTCTGACCACTTGTAAAATGGTAGAGAAGGTAAATTGTGTTTTAAAAAACAACATTGAAACAGGTGATGAAATATAGTGTGATTGCCATTCAAATTGAGGGCATAGGCCCTCAATTTGAATTGACATTCGGATTGACTGAAGAGAGAAAAGAGGGGATCTTGAAAGGGATGATCTTTACACTAACTGGGATCTATAAACCAAAAGTCCCCAGAATCTGGGCAGTTTATGTAGATGAGTGAAGGGGGAAGGGCTAAAAGTCCCCATCCCCAACACATCCCCATCAGAAAGGTAACACTAACTCAGTTTTGGCCAATTGCTGCTATGCAGGGACTCAGGTCAGGGTATGCTAGCTCTTTGGCTTTAAAAATGTAGTAATCCCGTTTTTAAAGTTAGAGACCTTATCAGTTTGCAACATCTGGACTCAGTTTTTAAAAATGTAAAGGCTGCATGTGTGACTATGTGTGTGTGTGACTGTTTTGGGGGCTGCATGGGTAGAGGGGAGTAGCAGGGGTCTCTAATGGAACGGAAGCTATAAAGTGCAAAGGAATCTGCTCAGAGGACAACAGCAAGTAGCTGTTTATTGACAGCCCAGTTTCTCGAGGTTGAGGAAAGGCTGGATTGGGCCTCCAGGAGAACCTTAAATAACAACCTTAAGAGTGAAACATTCCAGTAAGATGGGATACATGAAGGATTTTAGAGTATGGGTTAAAAGGTGACGATCCTACAAGAAATAACCACATTGCACGAAAAGAGTCTTCCCTGGTAGAGAACATACCGGGGAATTGGACCTTCTCCCTTTGGGCCTCAAGGTTTATCTCCTTCTATCCCCTGCCCCAAATGGCAGCAGCTCCACACTGTTGTGTACCTTTGCTTGTTCTGCTTTGACCTACCCCTACTCAGAGTTAGGCCCCCAGGATGTCAGCCTTGCAATTTCCTTAGATACTCTTCCTTTAAACTGAATTGTAATCATCCTTGCTTTGATCTCATTCTTCCTCTCTACTAGATTATGAGCTCTGACTTTCTTTTTTTTTTTTTTTTTTTTTATTTATTTTTTTTTTCTGCTATAGGGTGCGTGTGCTCGCCAGAAAGACAGAGACAGACAGAAAGCCAGAAATCACCCCCCAGGGGGAATGGCCACGCCGCAATCCCTTCTCCTCCGTTCTCCTTTCAGGATCTTGGGCACACACGCACACACACCCGGCATGAGTTCAAGCCACCGGGTCTGGAACTCAAACCATGGTCAACTACATAGGAACAACATAGCCATTACACCAACTACTGGATCCAAGCTCCGACTTTTAATAGTCACTTAATTTACATATTCAATGAAGAAAGTGTCTAAAAAAGGTTGGCAAAAGAGAGATAAGTTAGCTCTGGAAAGTTCCCAGCCTGGCTGTCAGCTATTATGCCTACCCAGTTGGGGACTTCCTGTTCGAACCCCAACTCCCATCCCTATCCCTGCTATTATTATTTTTTTTAATTTCTCACAGTCTGGTGGCCAGCAGCACATGACCGTGGCCGGTTCTAGTGAGGTCTCTCTTCAGGGTTTCAGTTGGTTGACTTCTTGTTGTACCCTCACGTGGCAGAATGAGCGAGGTAGCTCTCCAGCCTTTTCTATAAGGGCACTGAATCTATTTGTGTGGGCAGTGCCCTCATGATCTAATCACCTCTCAAAAGCCCCCCTCTCCTAATACTGTCACACTGGAGGTTAGGGTTTCAACATATGGATTTGGGGCAACACAAATCCATTGTACCAGGTTTTTGTTCTACATGTAGACTTTAGACGATCACTCTACTGCTTTATAAGTCTTGATTTACAGTTTCTCCTGGGGAATCAGTAAAAACGCCTGGTGTTTTGGGGAGCTGCAGAGGTGTGCCCCCTCATTGTTGTGGGGTGGGAAGAGGATGATGCAGTCTCCTGTAGAGTAACACCGGGTCATCGGAAAAGTCATGACGTATTTTTCTATGTTTCTATGTAAAAAACATAGTATCATGACTTTTCTGATGATCCAATATTTTAGTAGGACCAAAAAGCTGTTCCAGTCTGGTGTCAGATCTTGGCAGGAGAGGCGATATTAACTCTGGAAGAGCCAAGCATGAAGCCAGTCACGGTTGCTGCCCTTCTGCTGGTCCTCTGCCAAGCCAACAGGAGTCAGACACCCAGAGCTACAAGAGTGACAGAGGGACAGGGCTGCACATCCTGAACCTCTCCTCCTTCTTACAGTGAGCACTCCCTTGGAGGGAGGGTATGGAAAGCATACAGCTTGTTAACGAAGGGGAAACCTGTGTGCTGTGGCGAATGTTCAGAATGGAAAGGACCAGGCTGTGTGGGAGAGGAGCAAGAAGCCCTGAAACCAGTGATTCTGAGTCCATGAAGAATAACTCTAGATAGGAAGACATTAATAACCACTTCCCATGGTTAAGGTCTCCATTGGGTGAGCACCTGACTTCAAGTTGACCACAGAAAGCCAAAGAGGTAAGCAGGGCTGCATGAAACAAAAAACCCGGTCTAGGCAAACCAGTTAACATTGTAAAATATCTCCATGTTTGTTGATAATTGGTGTCATTGCCTCCAGCAACTCAAGTACTCAGTCCCCAACCCACAGCCACCAACCAGCACCACCATTCTCTTATCCTCCCTTCTGTTGACCACCCTGGCTCCTTCCCAGAATCCCTTGACCTTCAGCAGTAACTTCATCAAGGCTCTTTCCTTCAGAAGAAGTGCACAACACAGTCATGTGCTGCATAATGACATTTCATCCAGCAACAGACCACATGTATGACAGTGGGCTCACAAGATGATAATGGAGCTGAAAAACTCCTGCCATCTAGTGACATCACAGTTATTGTAATGTAGCACACACACTCACCCGCCTGCGGCGATGCTGATGTAAACAAACCTGCCATGCTCTCAGGCAGAGAAAAGCATTGGTCATTCAGGAAGAATTCCAGAAGAAGGCATTGTTATTATAGGAGCTGACAGCTCTATGCATGGGGTTACCCGTGAGAAGTTCCAGTGGGACGAGATGGGGAGGCGGGACACAATGATACTGATGATCCTGACCATACGCAAGCCCAAGCTAACATGTGTTTCTGTCTTAGCTTTTAACAAAAAGGTTTAAAAAGTTGAAAATATTTTAAAAAGCTTATAGGATGAAGATATTAAAAAATAAAATGTTTTGGTTCAGCTATACAATGTATTTGTGTTTTAAGCTATTATAAAAGGGTCAAGTGTCAGCCAGTGGCAAGGTGGTTAAGGTGGCTAGATTCCATATGGCAGACTGCATGGTTTGACTCCTGAACCAAGAGGCTTAAAAAACATGCCCGGCACAAGTGCATGTATGCTCAAAGTCCCAAAAGGAGAAATGCCAATGGCAGAGACAGTTGTGGCTTGGCCATGCCCCGTGGGGGTGTGCGCACTCTCTCTCTCTCTTTCTGACAAACGCATGCATCCTCTGGCAAATTAAAAAAAAAAAAAAAGAGAATTAAAAGTTTTTTAAAAGTTTATAAAGTTAAAAAGTTACAGCAAGCTAAGGTTAATTTATTATTGGGGAAATATATAAATGTAGCAGAGTCTAGTTTAAAAAGTCTACAGTAACATACAGGAATGTTCTCAGCCTTCACAGTCCCTCACCACGTACTGACCAGAGCAACTCCAGTCCTGTAAGCTCCAGTAATGACAGGTGCTCTATCAAGGTGTACCATCTTTTATCTTTTAAACCATACTTGTGCTGTACCTGTTTATGTGTAGATACAGAGCTACTTACCAGTGTGGTACAATTGCCCACACTATTTAGTTTGTAAGCTTCTCTGTACAGTTTGTAGCCTAGAAGCAATAGGCCATATATCATATAACGTAGGTATGTACTAGGCCACACCATCCAGGTTTGTGTAAGTACACTCCACGATGTTTGCACAATGATAAAATGACTCCTCTCTCGGAACATGTTCTGGTCGAGTGACATATGACTGTAATTCACTCCAGTTTGAAATTGATCAGTTTTTCAAATGAATGATAAGAAGAGATAAGAATGAATAAGAGACACAATTCGTAGTTGCATTTCTTAAAGTAAAACCAAGACCAATAGCACTCTTGCTTAGAATCACTGCATTTCTTTAAGTATAAGCAAGACTGAATCTTTCACACTTATTTTATGAGATCACTTTTTGTTTTCCTTTTGAGAGAGATTTTTGCGATAGGGCGCATGCACTCACTGGAAAGACAGAGAGACAGAAAGTGAGAAATCACTCCCTAGGAAGGATGACCACGCTGCAATGTCTTCTCCACCATTCTCCTTTCGAGATTTTGAGCATGCACACACGCAGGCCTAGCATGAGTTTAAGCTGCCGGGTCTTGGCCTCAAACCACTGTCGACTACGTGGGAGTCCAGCGACATAACCATTACGCCATCTGCTGATCCCCAAGATAATTTTTTTAATCCTTGATTTACAAGTTTGATAATCTGTCAGGATAAACTCTATAGCATAGTCCTACTAAGAATGGCTTTATCATTTTAGTGTTATAATATCTGACAGTATTTTATTTAGAGCTTTAGGGTGAATTGACTTAGTTACAAATTTCTTAAGTGTTATCTTTGTTATAAATGTTGCTATTGGTTATGTTGTAGAGCATTTCAGAAACTGGACCAAGGATATTGTACCAAGTGACCTGTGTAATGTATCACTCTGCCTGCTATTCTGTCAAGAGAGTTCTCAGGCATAGATTGTTTTGTTTTGTTGCTTTTCATTGGGAATGTGGAACAACCATGTTGACTTAAATGTCACTTCTGAAATGAACTTTCTCCTCTGATTCCAGACAGCCCCAGGTACATGTTTACATCAGGGAGTCTAAACGGTTTCATCGGATATAAGAAACCTCTCTACTTGATGAGGGTAGAAGGCTAAATGTCAGATTCGAGCAAGTGAGTCAGAGACGGCAATAGGATTATTCTGGGGCAAACAGTTGTGAAGAGACATCAGGGTTCATCAGAAAACCAGAGCCACTTTATAGAGTCCAAACATGAAGAGTTTTTTGTGTTTGAAGAGGTTTTTGCTATAGGGTGTGTGTGTGCTCTCCAGAAAGACAGAAAGCAAGAAATCACCCCCCAGGGGGATGGCCACGTCACAATCCCTTTTCCTCCATTCTCCACTCGGGATCTTGGGCATGAACGCACAAGCGCCCGGTGTGAGTTTAAGCCATCGGGTCTGGGACCTGAACCATGGTCAACTACATGGGAGTCCAGCGACATAGCCATTACACTAAGTGTTAGTCCCGTGAAAGAGTTTTAATGTACTGAATTAGACTTACCATCTCTCAGTCACCTCCCTGTCTCCTTTTTGGCAGTATAATCCCCCAGCTCTAGTTTAACCTATTACCCACATGTGGTTTTCTCTGAAACAATTGATCTGGTTTCTCTTTTCTTCTCTGGACCTTGACTGACACAGCAGTAAAATAAACAAACTAAAACTGCAAAAACTACCATTTTTTACACAGCAGATCGAAAGTGGAGCATCCCTGCCGGTGAGTCTGTGGGGAGCCAGGCGAACTCACATGTTGAGGGTGGGACACAAAATGCTGCCACCCCAGCCGAGGAGGGATTTGGCAACATCTAGCAGATTTATACACACACGTACTCTGATCCAGAAATGATTCTTCTAGGACCGAGCAGACGGTGTAGTGGTTATGTCGCTGACTCCCACATTGTCGACCGTGGTTCGAGTTCCAGACCTGGTGGCTTGAAACTGACCCTGGGCTCACACGTGTGCTTGCCTAAAATCCCAAGAGGAGACTGGAGGATGCAGTGGCCATCCCCCCAGGGGGTGATTTCTCACTTTCTCTCTCACTGCCTCTCTGATTAAATTCTGGGCTATAATATTCAACTCCAGTCTTGTCCCTACAATTAAGTTGGCTATACATGCACCCGATAACAAAAAGCTCTCAAAATAAAAAGAAATGATTCTTCTAGGAATTGTTCCCAAAGATACAGTATTGGAAATACAAAATAATATACACTCATGGCAGCACATTTTTATAGGAAAGACTGTTCTCGACATTTGGCCGCAGTGTAAACATGTCGCCTATTTGTTCAGGGATGGATGTCCTTTCCACGTGCCCTCATGACTGGCTTCCTTGGCAGCAGGGCCACGACATTTTTTGTGGATTAGCTTGCCTTCTTTGACATGTCAGTGCTCTTGAGGAGGTTAAGGGTCACCACCGAGGCAAACCACCAGGTTAAATCCCTAGGCTCAGCCTGAAGACCTCCAGCCCTACCAGAGTGCAGGGGAGGCAAGGGGAAGGAAGGTATTCAGCCACGCGGTCTCCTTTGTTGAAAGGTGCTGGGCTTCTCACATGTTGCATTATGTAGAACTGTCACTAGAGGGCAGCAAATGAAATGTAATGGAAACAGGTCTGCAGTTTACTACATTCAACCGTATTTTCCTTTGAAATACCATATTCAAAATGTTAAGTTTATTTACTTCTTTTTTTCCTGAAACATTTTTAATTAACTAAGTAATTTACATTAATTCTCTGAGTATTATCACAGCATACAGAATGTGATCTCCCATCCAGAATATACTGCATAGTGGCTTAATCATGCATGCTATCATCAATAATTTTCCATCTCTAGTTTCAAGTATATATATATATTATCACCCTCCGCCATTTCCCACCCTCCTCCCACACTGTCTCTGGTGATTACAGCTTTCCATTCCTTTTTCCTCCACATTTTACTGATGCACAAAATTTCTTAAATAATCTACTTTCAATAGCAAGTTCAGCTGGTATGTACATATCTGTGAATACACGTCTGACTTTAGGCATGAAACTCTGAGTAGAATGAATATACTATAAGGTAGCACCTAGCTGATGCTATATAGCTTACTATGGTAATTAAATAGATATTTTTTAATATATTTTTTTTAATTTCAAGAAAAGCAGTTTTAATTTTAATAAATCAAAGAAATGCTAAGGAATTTTACTTAAGACTTAAAGCCAGGAAACAGGTTAGGAATCTGTTTAAGTAGTAGGTACATGAGCAAAACTTTTAAAACCAGAAAACAAAACCTAGAAGAAAATCAGCAATGTTTTAGTCAAAAGTCATAAAATGTTATTTCACCAATTCAGTCTCATGTACTTAATCTAGCTTCTGTTGTGGTTTGATCTTCCTGATTAAATTCTGGGCTATAATATTCAATTCCAGTCTTGTCTCTACAATTAAGTTGGATATTTCTTAGTTTTTGAACTCTTATTTATGTGTGTCTGTATTTAATTCTCCTGGTATAGCACTCCCTTGAGAACTTCTTGGAGATCTGGTCTGGTGTTGGTAAATTCTTTCAAATTTTGTTTATCTGAGAATGTTCTTGTCTTTTTTTTTTCTTACACATGAAGAATAATCTTTCTGGGTACAGTATTTTTGGTTAAAATAGCTTTTCCCTTAGCACGTTGAATATATTTTCCCATTCTTTCCTCACTTACATTGTTTCTGATGAGAGGTCTGCTGTTAGCCTGATGGGATATCCTTTGTAGGTAACTTGTCATTTCTTGCTTGCCAATCTCAGAATCTTGTCTTTTGTCTGTGGTTTTGGTCAATCTGGCTATAGTGTGTCTTGGAGAAGATCTTCTTGGGTTGATTCTTTTGGGGGTCCTTTGTATTTCTTGGGACTGGATCTTTGAGTGCCTCTCTAGGTTTGGAAAGTTTTCTTGCAGGATTTCATGAAATAGATTATTAATGCCCTTATGAGTCTCTTCGCCTTCTAGGATACTAATTATATGAATGTTTGGACATTTGATGGTATCTAGTATTTCTCGTATATTATTCTCATATTTTTGGCAATTTTCTCAGTCTTCGTGGTGGATTTTTCTAGGCCAGCGATTCTATCTTCTATGTCTGAGATTCAATTTTCTGTATGATCTAGTCTGCTTTTAATACTTTCAAGTGTTATTTTGACTTCCTGTATTATAGCCTTCATTTCTAACAGGTCCATTTGATTCTTTTTTATTGTTTGTATTTCCTCTTTTAAATCTTGCAAGAATTTCCTCACCTCCTGGAACTCATCAGCTCCTTTCTCCTGCCTCTTCTGTAGTTCATTGTCTCTCTTCTCTTCCATCTCTGTTAGCTTTGTCATTAGAATATTCTAAATTCTTTATCAGACATTTCCATGATTTCCATTGAACTGTCTGTGAATGAAGAAGAGTTATTCTTTTCCTTTGGAGGAGAAGTATTTTCTTGCTTTCCCATATTTCTTGTGACTGTGCAGTGATTTCTAGTCATCTGAGGGATGGTGTGTTTCTTCTTAATTCTCGAAACTCAATCTGAGTATTCAGGAGTGTGCAGGAGGAGATGATCTGGAATCTCTTTGCCATTCTGTTTTTATCCCTTTGTGCAGCACATTCAGTGGGTATTGAGGAATATGTTAACCCTAATAGTATTTGGATGTTTGGCTATGGTTCCCTTAGATCCATCTAGAAACATAGTGAATGGAGATTGAGGAACAGAGTGATGAGGTAAAAGAAAAAGAAAATAAAGCAGAGAGAGAGAGAAAAAGAAGGAAAAAAAATAAAAACGACAAAGAAAATTTTTTTAAAAAAAAGTAAAAAAAGACTCCATGGAGGAGTCTTTGTCTGAAGGTCTGCCTGTCCTGGAAGGGAGGGAAAAGGGGATTATTAGCAAGATAAAGGAGGGGCTGAAAGGCAAGAGAATACTTTACCTTAAAAGTTTTGAAAAGAAATAATTACCAAAAATATGAGAAGACAGAGACAGAGGCAGAGAGAGACAGAGACAGAGACAGAGAGAAGGCTAGAGGGGTTCCCTACCACTCTAGTTTGTGGGCTGGAGGCTGAATTATAAGTAGAAAAATCTTCATTTCTCTTTTTTCCCTGAAATCACTAGTTCTCAGGAGCCATGTAGGAGTCTTCTTCTTCTGAAGGCCTGCCCCTTGCCTGTCCACTCGAGTTTGGGGGTTGGAGGCTGAATTATCAGTGGAAAATCTTCATTTCTCTTTTTTCTCTGAAATCACTAGTTCTTAGGACCCATGAAGGAGTCTTCTAATAAGTTTATTTACTTCTTACATCTGTGAGGCAGAGGACATGCTCCTCCTCCGGTCTCAGCCGGCCCTAAATCAAGGTCGCACATGTGTCCTACATCATCAGGGAAGTCTGATGGGAATCCAGAACCTTCCCTCGTGCATCAACCATGCAGAGTGTCACGTTTTACCACTGCCACAGTCCAGACTCCAGCATACTGGAAGTGTCGAAAACACAAGGCCACACTGCAGTTAAGTCCACCGTTCAGTCCCCATATTCTGTATTTTGATCTTCCCTACTGGATCTTCATTTTCTGTTAGGAGTAAGTCAAGAAACATTATGATATTTTCTGAGCCTTCGAGTCAGTTGTCCAACATGTACTGTTTTCCTGTACTACAAAATAATATTAGAGATACAAATTGATTACTGTGGGAGGGATACAAATCTGATTACTGTGGGAGGTGGGCATGAGAGTCCTTAAGCTGGAGAAGACATACCTCTAAGACTGTGTGCTCACAATGGTTTGTTTAAAACATTCAGACAGCTATGTAGCCATATCCTACTCAACATATGAGGGGACTTCAAAAAGTGGCACAGCAGTGCAGCAGTAAAACACAGCCTCTACAGGGCTGAACCTTGGGAAGGTTCTGGGTTCATATCCAGAGGCCTTCCTGAGCATGCTGAGCACCTGCATGCCCATGACCCAGGGACAGCCAAGGCTGGGGATGGATCATGGCGTCAAGACCCCATTGGAAGACCAGCCCTGTAGTGCAGTGGATAAACACTGTGTATCGGGAGCTGGATACTGAAGGGCCAATCACAGTATGAATCCCAGCAGCTCAGAAAACACACTGTGTGAAAGAGAGAGAGAGAGAGACAGAGAGAGATGAGAGAGAGAGAGAGCACGTACAGATACTGACAGGATGAAGGAGGAAAAAGGATTATAGCATAATCAGAGGGTTCTCTTTCTCTCTCTTCCCATCTCTCTCTCTGTCTCTGTGAGAAAAAATGGAATTACGTACAGCTTCATTTTGGTGCAAAAAATTTAAAAATCTATGTTTATTTTTTTCTATAATATGCATTTTCCATGAATTTCTTGAAGACATCTCATAATTTATAGTTTTATCTTCCTCCACAACTTTCTACTATGTAGACACCAAGCTGCTGCTCACCACTGCTGTGACTCTGGAAGGGCAGTCAGTGCTCCCTTTTCTGTCTTTTAAGTATCAAATACTGATGAGTACTGACCACTAGGGCCAGTGTGAGGCTCACTGGGTCATATCCCCTGCTAAAGGAGCTCTCTGCCTAGTGGAGAAGTCAGTCATGAGACAATGACTTGCCTCGGATGAGGACACGTGCATAGTGGAGACCTGCACTGGACTCAGCAGGGCATGAGAACGGAGAGGACCACCTCTGGCCAGGTGGATCAGGGAAGGATTTGCCAATGTAGCAAGAGAGAGGTGGAGAAGGAGAAGGCATGCCAAGGTAGGAACAACATGTACTGAGGCACAGGTGGGTGAAAGAGCATGGAATATTCCCAATGTGTTAGAGGCAGTGGAGGAGATGAAGACAGGAGATAGGGAGGAGACAGATCACGCAGGGGCTTGAACCACCAGGTAAGGGTAGATTAATATTCCCGAAGACAGTGTGGTATCATCAGAGGCGTTTAATTAGGGGCAAGGAAGAGAAAGATTTGCATTTTGGGGGAAAGATTTACATTTTTAGTGACTTTTTCTGGCAGTCCTGTAGAAAAATGCCTCAAGAATATGCCTACTATATGTTTCACAGATTCTTTCCAATCTCTCTGTTTGTCCATCTTTTAATGGTGAGAGTATGTTAATCCAAATGACACCATTTGACAATCATAAATTCTTTTATTTCCCTTCTGAGATAAAAAGGGAGATTGACTGGTCTGTGCCTTTCCTTTCTGGAGCTGGCCTTTTTTTTTTTTTTTTTTGGAGAGGTTTTTCGCTATAGGGCGCATGCGCTCGCCAGACAGACAGAGAGAGACATAGAGACAGAAAGCGAGAAATCACCCCCCAGGGGGGATGGTCACACCGCAATCCCTTCTCCTCCATTCTCCTCCTCTCGGGATCTTGGGCACGCACGCACGCACACGCGCCCGGCGTGAATTGTAAGCCACCGGGTCCAAGACGCGAACCGCAGTTGACTACGTGGGAGTCCAGCGACATAGCCATTACGCTAACTGCTGGTTCCCTGGAGCTGGCCTTTTAAACCTCCAAAGTCTCATAGACAAGACAAAGATTATGTAATGGGTTGAAAGACTTGTTTATTTTCTATCAATATTTATTTTCTGAATAATTAATTAATTAATGCCTCACATGGTTCCAGAAGAGAAGGACCCAGGATGATCTTTACCTTTATGACAATTGATTGAAATAGGATCCTGCTAATTAAGATAAGGCGGTATGTTAGGAGAAGACTGGGGAAAAGGGAGCCAAGTATGGGTCCCAGTAGGAAACAGATGATGTACTACAACCTACTACAACAGAGAGGGCAGGCCTGTGGCAGTGGGCCTGGTGCTTTCCTTCTGCTTAAAGAAGGGAAGAGATGATTGTCATAAGTGAGAAGGAGAATTTTACGGTGACTGAGACATCTGACAGATGCATCCAGCCATCATGAAATGACACTGTAGGAGTAAGCTGATAAAATAAATAAATTGTATTTCTCCAATAATAAGTAAATACCCTGACTTAACTTTCCTCCTAACCTATAATTTCTGCCAATACACCCAAAAAGAAGGTGGAGACTAGAGAACTCTATTGATATAGTCCTTCCAAGGCAGGGACCAAAGAAAGATAAACATGAATTAAGCCCCAAACAGCCAGAATATCATCTTATCTTTTTTTTTTTTTTTTTTTTTTTTTTTGGAGAGGTTTTTCGCTATAGGGCGCGTGCGCTCGCCAGACAGACAGAGAGAGACATAGAGACAGAAAGCGAGAAATCACCCCCCAGGGGGGATGGTCACGCCGCAATCCCTTCTCCTCCATTCTCCTCTCGGGATCTTGGGCACGCACGCACACGCGCCCGGCGTGAGTTTTAAGCCACCGGGTCCAGGACGCGAACCGCGGTCAACTACGTGGGAGTCCAGCGACATAGCCATTACGCTAACTGCTGGTTCCCATCTTACCTTTTTAATATCTGTAATATTTGCAGTGATATTCATGTCTCATTCTTGTTATTAGCCATTTGTATTTTCTTTCTTTCCTTTCTTTATCAGTCTTGATAGGGACATATCAATGTTATTAATGTATCAAAAAAGCTTTTTCTGGGGACCAGCAGGTGGCTTGGTGGTTAAGGTGCTGGGCACTCCCACATGGTAGACCACGGTTCGAGTCCCAGGCCTGGCGGCTTCCTTTCTCCCTTTCCTTCTCTCTCTCATTCTCTCTCTCTCTGTCTCTCTCTGGTCAAAATTAAATAAATAAATAAATAAATAAATAAATAAATAAATAAATAAATAAAATTAAATAAATAATAATTTTTTAAAAGCTATTTGAAAAAGCTTTTTTGTTGAATTTACTGACTTTTTAATTTCATAGAATTTTAGTATTTTCTTTTCTCTTTATTTCCTTTTCCTTTTCTTAAATTTAATTTACTTTTTCTAGCTTATTTACATGGAAGCCACTTACATAATTTTCAGATGTGCTTCAGTAAATATGTTTGAAATAATCATTTTTCCTCTATGTGCTATGGTTTAGAGAACATACTTTGAATGAATAACTTTAATCATTTCCTTTTGAGATTTCCCTTATAGCCAGAATATGACCGATTTTCATAAAAGTTGCACTTAAGCTTGAAAGGTTTTGTATTTCATTGTTGTTGAATGTAGAGTTCTATACACATCAATTGGGTTATATCTGTTAACATTTTTCAAAACTTTTATACCCTTGGGACCAGCAGTTAGCATAATGGCTATGTCACTGGACTCCCATGTAGTCGACCGCGGTTCGAGTCCCGGACCCGATGGCTTAAACTCACGCCTGGTGCGTGTGCGTGCGTGCCCAAAATGCCAAGAAGAGAATGAAGGAGAAGGGATTGTGGCATGGCCATCCCCCCTGGGGGGTGATTTCTCGCTTTCTATCTCTCTGTCTCTCTCTGTCTGTCTGGCGAGCGCACACGCCCTATAGCAAAAAAAAAAAAAAAAAAAAAAAAAAAAAAACTCTCAAAAAAAAACCTTTTATACCCTTATCATGTATCCTTTTTAGATTATGTTGTTGATTATTGAGAGAGGTGTATTATAGTCTCTCATTTTAATTGCGAATTCTCCATTTCACCTTCCGGTTTGTCAACTTTATTTTTTTATATTTAGAAACTATATTATCTGAGGCATATAGATTGAAAATTACTACATCCTCCTGGTAGATTTATCCCTTCAGTATTATGAAATATCTTTCTTTTTATCTAGTAATTTTTTTATTTTTATATACATCTCTGCACAGTTTTCCTTTTTCATTGTTTTCATAACATACTTTTTCCTACCATTTTCCTTTCAAATTTTGTATCATTAAGAAGGTGTTCACTTGTAAGCAGCACTAGTTGGATTAATTTTCTACTTTTTAAATCCAGTTTGGTTGTGGTTTTTACTTTTATTTTTAATTGCCAGATGACATGTGTGCTCACCAGAGAAAGAAAAAGGAAATAAAGCACCCCCCCAATGGGGCATGGTCATGATGTAATTCTTTCTTTTCCATTTGTCCCTCCTATTGGGATTTGGGACACATATGCATACACAGATGCCCAGTGGGTTTTTCAGGCCACTGAGACAAGGATTCAAACTGCAGTTGGCCATGTGGGATCCAGCCTTCTATGCACAGGGCTCAACCACTGCACTGTGGGACCAGCCCAAGTTGTATTATTCTTTAATTAGAGTAATTGCTTTATTTGGATTTAACATAATTACAGAGGTATATTTGTGTTTATATTTATTGTCTGTATTAGTTAGGACTCTCCAGAGAGACAGAACCAATCAAATGTAGAAAAAAAAGTTTATAGAGTAAGTATACAAAGAAAAAAAATTTTTTTGAGAGAGAGATTTTTGCTATAGGGCACATGCACTTGCTGGACAGAGAGACAGAAAACAAGAAATCACCCCTGTTGGGGGATGGCCATGCCACAATCCCTTCTCTTCCATTCTCCTCTTGGGATCTTGGGCACACACACACACAGGTGCCTGGCATGAGTTTTAAGCCACTGGGTCCAGGATTTGAACAGCAGTAGCCTAGGTGGGAGTCCAGCAACGCAACCATTATGTCATCTACTAGTCCCAAGAAACGTATTTTTGTACATGTGTACAATGTGTTTGGGTTTTAAGCTAAGCATTATCACAGAGCAGTCAAAAACTATTTTTTTAATTAAAAAGATTTATAAAGTAAAAGCACTACAATAATCAAAGTTTCATTTATTACTGAGTAAAGAACATTTCTAAAATAAATTTAGTGTAGCCAAAGTATACAGTGTTTATAAAGTCTACAGTATTGTACAGTAATGTCCTATATCTTCACATTCACTCACCAGTAAAATAAAGGATATAAAGAAAGAAATATTTTTATACATCTGTACAATGTGTTTGTATCTTAAGTTATAAGAAGTGTTTACAAAAGAGTCTAAATGTTTTTTTAAAATAGCTTATAGGGACTAAGGCAGCTAGATCCCACACAGCAGACTGTGCAGTTCAAGTCTCTGATGCAACAGCTTTGAAAAATACACAAAACACATTTGCATGCACACTCAAAATCTCAAAAGAAGGAAGAAATGGAAGAAAAGTGACTGTAGCATGACCATCCCCTGAGGGAGGGTGCTTTCTCACTTCCTCTCTCTCTCTCTCTCTCCCTCAAACATACATGCCATCCAGCAATTAAAAAAAAAAAAGTTTATAGAATGGACCAGCAGATGGCATAATAGTTACATAGCTGGACTCCCACGTAGCTGACCTTGGTTCAAGTCCCAGACCCAGTGGCTTAAACCTCATGCCAGGCACGTGTGTGTGTGTATATGTGTGTGTACCCAAAATCCCAAGGAGAATGGAGGAGAAGGGATTGTGGTGTGACCATCCCTTCTTTGGGAATGATTTCTCACTTTCTTTATCTCTGTCTCTATCTCTGTCTCTCTGGTGAGCATATGCACCCTATAGCAAAAAATCTCTCTCAAAAAAATTTTATAAAGCACAAAAATTACAGTAAACTAAGACTAACTTATCATCGAAGAAAGAAAATTTAGTGTGTATAAATTTAGTACCGCCAGGCTGCCAGGAGGCTACCTGTGGCTGAGCCAGGAGTGCTGACGGGTTAGAGGGCTGGTCTTGCCTAAACCTCTAAACATCCTCTGACACCCCAGCCAACTGCAAATCCAGGTCCTGGAAGATGGTGGATGGGCTTGACCTAGAAAGAACCATCGGCCAGAGGCCACATTGCTCCCTGCACAAAGGATATTCTTCTCTCACAGAGATATGAGTCAATTTTTTGATGTCTATGAAAATAAGAAGCCTTTTTATCTGTACACAGCCCATCTTCTTCTTTTTTTTTTTCTATAGGGCGCATGCACTCGCGGCGTGAATATAAGCCACTGGGTCCGGGACTCAAACCGTGGTCGACTACATGGGAGTCCAGCGACATAGCCAGTACACTAACTGCTGGTCCCGACGGCCCATCTTCTGAAGCAATACATGTTTGGCACCTTATCCCATTGATTTTCAAAAAGTGTTTAACGTGCCCCTGGTCATCCAAATGACAGACAATGAGAAGTACCTGACCCTGGACCAGGCCTGCGGCCACACTGTGGAAAATGCCAAGGACATCATCACCCGTGGATTCAACATCAAGACGTTCATCTTCTCAGACCTCGACTCCATGGGGATGAGCCCAGGCTTCTACAGGAATGTGGTGAAGATCCGGACACACCTCACCTTCAACCAAGTGAAAGGCATTTGTGGCTTCACCAACAGTGATAGCATCTGGACCATCAGTTTTCCTGCCATCCAAGCCACTCCCTCCTTAGCACCTCGTTCTCCTCAGATCTTCCGCATGGTGTCAGACATCCAGTGCCTCACCCCTTGTGCCATTGACCAGGACCCTTACTTCAGACCGACAAGGGACATTGCCCCCAGGACTGGCCGCCCCAAGCCAGCCCTACTGTGCCTCACCTCCTCCCCCGCCCTGCGGGACCCAGACCAAGATGAGCACCAGCGACCCCAACTCCTCTGTCTTCCTCAGAGACTCAGCCAGGCAGATCGACACCAAGGTCAACAAGCACACCTTCTCGGAGGCAGAGACACCATCGAGGGGGAACAGCAGTTAGTATAATGGCTGTGTTGCTGGACTCCCACGTAGTCGACCGTGGTTCACGTCCCAGACTCAGTGGCTTTAAAAACTCACACCAGCGCATGTGCGTGCGTGCCCAAGATCCCGAGAGGAGAATGGAGGAGAAGGGATTGAGGCATGGCCATCCCCCCTGGGGGGTGATTTCTCGCTTTCTGTCTCTCTGTCTCTGTCTGTCTGGCGAGCGCACGCGCCCTATAGCAAAAAACCTCTCCAAAAAAAAAGAGACACCACCGAGGAGCACAGGCAGTTTGGGGCACCTGGGACCTGGCGATTGGCTCATGTACATGACCCTCGTCCTGGAGGAGGATGACAAGCTGGAGTCAATCAGGGAGGATTTCCACAGCGGACCATGCTCACCACAGAGCACAGGAAGGAGCTCATAGAGGTCCTGCAGCCCCTGATCGCGAGCACCAGACCCAGCAAGGTCACCGACAAGGTCATCGACAAGGTCACTGATGAGGTCGTGAAAGCATTCATGACCCCCCTGAAGCTGTCCTGGACTTCGTATTCTGTGTCCGAGTGTATGGAGCAATGGTATTTATATATATATATATACACCATGAAACTAAAGAGCACTTTTGGAAATCGAAGTGGGAGTGTTGCTATACACTTGACCAAGAAACCACCCAGCTTTAAAATTACTTTTAACACAGAAAAAATAATTTAGTGTAGCCTAAGTCATTGACTTACCGAGATCCTACTCCCATTCTGCAAGCTCTGCTCTAAGTGTTCTGTTTAGGTCTACCATTTTTATATGCGTTTTACTGTATCCTTTCTATGCTTAGATAACAGAAATACTTGCTACTGTGTGTAGTTGCCTACAGTATTCTGGGTCGTACAGGTTTGTATGCTGCACCATGTAACCTCAGTGTAGAGCAGACCACACTGTCCACGTTAGTGTAAGTACACTCCAGGATGTTCACGCATGGATGAATCGCTAAGCGATGCATTTCTCAGGACGTACACCCATTGTTAAGTGATGTATCACTGTGGAACTTATTTTGCAAAATACAACAAGGGTACTGATTTTGTAAATAATTCTTTGTTTAAACTCCACTTATTTGTGAAACTACATTTGCTACCTGTTAATTTTTAAAATATTTCTAGGGTTTGTTTAGAGTCCATTTTTCAGTGTATTAAATTATGATGATTTTATTCAGTCAGATGATAAAGCCCATCCCACAAATTCCCAATAGCACAGCCTTTATTTCTTTTCATCCTTTTTTTTTCTTTTTAGAGAGATTTTTGCTATAGGGCATATGTGCTCACTGGAGAGACAGAGAGAGACAAAGAGACAAAAAGTGAGAAATCAACAACACAATCCCTTCTCCATTCTCCTCTCGGGATCTTGGGCACACAGGCACATGCATCCAAAGTGAATTTAAGCCTCCAGGTCTAAGACTCGAACCACGGTTGACCACGTGGGAGTCCAGTGACATAACCATTATGTCATGTGCTGGTCCCAGCATAGCCTTTATTTCAAAAGTAAAAGGAAATACGTGGTAAGCTTCTGTGTGGTTTCAGATTGCTTTATCCAAAGAGAGATTTCAGATGTGAAGCTACTTGTGACGCACACATGACAAGCGAGTGGTGGAGTGGTGTCCTAAAGTTGTCTGACTCCCTATTCTCTGTCTTCTTGTCTCTCTGTGTGACTCAGGGTCTCCATATTAATGCCAGCTGGGTTCTACTGGGTTGTTGGAAAAGGCATGATGCATTTTTGCATAAAGAAAAAGATGTCATGACTTTTCTGGTAACCCAATAGTTACCTCCTTCACCACACTAAATAAATAGCATTTTTTTTTTAGAGGTTTTTCGCTATAGGGCGCTCGCCAGACAGAGAGAAACATAGAGACAGAAAGTGAGAAATCACCCCCCAGGGGGGACGGTCACGCTGCAATCCCTTCTCCATTCTCCTCTCGGGATCTTGGGCACGCACGCACACGCGCCCGGTGTGAGTTTCAAGCCACCGGGTCCGGGACGCAAACCGCGGTCAACTACGTGGAAGTCCAGCAACATAGCCATTACGCTAACTGCTGGTTCCCAATAAATAGCATTTTGTCAGCATTTTATTTTCAAAAAAGAGAGTCTTGCCACCCAAGAGCCAGTGAGGCAGTGGTGGAAAGGGTGGAAGAGGGAATAAGAGGAATCAATTTTAGGTGAGGGCAGAGAAAAAGAATCCCTGCTTTGTGTTGTGTTTAATCAAAGCAAGCGTCCTAATCCTGTAGGCTTCATAGAATCCTGCTCACTGTCAGCATGAAGGTGGGCGATTCCCCAAGCAAAGGGTCCTCTGCATCCTCTATGTCTCTTGGTACTCATTTAATCTGGCCTGTAGATTTTTCTGTTAGTTATCATAATTTCCCTGAACCACCTGTCCCCAGTCTAGTAGGGGAGATTTAACAAAGACATCTCAGATTCACAGGTGGCTAGAAAACACCCTAGAGCCTCCATGCTCCCTGGAAGCACCCACTGGGAGGCCAACCTCCTTGAGATAACAAAGCCCATAGAGACAGATCACGGCCAGCCTCCCAGGTCCCTGTGCACAGGGCCAGAGCAATCTCTGCCTCCAAGGGCCAGAGGCTTCCTTTTGTCCCAGCCCTAAACTTTCTGGAAGTAATTAATACTCAAGAGAAACAACAATAGACTAGTTAGTCAGAGTTCCAGAAGTTGCCCTCCAGGGTAACTCTGACCCAGGCTGAGGAACACTGGCTTCTCGCCTGAGCTGTCACGTCTGTCTGTGCCATTTCCCTCGGTAACGCCTCTGAGTGAGGCACCCTGGGAGACGCCAAATACGACGGACCATGTGGGAGAAGTCGGGAGAAAAGCTCGGAAATCTCATGTTGCCATGTGCTTTCATATGGATAACTTATTTGCAAAATGTCTTTCCTGTATATCGGTTTTAATCTCCACAATGGCTGCAAGAATTTGCCAGGGAGAAGGCTGAGTCTGAGATAAAAATCTTTGCACACAGATGTATAGGGGCTTGAAGGTCTGTGGGACAGACGCCCCAGTGTGACTGCTGGGTCAGATGGCATGTTCTAAATGTTCTAAATGGCAGCAGGCACTGCCAGGTTCTGCTCCACAGGTCGCAGCAATCTGAACTCCCACACTGGAGGGGTGGGCCCTTTGTTCCTGTATCTTTTGCATGTGCTGAGCGTTGTGCTTCTTGTGAATGTTGGCCAATATGGTTGATAAAGTGTTACTTCACTGTTGTTTATTATTTTAATTCATATTTTCTTGAGTACCAGCATGGTTGATATGCACATTTTCTCTTCTGAGAACTGTCTCTTTTTATGGGCTGCTGATTTTCCTATTGGATTGTCTGAGTTCTCTTAGAAGATATTTGCATGTTAAGTAAACTAACCTTTGACAGGTAGGATGTATCATTTTGCACTTGGTTTTGTATGTATGAATACACATTTCACTATGCAGAATCTTAATAATCTTACATAGTTAAAAATGCAGCTTTTAGTTTAGTGTTTTTTAGCTTATGATTTTGGGGTTTCTCCTCTTATTTAATAAGAAGCATGGTGCAATCATATGATAAGATGTCATGCACCTGTTTATTGAAGGAAATCATACTTCTCTCAAATATAAAAAGAAAGTACTTATTTCAAAGTGTTTGCTTAGGTAAAGGGAAAATCAAATATGGCATTGATCTTTCTAATTAATTTATTTACTTAAAGAATTATTTATTTAATTATTTATTAATTATTATTATTACCAGTCTTTAATTTGGTATAGGGCACATGCACTCACCAGAGAGACACACACAGAGAGAAAGGAAGAGGGAGGGAGAATGTGAGAAAGTAAGCCACCAGGGTCTGGGACTTGAACCATGGTTGGCCATGTGGGAGTCCAGAGCCACCTACTGGCCATCCCCCAAACAATTTTCTAATCAAGTTCCCTATTTCAGATTTTAGTCTATATACATAAAGAGAGAACAGGGACTCTTTTACATTAGCTTTTGGGTCTATCGCAGATCGTTGTTAGAAAGTCTCTTGAAGATAAATTCTACACTCTTCTATACATTTGACTTTTTATTGTTTATAACATTAGATATTGGTCTATAAAGGAAAAACTCAAAAAAAAAGCCCTTATATAAGTTTTGTTCTACTTTTCTTGTTCTCTGTAGCTATTGTTTGACATTATGCATGGTGGATTTTAAAACGTCATTTTCAGTTTCCTACTCAGTGAATTTCAGTGATTTTTTTTTTTTTACTATATCTGAGAGAGATTAATTGGTTTAGGTCTAAGATCTCTGGCCACCAATTGTGTAAAGGGATTCAAAATTCCATTATAATGCTTTCTCTTTTCTTTGTGGTTTTAGAAGTCCTTTATTATGGCTCTTTACCACAGCCCTAATGTGACTCTACTGACATTCACCTTCCAATGACTTACTTGCCATTGAAAAAAAAGACCAATTTTGGTTTATTTGTTTGTTTGACAGAGGACATTGAGCACTCACAGGAAAGAGAAGGGAGTTTAGAAAGCACCCTCCCAGGGGATGGTCATGCCACAATCTCTTCTCCTCCACTTCTCTCTCCTTTTGGGATTTTGAGCATGCACACACATGCACCTGGCATGTCTTTCAAATCACCGGTCCTGGGCTTGACCCTCAGCCATGTGTGATCCAGACACCTTAGCCACTACGCCACAGGCTGGCCCAGGTGTAGCAATCTCAAGTGGATAGTGACTCGTTAATGCAGTTGTCTTTGGGGAAAGACCTGGAGGAAAGAATAGTCTCAGTATGTTTGAGTTCACAGCAGGGCAGACCCTGAAGAAGGTGCAGTGAGGCCGAACTGACTTGAGTAAAATATTTTCTTAACTTTGGTTTTTTTCCAGAGAATCTTTGAATAAGGCTACAACGAGGTCAGCATTTTGTTCTATGCCATCAGCATAGTAGGCAAACAAAGCAGGCTTTTGAATATTTGGTACACTTCCTTCTTCTTTTCCAAAGTTTCTCAAAGGTCTATGTAAGGTCCATTGTCTTTGCCACTACAAAAGTTCCTCATAATGGCCTTTGGGTTTCTAAAGTTAAGAGAAATTACTCTGTTTTAGAGTATATAAGCACAAGAATTATAATTATAGAAGAGTAAATACAAGTTCTGTTTGGAGAAGTTTGAGGTTTTTTGTGTGTGTTTTGTTTGGTTGGTTGGTTTGGTTTGCTATAGGACGTGTGCACTCACTAAAGAGAGATGGCAGAGAGAAAGACCAAGAGAGGGAAAGTGAGAACCCCCTCCCCCCCCCCCCACGGGGAATGGCCATACAGCAATCCCTCTCTGCCAGGGGCCTGCTCCAGCCGGGGTGGGTTGAGACTTGAACACAAGGAGATGACGCAGGTGAACAAAATTAGGCTGAAATCTCAATGCTCCTTAGCATGTTCTCAGCCAGCTACAGCTAGAGCAAGCTCAGGACCGCAGCGCTAGCGGCTACCAAACACATGTATTTATTGAGGGATATCTTACAGGAGTAGGAGGGGTGAGGGGGAAATAAAAGATTTACTCTATGAAACAGAGAATTCAAGGCACAGGAACAATGATCATAAAACATGATGTTTGTTCTGTTTGAACAGGTAAAGCCAAACACAGTTCTCAGAACGAAGGAGTCTATTTGGTGCATTTTCTTCTTCAGTCTTGATTACCGACAGGGTCTTTTGAAGAGGGAGCTTGCAGGAAGCTTGATAACTTCAGTCCCAGGTCAGCTTGATAACTTCAGTCCCGGACCAGGGTGGCAGCATTGCTGGTTACGAAGGCCAAGATAGAAATCTTGTCTTGTTAAGTAAAGACACAGTTAATATATGGAATATCTATATTACAACTAAAGGGGGTGAGCCTATTACTCATATGGGAAAAAAAGATAATTTTGTAGCTCAGGAGACAACACAGGATGTTTTATTAGCAGTTTTTCAAAGTTAACAGCACACAGATGAGAAACTCTTTGTAGTTAAAAACTATCTGTTGCTTGCCCGAATTAGATAAGAACTTCCAGCTAAGATAGTTACTCTTCCTCCTGGAGCCTTCAGGTGTGTTTATTCTGTCGCTGTTAGCCAGATCTGTCCTTCCTCTATTAATCCATGGGTCCCTGTATTTTACTTGCTGAATTCTTTGTCTGTAAATCAGTGAATTCTTGTGCTTTATCTTTAAGTCCCTGTCATGGGTGGATATGCTAATTTGGCCTAACATAAGTTACCTTTGGCATGCAGCTTTAACAAGGGTTATTTACATAAAACTAGCCTTAAACTAACTTAGTCTACATATGCTACTAACGCTAATTTGGCTTATACTAACTTAACCTAACATATGTTAATTTTGGCTTAAAACAGGCAGGTGGTCAGGGCAAAGGGGAGCAGTCGGAGGACTTTGGGGAAATTTTATTATATACTCAGGATGTATAAGAGAGCTATGTAATTCTTTTATAGTAGCATATCAGGGAGTCAGAGAGGGGTCGCTTCACAGCAAGGCTACCACAGTCTCTGGAGCGAACAACAAGCGGCCTTGCCAATATGCTGAGTTGACCCAAGCTTTGCTCATAGGTCGTGGGGCATACAGCAGCGGCCTTGCCAACCTGCTTCGACCCAAGCTTTGCTCAAAAGGTCAAAGGCTCAAAACAGATCCTGGGACCCTACTGGGTCGGACTCCTCCACTGCTCCTCCATTCTCCTCTCAGGATTTTTGGGCATGCACGCACATGTGCCTGGCGTGATTTTCAGGGACTGAGTCCAGGACTCAACTCAGTTGGCCATGTGGGATCCAGCCAACTTAACCTCCACAAACAGCCTGCTGGACCTGTTTTGGTGTCTTTACAACAAGTCTGCTGGCAAAAAAAATTTTTAGTTTTCTTCATCTGGTAACACTATCATTTTGCCCTCCTTCCTGAGGGTACTTTTTGCTAAGTATAAAATTTAAACTTGAGGGCAAGCTCGATGGCCTGGTGGTTAAGGCAGTCAGATTCAACATGGCTAACTACATGGTTAGAGTTCTGGACCTAGTGGGTTGAAAAACATCCCAGGTATTTGTGTGTGCATGCCCAAAATCCCAAAAGAAGGGAGAGGGGGGAGAAGGAATTGTGATATGATCATTCGCCATAGAGGATACCATCTTCTCTCCCTCTTTTTCTGTCTTTCTGTCTCTCTGTCTCTCCATCTCTCTCTGGTGACCATATGTGCCCTCTAGAAAAAAAAAAGAAGAAAAAGAAAAGGAAAAATATTTAAATTTGGTGAGTTTTTTTTTTTTTTTTCTAACAGTTGAAAAATAGTATGTTATTTCCTTCTATAGTTTCTGGTTAGAAGTCTACAGTCATTTAGTTATTCTCCTACAGGTAATATGTCTTTTTATTCTGGTTGATTTCAGTATTTTTTTATGTGTACTTAGTTTATAACAGTTTGGTTATGATTGGTGTAATCTTGGAGTTTCTTGGGTTTATTACATTTAGGGTTCATTCAGTTTCTTGAATCTATAAGTTTATGTGGTTTGCCAAATTTAGGAAAATTTCATCCATTATCTCTTGAAATGTATTTTTCATCATGGAACTCTTTCTGCTATTCTAGATTGATGACAAAAATGCTATACTTTTTGTTTTTTAGTTTTCTTTCTTTTTTACTTTATTTACTTATTTATTTATTAATTTTTGAGAGAGAGATTTTTGCCATAGGGCTTGTGCACAGGCCAGAGAAACAGAAAGCAAGAAATCATTCCCTGGGGAGATGACTACACCGCAATCCCT
This sequence comes from Tupaia tana, assembly GCA_026018925.1. NCBI lineage: Eukaryota > Metazoa > Chordata > Mammalia > Scandentia > Tupaiidae > Tupaia > Tupaia tana. The sequence goes on from JAKSZU010000010.1 coordinate 82,857,084, forward strand.
TCTCCTCCATTCTCCTCTTGGGATCTTGAGCACACATGCACAGACATACGCACCCGGAGCAAGTTTGAAGCCACCAGGTCCAGGACTCAAATTGTGGTCAGGCAGGTGGGAGTCCAGTGACATAACTGCTACACCATCTGCTGGCCTCCCTTTTGTTATTTTCTTTTCTTTTTTTACCTTTTGTAAACTTTATTTAGGCATAATTTACATACCATAAAATTCATCCATTTAAAAACAAAATTCAACAGTCTTTAGTAAAGTCACTGTTACAGGACCATCATGATCCAATTTTAGAACATTGTTATCATCCCAGAAATACCTCCATCTATTTGCATTTAATCCTCATTCCTACGTCCAGCTCTTTTTTTATTTTTCATTTTACATATTTTCACTGTACATCACCACAGCATACAAAATGCAAATGTTTCTTGTTATATATATGTATAGATAGATAGATAGATAGATAGATATAGATATATATATATAGATAGATATAGATAGATAGATAGATATAGATATGGATATAGATATAGATATTCCACCCTATTTCTCACCTTCTGCCATTTCCCATCCTCTTCCCACCCTGTCTCTGGTTTCTGCAGTTGCTTTCCATTCCTTTATTCTTTCCCACATTTTTGTTATTTTCTAACAGGCTTCTAAAGCTCTGTTTGCTTTAAAATCTTTTTTTTCCTTTGACTTCTAAGTTGGATCATTTCTACTAATCTATCTTCAATTTCACCACAACTTAATCTGTCATCTTCATTATGTTTTCAAGTCCCTTCAATGATTCTACATTTCAGTTATTGTATTTTTTCAATCCTAATTTTTATTTTGTTATTTACACATGTTATTAAGTCCCATTTTTCTATCAAGAGTACCTGCTATTGCTTGTTGGAATACTTTTGAATAATTGGCTTTGTCATGTAATTCCCACACGGGTGCCACCTCGGTGTTTGTGTATATTGATCGTCTTTCCCATGAGAATTGAGATTCCTTATCTTTTTCACTTGCTGAGTAATTTTGGACTGGTATATCACGTTTTCAAAATAAGAGTCTTTTGGGACCAGCAGTTAGGGTAGTGGCTATGACGCTGAACTCCCATGTAGTCAACCACGGTTCAAGTCCCGGACCTGGTGGCTTAAACTCACGCCGGGCACGTGTGCATGCATGCCCAAGATCCCAAGAGGAGAATGGAGGAGAAGGAATTACGACGTGGCCATCCCTCCTGGGGGGTGATTTCTTGCTTTCTATTTCTCTGTCTCTCTCTGTCTTTCTGGCGAGTGTACGCACCCTATAGCAAAAAACTCTAAAAAAAAAAATAGAGTCTTTCTTAAATCCTTTGGAGGATGTTGGCTTATTTATTTTAGCAAGAAATCAACCTGATTGAATCCAGGCCAAAAGTTCCATTCCATCTTCAATTAGAAGTGGTTTCAATATCAGTTCAGTCTTCAAAACCTTTGCAGAGCTGTTCAGATCCGTCCCACATGTGTATCACCCAGTAGTAGCTTGGCAGGAATCATTCTGTTAGGTGAATGTACAAATTGTCATTGTAGTGTTTAGTATCAGACCCATTATGTGCAGTTCTGGAGTAAACCTTGGGATTATTTAACAGTTTATTAGGGTGCTTTCCTGAGATCCCTCCATCATAATCTTCCAGAACATTTCTTTTCTTTTCTTTTTTTTCTTTTCTTTTCTTTTCTTTTCTTTTTCTTTCCTTTTTTTTTTTTTTTTTTTTTTTTTTTTGTCTCTTTTTTTATATTCTGTAGCTAGAAGCTAAGGCCCCATGTTTCCGGGTCCAATTTCCCTTTAATGCTCATTTTATGATGGTACCTGTATCTGGACCAAGATACAAGGAGATGGAACATGAAAACATGCTAAACTCACCATGGACTTGGTGGGACTTTAGATTCTTGTCTTCTTTTCAATCCTCTTGCGACTATTCTTTTTCAGAGTCTTCTAATAGCTGCCCCATATATTCCAATGCACAGCTGCATGGGAGACAGGGTATAATGTGTTTCCTCCATCTCACCTGGAACTAGTTTCTATAATTACTTATTTATTTCTTTATTGCCATTCTTCACCTGCACCCGATCTTGGACCTTTTTGAACACCTTCTATATTGACTCCTTTTTCTTTGTTTCCAGGGAAGCCCCAACACTCAGCCACTCTACTGTTCAATGCCTTTTTAAAAAGCACTTTAAAAAACATTTAAAAAAAATTTACATTTAATCACTGTACATCTTTATAATATGCAAATATGTTTTCTTTTTCCAGCATGACTGCAGTGCATTTCAATCAACTCAAAGATTTTCTGTTATAACTGCATGGCTTAGCCCTGCCTTGAGTTCATAGGGCAGCTCACTGAGATACTTAGGGAATACTCAATAACTATTTTCCTCCATCAATTACTTAGCACATCAGCCACATAATGAAGGTAAGATTTTATGATTTCCCATAAGCAAATAAGTTTCACAGAAAACATTGCCAAACTGGACTAAACAATGGAGAAACTACTCTCTGAAGAATTACTTATTTGATCATTTATCCCCACTGGAGTGATCAGTAGACTATGAGATGAACTTACCACCATCCATCTCAGGCCCAAGTGGGCAGAAAATGCTGTGCGGCAGCTCCTTACTCATAGTGTTCAGGAATGACAGGGTCTTAGGCATTCCAAGAGAGAGCTATCACAGCCCTGAAAATGTTACTTTCACAATTACCACTAATATCCAAAGTCACTACTGCTCACAACATTATGGCCAGGTCACCATCTGTATGCACACCCGACAGACTCTGGCCATCTGTGACTGGTTTGGCCAAGTCCTAGGCTTGTGTGGACAAAAAGATGTGCCCACGGATGTCCTGGAATATGCTGTGTTTGAAAAGCACCCAATGAACCCCTGTGGGAGCTGGAGAAGGCATGGAAAGTTTATTCCTCCATGGACACCCCCTAAGCCGCCCATCCTTTGGATGGTCATGATCCCTGACCCCCAGCTGAAACCATGGGAAGACTCTAAGAGGCCCAAGGAGAGGCCCATAAAGCCTCAGCTAACCTGAGGGCAAAAATGATGCCTGGGGTAAAGCATGGGTGCCAGAAGCTGCCAGAAGCTTCGAAGTCATCTGTCTCTATCATGCCCTAGAAATAACTCCTTTTGTTCCATCCTGTCCTGCTTGGGTCTTTTCAGCAGACTCATCCTCAACTGTGGCAATGGCCAGGCCCTGGTGGGTAGCGGGTGTGCACAACTATGGCCCTCCTTCTTTTATACATCACGAGTCTAGCATCTGAGCCTACATGAAGGGCACTATGTTGCAGAGACCATTCGCAGTTTTTTTCCACAGCCCAGACAATGGGAGTGAACTGGCAGCATTTTCTTCCTAACCACAGGGCAGGTATCAGAATCGAAAAGGAAATACTGTCAGGGTGTTGGACAAATTTGGGTGGTTTCTGTACATCGCCTGGACTCGGGCTGGGAGTAATCAGCCTCCACAGGGCGGAAGTGGAAGATGAGTCCAACTGTGAGTGATGTGACTGGAAATCTAGACTGGGGAAGAATAGTGTTTATATAGAATGGTATCATTTAAGAAAGTCTTTTCTCATACACTGATTCACTGATGAATCAGAGTTTGTACTTTATAGAAGAATGTGAATCAAATAATTTATCCCTCAAAAAAAAAGTCTTTAGCATAACTCAACTGGTTATATAATACCTTGTTTTGTAAGCTTTGTTTCTGAAAAACCATCATTTATTTCATTTTTGTAAGTACTTTATGTTTTGAGAAAAAAAATACATATTTATCTGCTCACAATTTATATAAAAATGTCAACTTGTATTTAATATTTTTCTGTTTCTCTTTTTGGGGATATTATTTACATTTAATAAGAAGCCCAGTACATAAGTTTAAAGTTTGATTTGTTTAAAAGCTTCAGCTGTTCCCCACTCATTGTGTTGTTAGCTATGGGTTTCTCATACATGGCCTTCATTATATTGAGAAATGTGCCTTCTATCCCTCTTTCATTGAGTCTTAATCATGAAGGAATGTTGAATATTAGCAAATGCTCCTTCTGTATCAATTGATATGATCATGAATTTTGGTCTTCCCTTCTGTGAATGTGATATATTACAATTATGGTTTGCGACTGTTGGACCATCCTTGCAACCCTGGGAGAAAGCCTCCTTGGTCACATGTGTGATCTTTTCAATGTGCTGCTGGATTCAGTTTGCTGGTATTTTTGCATCTGTATTCATCAGGGCTATTGGCCTGTAGTTTTCTCTTTTTTTGCTGTTCTTGTCTGCTTTTGGTGTTAAGATGATGGAGGCTTTATAGAATGATTTTGGGAGAGTTTCTCCCATATGGATCTTTAGAAATAATTTGAGGAGAATTGGTGTTAATTCTTCTCTAAAAGTCTTGTAGAATTCATAAGTAAAGCCATTGAGACCTGAATGTGTCCTTGTTAGGGGACTATTACTGGTTCAATCTCACGGCTTGATGTTGGTCTATTCAGGTTTTCTATTTCTTCCTGGTTCCATCTAGGTATAGTTTACATGTCCAGAAATGTGTCTGTCTCTTTGGTGTTCCAGTTTGTTGGCAAATAGTCACTCTTAGTATTCTTTTATGATCTTTTGTATTTATATAATATATGTTGTGGGACCAGCAATTGGTGTAATGGCTATGTCGCTGGACACCCATGTAGTTGACTGTAGTTTGAGTTCTGGATCTGGTGGCTTAAACTCACACAAGGCACGTGTGCGTGCGTGCCCAAGATCCTGAAAGGAGAATGGAGGAGAAGGGATTGCGGCATGGCCATCCCCCTGGGAGGTGATTTCTCACCTTCTGTCTCTGTCTCTCTCTCTGTCTTTCTGGTGAGTGCACATGCCCTATAGCAAAAAAACTCTCAAAAAAAAAAACTATATATATATATATATATATATATATATATATATATATATGTTGTAATATCACCTGTTTATCCACTGATTTTATTTATCTGGTCCCGACACCTAAAGCATCTGCTCATCAAAGGTGAGACAAATAGAAGAAGTCCAACCAAAGAGGCCATGATGACTGAAGGATTTAGAACCCTACAAAATGGCTTCATAATTAACTTCTTGCAGGTAGTTTATTCCACCTCTTCTTAACCTACCCACACAATTCAGCTTAATTTATCATCCCATCGTGGAAGGTTCATTATAAAAGAAAAGTTTGGGGCCAGGAGGTGGCATGTTGAGGGCACTGGACTCCCATATGGCTGACCACAGTTCAAATTCTGGACTTAACAGCTTGCTTTCTCACTTTCTCTCTCCCTCTCTCTCTCTCTCTCTCTCTGTCTCTCTCTCTCACTCTCTCTCCCTGCCTTCCTCTCCCTCTCCCTCTCCCTCTCCCTCTCCCTCTCCCTCTCCCTCTCCCTCTCCTTCTCCCTCTCTGGTCAAATTTTAAAAAATAAACAAATAAGTTAAATAAAATAATTATTTTAAAAAGGAGAGTATTTGTTTTCCATGAATTGATAAAAGAAATAGAAATCCAAATATGCCAAATTACCTTATCCCCCAGCTTCCCCTCTCCCCCGCTCGGTGACAAGTTGGAAGACACGAACACCCATATACTTTCCCTCATGCAAATGGATGTGTGTTGGGTATGACGTAGATACCTCTCTGGATGAGAGCTGATGTGTGCTAGGACTGCCAGCTTATTTTTATGTTAACTTCATAAAGGGACAGTTTGGTCCTCAAAACATTATCAGTATTAGAGCAGCTCCCTTAGACTGGAGTTCAGTCGCTTACATGCTTTTTCGAATCTCCAGGCAGGTACTACATGACCCAGGGTTGCTGCAACTACACTTTGGAGCTCCTACCCTCATTTTCTCTCCAAATCAGCATTGTTAGTTTCTCTGCCACAATGTCATAGATGATAGGATCGACCTTTCCTTATGCCTTACATAGCCTCTTTTTTTAAAATTTAACTTTATTTATTTCTTTTAATTTGACATAATGAGAGAGAGGGAGAGAGAGAGTGAGAAAGCAAGCTGCCAGGTCTGGGACTTGAACTGTTGTCAGCCATGTGGAAGTCCAGTACCCTTAACCACCATGCCACCTGCCAGCCCCAGTGCCTAACATAGCCTTCTTACTTAGAGATATAATACTAGAAACTAATCTCTTTCTATAAACAGATCACATTAACTGAACATATTTTAAATAAAAATATTTTTAATTATCTAAATTGTGTATATTGGCATTGCCTAGTTTTATTAGAGTGGCCCAGGAGCAGGGTGGTAAACTGTTATATTCTGCACAGGAAAATCTATAGATTGGTGTTGTCTTTATTTGTGGTCAGAAAATCATAAATAGGGACCAGCAGATGGCATAATGGTTACATTGCTGGGCTCCGACATAATCAACTGTGGTTCAAGTCCCAGGCTGGCAGTTTAAAGCTCACACCGGGTACGTGTGCGTACATGCATGCATGCCCAAAATATCTAGAGGAGACTGGAGGAGAAGGGATTGCAGTGTGGCCATCCCTCCGGGGGGTGATTTCTCACTTTATGTCTCTCTGTCCCTCTGGCAAGCACACATACCTCATAGCAAAAATATCTCTTTAAAAAAGAAAGAACAAAAGAAAGAGAAAAAGAAACAAAGCAAAAGAAAATCACAAATAAAATTTTAAGAACTATCTCTTTCATTACTTTAACTGAAGAAGTCTTCAAAGCAAAGGAATACTGGAAAGTTTAAAATATAAGTAAGATGTCAACGTATCACTAAGAAACACGCAAGCCTTGTATCACGGCTGTGAAGACACTATAGAGAAAAGAAATATAGAGCGAGGGAAACTTGAAACATTTCTTGGTGCCCGGCCACCACTCCCAGCTAGATGGGTGGTACAGTTAGTTCACCCCATTCCGCCCTGAGTGCCCTCTTCTCAAGCCTTTCCCTCAGACCATGAGCCAGGCCACTCGACTCCCACGATTCTACTATCACAGTGGTATCAAGACTTGCTCGGGTGAGATAGGTATTTCTGTGAAGAAAAGGGGGCACTGAATAAAATAAAAAATGTTAAAACGCCGTACATATGCGCCTTTACCTGGACGTTTACATGTATGGTATCGCTTTCTTCCAGCCCCTGTAACATGGTTCCCTCAGTCCTTATCTTTTCCATCCTCTTATGATCAAGAGGCCCAGGTTTGGCCTGGATTGAAAGCAGACTATGAGGATGGACAGATGTCATGGGAACAACTCTGTCTACTTGTCAGAAGGAGGAACTGATATAAATACTTCTGAAAATTTATATGACATTTGCCTTGACCTTGTAAGACCAAGGTTTTGGGGGCAGACTTGGGCTAAACGAATCTCCAGATGGGTACCGCATGCCCCAGAGTTGCTGCAATTACATGCTGGAGTTCAGTCTCCTTCCCTGACCTGTGATGGGAAGATGGGACACTTCAGCTGCAGCATCCCAGCTGAGGGGCCAGGAGAAGCTGCAGGGCAGACCAACGGTTGCTACGCAACAGCTTCTCCACCCCAGACTTCATCCCATTCCTCCACTTCTACATCTAGAAGGAATCTGGGAATCCACTTCCCACAGCTGCCCTTTTACAAGAAAAGGGCAGCCTCACTGCACACACTGCCGAGATACCACAGGCCAGGACCACATGGAAGGCCCAGGTTCAATTCCTGGTTCAGTCTAAAGGCCAAGCGTGGCGGCACACACCTGTCATCCCAGTGATTTGGGAGGCCGAGGAAGGAGGACCATGAACTTGAGGCTGATTTGAGCAACATGGCAAGAATCTGCCCAAAAGAAAGAGAGAGAGAGAGAGGGAGAGAGAGAGAGAGAGAGAACAACTGGGAGGCTGAGGCAAGAGGATCATGGCATAATGAGACCCTGTCTTAAATAAGACGAGAGATGCCACAGAAACCACCTAGCATTCCCGTTTCTTCCCTGATGAGGAAGAAATATGTGTGCTTCTCTTTCTCAAGGAGATTAGGGATGGGCCACACAGATACTCTGCCGACAGAAATGTCCGGTGAGAATTGTAACGATGGAAAGAGGTCACTGAGTATTGCCCGTCTCCTTCTTCAGAAATTAGTATCTTGCCCATAAGCCCGAGGTTGAACCCAGCTCTTTCTTTCAATCAAATCTGCCCGTCTAACTTCTGTGCTCTGGCCTCGGTGCACATGTCACTTGCAGAAAAATTTAGCCTGAAAAAAATAAGTGACTCTCTATTTGGTTTTATGTGTATTAAACAAATGTCATGACCAGATGTTACTGGAATTATTATTCTAGAATTTATGATTTTTAATTCCTGCTATATTTCTTTGGGTGTGAAATTTTAATCAAAAGTGGTTGAGATAGTAACAGTGTTCTTTGAAAGAATATCTAAAAGATTTATAAATGTTTGCAATATCACATGGAGGTTGATTTCTAAAATACGTATTAAAACAATAAAGTATTTATTTTGCCTAAAAAAAAAGGAATATTTTAGTCTGGGCTTTTACCTTGAATCAATAGCAACATTAAAGTTGAGATTGTAGAAACCCTCAGGAGATTAAGCCATACATGTGTATTTGTTCTGTGATAAGTTCTGGAGAGAATACTGTGGACATATGGAGCCACCACAGATAACAGAAAGATAAACAGAGAACTGTGCCAGGAACCCTTGTTCTCAGAAGTGACCAATTAGCTGCCTCTGGGGAAAGAGCCCTCCCTTCATTTTCTGCCCCTGTTCCTTCAGCACCTAATGAGGTTTGGAGCCTGCGCTCTGCTCTCTGGCTGTAGACATTCTGCTTGTGCCAAAACACTGACGGGAAAGTATCAACGAGGCCTTGGACCTGCGTGCTGGAGCCCCTCGTCGCCAGTGCAGTGGAGTGAGGATGCTTCTGCTCATGAAGAGGTGTGGACGTGACGCAGGAACGTAATGCCCAGGCTGGGCCTGCGGAAGAAGCCGCCTACTAAGCGTAAGAGATGCACGTCGATGTTACATGTTAGACTGGGCTGTTGTCCGCGTGGAGAGGCAGAACCAGGTGTTTCATTAGAACCCTAAGTAGTCTCAGGGTCAAGCTGTCACCCAGAACTGGAGGCCCTGAAATGTGGATGTCGTGTTCTCTGTGCTCCTTCCTGGGGCTTCAGTAGTCAAGACTGCCATGTGGCCAACAGTTGTGATGTGAAGTGAGGACAGAAGTCTAACTACTTCTCCTATTTCTAAAATTCTTTCCAGAAGGCCTCGAAGAAGTCATGCCTACAAACATCAATAAACCATTTAGACCCATTAGTAAGAGGACTCTTCCTGCGTACTGTCCGTGACATAATATCGTGATGTATCTTACACTGCCGTATCTCTGTTAAAGTACATTCCTTTCTGATCTCAGCAAACTTTCTTTTCCAATCACCAACCTAAAAACTATAAAATCCACTATAACCTACAAGCCCCCCAACTTCCACAAGTCCCGCCTTTTGGAACCAGACCAAAAAAAAAAAAAAAAAACTCTTCACGAAATTCCAGACTCTGTCTCTCGCTCTCAAAATCAAATTTAAAAAGCCCCTGTACCCAACCACCACAAAAAAGGTGTGTTTTTCCTCCTCTCAAGGCCTGGGTCACTCAAATTCGTGCTTACAAATAAACTACATTATTATTATTATTATTATTATTATTATTTTTATTATTACAGTTAGTTATTTCTGTTGACAGAAACATTCTGTCCTCTAGAAAACACAGACAGGGCTTTGCCACAGCAAGGCTGGGGTCACAGGGACACAGTCACTCCAGTCACGGAAAATGAGCTGTGGCAAATGAGTTTTTCTTCTTTCTCCTTTCCCCTCAGCCCAGAACAAGCTGCAAGAGGAGGAAGCTCTGCCTTCTTGAGATGCCCTGTGTAAGTGCCTGCCTGTGTCAGCTTAGCACACCTACTGTGTCCCTGGGATAGACGCAGAGGCTCCTTCAGGCTGCCCAGTCGACTCTGAGGCTCGAAGGTGAGGGGTTTGGTTGCCTGAACAGCACGAGTGGAGAACACGGCCCGTGGCAGGTTAGGAGGACACACACACCTCACTCTGCAAACACTCAGCTTAGCATTGAGACGCTGGAGTCAAACCATTCTCAGAGAAATGATCTGACAGGACTGCAGTGAGCAGAGGGTTCTTTGAACTTGGATGCAGGGATGAGGGGGAGGAAGATCCTGGGATGTCCTTCCTAAGGGGGCTAGTCCTGTAAACTGCTGTCACTTCCCATCTCCCTTACTGGCCTGCATGAGAACTCTGAAAAGCAAGGTAGATCCCGATTTACCATGTCTTTGTGCAGATCTGACCTTTCAGTCATCTCGAGTTCCTTCTGTAAGGTGGTCGTGCTGAACTAGATGATCTCTAAGGCCCTTGCCAGAACCTTGGTCAGTGACTCATTAATAATACTAACTGAAGGACAGAGAAAAGTGCGACACATAAAACTTAACTGCCATTTAAATTTAAGTGACTGTCAACAATAGATTTTTGTCTTATTAAAATATTTTGTCACTGGCCAGCAGGTGACACGGAGGTCAGGATAGCTGAACCCCACATGAGTGACTATGTGGTTCAAGTCTCAGGTGGCTTGAAAAAACACTCTGGGCACATGTGCATGCATACCCAAAACCCTGAGAGGAGAATAGAAGAGAAGAGATTATGGTATGGCTATCCCCCTAGAGAGTGACTTCTCACTTTCTCTTCTCTCTCTTTCTCTCTCTCTCTCTCCAGCAAGTGCACATACCCCATAACAAAACTAAAAAGAAAAGAAAATATTTTGTCACAGCATTCAGACAAAACATGGGCTTTGGATTTAAGTCCCAGCTCTACATATCCAAGCTATTTTCTAACCTTTCTGGGACTCTCTAAACTTCAATTTCTCCTTCTGTAGAAGAAAAAGATGGAGCTACTTAACACTCATGATACAGCGGAGAGTAGTAGAAATACAGAGTTTGGGTGACCAGAAACAAGTATTAATAAAGTCTTCAACAAGTCATACTGATGATGATGATAATTTAGGCTAAATAATTTGTTGCATATTAAAAAAAAAACACACTTGTTCAAAGAGAAAATGACGTAATATTAATGTTATGTTTTATTTATATATTGATTACATTGTAAAACACTGTTATGGTTTGGATAATGGTTTGTCCCCCAAGGGTTCATGTTCTAGGAGCTCGGATCCCAGTATAATGGAGTCAGGAGGCACTCACACCTTTCAGAGGCCAACATTTGGATCATGGCAGCATTGTCCTCACGAATAGATGAATGCTGTCTTGCAAGAGAAAGTGAGTTCTTGGTCTTGTGGAAGGCGTTAGTTCCCATGAGAGCAGGTCGTTAGAAAAGTAAAAGCTGTCGTGGGTTTCTCTCTCTGCACACACCGTTAACCCTGTTTCTGTCTGCCGTGCTGTGACATAGGGCCAGAGGCCACTCAGATGCTGGCCCCATACTCTTAGACTTTGCAACCCCCAGAAGTGAGAGTCAAATAAACATCTGTTCTTATAAATCACCCAATCTTAGGCATTTCTGTTTAGCAACAAAATCATGAAGTAAGAAAACCACAATAGAACGTTATTCTAAGTATGTGAATGCCAATAACCCTGACTACTGAGCACACTATATTTGATAATATGATAAATTAAAATATTACTAGATGCTGAGGAAAACATAAGGAACGCGGACATGACATGCCAAATGAGGTATGTGCTTTACTTGATTTCATTCTCACGAGACTGTAAACAGGTGGTCTTCACATTTTCTTCATTTTACAGAGAGAAAAGTGATTCGGTTCTTAAGGTGTAAACCTAGTACTGAACCCTGGTCCTTCTGATTCAAGCACCGCTCCCTGGTCCACTTTGCTATTCATTTTTTTTTAAAATTATTATTGTTATTGTTATTCATACATTTAGTCACTATACATCATTTAGAGTAAAGAGATTTTGCCCAATATGATAGACGCCACACGCCAGGCCAGTTGAGAATACTACTCTACTTCGCCTTCTTTGGCAGCACTCAGACAACTTGCTCTTGCGCCCCCCGGGAAGCTCCACATTTGCTACGATCTCTTTATTACAGGTTAAAACCGGTGGGCGTTGCTGCTGTGGAAAGAGATGCCTGTGAAAATGGGGAATGGGACAACTGTCCAGGAGTTTGTCCTGGAGGGGTTTCCTGCTGTCCGTCACCTGGGGAAGGTCCTCTTTCCGGTGCACCTGCTGGCGTACCTGGCCTCCCTTACAGGAAACGCCATCATCATCACCATCACCTGTGCCAACAGCCGTCTCCAGACGCCCATGTACTTTTTCCTCAGCATCTTCTCCGTCTTTGAGTGCTGTTTCACAAGTGCGGTTATTCCTAAGCTGCTGGTTATCTTTCTTTTAGGCAGTCAAACAATTTCCTTTGCTGCCTGTTTCGTGCAGGCCTTTTTCTTCATATTTCTGGGAGCGACAGGTTCCCTCCTCATGGCGGTGATGTCCTTGGATCGATACCTGGCCATCTGCAAGCCCCTCCACTACGCCACCATCATGAGCCTGAGGACCTGCTTCCTCCTGGTGGCTGCCTGCGTTGCCATGGGCCTCACCCTCATCACTGCGCTGGTGACGAAGGTTTCCCAGTTATCTTTCTGTGGCCCCAACGTCATCCCTCACTTCTTCTGTGATCTCGGCCCCCTGATCCAGCTCTCCTGTTCTGACACCGGCTCTGTCGAGCTGTTGGTCTTTGGCCTCGCTTTCTTTATCCTTTTCACATCCCTCATTATAACTGTCACTGCCTATGGCAACATCGCGGTCACAGTCGTGCGTCTCCCGTCGGCCAAGGAGCGGCAGAAAGCTTTCTCCACCTGCTCGTCCCACCTCATCGTCCTCTCTCTGATGTATGGCAGCTGTGTCTTCATCTACGTGAAACCAAAGAAAACCAACAGGCTGGACTCCAACCGAGAGGCCTCTCTTGTGAACACGGTGGTCACCCCGCTGCTGAACCCCGTCATCTACACTCTGCGGAACAAGCAGGTGCGCCAGGCTCTGAAGGAGACTGTGTGCAAAATGAAAATATCAAGATAAAAAATAATCCCATGGTCTTGGAGTGGAAGGCCTCAGAAAACCATTTGTCCCCATCATGGCCAATATACAGTCCGCAGCGCAGGGTCTCTGGCAAAGCCTCTGCTTACGTATCCCCAGCAAAATGGACAGATCTGCTTTGTCAAGGCCTCAAATTACTTCAGTGCATCTGCTGGCGTACCTGGCCTCCATTACTGAATTTTTCTTTATCCCCGATCAAAGCCTTGTGCTTGAAATGACCAAAATATGTTCATTTGCACTCTTTCCAATATCACTTTCACTAGTCACAAAAATGGTTCAGTAGAATTAATAGCTTTACCAAATGACACTTAAATAATTAAAATGCTGTAAGAACACATGCAGGGTTGTGACTACAGAGCAAATGATAGAAACAGTACAATGTTCAGCTTCACGTTCCCTCCACGCCTAGCTCAAGAAAATAACGGTCATAGTACCCTTCACCATGGAGAGACATGTGTCACATCAGATGTGTCTTCGTTGCTGTCCTTGGCCCTTGGCTCAACTACACATGTAAGGATCGCTCTCGTGCTGGATAGAGATACTCAGAATTATATGGAATCCCAGTCTGTTTCCTAAAAAGAGAGAAGTCACACATCCCAACGCTGACACAGGCGCCTACTTTTTTCTACGTTAGTTATTCTAGCCCCAGCCTCTTAGGGCAATGCGTACTTAGACGAGTTCTTCACCTACAGGTGGTATCACGGGAGGTACGTGTGCACACGGGGAGGGGAGCACTTGTTCCACGTATTTGTCATTTGATCCAAAGATTCAAAATGACAGCTTATAAGTTATGTGCTGATCTCTTCATATTAAATGAAAATAACTTAAACAATTAAAGCAATTTTTCCTGGTAGACACATGTCACCAAGTACAAGGTTATTTTCCAATTGATAGCCTTTTTATTTATTTGTTTGTTTGTTTGTTTATTATTTTAGGTGTTTGCCATAGGGTGCATGTGCTCACTGGAGAGTTAGGGAGAGAAATGAGACGGAAAGTGAGAAATCACCCCCCAGAGGCGATGTATACGCTGCAATCCCTTCTCTCCCATTCTCCTCCTGGGATTTTGAGCATGCACAC